>JAACIZ010000002.1:2470157-3796973 GCA_017140785.1 Calonectria pauciramosa | reverse complement strand
GGGGGGGGGGGGGGGGAGCGCGGCCTCGTAGGGCTGGGGAAGGGCAGACGGGGATTAATGCAACGCCCCGTGCTGGGGCCATAAGCACGCAAAACATGTCGAGCCGGCGGCAGAAACGTTGTGCGCATCACTATCACGAAATGAGGCGACGTCGAGTCCCATCGTCAACAGCTGGTTGGACGTTGGGATGATTGATGCGTGGGACAATTCAACAAAGTGCCGTACGCCACCCTCCTCCTCCTCCTCTTTCCGGGGCTGCAGGCAGCTCTGGCCGAAATACCCGTCCGGCATTTCCAGATGAAGGCATTACTCTCTAGCATTGGGGACTCGTATCAACACACGCCCGCAGAGGGACGACGAGAAAAAAAGAAACACCAAGGGAGCCTCACCAAACGGTGCCACGTACCCGCTCACTCGGCATCCCCTCACGGCCCTGCCATGCCGGTGTCAGGGGGAGAGCACCACACAGCCTGGGAATAGAGGCACGAGATTGGACAGGAGGGTGAGTTCCTTCCGGTGAGAGAAATGAGAAAGGGACTAGGGAGGGGGGGCCCAGGGAGAGAGAAGGGATGAATTGGCGCGCGTGAAAAAGAAAGGAAGCGCCTCTGCATTGGCGGCCGTCGACCAGCAAAAGCTTCTTCTTGGGGCTGAAGGTCCAAAGGCGCGGGCTCGAGAGATATGCCCGGATCGGGTCAAGTATAAGACGTTTCGACCCTGCCCTGGAGCGGGAGCGGGCTTTGTGTATATTGTATGCTGCACCTCTGGTATTTTTGGGGGCCACGAAAGTCCCAATCACCTGGGAGAGCTGGGCCGGTTATCAGGGGTAATCGCCTGCCTGCCTGCGGGCGGGGGCCTCAGCGAGTAGAAGGACCCTTTGGGCGTAGGCATATGCACAGCCAAATGCACGCAAGCCAAGCGAAGTCAAAACGTCAACACAGGGCAGCAGCAGCCGTAGCAGCATGGGGGGGTGGGATGGGGCGTGAGCGAGAGCGAGCGAGAGAAGCAGAGAGAGAGAGTGTCTGCCGACAGCCCTGGCCGTGAATCCGAATCCTGCCTGGCATTTTAGTTCAATGGTAAGTAACCACCCCCCTAAAAGAAAGCGAGGGGAGGATTTTTGTGTATAAAAAAAGAACTTTGATGAAGTAAAATCAAGGACGGGCCGAGTCAGTGCCATTACTCTTTTGGGAGATTCGTGTGTCTGGCCACGAGATTGGCGGAGATAGGATTTTGTCATAGTCGGAGACCGGAGCAACATGAAAAAAAAAACCGGGGTGGTGCCAGGCGGAGGAAAGCGTACCCGACTAGTTCCAGCACAGCCCGGGGAAAGGAAATAATAGTAAAAAAAAAATATGACAAACAACTGTAAATTTGGGTTAAATTTGTTCCGCGTATCTGTTGATCAACGAGAGGCGTGTGTGTTGTGTGCATTTTTTGTTGGTGCGCATTTCGCCCAGCGTTCCCGTCTAATTCCCAAGGTTGATCCGTTCACCGACCTGCCCTGTGCTTTTTTTTCTCCCCCTTCTCTTTCGGCAACTCTTTCGAAACGCACTGCAAAAGAAAAGTGGATAGATTTGCTGGGCTGCAACGCTGAAGGTTTGCAAGGCCATGCCTGTAATAAAAATGCCATGCTAACCGTCTTTCGCTTGTTTCCGGGGGTGGGAATTTTCCATTAGGGTGTAAGGCTGAGTTGGGAGCCGAACGCCTCTTGGGACCCCCTCCCCCCCGTCGATTCCTGTCAGAAGGAAATCTGTAGGATTGGGCCATGTACGATTCGATGGGGAAGCCGTGCCTCGTGGCAAACTGGCGGAATTCCGAACTTTGCTGGGTTTTCAAGGGATCAGGGATGGGGGCATGGAGATTGTTGAGATTGGATTTGCAACAAATTTTCTTTCTTCTTTCGTGCTCCACGGTTCATCTTGTCTTTTCTTGATAGGGTGTATCCTGTTCTATGCATAACAAAATGGGTCTGCGTTGATGAGGCTGTCACTGTTACGTGACACTGATGACAGTGTTAATGGTGGCGCGATAATTGGCTAGCCATAGACGGCAAAGGAAAAGGACAGGCGGTTTGGCTTGCGGGCGTTGTGTGCTAAGGACCCGCGCTTGACCGCCGGTGGTAAGTGGGATCGTGGATCTGAGACGGAGCCGAAGGACAAGAGAGATTCGTCATGGGCGGAGACAGGGAAGGGAAAGAAAAAAAAAAGGCTCAGACCACCCTGCTGCTTGAAGTCCAATCTCGAATAAAAATCCGCATTTGAGCTGGAAACAGCAGAAAACGACCGGAACGAGGCCATTTCCAAGGGTCCCAACACAAGCCTCCCAGCGCGCAGAGTGTCCCGCTTCTCGACTTGTTACCTTCTCAGAGGGTCGCAGAAAGTTGCCTGATGTTCCCACCTTGCGGGGGGAAGCATGGGAAAGCCACGGGTCATTGGCCCGGGTGACGAAATGAGAAAGGGGATCGCCATTCTGGCAGGATTGAGGCGTAGTAACCCAAGCACCACATGGCGATGCTGGGACCCTTGGCAGCGCTGTGCTTGTTTCTCTATCGTGGTTGCGGACCTGCGAGGTGGTCACGGGCGGACCACGGAGTTTGACACGGAACTCCGCGCTGGCCCATCTGGGCCCTGCCATGGGGGAGAGGGTCGTCCCCAACTCCGGGGAGGGGATCGGGCCAGGGATCAAGGAAAGTCCGTCCGCAACGGGCGGGCGCGGCGGGTGGGTCTCCCTTCCCCCCATCCCCCATTGTGCTGGGCCGGCCCCATGCCGCTTGTACCTTTTCAGTCAAATACACGACTTTGACGTTCATGGCAGTGCCCCGTGAAATCCTGCATGGAAGCATCATCCCTTTCGGGGGACATGACGTTGCAAAGCAGTCAATGGACATTTCCCCTTTGGATACTTGGGAATAGTGGCAGGCTCGGCCCCGTGGACGGATCCGGGATGGCCAGAGGGCTTCGATGGGGCCCAGTTCGTCCGTGGCACGACTTTGCTCATGCGACGTAACGGTAGGCGCAGGATAAAGAAAATGGCGAATGCCTCTTTCAGAAAGCGCCTTGGCCGGGAAAAAGCAAATGGTCGACTATATCGCCAGAACCGTCACACCTAGAATAGCCGCCCGCGTGTAATGTACTGTACATGGCTCTTACTGTCTTGACTTCACTGCCTGCTACGGGGTTTGTTCCAGGGTGTCGGAGATCGACCTCGACGGTGAATCCTCGTCGTTGCTGTCGAACCACAAGAGGCATGTGCACTCGGAGTGACGAATCCCTCATCTCGTTGTTCCAGCGGGGCCGTCCGATCAATCAATCAATCATTCATTCATTCATCCCGGTCCCCCGACCGACGTGCTGTTCCCCTCTTCTGGTATTTGCCATGTCAATTGTGAGCCTTTCTGTCGTATTATTTCAAATCAAGGCAAGGGATTCCCAGCACGCTTTCGTCCCAGTGCAGACGCGAACCAAACCGAAGGGACGGTAACATCCGGGCCCTGCAACCCCCCCCCGCTGGGACCGCGCACGCACGCCGTCTCTGCCGTGCCGTGCCGGACCAATTTGCGATTAACAAAGTCGATGCAAAACCCAATGTTATTGGGATGGACCATACGTACGAGGTACGTGGCGTGTAGATTCATCACTAAAACACACGTCGAACCCGGCATTTACCTGGCATCCGCAGAGCCAACCAGGGAGCTTAGTGCGGGCGCAAGGTTTTTGAACATTTGGTACAGCATCAGAGATCGGAGCAGTTGAGCATCACCTCTGGTGTCGTTGAACCAAGCAAATGGGTGCCAGGGGGCGTCGGACAGGGGGGGAGGGCCCACGACAGCCGGTCCCCCGCCTAAGGGGAATAATATGTTTTCTAATGTGCATCTCTGTTCCGTGGTCCAATCCAGATAGGGCGTGCATGTCGTTCGCTGTCGTGGCCCGGCAATTTCCATGTTGGAAACAGTTCGCCGTCGCCGTCGCTCTCGTGCTGCGGAGCAAATGGGGAAGCCACCCGGAGAGGGGGGTTTAACACGGGTCTGTTATTCAAAGACATTGGCGACGGGGGAGCATAGGCCAAGTTTAGACCACCTCCACAGAATCCTTCGCCAGCAAAACGCATGCCGCCCTTGACTTACCTCAGCACTCTTCTCCTTAGTGCCCCAGGTTACATGGCTGGGAAGGAGCGTGGGCGGATATGCGGATGTATCTCTCTTATTTTCTATTCCCCTTGGACTTCGGAGATTTTAGCGGCCCCCAATGCAGGCAGCCCTCCACGGTTGCTAGTGAAAACCTTGGACGTAGTATGTTGGGTATGAGTGATGCACGTATCGTGTGGTTTTGCCTGCTTGCGCGGGTTGACCGGTTGCTGTTGATGGTGGTGAGCCGCGTACAAGATCGCACATTATTTCCCTTCCACGTCCTCCTATTTGCTCTGCTGCAACGCACCACACACGCATAGAGTTGAAAGGGGGACAAGAAAAAAAAAGGGTGGAGGGGGGTAAAAACAAAGCAGGCTGGAGCGAGCAGGTTAATTCTCACGGCAAAAGAACCTACACTACCCTCCATACAGAAAAGAAAGGCTGCTGATACGGTGGTTGAAACGTTGCGAGCACGTCAATCCGTTGCAACTTGCGGGTAGCACAACGCTCCGACAGGTACAGGTCCCAGGCAGTGGGTGGCATCTGCGGCGGTTGAATTGGCGCCCGACCAGGGGGTGACGTGCGCGCGCGCGCACCCCTACCAAAACCTCACTTTTTGCCTCTTTCGGAGGAGAGGAGGAAGGATTAGGGCCATGTCAGATCCCTGGGGCGCTCATCTGGAACGGGTTCTGGCCGCTCTGGCGATGTAACCACAGCGTCTTGCTTGGAAGGAGAGAGCGTGCGGGAAGGGCAGAAGGGATAAGGGATGGCCGCTGCAGCGGTGTTGCTGCTGCTGCCAAAGCCTCTCTCTCCCTTTGGAGCTCACTGTCCGAAAGAGGAAAATGCCAGGGTTTCATTGCTGCGCGCGCTTGTGAGCATGGGGGGGTTGCCAGCGCCTTGGGGGTGGTGGCCGGGGCCAGGCCAATGGCGGTGCTGCGATGGCCATCTATGGCGCTTTGTAAGGCAGTTTATTTTTGTCGCCAGCCTTACAAAGCTGGGCGCACGGCCGACGAACATGGTTGCCATCACCCGCGCCTCCTCTGCCGTCATGGGCCATGAGCCAAAGACGGCTCGCCGCGGTCGCTAGCGACGACTTACACACACCCTCACCATCTTCTGTGCCTGCCATGGCTGCTCTTTTTGGGTGCTTGTTTACTGATGATGCCCCTCCCCCAAGCTAGACTGGCGAGCGGGAAGCACTTTTGATGAGGCCCATCGCTCGACAATTCGTCCGTGACCGGCCTGGGGCCTGGCAGAGCCGTGCCAAGGGGGGGGGGGGGGGGGGGGGGGGGGGGGGGGGTTGCTTGACGGACCAGGGTGCTTCTGGAAATCAATCAGTGACTCCGCCTTTTCCCCTGCGAAAGCTCTCGTCGTTGCCCAGCGGGGGGCGGGCGGATGGCTGTCCCCCCGTCCCCATTCCCAACGACCAACTTTCCATCCCCCCGTCTGCTCTTGGCTTTCCTGGGCAAGAACCGAACAACGTCCCATGCCATGCACGACGCTCTCAATCCATCCCGTCTCCAAGTCCTAGCCCATGCCTTGTCGACCCAGACCAGACCAGACCACGCCCCCCTCCTCTTCGCCGACCCCATGCATCATCTTTGGGCAATTGGTAATATGTGTTCTATATGTATGTACGTTTTGTCATGGTCATCATGTATGTACGGTACCGCCCCCCTACACGCGCAGTCGCAGGACCCGGTTCCAGGTCCTCGGGTGCTCTCTCACACACGCACCCACGCACACACCCACGGCATCGGAACCGTCTCGGGTGAGATGAGATGGGGGAACGGGATGGCGTGGGAAGGCCCGCCATTGGCACTGGACTGCCATGAGGCTTTCCTCAACGTCGTGGCCCTTTCCAGACGTCAATCCGTCGGCCGCCCGGCGCCTCACTTCCCTGTCACGCAGCGTGTGCGATCCTTTCTGCTTTCTGCCCCTCCCGCCAAGAGCCATGTTGCGAGTGATCTGTGCATTGTGATGATTCAACGTATAATCAATCTTTTTTGACTTAGGCTTCCCGAGAAACACGCCCCCGGTCCCCAGTTCCCAGTCAGTCCCCAGTTCTCTCGCAAACCCTCGCAAGGCTACTGCTGGGTGGGGACAGAGTGCCAGCGCCCACTCGTTTCAGCCCCCGCTCGAATCAAATTTCCCTAAATAGTCCAGATTCCCGCTCAACGGCGTGCGACTGAGCCACTCGGCTGGGCCATGTTCCGATCACCGACCATCCACGAAATTGCCTCTTCTGCAATGCAATCTATCCATAGGCGCGGGAACCGTTGGTTGGAAGGAAAAAACAAAAAGGCGGAGACTTGTTTGTTCTGCTCTGCTTTTTGGGGGCCAGAGGGCCCCGACTGGGGTAGGCTTGCTGCTTGTGTGTGTGTGTGGTTCAGTCATCGCCGACAAGAAGACGTATACGTAGACGCATTTGGCAACCTCATTCGAGCCCTCGTCATGCCATGCCGAGTAACTCATGGACGGTGGTTGTTGGCATGACACACGAATCGCGCTGCGTCTGTCGCGGCCTACCAGGTGCCAGAACGCAGGAAACAAGGCGGCTGTTGATCGGCAGCAGTGTCGCCCACCCTCCTCGCCACCCGCCGGCTCCTCTCCCCCAGATGTGTGAACACATTTTAGCTTCAACTCTGCACAGCAAATGGCAGATGGCATTGTTTCCCCTCGACCACGGGATGGCGTCAGCCTCTCCTCCGGAGCTAGGCACGGATTTTAGACCGCCACCTTGCCCCAAGCGAGCTACAAACACAGCAAAAGGTCATGATGCCTGGGGCATGCTGGCGGGCGCAACGAGTCTTAGTTGACCACTGGCGCCGAAACTTGGGCCTGTGCGCGCCGGCAAACCAAGGAGATTTACAAGGGCAACTCGTGAGTTACAGGATGGGCAGCATGGACGTAGTGCGGGTAGCTCCACTGCCACCCACCGTGACGGGGGAGGAGAGGGGGGGATACATTTTCTCATGAGGATGGGCGCCTAATCCATAGGAGTCATGCAGTCGATCCGCAGACCGCAGCAACTTACAATCCTATGCTCGGTTTCCTTGTAGGGCCAATGCTACAGCATCTCTCGCTCGTCACGGGAATGGAAGGGACAGCGGTATGTGATCGGTCGACACGAGTCTTTCCATGTCGTGAATTATCAAGGCGCAGCACGTGGCCGGTGGTTGTGGCTCCGAAGTTCATCGGCCCCGTTCTAGCAAGCGATTCAAGGTTGCTAATCACACAAAGCAAAGCAAACTGACGTACGTAGATAGGACAAGGCCGGCGACTCTTTGGGGGCGCTCAAACGGCGGCGGGATAGACATGAGCCATGCGGACGGCGATGGGTCCGTGGTGCCTGAGCTGTCCCATGTGGTTGGGTGGGTGTGAATGGATTCTCTGGAAGAACAAGGGTTCGAACAGCCAAGTCTAGGTGGTATACTGTTCTTGGCTCACCAAGAGGGGGGGTCGATGTCACTGAAGATGGCAGCGGCTGGCCGGCAGAGACGACACAGAGAGTTGCGGTGTTGGAGAGGGGAGCATGATGGGTGCTGTCGTCACACAGCCCTACGACGGCGCCAGACGCAGATGATCGGCCCGGCCTAGTGGTCCCCCCCCCCCAGGTGGGCGGGCTTTTGGGAACGGCTCGTGGTTGGTCCCAGGTGGACATTGGGTTGCGGCGTTGAAGGTGCTGGTTTGGAACCTTGGGAAGGGTATTTGGGGAGACGGGGACCGGTTGGGATTGGACGGAGCGGGCGTCGAGGTTGCGAGCGGTGGTGTGGTGCGTGGGCATGGGCGTGGGCGTGGCATGATTGCCCGCTGTGACGGGGTGGCTGTAGGTTGGATCAAGTCGCGAGATGGAGGGCGTAGTTGACCTTCTAGTGGGTACAGCCAGGAGATGGACGATGGCGATGCTGATGCCAAAAAAGAATCTGGGCTAAATTTGCCCACATTTCGGCGCTAAGGGCTTCGACTGGGCACTCGGACTGGACCCACCCGACCTGGCCGCCTCCTCCACTTGGGCTTGTAGCTTGGAGACACACAGACTGGACGACACAAGGAATACAGGCTGAGTTCTGTGCAGCGGTGGCTAGTAGCAGGACAAAGGATGGGATAGGCTTGGGCTTTGCGAAACTTGGGCCCCGGTCCCCTGTGTGGCCCCCCCGGGTCCCCGTTCGCCGACTTGACCTCGCCTGTCTAGTGGTTATTTTTTACCCTGTGTTCTATTATTTCCATCTGCTTAGTGATTCTGCTGCTGTTTTTGTTCAGGCAATGACAGACATGAATGTGGCAGGGTTGACAGGGAGCTGTCTGCTCTGGGTGGTACGTTGCGCTCTGTGCTGTGCTGTGCTGTGCTGTGCAGCCCAGCCCGGCCGCCTTCGGACCTTTGGGGTTGGGCAATTGGCCTTGGGCTGCCGAGTGGCACTGTGTGTGATATTCCTGGACATGAGGATGCGAGCATGCGCCGCGTTATTCTGCGCCGTTGTGCATTATTGTGTTGTTGCCGTGTCGTCTTGTGCCCGGCATGGTGCGTGCCATTTTGCCCTCTTCTGCTCAACGTGGTGGAGTTTTCGGAGTACCACAGCTTAAACCCAATCGAGCTGATTACACGATCGCACCTTGTGCCTTCTCCGCCCAATCCACTGCCAGACTGTTGCGCTTCCTCCTCTCCACCATGGATGCGACGAAACCGTTCCTCCAAAATGTCCCGAAAGGTAATGTTTTTGCCCTGCGCGCGCGCCAGTGCTCGGCGTGGCCCTGGCCTGCTCGGGTACCATAACCATTCCCTGGAGCCGTATCATTTTCTCTGCCTCTGCCACATCCCAGCTCGAATCAGAAGACCGCTCCCCCCTCCCCTGCCCTTTGCAACCTTTCATAATGGCAACTCCGCTTCTTCTGGGCTGCAGATTCGACTGCCAGGTCCCCGGTGGGAGCACGAGAGCCAGGCTGCTACGGGCGACATCCACACTCCATGCACTCACACGCGCACCCGCAGGTAGGCAGACTTGACAGGCAACCAACCTTGCGGTGCCCTCGTAGACACGGACACGGACACGGTGGAATGCTATCGGACGTGCGCGACGGCTTGGGTCGGCGAACATCTTATTACCCGGACCGTTGACATGTTTGCTTGCTTGCCCCCATTGTCACATTCATTTTCGCGGGGTTAATTTCAAGAGGCAAAAAAAAGAAAGTAGTAGGCTGAGCGATGGCGATTTGGAATATAGATGGCACACCGAGTGGCATGGATTTGTGATTAAAAAAAGCAGGATACGTAGCACCTCGCAGGATCATGTTATGGGCTCGTCGCAACATACTTCCCCAAAAGAGTGCGCAGGCAGTTGCATCTCGGCCACTCTGCAGGCAGTCAATCCCTGAAGCTGGAGATGGAGCTGAGGGGACCGCAGAGTTCAACGGCAGCTCTGGAGAAGCGTGAGGCCATGGACCGTCATGATTGATGGGAGAGAGGCGGGCAGCCCTGTGAGGCCAAAGCCAGGTTCCAAGGGCTTCCGTCGTTATTGTGGGCTTGTACAGTAGGCTGGAGGAGGCAAGGAGGCTTGGTTGATGGTAGTGGAGGGTTGGTGGAGACTTGGGGCGACAGCGGGGGTGTGCAGCACCAGCCCAAGTGAAGTCCTATTCCTACGGTACACGCCCCGCCCCATCTTCAAAAGAACCAGGGGGAGGGGGCGTGGATGTGCCAGGGCTGTGGTGGGTGCAGAGGAAGGCGTGGCCGTCGTCCTTTCCTTGCACCTCACCCCCCCGGCTCCTTCCCTTGTCACTCCGTTCTACTAGTCGTCTGTAGTACTACTGCTGGCTGTGGGCTGCGGCTTTCATGGGAAGGAAGCAGGAAGCAAGCTTGGAATATTTAATCTACAGCCTCTTCCCCTCACTCACATCCACCATTCCACCCCATCTCCAAGTCTCCGTCTTCAATTCGAAGCTGTTTACTCTGTTTCATCATCTTGAACATTGCTCCTTCAGAGTCTCACTCTCAGATCTATATATTCTTCCCATCACCCCTTCGTCTCTCACCACCTCAGAGCCTCAAGCCCACTTCTCTCTCTCTCTTCTGCCTCCACGCCGACCTCGCCAAAAGGGCAATTCAATCAAGTCGGAACGAAGCAAACAGAACAGAAAGACATATCTTGCTTGCAGTGTCTGGGTCTCTCAAAAGCTTCGTCGTTAACTTTGGCGACAACTTGTGCTTTCCCAGCTCTATCCCACCATTCTCACACCCCACTTGCACCAGCAATCACAACCAACAGCCAACATGTCCATGTTCACCATGTCACAACCTCACTACACCTACTCGGTCCCTCCTCCTCCTCCTCGCCAGTACTCTGGCCACGGCACCAGCAGCGCCTTCAGCAGCTCTGCCAACCCCGATGAGGACTGGACCAAGATCTCGGATCTTGCTGAGCGCCGCAGGATACAGAACCGCATTGCCCAGCGCAACTACCGTATGTGAACACCGCACTCTCGCAAAGCAGCGAGTAAACTGACCAGCGTTTTCGCAATATAGGCAAGAAGCTCAAGCGCCGCCTTGAAGACCTCGAGCGCCGCGCAGGCTCCTCCGACGATGCCGACTCCGAGAAGCAGTCTCAGCCCGCCACCACAACCAAGTCGAAGCGTTCCTCCAAGTCGCAGAAGGCGCACGCTGTCGCTCCCACCAAGACTCTTCCTTCTCAGCAGTTCACTCCTCCCATGGAACACACCGACGAGCTCTTCTTCTCTGGCTCCTACGATGAGCGTGAGCGCTCGCACACTCCTCCTCCTCTCTTTAGCTACTCGACATACCCTGCTCCCGATGAGCTGCTCCTGCACCCTTATGGCTCTACCCAGTCCTACCCTGCCATTACCACAGCCGACTCATACCCCAACTACCTCACTGCGTCAACGGTTCCCGTGACGCTCCCCTCCATGACCCACTTCAGCGATGCCGTCAAGCGGGAGCCGTACCCCGGCGACGACAGCCTGAACCCTTACATGCCCTATGGCTTCATGCCCGGCATGGACCTCAATGCTCCTAGCCCCTACGACCACCAGTCCAACCCTCATGTGAGTTACGCCAGCCACCCGCCCATCGCGGCCTCCCGAGACCCTCGTTGCTGATCGAGTTGGCAGACTCCTCCGCTGTCCCACTCGTTCGACCACTCTGCCAACTGCTCCGAGGCTGGATTCGAATACCCCACCACGCCTTTGTCTATGCCCGGATCTCCCGGAATGATTCACCCTCAACATTGAATTGAGACGGCAGCGCCATTCAGACTTTCGCTTTCACTTTCTCTACATCCCTAATTGACTCCGGCCCTCGGTCGGCAGCTACGGGACGACGAGATTGGTTGCGGCCCCGCAGCAGTGGGAAGGCCTGCATGGGTGGATGCATGGGCACGAAGAAAAGAAATCTGGAACATCACAAAGGCGTACAGGGCAGGCCATGCGAGGCGCATCCATGGCTTTATCGGTCTTTTTTTGGTTTACACTCTCCTCCTTTTTGATTCAGCCCTCGGTTGGCCGATGGGCTTCACTTTTTTGCTGCAAGCTTTTTATTCCTTTTTTTTTCCTATGACATGGTCGAAGGGCTCGACTCTGTTGTATTTACGGCTGCAAGATGATGAAATTTGCTTATTCCTTTCTTGTTTTTGAGGCGAGGGAAAAGATGGTATATGAGGCGTTTTATGGATATCGATATGTATGATGGAGGCAAGAATGGATGGGGGAATACCGATGGGGATGGCCTACAAGCAAGTGGTGGCAAGTGTTTTGGTTGGAATTTTGCTGAGTAGATATCCCGAGCCATCGAATTGTTTAGATGACGAAATGTGCAACAAGAAAGAATACCTCAAAATGTCAGGCTCGCAACCGCAAAAGTGCAATGTGCAATGTGCAGGTAAAACAAGGCCAGACGGGAGCAATATTGAGGCCCTCCACGAAGCCCCTGACTTGTGCCGACTCTTTGACGCCGGCATTGATCCAATGGCGATGGGGGATGGGACGGGCAAAGGGCTCTCGAGACGACGGCGAGGCCACTCGTGTGGTCGGCTTCGTACTCTGGCGCATGGCGTCGCATGTTGGCCGTATCCGTCGTACCAACCCATGTCTCTGGATCAAGCCGTAACGAAACCTGAGTGGCTCTGTCGACAGCTCCCATCCAGCCGGGCGCCGCCTTCAATTGCATTCCCCCCTCCATCGGCCGGGGCCTCTGTGGCCCCATGTTCCCTGTTCCTTGTTCCCATGAGCCCAAGCTCGGGTACAGCAGCAAGAGCCCCAAACTGGGTTCCGCCCAGAGCAGAGAAACCGCCCCCATCCCATCCCATCCAGCATGGCAAAAACAAAGCAGAGGGCAGGGCGCTCATCTCGAGCATCTTGGCCTGCGCAATGATACAATACCTGCAACGCAGGTCTCGCAAGGATGCGTCGCGGCGGCGCAGCCGAAGAGAGCAAGGGTTGCCCGAGGGGTTGCATGCCCAGCAGCAGCCGTAGCAAGCAGCAGCAGCAGCAAGGCAGCATGTACATGACATGTCCGCAGGCAGTAGTAGGTGTCTCTCAAGACTTACTCTTTTCGCCGTCTGGCGGTTTGTTCTGGCCGAAGCGGTTGATCGAGAAAACGCACGTGTAGGGTTGTCGCTGTGCTGGGGCCTTGTTTTTGCGACGCCTGCAGCTTGGTGGCCGCCACCCAAGCATGGAAGCAGAGCAAGTTAGCTAGCTAGCTGGGGGGGTGGATGGTGGGCATTTTCTATTGGGGCGGCGGCACGATGTGACATCGTTGAGAACGGAGGAGACGGTCGCCATGTCCGACCTGTTTCCCTGGCCCCCTCTCCCCCTCCATTTGCTTTTCCCTTTTCCGCCAATCCGGGGGTGGGCTACGGGCGGGAAAAGAGGCGTCGAGATGTAGCTTGATTGGGGGGGAGGGAGGGACTAGCAGCAACCCGTTTACGGTAGACATATGGCAGATGGGAAATGCTATGCTACGCGCTTCTTCTTCTTGGAGGTGTGTGCGCATGCTCTGTGTGTGGATTGACAGGGACAAAGCAAAAAGGTTGGGCGTGGCGGGCGATCACCACTGAGCCCAGAGGCATGGGACGCTGTCCTTGGGATCGTTGCTCGATGGGGATGTCCGGAGCAGGGATCTGTGTGGGTTACCAAGCAATTGGGGAAAATGCCCATGGGCGGTTTCGACATGGGTTGGGAGCGATTTGGGAGAAAGAGAGCGCCAGAGAGACAGATACGCACATGGGCTATGCCATGGAGGGGGAGGGGGAGGGGCACTATCGTAGGTTGCTTTGCGACAAAAAAAAGCTGGGGGTGTGTGCTAGCTAGCCATGGACCACGGTTGTGGACGATGGAAACCTTTTTTTTTCTTTCTGTGTTATTTCCAGCCTCTCCTCGCACTCGCTTTTCCTCACCTCGCTAATATAAGATACAAGATACAAGCTACAAGATACACGCAGGGTCGTGTCATGGTCACGGCAGTTACAAGCAGACGAGGCCTAGGACGGGCACGCGCGCAGCCGGGAGGGTGTGGGGCAGCGAGCTGGGTGTTGCGGAGGACTCGGCGGCGGCGAGAGAGGAGAAACATGTGTTGTTATTGTTGTTGTTGTGTCTACGAAAGCTCCCCAATGGGAGGAGGGAGGGGGGATCGCATGCACCTGTATCTGTATCTAAAGGGGGCGTCAACGCAGGGCCAGAACGACTCGGCACTTCGGCGAACCAGAGGGTGCATGGAAAGGCAAACGAAGAGGCGGCAGAAGACGACGTAAACAAGCAGAAGCGATGCGAGCTATGTCTGTAGGTTGCGACGTATTGCCGTCCACGGGGACAACGGAACCAAGAGCGGCATACGAATGAGACCCCGGGAGTCTCGGATCATAAACGATACGTACGGTGGACACGAGGACACACGAGACACCGCGGGGATATTGCGACCGACATACGTCAAAGTTGGACCACGGAGGCCGAAGCGGGCATGGAGAGGGCAGCAGAGTCGAGGCGGGTAACAATGGCGTAACAAGTCCGTAATGGTGCCGAGGAGGGGAGACGAGGAAAAAGAAACAACTACAGCCTCAAACGTGCAAATACGGCCGAATCCGTACTGTATAGGCGATAAGTGATGTATGCTGTATGCGCGTGCGTGTGAGGGTGGCGTCTGAGCGCCAACGTACATGCGCCTTCAGCCGTTGACAGGCGGCGCTGGCCACCTTGGTTGCTGTTATTGAGCCGCCTCGAGGGCCAAACGAAAATAGCGAAAACGCAAGTCGAGGTGCAAGTATATCAATAGAAGAAAACGCCTGCCCCTCCCCCCCTCCCCCTCACCAGCGTGCCAGTGCGCGCACATTGAGAGTGCGGAAATGTGTGTGTGGGCTTGGAGAGCTGAAAGAAACAGGCTGCATTTGCACATGCTGCCTACATGCCATCGACTGCTACGTATGCGTGACCATGCGCCAATCAGGCGCCACGGCGTCTTGGGGATGCGCGACAAGGCGACGATGCGAGAGTGGGTTGAAGGCGCAACTGCGACTGCAGCGGTGTCCTCTCCGAGGTTCCCTGCTTCATTGCCTTCTGCTGCTGCTGCTGCTGCTGCTGCTTCATGCAGCTAGAGAGATGTATGCGAGTGCACACATTGGCCACAGGCGAAAGCCCGCATTCGAGCGCGAGCGAAGGTGGACGACCACGCCCCCCCTCCTCGTCTAGGCGCGGAACGACAAACGGAAATGCAAGGAGGCGCTCGAGTGTCGAAAGCGAGAAGAAGAAAAAGTGACAGAAAACAGGCCTTGACCTTGCGCGCGAGCTGCGTTGAGGAAGATGGGCAATTCGCATCTCGCAAGATGCCCACGCCCCCCGGCGATTTCTTAATTGGGCTCCTGGCATGGGCCAGCGCCGGTTTGGCCCAGGGGAGCGCCCTGGGGCCGCTGGTGTAAAAGGGCAGGCGGGCTTGGTCCGCAGTGGACGAGCTGCCAAATGGCAGGGTGCGATTTCCCACGCGCCGAGCCCATGCAGCTGGGGAGGATCGGCGGGGAGGATTGAAATCCTGCTTAAACTCGATGTGAAGTTGCGTGCGTCTTGTGTGGTGGTGTTTGCCCAGTCTTGCCCGGCCCAGGGGTCCCTCCATATGCGAGGAGGAGGGGGGGCGAGAAGCGGCACACGCAGCCTGATTTGGGCTGGCCGAGACGCGCAGGCCCAGCTAGACCGACGCTACGCTGTAAAGTGTGTGTGTGTGTGCGCGCGTGTGCGCATGTGTGTGTTGCTGCTTGTTGCTGTTGCTGCTGGTGCTGCTTCTCTTGCAGCTGGGTGTTGCTGCACCGGTGTGCCGAGCCTGTAGGACGGCTTGTCTGCCTTGATCGATGTTTTAGGGCGCGGGGATGGAGGGCACCGGAGAAGGACGAGGGGCTCACGCCTTATGCACGAGTGGTCCGATATTGTTGAATCGACGACTGCAACATTGCTGACAACCTATCGCCGGCCTTGTCATGTCTCGACTAGCAGCAATGTTCCGACAGTTGGGTTTAGGTTGCCTGGTCTTGCGAGTATCGAGGTGTGAGGTGCGGGATTGCAACTATGCGCATATCCGAGCGCGGCTCACACCGGTGGTTCATCGGGTGTGGGGGAGAGCAGTGATCATTATGTCATGGCACGTGAAGCACAGGCCATCTCTGCCAATCACAGCCGCCCAATAGCTGAGCAGCCGGTCAGAGGAGAGACGAGACGAACAACGACGAACTCTATTTGCAGCGGGAACAAGGTGTTCAATTGAAGCATCGCAAGACATCGGAAGCCATGGCAACTCAGACAGGCTCCCAGTACCTCTTTGGAGGCAGCAAGTGCGACCCCGACAACCCCCATCGCGATGCCATTGGCCGAAGGAATTTTCTGCTAACACAGGGCGCGCGCGCCGCAACCGCAGGCCTTGGGATTCCTCCCTCTGGATCGCCTCCGACGACCGAGTCCGCGGCGGATCGAGCATCTCGTACCTCGATGTCACCAGCCCCGAGAGCGCCCGCTTCCACGGCAACCTCGACACCCAGACGCTGGGCGGCGCCGGCTTCGCCTCGCAGCGCACCATCGGCGAGCTCAACCTAAACCTCTCCGGCTACACGGGCGTGGTGCTGTCCGTCGGCGCCGGCGCCTCGGACCACCGCTTCACCTTCAACCTCAAGGACACCCTCGTGCCCCCCTCGAGCGACGGGCGCGAGCAGGCGGGCGTCACCTGGGAAGCTGACTTTGTGGCGCCCAAGGAGGGCGGTGACATCATCTTCAGCTGGGACCAGTTCAAGGCCACATACCGCGGCCGCGATGTCCAGGATCCAGAGCCGCTCAACCTGGCCTCGATCAAGCGCGTGTCCTTCATGGCTCGAAGGTAACATCTATTTTTCCTCCCTTTTTACATGCGCCGCTGGGCTTTCTGGCAATTTGGATGTGCAATGGCTAACAATGTATTCTCTCTCTACAGCTTCTTTGGCCAGCAGGACGGCGACTTCAACCTGGTGATCCACGCCATTTCGGCCACGAGCTCGATTCGCGGCGCCGCCAACGACGTCGACGACGCTGACTCTTCCGATGACGAGGATGACCTGCAGAAGCCCGCCGTGGTCGAGGTGCAGCAGAGGTTACAACAGCGGCGGCCGTGGTGGAAGCGGATGCTGTGCGGCTTGGTTTGAGCGCCGCTCTCAGCCCGCTCGCTGAGTGGTGTGTGTTTGCCAACGCATAGCGTACCCGTGATGGTGTCTGAGGAAGGAAGCGGGAAGAGAAGGAAAACGATTTGTTCTAGATTACACGATCCACGTCTGGGGAAAAAAGGCCATGTCAATGATACTCCAATGGTTCCATGATTACGTCCATCTCGGGTTCCGTGTCCGGCTGACTGACTCGTTGAAGCTGCCAAAAGGCACACATGGGGCCCCACTTCACCTCCCCAAGCTCCGATCCGGTAAGCCCGCTCCGCGCCGCTCGCCATCGGCCCGGGGGGACGGTATCGGAGGAGAAGCCCAAAGCAGGGTACATCACGACACTGGGCTCTGCTGTTGCCACACGCCTGCTTGGGCGAGTACTTGCTACGCGAATGTTGCCCCATGTCGACGGACAACGCATACATTAACTTTGTGCAACCCTCCTGTTCGATTCCCAAATTCCGTCGTTCGGTTGCTTTTTTTTTTGTTGCATTTCTTTCCGTTTTCTCCTTCCTGGACAAATTGCCGACAGTTCCCATCCCCATGACCAAGTAGGGGCGGGGGTAGAGATATACCCAGTTCTAAATGCGCCGCTATCAGTCTTTTGTAACGTTACAGACTGCTGCTGCTTCCGCTTTCTGCTGAATACCCGACCATGGCATGATCGCTGTCATTCCAGCATTGACATACGCATCATGCCGGTCCACGCAAACCAACCCACGGCTCCTCTGCACACCTTGATAATGCGCCCAGATACATCGGACGAATCAACGAGAATGCCTACGAGGCGCAAGACAAAGCAATATATGCACGTCCGAAGTGTTGGGGGCCAAGGCGAGCGAGTAAGACGTGCAGAAGGAAAGAAAAAAGAAGGGTGTTCTGCAGGTAAACGAAAATGTTCACCACCATGGGCTGACGAGAGAGGCATGATCGTGACTAACTGTATTAGTGAGATGACACCCTCTCAACACCACGCAACTTTTTTTTCCCTTCCTTTCTTTTTCTCATAGGGCACCGAATCATACGGAAGCCCAAACATAACCACCACCTTCGATTTCAATCCCACACCCCTCCGTCATCATCATGGGCGTCGCAGTTGCCTCTTTCCGCGCAGATACGATGAGGCTCTACGTCAGGTAAGATTAAGAAATACAAGGAACAAGAGAAAAAAAGAACTGACATGTCTCGGGCAAGCGATACGCATCGGGCATCCATCGGCTTTTCGGGTTTTATGCTTTCAAGATTTACGAAAAATGGCCCTCACTTTATTGAATAAACGTCGTATTTCTTTTTCCGGGGGGAGCGGCTTTCCAAGAAACGAACCACTGGGGCGGGGAGGGAGTTCCCCCTCCTCATCGGATATCTCTCGTAACGGAAGCGAATTGGAAGAAAAGGAATGACTAAAAGAAATGCTTCCCCTCCTCTCCTCTTCTCCGTCCCCCTCCGCGTCATAACCTTCTCATGATGGCGGCCGCGCAGGGACGACAAGTAGGGCGAAGGCTGATGATCCCTCGCGGGGAGCGAAGCAACGACGGAGTTTCCCCTTTGGAACCCGAAATCCTACCTGCCCTTGCTCTTGCGCTTGCCCTGCATCGCAACCACGCAGGTGGGAGAGAGAGGGGGGTGTCATCTTTGTCTCGGCATGTGAATTGGGTGGGAACCAACGAACCAACGAATCGGTACTTTTTTCCCTTTTTCTTTTTTGGTTTTTGACGTGCGTGGCAGCCCCCCCGGGCTACTCAGCTGCGTTTTTCGGATCCCGAGCTTTCCTGCAGCTCCGGCGCCGTGGATCCGTTCCCCGGGCCACCTTCGGGGGGTTCGCTCGGCACGCGTGCCGGATGCCAACGGGGCTTTGATCCGGGAGATGATGCAGGGCGGTTTGGGCCTTCGCTGGCGGGCGTCATCGTCATCAGCTGGGTGTTCGTGAGATACAATCAGATACAGGTTACAACGGGTGCCACGCGGCCCAGGAACCATCAGGAACCACCAGGAACCACCAGGAACGAATGGCACAATCCATATTCCGGAACCTCCGGGTCCCAGTAAAGTCCAGGAGAGCATTCGGAACGGGGGCCGGAATCACGCGCGTTGATGTAAATTCTTTTTCATATCACAGGATTGATAATGGAGATGTGGGGAAGGATTGGTAATAGAGACGTCATGACAGTCATGATCATTAAATTACTCATTCAATTTATATGAGTTTTGACATTTTTTTTTCGGCTTGTCAATGTGCTTGCTTTCCATACATTCCATCTCATTCTATTGCCCCCAATACTTGACCTGAATCCTGTTTCACTCATGAATAATTTACTTGTGGAAGGCCTTGACTCGCTCGACCTCGTCGAAGCTGCCCATGAAGATACCAGCTCGGTCGTGGATGTGCTCGGGCACAACCTCGAGCATTCGGTTCATGTTGCTGTCAATGGCCTGGCCACCGGCTAGAAAGGAACAGAGGTGTTAGTAAGTGCTTGCTTGCATGCATGGCTATCCAAAGGCCTGAAACGTACCATTTTCGAAAACGAGAGCCATGGGAGCACACTCGTAGAGAATTCGGAGCTTGCCCTTGGGGCTCTTCTTGTCAGCGGGGTAGGCAAAGATGCCTCCGTAGAGAAGGGTTCGGTAGGCATCGGCAACCATGGAACCAATGTATCGAGAGCTGTAAGGCTTGCCATTGTCCTGGGCCAACTTGAGCGAGTTGAAGTAGTTGATGGTCTTGTCCTCCCAGTACAGCGAGTTACCCTCGTTGGCCGAGTAGATGGCGCGCGCCTTGGGGATGCGCATGTCGGGGTGGGTCAGAATGAACTCGCCGACGCCGTTGTCAAGGGTGAAGCCATTGACACTGCCGCCCTTCATGGTAATGACAAGCTGGGCGGAAGCACCGTACATGGTGAAACCGGCAGCAATCAGCTCGGTGCCGGGCTTCAGGATGTCCTCCTTGCTGCCGGTAGCGCCTGGGGCGAGCTTGTGAATGGCAAAGATGGTGCCGACCGAGACACCAGCGTCAAGGTTGGAAGAGCCGTCAATGGGGTCGCAGGCGACGGCATAGTGGGCGTCCTTGCTGTCCTTGAAGTAGATGACATCGTCCTCCTCCTCGGACACTAGCAGGGCGCACTTGCCCGAGGAGCGCATGGCCTCAATGAAGAGGTCATTGGAGATGACGTCAAGCTTCTTCTGGTCGTCGCCGGTGCTGTTGGCGGAACCGGCGAGACCGGTCAGGTTGACGAGGGTGGCTCGACGGATGTAGTAGGCAATGGACTTGAAGGAGAACTGGAGGGCGTGGCAGAGGAGTCTGAAGAAGCGCACGTGTCAGTCAGCTATACTGCGGCATCGCGAGATTGGGGGGGAGGGACAGGGCGCCATACGTAAAGTCACCAGTGGCCTCCTTGTGCTTGGCCTGCTCCTCAGTGAGGAAGCGGGTGAGGGTGACAATGTTGGTGTTGATCTTCTCCGAGTCCTGCAGGCCGTGGCCGTTGCCGTTGGTCGCCATTGTGAATGGGTGAGTGGTTGGAGATGGGGGAGAATGGAGGTTTGGGGGGGGAGAGCCGGGTGAGGGGAGATATGAGCCGGCTAAAGGTCAGAGTTTGGGCCGAGCAAGTACAGAGTTCGGGATTCCAGGAGAGGAGGCTGTAGCTGTGGTTTTTTGGGGGGGGAGAATGGCGCAGAAAGGCAAAGGGGAGCGAGCTACGTCAAGAGGGTATCGTCAAGGTGGGGTTGGAGAAATGGATGATGGAAGATGAAGAAGAGGAGAGAAGAGAAGGGGAAGAAAGAATTCCCACGATGGAGAGAAATGAGGAGCCGTCAGACGAAACGAGATAGCCCCGGTTACGAAAATAAAAACAGGTCCCCCCGTACCTGGAATCCTCCCCAATACAGAACCCGGGCAGCTTTGGCAATCAAAACGGATGAGGTCTCGTGGTCCGCCACACGAGGAGCACGGGAAGGGACGTGTCGCCGGGCGCCCGCTCGGAAAGACAAGGCCGTGGGCGGTAGCGTGACCCGCCGGGAGTGCTCCTTTTCCACCAGTCCGTAGTTCTAATTAGGTATCAGAAAGCCGTTTCCAGGCGCGTCGAGGAGCCCTGGGCACCCAAGGGGGACCGCGAGGGGGCGCTGGTTTGTCGATTTGGGGGTTCGTCGACGTCCCTCGGCGTCCCGATGCGGGAGCGATTTGGAGATCGATTGGGCCATTGCCGGCCGAGGGGAAGCGCAGCAAGAGGATTTCCCGGGGCATAAACGCTGCGGGAGCCGCTTTCACGCCTGGGCCTGGATCTGTCCCGGTTCTCCCCACAGATTGAGTAATTGGCGTCGCCGGCTTTGGCCCGCCATTCGGTGGACGGGAGGGGCCTTGGCCTTGGGGAATAGCTCACATGCCGAGCTCCATTGTGTCAAAAAGAACAATCTCAGGGGCTCGAGCGGTCTGGCCAGTGGTTGTGTTTTTGTCCTCCTCAACCTGCTTCCTCTGTCGTCTCTTCTTCTCCTTCTTCTGTGGCTGGCAATGACTCGCAGGACATATCGCTCACCGGGTGCCCTCGATCGCGTAAACTTGTCGTCCTCGATTTATCCCCGGGACATGTTCTCGCGGCCCCCGCCATGCTTGCAACTCGAATCTCGGGGGCAGACCGAGCTTCCCCGCCTCGGTGGGGGTGGCTCTCGGCGATTGAAGACCGACGTGCATTAGAATTTATCCTTCCATTGCACAATGGTGTGGCGGTGCACAAGTGGCGCGGGAAAATGGCAATCTGTGGCTTGATGGCAGATTGGCAAGGATGCTTGAAGATCAGAATCTTGGGAAATTCGATGCCTTATGCTCGGTCACGTTTCTTCCTGAGGCACTAACCTCCCCGGTATTGCAACCTCAAAGCCGATCACGTGCAACCCCGCCATTGTGCACACCCTTGTAGCTGCTTGTCAGAATCGGGTTAACAGGATATCCGGCCGACTGGGGTTCTGGACAAGGAGGGGAAACGCGAGCGAAGGGGTTCTGCAGCTTAGAGCTGGTGCTTGACGTACGAGGCAAGTCACCGCTGCCCGGCTGTCTGGTAATGGCTGCCAATGCAGCGGACTCGATGGGACGATGCAGCTTCTTTATGTTTTGATTCCATTCGCTTTTCCCGATTCGTAGCAAAACCGGAACCCACCAGCAAGCCCACGATTCAACGCCCCAATTTCCAATTATGGGCCACCGCGTCCGTTTGCCCAAATCGAATAAAACGCGAGCCATCCCACCCCGGCTCTCGCTGTCTTCCCTTCATTTCAACGCTTCCCGCCTCGGCTACTTTGGCCTGGAAGGGAAGTTCAGCGACATGTGCATTGCGCCATGACTGCCCGCTCCCAGAGCACACCCAGCTGCCAGCAGCAAACGAGATAGCCACGCCAGAGAGGTCCACTGAAAAGGTGCCCTTGGTCCCCTGGAGCAGCCACTGAGCTGCAGCGCATTACATTGTCCTCGCAGGCCTGCCGCCTCGTTCCTGTTGGCACGCCGCTGAGAGCTGCCGCGGCCACAGCGGCGCCCTGACCTCGGCTGGGTCCCCTGGGCCCCTGGGTCCCTCCCAGCTGCATGCCGCAAATAGAGCTGCCAAAGAAGAAAAAAAGATTCCGTTTCCGATGGCCATCCGCGTTGTTGGCGGAACCATGTCTAATTAGTGCTGGGCTGCGCAATCAGGGGCGTCGCTCGCTCGGTGTCTGTCTGCGTTCGCTCACAGCTTGGCCCAGCGCCTTTTGACACGGGGCGAGGCGCTGGAAATGCCCCAGAGCAGACAGAGCATTAGCACGCCCGTCATCATTCACTGACACGCGAGCGGTGGACCTCGGCATGTGAAGCCGTCGCTGGTGTTTCGCATCGGCCAGGTCTCCGAGGTCCAGCACCAGCATGCCCCCCCCCGTATCGTGCTCTCCATAATAATAATTCATAGCGCTCTTGGGGTCAGCCCATTGCCGATTTCGATTTCCCCCAGCTTTTCTTCCGAACCTTGGCCCTCTGGGAACCTGTCCCTTCACACCCCGTCCGCCGCCTGCTGTGACCTAAATCTCACTCTACCCCATCTCTCGCCCATCCCCATCCTACCTTGTACGACTAGCTAGCTGTCCATTTATCCGCCGCTCCGCCCTCCCACGGCCACTAACGTCTCGACGACACCAGCCAAAAAACCTCCCTTCATCCATTTGGCAGTTGGCATTTGGCCATTAGTCGACGAGCTACCGCTTTTACCCCGAACCACCACGTCATCTCCAGCTTCTCCGCCCCCTCGTCGTCTCCGTCGTTTCCGTCGACCGACACTTGATCGCGAGACAGAGAGAGAAAGAGGATTGATTGACCCCGTTCGATCCCCTTTGCCCCCTTCATCTATAACCCCATAAAACCAAACCCAACAAAACCACCACCAAAAGAACCACCGCCAACAGCCGTCACAATGGTCGCCGACGCCCTCGTCTACCACCCTTCCGTCGCCCACTACCTGCGATTCATCGCCACCACGCTCGGCCGCGACAAGCTCCTGCGCGTCGTCCAGTACTTTGCCCGCTTCTACGCCTGGTACCTGCTGCGCACCAACGGCACCCCCGACTCCATCGCGCCCTGGAACGCGGCCAAGAAGCAGTTCGGCCTCACCCGCAAGCTGCTGCGCGTCGGCAAGAACATTGAGCACTTCAAGGCCGCCGCCGTCGCCGCCGACGCCAAGTCCGCCGCCGCCTCCGACCCCATCCTCCGCTACACCTCCGTCGGCCGCCAGCTGGGCTACGCCGGGTACCTCACCTTCGATGCCCTGACCATCCTCGACGCCACCGGCATCAAGAAGCACGCCCAGGCCAAGCGCTTCCAGCAGGAGGCCTACCGCAGCTGGGCCGTCGGCATCATCTTCAGCATCGTCGGCCAGCTCTACACCCTGCACACCCTGCGCCAGCGCGAGGCCAAGGTGGACAAGAAGGAGGGCGAGGGTGTCGTCGAGGCCAAGCGCATCGCCATGTAAGTTCTGCTCTAAACCCCCCCCCCCCAATCACAGCCCAGTCACGCGACAGAGATGTATACTTTGCCGCTTGCGACAGACAGCAAAAAATCACGTTGTCAACGGCCCTCATGTCATCATCACGTGCTAACCTACCTTTCTTTCGCAGTGAGCGCTCCGCCAGCAAGCTCCAGCTCCTCCTGGACCTTTGCGACGTCACGGTCCCCATCTCCGCCCTCGGCTGGGTCGCCCTCGACGACGGCGTCGTTGGTCTCCTCGGAACCCTCAGCAGTGCGATCGGAATCTACAGCCAGTGGAAGAAGACGGCTTAAAGCAGCTGCCATCGTGACTACTTCATATACCCTCCCCCTCCATTACCCCTTAGTCATGCCACCTGGTCAAAAGTGAACCTTTTTTCTCTCAATCCATATCGTTGGCAGTACATGGTTGTTCATCTACCTTGCCCACACCTACCTCACACACTCTACGAATGTTTTCATAATTCCATCTCACACAAATTCGCAAAGTCTTTTTATTGTATATTACTGGCAGGACGGGAGTAAACTGTTCGGAGGCCGGTTGCTAGTAATCAGTGTTTTGTTACGTATGCCCTGGTGCGACTCTTGTCAAGCAATAGATTTTTTTTCTCTCGTGATAATTCAGCCCTGAATGAAGCAAAAATAGTTCGGCTCGCAAATGTGTTGTTCAATTTTCCTTTAACTCAAAACTACTTTTCATCACGCCAGAATGCACGACTGGAGCAACTAGTTTAAAAGCAAGAAAAATATATAGCCGTTTCCCTTCCCGCGGTAGCAAGACGTAACAATAGACTGAAAAAAAATTCGGTAAAAACGTGAAATCGCAGAGGAAGCCATCGCAGCCATCCAAGTAATCATACACTTATGATCATATTATCCAATCCCCCAGTATTCGCATTCGCATTTGCAGCGCCGCCCTTCAAGTAACCATCTCCTTCGTGTTCTTCGTCAAGCACTGCTCCCAGCCGTCCGTTTTTCGCCTCATTCGGATCCTCAATGGCCTGCGTTAGGCAAGTGCTCCTATGGTCGTGACAAACTACCAACCCGCCTGCTTGAGCTGCGTACTCAATCCCACATAATCATGACTTGTTGTTCATCGAAAAATAAACGTGGACGCGGCAATGGTCGGCGCATCCGAACAGGGTAATCATCTAGTACCTCTGGTCAAGGACGGTTCCCGCCAAACGAGCGGCTGAACGGTGATAGGAAATCGGGGTTTACCAGTAACGCCCACCGCGATCGTAATCGCGCGCATATCCTTCCCGCGGGTAAGGAGCCCCCTCCCTTGGAGGGAAGTCTCGAGGAGGGCGATCGTAAGGAGGTCGGCCGTTAGCATAAGGATCGGGGGGAGGAGGATAATCCCGGCGGTAAGGGTCTTCGTAGCGTCCGCGAGGGGGAGGGTACTCCTCCATGGGGCGACGAGGGGGTGATCGGTAGCGCGCTCGTTCATCGTAGTACTCGCGTCGCGGGCTTCGGTCGCGATAGCCGTATCCGCCGGCATCCCGTCGAGGGCTGTAGCCGCGAGGGGGGCCGCGGCGCTCGTAGTCGTCCATGGGAGGAGGGTATGGGCGACGGCTGGGGGAGCGGGAACGAGCCCGGTCCCGGGGAGGAACGTCAGGCTGGGTCTGTATCGCCAAGTCAGCAGTCTGCCAAGGGGATAGGGAGCTCATATCTGGTCATACGTCAGCGACACACTGGACCCGCTGTCCCTTAAACTCGCGGCCATCGAGCTTCTCCACAGCGGTCCTCAAGTCGGCAGCTGTTTCAAACTCGACGAATCTGCGCATTCCAGATCAGTTTCAGCCACCTTCATAAAACGCTCTACCCGGCTTACCCGCGGCCGTTGGAGTCACGGCCAGTCTCAGAGTAGACCACGTCAAGGCTAGATTGACGAGCAAAATCTTTAAGGTCCTATTTCCAGATTCCAAGTAAGTCGTTGTCCAGGTGCACGGAGATTGTCGCAAGTCCATGTAATCCACACAAGAGAGAGGGATAGAGCCGTCGGTCAAGGCAAGAACCAGGAAGCAGGACCGGTAGGGCAGGAAGAAGCGGTCCAGAGTCGCCGTTCCCGAAACCGAGTCCTGGCACAGTCCCGTTGGGTCGAAGCCATAGAAACCGGAGCTCCGCGCGGGGCACAATTGGGAAAGAGTCCATGGAATCCAGCGACAAGAAACGGGGAGATGAGACAGACCTGCCAACTGGTATCGTTCGGAAGACCCGTTATCTGCATCCTGTGAGGGGTTCGACGAGGCCTTGGCGCGGCGCGCTCGTGGTTGCCAAAGCCACCCTCACGGTGCCGGGAACCGCGGGCAAACTGGACGGTAAGTCGTTCTCCCATGAAATCAGATCCATCTTGGCGGGCGAAGTTAGCCAGGGGGCGCAATTGAACAGTGAGAACTGGAGTGGTGACGTACGGAAGGCTGCGAGGTGGATGGACTTGTTAGCATATTTGAAAAACTAGACTCAAGCGAAAAACCAACAACCGAAAAGAAAAAAATCTTCACAGCGAAAGAAGAAAAGAAAAACAATAAGCAGCGTAACTCACCCGGGACAACATCGCGGGCATCCATAGGGTCCTTGTATTCGATAAAGCCGAAGCCGTTCATCAGCTTGACCTCGGTGATTTCTCCGGTACCATGAGTCGCAAAGTGAGCCTCTACATCGGCCTTGGTAGCTGTCGGCAGCGTGTCAGTGGCATAGCTAGCAGCGTCAGGGCTGTGAGTATGGACCATTTCGTGGGAGGTTCCCCAAGTAGAGACGGGTGGCCGAGACCTCGGTCATTGTGGGCGCCGGTTCGGAAGGACGTTATCAAGAGAAGGGAGCGAAAATTGGATCCAAACCAAGCTGGGGGACGAGGACGAGGACGAGAACGAGGTCTTCCGGGCCTGAAGTCGCGCAACCAGGGAAGAATCCGGGGCTCCGGGGGCACAGGCGCAGGATGGAAACCAGGTCGCGGGATGGGATCTGGAAAGCGCCTTTTGCTGGCTGGGCGGGGATGAAGGTTGCAACGGGGCGGAGGTGATGGTGATGAGGTGAGGAGAAGTTGGCTGCGGCGCGTGCGTGGGCGGGCGAACTGGCTTGCGACCGAAAGGCTGGTAGCAGCAGATTGGGAAAGGGTAGGCGGGGAAAAGTGGCAAAATTCTACTTTGGGAAATGGCGCCGGGGCAGGACAGTGGAAGCTGGGGCCACTAAAACTGCCGCTAAGAGGTGCCACAGACACACACACGAGACCTCATGCGAGCGCCCGGCGACGCTGACAGCCGAGGACCAACACTTTTGCATTAATCCGCATGCATGAGACCAAACATGACATAATTTCACCCCGGATTTTTTTTTTTTGGTTTGCCCGCCTACCTGTCGTCCTGTGTGCCACTCTACTGTATGTACTACACGCTTGCCTGGGTGGACCTTGCATGTTTTTCTTCCCCTTTCCCTTTTCATGCCCCGTCCTCTGAGACACCATATGACATGTGAACCTGACAAGACACGGCATGGCCCAATCTGTCTTCTTAATCTTCATTTCATTACAGTCGGGTATCAACCCCGCCCTATCACACAATCCTTTCCTGTACTAGTAAGATAGACGCACACATCCTTTCATCGTATCATCCGATAGAACAAGCCAAAAATACCCACTTCCTCTCCTCTTCGGTCCTTCAAAGGGCTTTGGCCCCTCTCCCACCCCCACTAGCTCATCCCGTCCCATCTCTCAAGCAGCCTCCCCTGTCGACTCCCAAACGCCATGCATGCTTTCCGATCCTGTATAACTGCTCTTTTTGCGTGCCATGTGACAATTGTCGTGTCATAACCATTACTACGGCTCTTCAAACAGCACAGAGATTATCTCGTCCAATATTGTAAACACCAGGTGTGCGCTGTCGCCTGTTAGCTGAAGTCCCACTCCGCGGCCTCAGGTCAAATCCACTTACTTGAGCCTTGAATTATTCAATGTCGCAAACACACGTCGGCTCGCCGCCTGCGCATTGACTCTGCCGACAACACTCCCGGCCAAGTCAGGTACCAATGTCGCCAGCATCAGACTAGCTTCGGTCCGCGTCTTCTTTTTCTCGGCGTCCGTCCTCGGCTTGCGGTCTCGTTGGAGCTGTCCATCCGGCCACAAGCTGCCTTGAATCATGCCAATGTACTTCAATATGGAATCCTCCTGCACGAGCATCTTAACATTGTCGCGGACTTTGCGCTCGATGGTACCGCCCAGGAGCTGCTGAAGGACCACAACCACAGCACGTCCTCGTAGCCAGTTGTTGCCCTTGTTCAACTCAAACACCTCAAGGAAGATGTCGCAGATTGGTTTGATGAATGGCTCCAGCTCCTTGTTCTCAAAGGCGTTCAGTTCCGCTTCGGCTTCAGCGGCCGGGAAGGACTCCTCCGTGCCATTTAGCGGCACCGTTGTTAGCTGACTCGTTGCTGCCGCAATCAGACTCTGACCAGCAACAGAGATCTGATCCAGCACAGGAATATTGCCCAGGATATCTTCAACTCCATCGGTGACCGAATCATATAACCGTGTCATCATGTCCTTCTTATCCTGGCGATCGATGAGGTCCTCGCCCTCTGCAATGACGCTTTGGGATAGGAACGCCCGTAAATCTCTGCTGCGGCATACTTCAGGCAAAAGCAGCAGTTCCCGCATGTATTTTTCCAAGGCCTCTCGCCTCTTGCGTAAAAATTCGCTCTGGAATTTCATCACCATGCGTCGCCTAGGAAAATCGAGGTTGCGAACAGAGGGGTAACGGGAGCGTAGGTTTTGGTGGAGCTCAAGGAACTCGCTATACCGCCTTGAAATCATCCAGGAGGCGGCAGGCATTTGTTCGCCGGCATTTCTTTGCACTTCAATAACGTAGAGGGCGAATTCCCTGCCATCGTCCTCCCTTCCCACTTGAACCGATTTGATCCTAATAGTGGAACGCCCATAAAGGCTATTGTCGCTCTCCTGCACAACGTACTGCTGCCGTTGAAGCTCCTTCCGTCGGATTTCTCTGTGGAGACTGGCCTTGGATTTTTTCAAAATTCGTAGTTCGGCCGTGTTGTTGGTCAACTCTGCTTTCTTTGTGAGCGAGTCGACAACCGCCTCCTGTGCTACGAGACGATCGATATCATTTGTGAGAGCAGTAATGGCTTCTGCCAGACCAAGATCTCCTGGTGCAGCTTCGTGTACCTCATCCTCTTCATCAACGGGCGCTCCATCCTCTACATCCTCTCCAGCATACTTATCCTCGTCGGCAAAGAGATCGTCGTCAACGAATACCCCAATTCTTGACGCCGGACTCACCAACCCCAATGAGGAGAGACTTGGCTTTTCAGCCTCCCTTTGGTATATGAGAGGCCTTAGCCCGCTATCAATAGAACCGCGTTGAGATTCATTGTCATTGCCTCCAAAAAGGCTCGAGTTGTTATCCTCAGGAACCGCTGGTCCGCCAAACAAAGAAGCACGAAGATCCTCAGCCGTCAGGGGTCGATCATCTTCCATGATATTATTAAGGGCCTTCTCCACAGCCTGAACAACTTGCGTGTCCGGCGGCTGCTCCCCTACCGGCTCTTGGTCGAGGCTTTGAACAGAGTCAACCAAGCCGTCTTGCTCCAAATCATCGTCATCAAACAAGGGGTTTGTCGAGTCATCATCCAATGATCTTCGAGGTCGAGACAAAGGATCAGACCCGTTGCCATTAACATTCGCGGTCCTCAAATCAGACGTGGAACCTGCTCGCCTTGTCAGTGGGCTCGATCGTTGGTTTACGAGGCGCGAGACCGTCTTGGGTTTCGCTTGAAAAGATTGCGTCGCTTTCACGTTTGGTCGGTGGTCCGGCGGCGGCTGTGCCATGCGAACAGCATTGGCGCTAGATGCCTCTTGGGCAGCCAGGCATTTATAATACAAATCTGACTTTTTGAAGCTGTGGAAGTGTTGGGACTGCATCTCCTCCAGCACGGTGCTCTGGGCCTTCAAGATCGCCCGCCGTGCCCTGTAGTATTGTGCAGGCGTGGCCGCCTTGCCTGCTTTGAGAAACTCTTTGATTGGTGTTCTAGAAGCATCCGAAATCTTGAGCTCAGGCTGAGCCAGGTAGGCTTGCTCAATTTGCAACAGGTCAAGCCGATCAGAATCGGTCCACATGGGAAGGTTCGACGGTAGCTCGTCGTCTTGTCCGTCGTCCTCGAGCGGGTTTCGGAAGCCGTCTACGACCAACCAGAACTGAACCATGGGCATGAGGCGTTGTCGATCCATGTACTCCATGAAGTAAGAGAGGCCCGAAGAGTCTCGCAAGAGCTCGACGAGCGATGCGGTTTCCAGCTTGGACTGGGAGGAAGACATTGATACAGGGACTGCTGGCATCGGTGTACGACGGTCACCGCCAGCAGCGAGGTGGTTGACTTTTTGATCAAGCATCCGTTTTCCCATCTCTAGTCGACGTAGATAAACCGGATCTTGGATGTCTCGCAGGGAATCACGCTTGAGTTGACTGGAAACTTCGCTACGGAAACGTCGCGCATCCGACAGGTTATTGACCTTGCGGATGGCACGTATAAACCTTTCAAACTTGCGCTCGTTGTCTCCAGGATTTATTCGAGGCATCGAGGCTAGCTTTCCGGATTTGGGCATAGGGGAGGCATGTTGGTCCAAGGCCGCTCGAAGCTTCCGAACAGTTGACCTGTCCTGGAGCATAGAACGACCCAGGTTCTCCATCAACTGGTTCCAGGTATCTGGTTCGGACAGCAACTGAAAAACGGGGAAGAGCACGGAGCAGCTAACAATCTCACGGACAATGATGGAGACGGCCCGACTGGACAAGATATTCTCGGGGAGCAACCTGGGCACAAGCTTGGTGACAATGGATCGTAGGTAGTCTTGCTGCACCATTTTGGTATCGGGAAAGGAGAGCGAGGCGGCGGGGTGTAGACGTCCATTTCGGAACTTGGAGGCAATGGCCAGGTCGAGCTCCTCTGACTCGGTGATGGAGCGGTTGAGCTTCTTCCCGCGGACCGATCGCTCCGCCTCGTAGAAGTCGCGGAAGTGGGCGGTCAAGAGGGGAACCAGGCGGCTGGTGATAATTTCGGCGAGATCCTTGTCCTGAAGCGATTCGCGCAGGCCCACGAGGGCCAGGCGGACGGCCTTGTCTATCTCGTTGGGGAAGGAGGGGTTGCGGCTGATGTGGGAGTACCAGCTGCAGATGAAGTCGCGGAGGATCAGGTCGAGGAGGTCATCGATGGCTTGGGACACGCGGGTTGACTCATGATCGACGGGGGTTCGTGTGTACGACTGTCGCTGGCGCAGGGCGTGCACCTCGGTCTGCCAGGCCTTGGGGCCGAGAAAAGCAGCGGCGTTCGGGCGGGGGTTGCGGATGGTTGGGCGTCGGACGGTGAGAACAAGGGAAGCCAGAAGGGCGGCGAGGGTGACGATGAGGCCAGTGACGAAGGCATAGCCAGCCCACCGCAGCACTGGGAGCCAGCTGATGGCGTAGCCCCAGGCCACGAAGGCGGCCAGTCCTGCTAGAGCCGCATCTCTTCGCTTGAGGGCCATCGCCGGGGCAGTGGTTGCAGCCGCATCCGCATCATCTGCAGAGGTGTTCGTGGCAGTAGCGTAGCCATGGCCGTGGTGCTATCGGTATCGATTACGATTGCAGGGTGCATCCACCCCCCCTGTCAGTCAACCGTTACCGCATGGCCCACGCAAGGAATCCCATGCAGCCGTCAGACACGGCAATAAGCCTGCATTTCTCAAACTCCATCTCATCCCTTGCTCGTTATCAGCGTTTGATCATTGCATTCCGCCCTCTCCTATTTTTCCATTGGAGCACACGCTTTCTGTCCCGCCCCTTGTCTGCAACATTGCAGCTTCATTTGCCCTGACGCTGCTGACTCGACTCGTACGACGTCACCCCCACTCTGCACCGTTTTCCCACCTCGCTAGAAAACTGGAACCACACACACAGCTGGCCTCATTAAATGCACATACTTGCATGTGATTATCACAAAGGAGGCCATCCGCTTCGTATGGGTCCAACGCATGTGGGAACAATATTCATAACTCCTAATCGTCTCTCTACTACCACGGCGGGTCCTCCAGTCGTCGGAACAGGGCCACAAACTTTTGTCCCTTGTTTCTCGATACCTTCTTTCCTTCCTCTGTCTCGTCCAACATGACCTTGACACACTCATCAGCTTCCTCGTCCTCCTTGGAGACTCTCTCAAAGGCGGGGTGAGCATCTAAATGCTGTACCATCCACTCGTGCAAGGCTTCGACATCAGTGATAGTGTAGACGATACCGCCTGGCCTGAGGGCGTATGCATACTCAGAGTTGAGTGTCGTCGATACAATTCGTGCCTTGTGCTTTCGGGCTTTAAAATGGGGGTCAGGAAAGCAAATGAAAATTTTGGAAAGTTGACCCTTTCTGAAGAAGTTGGGCAGGAACTTCATCGCGTTGGCACGGATGCATCCAGCATTCTGGTAAAGATTATCCGAGTTCTGTGACCGCAATGCTCGAATGCGTTCCTGCACAAACTGCGTCACTTGGGTGCGAATTTCGAGACCTAAAGAATTCAGCGATTGGTCAGTAGTCTCTCGGTCGTTGTTACTCACCCAAAATAAGAGCTTCGGGCAATAAAGGAGCCAGGGCAACCAAAAGACCTCCAAATCCACAGCCAATGTCGACGATTTCAACATCCTTCGTTAGACGAGCAGGCTTAGTCGCATCCTCAGATGATCCTTCCTCGACATAATTAGGGTAGTAGGATGACCAATCCATATCATCTGGCGATGCGGGACTATTCTCAGGTTAGAATGCAGGCAACCAACAACAAACGCTGGGCAAATGGCTACACACTATTCTAGTGTATGATCGGAGAACGGATTTGCATGCGCTCTCTGGCGAAAGAATTTCTTCCGGGGCAGTTGGGTGACGCCATCTTTAGACCTTGTTGAGCGAGCCTGTTCGCGGCTTTGTCGTTTCGGTAGAGGGCCAGCCATGGTTCTGTGTCTTTGTGGTGATTTTTCGATGCACCGTCTCACATTCCACAAGGTGAGGCTTGAGAGCAAGGTCTTTCCAGGTGGGCTTGGTGTTTTGCATTTTGGCCGAAAGAGGAAGGCGGTGTCCCAGGTCCCCTGGTTAAACTATGGGGCACGCCCTGGCCTGGCGCAAGAGTTGAGGCTCAGCCTCCTGGGACGGACCGCGGATGCCCGTGATTCTATCATCAACCAAAATCACCTGCTCCTGAGAGATGGTCCTCCTTTTCCTGGCCACCTCATCAACATCTTCGCCATGTCTCAGTTGGCCCAGGACTCATCGTGGAATCTGCTCGGTCCCTTGAGGTCCGAGTACTCCGTTATCGTCGACTGCATCTCCTTCATTTGTGTAAGCATCCCTCCTTGCCCAAGCACCCTCTCGAGGAACGGTGGCTGATAATCGGGTAGCTCGGGCTAGGGCTGATGTTTCTGGTCCCCATATTCATCCTTATCGTCCTAGACCTCTTTTTATGGCTCTGGCGCATGTATCGAAGCCCACCTGAGCCTCGCGATCCAAAACACGCCGATCTCATAGCGCCCGACCCGGAGCCCACCGCCATGGCGACCGGACTCGACTCATCCACTCTACGCTTATAGCCACAACGCCACACGAAACGGACGACGGAACAATAATTGGCAACTTTAATACTTTTATCGTCATTTATTTTACTATTCAATACCCAACTTTTTACACAATTTGGCCAATAATCTTGATCAGATCGCCAGTCACACCCATGGCAGTCACATCACCACCGGCACCAGCGCCCTGGATGATCAGGGGGTTGCTTCCGTACCTCTCAGTGTAAAAGCTGATGATGTTGTCGCTACCCTTGAGGGCGGCAATGGGGTGCGATCGGTCAAACTGCTCGAGGCCAACCTTGACCTGCTTGCTACCAACGTCGATACTGCCGACGAATCGAACGACCTTGCCGGCCTTCTCAGCGGCGGCCTTGGTCTCCTCCATCTGGTGGTCAAAAGCAGGCAGCTTCTCGAGGAACTCATCGCCGCTGGCGCAAGACTCGAGCTCATTAGGGATCAGGCTTTGGACGGGGAAAGAAGTGGGCGACTCGACGGGGAGGCCAGCAAGACGTGCAAGAATGGTCAGTTTGCGGGCAACGTCAAGACCGTTGAGGTCATCTCGGGGGTCAGGTTCGGTGTATCCGAGAGCCTTGGCGTTCTTGACCTCATCGGACCACTTGCCGCCCTGGCCCTCGGTGGGAGCAAACGAGTTGAAGAGGAAGGACATTGTTCCACTGAAAACACCCTCGATCTTAGTGACCTTGTCACCGGTCTCGATGAGGTCCTTGAGTGTGGAGATGACGGGAAGACCAGCACCAACGGACGACTCGTGGTAGACGCGAGCGCCAGAAGACTCGGCAGCCGAAAAAATATCCTGCCACAGCTTGTAGCTGCCGGAGAAGGCCTTCTTGTTGGGGGTGACGACGCTGATTCCTCGGCTCAGGGCAAGAGGGTACAGGTCAGCGACGTCCTGGGAGCTGGTGTTGTCGACGAGCACAGCCTTGGAGGGAGCGGCAGCAAGGTAGTCAACGACTTGGGGCAGGGCCAGGGGAGCCTTGGTGGACGAGGCGAGGACGTCAGTGACACCATCGAGGCTGAGTGCAGAGTAATCCTCGTTGTAAATGGCCTTGCGGCTGGTAGCAATGTAGGCAAGAGTCAATTTCGGAGAAGGCTTCCGAGCAGCCAGAGTCTGGAGCTGGTTGATGAAGCACTTGCCGACGCCGCCGGCGCCTGTTGTTTAGCCAATGATTAGTATTTTAATTATTAATATAAGAAATATATGCGTGTACATACCAATGATGGCAATGAAAACCTGCTTAGGGGCGGCCATGACTGTTATTGTGCTGCGAATTTGTTCGGGAGCTTGCGATGGGTGAGGAAACTTTGGGTTCCGGTCACGGATGGCGGGGCAGTGAGGGGAGTTATCCAAAGTCAAGCACGCCAGAACCCCGCGGTGGCCTACCCTATATGATGGAGGGGCTGTCCAGCGTAAGCACCAATTACCCACCTAATTAAATTTTTTGACGTTTACGACCATGCATAATGTGTTTCCTGTTTGGTGTTGATGGTATAGCCTGGCAGAGCCTATTCTGATCTTGCTCCTTGTGTTGTGTGACTATAGTTTTGCCAATGAACTACATTGCTACGCAGTAATACCTGTAAAAGGCAAGTTTGATTGCCTCAGGCTAGGCCTACGGAACGAGCTTCCTTCAACAACCACTGTATCAACCCAAACTATCAACCACACATATTTGCAACTGTGCACGACGAGACTACACCTTAAAACACACCACAACGGCAAGAAGAATGCCGCCTCAGGATCCTAACCTCTATGGCCAACGGCCACCTAAAAAGCAAAAACGGAATGCAACCTTGTCCAGTTCACTCGACTTTACAGCCCAATTGACATCACTAATGTCAAATGCACCAACTGGATCGGCATCATCAAGTCGGTCGCGTCCGCCTAAAGAGCGCAAGGATGATATTTTCAAAGATGGCAAGCAGAAGCAGCCGAAAGAATCTACAGGTGGGCGACAAAAGCTACAGCTCAAGGAGGTCACTGGTACGGAAGAGGAGACGCAAGAGCTGGCGCGGGCAAAGCGTAGAATGGAAGAGAAAGCGCGCCTCTACGCGGCCATGAAGCGTGGAGATTACGTACCCAAGGAAAACGAAGCGGCGCCTTTGATTGACTTTGATCGAAAATGGGCCGAGGGTGTCGAGGAAGGAAAGGAAGATTATTCCACCAGCAGCGACGAGGATGACGACGCTGATGACGGCGGAGAGATGGTTGAGTACGAAGACGAATTCGGGCGAGTACGACGGGTCACCAAAGCGGAAAAGGAGAAAATGGAACGAAGAGCGCGGCGAGGCCTGCTAGGCGCCGAGGAACTTGAACGCATGTCGGCACGACCCAGCGCTCCAAGTAATCTGATCTACGGGGACGCGGTCCAGTCGATGGCCTTCAACCCAGAGGACCCAGAAAAGATGGAGGAGCTGGCGCGCAAACGAGACCGGAGCGCAACACCTCCTCCAGCGCAGCACTACGATGCGGACCACGAGATCCGCACTAAAGGCACAGGGTTCTTCAAGTTTAGCAAAGACGAGGAGACACGGATTGCGGAAATGGCGTCCCTGGAGGAAGAACGGAAACGGACGGAGGACCAACGCCGGGCTTGCGAGGATCAGAAGGAGGTGCGCCGGAGGGAGATTGAGCGGCGTAGACAGGAAATGACGGCGCGGCGGGCAAAGCGACAGGCGGACACGTTCCTGGATGGGCTGGGGGACCGACTGGGGGACTGAGGTCCTGTGACGGAGAAATGTGCGCCGTCAGAATGCGACGGGAATGGATACGGACACAATGCAACACGGCGTGGGCAACGGGCACGGCGGCGGCGGCCATGATCCAATGGAGATGCGGGAGATGGACACTGGAGGGTGCAAAGCAGAGAGTAAGACGAGGTAATTAACTGCCATTCCCATGGCTCCGAGGACGCGAGCTGAGCGAAAGCGACCCCATTCAGATTGAACCATGTGTGGCCAGGGTAGGGAGTACTTCGAATCCTAAACACCTAGTGCAGGTTGAAGATGTATCACATACATGGACGCGGCATGTGTGCGAGGGAATTTGAAGAGACAGAACCCAGTTTTTCCACATTATGGACGAGTAGCGCATCAATGGTTCAGTTGAGATGAGGCGGCCGGCGGTCTGGTTCCCACACCTCCATCAGCCTCCACTGTGCGAAGGCCGAAGGGCGAGGTTTTGACATGTCGCTCGAGGGCACTAAGTTTCGGTTGGCAAATCCTTCGTTTCGCAAGTTTTATTTTATTTTTATTTTGTCTTTCGTTATGCTGCATTTTGGAAACGGTTCAAATTTAGATTTTACGAGAGACACACAGGATTAGCTTGGCGACAACGCATTCAGACAGCCAAGCAATCTTTTGTGGCTTCGTCTGCGTTGTCAGCAATCTGTGGGAGGCTTGCCTGAACGAGGTGGCTTGTTGGCCTGTTGGCTACTGCTGACATGGATACGATGATTACCTTAGTCCCCAGCTCGCAAGCATGAGGGATTAGCACCGACAACCGAATGCCACAGTGTGCCGCGAGCACACAATAGCTACTGTGTCTGCACAAGCGAGTTGATAACACTACGTACACTATCCTGCGCAATCTCTGTGCTCAGCCAAGTCGGGACGACGGGACTTTGTGATTTCCCCAAGGGCGTTGCAGCGGACAGGGGTCTGCAGAAGGCAGATGCGAAGGCAGAACTGCGCCAGTGCTCGTTGAATTGCAAGTTGCAGGCGACTACTGCAACGCGCTGCAGAGCATTCGCCGTCGGCTGCTGCTTGGATCGTCAGCTGGGACATTTCGCGGGCGACGACTGGCCAGGAGTTGTGGTGGGCAATTGGTAATCATGGCATTGGCCGCTCTCACTGTAACCCTGAACCATCTGCATTGCCAATGCTGGGAACTTCTCCAATCTCAAGAGGCCAATCCGAGGTAGCAGATGCGAGGTGCCAATGGAGGCTTTGCACCAATTGGGGCTGGGGGGCGCAAGGCAGGCTGGGTTGTCCCAGTTTTCACTCCGTCTTACTATGGAGTGCCGTGGCCTTCACAGTGTGTTTTTGGCGTTTTGGCGTTTTGAGAGGAAAGCTAGCCAGCCCCAGGGCGTTTTTGGTCGCCGGGGGTTGCCCTCGACCTTAGGCTAAACCAGCCGCTGGGTTCCCTGAGGCATAGATACCTCCAGCGCAGGCCTCAGGGGCACCTGGGGAGGGTAGCTCAGTACGTACAGTACATTTCCCTCCGCATACCGCCTGGAGCAAGGGCGCACAGGGACACAGGGCAGGGCGCCGTCTCAGGCGCTGGTCGCGCTGGTTGCACCCGGCAGGACCGGCCAGGCTCAAAGCGGGCTGGCGTTAAAAATTTGTGACTCATCGGCGGACCCATGTCTCTCCGAAGGGCGTTCCCTGTTTCCAATACCTGCGATCGCCTGTACTCGGCTAACAGCATATCGCGCTCCCCACACCAAAAGCCCGTTAGTGCTCTCCCATGCCCCGCATTGGCGCCATTGTACGCAGTACATGTGGGCCTGCGCCTCGGTCGCTGTTTGCTGCGCAAGCTTGCCCTCCACCCTCCCTCCACACGCACACAGCCCTCTCGAGCCCTCCTGCCGACGAGTTTGCTGCCTGAGAAATACAAATTCTCCTGATTTTCCGGTCCACAACTTCTCCCCTTCCTTCTCTTCTCTTCACCATCCCCTTACCCCCCCAAAATCATCCAAAATACTATCCACACATAACATCCAGCAATTATCTAGCGCCTCAGGCGACCACCAAGATGTTCTAAATCACCCCCCTTCCAACGTTTCCCCCCCCTCAGTCAAAATTCAGTCTCCGGACATTTCCTCACACCTCTCCACTCAACTCCCCCGTTCAGCTCACCTCCCGGTCGATCTGAACTTTAGCCCTGCTCTGAATAGCATCAGCTCAAGTTCCCTCACAACCGCCACCATTTCAGGCCAAGACTTCCCAGTCTTCACCACGGATCCCCAGTCACCATGGCTTCCCTCCACGAATTCCAGCCTGCCGGCCCCACCCGCGCATCAATTACAGAGTCCCGAAACACCACAGCAGGACTTTGTCTTGTTCGATCAGCCTCATCAGCCCCTTAATCGGTCTACAGCCTCGCTGCAATCACAGCGTCGTCACTCGTCTCACCAGCAAATCCGTCGTCAACAGCCTGTTTCCCCCGCTGTCCAGAATCAACGAGTAGCCCAGTTACTCCAGGCTTTTGGTCAACAATCGTCTACTGCAAACGCAAATCGCCTTTCGAATCAGTTTTACGCTTCTTCGGCTCCTTCGTCGTCCACCACATTGAATCAGCAGTCTCGTCCTGCTCGGCCACCCGTGCCTCTCTTTTCTCAGAGTACCGGTAGTGTTCCACAAACCGCCAAGATGATGAACGCTGCAGGTTTGTTTCCCCCACATTCTCCACCAGACTCCCCCAGCTCACAATCCACTCCAGACGTCGAACTCGAAGAGTTCACTGCCTTCGAGGGCGGGGCCAACACGGCCTTCTCCTCTCCCGCTGTCCCCACTGTTTTTGATTTCAGTGCCAGCGCTTCCAGCTCTACTTCCAACCTGGGAACCATTTCGCCCCAGGATCTGCTCGTGCAAGAGCCTTTCATGTCTGCTCCTAACTCGTCGGCCCTCACGGCCTTGACCTCTCCATCCATCTACAACGAGTCTCCTGACTTTGATGGATACGACGTATCACCAAACTTTGGCACCGCTGATTTCGAGGGTGCCGGTGACCCTTGGTTCCCTCTGTTTCCCCAGGATGCTTCTGCTACTACTGCCGCAGTCCCTGAGAAGCCCAGTGTGCCAAGCGCACCAAGTGTCGAGAACTCTCCTGCTCAAAACTCTGATGAGTTTGAGTCGGCTAGTCGATCGTCTTCCGCTCGTCGGAAGTCGGCCAACTCGCCTCCCCGTCACTCGTCTGTTTCTGGTGTTAACGCTCGTAAGCGTGACAAGCCCCTTCCCCCAATTATTGTGGAGGACCCCAGCGACATCGTCGCTATGAAGCGTGCCCGTAATACTTTGGCCGCCCGAAAGTCGCGTGAGAGGAAGGCTCAGCGATTTGACGAGTTGGAGGATCGCATTGCAAAGTTGGAAGAAGAGCGAGATCATTGGAAGAAGATCGCTCTCGCGCACGCCGGTGTGCAAAACTAAAAGTGGAATTTCTCTCCTTCGCCAGACTATGGGATACCGTTGGTTTGTTCCCAATTTAATGAGTTGTACTTGTGTGTTGGACTATATTATTATTATGTACTCTGTCTTAACCGATCAATCAATTTGAATTTTGTGTTTGAAAACTTGCCTTAATGTGGAAATGATGTGCCTAATTGATTGTGTGAATTTTAATTGGTTTCAATATGGTGATTTGTCCTTGTCATCCCGTATACATTTAGCGTCCTGCCACTGTTTTATAAGTGCCCATGTGTATATGAGGTGCGTTGTGGGTGTAGTTGGAGTAGTTCAGAATGGTCTTTGTATGTATGTTAGAATGCACTGGTCTTGAATCGCAATTTTATCAAAGTTTTATGACTGCATCGTTGTTGTACTACTAAAAGTTTTGAAGCTACTTAACTGCTTGGTACCCTCCCGTACTGAGACCAAATAGTCTAAATTAAGTAGATTTCCCTTGCAACTTGCCTGACATTCTGAATCATTGTGGCGTATATTTTTCGTGATTCCTCACGGATATTCTTGTTTACTGTGTCAGGGTGGATGCACGCGGCGGTGACGAGGGAGTAGTCACTTTGGCTTTCTTCGCATAAGATGTAAAAGCCAAAGGCTCCGTTAAGCATCCACACTTGATTTCCACTGCGCGCCTCCTTGGCTGTTTTTGCTATGCAAGAGGGATCGTTGTCAATGCTGAATGTTTGTGACCAGTCGTACGGGTCGTAGATGCGGTCTTGGAGCGTCGCAATGTAGACGCCGTAGACTTTGAGGCGGACCATGGTGCGATTGCTGAGATCCCACTGCACTTCGGCTACAGCATCGGCGTTGGCAGGACGGTTATGGAAAGGAATGAAATCCCCTATGATCAAGCGCCTCAGCTCTTCGTAGCCTGGGCCTTCGTAAGACTGGCTCGTCCGGTCCGGAGCCCAAGACGGTAGCCACACGCCATTCTTCCTGCGGGAGAGCAGCACAGCTTCCCAGAGCGCAGAGAGGGAGTTCTCAGACTTGATCAACTCCTCACTCGCCTGGATGAGAACATGGGTGATGGTGTTTGACTCGCTGTAGTCGGGATCGATGGGGTGGGCAACGTCCGCAAGGCCGACGAAGGCGTAAATCAAATCGCGGGGATCAGTTGCTTCGAACTTTGAAGAGGCTTGAAGCAGCTCGCGCCAGCCCTTCAAGCCTTTCCGTTCTTGCTGCTCAGGAAGTAAGAAATAGATTGTCTCTTGTCCAGAGTCGTGTCCAACACTGCCATTATCCGAGATAACTGGCTTCTATTGACATTTGGAAAATCTTTATCCAATTGGTCCAAAATATCAGGGCAACTAACTAGGCGGTTACTTCTGTTGGGGATGAGCTTGATTGTATGGATATTTCTTGCAGAAGAGTGGGTGTTGCAAAACAACTCAAGCCAGTGGCGGAGTATGGGCCATTCCATTGCAACTCCGCACCCTAAGACGAAGTATATCCGCTCTGCTGCGATAAACTCCTGGAAAACCTGAACGGAATTAGCATAGAATTGTTTGGTGGAGGTTGAGCACTTGCATACCCATGCTTGTGTCCACCACGTGGCATTGACTATGTGACAGAGAAAATCAAGCATGTTTTCGAAGTGTTTCCCTCTTGCATCAAAGGGTGCAATGGGGAGCTGTTTCTGCACCGGTTCCTGCCACCGTGTACTCAAGATTGCTTGCAGACTCTGCGGCGAGTCTACATGTGGTGAGGATTGAGCGATTCTCATCGAGTGTGCACCGTCCCGAAGCGTCTGGTTTAGTTGCTCCGTCATCGAAGAGGTTGAAAGGACCACGTAAACCTCGGCTGCAAGATGATATATTCTACGCATAAAACCCACTTGGTGCGATCTCTCGGCATTGTCGTTCTGATTGATGCATATTTGATCAGCCCACAGCCGAAATGTTTCTTCGTTCTTCTCCTGAGCACACTTCTGTACACAGCCAATCGCATGTTCCAAATTGGCAAAAGCATTGAACCAGTGCCCATTCACCATGATTCGTGCGGTGTTCCTGGGAGAACCGGCGCAATATGATATCGCCGAATATTTCCCCCCTTTTGTCCCCAAACTGAGCTGGTCAAGGATTTCGCAGCAGATGATGCCTTGGAGATATGGACCAGGAGACTGAGGGGCCTGTTTCGTTGGATAAACCCATGTTGCCTTCCCAGTGAACATATTCACATAGTACCAGGCGTGCTCGAAACGATCGTCTTCGCAAAGTTTGTGCTCGCTTTTCATGACATTCACCCAGCAGTTCTTACCCAGCAGTTGATTACCTAGACGCCCTTTATCAATCCCGAACTCGATAACATTCGTTTGGCACACTCTCATTTTCCCTCAAACTTTGGAAGATGGAAGGAAAAATGTAGCAAGTAAAACCGATCCCACAGCTGGAGGTTAACAAAAAATGGCTTGATTTGTCAAGGTCACCATCAACGTACCTGTGAGAGGGCCTTTGTCTATGTAGGGGGTTATTCCTTGGGCAATACCCCAGCCAAATGGCAAATGCAATTCAGCATCATGCTTGTTGATGTACCTGAATTCTTGAGGCAGCTCTTGAAACGATTCGGCGTTTGGTTCAAGGCGCACATCAAACGGAGGTTGATCAACCGTGGCAGGATCTGATATGAGAGGTGGTTCGATTAAACTAGTGTAATCCGATTTAGTGTTGAGCCAGTTTGGAAAATGGTTTGAGATTTCCTTGACTGGAAGTCGCCGAGAATGAACATTCAGCAGCCGGAACTCTTGACGCGCGGGTTCCAGAGGCTTGTACAGATCCTTGGAATAGAAGATGGCATTTTCTGGCGCAGAAAACGCCGCAGGTTTGGAAAACCTCTCATTTCTGGGGAGTTTCCTGAATGTGATTTTTTCAGGCCTCCTTGCTGGTTTATCTCTGAAATTCGACGACCAGCTCGCTATTATGCCGCGGATCTTTACAGGGCTTGGAGCCTGGGGGCTGCTTGGGGGTACGAAAAGGGGAACTCCGTCTGCGGCCCAAGAAGCGGGCTCCTGATTGTAAATGTTCATGGTTTGGATGGTTTCGCTAGCGTATGGACACCTTCACAGATAAAAGTCGGTAGGAAGCTTCTCGATTCCAGCGTTGAACATGCGTGGGGCACCGCGAAAGCTACACTAAGGATATATGAAGTATTGATTGAGGATTGGTACTCTTAGGTTATTTAAATTGAAGGATATCTGTGCTCCCTGGGTATTTTTGCTTCCTGGGCCGAAATTGCAGAGATTGTGAGTTGATGTACCGCTGGCGGACGGCATGTAATATTCTACATGCGATGGTTGCATAAGCTACATCTCATACTGCACATTGGCTACACAACGAAGATTGAACATCAATCAACTTCGCTGGACCCAGGTGCACTTGCACATTACGGCACATGTGTGCCGATGACTTGTAGCAGGCAGCATTCGGCAATCAGCCTTGTCTAGATGGGGCGACTCATAGAGCCACGAAATCGTTCGGCTGCATTTCCAATGATCCCACGGACTATAATCTCATCCACTTGCTATCTCTCTCACATACGACCATAGCTCTCAGAAAATACGGGATCCCGTCCGCTCTCCCATAGTCAAGCTGAGAAGCGGTGAATTAGTACTCGGGTCGGTGACGACCGGGGAATCCTCGCTGTTGTATGTTTTTTTGGACAATACAAACCGTCCATAACTGTCTTTTTTGCCGAGTTTGGAGGAGGGAGGCTTTAGGAGCTTCGTCGGTGAGTTGTACATTGGATACAGTCATACTGTGGTGCCTTTTAGTCTACGAGGCGTAATGTAGGGCAGAAAGTAAGCGAGGCATGCAAAACCAATGGAAAGCTTGCTATGACAAACTAGGACAGCTGTGGTCATGATATCATTTGTGACAAGACAAGGCTTGAGCTACCCAATTGGTGGTTTGGTGCCGCAAGTATGGTGTTGACACCTGCTTCAAGTAGCAGAATAAAATATATGCGAACGCCAAACGGAGAAACATAGCTATTATGTCATTTATAACAATGTAGAAGAGGTGACAAGGTTTGGTACAAAGGGGGCATTTGTGCTCCCAGGTAAAAGTGCACTTTACTCCAACGTGATCTGTTGACACCATCATTTGAGCAAACTCACTAGTTTCTGTTCAACTCTGGTCGTCAATTTTAAAGCAACCAACCTGGTTAACCACGTGTTGTCTAGCCTTAAGATTAACCGACATTTGCAAGCTTCGCTTGGAAGGCAGCAAGACGCCGAAGGAAGCGATGGCCTGTAAAGTTTAGAAAATGCAGTCTCATCAGGATGTCCTTGCCCTTGTCCATGGATCAGGATCAGGTTTAGGATCAGGGGGTTGTTAAAACCAATCCTAGTTACAGCGTCGACGCTTAACCCCGTTCTGCTCCCTGAGCGACGGGGCCCATGGAACCATGACTCGATTCGCGGGCATTCGTCTAGCATGGCCGAGTTTTTTTTAAGGTGGACCGCGCGAAGGGTGAAAAGGGAAATTCGCATCGTTAACTCCGGGAGCACACCGACTGGCGCGGAGACCGGAAGGACGGGTAAGCATATTTGGTGTGGAGAGATTTCCGACCGGGGTTCTTTTGCAAGCCCAGTTTCCTCCGACACACGCACTTTCGCTTCTATTCTTGTGCTGGAAGGAGCAGCCACCGACGTCTTCCATCACACACGGACACTTTGATGAGACGCAGAGTAAAATGAGCACGCCGGGCCAGCGAGCAACCAACAGACAGCGCCTAGCGGGCGAGGTGGGCGAATGGGATGGCCCGGCGGCATCGCAAAATTGCCCTTTCAAGCCCGCTGAGGCTTGGCCCGCAGCACCAGGCCCCTTTCACACTAGATCTAGCGTGTTAGAGGCCGACGAGGATTCAGGTTTGACAAAGCAAGACAAACACTGTTGGTAATTACCGGCAATAATGTCTCTTGCCTCCCAGGCCTAATGCCAATTGCCCATGCCCACCGCATCTCGTCCGATCGCGCGTGCCCCCTTGGCCCAATCGAGTACCAGCCGAGCCATGGTTGTATGGGTCGCCACCATTCGACTCGGCCCACCAATTTTAAGACGCTCCGGAATCCCTCAGACGTTTGCCCCCCCTGACAGACGCTTGGGTGGTAATTCCAGCTTTGGGATTCGCTGAGAAACGCATTCTAAATCACTTTTTGTTTCTTCCCAGGGGAAGGGGGCGCACCAGGCTAGCTGGCCGCTCGGAGCCGACTGCATCAGGGGCCCAGACGACACGGCAAGCAAGCGCCGTCAGGGACATTTTTTTCAAGGCTAGATCTAAATGGAATCAAGCGTCGCGAGGAGCGGCGAGTTTGTGACCCCCCCCCCGTACATAGCTAGTTGTAGGATTATAAAGACTTGGCTCGCCTCCCGGAGGTCAAAGGGGCTGAGATCGTTAGGGAACAATACCGTTGACTCTCCTGTTCACTCGTTTTCCGCAGCAGCTCGCCAGATCGATATCGCAATACCGGTCGTCCTTTCGTTCAGCAACACACGTACACACACAAGTCATTTAATTCGATAATACACCGAATCCCCCTCCACGTTCAACATGCCTGCCTCGAAGCTCTTCACGGCCGCTGCCCTGCTCCTCGCCGCCTCGCCGGCCATGGCCAGAACCGACATTGCCGGCTGCGTGTCGTCCGACACGGTCATCAACGGCGGCAGCGGGCCGTACTTCTCGCGCGTGTGGTACGTCCCCGGCACGGGCGAGGTGTGCGAGATCCTCGACTGCGGCGGCGGCCGGGCTCCCCCCAAGACCAACGTCCCCGGCTGCCCCGGCTACAAGGGCGCCGAGACGTACTCGCCCAGCTACCTCAACCTCCAGACGTCGGCCGCCGCCGAGCCCACCGTCACCACCGAGGCCGCCGCCGCCGAGTCCACCACCGAGGGCGGCAGCAAGCCCACCCACGAGGCCACCCTCACCGAGGCGCCCAAGACCGACAAGGCCAAGACCACCCTGAGCACCGCCGTCGCCGAGTCCGAGTCGGCTGCCCACGGTTCCAGCGGCAACGGCACCGTCACCTCGGCTCCTGTCTACTCCACCCCGGCCTCTGGTTCGTCCGGCTCCGGCTCGGGATCCGGCTCCGACAGCACCGCCACCCCGGCCGCCTCCACCGCCGGCGCTGCCTCCATGACCGCCGGGGGCGCCCTCGTGGCCCTCGTGGCTGGTGCCGCCGTCTTTGCCATGCTGTAGTTGTCCTCTGGTCCTCTGGCCAGTCAGTTTTAATTCCAACAACGATAGTTATTGAACTCTGCTTTCCCCCCTAAGAATGGGTTTTGCTTGCTTCCCTCGTCTGTTCCTGTTGATTTCGTCTTCATCTCCATCGCATTTGCCATCGCGACAAAAAATTCATGATCCAATTCCCAACAATTACGTCTTCCCAGTAAACCAACCATCTCTGCATCCTGGAGAAACAAAATCCGGAAATCTGGGGTTTCCTCGCATTTGCTTACCCCCCTCTCCAAACTGGGCCCTGCGCCGCTCGTAGATGCATTCCTATTGCATCGCTTGACCAAGAAAAAAAAGCTCGTACGTAAAAAGAAAAGGGTCGGAGCGCCCTACGGCGGGGAGGCGATCCTGACCGTGTCTACCCGTGACTTTCCCCCCTTGCCGCCCGGCTCACGAGCGTACGAGAGGCTCAGGATCGGTGAGACGGCCGCCCTACCGTCGCCCGGCCGTCATAGTTCCGCCACGGTCCCAAACGCCAAGTGCGCCCTACGACCCGAAAGCCCCCTCCTCCCCTCTCTCTCTCCCCTCGTCAAGATTCCCTCTTATCTTTCCCACTCCGCCCCGCTGCCCGCCTTTTCAGCCTCCTGCCTAGTTCAAAGCAGCGTTGCACCTGCGTGCCGCGCCAGAGTTCCACTTTGTCGTGTCGCTGCCGGCGTCGTGATAGGCGAATGTCATGCACGCCATGCTCGTCATCGTCATCCTCACCGTTGTGTAGGTGGCCCTGGATCTGACGGAGAGCCTTCCTGTTTATCGGACTGCTCAATGGGGGGGTTATAATAACAATAAAAATAAAATAAAAGACCCGTCGCATCTCTGATACAAACAAAAACATCAAAGCAATCAACCTCTTTCTTCCTTTCCCCGCACTTCATCATCACCGACACGGACCTCCTCGCTCGCCTCCTCCAAGCCCCAATTGATCACGATCCAGATCCATATCCACCATTCCATCATCCCTCCCGCCTTAACCTCTTGGCTCCTTTTGACTCGACTTGCACTGCTGCTCCTCCCCCGCAACTAAACCTTGCGAAACCCATTCACATGACCCGCCGTCCTCGCCCCCCAGCCAACCGTTCGCCTCTGACCCAGCCTGTTAGTGCTCCCAGGCATAGATCACACGGCCGGCCCCTCATCGTCATTGGAAGCCGCCGCTAGCCGGAACGGGCGCGACGACCTCCCGGGCCCCAAACTATCATTGATTGCCTTGGAAGGGATCCAAAAGGCTTCCTCGCCACCCATAACTCCCAAACTTGCCTTCTCCCCCAGTCCCATAATACGACACACAAGAAAGTGGGTGGATACAACTCAATCGTTCCATCAACAGACACTGCCAAAACACAAGGTTTCAATATCACGGCCTAGAATCCTACCCTACCACATCCTATCGCAGCCAACCACTTCCATCGCCCTCGCAACCTAGCCGCTTTGTTCGCTCGTTCGTCGTCGTCTTCGTCGTCGTCGTCCAATTCTCCCCTCAAGATGGGTTCTCGAGACATCGTCATGCAGCCCGAGGGCGAGCCCCGTTTCTGGTACCGCGACAACTTCTTCCTCACAAACGACAAGTCCTATCTCGACCCAAGCGTCTTTAACAAATCCCTAAACGACCAATGGTGGAGCAATTCCCTTGAGCCTTCACAACTGTACAAACTCCTCAACCACTGCATGACTCTGGCGATATACTGGGTCCCTCAGACAGCCGAGGAGATGAAGAGTAAGCCTCCCCATCCCCTCCTCGTTGGTCGTTGCGTTCAGTTTTAGTTGACACCATTCATAGCACAAGGAATCATCGCACCCAAGGACGGATCGAAATTCAAAATGGTCGGCTTTGCCCGCCTCGTCACAGACTATGTCACATTTGCCTATCTCACCGACGTCTTTGTCGTGGACGAATTCCAGTGCCAAGGGCTGGCGTCGTGGTTGATGCGCTGCCTCAAGGAGATTGTTGACGAGTGGAAAGACCTACGCGGACTCGTGCTCATGACACACGATGGCCCTACCGCTAAGATGTACCGGCGGGAACTTGGCGCCCTCGACTTTGATAAGGGACCCTCGGCCGGCTTAGTGGTGCTCGAGATGGCCGGGCCAGCCGAGAAGCCCACACCGAAGCATCACTAATAACTGTGTCTTTTGCGTGCATTGGCCGCTTTGGGTCATCTCCCCCCGGCAACATCTCTTTTGTTTTGGGTATCTTGCTGGTGTTTATTTTGGTTGTGAAATCTTATCGCTGCGGCCCAGACATGGCAGCCCGCATCTGGATAGCGCGCTTATATGGAGGGGCGGTGGGTGGCTGGACGGGATCTAGAGAGACATAGTCCTCAGGGAGCTGGTATGAAGCATCGGAATCAAACGAAGATAGATCTCCACATGCAATGAATGGCGCGATCCATCGAGTGCTCCTCTCCTTGTCCTCTGGTGTCTCGTCGTAGACCTCCTTCTCCACAATGCCCTCCTCCGTCACCGCACCGGAATCCTGCATCTCGGCGTCGGCCTTGTTCGCCTCGCGCTCCTTGAGCATCTCGTCCAGTCGGTTGCCGACGCCGAGCGGCTCCTCCAAGCTAGCGCGGAAGCCGGCCGGGGGCTGGAAGTTGATGCACACAATGAAAGCCTCGACACTACTGGCGCGGCTGCTGCGAGGCTTAGCCACGATGACCTTCTCGAAGAAGATTTTGAGCTGGGCGTAGAGCACATCGACGTTCTTTCCGCGGAAGATCTTGGCCACAAACTTGCCGCCGGGCTTGAGCACGCACAGGGCAAGGTTGAGCGCGGCAAAGAGCAGCTGAGACTGGACGTAGATGTCGAGATCGTGGAGGCCGGTGACATCAGGGGCACCATCGCTCAGAACAAGGTCAACGGGGTGCGAAGCCTGGGTTCCCGCCGCCTTGGCATCGTACTCGGGGTCAAGGGCTGAGAGCAGGAGGGGCACCGTCGCGGGGTGAGTAATGTCTGCGCGCAGAGTCGTGATGCCCGCCAGCGGCGAGATGGGCTGCAGATCAATCGATACAATCTTGACGTCGTCCCGGGGCCTGGATTCCTCCTGCTGCTCGCTGACCTGCTTTTCCACCTCGGCCTTTTGCTCCTCGCTCATGCCCTCGGGCAGGATCCCCAGCATCTGCTGCCGGAACTTGGCCTCCTTGTCCTGCCATGCCGTCCGGCCAAACTTTTCCCCCTTGATTAGCACTCGCGAGAGAACCTGCGACCAGCTTCCTGGCGCCGCGCACAGGTCGACCACTCGCGTGACGTTGGCGAAGAGGTCAAACTCTGGAAGAAAAAAAAATCCGTTCAATCAGTGGCCTGCGCGCCGCGCGGGGCGAATACAGAAGACGAACCTTCGTCAAGCTGGAGCAGCTTGAAGGCGCTGCGGGCGCGCCAGCCCTGCTCCTTGGCAAGCCTGTAGTAGGCGTCGCGCTTGTCCTTGGACGATTTTCCCATGATGTGCTGCTGGGTAGAGTACAAAAAAGATCCAGTGACAAAATTTCTGGCAGGCTTCGAATTTCGTGCCCCGCGCTGATCCAGTGTGTGGGGACTAGTACCCCTCCATGGATGGGGGGGCCACTACCCTGGACCAATCTCATCGTCATTTTGTGTGCAGCCAGCGTATAGAGATACCAACATCCTTGGTTTCATCCCGGTGCCGTTTATGATGACCAATTGTATCGAATCTAGTTAATGTAGTTAATGTAAGCTTTGAGTGAAGCATGTTGAATTAGCCTACCACACTTAAAAAATGAAACATGTGATAAATGGAGACATTCATCACACAGCCTCTTAAACTTCTATGTAAAATCACATGAACCAATGAGACCTAGGAATCGGTAAACGCCTTCTATTGCTATAAATAATATCTTGGTAAATGCTAGCTATCAAAGTCCAAGCTCACCACCCACGACCTCCAAAGCCTCTCTAAGCAATGCAGAGACTTTTTCGTCACCGACCACTCCAGATGCGCGGACAATCAGAGGATACAGTCTCAACAGGTGCTTCCGCCCTTCACTCTCCACTCCAGTCAGCTCCGGAATGGCACCGCTTTCGCTCTTCAGATCCACCAGCTTTCGTAGAATCCACACAAGTTCCTTTCGCTGGCTCAGTGGTTGCGGCATCTTTCCTCGTAGTGGTTGATCCGCAATGTACGCTCGCAGCGTAAGTGCACACCGCAGAATGAGAAACGGCGCAACCGTGGAAGCGATGCGGACTTGCAGCAATACAGGGGATTCGGAGTAGCGATTCTGCCTTATCTCCGGGAACATTGGTGTAGGTGGGTGAATGACAATGGTGGGCTCCTTGGTCGAGGCAATCAAGGAAAATAACTCTTCGCACGCCACATAAGACATCTGAGATCGCCTTGTTGGAGGAACAGATACCGTACGGCCCGCCCGTGGAGAGTACAGGGCAGAGAGCCCTGATTCGTGGGTACCATTGATTATTGATTCCTCCGTTGGCGAAGGAGCATGAATGATAGACGTCTTAAACAGACTCTGCGCATATGCTTTGCGGCTCTTGTCCGACACCTCTTTGGCACCAAGAGCCGGAATGATGAGCTCCCTTAGTTTGTGGAATGAGGAAATATCGAAGCTTTCGTCGTCTGCGAAATCAATGGCATCAGCAGCATGCTCAGTATCGGCGCTAATGATGCCATCCGCAATCGCAACAATAGTTGCCCATATGCTTTGTGCAACATCCTGTGGGATATCTAAACTGATGAGGTGAGAGAGTGTTGCCTCCAAAATGACGAGGGCCGTCGATGTGGCTAGCCTCCATGGTTGGATTGACTTGGTGATAATTGGGAATTGATATTTCAGGCTGATGGGTCTGCAAAGAGCAGCCAAGGCTTCTGCAAAAGCGCCGCTTCGGTAAATGTCCACGTCCGAGGTGTGGTTTAGGATGAGAGCTTCTAATGTCTTCATGCTTGCTTTTGAGAGCGCAATGTATGTTCGCTTCGAGCCTTGTTTTGACAAAACTTCCTGGTTGAAGGCCAGCATGACAAATTCAGCAACCTGGGTAACCATGGCAGAAGGAACGCCGTCGATATTGGTGCGAATCATTTGAATGGCTTCAAGTATATGAGCTTGCAGAGGAGTAACATACTCCACATCGAGCACATAGCCTCCGATGGTGGCTTCCTCAAGAGTTTCCCTGAGAAGAGTCAGCATTCGCTGGACCCTTTCAACATTGAGGTCCTCTTCGATAAGTCTGTAAATTTCTGAAAGTGCCCCAACATAGGCAATGAGGCAACCTTGGTTGTCGGTGGTCTTGCCCTTGGCTGGTTTTGAAACGGGAATGTCTCTTGACCAGAGGTCCCAGGAAATGTCAATAGTTGTTTTATTGAAAGTTGGCTTTCCATCATCACTTTGCTGAGATAGTATGTGGCCCAAGGCCTTGAAAGTGGCGGTATTGATATCAAGGACTTTGAAGTCGAGTAAAGTAGTGAAATGATCGAGAAGTTCCTTCCAGAGATCATTGAATGAGGCATGGAGGGTAAGAATGTCAATGTAGTTAGCGAGAAGGCTGGAAATGCCATTCAAGACAACTACAGCAGTCTCGTTCCATTCAGCGCGAGCACTCTCGTCCACGTCATCTGACTCTGTCGCCTTGAGCTCTTCCTCGATGGAAGATAATAGTTTGAAGACAACAGACTTGATACAGACTGACCATGCTTCAGGATTAAGTCGGTCGCCATAAGCGTCGAAAATTCGGAGCAAGGTTTGGATCGCGCTGTTACGCAATTCAAGCCTGTCATCTGTCGTTACGTTTGTAAGTCGTAGCAAGAGAAGCATCCACAATGCTGCGTCCGACCCCTTTGAGCTTTGATCGGCTGCCATTTTTTCCAGATCGGATACCTCCATTCCCTGCATCATCTCAGCCGTGATGTCGAGGGATTCGTTCTTTGCGGATAAGAAGTCGGAGAGCACCCAGAAGAATGTAACTGTCTGCGTCTGTAGTTAGCGACTGATCTGCAACGCCTGGCTTGCACGCTTACCGTCAAGGCAATGTTTAGGTCATCATCCTGAGAACAGAACTTATACAAGGTATCCACCAAAATCAGAAAACATGAGTTGGGCAAAGACGCCAAAAAGTCTGAGCAAATAAGCTGAAGCGAGTTGAAAGATGACCGGATAAGCTTTGCTGATCGGGTATCAAGCAGAATCGGGTTGACCAGCGAGCCGCGACGTCCAGCCGGGTCAAATTTCTTGGTGATAAAGATGGTGCCGATAATCTCGAAAGCGATGTCCCACCCGCTAATAAGACTTTCACCGCAGCCTTCGAGAATGCTTTTAAGGCCTTCAAGTATGATTTTATGGATATCAATATCCGTTGACTGACTTGCGACGGAGACCTCGCGATCACCCTCAAAGAGTGGAGTAAGAGCCGCCCTCAATGCCTCAAACAATCGCAGCTGAATATCTCCACGAGACTCGTCAGGAAGCGAAGCCGTCACGGTAGCCGCTTCCAAGGCTAATCTTACGAGGATATCTGCTGCTCTGGTTCGCACTGACGCATTCGTAGTAGAGGAGGTGAGAGTTCGGGTAAGTTCATCAATCAACATCGACCAACCAGACTCGGCTGGACTATACTCTAGCAACCTTTCGATATTGATGGATGCAATCTCGCCAAGTTTTGCCAGTGCAAATTGATCTTCTTGAGTAGAGGCGGAGCTCGAGTGCCCAGCAATTTTTCTGGGTGGCTTTGACGGAGCCTGTTGCTGCGCGCTATCACCAGACTGAGGTGGCTCAGAGGTCGCCTCCGGGTTTTCGGCTGGCGCGCCGAGAAGACTGCAGATGGCGGTTACGACTTTCAAAAATGATTCGTTTGGAAAGTCAACCGTGCTTTCAATTAGCCTAGAAGCGGCTGTCTCCACAGCACGAACCTCAGTGCCAAAATTTGCCATCAGTGTGCCAGAGTCATTTTCGCCTCCCTGTTCAGCACCTCGGGAAATGGATGATGTTTTGCCGGGGGTCTTGCCGGATACAAACAGAACAAAGTCTGCTTGTTGTAAGGTTTCCAAAATGATGCTCCAGGCTGGGCCTAGAGTCGGGCCCAAGGCGATGCCCAAATTGAGAAGGGCTCGTAGGCAAAGAAGGTTTCTAGTATTTAAGGAAACCGACATAGCATCAAAGGAAGCCTGTCGCTGTTTCTCCCCTGATGGCGTCGTGGGTGTCAAGCTATCAACGCTCAAAAGACCACGGGCGTTGCTAAATAGACTCTGGCCCGTCTCTGTGGGTGTGCTAGGTGTTTGGGGTCGAGATTGTCCAGCATTGAGGCAAGCAGTGATGACATTTGGTGGGACAGCTGCTTTGCCCAAGGTCGTGAGGAAGGCATCTCTGGGTGTCGAAAGCTGAAGCAGGCCTGCCACATGAGCAAACCGCTGGAAGGCTCGAACTAAGCCATGATAATACTCTGAATCTAGAGCGGCGTAAAGAAATGTCGAACATGTTGCGAGGATCGCAGGCCAGCATTGCTCGATGATAGTGGCGCATATTTTAACCTCGGGGTAGAGGTGATGCTCCTTTAGAGTCAGTGGGTTAACCGGAACTGGATTTCTCTTAAAAGAGGCCGACCTCTCAAGTTTAACCCTGGATAATTGAATATCTGAGTCAACGCGAGATGGTGCAGGCGAATCACGGCCAGTCTCCTTTGAAGTCTTGCGCTTCCCTCTAGCCTCGCCGGGTACTGTAAGTGGCAGGATGAACTTGGCGAGGCCATCTGATATGGAAGAAATGCAATTTAGCACTAGGCCATAGACATAAGATTCTGGGATTGGAGGCGCCTCTGTCTTGTCAAGCTGGTCGATGCACGGAACACGAACAGAACTCCATTGGGTGCTGATGCCTGTGGTTGTCATCTCTGATGTCATAGAGCCACCAATGATCCCTGTCATGCCACTAGCTTCGAGGATAGCCTGGTCAGATGAAGAAGAGCTTGAGTGGACGTTGGCGGAGGGTATCGTTGACTGGTGGCTTAGTCCAATAACAGCCGGTTTCTCCGTGCTGAGACGAACAAATGTGGCAATTAATGGCTTGAGAACATCTCTTTCTCCTTCTCGAGCATCGTAAATAGCAAAGATGCGTCGCAGAAGGGCATGGTCTGCAAACAAACCCCGGAAAACTTCCATACACAAAGCTCGTTTCCAGAGAAATTCGTCTTGGTCGAGGAGTTGCGTTAGGATCGAGAGCGATTCACCACATTCGGAGGGTAAAATGCCAACATGTCGCCGTAGCATGGTATATAGGATGCGAACAAGCCTTACCGTTGTGGCAAAGTTGGGCTTTCCTTTGAGTGCACTCGTAATAAGTGGCATTACTCTGACTCGGAGAATTTGAGCCTGTTCTGGGTGATTGGTGAAGACGGTGGCATGGTTGGTAATGACGGATTCAATTAGTTCCAAGCCAAATGTCTGTGGAAGCCCAGAAAAGCGCAGGAATTCAGGACGTTGGCTTTCAGTCATAAGACAGAGATCGTTGAAGATCTGAAATGGTTAATCGACGTTCAAAACAAACAGGATTAACGTACTCTGTAAGCATCCAACGCGGCCGGCCGAGATTGAGTCTGGCCATCTGGAATCGAAGTTTCGCCCCCATCCTCAGCTTTTTCTAGAAGATTATGAGATTTTTTTATTGATAAATTTCTTGGAAAGATCACTCACTGTCCTCTGCGACAACCTTGTCAAAAACAGACACGACAAGCTGCTGGAGGGTCGCGGCCGAGGTATGGCTGACGATGGCATTTTTGCTGCTCTGCAAGATGAAACAAATGTTCAATGCGGTCACAAGCAAATTTCCGTGGAGATCCGAAGCATAGTTTTGCAATAGGGACGGGAGAGCTTGAAGAATCTTGAGTTGCACGTCCAGACCAGCTGACGTGGCCTGCATCAAGGCCTCCAACACCTGGTGCAGTTTGGTACGCGGAAGCGCCCGGGCGACAATGAGCCGCTGGAGGCAGACTATTGCGATGGCTGTGAACTTCGCATTTTTCGTGCCACACGCAATGATGAAAGGGTTAACAAAGTTGACTTTCTGGGCGAGCTCTATTGGACATTAGACATAGTACTAGGCTGAGCGGGACGGGTTGCGGACCATCGGGAGCTGTCTGCTCGGAAGGATTTCTCAAATTCTTAAGCTCTTCAAGGGATTTTTCTGCGGCCTAAACACACAATGAGATTTACCATATTTTTTTTGAGACGAATCGGCCGCTGTTAGCCAGACGGGGTGGCTCACTTGTCGAAGGTCATTGTGCTTCCTCTTGCTCTCCTGAATGAGGTTGGCCAGCTCCGTGGCTAGTAGTTGGGTCGTCATTTTCGGCAACCCAGGGCTCGAATCTGCTCACATGCGAGCATGCAGCTTTACTGCGAGTCCATACAGCTCAAGAAACCAATTTTACGGCCGTCCGAAGACTTTCCTTTCCCAGCGATGTGTACAAAGGTCGTCGTAGGCAGTGATGTGTCCCTTGAGGATGAGGCGGCAGAATCTCACCGCCCTGAGATTCACGTGGGGCAGCGACGAAAGCAGAATGATCCCGGCAGCCGGTTTGAGGTTGCGATTTCACCAACTGATTAGCTAGTTGTAATCTAGCGAGGCTTCATTTTTTCCCTCTGGACCTCACAAGATATTATCGCGACACTTTTAACATTCTTGTTCGGCTATTATAACTGCGTTTTGTAGTATCTGGGTTTTGGTAGGATAGAACACGTGACTGCGAACGCGCGGTACATCACTGGGCACGCGTCTCTGACGACAGTCAGGAGGGCTAAGTGAATTAAGGCAGCGTACCTGCGCGAAAACCAATCTTGACATGAATGTTTATTTTCTTACCCATTCCCACTTTTACCATGAAGATGAAATTTTTGCGTAGACATAGTAGTGCAGAAAGGGTGGCAATCGCGCTTGTGATAGGAGCTCGTTGTGTAAGATAACAAGCCCGCAACATTTCATGATATGGTCTATTCTTAAATGAGTAAATAGAATTGTCTACCATTCTAATTTGGAAATCCTCCCGTTTAGTAAACAAACTCTTTGGAATACGCGCTCGTATTAAAGCATCTGAGCTTGCCCATATACCATGACCTTTGCTATATAGCAAGATCAAGATAAGAGGTCTGCCTGATACGCACCATGTGCTTGTGTGGTTGGTATGCAAGTAGTTTGAATGTTGTCTGTCCAACTAGTAATCATGATAGCAAGGACTGAAACAACAGCGCCAAGTCAAGGCATCAGTGTCAAGGATGTTCTGACTGTAAGGAACGCATAGAGGACATCTCGAGGAAAATCGGCAAGGAAAGATACTAAATGTCAAAACTACATTCATGCAACAACCCGACAGTATTTTTGGGTTTTGTATAATTGACCGATATCAGACAAACAGTGAGTAATACTGCAGCCTAAACCATAGTTCTAATTGCGACGCCCTTGGGGATATACCTTAGTCTAAATTCATTTTCAGAGTACGACAAACTCACCAACTCCATAACCTTGTTTTTCTTCTTTCCATCATCCGTGGCCAAGAGCCTAGTTTAAACGGGCACGTTGTTGAACAGATAAGACACCGACTCGCCGTTGTGAGTTCGTCGGATAGCCTATTGATTCATTAGTGCTTGTAAAATGGCGTTGGGAGTTGATCATGTACCTCAGCCAGAGTTCCGGCAACATCGATAACCTTCAGCTTGGGGCATCGATGAATCTTGTCACCGACTATAAATGGTCAGCAAGGCGCGAGGGCGAATGGAGGGATAGAGCCAAATAAGCTCAACTTCATATGGAGATTAGTGCTTACGGGGAACAGCTAGTAGACTGTTAGTATATTCAATTTACTCCTGACAGACGGAGATAACTTACTGTTGGTCACGACCAGGCCAGCGAGGCAAGAGTTGTTGATGGTGTCAATAGCCTTGCCACTGAGGATACCGTGGGTAACAATGGCGTAGACAGCATTGGCACCGTTCTCGCGAACAGTCTCAGCAGCCTTGGCGAGCTAATTGCACATATCAGGAAAAGCACATGCGTCGTGGGGGAGCAATAATGAACTTACAGTTCCGCAGGTGTCTGCCATGTCATCGACGAGAATAGCAGTCTTGTCTTGAACATCACCGACAAGAACCATGCGTCCTACGACGTTGGGACGGGGTCGCTCCTTGTGGATAAGGGCAAAAGCCGTGTTGAGACGATCAGCGATGGATGTGGCACGCTTGGCGCCACCAGCATCTGGAGAAACGATGACACAGTTCTCGATGTCCACGTTCTCACGAATCCAGCGCAAGACGGAAGGCTCAGCGTAAAGGTTGTCAACGGGGACGTTGAAGAAGCCTTGGATCTGGGAAGCGTGCAAGTCCATGGTGATGACATGGTTCTATTTTTGGTTAGTCAATGAGCGACCTGAGACCTTAGATATGGGGACATACGCATCCAGAAACCTGAAGCATATTGGCGATCAATTTTGCGCTGATGGGTGCTCTACTCTTATCTGCCTTTAAATTAGTTCAATGCACTCCAGCCACCACGTTGCGGAGTCATACCCTTTTTATCCTGACGGGCATACTATTTTTCATTGGTTAATCATCTAAATTTTGAATGTGGAAGCATGGAATATACTTACGCTGGATGATGGTTAGTTCTTCTATAAGTCCTAGATATAGAAGTGAATGTGGGGTGCTTACGCTGGGCATCAATTAGTTCTACAAATCTAGAGGTAAAAGGGATAGGATGAACTTACGGAAATTGGCTTTTGGGTAAGTAAATGTTAGCTATGAATGTCATCATCATCATTTGAGTTGAATTGAAGCATACGTAAAACAGCGGTAATGCGTCGAGCCGAGGCTGTTCGACAAGCGTGAATCATGATGAGAAGCTCCATCAGCCCATCGTTCACGTCTCCAGGTGCGGTAGACTGCAGAATAAAGACGTCCTCATCTCGAACAGACTCGCCGATGGAAACACTCGTCTCCCGGTTCGAGTAGTTGAGGCTCATGGTGTTCGCGACATCGATACCGAGTCTGAGAGATATCAGCAAATTGCCGTCCTCACCGCAGCTTACAAAACCCGAAGAGAATTTCGACGTTTGACGTACCGGCTAGCGACCAGAGCACTCAGGTCCGGGTGAGAGCTGCCCGCGATGAGCTTGATTTCGTTCGCCATTTGATCCAACATTTGCTTGAAGGGAAGAGAAAAAAAGAAGCGGGGCTGAAGATTTTTTGGGGCGAAGAAAACGACGCGGGATGTCTCGGTGGGTATGCACGGTCTAAATAAGCCGGTCGGCAATGAATCTGAATTGACCACAAAGGCTGGCGATAGAAAATCCGAGTTGCAAGAGGTGGAGGGAAGCAATATATAACGATGACTAAGATGGATGTTTTTCTTCTTCTTCTTTTTGACGAGTCTTAAGAGCAAAGTTTTCGATCACGAGTTAAAAGGCTAGTGGAGCGCCGTCACCATCCATCACCAAGCGTTTCCGGATGGCCTCAGAGTCGAGTCATGTGATTGGAGGCGAGCCGTACCAGCCATGACCGCGGGGTCGGCGGGACCCGAGTCGCTGGCAATGAAACATTGGGTTGTATATGTGCGATAGAGACCGCAGGGATTTGAAAGGTGCATCCCCTCCTTGCATCATCTTGAATGGCAATTTACGACAGTCCTGCCAGATTTCCTCCCCCGGCTGTCCGTCTGCAAAGCCCAATCAACGTCATATTTGCGCACTGAGACCCCCGGCTGCCATCGGGTGCTCGCCGGGTGCTTGTGGAAAAGCGCACTAGGATTCGCCGCCGCCGCCGCCGCCTGACCCTGACCCTCCTTGCAGTCGCAAACACCATCTATCCGCAAACTCGCAGCCGTCCATCAGCGCTCTGCCCCTGCGCCCTTCATCTCGATTCACTCGCCACAACACTTACACTCGTACACCACGCCGTCATCGATTCGTCGCCGTCCATTCGCTGTGGCAGGTCGCAGTTACAGCCATCACACGTGATCCCACAGCTCCTCGAACCAGTTATTTCATGCCCCGTCACAGTCCGCCGCCTTCCAGTCACCACACCGCTTGCCCTCCTGAGCTACTGCGTGGAAACCATGTTGGATCCCGACCAGCTTCCAGCATGGCTCACAATATTCGTTCATTTTCACCGCGGCTGAGCCCGTCCTTTTCCTCGTCCTCGTCCCTGCACGACATGACCCAGCGCAACCGCAAACTCCGACTCCTCGTTGCCGCCACCGGGCCCCGCGATACTTCCTGGGCACAGGCTTTGGTCGTCCGCCTATCGAAAAACACACAGATTGAGGCCCGAGCAATCGTCGACGATGTAGTGCCTCGCCTGACCCAGACCATCATCGTCATGCAGAATAGGAGCCTTGCCTTGGGCATGGGCGATCGAGCCGACGACGTTGAGTTTTACCGGCAACAGGCATACGAGCTAGTGGAATGGGCTGATCTTATGGTGTGCGTGCCACTCGATGCGGACACCATCGCCAAAATGTTGTCGGGTGTAACGGACACTTTTCTTGGCGAAGTCTTGCGAGGATGGGACACTCAAAAGAGCATTGTGTTGGTACCAGGAATGAGCACGCACATGTGGGCAAATCCCATGACGAAGAAACATCTCAGCAAAATTCATAGGAAATGGAATTGGATTCGAGTAGTGACACCAATCTTGTGGCATTACGAAGGCACAACAAACCCGAAACGAGTACCCAACTGGAATGGGTTCAATGAAGTGCTGGGAATTATTAGGAACCAAGCGGATCTCTTGGGACTCGGCCGCGATGTTGAGATTGCTACGGGAATGGCCATGGTTGCTGACGGCGATGTCAAAATCCAGTCCAAGCTGCCACCAGAGATTTGGACCATCATCCTCGACTACGCTGGCGATTGGGAAATTGCCAAGGCGTTGGGCGTATATACGAACCTAAAGATGCCGGCTCCTTGGACGTTTCAGCCTAAAGACCCATCGGACGCGCTCAAGGTTTATGAGCACGAATTGGAGTGGACTGTTCTCACTTGCAATACGCCAGCCATCTGCAAGAAACTATCACAGTCCCCACCCAATTTTCATGATATATCAGCACTCGTTATCAAATTAGTGATCAAGTTTGGCCTTATCGACGTCCTCAAGTACATGGAAGCCAATCGACCAGATCTCTTCAAGGCATTTGATGGAACAACTCTACCGACAAAGGCATCTGCGTACTATCCTCGAACCGATGTGCTAGATTATTGGAAGCAGAGCCGATGGTTTAGGGATCGACACATTTATGATGCTGAAGCCATCGACAACGCATCCAAGAATGGGCACGTCCGTGTCCTAGATTGGTGGTGGCGGCGGTCGGGATTACCATTGCGATATACCGAAACGTCGCTGGAGCAGGCTAGCGGAAATGGACACCTCTTGGTGTTGGAATGGTGGCGCGATGCTGCTGCTCAAGACGACCAAGTCGTCCTTCGACCGGGCCGGTCACTGCTCTGGGCAACTCAACATGGACAAGCCGATGTGTTGCGTTGGTGGGATGCCTCTGGAATCCCTGTTGCACATGGGGATGGTGTCACCAAGATGGCCAGTCGCTGGGGCCAAGTTGAGGTTCTAGAGACATGGAGACAGCTCAAGGGGGATGACAAACTAGTATTTGACGCCGATGTGCTGCTACCACCAACCATGTACTCTCACGTATCAGTCTTGGAGTGGTGGCGCATGTTTGCCCATGGAGAGCTCGAGGGTATGGAGAACCGACAGCAGATGGTTGAGTTCCGGACCTGCAACATCGAGGAGGCGCTGGAAGACAGCATCGGAGACCCCAGTGCGGTTCGAAAATGGTGGACGCAGAACGGGTTAAACCTGGGACTGCGAAATGAGGAATGGCTCAAGACCAGATACCTCTAGGTTGCCCGCTTGTCATGCTTTTCTGGGATCGGGCACCGGAATTCCGGGACCCAGGGGCCCGGGTTTTCCCAGCACCCAGGAGATCCTTGAATTGCGGGATTGGAGAGGCGCGAATGCATGCACTCCCGTGCTAGCTCGTCTCGTTGGTTGGCATCCCGGAACATGGGAAGTGAAAAAGGAGCAAGGGTTTTTCGAGGGAGAGAGGTGTGGGTGGAGTCTGTCATTATGCGGCGCCGTGGGTGTTTGAGTCTTTGGTTTCGTTGGCATTGGATGCGTTTTCATTTGAAGATTGACATGGATGGAGGGAGGATTTTTGATCATGACAAGTTATGCGATGGTATGAAGGAAGCATCCAGCTCGGAGTCGATTGCATGTATATTTTTATTAAGAGCGAAAAATAAGTAAATACAGAAAGACCGCTTGCCCAGACGGCCAACTCGCCAATCATGCTTATCCTGATGCATGTATACCTGCATGATCCTCCGTGTTTTACTGAGCTAGGCGGAGATTAAGTTGATTTTCAAAGCATCCATCGATCCACGTTCCCACTCTGTCGCCATCTCATCGCGTGGCAGTGGGCTGGCTATAGCAAACCCAGAGTAGCAATGGCCAACAGGCATCAAGGCTCGGACAGCTTGCTCCGTCTTCTACAAAGCACTGTTTTCCAATTAAATTACACACCATTGATACGATATCAACAAGCTGGGCCCGTCTCTCGCCCAAGACCGCCGTTTGCCAAGAACGCATTTTCGTGTCTTAGCATGGCGGGATGGGGGCCGCTTGCGGAAGAAACATGAGAGGGTGCTCCGTGTACTTGCGCGGGAATCTGGGGTGAGAAGCGGGACCGGGCCGGTCTCCATGGGAAGATAGATAATGCGCCATTCAAATGAGGCATTATAGCGGGCAACGACAGCATCCGAAGCGTCCCTATCGTCAAAAATGGGTTGAAGCTAAGTCTCGGTTGTGACGATATCGGCAATTCCCCACACATCCTCACTTAGGTAAGCGCGCTAGCGGAGGGCAAGCCGCCACAGGGAGCGAACAGGGCCCTTGTTTGCTTTTGGCGGGTGTTTCCAGAAGCCCATGCTACTGCAGCGTATCCGCGCGGGCAGGGAACCGCTCCACTGGCGCGAGAAGAGCCTTGGGACTCGGGTAGCCAAGGAAATGCCGTTTGCCCGGCAGTCGTCAATGTCACTCCCGCACCGCTGGTGGTTTGCCCATGTCAGCCAAGCCAATGTCGGCCCGAGCATTTATTGGTTGGTGGTCAGCCATGAAGGACAGTAACAAGGGGGAAAAACTGCGCGCTGAATATCAGAAATTTTACGCGTCCACGCAAGAGAAAACTACAGACCGACACACACGGAACCGCTCGCACTTCTCCGCGCAAGGCCTATGGACCGAGCGCCCGTCATAGCTTACCCTGGCCCGAGTCAGGCCCAGTTTTGTCTACTGATCTCGCCTCCAGTGTGTGGCCTCAGATGGTACGTGTGTCGCTGGAGGTGGTATCTATTACGTTTTGGCGCGTATTGCAATGCAATGGATTTCTGGGGCCCCGCGACCTCGACCTTCTCCAGAGGATGCAAAAGACCTTGTTTTCTGGAGAAGACGGGGTCCAAGGTAAAGCGGAGAGGACAAGAGATCTGGGCGATTCCAAAGATTGCTAGATCTAGATGGGGGTCGTTCGTCAGGTGAAGATCTAGGTGAACACAAAGGTGAACAACCCAGAGAACGTATGCGACCTCTCAGCGCCCCGTTAGTAAGGTGCGGAAACGGGGATACATCCGGGCTACTCTTGCATCTGCTCCAATTTCGCGGTATCGGAACTGGGGGTAGTGGTTGATTGATACAGAGGGAGACTAGAGGCGCGATAAGGCGTAGCTAGTACAAAGCGGTGCTGCGGTTTAGGAGGAGAAAATGGCAGGGAGCAAAAGAACCCTTGTACAAGTGTGCCCTTGTCCCCTGCCCCAAGTCACAGGGGACTGCAAATGCTGAAGACCGTAATGTCCGTGTTGACCTGTGAAGAAACGAACCCAAAACCGCGCGGTGCATCGGCGAACTACCCAAAAATGGAGGAGATTGGCTCTGACAGAAAAGTTGGAGATGAGGTAGGAGAAGGAAGCGGTAAATCTCCCCGCACTTCTCCTCTCTTGGTCTCCCGTTTCTTTTTCCTTGGGACTTTTACTCGCAGATGATGCACCTAGTTCATTTGACTGCCCGTAGTATCCCACCCCGCAGCGGATCCCTCATGGTCTAATTCTCGGCGAAAGCGAGTTGCCAAGACTTGAGAACGGTCGAGGCGACGGCGACCTCCACTGGGGAAGCGTCGCCTGGAGTTGCGGTTCGTAAGCTCCTGCAAGAGGAGCAGCGGCAACATCGTTGCGGTTTACGTACACGCATTCAGCTGGGCTTGTTTGGCCTTCGCCAATCGACTTAATCCAAAGCCACAGACGACATCATCGACACTGTCATTGGGCGTCCATTTGCCGCGCAGGCTTCTCGCAAGCCTGTAGTCAGCATTGCATCCCGTCCCATGTCCCGCGTGAACAAGGACGGGTGCCATCACTCAGCTGTCCTCTCGGGGCAATGGAACTCAAGGGGATAAGCCTGGCCCCATGGTGGTGCGTTCGTGGTTACGAAGATGCGGCTGCGGTGCGCGGTTCCGGGTTATGCCAGCGGCTCGCTATCAGCTCTGTAGCCTAGTCGCCACAGTTGGTGTTTCTTGGCATTGGCTGGAAATCTTCTCAGGCAATATGCTTCAAAGGGCGTTCGATGGGCGTAATATGATCTCTCTCACCGCGACTGGGCTGTCGCTGCTGGAATGACCCCAGTTGGGAAGAGTTTCCTATCAACGGGAATTGCGGGTCACCATGTCGATATGAAGGCAAGCTCCCCATTCAAGAGGATCCTCAGTGCCTCCTTTGGATCCAGTCAGGATGTCTGGATAATCAATGAGTCTACCAATATGAGCAACCTTTTCCAGGGCCTGGGATCCGCCGGCGGCCAGCGCAAGCGGAGACTCAAGGAACCCCACCAAGCCCATGGCTGTGGGATTTCAGTATCGCTGATAACGGCGAGCAATCGATACGGTTGACTACTGGCTATTACTCTAGTCTCTCGTCGTCGGATTCAGCATGTCTTGGCATTCCACAGTTTCGGCCAACCTGAGCCCTTCGGCGCACGTGTTCGAGGAGGCGGATAGAATTCAAACGGTTGCCTCCAGGGATATTCACACGCGATAAGCAGTTTGCCGCGGAGGAGACAACCGAGGGAGATGATCGGCAGAGTACAGTTTTTGATGCTGTGCCACTTGGCCAGAGCAGCAGTTGATGAATTCAAGATTTGCTCAAGAGTAACCAAGTAGTCTTTATTTTATTTTTCCACGCGTCTGTAGCCCAGAGCCTGGGCAGAATAGGCAAGTGCGGACCTGACTTTACAGGCGCTCCCTGACAGGCTTTTGCCCCGACAAGCCTAAAGTGTAAGGTTAAGAGGTTTTAGCTTCCAGGGCCTCTATCTCCAAAACATCTTAGGGCGCCGCCTTCATCCTCATCCACACCCGCGCATACGACCAACTGCAGCCAGCGATCCCTCGCAGGAACCCACACGCACATTCTGGATCCCTGCAACCTTGCTTATTGCTCCCTGCCCCTCAGCCAACGGAGCGCCCACTGCAAAACCTTAGCTCCCAAGCCGTGGCCGATGCACATCACCTCCGTCGTTCTTGGCAGAGCCATCGACTCTCCCACGGAGCATTCCCTCGAATATCTTCACCCGCCATTCCGACCAGCCGAGTCATGCCTCGCATCCCCCCACACTCGAGGGTACTTACATGAGGCTCATGTCTACCTGGCCCTTGGAGACCGGCCCGGGTCTGCTTGCCCTTTCGCCCTCTGCCAACGACGAGACGCCCTTTCATTTGGAGGACTAGGCCATCGCTAGCTAAGCTCCACGGGAACGTTCAAGTCCCTGGCATGCATGCACATGGCTTATCATCGCACCACGCCGTGTCGAGGCTCGTTGCCGCGGTGGGACCCTGCCACACCCAGCAGCTATGTCCGGCTCCCCCAGCTTCTCGATGACCGCTGACTGGTTTCTGCTGGCGCGTCATCGTCAGCTTGTCCTTCTAGAAGACCGGCCCGGTTGCTGCGGGCATCCTTGACGCATCCTGGGGTCTAAAGTCGCGTTGTAACCTCCAACTTACAGCCGTGTTTAAGAAGGCGCCCTTCCCTCGCCTTACAACCATGTTATGACCAGGCTTGTGTTTCTTCTTCAACCTGTCACATATCACAATCCTCTCAAGCCCTCTCAGGCTTCAGCTATTCAAGAGGATTCCAATCGAGGTTGCCATCCAGATCCAGCAACGCTATCCTCCATCTAACCGCAGCTATGGGTGTCCCATCCGACCCCGAGCACAAGGGCGGTGATGTTCCCACAACCGAGGACACCGCCCCTGGCATCCTTCTCGACGGCAACAGCGTCGAGGCCGAGTATGGTCAAACACAGCGTGGTCTCTCGCCTCGTCACGTCCAGCTCATGGCCATTGGTGGTTCCATCGGCACTGGTCTCTTCGTCGGTATTGGCGGTGTTCTGGAAAAGGCCGGTCCTCTCTCTGTCGTTCTCGGTTACCTGATCTGGGGTGTCTTCTTCGTCTGGCCCTGCAACTTGTGTGTTGCTGAGATGTGCTCCTATCTTCCTATCCGCGGTACCATCTTTGAGCTCGCTTCTCGTTTTGTCGACCCCGCCTTTGGTTTCTCTCTCGGTTGGACATATTTTTACGCCGGTGTCATGCTTGTTTGTGTCGAATACAGTGCCGTTGCTACTCTGATGCAATTCTGGGTTCCCGATGTGAATCCGGCAGTTTGGATCGTGATGGCGATGGCTATCTGTGTGTTGCTCAATGTGGTTGCTGTCAAGTAAGTTATACTCCACTACTCTTACGAATGTCAGCGAGGGTTCTAACGACAATTTTCTCAATAGATGGTATGGAGAGTCTGAATTCATCATGGCTTCCCTCAAGATCCTTTTGTTGTTCGGTCTCCTCTTCCTCACCCTCATCACCATGTGTGGTGGTAACCCCAAGGGTGATGCTTATGGTTTCCGATATTGGAAGGGCGGCATGGCGATGCGCGAATATCACGGATCTGGAGCTGCCGGTCGCTTTTCAGGCTGGTGGAAAGTTGTTCTCTATGCCGGTTTCACCATTGCTGGTCCCGACATGATCTCGCTGGCTTCCGGAGAGATCCAGAACCCCCGCCGAACCATTCCCCGTGTTGCCAAGCTCATCTTCTACCGTCTCATTGGCTTCTACGTTTTGGGTGTGTTTGCTGTCGGTATTATCTGCAGCTCTGAGGATCCCACCCTGATCGCTGCCCTTGAGAGCGGCGAGTCTGGCGTAGCTGCATCCCCTTGGGTCATTGGTATCAAGAACCTCGGCATCAGCGGTCTGCCTCACTTGATTAACTTCCTTATCCTGACCTCGGGTCTGTCTTGTGGAAACGCCTACCTGTATTCGGCCTCTCGAACCCTTTACGGTCTTGCTAGAGGTAAGCTTCCTGAGCAAAAATATTCCAAGTTGACATGCTAACTCGACACTAGATCACCAAGCTCCTGCCATCCTCAAGAAGTGTAACAAGTCGGGTGTCCCCATCTATGCTGTGGGTGTTGTCAGTATCATCACTTGCATCACATTCCTCGTTGCCTCCAACAACTCCGTTACTGTCTTCTACTGGTTTGTTGATTTGACCACCACTGGTCTCATCGCCTCGTACACCATGATGATTGTTGTCTTTGTTGGCTGGTACCGCGCTCGCATGGCCCAGGGCCTTAACAAGGAATCCCTCTACTATGCTGCTCCTCTCACCCCTTGGTCTGCCTATCTGGGTGTCTTTATGGGCTGTGCCGCTCTCATTTTTGTTGGCTTTGATTCTTTTAAGCCCTGGAAGACCCAGGGTTTCGTCACCGCATATTTCTGCCTACCCTACAGCATTATTCTATTTACTGGCTGGAAGATTATCAAGAAGACCAAGTGGGTTGATCCCGCCACGGCCGATCTCGTCAGCGGCAAGAAGGAGGTGGATGAGGAGTGCAAGCACTGGGAAGAGGGTGGTATCGAGGAGAACTGGCAGCGAGAACTTGCCGCAATGCCTTTCTGGAGGCGTGTTTGGGAGAAGATGTGGTAATTCGGTGTTGGAAAAAATATCCCGTCCTACGAGACTAGTAGGTCAGTTCTATATACCCTAAGCAGAAACTATATGATGCATTGTTCAAAATATGAAAGTTCCTTTTGCGCGAGTTGCGTGACATGCCAGGCAATGATATCTGATATTTGTTCGGCCTCAGCATCTGGGCGACCCAAGACGAGGTTAGGAAACAGGTATAAAAATCAAAATACACTGGAGATTGACTATTGCAATAACAACGTATCTGGTAACACTATAGAATTACATCAACCGCCGCGTTCTTGTAGGTCAATCATGCCTTCTACCTTCATAAAGCCATCTGCCGTCAATAATACATACAAAACTCGCAGCTGCCGAAATCTCACCAGCTCCGTCATCATTGGCGAGACTCTTGACTTTGTCGAAAACTGAAAATGTCTGAATTCGCAGGCAGCTCATTGAATTGAAATCTCCTTGTGCTAACAACATAGTGGATAATCATTTCTTGACATTCTACCAGCGAGAAACCGGTGTGTTACCCAGAACAATGATTTTTGGAGAACAAGCGTGAGAACAGTTTTTTTCCCCATGAAATTCTAACCCCATGTGTCATTGATTCATCCCTTTCAAGGAAATGTGACGTGTCTGCCAAGTGGAGAATCGTTTTCAGCAAGGCTAGGGTGATGTTCGTGCCGTGATATCCTCGACATCATCTCGTTATAAAATGCCGCCCGGTGACAACTCATGCAAAACATTTATATCCCGTGGTGATTCTCATTTTAATGCTGGCGCAAGTAGTCTAAGGGGTGCAACCACAAGTGCTTGGGGTACATGACGCCAATATCTATCAGCACCAACGCTATACGAGCTCACAGTCAACACCCCCTTTGAGTCTCTCGAATCGCCAAAAAAAAAAAAAAAAAGAATACGACCGAGAGAATCCTGGAAAGATCAAACAAGGTGGCCAGTGACTTTGCGGGCCCGTGCCGCCCACCGCTCGCTTCAAGTAGTGCGAACTAGACACCATCTGCCTCGATCGCGAGTCAGTCCCCAGACTACGGGCCGAAATCTTGGGGCGGCACATCATAGTATACCCCAGCATCAGCTGCCGTGTGTACAGGATTTAAATAATTGCCGAGAGTCAATGGGCGTCTTCGCCTAGTATTAGGCACCTCTTAGTTTCAACACAACTTGTAATAGACATCCTTAGTTCAATCTAAGATTTGAGCGTCAAGACCATAGATGAATTCCGTTCAACCTAAGAATATACACTAGTTTCACCGAAAAGAAAGAAAGAAAGAAAGAAAAAACTCTGCAGCTAGTCTCTCTCAACACTTCACTTCCTCTCACCCGGATGGAACTAGCCATCCCGCTTCCAGCCACCGCTATTGAGCCGCCTTCCGCTCCAGCATCCCGGGACAAACAGTGAATCGCCAATGATGCAGCCGTGGTGTCGCCAAAATAGACGAGCCCTGAGAATACTCGCGAGGAGGTGTACAATCTTGACACGAGTGCGGAACCGGTAGACTCAACCAAGTCGTGTTAGATGCTAGACCCAAAACCGACAAGGTGCTCCTTGGACACACACAAGTATGGCTTACCCTTTGGATGTGACTCAATCCTCTCTCTGTATTCGGTTCATTATTTTTGCTTGTGTTCCTCCTCCTCCTCCCCGGTGTGGAGGTTAGTTTCAGCTACGGCGCTTTGCCTCGGCTGGGCCAACGTCAGAGGCATCGACGTCGCATATAGATTTACCACTCAAATCAAACAACGGCGGAGTGTATGTATAATTTACTGGCTTGGCATGAACCTTGAGTGCCTTGTTTCCAAAAGGTAAGGCTGAAAGCCCTATTTACTCCATGCTGGCTATTTCTGGTCATCCACCACACTCATCCAAAATCCCGTGAGCGACATCAACCCGCGGGTTCCACGGGGCACAGCAACTGCACGCCTTCTCCATGGTTAATTGTGGATCAAGCAAAGTGTTTAGCTGCAGACTGTGCGATATCTGACACTCTCGTGACGGTCGCCCGGCTGCTCTAGGTTAGTGGGTGGGATACGAAGAACAATCAATCCCACCGCCTTTTCGAGGCGAGTGGACGTTTGCAGGTTCGTGCAAATGACGTCTTTGATCATTCAAAAAGCGGTTCCGTGCGTAATCTTAAATGTAATGGTGTGTTAATGCATTCCCGGACGATTGTGATGGTCATAGCTTGTGGTTGGTTGACGGCGTTCGCGAGATTCCCGGATGTGGGATCATCCATGTACAGATCGCAAAGTTGATCAATGGGGACCAAACAAGACAAAAAATTGTTTAATCCTAAATCTTTTAATAAACCCACCATGAGTCACATGCTGGATAATGGTAGCAATGACCCTGCAGCCTTGTTTCTCGCAATATCTTGTTCCAAGTATAGAGAACCACTTCATTTACCCTAGATTTTACCCGCCTAGAACATCCGGAGTCAAAGAGCACGGCAGTGGAGGTGGTAATTGTCATGTAACATGATTGAAAATAAATTAAGAAGATGAGAGGTCAAAGCCAAGGACCCTTCAGGGCAAATATTCAATAACTCGTGACGGACTTTTATATATTTGTTTTTATTTTCTCCAAGGATTGTACCTGTTGTGAAAAACGTCTAGAATCTTTGTCGAAGCTTTTCACTCGTAACATGGAAAATCGGCCACGCAAAGTTCAAAGTTTACTTTTCCCCGAATCTGCTGTGGGTCTGGAGAAGAAAAAAACCCAATTCACTAAGACGAGGCAACCCTCCCGGGACCAGGAAGTTTTGTGATGCAACGTCATCATACCACTCGATCGGTACGTTGCGAACGACTGGGGTAAGCCTGCTGGGAGCAACCTCTTGGCTATTCCTTGACTTACACACACACACACACACACACACACACACACACACGCACACACACATGACTAGGACACGAGCAAGGGATATGACGAATCGCAGGGAGTACGCAAGGGAGTCGTTCCCCTCTGGATAAAGGCGACATTATCCAGCGCTTAGCGGAACAGTGGTTGCGTAAGAGCATGGTGTGAGTTTGGGCCAGGTGCACCCATCACGAGCGAACACGGGACACGAGAGATCGCCAGGCCAAGGGAAAAAAAAGGCTCAGCGTCTCAGCAAATGGGCGACGGAGTTTTGGTTACGCGGCTATTGACAGGCCTTCCGGATCAAAGACAACCCAGAGACTGTCTTCTCCCTTCCAGGGGCTTGCAGCATCTTTTTTGTGTCTTGTCTCGTGTGTCTGCACAGAGCGGAATTGCGAGCGCTTCCGCAAGGAGCCGGAGCCCCGTGCCACGAATCGGAGACGCGGTAGAAAGACACGGCATCGCATCAGAAAAAGAGGAAAAAGAAAAAAAGGAAAACCGACTGCATGACTGCGTCCCGGATAACTTAATTGCCCCTTTCGATGGCAAAAGAGCCGTTCCATGTTTGTCACAGATGGTTGTGTTTGCACAGTCAGCCACCAAGGACAGGGGGGGCAAAAGTTCGTGTGTCTGCTCACGTCTGTCTCTGGAAGGATTTTAGCCGGGAACATGACATCTGGATGTAATTTCTTTTTTTTCTTCGCAAGTAAATACCCAAAGAGCGGAAAGAACAAGGTTTCATGCACTTCTTGTTTGCGATGTATCGGAAATTTCTTTGCTTATTTCTCACACGTAAAGGGCCGGAAAAGCAGCATGGATGCTGTGTGAGGACGAACTGAGCCGTCGGCGTTCAAGCTGCGGTGGGACTGGCCGGACCGTCAGCCTGGCATGTCACCAGCGCCAAGTTCTGTAGATGGCCTCTCCCGCTAGATGGCTTTTGAGTTTGTAGATGGGCTCATGATCTTCAAATGCCATTCGGGAACCGAAGCGAGGCGGCTGGATCCCATGTTTGCTTCTTGTGCGAACTGTCGGCAACCGTGCTGCGAGCGGGTGGGTTGCGGCGGGCCTATGGGTCTGGCTCAACGGTTATCCATCATCATTGCTTTTTCCCTTCCCTTCAGGGCCTTCCTTACTTTTTCGTCAGCCCTTCTGGTCCCAGGCCATCGCCGCTCGGACGCGACCTGATCGAGGGAAAATGACGTGCCGCCACTGGGTCGAAGAATTGGAAATGGGCGCGAATATTCCAAGCCCTGACCAGGGTGGGATGCCATTGCAGAATTCAATAATACGACGCGAGGGGGGTGAGAGATGCTAAAACCTTTTGCTGGCCAGAGTGTTTTACTGTGCTGCTCAACTCGCAATTGTCGTACGAGTTCTTGGCAAAAGACGGGTAGTAGGTAGCTTTGCGAGTCATTACTCATTTCCGATCTGTCACGATATTGGGATAACCAATTCGCTTACACGTGTATAGCACCTGTCAAGTCAGGCACCACGAGCGTAAAGGTTAGGGCCGCTCGACTATTGGAAGCTTAGCCTGGAGCTTGGTAGCCCGCCGATAATGTCACTGATATGATGATGAGCACTGGTAGGCTTCCATGCAAATCAAGGTTTGCTCTTAGACAGGAGCGCGACGATCCGTCAAAGGCCATGTCTCTCCTTCAAGGCAAAGACCATGTTGAAACAATGGCGATTCGGTCGCACGTCGGTGAATGCGGCTGATCGCCCTTGTCATGGAGCCCACAGGCCCAACACGTACGTGATCGCGATGCGGCCAAGAAGTGCGTCAATCCACCTCCACGATGGGGCTGATCCTTGCCAACGGACATGTCTTGGAAGCCTCCCGGAAACAAAACAGTGGGCGGGACAGGGAATATCATGATGGTTGCGGGCCTGACGAGAGCGCCGTCCCAGACAGCGCAATCAAAGTGGCTGGAGGTGATGGAGATTGAGGCTCGTGGAGGCAAAGGAGCCGCCGTCACCGCCGGGAAATTTCCAGGGACGTGGCATTTTCATCAGGCTCAGCCAGGGGCAGGCGAGTCATGCGCTCGGACTACCGAGTGCTAAGCAACGAGGCTTCATCAACGGCCAGGCCAGGAACGACAAGAGCGCCGGCGCCAGGTGATTTACGCGTGGGTAGCATCGTGGCGACTGTGATGTTTTAGTGAGATGACTAGCAAGTTTGGCAGAGGACCGTCGGAGACGGAGCCTCGGTTGAAAATTGGCTTGCCCAGTCTGCTGGAATCATTGGGTCTGGGTTGGTGCGGAATGGGAAGCGGTGCTGGTGCTGGCCATGGTATAACTCGTGGCTTTTGAGCCGGAGCTGTTGGTTTCGTATCAAGGTCACCAAGAGACAGGAAACGGTGCTAGCTGATTGGGGCTACACTTCCTTGCAAGATCGCCTCCGGGATTCTGCTGGGAGAAACCGGAGGTGGTTGGCCAAGAGCCAGGGATGGGGGTGGGAGCATCAGGGACGAGGCACGAATGGTGAAGCAAGCCACCGCACGCAACTTGGGAAATATCGTCAATCCACATGTTCATGCTTTGAAGCTTTGCATGCGCCATTATGGAGTGCGACTGGCTGGTGATCCAGAGTTGAGTCCGGGGAAGGTAGACGAACGCTCGGGGACGCGACTGTGCGTACCGAGTGCTTCGCGGATAGATTGGTCTGTGACGGGCACAAGGGCAGAACCACACCTCCAATTGCCTCTAAGTTGTCTTGGTCCCACGCCTATTCGCTCGCCGCTGCTTCACATCCGATGGGTCCAATCCCGAATCCGTTTGGACTGGTGTTTGCTGCGCGTTTCAAGGCCGCGAGATGAGAAGGAGGAGGGCAAGCAAACGTGCCGTGCCGCTCTGCAGGGCGCACGGCTCACCGACAGTCCAGAGGCTCATACGGACGGATGCATCACGAAGATGCGCCTGGGCCTGGCCGGGACCCTTCCTTTCGCCCAGCTCCCACCCGCCACCAAGTGCGCGCTGCAGATCTGGAGGAAATGGAAGCTGTAGAAAGTCGAAAGGAAGCCGGAAAATGGGAGCCAATTGTGGACTCTCGTGCAGGAAGGCGTCGAGGCTGAAACGGTCTGTGTGCTGGAGGCGTTGAGATTCCCCCACTGCGCGCGAACGACATGGTCGTCGAGGGGAAGAAGGGGGGAAAACAGACTTGTGCTTGCGCGGGTTAGTGCTCTCTGCACCTCCGATTGTCCCTGTCTCACTCCCGTCCCATTGTCAAATCTATCTGCAACCGCCGGCAATACCCAAGCTAGACGGGCCCTTCGTCTTCCGTGTGGTACGGATGTCTTGTGTAGAGAGACATTTACGAGGCCAAGCACAAGCACAGCTGATGGTGGTGCGGGTTTGGCGGTGCTCGAGGCTGCAACCACCAATGGAATGGTGCCGGGGGGCACACTCCAGACACGGCGCGGGCCATGCGATATAGGAATCGCGATCTCACCCACCATGGGAGTCGCAAAGCGCAAGGGCAGCAGAGGAGGACCAAGGATTTCCCTTGCCCGCATGAGACGATCACGGTATCCAAGCCATGGCGACATGGGAAAAATAGAGGGCGCCTCTTCCCAGGGCCTCTTCCCAGGGCCTCCAGCCACCGTTCCGCCCGCCGCAGGTGGTGTCCAGGGTCTCCGGCAGCAGCAGCAGCATCACAGGCACGCCGAGGAAGGGACGAGGCCAATGAATTGCTCCACTGTGCTGGGGGAGCTGGCTAGCCCCGATGCGAGAGAGTTGTGGCTCCCCGTACATGAGTTTGATGGCGTTTGTTGGGGGCTGATTCAGCTACACTGGCCCTGACCATTGGCGCTGGAGGCGGCAAGATTCACATTGCCATGCGTTTGCCATGCCCATTCGTGAAAAATTGACTCGGTGCCTGATCCACAGGGGCTTCTCTCAAGGGGAGGGGGTTGACCAGCTGAAGGAGTGCCGAGGGGGAGCCTTTCGCTTGCTGAAAGTCTGTCATGATGGCGATTATCGAGGTCACTGACAAGGCGATCGTCGGGTCGGTACTGTGGTGGACCGAGAGATCGTGACCAAAGACAGGAAAAAGAAAAAAAGGTCTAGCCGTGATCCCTGTAACTCGGGCAGTTGGAAAGCTTGGGGCCCTACCTACGGGGATTTACAGTTGCTTTTTTTCCTCTCTGCGGCGCTGCCACCGTCACAGCATTCGGTAGCACCAGTCGCGGCGATCACTGGAGCATTGAAACAGAATAACCTGGGGGGGCCCATGCCGTCGCGCGCGCTCATGTGCCACTAAAGGATGAGCAACCCATCAAGTTCAACGTACTGACGTCCGTCCTCGCATTGCGTCTCCGTAGTGGACAATGCACGCTTACATATTAGTTGCATCCATCGATTAATGCATACCGACCTTTCACGGCATCCACCCCAGCTTTCGCGGTTTCGTCATTGATGGTCCAAGAGTTTCTATCCCATCGTCGTCTGGCTCAGTCTTGCTCGTCCTTGGTTAAGCAAATCTTCACTGCGCCTCGCGCAGGGGACGACGAATGGGCGGCGGCTTCGGCAGAGGGGCGATCTCAGAGCGTCCCACCTAGAGAGTCAGTGGCTCTTCCCACTGGATAGGGCCCCGCAATCGAGAATTCGCCCCCGGTTCGCCGTCTCCGTTCCCCTGGCGGATGGAACCACACTGGGCCCATCTGACCCTGGCTCTTCCAAGACTCCCACCGGTCATGTCCAGCATTCGGCCTCGCTCGCTAGCCTATTGCGTGTGATGCGATGCTCCAACCCCTGCTGCTGCTTGGGTCTCACCGGAAAAAGTGCAGCAAGTGATGGAAAAATGATCAAGTCAACGACAGGCATGTTTAAAATAAGAGTGGATGGATTGTGGCATGTCGCCTATCTTTTTTTCATTGCTTGATCTTCGAGCCTGGCAAACTCATCTCGCAGAGATGAAGTCATGGCCGCAACTCGGGCAGTTGACTCGGTCCACGAATCAGCGTGGCCCAGAGCCATCTGGCCGCCAGCTGCAAGGTACGAGTACCACCATCGCTGCTGGCCCGAGAACCATGGCGTAATGGCTTGTGACGTGCCCAACGGTGGAGAGTTGATTACACCGACTTTCCTGACTTGCAAAGCTGGCATGCGGTCGTGAAATCCCCAATTGCGAACTGCGAAGGGGATCCCTGCAACGCGAAACGTTGTTGGGCCTGCCAGGCAAGATGCTTGATCACGGCAAGCCTTGCACGGGATTACCGCCATCCGGACGGCATTCAGGCTTACACGACCTGCTGGGCGTAGTTTTCCCTGTCCAGCACCTGCAAAAAGGTCCCCCATGTAGCGACCCGGCAAATTGAGTTTCTGGCACCAAGACATGCGCCGGCATCCTTTCGTTCGGATTCCTTCGTTCCTTTTGCCGCCCGCCTCAGCTGGGTTGCCTCGGGTCTGGGCCCCCGAGACACGGGGGTAGTGTAGGCGGCCCTCTCGTCCTTGTCCTTGGGCCGGCGACGGACGGCCCCAGCACCGACCGGCCATGCTTCGTTTTTCTGCTGCACAGAACAATCGTCGAAGCTCTGCCCCTCGACGCTCAGACTGGTCCCATGGCTGCGTCTTTGCTTCACTCGTCGAATGGTAGGCTTCATTGCGCGCCCAGGACATGGACGCACTCCTCAGTCCAGGCCATGGGTTCCCAGTGAGCTGCCAAAGGGGGGGCTCGGCTAGATCTCATTTACTTCCCTCTCGCGTGCATGTGGATAGCTCCAATGCTAGTCTGATCGCTCGGCAGGATTGGCAGATTGCAACTAGGGTAATTTTAGACAAGCCCACGCCCTGCCCGGAAGCGCACCTAGGGCGAATCGGTGTAAACTAGCCCTGGGTAGCCCCAAGCCTCGCACCCCCAAATGCCCGCCGAACGCCTGCGCTGGAGCGTGCTCTGTGCCATGTAGCTAGCCCGCCTGGACCAGCCGGCCCTTGGAACCCCCGGTAGCCCTTGGCCCTGGCTCTTTGGGGCCCTGGGGCCCTTGGGGCTTGGGGGGGTGTGTGGTGGTGCTGATGCGGGTGCAAGTGGGTGGGCGTGGAGTGGACTGGACTGCATGTAGGTGTGTGTTGGCTCTGCGCTGCGCTGCGCTACGCTACGCTGTGAAGAAAAGCCTCCAAGCCCTTTCGTTTTTCCTTTATCTGCCTCTGCCCGCCGCCGCCTCCTACCTCCCTCCGGTCCGGCTTTGGTTTGGATACTTCCTCCCCTCTCGCCCTTATTGTCCCTCCCCCCCGCGGCAGAGGCCCTTTCGCCCTACGTTTGTTTTGTTGATAGACAGGCAGCCCAACCGAGGATCGACAGGCGTAACGTCCAAAAAACCAAAACCACCCGAGACACGCAGAAGCAGACGCCCGCTTCATGGCCCGCCCTTAGACTCGCCCACACTCGACGACCTTGGCTTGGGGGACGACGACTCCGCGCAACCTGCCCTGCCTCGAACGCAACTTTCTGAAACTCACAACAATTCTCCCTGCGTCGTCTTGGGCATTGCTTATTCTGCAGACGACGCCCTAAAAGAGCCCTTGCCTCTTTACCAAGCGGTCCGCCCTCTTTTCCCGTTCAGGAGGGGCACTCTGTGGATCGTCTGCATTCGCGACCGTTTTCACCCGCCTCGACATCATTCCGCTGCATCATCACTGCACATGTCGCTCCCCGCCACCTCTTTTCTCTTTCGCTGACGATAGCAAATCCCCAAGGGGACGTTTGGAGCTGCCCGGACTGGACACTGCAGACGAGGAATTGCACTTACACGCTGCTCCCGTCGCACCACATCCTGCACCATGGGCAAGTTCTCATTCACCGGGCGCAAGAAGCAGCCGCCCCAGGTCACCGTGACTGCTCCCCCCATGAGCAAGGCCCAGAAGATCCTCGGATCGACAGTCATTAACGTTGACGATGAGTTTTCCTCGTCAAAGACCAGCCTCCCACTCCCCGATCGCTCTGGCATGCCCAATCGCACCCGCTCTCTTCGCGCATCGCCAAGAGCTGCGCCCGAATGGGGGGAGGAGTCGGATATCATCCCACGACGCTTTCGCGAAGAGGGGGGCTCTGAAACCTACGGCGAATATGACGACATGACCAGCAGCTTGCGAAAAAGGCAGTCTTCGACATCTCTAAACGACTGGTACGACAAGGCTAAGGAGCCGCTTTCCGTCACCCAGCAGACGTCCAATTCCGCCATGGCGAAGGGTCTTCCGTCCAAGGCGCATAGGATGCTCGACATGGACCACACCCAATCCAATGTGAAATCACGGACCAAGCCTTCGAGGCTAGATTTGACACACATCATGTCCCGAAAAAGCAAGAAGAATGAGCGACCAACCTGGGAAGGCCCCGTTCTTGGTGCCGAGCATCTGACAAGGTCTCCTTCACTCTTGTCACCCTTGACACCTCCCGGAATTCGCGGGAAACTTAAGAAGCGACCTACAAAGGAGAGCCTTCAATCGGTTCAGTCGGGCCCCAGAACGGGTGGATCCGACAGTAGCCGCCGCGGCAACCACCTCGATGGCCTGCCCAATTTGTACGAGCACTACGAGCAAATGTCTTTCCGCCATGTCATGGAGGAAGATTTAAATGCGATGGAGGACAATGCGTCGGTGAATGAGCCGATCTTGGAAGAAGTCCCCGAAGAATCTTACGAGGGGATCTCGAATGGATTTGTGGAGGAACAGATGGAACGGGTGGAAGAGGACGATGAAGAGGAGGAGCACTATGAAGAAGAGGAGAGACCAACACATCTCGAGCCTCTGCCACCAAAAATGTACAACGTCCCGGTCAGCAAATCCGCCCAAAACCTCCCCCTACCACATCACGCCGAACACATCATCTCTCAATATGCCAGACGCACACTGCCACAAACCCCGCAGTCCGCCACCATCCCCAAGGCCGATATGTCCTCTCCCACTGATTGCGCCGCGAGCGTATCGAGCAGGCACACCCGCACGTCGAAGGCTTCGAAGCGCACTGATCAGAGCCTGCACGAGTCCGATCTCCAGGAAAAGAGCATGCTCATGTTGTCTTCCGATTCGGAGGACGAGAGTTACGACCCGTCTTTCAAGGGACCTGCATCTGTCCCTGACTATCCGGTTTCCGAGTCTGGCTCCGTTTTTGATCAGCGTCCCACAACGGCCCGAACCAGCCAAAGTGCCGACAACAAGCGTGCTAGCAAGGCAAGCAGAGTTACCAACACCAGCAACGCCAGCAAATTCCTTGCAATTCCCTCTGGACACCCCACTGCTGGAGCCACCCGATTCAGTTCGCTTTCGGGGAGCTCCAATAACACTATCCAAGAGGTCGTCGGCACGACGACTCTTGCTCGCTCTCCTTCGGCAGCATCGTGCATGACCAACTCCTCAGTGAACACCACAATGACCTGGCAAAGCAAGGTCGGGCTCGGCCTGCACCAGGCTCGAGCTGTTACTGTCCAGAGTGCCCGGGGTCCTGATGAGCATGATCTTGAATCTGTGTATTCTCAGGATCAAGATGAAGTGGTATACGAGCCCATGTATGAGCCTGTCTACGAACCCGTCTACGAGCACGAGCACGAGAAAGAGCATGAAGACGAGCACGAGGCCGATGACGAGCTTGAAACCTCTCATATCCAGGCGTCCACTATTCGGGACTCGGTTGTGAGTGGAGGCGATCAGCCAACACCGCCTCTGAGTCCTAGCTCCGTCGACTTTTATATCGATGGCAACGCTGCCCACGGCCGATTCATGGCGGTCACTCGCCAGGAGGAGATGCTCCTCTCTGCCCTGCGTCACAAGCGACAAATCATGCGGGAGACTATTCTCAACGAGATGGAGGACAATGCTCGCGCGGAAGGACGTATGCCAAGGGGTCACATGTCGAAGCCTTCTGAGGCTACCATTACTGAGTCTCACTTTGAGCTCGACTTCCCTGCACCGCCCATGTGCAAGAACAAGACCACTGTCACTGCTGATGGCACTACCATCATTGACCTACGTCGCGGTTCTTCGGTCAGCCAATTCCACCCCCCTACCAATGGTGGTGAAGACATCCCGGAAGTTCCTGCCATCCCTTTGGACCACCAGGCACTCAAGGGACAGAAGGAAGTTCGCAACAACCAGCACGAGCGCATCTTGCTCTACCTCGACCACCCTCTTCACGATCAGGACGGCCCCATCGAGGAGTCCGAGCCTAGCCCTGATCTGAGTGACTTTATGGAGTTTGATGCCGAGGAGTCGGAATCTGGCGACGGCCTTTCCGAGGTGGTTCTCTACCCTACCCAGATGCACCGCCGAGGTGCCAGCCGATCTTCCAGCAAGCACCGCTCGGGCATGGTGAAGCCGCTCCAGCTCAAGAACAACTCCGAGCGAACCGTCGAGTACGGCATCCCTCGTCCCGACAGCCCCATCTCTCCCGACCCGATGACCTCCAAGCCGCGTCGAGGAACCATCAACAGCAAGACTGCTCGGCTCAGCGCCGTGGGCCCTGCCCGATGGGGCTACGAGGACTAAACTGGCCCAGTCACTTCCTTACCGTATACGATCGAACCAGACCGGCGCCTTTTCTCTTTATCCATGTCTTTTGATTGGCTCATACACTGGATCGCTTGATTTTACTTTTGCCCTGGATACCTCGTTTCAAGCACAACACCTGACACCACTCCGCAACATCAATTTCTTTTGTCAGCGACGACTATCTTCTTCTTTCTTAATTCACCTAGGGGGATACACCAACGAGAGGGGCTTTCTGGATTTCATATGAGTTTCGGACGGTTGGGTTTACAACAACCACCGTCTTTCTTTGGGGGCACGGAGAATCTGCAACCCAGGGCTTTTCGCCCTGTCATGGAAATACCCGGCGGATATGGCGTGGCGTTTTTTCTTTTTTTCCTTTTTATATTTTTACGACTTTTTCTTTTTTCATCACTTACACTTGGGAAACCCTTTCTCGTTCCTGGCAACTGCGGAAGAGGAAGGGGATGAAAGACAAGGTTTTACAGGGGGGCGGTAGGCATTGTGAAATTAATTTGATGAATGTGACGAACACACCACCACAAGGGAGGAACCAACGGGGAAGGCAAGGCACACTCGTAATTATCAGCTCAGGCGGGATAACGGGTTGGCAAAGTTGAAGGATACATCATTTTGTAATTCACAAACATCATTCAATGGGAGCTTTCCAGAGAGAGCCTCGTTACAAAAACTAGCGAGGGCTTCAATAAATAGAAAATAGTTGGTTCGTTAAAGAATTGTCCTATTCATGTCTTCATGTGCATATATGCCTTTTATCCCCCTCGTGAGAATGATGAATTTCGCTCCGTTTGCGCCGCTGGTCTGCACACCCGGTGGGAAGAGGTTGCTTGGTTAGATGTTTAGTAGGTTGCGCCCTCGGGAGGCTGAGCGACCTTCTTGTTGCTAGGGGCAGCCATGAATCTGCGGTTGCGCATGCATGTTAGCATTCCCAATATTTATTGTGGTGTTACGGCTCAAAAAATGCGACTGAGAATCGCTTTATCGCAACCAGACGGAAACGCACCTTCGCAGCTCGATGAGGACCGTCTCGATGGTGTTGTCCCGCTTCCATTGGGCCAGGCAGGGCAGGTGTCTGGGGTCCACGTTGCCAACTTCGTCGACGCAGGCGAGAATGATCTTCGTGGTGAACTTGAGGGTGGGGGGGATGTCGGGGTAATTGGGGCCGCAGGTGATTTCTACGCTGTAGATGCGGTTCTCGAAGACGGACTGTGGTTGCGAGCGCACGAGGCTGCGGTTAGCACGAGGTCACCGCACTCTGGTGGGGGGGAGAGTTGCTGGAATGGTGGGGTAGAGTAGAGAATGAGACAGCAAAGGTGCTCTTCCCGCTGGGAAACAAAAACAAAATGCGCTGCCATCTGATTACTCCAGAGACACGCCCATGGCGAGATCCAAAGCTGGACCTCTTTTTTTTTTCTTATCTCGATTGCGCGCCTTGCTCAGATGTGCCGGAGGGGGTTTATCGCGAGTGTGTAGTTGGGCGCTGGATCTGGCCTCGGCGACGAATGCGTCACATGTCGACACGGGTTTGAATAAAACTCGAGACTTACATGAGGGGGTCCGAGGATGGTGCCGTTCCAGTTTGTCATGAGGAGATCCTCGGGATCTTCGAGTCCATAACTGCAGGCCTCGGCGCCGAGACCTTTCTCGCCCTTCTCGAGCTCCTCGAGCAGGCGGAAGTTGCGGGGGACCTTGGCCATGGCTGTGTTCTCGGGCGCGGGGCTTCTAATAAAAAAAAGCGTATGCGACTCGTCTGGGCGAGAGGGAGGACGGCGAGGGAGGAGGAGGATGCCGGGATGCAGTAATGTCAGTGGTCAAAGTTGGATGCCCGGCAGAATGGCGGAATGACAGGGCTTCGGTGATAAGTTACTGAGAAGCGTCACTCGCAGGCACAACGCGGGGCTTGGGTTTTGGGAGGGGAGGCGATTGAGCTGCTCTGCTAACCACATGGGCCCATGGCGGCGGGCAGCAGCAGCACAGCCACATGGTGGGCATAAGGCTTCGGCTCTGCCACACGGAGCGCCACTGGGCCCATTGACCACTGGCGTCACCAGGAAATGCTGCCTTGGCCGGGTAATTGTCGGGCGCCGGAGCTACCCCCAGCTTTTCCAAGCTCATGGGTGTGTGTCGCTTCCGGCTGAGTTAGTTTTTCCTTTCCTCCAGCCGCGGAGACGTCATCTGGCACCAGTCCTCCCACTTCACATCGACAAGAGCCCCTCCTCCGCTGCCCTCTGCAAACCCGCAAGCCATGGCCACGTCCCTGACGAGGGCGGCTCTCCGCGTGCCCACGCACCCGCGCCTCTTCCACGCAGCCGCCGCCATGTCCGCCTCGGCCCTCGCCCGCCGTCCGTTGAGCACTACGACCCGCGCCCTGCTCCCCGCCGGCTTCGGCGCTCCCGTCGTGCCCTCGTACTTTTCCAAGCCCCGCCTGCCCGCCAACACGGTGGTGCGCTTCGTGCCTCAGCAGACGGCATGGATTGTCGAGCGAATGGGGAAGTTTAACCGAATCCTCGAGCCCGGTCTGGCCATCCTGGCACCCTTCATCGACCGAATCGCCTACGTCAAGAGCCTCAAGGAAGTGGCCATTGAGATCCCCAGCCAGAGCGCCATTACCGCCGACAACGTCACTCTCGAGCTGGACGGTGTCCTGTTTACCCGTGTGTTTGATGCGTACAAGGCGAGGTGAGTTCCAGGCTCCGAATCAATGGCGTCATGCCCATCAAACAGCTCTTTAAAAAAAGATCGCCCGCTAACATCTTGCCCCCACCCACAGCTACGGCGTTGAAGACGCCGAATATGCCATCTCCCAGCTTGCCCAGACGACAATGCGATCCGAGATTGGTCAGCTGACCCTTGACCACGTCCTCAAGGAGCGCGCTGCTCTCAACACCAACATTACCGCCGCTATCAACGATGCCGCCGAGGCCTGGGGTGTCACGTGCCTGCGTTATGAGATCCGTGATATCCACGCACCCGGCGCTGTGGTCGAGGCCATGCACCGTCAGGTCACTGCCGAGCGATCCAAGCGTGCCGAGATTCTGGAGTCCGAGGGTCAGCGGCAGAGCGCCATCAACATTGCCGAGGGTAAGAAGCAGAGTGTCATTCTCGCTTCCGAAGCCCTGCGGGCTGAGCGCATCAACGAAGGCGGTGGTGAGGCTGAGGCTATTCTTCTCAAGGCCAAGGCTACCGCTGAGGGTATTGATGCTGTTGCCAAGAGCATCCTCAAGGGTGACACCGGTGCCCAGGCTGCTGTCAGCCTGAGCGTTGCCGAGAAGTACGTTGAGGCCTTTGGCAAGCTAGCTCGTGAGAGCACCGCCGTGGTTGTTCCCGGCAACGTTGGCGACATTGGCAGCATGATTGCCACTGGACTTAGCGTGTACGGCAAGGTTGGCCAGGCCCAGGCTCAAACCATGGCCAAGTCGCTTGTGGATAAGTCCAATGCTGAGGCCTCCGAGGAAGCTGGTACTGCCAACGCCAGTGTCAAGGAGACCGTTTTGGAAGGATTCGACAAGACCACTTCCAAACAGTAGACTGTTCACAGAAGCCATGCCATTTGATGATGCCCACCACAATTTTTATGAGGACGTAATTCCCCTCAGCCCACCCACTCAGTTACGCACACATATGTTACGCACTCACATCACTCTACACTACTACAAAATCGGCGTTTAGCGGGTGTACTTGTATTGATCTCTCGGGATCTTGTCAGATTCTATTAGAGAAGGGGGGGCTGGGTTAAGGAGAGGAAAACCAGTGATCGAAACGTGTACTATATGAATAAACCTATTTACCGGATGAGGAAAAAGGGGAACTGGGATGAATGCCCTCGTCATCAGTATGACCCGCGTGGTTGAAATATCATCTCTCATGTCAAATTAATGAAGAAAATTGACTACTATGTACTTACATTGTCTGTGAGCCACCGGCTCGGTCCGGCAAAGCTTGGTGATGTGGGACTGTGCCGTTCATTGAAGTGTAAACTCTAGCTACAGCCCAATATAAGCTTGGGCTCGAGTTAAATTTGCTGTGGCTTCATGAAATGTGCACTTGCTGGTGCTACCTCTTGAGGGAGCCTAGCTGCCTCATCTCCCACCCACTTCCACCCATCCCGTCCCAGGAGCATGGATCGCCCCAGGTACCATCCTGCTTCGGGTTGTCTTGAAAACGGATGCAGGTCCCCAGGGGGTCCATGATTCAAGGAGAGAAAGAGAAAAAAAGGCGAACGAGACCCTGCATAATGTTTGAATCACAATAACGGCTGTGCCTGAAAACAACATGCCTAATCTTGCTCAGGTTCAACGGGGGAGGGGGAGGGGGGAGTCAGATTCAATGGCTGCGAGACATCACGGGACCACGTGCATGCGAGTTCTGCGGTCGCCCTGCAGTAGGTGCGATACGCGTTTCTCGGCAACAGATGCAGCCCTGCCAAGAAAAAGCCTCCTTTGCTCCATCCGCCTGCCGATCAGCAGAACCCCGTGTCTCGGGCCTCGAAGGTCCAGTGGCTGAGACATCCCATCCAATGGGGGTGCGCGCCACTACTACACTCCGCGGAGGTGGTCGAAGGCCACCATCACACCTCGTTTAATTGATTCCGACCTGAAATAGGGGCACCCCAAAATGGCGCGCGGAGTGGTGTGCTGGCTTGCTCATTTGCGGTCATTCCGTGGAAAAGGTGCTGTCGCATTGACGAACAAGGCACGAGAGAGGGAGAATACGTGGAGCAGCTCAGACAAGAACAAGTTCAGTTCCTCGAGAACGTGAGGAAAGATCAATTGATATTATTAACGTATTCCATCGCATGGCCTTTTAAGCCCATCAGCTCATTGAAAAATTGGCAGTCGCTAAACCCGCCATTGTCATAAAAGATATACTGTAGAATCATGTCCCAAAACACCACCCACCATCCAACTGCTTCCATCCTTCATCTGCTGCATTTAAAGCATAACGGGAATGAGGGCCAAGAGACCAGCCATGACACCGGGAACCACAAGTGCACTAGCGTCGCTGCTGCTACCGCTGCTGGAACCAGAGCTGGAGCCAGAGTCGGAGCCAGAGCTGCTGGAGCCGGAGCTGCTGGAGCCAGAATCGGAGCTAGAACCACCTCCAGAAGTAAGGCCAGTGGGAACGGTAGAGCTGGTAGAGGTGGCAGAGTCTGAGCCCGAGTCGGACGAGGAGCTAGAGTCCGAGCCAGAGTCAGAGCCAGAGTCAGAGCCAGAGCTAGATCCAGAGCCGGAGCCGGATCCAGAGCCAGTACCGCAGGTACCGTCATTGTTGCAGGTCTGTCCAGACAGGCAGTACTTGCCATTGTTGCAGCACACGCTGCCTGAGGGCATGCAGCCGCTGTCACAGACCTCCTCGCCCGAGTCGCAAGTAGTGGAGCTAGAGCCGCTTCCACTGCCAGAGTCATCGCCGGAGCCGGAGCCAAGGCTGCAAGTGCCATCGTTGTTGCAGGTCTGTCCAGACAGGCAGTACTTGCCATTGTTGCAGCACACGCTGCCCGAAGGCATGCAACCATCATTGCAGACCTCCTCACCCGAGTCACAGGTGGTGGAGCTGGAGCCGCTTCCACTGCCGCTGCCGCTGCTGTCAGACGAGCCACCATCTGAGCAGTGGCCATCGGAAGTGCAAGTCTCGCCGGCATCGCAATAACCGGTGTCGCAGCATACGGAGCCCTCAGGAATACAGAAGTCGCCACAGAGCTCCTTGCCAGGACTGCAGCCAGAGGGAGCTCCGGAGCAGATCTCGCCACTGGGACAGCATCCGTTGGAGACACAGTTGTATCCATTGTCGCAGTAGGTACCGTCGCCATTGCCACAGCACACTCCATCGGAGGGGATGCATGAGCTGTCACAAGTGTCGAAGCCGCTATTGCAGGTGCCTGTTACGAAGACATTGAGAGAATTGCCGGGCTTGGAACCAGCGCTGGAACCCGCAGAAGGGGCCCTGTTGCCATTGAAGTTCTGGGCATGTTCGCCAGCAACGGCCATGCCGGCAAGAGCCAAAAGGAGAGCAGAACGCATATTGTCGGGAGGGTATATCGAGGTTTGGTAAGGAGGAGACTGTTCCGGCAAAACTGGAGGCAGGAGACTGGTTTGGACGCGAGAAGCGACTTCCGACGGAGGGCTTCAGCTATCTTATAAGGGCCAGCAATCCTTGGAGCTAGCTTGCCGGTAGGTTGTTTATCCCCGTTGACAATAATAACGCCTTGTGGCTTTCTCCATCTTTTCGGCTGGCTTGGTCCCTGCCTAGCCGGGGCCCTTATGCATTCACGGCGCCGCCCATATCAGATGCGGAAAGGTGGGAGCTGTGAGGAGACGGGCTGGTGAAGGCTTCGGTGCGGGTGCCGAATCCGCGGCAATCTGCTAAGTCAGCCACCCAAACGACGCGCCTTTGAGGGGAATCTGTCCAATGAAGAGGGATAGCTTGCAAATGGACCATTCATGATATTTGGAAGGAGAGCATACTCGCTTTGAACTGAGCTGATGCCTAGGCATCACTGGCATACAATTCTCGCAAATTTCCTACCCATTTTTTGCTTCTTCCCATGCAAAGCAGGAATCAGAAGTTGATTGTCAGACGGCATAACCTCGACCCGGGACTGTCGAATCAGGCACCGGCTCCAAATGGTGCCCTGCTGGATGGTCAGGTGGGGGGATAGGATGTTCAGCTCCTCGAGCTATTAGCCTGTGTCTAGGCCTAGGGCGTCCTCGGCCTGGCTTATTGACGAGTCGGGAAGGTTGAAGACGATCATCGCCGGTCGAGATCGTTCTGTCACGCAGTCTAAGGAGCAAACTAGCGACACAGCTCGTCGCCACGAAGATTTTTGCATTCTTTCCATCGCCACTTGCCTGCCTCGCTTCGCTTCCATCCTCGCGGAATTCTGTGCTGACAGCGAAAAGCGTGCCGGGGCCTTGTCCTTGTGTACAAGAAATGGGCTGAAAATCGAAACCGCCACTTGCGAAACTTTAAGATTAGACTCGTTAGCGGCAAGGTCCGGGGTGCACGACCTGGGTCAATCATCCAACGACAACTGGCGGATCGAAGTTAGACCCCACAAGGCTACTCTTAGTGTTGTGTACTGGTCGGATACGACGTATCCGAGGAGGTCCGTCAACCAAAGCACCGTTGAATGAAGCAGAACTGGGCTGCCGTGTTGTCGATCAGCCGAATGTACTGTAACAGAAACATAAGCAGACAGGCTCATTTCCCTCCATCATGAGCACCTTTCCTGTCGGCAGTTACGTAACTTGATGGCCGTGGATGAATTGTGGTTAGAACGCAAGCAATCGTTCTCAACCTACCGCTACTCATATCATGCCGCATGTTAATTTTGAGCGATGGTCCGAATACGCCTCGCCAGCCATGCTATGGCTAAGATGAGCTTGGCGCGACAGCTCACAACACACCTGCCATTAGTCTCGGCGTCACTTTTTGGGGAGTCACATAAATTGCCTGAAAATTGCTGTCAAACAGTTAGTCTCGATAAACATACCTCACCCACACAACATTGAGGTAAAACTTCCAATGAGGTATTAGGAAAATCTTCCAATTAATCTTTCCTATGGCCCAGGCGCTTTTTGCCTCAAACCACAATTGATTTCTCAATTCGTGTTCCAACAATTTCCTCGCAGGCAAATGTCACTTTGAGATTTTCCCCCTTTGTGGCATTGAGACAAATGACCATTTCTTTCCCTCCCGTCAGTCTCTTGACGCTACCTCTCCAAAACCACACCAGCCTCCCATCCTGGCCTTCAGCTACCAATGTGGCCCAGGGCTTCATCTTTTTCCAGCTTGGAACTTGATCATTATTGAACCCCAGAGTGATACGAACAATCCAACTTTGGACGGATGATGGGAGCGCAGTGGAGATTTCCGGCTTTTCAGGAGTATCATCTTTGTCCGGACTGGGAGGTGGTTGGATATACGGACCAAGGACTTCTAGGCCAAGACTCAACCTTGGAAAGCCTGCCAGCTCATGGACCAGCTTCTGGCCAAATGGAGGGTTGCGACTTAGCAACCGCTCAATGTGATAGAATTCCAGGCTCGAGAGATGTTGAATTGTTTTGATGCCGGCCTGGACCAGGCGATCCATTTTAACCCGGCCGATTCCATCGATCTGCAACAACTGCTTCTCACTACCCTCCCAAACTCCTGCCTTGACACTTCTCAAGACATCGAGTGCAACACTCACACCCTTTCCGTCATTTCTTTCTCCCAAGATGTCCACTAGGCATCTCAAAGCCTGATCCAAAAGCTTGTACATGGGGCCAAGATTGCTGTGAAGTTCTTTCCGGGCGTCTGCCGAGATTTTTCGAGGCCATTCTATACCCAGGAGGTCAAGTTGCACCAGCAGGAACACTTTGTGCCACGGCTGAGACAAAAGTTCCGCTACTGGGTAGGGAATTGCAGTGTGGTCGTTAACTTCGCGGAGGAATGCCTTTTCACCATCCTTGATCCGGAACAAGCGAAACTCGGTTGCGAAACAGGCCTTTTTGAGAATGTCTTGACGGGATGCTGACTTGGAAATAGTAGAAAGAGTTTGGAAGGTTGGCGATGCCAGCTGGTAGCGCAGCTGAAGATCTTGCGAGCCCGGGACCGATGGCGTTTTCTGCTGAGATATATGGCTCGAAGAATCAATGGTCGAAGGAGGTGTCGAGATAGTCGAGACCCGAGACATGGCCGATGATGCAACGCTGTGTGCGCAGTTCAATGCAGGATAGGAAGCGAATTGAGGGTAAAAAACGTAGTCTGCTTCAACAGCTAGGTTGTGTTAGAAGCACTTGCTTCGTTATCTCGTTACCTCACCTCGCCTGCGCCTCCTTCCTCTCTCCGATATGGTTGCCTCGGGCATGATGAACGAAGCACGCGCGGCAGGCGCAACAGCTTCGCGACAAGGGCACCTTCCATTCTGCCGCAAACCGACATAACTTTGTGGACGAGAGATTTGAGGTCAATCTTAGCGACCAACAAACATGAGCATTACTTATATGCGTCTGCTGCGACTCTCGGAGTCCCAGCACTAAACGCTTTCTAGTCAAGGTGACGCGCGTTCACTGAGCGAGATGGCGTTTGGGCTGATTGCACCACTCAGCTTTTGTTTGGCCTTTTCCTAGTTGGACCAAACCCTGTCCACAAGGCTTAACTACGAGTGGGCCAAATATTCTACAACTGCCGTGGCTATGCCCAAAGGAAGTGCAAACTAACACAGCTTCGTCAAGTGGTACGGAAATGAGGCAGAATCTCGTTCGTATGTGCAACAACATGGTTGGACCTAAGCTGGACATTACGAGGCAGCCGGCCAAGCCCCACTGTCGCTTGCTGCTCACTAGCGGATGTGTCCAAAAACTTGGTCCACCAGAGAAACGTCGTAAAAGCTCGTAAATGGCCGGACCAGGTCAACAGCAGGAAATGCACACATCTATCCGTAAACGATTTGTTACATGTGTTGAGCGGAATCGAGTCCTATCTGGGATTGTGCTCCGGCATTATACGTATGGGTCACACATGGAGTATCAGGCGGTATGGAACTGATAAGGTCTAAAAATGGCTGGTGGCCAGTCTCGATGTGGCCAGTGTCGCATTGTCGATCAAGGAAAATCCAGCTGCGCGCGCACATGGCCAAGAAACGGCCCTGGGGTAGCCAAGAGCTTTCTCGATGGTGGGGACGATCAGGACACGACTTGGAGATCGGATGCCAAGTCTCGGTATCGGGTGCGTGCCGGACGGAGGCTTAGAAACTCTAGTCCTCAGCCCGGCATTCGTCTGCTGCGCTGGCACCTATTGGCGGAGCCTCCCCGTCTTGGTGACGTTGGCTTCGTCTGAGCAGCGGCATTGAACCTTGCTCAACCCTGCCCGCCGCTTCAATGCGGAGAGTTTCAGCGTCGGGGAAAAAACAATGAATGATCCGGGCGCGTGGATGGTTGGCTGCCATTGAATGGCGCATCAGCTGGACAGGCCCAGGCACCCCCATGTTCCAGATGCCTCTTCGGGTGGCAACAAGTTGCATGGTGGTGATGCCTAGCTATCTCAACTTGGTCGTCTGAGCAAGCCATTTGGCGCCTCGGCCGGAAGAGCCCGCGTAATAGATGACGGCATCGTCGTTTCCAAGTAATGAATTGCGATAACAGCACACTGGACGAATATTCCCGTTGTTTGTTGGGTATCGTTGGTGCCCATCTTGCAAGCGACGCAAAGTACCAGGACCAGCATAGAAGTTGCAGATGAACCAGATGAAATACATGCATGATGAAAATAGAGTAAAACAGAATCCAGTCTCATTTTTCTTGGTCAGAACTAAAATCATTAGGTTATTAGGACTTGGGGAATGCTGAGGCGTTGCCTGTATCCCCGCTTGGTTACTCCGTCACGTCGCAAATACCTGCGCCTGTCCAGGATTGGCTTCTCCTCTCCCCCCCCACCCAATACTAGTCAGGAGCCACGCTGCATCCCTAGGCCCTCCACTATGTCTCTGTACCACACCACTTTTGAGCAAGTTGCAGAGTTGGCCAACCATGTGGGTGACAAGATGGCACAAAATGGGTGGTATCATAGCCTTGCAACAAGGCAAAATAAACAGAAAGAGAGAAAAAGAAAAATGGCGATAAATGATTAAATATAGTAGATCATCATTGTATCATCTGCCTTTATTACTTGTTTTGCGTTGATTATTTCCCTATTTTTGCTCTTATCCTGGTTTCTATCCTTATTCTCAACTTGGCTTGCCATGTTTTCTACACAACCAATCAGTTGCAGGTATCATTGGCCCTAGAGCACGGGCCCAAAAATGGCTAAACAGACACAGTGCTCGTCATTCGAGGGTGATAGATCAACATCATGCGTCACCCAACCTTATGCAACAACCCACACGGATACGGATGGAGGCGTTGCACCTATGCTTAGAACTAGCCGTAACAGACCTTGTACACACCAGGGGCCTCTCGTACCCAGTACGTATCAACATGCGCGCTGGCAGCTAGGTTTGCTTCTTGCCTCGTACACATTACGCCATCATTCTTGGTTTCCCTGCTTCTCACCTTCTTGATAAGGCATGCAGGTAGAGTTAAAAGGAGCTTCCCGCCCACTCGCTTGTCCCACCCAACTCATAGCTCCAATCCTATTACAACACCAACCCGCTTCTTTTTCCTTTACCAAGTACATTGCCCACCCAACACACACACCTGGAATATTCTTCTCAATTTACAGCCATGGCCTGCCGTCACTACATTGTCCCTCCCCACCTCCTCCGCGCCATCGCTGAGAGCGAGGCTAATTCGGACAGGATTCGACACTGCGCACGTCAGTCACTGAGTTCCCGTGATGCCTACACCCGTGTGCGAGGCGAGCGTCTCGCCGCATTGACGGCTCCTCGCGGGCAGGGCCGGACGGTCAATTTCCAGCGCCAACAGATTGTCCCTCCCCACGTTCTGCAGAACCTGTCCCAGTCCGAGCACGCAGATGAGGGCACCCGTGAGCAGGCGAAGCGAGACTTGGACCACCTTCATGGTCTCATGCAGCAGAAGAAGCTAGGTACCAGTATGTTACATCCTCGTCTCTGTGTGACTGTTTCGGCGTCACTAATTGGGCAGGCACAACCGAGGGAAGTGAGGTTGCCGAGCTCGCAAAGAAGACCTCACCTGACCGCGCTGTCTATGATGCCAAAAACACAGAAAATGAGAGCGATCTCCCTGGCGATCTGATTCGAAAGGAGGGGCAAGAACAAGTCAAGGATAAGGCCGTTAACGACACCTACGACAATGTTGGTGCCGTTTTGGACTTTTACAAGAAACACTTTGACTGGCACTCAATTGACAACAAGAACATGGAAGTGGTCAGCAGTGTTCATTTCGGCAAAGATTACGAAAACGCTTGTAAGTGAGCCCTATCCAGAACATGGAAAGAAACAGGAGCGAATAATCTTTATTATCTTGACTTTTTTCCCACCGCATGATGCCCATTCATTATCCGTCGTACCGGAACTTTTGGCAGGATATTGCGCTAACGACTCGCAGTCTGGGATCCTGAGCGTCTGCAGATGGTCTTTGGAGATGGCGGCGAGTTCCTCAACAACTTCACTGGCTGCATCGACGTGATCGGACACGAGCTTACTCATGCCGTCACTGAGCACACCAGCCCTCTAGACTATGACGGCCAGTCTGGAGCCTTGAACGAGCATGTATCTGACGTGTTCGGCATCATGATCAAGCAACAGGTTCAGGATGAGAAATCCGATGTGGCCGATTGGCTTATCGGCGAAGACTGCATTTTACCTGGAGTGAAGGGCGTGGCTTTGCGAAGCATGAAAGCCCCCGGCACCGCTTACGATGATCCCCGCTTTGTACGTCTCATGAGAATCTTCTTGTGTAGTCGTAGTCGCTAACACTGTGAAATAGGGCAAGGATCCACAGCCAGACAACATGAAGGATTACAAGGTCACAACCGAGGACAATGGAGGTGTGCACATCTATTCTGGAATCCCGAACAAGGCCTTCTACCTCGCCTCTGTCGCCTTTGGTGGTTACTCGTGGGAGAAGGCTGGAAAGATTTGGTGGGAGACGATGAAGTCGGGCAAGGTTGCCCCCAAGGCCAAGTTCAAGAACTTCGCAGACGTCACTGTGGAGGTTGCCGAGGAGCTCTTTGATGAAGAGGCGGCCAAGATTGTGCGCAAAGCTTGGACTGATGTTGGTGTCACCAAGGGAATTTAGAAATCAGACCCTCAATGTGGCATTCTCTGAGCGTCTTAATAGGCATTCCATGATGGAAACCGCAATGTATTCTTAAATAAGAAACCGAAAAACAAATCATAACTTATCATCCATTTTCTTCCCATTGACTTTGAAGAAGCAAGCAGACGTGTCTGAAGCCACTACCCTATTGTACGCTCCCACAAGTTAGACAATGCAAGTTTTCATGTTCAAAACAAGTAAACTCAATTGCCTTCCATCATAATATATATATATATATATATATATAGAATAATAAAAGATCCCATCAGATATGAATCTTCCACCCCCTATTGTCGATCATTTCACATTGTATCACGTTCCCATCTAGTTACCCTGCATCAAAAACCAATTCTTGAGATGATCACAATGAGAAAGCACCATTTAAAAAGAATGGATAGTATATTATCTGAACAGAGGGTGATATTTATTTCATCATAGCCATTTCAATGACTCGAGCTTGAACTCTAGCATCTTGGCCTTGACCTTCAAAGTCAAACAGATTGACCACTCACGCCGTGGGTACCTAGCATACTACAGTTGATTCATTTCAATTGGTTAAAACGTAGCGGTATCTTGCTTTTCCAGCATCCATATCCACGATTGCCTGGTTAGCCTCGCTCATCGGCCTCTGTTGCACCCACGGCTTCACGCTCTTGTCTGCCGCCAGCTGCAGCATCTCTGCCATCTCTCGCGGCGAGCCTGTACTCGATCCAGTAAACTTTATGCGGCGAGCGATAACTGTGCCAGCGTTCAGGGTGAACCCGCCGTCGTCTGGGTTGCCCACCTGAACGAATGTTCCGTCCATCCTGAGCAGGTTGATATAACTTTGGATCGGGACCTATACGACATGCGGTTAACAGATGTTCGGCGGAGCATGTATCCTAATGAAGTTGCTTGTACCTTTGAGGATGACAGGGTCGAGAGGACAATGTCAAGCGTCCTATTGTGCTTCTTGGCCCAGTCTTTATCATCCTCAGTGGCGATGTAGTCATCTGCACCCATCTTCAACACCTCTTCCCTTTTGCTTGAACTTCTCGAAATGCCAATGACTGTTTCCGCGCCCAGGGCTCTTGCAAATAGAACGCCGAAATGCCCCAGCCCGCCCACACCAACGATGCCAATCTTCTTTCCTGGACCGCAACCGTGGTATTTCAGCGGTGCATAGAGCGTTAGGCCACCGCACAACATCGGAGCCGCATACTCGGACGGCACCCCCTCGGGAATCTTTACGACGAAATGCGACGGACAGCGATGGTGCGAGGCATGACCGCCCATTGCCTTGCCGCCGTTGTAGTGCGTTGAGGCATACGTGATGACCATCCTGGGGCAGTAACTCTCCAGGCCGGCAGCGCACTCTTCGCAGTCGCCTTGGCGGCCGAGGCACGAATCGTTCTGGGCACCCACGCCGACGCGATCACCCACCTTGATGCCTCCCTCGGCCTGGGAGCCGACACGCACGGCGATGCCCACAATCTCGTGGCCGACGCAAAGGGGGTAGGGAGCCGGGCGCTTGGGAAACTGCTGTCAGCCGGCGGGAACGTGGCATGCATGAGCTTTCTGAAAGGGGCCATCTCACCCAACCGCTCCGCAGCATGTGAATGTCAGTGCCGCATATGCCGCTGTGGGTGACCCTGAGGTCGATGTCCGTCTCTTCCCACGGCTTGGGCTCGAACTCGCGCCACACCATGTTGCCCTCGACCGACTTGGCGTCGAGGCCGAGCCAGCCTTCGAACTTGTAATCTTGCGTTGCCATGGTGTTTTTGTTTTTGGAGAATTGAGACAGAAATTTTCAATTGATTCTATGTAATAGCTAGACACTAACTACAGTTGTGCATCAACGGTGTTATAAGTGTGATTCTCTTTTTTACCGAGGTTGATACACGATAGGCAGAGTGAGGAGGGGCACTTGGCGGATATGCCTTGCCACATCCTCCACTATCTCCGATACCCCCGTAATGGCGATTGCTAGTGAGAATGATGATGATGATGATTATGGCGATGTATTGTCAGAGTTGCAAGAAGGATTTCAAGTTTTGACGTAAGATGCAACTGAAGAAGCTTGTTGGTTGAACCGGCACACGGGTTGAGCCCCCCACACAACAATCAGGTTTCCTTACATCTGAACCTATGAACATGTTTTACAGCGTCTTATTAGGCTGCGCTCTTACCTTCAACCTCTCATAGATTAGATTGAAGGGTGAGAAAGACATGTCAGAAAACGAATTAGCCTAAATCCTGAGTCTGGAACATTGGCATCTCAGCGTCACAACAAGAGGGAGGCTTTCTCGTGTAAGTAGACAACAGCCTCGCGAGCTGCTGTGATACCACGATTGGCAGCTCGCTCAAAGTGTCACACCCCGCATCCGTTGCCAATGTCGTGGAATACTGGGGATCCACTGCCCACGGCCGTGGAACAAAGCCACTCGGCTGTGGAACACGTTTTCCGGACAATGCGCAACTTTACTGCATTCCTCGGCTGGATCAGAATGCTGGACACAGAAAAACAATGCAAAGTCCACAAGAGACGAAAACAATTCCCCCCTTTGGCTCATTTCCCTCAAACAGCTTATTATGACTTGGAGCAACAGCAAAGGGGGCGGTGGATGCAGCAGTGTCGGGCGCCCTCCCTCTTCATCGGGCTGATTGGCCAATGCGAGTGTGTGAGGCTGGTTTCATCTTTATTTTGACTCTTAGCAGATGAGATGTTTTTTTTTGCGCCCGGGCCATGCCGTCCCGCCTCTGTTGTTGATGAAGAAGATCTGGGAGTAAATCGTGTGTATCGTAATTATTCTGATTCAAGGTCATGTGGGATGATCATCCGGAACTGAGCCCGCCCGGTCCTAATCAAAGGATTACTTTATCCTCGACAACGGAGCCCGATCCTGGGCTGGACGTCGATCAGCAACCCCGGTCGCGTCACTAGATCCTCAATAGTATGACGTCGGCGATGCCATGATATGATGATGGACGATTAGGGCACGATTAGGGAGGGTGAGGGAAATCGGCGTCGCAATCTCAATGGCATTGTGTGCGATGATCTGCCATTGTGCAAGTGCCGATCCGTGAGCTGCGGTGGAACACAGGTCGCAGGCGTGGGATGCCGGCCGCGGATCCCGATTTCCATCGTCATTCCGGCCGCATTGATGGACCCGGACTCACGGCATTCTCGGCCGGGTCTTTTTCTGCTTTCGTACGTCAGAGATATCGAAGACGATCGGACATGTGTTAGACTAAGCCCAGCCAAGGCCGCGGCGATGAGCATTGACTTGAGGGCGCAGCCGGAGCTGGAACAAATGGTCCACATGATAATGGTGGATTAAGGGACTCTGCGGAGAGCATGTTGGCATGAATATTGAAGGCTGTACCTGATCATCCAGTGTCGAGTGGAGTTCGTCTTGCTTGTCCATTTCCCCCCTGTATCATGCCATGCTGGGTGGCAAGCTTAAATTTAGGGATGCAAGACAATCAATCAATTCATCTCGACTCGACTCGCCGACTCGTAAACTGGTGCGGCGTGCTCCTCTCTTGGCAGTTTGGAATTGCATCATGAAAATGCATCCGGGCGATGTGGTTCGATGATCCTTTTGTTTTCTGAAACTCGGAACTCGGTTTCGGAGCAGGGGGTCAGCTTAGCCTCAGGAGAATTTGGATGGAGGGAGCCCAAAGCATTTAGCAGAAATCTGCGACGTGCCATGCCGCAGATCAAAGGGGACTATGGGGCTCAAAAGAGGCAGTGAACGGCATTGAGATGAGGATTGGTTGTTTTCTTTCCTTTTTTGGTGACGAAACTGACGTGTAAGGGTGGTGGTCTGTAACTCGCTTGCCGGCAAACCCCCGATGTGGGAATGGAATAGTGCAATGCTTGTTCTCGAAATCTTCAGCTCGTCGTCGATCTTGGCGGTTTCGAATTCAAGGCATTAGCATGATTGTGAAGCAACCCAATTCATCTCGAGTCACGAAAAAGAAACACGCAGCAGTCAGGCATGGGTTTGTGACACGGTGAAACACGGCAACTGTCATTCAGATTTTTTTTTTTTGTGGACTTCCAAGCGGTGTGAATGGGTGAGACTTGGCGTAAGAGCTGTCACTTTGTACTTCCGTCCAAACGGTTGTCAGCATGAGACGAATTGGAGACGAACGAAAAAAAGAAAGAAAAAAGCAACGGTGAAGGCAGTGTCAGCACAGGACCACGGCTGATGGGGGCTTTCTGCATCGTTGGGTCCATCGTGTGCCATCCTTGAAAGGATCCAAAGGTGAGGGGCGGGAACCACGTCGATTTGCGAACGGGTCTGTGAGGGTTCCAGCGGGTGGGTGCCAAGCTGCTGGGATGGAGATTCAGCAGCCTGTCAGCGAGCACCCTGGCCCTCCAGCACACTAAAGCTGATGCACAAGGACTTAGAAACCCAACAGGCAAGGCAGCCAAAATCGCCGACTGGTACCCAGTTGTGCATCGTTGCACTGTTGCATAACATCCAGCACACCACCTCAGCACTAGCACAACCTAGCTTGACCCGCAAGGCATAAATATAGAAGCGTCTGCTCGTACTCCGCAGAGTCTATTGGGTGAGCGAGGGCAAACGATTAGCGCAGAGTTTGACGGGCTGGGCCGGTGAGTAAACGACACGACAGGGCTCGTGACACCCAAGCTTGGCAGGTGTTTTTTTCTTCCCGTTGCTCTTATCAATGTATTTTTGGCCATTGTGGTTCTCTGGCCCGCGCTTGCAACGGGGCCTTCGTGTCGATCCGGCGAGAATGAGGAGCACAATGCGACGTCGCCGAGAGTCTAGAGCTTAATTCGTAAAGCAGCCCGGTCGAGAAAAAAAGCGGGAGAGTCATCGGGCATGCATGCTCAAGAGCCAAGTGGGGAGTCCGCAGACGAGACCCATGACTATGATCGTGACCCGTGTAGAAGGTGGATACCACGACCCTCATCGTGCCATGGGCACTTGGTCGTAAGGCGGCGGCGATACAACGTAGCAGTTGCGTGCGGGAAGAACGAGAACCCTACAAGGCAGCGAGCGAATGGAAGAGTCACAGCCGCATCACAGGTTGACATGGTGAGACTCAAAGTGGAGGATTACAACCGGTAGAGTCCGGGACAGGGGCCTTCTCGCACCCAGTGCGCCCGGGCAGAGCACGTCCCCCCCAGATTCCAGATTCCAGAGCCCGACTTTCGGTGACATTTTCCAGAGCAGAAGCCCATGTCTGTCCTGCAATGCATCATGCAATACTTCATCCATCGGCACCTGCAACAACGGCTGGAGAAGCCTGGTGGCACAAGCCAACAGGGCTGTGCTTATGCTTTTACCGATAGTCTCGGCATAGCTACCTAACTAGCACTGCGGCCGGGCGCCCGGCACCGCTAGTTGACGACATGTCATAGTCGGTCTGTCTTTCTTTGACATTCCAAGCCCGAGTTGACTATCAGAAGCCAAGGCGCCGCTAGTCTGGAGCCTCGTAAGCCGTAGATAGGACCCTGCTTGCGGCAGCAGGTGAGTCTAGAGCTTCGGCCGCCCAAAAGACTAATGGGAAAATCAACGACAGACGAATACGATGGCTCGGGTCCCTGGTGCCTGATGTGTTGTTTGGGGGGGAGGGGGGGGGGCATCCGCCTTTTCGTCGCTCGGCGACCAAAAAAAGGTCGAGATCGAAGCCAATGTCTCGTATGTGTCGTAAAGCGGGAAAAAAAGCATCACCGCCTATGTTTCCGGCCGATGTCTATTTGGGAATCTCCACCGAGGCGGGCGGCGAGAATTCCCAAGGTAGCAGGAAGCCCAAGAGCATGGCGCGGCACAGCGAGTTTTGCGATACGAGGTGAGGGGTTGGGTTGCCAGCGCTACGTGCTGCTGTATGCGAGACGAGGACGAGAGTTGAGTGGTTTAGCACCACACAGCAAGATGGAGCCTCGCGGAGCATCAAAGAACCAGTCACGAGACACAACGACGAGGCCACCAACAGTTAGCAACACACTCAAACACTCAAGCTCCAAGCACTGACCAGAAGCCTTTTTTTTTTCTTTACCCTCCCGACCGTTACGCCTGGGAGTCCCTTGCCACTGCTCGTCATTCGTGTATCAACTCCACCAGGCTATAGGGCCTAGGTGCGGCCTCGGTACCAACCAAATGGCACGCTTCACAGGCGGGGTCCAGCTGGTGTTACAATGTGGTGGACGCTGGCCTGTCCTTCCCAAATAGCATTGGCAGTGCATGAACGGACAGCCATTAAGGACGGCCATGGAGGGGACCTGCCAGTGACTGGCCAAGAATACGGCTTGGCGTGGTGTGGGACTGCTAGCCTGACCCGATCCAGTAGAAGTGGCGGGGGGCGCAAGGTGGCTGGGGAGCGGCATTCCCGGAGGGCAAACAGCTTCCCCTCTTGCACTTCAGCTGTGTGACGCTTTCTGAGTGCTTACTGAGTGCGTGCATAGATGGTCTGGAAACCTTCTCTCGACCAACAGCATTCCCCGCTACGGGTATTCTCGACCTCCGCCTCCACCTCCCCCAAGGCTATGGTGCGTTGAGCTATGCTATGCTACGCCCACCCGAAAAAAATAATGAACAACGAGAAAAGCAAAGAAAAATACATGCTTCTTCGCCTGCAGAACCAGACAAATTGCACTCCTCCACGGCGAGGATTCCAATCGTATGGCATGAGGGGTCCGGCAGGCTTCTTTGTTGGCATGCTAAATGCAGTAAGCTCACGAGAGCCTGCTTTCAGCTCCAATAGGCAGACTCGGCTTTTCGGCATACAATTCAGCCGCGAGGCTCTAGAACAGCCTGCCTGGACAAGGGACCAAGGTGCGGATTGGGATATCTCCAACCTCTGATTTTGTGTTTCGTCGTTATGCTCGGTGCGCCTGCACTAACGAACAAAAACCGGCCATGCAGCCATGCACCAGCCACCCACTCCCGTGTGCACAATTCACAAATGCGCGCAAAGCTTCCCGTTAATCGATTGAGATTTACCTTTGAACGTCAGGCCTCGTATCGCCTAGCGGCCCCCCCCTCCACCATTCTCGTTTGCAGCTGCACACCATGTGGACGGTGGGCGCATTTAGCACCCCAGGCGCCCTCGAGGAGGGGAAGCCAGTGGCCGATCAGCCAGGGACTGCGGCTATCTAGTTGGCGTTGCCGGGGTTTGGCTGTGACAGGCCCGCATCCCACTTAGGCCTCTCGCTCCCTCCAGCTGTCTCGATCTAGTAGGGACCAACACGAGCAGCGAAGGGATTGTCGTCATCAGCAGATCTCCCTTTGCAGACACCAACATGCGGCTTGCACCCTCTCTGGGGAGCCCTCCCTGTCGAGTCCCCCAGCAACCGTCTGGAACCGTATACCCTGGGCCCGCCGAGTCCGCAAACCTCGCAACACGGCAAAAAAAGCTCGTGTTCTAGACGGCGGATGATCTGAGGCCCGGAGACAGCGCCGAGACGTCATCGTTGAGTCCATCTTCATCTCTCCACCTCAGCATCCCAGCTCGGACGGCATCACGGCAAGCTTAGGCCCATGATGGCTTTTTTCCCTTCTCCTCACCTGTCCCGCAAGTAATGGAGGAGAGACAGAGCTCGGCCGCCCACCGAAGGAAGCAGCATGCAGTAGGAAAGCTAGAGGCAGAATAGATGCATATCCCACGCACACTACCTAATGCGGTCAGCTCCCCAGCTGCCGTCTACCTAAACCGACTGTACCAACGTGCTGAGCACAAAGACGTACAGTAGCGTGTGGCGTGTCTTTGCCATGAGCTGTCAGCATCCATGGCACGCTGGCATTCGCAACATGATTACCATGTCTCAACTACTCGACGCCCCCGTGCTCGCATGGATGCCACCAAGCTGTTCTGTCTCGCACGCTTGCTCTCTTCCGCTCCGTTCTCTGATGCCAGCGGGCCAGGGTCTGGGATCCCAGGGACCCGGCCCCTCGCTTTTGCTAACCCTGGCTACCCTTGACACCCTTGACCGGACGGGGCGTCAAGGGGCTGCACATCCCGACCCACCATGGTTCCGGGGGCGCCTGCTCAGGCGCTATCTCGTGGCCCAGCCTCAATAAACCGCCGCTCTACTGGAGGCACCCCAACCAGCTCCAGACACGCTGCCCGCCGTTTATTAATATCCTACTCGTCCTCCCTTCGAGGAGCTTGAAGTATCAGTTGCATCTTGTTCTCATCCCTTGCCTCACAGACACCTCTGTTGGATATATAACTGGGCAGCTGTCTCACCCACGCTTCGGCACGCCCTCTTACACCAACCTTCTCTTCCAACCTCCTAGAGATTCGCATACACACAAGAATCGACATCATCAACACCACAAACACAGCACAACATGTTCCCCAGGGCTCTATCCGTCGCCGTGGCCTTGGCCGCGTCAACCCTGGTCTCGGCCCAGACTTCCACTGACTGCAATCCCTTGAAGACTAGTACGTTGTTCCACGAGCTGTCATATGCATGCACCACCGCTAGTGCAACATGATGACCATGCAGCCATAACCAAGGGTCCCAATTGCTAACATCCGCTTAATAGCCTGCCCCGACGATCCTGCTTTCGGCTCTGGCACCGTGACCTGTGACTTCACCAAGGGTGCCTGCGATGCTTTCACTGCCATTAACAGCGGTAGCATCTCATACAACGGCCAGGGTGCCAAGATCAGCATCGACGCGGACGGCCAGGCCCCCACACTGAAATCCACCAACTACCTCTTCTTCGGCCGTGTCGACGTTGTTGTCCAAGCTGCTCAGGGCGCTGGTATTGTCACCAGCGCTGTCCTTCTGTCCGACGACCTCGACGAGATCGACTGGGAGTGGGTCGGAGGCGACAACGCTCAGGCGCAAAGCAACTATTTCAGCAAGGGCAACGACGCCACTTTCGACCGAGGTGCTTACCACCCTGTCAGTGCTCCTCTGACTTCTTACCAAACATACTCTATTGAGTGGACTTCCACCAAGATCGATTGGATCATTGATGGCACAGTTGTCCGCACCCTGACCGCTGCTGGCGCTCAGGGTGGTGCCTCTGGTTTCCCTCAAACTCCCATGCAAATCAAGCTCGGCACCTGGGTTGGTGGTGGTGCCAGCAACGCTCCCGGCACCGTTACCTGGGCCGGCGGCAAGACCGACTTTTCCAAGGCCCCTTTCAACGCCTACTACAAGAGCATCACCATCACCGACTATGCCGGTGCTGACAGCGCTGGCAAGGATGCTGAGAAGTACGTCTACGGCGACAACTCTGGCAGCGCTAGCAGCATCAAGGTTATCGGTGGCTCTGGATCGGCCGGTGGTGTCAAGGAGCGCCAGACCACCTATGCTCCTGAGTCTACCACCGAGGCCGTTGCCGCCCCTAGCTCCACTGTCGTGAAGCCTGAGTCCAAGTCCACCCTGATCACTCACACCAGCGAGGCTGCCAAGGATACCACCACCGTTGCTGCTCCCGAGAACACTTCTGGTGTTGAGAGCAAGCCTACCAGCGTCAAGCAGACGACCGCTGAGGGAACTACCACTGAGTCCGGTCCCAAGGAGACCAAGCCTCCTGTTGTCCACACCACTTTCAGCACCATGACTGCTCCCTCTGCCACCACTCCCACTGGCTCCAAGACCACTGGCGGCTCCAGCTCTGGTTCTGGTTCTGGTTCCAGCTCTGGCTCTGGCTCTGGCTCTGGTTCCAGCTCCGGTTCCGGTTCCGGCTCTGGTTCCGGCAGCTCCGGATCTACTCCTGCTGCCACTAGCTCCGGTGCTGGCCAGACCTCCACTCCTGTCCCTGCCAGCGCTGCCACTCGCATGGTCGGTAACACCGTCCTGGCTGCTGCCGGTCTTGTCGTTCTTCAGTTCCTCGTCTAAGCATTTCGGCTTGAAAACCTAACGAAACTCATTCCTTACATATGAGGAGCAACCCACCTAATAATTTATACTTCAAGTCGCTCATTACGCCAGCCAAGAATGGCACCCTCCTCTCTAGCCCTCCCCGGGATGGAAAAGATGCATCATCTCTCCAAAGAGAGACTTGGGTGTCTGGCACGCACCAACCATAGAGCCTCTGGCATTTTAATTGCGGCTTGCTCCCAGCAAACATGATTGGATCTTAGAGCTGAGCCCAAACTCCGGCGTCGCCCGGCAGAACGGGCACAAGCATTTAATAGATCTACGGAGGCATACATGATCGATTTATGAGGTGTTTATAGGAGGATACGATTGTTTTATACGCCCCAATTGGGCCCACAGCACGCACTGCATTAGAAGATTGGTCCTGCGAAAGGACTTGGAATTACGCGCTTGAAATTTAGAGCTTACAACGCTCGATGATACCTAGAAAACTAGTAGATAGATGCAATAACAGCCTGCGGCTGCTTTTGATTCTTAAATATTCTGCTCATTGCCAATGTGATGTGTTGGTTAGACTTGACACCTGTCCTTGAGAACTCTAAGATAAATATTATGTGCTGAATATGTGCTGAAGTACTATGCTCGACAGCACAACGAAAACATACGCATTCTAAGCTATGTATCTATGATATCATAATATATCGATCATCCTCAATACATTCATTGCCGACACTCTACTTCATTCACAATGTCGTATTAAGTCCGAGTTATCTTCATCACCTTCATCATTGTAATACGACACGTGAGAATTATTACAACAACATAATTCTACTTACTGTATGTTGGTCAAATCGGCTACCAACTATATGTGGCGTGATTCATTTCATGAAAGAATTAACTGAATAATTGGTTGGCCAGTCTTAGCACTTACGAGGCCAGTCAGTCTAACGGGGGAGAAAAAAGAGGCAACTCCAATATCAACGGGCAGGCTTAGCTTAAATCCTTGTAATTGTTCTGATGATCTTCAGTAGATTCACTGGTTGTGTAATCTATAAAGGAAAACATCTTGGAGCCAATGAGTTAGTAATGAAGGCGTAAAAAGAACGAACTCATCATTATTATCTTCATACCGCAAGTACCTCGTTACCATTCCTCTCTCTCCCATTCACGTGTAAGATAACTAAATCACCCTTAGATCGTGTAGGCCAAAAAGAAAACACAGCAGCCTCTATGGCTGGTGAGTTGGTGGCTTGGGTTTGTTGGATCTGATAAGCTTGGCTTAGTCAGTAGGCAAGAATAAAAACACTAGCCCGGTTCATGTTCATCCAAAGTAACAACCGTTGTTCAACCTCATGTCCTCAAAATCCAAGGGCCTCTAAACAAACCAATTAACTTGAGTAACCCACGGAAGCAAAAGAAAACAACCATAAGCATCTTAAATCGAGAGCTTGAGTATCTCTAACGTAAGATTATATGACCCGGAGCATTAAGCCTGCCATCTTTGTGGTCCTGTTGCTCCTGGGATTATGAAGGCACCAAAAAATATATCAGAAAAGAAGAAAGTCTTGTACTTTGAGCAAGCGTTTTTTATTCGATTTTCAAACATAATATCTGATCCTTTGTCAGAAATACAACCCCGTACAGCCTCATTTGGACACTATTGATAATCAGCACCCCTTAGTCAGGGGTACCCGACCCATTCTATTTTTGTCTTCCTGCCATACATTTTCCCCATCGTTTCACTGACTCATGCATTCCCTAAAGAGCCCCGTTATATCCAGAATTCATTACATCGTTGTGGGAAGGCCTCCCAACCGAGCCGCGGTTACTAACACCACTTTCGACCCCACAATCTTTCATCACGCTCATGTTATATTAGAGAATTCGACCCACAGCTCCAAATTAAGCCTTAAACTAGGACCAAAAATTAGCTATGGAGTGATGTAATTGAGTGAAGTAATTGGGTGGTGCAAAAGAGTTTAAATAGTAATCATAATTAGCCTATCCTTCCCCTAAGGAGGTTTGTCACCGAGTGCTTAGGTCTGGGCCGGAGGTTTTCCTTAAAAGTCGCAGTCTTTCATGGTCGGTGGGGCGTCAAGAGACCACCATGATATCTTCCTTTGTATCTAGTCCAGTGCATAGCTCCAAGAGATTAGACACAAGAAACGAGAACAGACGGAAGTCGCAAATCATATGAGAGAATTCATTGGTGTCGGTACTTCCAGTCAAAATCTCGCTTTAAAGACTACCCTGGTTCCTGTTGCATTTATTCACAGAACAGCGAAACAAAAACTAACTAACAAAAGTCGATCTCCAAGCACGTGAGGATTGGGGAGGGAGCACATGCAATGCATAGGTAAAAAGTAAGGTTTCCAGATAATACAACTTGGTTTTTTTTCGATAGTCTCAACTTATCCTAAAAGGACCAGTCGCGGCATATCATGAAAGAAGACTATATACAGAACAAGAAGCTATTAACAGTTCCTCCGCATCCCCTATTTCATCCGCTTATTCCTCCCGCCCATAGGTACAGCCACTACCGCCACCAGCCAAATCCTCCATATCAATACACTCAACCGCTTACAGAGAGAGGGTGTTGCCGGCGGTGCCGTAGACGTTGGCCTTGACCTTGCTGGCGCCGTAGTTGGTGTAGCTGTAGGGGATGCTGGAGCTGGAGAAGGAGCCGGAGGGGGCGTTGTTGGTGGCGCCGTTGAGGGAGACGTCGCTGACGGTGATGGTGCCGGTGGTGGTGGAGTCGGCAGAGGTGAGAGCATCGACACCGCTGCAGTTGTCAAAGTAGGTGGACTCGACGCGGACGCTGGCGCCCATGCGGCTGTTGACGCCGGTGTCGCCGAGGGTCAGGTAGTAGTTGTTGTAGATGTGGACGGTGCCGAAGCGGACCGAGGGGGCACGCGAGTTGACGTTGTACCAGTAGTTGTTGGCGTAGGTGACGTGGAGCTTGCCCTTGTCCTCGCTGGAGTTGCTGTCGGAGTGGCCGACGAGCGAGGCCTTGTAGTGGTCGTGCAGGAAGGTGTTGGACACGGTGATGTAGTCGGAGGCGTGGGTGATGTCGAGCAGGCCGTCGTAGTAGTCCTTGCCGTTGCTCATGTCGGACGAGAGGTCGCAGTGGTCGATCCAGACGTTGGTCGAGGCCTGGATGCCAATGGCGTCGCCGTTGGCGGCGAGCACCTTGGAGATGGCCAGGTTGCGGACGATGACGTTGGACTGGTCCTTGATGTACAGGCCAACACCCTTCAGGGCGGCGCCGCTGGCACCGACAATGGTCTTGTCCGACTGGACCTTGACCTGGGTGGCGCCCGAGATGCTGCCCTTGACGTAGATGACCATCTTGCTGCTGGAGGTGGCAGCCTTGGTGAACTGGGCCAGCGTGGAGACGGTGGTGGTGGTTCCACCCTTTCCACCGGTGGTGCCGCCGTTCTGGGTGGCATAACCAATGGTGCAAGTCTCGGTGATGGAGGCTCGCTTGTCGAGAGCGTGGGTAGCCTCCTCATCGGTGGTGGGAGTAGGGGCCGCAGCGGCCAGGCCCATGAGGGCAAAGGAGAAGACGTTGGAGAACTTCATGGTGGACTTGAAGAGGGAGAAACTGCAAATGAAGATATTCTTGTGGGAGTTGAAAAGATTGTGGCTAATATGGAACCAGTCCAAGCACGAATTCGAAGGAAGGATAGAAGAACGAGAGAAGAAAGAGAATGAATGAGGTTGGAAGTGATAGTGATGCCGAAAAGAAAGCTCTCCACGAAGTCGCGATGCCCTCAGTCTTATATCTCAAGGGCCCCTATCATGACAACCCAACCACGAGCTCCCTCCCCTCCTCCCCCACCTCCCTCCATGCCGAATCAACGGCCCAATTCCATTTCGGTCCACAAGCCAAGAACGTCTGGATGGGTCGACCACGAGGGAAACGTCAGCCTGGATCCCGCCACGCCGGGAGGTGGAAGGACGTCCCCAGCACAAGAGGAATGTTGCACGAATGGGAGATTTCTCCGGGCCTAGAGCCTAGAGCCTAGAGCCTGGGCGGTTCCTTTGACTGAAAATCCGGGACGTCCCGGTACCACGGTGTGCGGTATCGAGACTGGCTCCCAGCAAGGGAAGAGTAGTGAGTGAGATGGCTGAAAGATGAAACGAATGCAGGACCGGGATGTTGTGACCTGTGGATCCTGAATGCCGGACGAGGTCTCCCCTTTCGGGTCATCCCCGCCAGAGAGCTCAAGCCATGGTGACGACTTCACCTGAGCTAAGCTTCTGAATGGTTTCTGCCAGATGGTTTCTGAGGGAAGCCCAATAAAAGCGATATATCACACAAAAGAGGCTTGATCTGCACAGCATAGACGATTCACGGCGCTCTAGGTTCGCCGAGCTTGGACACGGCGAAAATCAACTCTCTTCCAAAGGTTATCTCGATACCCTTGTCTAGGGCTGACGCTAACCATTCTCTTGACTAAATCGCGAGTTCTATAGCTTAAAGAAGCTCTCCCCTGGCAAATGTCACCCTCGTACCGCCCTCGCTCTCGCTCTGCCTGCTCGGGGCCGAATGGAGACACGGACTGACGCCCTGGCTGCCGACAAAATTTCACTTTTTTGAGGTTCACTCTCGTTTAATTTTCCCGGAGCCGAGAGCGCAGGACGACGACATTTGCCGCCGTGGGGAAGCGAGGGTGGCAGGCAGGCAAGCTAGAAGAAGCATAATATTAATATTAATATTCCTTGCCACGCCAAGGTCGATATGGGTTGGTTCGACGGAAGATTTTGTCTTGAGATGCAGAAGGGGATCTAGAAAAGAAAAGACCCCCAAAGGCCAAGCATCCCCAGCAGTGCCGACATTGTCAGATGACGCGTGTGGAGTTGCCAAGTCCTTTGGGATGAAAAATACGTGCACAGTGAGAGATCCATCCCATGTCCGCCGCAAGTGTCTGGAGATCGGCCCAGCCAGGGTCATTCTTTATTGACTTGTGTGTTACCCTATAGAAATGCCAACAAGAAACCCGTGCGGCTGTGGTGTGAATACACTACCCTCAACTGCACTATTAAAAAAAAAGCCCACATAGATACTTCTAGTTCTTGGCTCTACCTCGGAGCGCAGACCTAGGCCATTGGATGATTCGTGCCCCTTGCAGCAAATATCGCCAGACCCACGAATCCAGAGTCGCGGCAGCACCCGCTTTATGCTTGATGGGGAAGCATCTTGTGTGGCCCCTGCTGGCCGGAACCCTGCATCATCTGACGACGAGAAACAAGACCAGACGAGGGTTTCCCAATTCGAGCTGTCAGTCGGGTATGTCGGCACCCGTTGCCTGGCATGCCAAGCTCTGGTAGGGCCAAAAATTACACCACGCCCCAGAATTTGCCCAGCTGCACGGCCAACCCCCGGTCGCTCGCTCACATTGAGGAGGCAGGCAACGTACTCGTTTCAGGTGTTGTTGGGTGTGCAATTTTAAGTTAACACTGGTACCGACCATTACGCGGATATCCGGTGAGGTTATTGCTAGCTCCGTGGGCCTCGAGCGGAAGGAGATTCGCTTTGGCGCAGTGCCGGCCGAGGGGCAAAAATAGCATGGCTGAGATGGAAGCGGTCGTCGTGGTGTTCTAGGGACACGAGGGGAACGAAACTCAAAATGGCTTGCTGTTCTCCAACTTCGAAATGAATAAGATAATTGGCGGAAGAATGCAATTCACCGTCAACAGTTGCACAAGACTTATCCGTTGCCGTTTTCCCGGCTCATCTGCAGGAGCTTGTCCCGGGGTTCGCTCAAGATTGCATTCGAGTAGCATTGTATGAGGGTGTGAAACATTGCTGCAAGAAACAGGCCTCTAAACTCATTGCAGCCAAACATGCAGTTTCACCAAGTTTTAGACGATTAATTCAAGTACCTTCCGCGTATTCTGAAGCGTTTCCCTCGATCCACTCCAGAATCTCCACTTCCCGCAGACTCCTCGGAACAGCGTCCAGCATTCTCCGTAGGCTTTTTGCAGAAATCCCTCGGCATGCCTCTACCGCCTTCTCAAACTGCTGCCCTATCTCGTCCTCGTCTGAGCTGAGAATCAGGTTCAGTTGCACCTTGGCAACCGATGCCGCGATCCACAGCATGAGGAGCTTCGCACCGGCATCGCCGCAAAACGCACCGCACCCCCATAGTCCTGACCATACAGAATCGCGTTCCGCGCGCGCCGCGAATCCCGTAACTGCCTTGTGTATCTCTCGGTCGATGTTCAGTGGCATCAGGTCCAGCAGGTCTTCGTCATCCTCAACCATGTCCATCTCGAGGGCATCCATGAAGATCAGTCGACCACCGCGCCACGATCGTAACCACGCATCGTAGCCGTCTTTGGGCAATGGAATAGGACGAACAGTCCATGAAATATCGCGCTTCTGCCCCTTTACGTCCAGCATAGCTCTGGCCCCGGTTACAGTGATGACGGTTTCGTCGTCTAGGTGTGGCGCGACGAGAACGACAGGACAGGCTTGTGGCGCAATGCCAACGAATATTTCCTCTTGTGTCGCGGACTGACCAAACCCGATGACACTATTTGCGGATACGACCACTGCACCCTTGGGTCCTTGAACTTCGGGGAGATGTGAGTCCGTCGTGTGGTCTTTGACCTGTTTGACATGTACTGGTCCTAGGGGGACTCCCTCCAGGGTAGACTGACGTAGTCTTTGATGAAGCTGGTATGTTATGGAATTTGTTTGACTCCCAGAGCTGGATTTGTGTTCCTCTCTCAGCCACTGAGCCTCTGAAAGACCCGAAAAGTACGTAAACAAGGCCGTCAGATACATCTCGATGGCAGCTGGATGTCTCTGTTCTGAGGCATACCAGACGCTAAAGTCTTGATATCCATCATCGTATCTTTGCTGAACAGCAGAACACAGAAACTGATGAACCACTAAGCAAGCCACTTGGCCACTGCTAAAGCGGAGTGGCTCTCCTGGCTTAAGAAGCTCAAGTTTACCCTCGGGGAAATAGTAATCAAGATCCAATGCGATTTGAAGCAGTTTGGGCCAGGTGTCACTGAAGAACTTTTCCGTGTCGATGATTCCACCGTCAAGAAAGCGCTTCAGAGACTCATGGCCGTCGCCATTTGTGCCGCCTGTGACTGCTGTGATGGTCTCCAGCAAATCAAGCAGTTGTGTAGTTGATGAAACGGGCCGCTGGAGGTAGTGAGTCAACAATGGCCAGAAGCGAATAAACCCATTGTCGTCTTCTGCTTCCCCTTCGAGATCACTGAAGCGATCAACGACGCGACACGATGTCGAGTTGGCGAGGATAAATGACGGAGGTCGTGAAGCCATCATGATTGAAGATGGTTCCGGTCGAGGGTCTTGTGTCAATGGTCAGTTCCCAAAGGCTTTTTGGGCAAACTTTTTCTTCTCCGTGGCTTAATTCTGGCTATTTTTATTACATTTGATTGAAGTGGGCGTTTCAATTGCTTTGAAGCAAATGCTGAACGTGGCGTTTCTGGAATAGATGGCAAGGCAACCTGGTGGATGCACGGTGCTGCTGGCGCCCCGCACTGTTGCACCGCACGTCCAGTGACGTCCCCACGTTGTTTCGCTGAGCCTCAAGCGGCCGCCTCCTTAGGCAGCTCGTTTATCTGCTGCATCAACCTGTCGTGTTCGCTCTCGTAATTCTCAACGACTCAATATTTCGCACTATCGCGATATTACCAGTGATAATCGTACATCAACTGTTTAGCATCATCAGCAGAAGATGTCGGGTCATCCACCGCAAGACTTTATGCCCTCTTCTCCCTCACCAGTCGCCGACGGCGACGCAGACTCACCCGACCGGGCTGCGTCGCCTGACCTCCCGTTGACCATGTCGGCATCCGTGGTCCTGGCTGATCTTCCACGAGATGCCACCGCCGCCCTGGCCAGTGCTGGGAGTTTCGCTGTCGAAAAGGTCGTGGTGCGGTTCAAACCTGTGGGTTCAGCACCGGCCCTAGCGCAAGATGTGTGCAAGATTACTGCAGTGCGTAAATTCGAAGAGGTGGTGCGGTATTTGAGAAAGAAGCTGCGTTGCAAAGACACAGATAGTGTGTTTTTGTACGTCAACAGCTCATTTGCGCCATCCTTGGACGAGGTCGTGGGAAACCTGCATCAGGTATGTCCTCTAGGTTACCGATCAACGCCAAGCTTTGCCCTGACACTTTCGTTTCGCAGTGTTTCAAGAATGCAAACGACCAGCTAGTGGTCGCCTACTCACTGACACCTGCTTTTGGGTGAATGATTAAAGATGCCCACGCAGGCTGATTTGCTCAGTCTAACTTCTATGGGTGCTAAAGATACAAAAAAACAGGCGCTTTATTCGGCCCGGCCCAAACTCCCAACAAATGCCAGCTTAGATGCTCGCTATGTCATGTACTGGTTGCAAAATAGCTTGCTTCCCTTTTCAACAAATCGCTCTCAATCACAACCCCTGGCTAATAATCACACCTTCATGACTCACTTATACATCCTTGACAGCCTTGGTAAAGTCGTCGAGTTCTTCTTTCGAAATGGGATAGGTATGCTCTGGGGCAGGATACTCTCGGCTCTTTACTTCAGCATGATACGCTTGGATGGCCCTTAAGCTCTCACCCCAAACATCGCCGTACTTCTTGACAAATTTGGGGATAAATCTGCCGGGTGGAAAGTTTCCAGTCATGTCAACTTGGACGAGGACTTGGCCAGAGCAACCATTGCCAGCGCCGATTCCGATAGTTGGAATAGACAACTTCTCAGTGATGAGGGCGGCGATTTCGGCGGGGACAGCTTCAACAACTGTAGCAAAGCAGCCGGCCTCCTGGACGGCAAGGGCATCCTCGAGAATGCGCATGGCGCCCTCAGAAGTCTTGCCCTGAACACGGAATCCCCCAAGAGCATTTTGGCGCTGAGGGGTCAAGCCAATGTGGCCTAGGACTGGGATGCCGGCCGTGGTAATTTTACGGATAGTTGGGGCCATTTCTTTTCCACCTTCGAGCTTAACACCTTGGACACGGCCCTCCTTGATAACACGGATGGCTGTGGCAAGTCCTTGCTCGGGTGAGATCTCATAGCTACCCATGGGCAAATCACCAACCTAGACTAGGTCAATGCTTGTTTCTTCAGATTGCATGGGGATGTGTTCTTACAGTAAATGCCGACTTGGTGGCCCTTGCGACGGATCGGCAGTGCAGTAGCATTTCATCTAGCAACACCTCACTAGTATCCTCCATGCCGAGGGCAACCATGGCAAGGCTGTCACCGACGAGGATGATTTCCATGCCAGCATGGTCCGCAACGTGCGCACTAGGAAAATCATGGGCTGTGATAACACTAATTGGCTCCCCCTTGCGATGCAGTGCCCTTAGGGTACCAACCGTTACCTTCTTGCGTTGGTTGGTTGAGGTTGCACCCATGGGTGAGTGCGAGCTGTGCCGGACATGTGCGCCGGCGATAGTCCGGGTGGCGTTGCCGAGGGCCCATGTGGCGGGCCGGAGGGGTCGCGTGGCCCGAGGCAGTAGGGGGGCACACGACCTCGTAAAGGATGCGATAACAGAAGACATCATGACAGGAGAGCTATAGATAGATGCCTAGGGAGGAGGGATAGGTGTTGAGCGTGCGGTGTGGTGTCTAGTAAACTAGACCTGAGACCAAGGCTGTACCTTGATCTGTACGTATAGGAGAAGCCCCAATGCGTAATAAAAAAAGAACTAAAATAAAATAAAAAAAAATGCGGAGATTTTTCTGGGTTTAATTGTGAAAAGGGAGAGAGCTAAATGGGTAATGTGGTGCGTGAACGGGGCTCGGCGGGCGTTTTAATAATCTCGACCATGATGGTTCCTACGTTGTAGAATTGAGTATCTTGTCCAATTTGAGACCGTTTTGTGCTGGTGTTTTTTTCACTTGCGCCCCACGGCCCGCCCGGGGTACGTACCTCCGGGCCCGGTGCCAAAAACCACTTACAGGGGATCAGCCCCGAAAGCGCCGAACGGCCGAGGGCCAGAACCATGGGAGGCGGTGGAAAGATGAGGAAGGCATTTAGTGTGTGGGGTGCGTTCTAGACCGGGTATCTGTTTCCCTTGGTTGGCTCTCGAGTTGGATGGGGGGCAGGCAGGCAGGCAAAAAAGATGACTGTGCTCTGACGCGCGCTGTGCGGTGAGGTGCCATGTCGTGCAGCGGTGCAGCGCATGCTTTGGCGCAGAAGGTGCCGAGGCAGTTCGGGCGCAGGGCGTGCGTGCGTGGTGCAGGGCGGAGAGCAGCCAGCTGAGTGGGGTGGCGATTTGATTGATAGTGGCTGCAGTGCGCCAAACGGTAATGCATATGTTCTTGATACAATCATTTGACATGACAATAAAACGAGCTTGCAAATGAAGGATCTACCGAACAATTATTTTGCAAGATTAGAAACTATGCGCACGAGTTTCGCACGAGTTCCACGGCGCAATGAGTATCATGAAGCATTTCAAGTCCCAGCATTTCCATAACCAGGAACTGGGGTCCATCTGGGAAGATTCATTGACGGTCCTGCAATGCAACGATAAAGAATTTGATACGGCTAGAATTGATATGGTGTCTATTTTATTGAGTTTTCTCTCGTGTATGGAATTGATAGTGCTGAATCGGTTGAAAGGAGGGGACAGAAACACCCATCTTGATGTCAACGATGAGAAGGCATCCACTAAAAGACCACACAAAGCAAATACATTGTCTTGGATCGAAGACATGGCTTTCAGCTGCCTTGTATCAGGTTTCTTTTTACTTATTCGTGTTAAACAGACTGTTAGCCATTAGTTTATCGATCGGCAACGAGGCGATCGTTGGTTGGCGCCTATTGTGCATGGTGGTTGCATGAATCTACATGTGTACTTGGGCCCTGTCATTGTTTTTTCTGCATCGGCTACATTATGCAATTGGATATTTTATGTTGCATCAAGGTTTCAATACATTTTGGGGAATGATTGATCACAAATCGGAAGCGCAGGACTTGGAGGGATGGATGCCAATGACGTCGCCCAGGTGTAATTAGTAAGAGTCACACTCGCTTGCCTCCTGAAGGATTGGATGCTAATTAGGCATTGTATTGGAAAAAATTTTCAGCCTTTAATTCAATTCGAAGCGGCTGATACACGTGTTCGCCAGCGTGTGCGCGACTGTCTCAAGTGGCGCTTGGATTTGGACAAAAAATCATGATGAATGGCGTTTGTGGCTTAAGTACTGTTGCACTGTGCCAAAAGGGGTGTGTTGCGATGATTGAAGTTTTTGGGAGACATGGCATCACAAACAACCTCGAAATGAACGAGGCGAATACGACAGCCATAGCAACGCCCAAAGCAGATACGACCTCCTCATCTATCATGCCGCGTCATGAAGAAACGATCGCTCATGACTGCCCACAGTTAGGTACGCACACGCCTAAAGTCGGGCCATGACGCTTATCGATAAGACTTGGGAAATCCTCGGCCCCTCTTTCCGTCATTAGTGCGGCTTATCACGGTTGTCCACGTCCACATCCTAGCATGGTTTACATGGAGACTTTGTACCTCGCCCATGGTCCTCGTGACTTGTGACTTGGACCAGAAGCCGATCACTTCACCTCCCCTCATCGTCTGCTGTGACTCTCTCAACCACATCAAAGCACCATCATTCCTGCCACGCCTTTTCCACCCCTCCACCCGAAATCTCCACCAAACAGCCTCAATCTTTCCGCAGTGAACCCTCTCGCTATTATCCCCTGACTTTGCCATTTAGAATCCCTCGCCGGTCACGGACTGTTTGATCACGCAACAACCCCACATCCATCCATACCCCGGCCATCCACCGCAATCATGAGCAGCCCACGCCGCAGGATCGAGACCGATGTAAGTCGACATTTGCTACGCGACCGCCCACAATGTTCGCCGCTGACAATGTGTTCGCATTTAGGTCATGAAGTATGGATTTTTCTTGCTATCCCATATTGGGCTTTTGGTATACTAACCAAGTCGCAGGATGTACGACGCCGTTGGACTCTAGTATCGACAAACGACATACTAACAAATGCAGGCTTATGAGTGACTATGAAGTCACCCTAGTGAATGACAATAGTAATTTTTGCCTCTGACACTAATTTCAGCGCCGTGCTAACATTGCGCAGTGTGAGCCTCCTGCTACCCGACGTCGATACCTGCATGGCCTAACCGACGCTTCTAGGCAAGAGTTCTTCGTCCGATTCAAGGGTCCGGCCGAGAGTCAGTAAAATACAGAGCTTCCTCCAACTGGGTGTGTCCGCTGACACCTGGCAGCTCCGTTCGAGGGCGGTATCTGGAAGGTCCACGTCGAACTCCCCGACACCTACCCGTACAAGTCCCCTAGTATTGGATTTGTGAACCGCATTTTCCACCCCAACATCGATGAGCTGTGAGTCAAGGCCAAGATCGAAAGAGGAGGGTTTGGTTAGGTTCGGAAGTGCTAAGTGAGGCTGTCCCAGATCCGGATCAGTCTGTCTCGATGTCATCAACCAGACATGGTCCCCCATGTTCGACATGATCAACATCTTCGAGGTTTTCCTACCACAGCTCCTGCGATACCCCAACCCTACCGATCCGCTCAACGGCGAGGCTGCTGCACTGTTGATCAGAGAGCCCAAGAGCTATGACGCCAAGGTCAAGGGTATGGATACCCTGCCCGACTAAGCCGCGCGCTGCTGACTCGGGAATAGAATATGTGCAAAAATACGCAAACAAGGATGCCGCGGACGAGGCTGGCGCCGAGAGCGAGGATGATGACGACCTGTCCTCAGTCGCTAGCTTTGGCGACGATGACGAGGAGCCCGCGGGTCAGATGGATGATGTATAAGCGCGCCACCACTAGCGCATGAACTCAGCAAGCGTTTCGTTTCTAACACGGCGTAATGGGAACCACGGCACGGCAAGGAGCTATCATTGGACGGAGTTGCAGAAAACCCACGGGGCCTCTGGACCCCGAATGGGCTGGATGGGGTATTGTTTCCTGGAATCAGGTAGGTAGGAATATTACTGCGCTACTGGTACTTCGATGGGCAGAGCATGCTGGAAAGTGCCGGGGAGCGTACAGTTGAATCAGATAGTCTTGGATCGCCCACAGTTGGCTTCGCTCGCCCTGCCCAAGAGTATGGCAGACAGAATCGCAGAAGCATTGAATTTCACTAACATTGTTCGTTTCTATATCATGTCCCTGGGTATCTTGTAATTCGTAAAAGCCCGTCGTCAACGCCAAATAAACACGACCACGGCACAGCATGGTCAGTCAGAGTCATAATTCACCAATCCTGTCGAAGCACTTGTTTCCTGCGCCGGTGCTTTTGCTGCTGGAGGAGCATCCTCTTGTGCTGCGCGCTTTCTCTTTACGCCAAGCAATCTCGCGGGAGGCTTTGATTCATTCGTTTTTGTGCCCAGAAGAAAAGGATCCTTGGCAGCCCGGGTATTTCCCACAAGTTCCGAGACCAAATCCTCTTTTCTCTTGGCAGCCTCTTTTTCTGATTTTAATACGCCCGGCTTGGAATAAGCAACCTGGGATCGTTTGCCGCCATCGCCAAACAGCGGCTTTGTAAGAGCGCGATCCCGAGCATTTTCATCATCTACCGGTCCAAAATCAACCAAAGCTGCACGGCGGGCGTCCTCTTCCGTTCCCGGCACGAGGTCGATTCCAAGGCTCATGCGATCCTTGAGGTCCTCGGTGGCCGCGGCGGTGCGCTCGAGACCTTTTCGCTCGGCGCGAAAGGTCCGGCGCAGCTTCTGGTTCTGAGCGTAAGGATCGTCCCAGTGGCGGGCCGAGGCCTCAACCAGCCCGTCGATGCGGTCCGATGCGAGCTTGAGCTGCTCGCGGTCGGCGATTGTCTTTTCGAGCTTGGCAAAGGCGTTCTGGCGCAGGGTATCACGCTCCTGGTCCGTCAGGATGACGTGGTCGCCATCGCGGACGACCTCCTCGCCCGTGTCGCGCTTAGTGCCGCCCTCGGCGACGACGTAGGCCGTGTTCTTGGGGTCGGTGCGGATCTCGATCTCGTTGCCGCATTCGAGGTGGCGGAAGCGGAAGGCCCAGATGGCCGTCGTGTGGTAGCTGCCGACGCGGCGCTTCTGGGCGTTGAAGCGCACGCCCTGGCCGATGACGGTGGGCCGCGGGCAGCCCGAGCACCACACGGCAAAGGGGAGCTCGAAGCGCACCGTCAGCACGCCCTGCGAGGCCAGCTTGGAGGCCCGGTTGCCCAGCGCGTGCTTGCCGTGCAGCCGGTTGCCCGACGTGGTGCCCTCGACGTCGGGCGGGACGTACCGTCCCATGTTGAAACCCTGCATGGTGGGCGAGAGAGTGTGCGCGGGTTCTGCGGGGAGACAGTGGGAGATGCGGTTCGTGATTCGGCGGTGATGGATATAAAATACACGAGCAAGGACCTGTCGTCGTCGTTTGTTGTTGGTGGTGGTGGGCAGTTTTGGTGATGGTGGGGAAAACCAGGCTGAGACGTCAGAGCTCGGGGTATTTTCGGTGTCACTGGCTCGGATTCCCGGGTTCGGGGCTCCGTAGTCTGTGTCAGTTGCAAGTTAATCTAGTCTAATTGAGCCTGTACGATGCGCAATACTAATTGTTCGTTATTCCCGAATTGATATATAAAAAAATGCCATGGTATCAGCTTAGTGGATAGCCTTTCCAGAGAAGACTAAGAAAAAAAAAGAAAAAATATGTCCCTCTTCCACTCTATTCTAACCGATTTTGCACCACTATGTCAAAAGAAACCATAAGTGGGTGCTAGAATTTTTCATCTCTATTCTCATTATATTAAAAAAAGAGAATTTTCCGACTAAGCATGTAGTCTTTGTCTTAAAAACTTCAAACCACTCACTAGCGCTGTCATAGATGGGCTTTATTCCAACGTCCCCAAGCCGAGGGGGGGGGGTTTCATGATGCAGGAGCAACGCCATTCCGTTTCAATTGGTCTTCGGGCAGTTTACCAATAACGGGCTCGAGCAATATCGGGAGATATTCGGCCGCGTCCTGACCAAAGGCAAAGTCGCCGGGTTTTACCTTGTACATTTCCTCGTCGTTCTCGGCGTCCGGGTTGATTACGACGACACGGGCCCCGCGCTCCTTGGCCCGCGAGATGTAGCCCGCAGCTGGCCAGACCTGGGCCGATGTGCCAATGACCAACATCAAGTCCTGGAAACAGTTAGGACGGCTTCGGGCGAAAATGTCACCCCTCAACAAAAAAAAACTCAAAAACAGCTACTCACCAGTGGAGCCTCGTCTACCCATCTGTCGACGCCCTGCAACATGTCCTCGTCCAGACTCTCGCCGAACCACACAACGCCCGGACGCTGCAGCCCCGTGCCGCAGGAGGGGCATTTAGGAAGTTCGTCCTCGGTAACGTGCTTTATACGGTGGTAAGGGTCCAGGAGCTTGAGCTTCTCGCCAGGCGGAGGGTCCTGCGAGGCGGGGGCGAGGGCGGGACAAAACGGGTCATCCGTGTTGCCACGTTGAATCCAGCCGCAGAGGACGTTGGTGCACTTGATGTCGAAGAGCGAGCCGTGAAGACTGCGAAGCTGCTCCTGGGGGTGGTTCGCCCGTTGTGAAAGGTCTCGAGTTCCCCCGTCAGCCCGTGTCTCAAAATCGAGGCTCAACAAAGTTGGGGCACTCACTGTCAACGTTCTGCGTCAAGCACAAAAAGTCCTTGTTCTTCTGCGCCAGAGCGGCGAGCGCGTAGTGCGCGGGATTAGGGTCGGCGCGCAAGCACATGTGGCGGCGGTAGCCGTAGAAGAGCCAGACGAGGCCCGGGTCGGTGCGAAAGGCCTTCATGGTGGCCAGTGACGTAGCGTCGTAGTTGCGCCAGAGCCCGCCGGCGCCACGAAATGTCGGGAGGCCGGACGAAGCCGATAGCCCGGCGCCGCAAAGGGCCATGATGCGCTTGCTGGAGCGCAAGACCTCGTGAAAGGCCTCGACGTCGTTGTGGGGAGCCATGGCGGTATACGGGCGGCGGCGTTGGTGAACGAGCGTGGTCGAGGTCGAGGATAATGGTGAGGGGGAGAGGAGGGGTCGTCGCCAAGGCTTGAAAGTCCCGGACGGTACAAGGAGGGCCGGGGCGAAGAGTCGGGGAGAACAGGATATATGTATATGGTGGAGAGGAAGAGCCATGTTTGCGCAGTTGACAAGAGATTGGCTGACGGGCTGCACCATGTGATGCAATGCGACGACCCTGCCTCGCGTTGCCTTGGATGAGGCGACGATCGCTATTCCCAAGGTCCGGTTTTTTCCAGAGTCAAACCTACCGGTCAATTGGATCCTTCAGGAATGAAGATAGCAGGGGGGGAGCAAAAGCTCATGGTGGTCGCGATTCCATTGCGCGACCTCAGCGCCCTGCCATGGCGTTTATCACGACGCCGCAGACAACCTCCCCAGGCGTTGCAGCGGTGCATGGCGGCGTATGGCGTACCAAGCTGGGCTGTAAAAGAATGGCCGCCGTTACGAGCTGTTAGGATTGGTTCCCACTGTGACGTCTCATTTCCAGGGGTCTTTGTTTCTTCTGTGGGGTCGAGCTGCGCACTCGAGATTGTGAGCTAGCGCAGGACGAACGAAAGCAGAGGGGTAGGTAGCGTATAGCGTAATCTGTAGCTGCTACACCAAATATAGGTAGCCGTCATTGATTTGTCAACTTCTCACGCCCTCACAGCCCTCTTGGATTTGGAATCTCATCTACCATCTCGCAAGTGGGGAGCACACATACAACAACTGCCTTGCGCTTTAACGCCTCAACTCGAATATAAAAAAACGCATCTTCCCGCACTCTCATCAATCCACATCGATCGCCATCCATGAGATTTTCTCCATTCCTATCCACTTTTCGCTACACTCTCTTTCGTCTTGCTCCCCGCTCGAGACCCCCGCAGCCTTTGCGTCTTGCTGTCTCGCGTCCTATTCGCCTGAGATCCATGTCCGGCATCCCGTTCCTGAGTGCATTGTTCGGCTCATCTTCATCCTCCAAATCGCCCGAGATGTCGTTCCCCGACAAGCGCACCGACGAGGAGTGGCGTGCAGTCCTGAATCCCGGTAAGTTGCAGAAGTCGTTAGGCCGCATTATCCCCGGGGGAGCACCGGGCTTGCGCACAAAATACTAACACATGCACACAGAACAGTTCCGTATCCTGCGGGAGAAGGGAACTGAGCGGCCAGGCACTGGCGAATATGACAAGCATTACCCGGACGCCGGTGTCTACACATGCGCCGGCTGTGACGCGCCGCTGTACAAGGCCAGCCACAAGTTCAGCTCCGGCTGCGGCTGGCCGGCCTATTTCGACAGCATCCCCGGGGCCGTCGTCCGGCACGAGGACCGCACTCTCGGCATGGTGCGCACCGAAATCATGTGCTCCAATTGCGGCGGTCACCTCGGCCACGTTTTCAAGGGCGAGGGCTTCCCTACGCCTGTTGACGAGCGCCACTGCGTCAACAGCATTAGCTTGAAATTTTCTGCCGATGACAAGGTGGTTGACAAGAAGTAAACCCCGTAGAGCAGGGTCGGGTTTGTCTCGTGGGGTGAAGTTTTAGCGAAGGTAGTTAGTTGAAGATGTACAGTTGAAGATGTATTAGTTGACGCAATGAGATGAGAGATGAGAATGAATGTATTAAACGAAATAAATTTTGCGCCGTTCTATGATTGCCCTAGGTTCTCGTCTTTCTTTGGTTTCAAATGAATGCAGTACCAACTTTATATTGCAATTTGTCCCTAAATTTCGTATGTCTTTGGTGTCGGATGTAATCCACCTTGAGCCATCCTTCCCGGTTCTTATAAACAGTGATGTTCCCAAGCTCTATGTAATTTTTAAACTATTGAACGTATTTAATCGAACGCTTCGGGATAATACACCCATGCTGCGTCTTCTTCGTCCCAGTGCCGGAACCTTCCCGCGTCCCGGTCCCATTCCCAACACATGCTGTCGTCCAAGTCGCTCTCATCTGACATGTCAATATCTGGTACAGGAAGTGTCTCTCCCGAGTCAAAATTTGATCTACTCCACGTCACTTCCTGTCCAGAGCTTTCGGGTGAGGCCTGGAGGTCAGGTGCCAACGTGGTCACCTTGCTGTGCATAGGGTCAACATAGGGCACTCCTTGAACAAGGCGAACCGGGTCTTGAATATCGGGCTTCTCGAAGGAGCCTACCCTAGAGTTTCGACAGATATCCTTTGTTGAGTTGTTGACTTGCGTTTCACGCACAATGGCCTGATTCTTAGACTTGGCAGCTTCGTGCTGAAAGCTATCCGCGCCCTCTATCTTTGCTGCACTTGGTTTGGCCGAGATTGAGTTTTTACGTCGTTGAGCTGTACAATAAACCATGGCGCATAAACGCTGAAGAGGCCTAGTTAGTTCCTTAAATAGACAACCATCCGTTTCGGGTCTAACCTTGGAAATCAAAGATGTCTTTTGCACGAATTGTCTTCCGTTGAAAGGGCTAAGTGGGTATTGCCAAGGGCGTTTGAAAGAACAGGGCCTCGAAGAGCCCGAATATTGGTGCCTAGGGACACACCGATTATTTGAGTAAAGCTTGGGCCCATCATCCTGGCAGTAGTGAGTTGCGGTCCGAGTATGCTTCATTCTTCCTAGTTTGAAAGGCATTTGTAATTGGTGCTAAGCAATGTTATTTGTGTGCACAAATGTGGGTTGTTGGGATGACGGGGACATACACCCTAGCAGATCGGGACTCAAGCTCCTTTTTGTCAAAGTCGGGATGGTGGATAAATCTGGAAAACCATAAGACGTCCGGCGCCGGTGATGATGCAAAGAAATACTATCGCGCGGCGGCGAAAATCAGACTACGCACTTGCAACGCGTGCTGTTTTTCTTTTTGCAGAGAGCTGCGCATGAACAAGTGGTGCACATCAAATTCCGCTCCCCACCACAGCCCAAGCTGAATATCACCATGCATTGCTAGCGGATGCGGTGAGATCGAAAGTGCAATGCGAACGCAAACTCAGCATTTCCCTCATTGACCGGGCGATGAGGCTTCGCATCTCATCTTTTGTAATTTCAACCGCATGTTCAAAGCCTTGGGATATGCCTAATGCGTTGGCAATGTTGGCTATGCTGGCGGTGCTAGTGTCGGTAGCGTCGTCGCCTCGGCTGTTGCCCTCTTGTTCCGCTCTCAACTTGTCGTTTTCAGTCAAATCAGAACCGTGAGCGGTTACGCAAAGGGTTCTCGTGGCCCCTAGTTAATACACAGTCGTTGAAATAATGGCGAGCAAAACACCAACCTCAGCCTCGACTGGGGCAGGGCTGCGCCGTGAATTGCGCCTCGCCCAAGGTATCCTTCGCCACGAATACATATACATTTGTACATTAACCTTCCATGATTCAAGTTCGCGATTACTGCCTGGGACAAGGAAACACGGTGTATTATCTCGCGGTGCTTGAGACCAACTAAGGACAGGGCTCAGCTAGGCGGCATGATAATAATAGCTGGGGTCCCACGTGTTAATTTATTTCAATCACCTCTTCTTGACGACTCGACACGACACGACGACGCGTAATGCCCAAGCAACGAAAACGAATTCTGCTCGAGAAGCATTTGTTAAGCCGATCGGACGCACTGGCTTTACTGGAGGGACTGGCCTTACCAGACCCCACGGAGGCAACGTCATCCCGGCAATCTAATATCACCGAACAACTGAACCGAGCTTCCATGGGATCCGAATTCCGAACACCGCTTGAAGAACCTCAGCCCGAGAATGGTGGCTCATTAACGGCGTACGGTTGGCCTCAGGTGTTCGAGGTTCCTGAGCAGGGTTCTGCCGGCGGCTCATCCTCGTCTTGGTTCGGCACAGTTCCATCTGGTCTGCCTTCAGCGTCATTTGTCCCTGTTCTCAACTCATACGGAGGTACTCCGCACCTTCCCTTATATGAATCGTTCGCGGGAGACGATGGGGTCTTTCAAGTCAACACTGGAACCATGGAGAGCACTGGCTGCATCCCCACAGTTACCCTGAGCCCTGATCGAAATCAACCTCCAAAATGGCGTGTCAAGAGCGGAGATGACCTACGGATTCAAATACAAGTCCGTGGTGTGAAGCGTTCATTGATTGCAAAATGCTGTCCGCAGAACCGGGATAGTAGAGCGGACCCCATTCTCAAGGATTGGGGGGTCAAATGGTTTCCAACCCGAAGAGGCCATCGTCAAATTATGTCGACAATAGAGAATTCTCCCACGCAGTTCTGCAATTTAGACGTTGTATGCGTGGAGAATATTGGTCCGCTAGAAAGGCCGTTAAGCATTCTACTCGCTCAGCTACGCGACCCGTATGTCCAACTTGAACTTGGGTCTCAGATTCTCTCGTCACTTGGCTTTGCCATAGACCCCGAGCCCACAACGAGTTAGTTTCAACCCACACGTTATGCCCCAGCTACTAACCACAACCTCTTTGCATAGGTGGACACTTGGAGGTACCAGGGCTCACACCCACTCATTCCAGGTCCTCTAGCCCCTGCCTTTCACCCTCGTCGCCCATTTCGATGTCCTCTGCGCCATCCATGTGGGCGCACAGTACATATGCAGGCTCGTCGTATGGCGTTCCATCAACTCCGCTTTCGGTTTCGCCGGCAAGCTCAGGATTCCTCGCAGACTTTCCGGTAATATCTTCCCGTGCCTCTTCCCCTTTCCCCATGTCGGACGGAACCGATGAATCACATTATTCATTTCTTCCCCGCCGAAAACCCTAGGGAAATCTCGAACGTTTGGAGGCGATACAGAGGTTTCTCCAGCGTTAAGTCAAATCCAAGGGGCTGGGTCTGCGTTTGTTTGTTTATTTTTATCCCGTTGGCTTCAGTGTTACACGTTCACATGCACGGTTCTACGGCGCACATCACCAGGCTGGGTCTGGTGTTCGTATGAGCCAGTTTGATATAGATTGAAACAAGCAAAAAAAATTAAATTAAAAAAAATTCAAGAATTGAATTAAGTTTAAACAGTGCTGTGCATTGCACAAGTATTGATTATCTGTTGGTCAAAATCATGGAGCTTATTTTGGGTGTCCCATAGTGAGTAATCTGATAGGCCTGTGCCTCATCCTTATCCCTCCCCGCAAGTTTGTTTTCGGCAGTGCCAAAAGCATCCTCAGTCCCAAAGCGGCGACAACTCAAACGAATCATGGTGCCGCTGGCTTGTGACATTGACCTTGGTGCTTACACGCTCAGCGTCATCATCTGGCAACCCCCCAGTAATATCAAGGCCTTCCGCGGGCTTCCGTCCACCCATCATGGGGTCAAATAGCCCGTGTTTCATGGGCCAAGCGCTCCTCGTGACACACAAATCGGGCTTCAGTCATGACGATAGCCGCGAAATGCTGGGGGAGCAGCATGTGAAAGGCGCTAGGCCCACTCGGTGGAAGATGGGGAGGGACCCGCCACCGCTGGGGGCCGAGGCATCTCACCCCCGGGCCCCAGCGCAAAGCAACCCACTCATGACAGAGAAGCTTGAACTGTCTCACTCGAAGCACAAGGGACGCTCAACCTCGCTCCGTCTCCACCACATCCGAGGTCTACCGCTCGCCGTGTTATATTACCTACTTGACATTGTTCTCCTGATCCTCAATCTCTTCTTTCCACATTTTCCCGCTCTCATCACCCCATTTCCCCCGCGACACGTCCCTTTCCAGCTAAGCTACCAACTGACATCATGGGTGGTATGTAACCCGTCCGCGGCGGCCCCCCATTCCATGCGCCAGGAGGTATCGCGATTCTAACTCGCACTCTTCCATCTAGCTTTCGATCGAATCTCTCAGCTTGGTGGCCAGCTCACCGGCAACCCCACCGCCGGCGGTCGCGACAAGATCTTGCAGAAGCACCCTGACGATGTGCGCAGCCCCTCCCCCCGTCAATGCGCCGAGGCTCGCGACTAACCATGCCTCGCTCTTTAGGTCGTCGTCACTGCCTGCTGCCGAAGCGCTTTCACCAAGGCAAAGAAGGGTGGCCTCAAGGACACCCATGCCGCCGATATTCTCGCCGGTGTCCTCAAAGACATTATCAACCGCTCCAACATCAACCCTGCCCTTGTCGAGGATGTCTGCGTCGGCACCGTGCTAGCTCCCGGCGGCGGAGCCACTGAGATGCGAGCCGCCAGCTTGGTCGCTGGCTTCCCAGAGACCACCGCTGTGCGAACCCTCAACCGCCAGTGCTCGTCAGGACTTCAGGCTTGCGTCGATGTGGCGAACCAGATCAAGGCTGGCATGATTGACATCGGTATTGGTGCTGGTGTTGAGAGCATGACCAAAAACTACGGGTAAGCTGCGTTGTGTTCCTTTCGTGATTGCATACACTGACTCCGATTTCAAGACCCGACGCCGTTTCCGAGTATTCTGATGCATTTGATAACCACGAGGAGGCTGCCAACTGCAAGGTCCCCATGGGTATCCTCTCCGAGGACATGGCCAAGGACCTTGGCATCACCCGACAAACCCAGGATGAGTTTGCCGCTGCATCCTACCAGAAGGCCGAGAAGGCCCAAAAGGAGGGCCTCTTTAAGCAGGAGATTACCCCCCTCACTGTGCAGTGGACGGATCCCAAGACCGGGGAGACGAAGACAATCACAGTTTCCGAGGACGATGGTGTTCGCCCCGGCACTACCGCTGAGAGTCTGTCCAAGCTGAGGCCCGCATTTGCCAAGGGTGGTTCCATCCACGGCGGCAATGCAAGCCAGGTCTCCGACGGTGCTGCTGCAGTCCTTCTCATGAAGCGCTCTACCGCCGAGAAGCTCGGGCAGACCATCCTCGGCAAGTATGTCTGCGGCTCCATCGTGGGCGTCAAGCCCCTTCTCATGGGTCAGGGCCCATGGAAGGCCATCCCCAAGGCCCTTGAGCTTGCCGGCATCTCCAAGGATGATGTCGACATTTACGAGATCAACGAAGCCTTTGCCAGCCAGTGCTTGTGGTGTGCCAACGAGCTGGGTATCCCCCAGGAAAAGATTAACCCCAAGGGCGGTGCCATTGCCTTTGGCCATCCCCTAGGATGCACCGGTGCCCGACAGGTTTCCACTCTGCTGTACGAGCTCAAGCGAACAGGCAAGAAGGTCGGAAGCACATCCATGTGTATAGGAACCGGCATGGGTATGGCTGCTGTTTGGGTTGCGGAATAAGGATAAAATATGAGCATGTATGAGCAATTGTACAACTAGAATGTCGTTAAATGTCATGTTAATCGGATAAGACCCATGCGCACTTCGGTGCCATCAATAGTTTGCTGCCTAGTCTATTTTTTATTTTATTTTTGCCTGTGAGAAACGAATTTCATTGGAGCCTACAGCCTCAAAGCCTTGCCCAATTAATATCCGCTTCAAAATCCTTCGATGCGTGTTCCAATATTCTTCTCGTTGGCAACCTGAATAAGGTGGATCCCAACGACTAGGTCCATCAGGCCAAGCCCTACACTCTTGTAAATGACAGTCCCATCTCTCAACCAGCGAGCCAATCCATCCTCCTTCTTCTTCTTTTCTGTTTCAAAAGAGCCGCTGGAATTTTTCCGGAAGTGGAAAATTGACGGGCCCTTGTGAGAACTCGACCCAGTAGACCCAGACGGGCTGCCAGGGCGCGATGGAGGGCCGCTACCAAATACGGTCGACATGGAAGATGCCTTGTCGTTGACGTCCAGCTTTTCCATATCAGAAATAACGGATGCCTGACTGCTGGCGGCTTCGGCATCAGACTCTTCCTTGGCGGCGAGACGGTGGAGCATGACAAGCTCTCCCAATCTATCGTTTCTGTCAGCAAATGGCAGCGGGTATTTTGTAGCCAGGCAACAACTTACTCAACAAGTTGATTGGGGCTAACTTTGCCCATGACAATCTCGCCGGCGTTTTTGAGGGCCTCCTCCAGGTTATCCACCACAATAACACCGCCCTCGTCGGCGTGCTTGTGAAAGTGCCTGTGGGGCTTGTCGTGTTTGACGGCCAGCTGAATCAGATCATCAGGCAGCTCTCTCATGCTTGGCCCGTGGCTGCCAACGGCGATAATGAGCCTACCCTTCTTACGACCCTCATGAGAAGTGAGGATGGATCCATCAAAAAGGTCTTCGTGAGATGGTGTGCAGCAGTAAATGACGTCTGCGTCACGAATTTGGTCTTTAAGTAAACGCTGGTATTCGTGGAAGGTCGGCGTCAGAAGCCCAAACTTTGCCTCAGTCCATCCTTCACGCTCCTTGATTTCTTGCGAGATGGTGGCGAATTTCTTCACCATAAGACCAGCTCTGGCAGAGAAACGACGATTGATGATGTTGACGTGCTTAATGGTGCTGCCACGCATCATGAGGGCAAGTCGGACGTGCCAGTATGCTTGCATCCCAGTGCCAAACACGGTGATGGTCTTGACGTGGTGCCGCCTGTTGAGAAGACATGCAGATGCCAGTGCAGTGCGAAAGGCAGTCAATGCACTCGGATGAACCATGCCCAAGGCAGATCCATCGGGACTAAATAGCGTAAGAACACCATTGGGTGTTATGGATGCATCTTGGGATTTGTGAGAGTCAAATTGCACACGAGAGATGACTGTGATATGTTAGTATTCTCGCAAACCAAGCCAGATCACGACTTTGTACCCTTGCAACCCATGCCAGTAGGACCACATGCTGCCATGTAAGACGTCTTGACTCGTGTCTCTGGATGAAGCGTGGTGGACCGGGGCGGTTGCTGGAAAGCCTCCTCGGGTGCCTTTACACTAGTAGAGAACTCATGGAGAGCTGCGGAAAGGTCTTTGCGAAATTCGTCCAATTCCTCGACAGAGAGACTCTCGAGAATAGCGTTGACCTGCTCGTCCGACAGGATGGTGAGCGTCATGATGGCGAGCGGCTATGTCGAAACAACCCCGCGTCAAAGTTGATATCGGTGGAGCGGATGAAGTGAAAGTGGGCGACAGCCTTGTGCGAGTAGCTTCCGAAAACGAAAATGGTCCTGGACAGCCCGAATGCGATTTCCGAGCAGGCCTGAATACGAAGCAAAAACGAGATATCGTAAGCAGGGCTAGCTTACTCAGTCCTGGTGTTGAATGGAAGAAATGATGTAATGGCCACCGTTGGAAGCTTCGGCTTGCTCGCTAGCAACGGCGGCGCCATCTCCACTGGGGCTTGGTCATCTATACTGTATATGTTGCATGCCAAGACTGATTATCCGGGCTTAATGGCGGGTGGATGTTATCTGGAATATTTCGCTTCGAGGACGCTTTTGCGAAAACGCTGCTTTGTGCGCGTCCGCGGAAGAATGTGTTATACATCACGACGGAAATGGTGTGGTGTTTCGGGGACCTCGCAAGTTTGTTTTAAACGTGGCTGCAAGTGCTTTTCTGTTTGCATCACAACTGATCGACAGGTCAGACGGGCGCAGACTTGTAACCGGCCCCTCGCACCATGCGTTTGGATTGCGGCCACCCATTGCCAATGGCGCATCACGAGCCTCAACACAAGGCTACAATGAATAATGCCTGGTGCCAAGCGAATTGATGCAAGTCGGCACAGGCCAAGACACGGCTCTCATAATCCATCTAGGGTAGGTTGCCGCTTGGCATTCCACGACATTTCACGTCGTGTCCAGCGCCGGTGGGCCATGTCGGAATTTCGGTCCTGGAGGGGGCTTGGCTCTGTGCCGCGTACCCCAGTACGTCACTTGGGTCGGCCGAAATACAGTTGCCTACAGCCGTGGGCGGTATAATACCAGTGCGATATCCGAATACGACGGGCAAGGACGCTTTTGTATTTGAACTGAGCCCACAGGCACACGCAAGACTTGCCATCGGCCCAGCATTAAACCACGGCGCTGCCTAAATCGCATACCAAGCGCAGGCTCAAACATTAATTAAGCCAGCCCAGGTCTTTGTTGTCCCGTCTCATTTACCACCGGCCTGCTCCCTCCTCGCGACGACAAAACACCGTCTGGCCTTTGTCTCGCCTAAATTAGCGACTGCCAGAGCCTGCCTCAGTTGACCAGCTCCCTGATCCCCCAGGCGCTGCAAGACAGTGATCCCTACAACGTTTCCGAGTCGCCCAATCAGCGCACGGCATTTCGCCCCCGGGCCCTCCCACGCCTGGCACTGTCCCCCCGGCGTGCTACGGCGCTAAAAGTACCGCTACCGTGGCAAAGCGGCCCTGTCAGCAGCAAGCCAGCAACCGGCCGTCGCCCCCCCAGCCGCCAGGCCCTGCGCCAGCCTCAATAATTGGGGACTGAGACTGGTCGGATGCTCCTTCGCGAAAAGGCTACGTGCACTCGTTTCCACGACATAATCAGCTCCGACCTCAACCACTGTCCGTCATCTCCGTCGCGGCCACATCGACTCCAGATATCCAGCTCTTCGCATCCATAGCCTCCCGCACCCGAACCCACCTGCTCGCTCGCATCCTTTTGCCCGCGCGACGTCCCTCCGAACCCATATAACCCGCCATTAATTTGCGAGGCCTCGCACCCGACGTAAGCTGTCAAGATGACGCTCAAGGAGGAGTTCCAGACCAGAAACTTCAGTATGTGATCCGCTGGATGCCATGCGCTCGTTGCACACGATACTGACCTTCATCTGCAGGCATTTACGGACAATGGTAAGCACCCTTTCGTCATTGGGTCTCCCCGATGGCTCTCGTGCTGGTTGCGACCTTGAGCTCCCCTAGGGAGCCCCTTCTCGACTCGCATCATGCGGTACACGATTGCGCTTTTGTTCCGAAGGCTGACAGAAGGACTCGAATAGGCTGGGCGTCTTGTCCATGATCATCTGTCTTGCGACAGGAATCTCTGCTATTTTCTCATTTAAACCCACCAGAATCATTTTCGCCGCTCTCGCCATGTATGTACCTCACGCTGTCGTGCGTCAATGCGACGCCTTGGCGATTCGTTCTGTGACTGACAATCATCTTGCAGTGCATCGGCGTTTATTATCCTCTTCATCGAGGTTCCCCTCCTGCTTCGAATCTGCCCGACTTCGGCCAAGTTTGATGCTGTTATCCGCAAGATCTCGACCAACTACATGCGAGCCGCCGCCTATGCCATCATGGGCGCTCTTCAGATTATCAGCATCCTGACTGGCGGCAGCGCCTTGATTGCCGCCGGTGTCTTCCTGCTCCTGACTGCCATCTGCTACGGCCTCGCTGGTATCAAGGGCCAGGCCTTTGTTGGCAGCAAGACCCTTGGTGGCCAGGGCGTTGCCCAGATGATTGTGTAAGGAGATGCCGCTGTGGCCTCCTGATGTGTAGATAGGACGTTATACACACCAACCATCCGAATCAAGAACACTTGGCGAACGATGGAAGGTTGCGCAAGCTGACGAGAAACTTGGCACCGTGGCGACTGTATCTTGGCGATGGGAGACGGAGATGATATCAAGCACTGGGAAAACGTTGTTCGGAGGGTGTCTGTTGATGGAGTAATCCCTCCCCTTTCAAATGAAGTTATGGTCATTGCTGGAGAGCACTGGCCTGCATACCCGGCAAGGGATACGGCGTCTGGGATGAGGAACGGCTTTTACGTTTTTGTTTTTGAACTTGAAGGCAGTTGATTTGTATTGATGACTTTTATCGGTACAGGGGACTCGAACTGGATATCCTTTACCACCCACTGATCGAAACTAGAGCATCATCATACCTTTGGTTGTTTTGTTGGCCTATGATTGCGCCGTGATGTGTGAGCTATTTAAGAAGTGCTTCTTGACATGAAATTTATCGAGGCACCTGCATACCTGCGTAGCATGCTATGATGGGCGGAATGTCACATAGCAGTGGCTACTTGCTTGGTTGACGGCACGAGATAGCTCTAGTGTGCATTGAGCTCTCGAGGAAGCTATTGACCGAACCCCACCTGCTCTAGCCACCTGGCATCCTTGGTTGGGGTTTAGAGCTTCCTAGCTAGCGACAAGTCGACAACCTTTCCAAAATGCAATTAGGTCAGGTGTCCCAGCACAGGAAAAGAGAGACAGGCGGCCTCATCATGGAAGCAATGAATACAGGACATGTAGATGATTGTGGATGATTTATTTTAGACGAATTTCTCCATGTGTCTATTTTTAATCATGGTGATATTTTTATATTGATTAAGACGCATTGCGATGCACGTCATGGTTGCTTAATACCGACAGAAGGCGACTTGCTACACCGTCCCCAGTTTTAGCCAAAAAATATCCGAACGAGAGATGACGATGACAGCGGTTGAAAATTGGTCAATTTAGCAAAGAACATGGTACGGCTAGATTCCGGTGAGCGAGGCGTCAGATGACAGTTCTTGATGGAGTTTGGTCCCCCCCTTGGCGGCGTCAAGCACAAGCACCAGGGCCCAAGCCGATAAAAAAGCTCGAGGCCACCAGGATGTCCCAGCATTCAGGCGAGGAGAAAAAAAGAGGTGTCCAGGGCCACACACCACCTCGTGACACGCTGAGATCTCGCCAGGCCCGCCACAAGAGGCTAGAACGCTGGATTGGGTGGCACAGTGCCGGTGCCGTACCTGGAGTATGAGTGGATAACGCCCGGCCGTGGAGGCGCCCGAAGATATGCACGCACTGCACCCAAAAAAGTTATCATGGTATTAGGTAGTTGGCTGCAGAGCTGTAGCTGCATGCAATTGCCCCTAGTGCACCGAAAGGGAACTTGGCGTTTGGCCGAGGCGCCACGAGCATTTGTTCTGGGTGGAATGAGACATGGGAGTGTCAAATGTGAATTGCGAATGCAAGTGAGGGGCCCAACATGGCATGGAATGGAATGGTTCCCCTCTCATCATCATCATTACATTTGATAATTACACTTACACATTGTTTTTTTACTACGATGAGGAAGAAAAAAAAAGAGAAGGACTAGACGATAGGAGGAGCTCACCGGGTATAGGGAGCCGGACCGGCTCTCTCTCTGTTCAACATCTAGGTCCAGGGACCGCCGGCCCCTCTCTTCGGGGCACTGGAGCTGGCGGTCGGCGACGGGAGACGGGAGGGGTGACGATTGGGAATGGCGTCATGATGGCCAATCCTTCTGCAGAAAAACTGCGAACGACGTGGGGAACGGGTGTGTGTCTCGGTCGCTCTCTGGCAGCATCATGTGCTCGAGAGGGTAAGGGACCTGCGGGCGAGATGTCGATGTGATTCGACTGTGGGGTATCGAAACTGTACCGGTAGTGCTATTTTGGCCAGAATAAGCCAGGGGGAATGTCAGAGTTTTTTTTCCCTTCCTTTACGATGGGGATGCGGTGATCGCCTCCGGCATGGGCTGCAAGTTTTCTGGTTCCTGTCTATACTGGCCCCAGTGTTTTTTCTGGCAAATCTTTGAAGAGTCATGAGCATCGGGATTCCGGAAGCTCGACGGGCCCCATTGTAGACCCATTCAACCGGGCCACAGCCGGCTGGCTATCTCTGGAGCTTGTAGGCGACCGAGTAGCTCCCTTCACCTCCTATTTCCAGCATGATAACGTACCTCGACTATCCATGTAAATGCCCGCTTCGCAAACTTCGTACTGGAAACACTAGAAGAGGGAGTACCCATTCGGAAACGTCCAGCTGCTTCGTTGGGGTCATGCGACTGCACCTGCGGCCTCAATTGTGTGTGGACCAGTAGGATGCTGGCGAGTAAGCGTCATTCCCTGGAATCTTCATGGCGCAGCGGACACCGCCTAGGAGTCTTCCTAGGCCTAGCCCGCTTCAGTGCCGTCAAGCAAGCTCAGTTCGATCGGTGGGGATGTGTGTGTCCCACCATGGGTCCGGCGAGAGCGATGACAAGGTACCTAAGGTGTAGGAGCCCACCCAGGGAGCTTCCACGTACCTCCCAGGTGACGGTGTCGTTGGTGTCATTGACGACCATTTTTGGTTCCGTCACAGACCTTCCCCAACAAAGCCAACAAGGGCCATTGTTTCCCCATCAGCTGGCCTCAGGAGGGGGAGGCGGCCGAGGCGGGGTGAGTTTTGGTCCCTTGGTGAGGGGAGCAAGCCGTAGACCCGGAGCCAGCTCACGGGAAGTTGCAACCAACGATGGCATTGACAAGAAATCATCACTTTCTGTGTCTCGGTGTGGTCTTCAAAACAGACAACGTTGGAGCTGGGCTCTGACGGAGCAGGGGGGGTTGAACGACCGGGCGAGAGACATCCACATGGCCGTTTCCGTCCAGGGACCTGCGAGGCGACTTGGGTGGTGGCATCATGCGGGGTGGCAGCGCACTGTGTCTGAGCCTCGGGGGGGTAAAACTGACGCAGGCCACTGTCCGGACGATGGGCTTTGCTGCGACGCCCAGGGCAGGCCGCTGGATGATGAAAAGGGCCTGCGGAAAGCGGTCAATTTGTGCAACCAGATGCTGCCATTCAGGCTGGACCCTCCAAAGAAGTAGAAAATTCCAAGGGGCGAACGGCCCTGGCGGACGCAGCGAATGCTGCAATCACAGGATGCCAATACGTCTAAGCAGCGGCTTGCAGGCTCATCGGTTGCTGTCCCACAGTGCGTGATCGACGGCGTCTCGTACGGCCTGCTTGGCGCCATCGTCATCCCTGTTTTGACCACCAAGTGACGACGGACAAGGACACAAGGCCCCGTCGCTCAGCTTGACAATCGCACCGTAATAGCCAAGTGGCTCCGGGGCCGTCACCTGGACGCCGCTGAGGTGGACGAGCCGGATGCTGGTTGACCTCCCGTACCCGGCGTGCAAGTATATAAAGCGACAATTGGAACCCGTCGCGGGGCGAGTTCAGATTCGAGACGGACCTTGTTGTGTGTATATACCTTGTTTGACCATCAGCTTTCCCCAAGCCAAGCCCGTCACCCATCACCCACTGCTGCTCGACGTCGCCGACTGTGGATGACACAGTAACATCCGCATCTCCGTCCGGAGATTCTAATTCCAATCGACGCACCCCCATTGGTAAGTCCTGTTCCCCTGACTTGTCCTTCGCGTGTGCCAGTATGCGCGGGTCGAACCTCAAAGGTTGTGGTGGGCTGGAGCGGGCGCACACAGCGCCATGGCATCCCTCTATCTCTGATAGCGCCGTGAACCATATCGCCCAAGAGCGATAAGCGGGGGGGTTCTTAGCAACCACCGAGAGTCAGAGTTATGCGTCTTTCCCGCCACTGCTGACTTTGACGCTGACGCTTTTGCTATCGCGCTTGTGCTGGCACTGGCACTGGCGCTGACGCTTAAGCCGAAGCTCTGCGATTCCCCTGTTTCCCGCCCCTCCTGCCCACCCCCCCGGCCACCGGCTTGCTGCCGGGCCTGGCTATCTCTCTTATCCTTTGTCCGTCCTGGACTCAATCCCGTCTCTGGCTACTTCAATTGCTCTCTGCCAAACTCAATGCTGACCGCTGCTCTGTTGCTGGCCCTTTAGGACTCCAAGCCGTCCAAGGCGTGTCTTCTATAACAAAACCCACGACGCCCCTTCCGTCCGCCCCCCCCTACAATTCGTCGACCCTTTTCCTCTAGCTCCTTGAGCATCCTTATACACCACAATGACTGCCGCCACCATGCAGCAAACACCGGCTGTCCCTCCTCGCCCTGCGCGAAACCAGGACAAGGGAGACTCCCTCCCCGTCATCCCTCCTCGTCCATCTGGCAAGCGTCCTACCGACCGCTCGATATCTCCCAATCCTGACCGCTTTGCTCCCTCTCCGCTCAACGCTGGCATCCCAGTCAAGAGCCCCAAGGCTCTCCGCTTCGATGGCCCAGATGCCCGAGCTGACGAGCCAATTGATCGACCTGGCAGCGTTGCCATGCCCTCTCTTGGAGAAGAGGGTCGCGAATACAATGTTGTGGCTGAGGAGTTCAAGGGCGAGGAGGAGAAGGAGGAGGAGGAGGAGCCTCGAGCAGCCTCGCCCGAACAGACCAGCACAGTGGCCCATGATCTCAAGCTTCATGCCCCGAAGCCTTCACTGCCCGCTCAGAGTGCCAAGCAGCGCGTCCAGGTTGTCACGCGCACCGACTCTGACAAGGCTGCCTCCTTTGGCATTGGCCGCCCTGCATCTCGATCTAGCATTAAGAAGAAGTCTAGCACAACCTTTTCTGGTAGCGAGGGCCAGCCTGAGATCGAAGATGAGCACGGCATTCCTGAGATTGGACAGCGAGTGCCCATGAACCCTCACCTTGGCGATGTCCAAGCTCCATCCCCCGCCCCCGGCTCTGAGGAGTACAGGAACCACCACCGCAAGCACAGCTCTCGTGGTGGCCCTCCCGGCAGCTACGGTCTTCACGGCCATGGTGTTACTCCCCAAGACAAGCTTGCAAAGGACTACTACGACAAGAACCCCCACGTCTTTGACCGCGAGAACAAGACTCCTCTGCACGATCGCCAGAACGATTATGCCATGAGCAGCGGCGACTTGAACAAGCTTGTCCGCGAAACCGCAAGCCGTGCTGCTGTCCAACGTATGTTTCACTAAACGATGTACAAAGATACTCAACTAACATCTCAATCCAGGAAACCCTGAGTGCCAGTCAGTCCCATCTGAGGAAGTGGGCTTCCAGGCAAGTGAAGAGTATGCCTCCCGCATCTCATCGCCCCACCCCACCGGGGACGACAAGGTGAGGGCCTTGTCTTTCAAGTCTGAAATCACTGGCCCCGATGGCGAGAAGACTGTGCACGTGGATGAGCCCCAACGTCCTGAGTATCGCGCCCCTGGCGACTCTGAACAGGCTGTTGAGGACGAGGACCACGAGTACACCGCTCCTATTCTTGCCGCTGATGAGGTTGGTAAGGATGGCAACCCAAATCTCCAACGGCCCGCGGTGCACCCTCCCCCTGAGCGTAGTGGAAGCTCCAACGAAATGGAGGAGCCCGCCACCAAACCCCGCAGCCGTCCCACGAGTCTTTACAAGGAAAACAACTCTCAGGAGTTTTCTCCCACACCCCTGGATGACGTCAAGGAATACGAGCCCCTGTTTGACGATGACGCCAAGAAGGAGGCCCAGAAGCCAACCGAAGGCAAAAAGGCCAGACACTACTTCCCTAGCAAGGATGTCTGGGAAGACGCTCCTGACAGTGTCCATTACACAGTCGAAGTCTCGACACCGGACGAGACTGAGAAGCATCGAACGTTGTCAGCTGGTGTTGCGGACCGCCCCATTACACCGGCTCACCTCTTTGCTCAAAGGCAAGAAGAGCTGGCAGAACGTGAGGTGCAAGGACCCGCCGATGTTAAGAAGCCTAGCCACCAGGAGGAGGAGAAGGAGAAGGAGGAAGAGAAGCCTATTTGGACTCAGACACAGCCTGAATCGGAGTCTTTCCTTACCCAGAAGAGACCCGCCTACAGCCAGCGATTCCCTAGCCGAGACATTTGGGAAGATGTTCCTGAAAGCCAGCTCCACGAGACTACTGTCTCTTCATCACCGCAGGAGGAAAGCGAAAGCAAGCCCGAAATTCCGGCTCGTCCGGCCAAGACCTCAGAAAAGCCCAGCATTCCCGAGCGACCCAAGCCTCGACAGACCCCACCTGTGGATGAATCTCTCAAGGCCAAGCCTCCAGTCTCAGAAAAGCCCAAACCTCATATCCCGCCTCGACCAGCCAAGGATGGCGAGGGTGCTAAGACTAAGCCCCCAGTGCCCAACAGACCTATGGGTGGCAAGATTGCTGCTTTACAAGCAGGCTTTATGAGCGACTTGAACAAGCGCCTGCAGCTTGGACCCATGGCCCCCAAGAAGGAGGAGCCAAAGCCTCAAGAGGACCTCACCGAGGAGAAGGAGAAAGCGCCGCTCTCTGATGCGCGAAAGGGCCGTGCTCGCGGACCCCAGCGCCGTGCGCCTGCGAAGAGCCCCGCGGCTCCCGAGCCGGCGAAGCCTTCCGGCCCGACTTTGTCATTCTCCGTGACCCAAACCTTCTGGTCTCTTGACCCTGAGGATGGTAGCCTGGCTGTCGCAGGCGAGGAGGTTCCCGAGCCGGCTATCCAAGAGGAAGAAAAGGTGGAAGAAACAGAGAAGCCTGCTGAGGCGTCAACCCCCGAGGAGCCCGTAGAAGAGTCCAAGGCAGAGGCTCCTGAAGAGTCGAAACCTGCCGAGGAAAAGACGGAAGCTCCTGACAAAGAAGACAAGGCACCGGAAACGGAAACGGAGGCGGTGGTCGAGCCCGTGGCGGCATCGGAGCCCATCCAGTCTTGATTGAAAACAAAGGGGGTAGACAGTTTGCCTGGGTGAGGCCGATTGTGTTTTTTGCTTTTTTCCTTTTGCGTTGTACCTAACAGAACCTGGTAAAATCGGCATTGATGCCGTCATATTGTTGAAGCAAGCAAAGTTGTTGTTATTGAGGTCATGTTTGACTTCTTCTCGTAAAAGCGTAGAATCGTGTGAATTTGCCCCATGGTACTCGTACATCTCAACTCACCAATAGTAGACATAGGATAATTATTGTGTAATGACTTATTTTATTCAACTCGAGCTATTTTACAAGTAGATACATCATGAGCTAAGACATCTCAATATACAATTGAATAGAGTGCATCATATCTTTTTACATGGCCTGTCCCTCACCTGCCCCACGACTGTCCCTGCTGAGCTTCGCGTCGCTCTCGCTCGAGCATTTGGTCAAATTCCTTCTGCGCTTGATCCTTTGCCAGTGCACGATCATCATCTGAGTTGCTGTAAGTGTAATTATCTTTTGATCCACCCCACTCCGAGCTTGTGGTGTTGCTGCCCCATCCCGACTGAGACTCAGTCTGGGACTGAGGCTGTGCTCGACCAACACCGGCCCATCCGCCTCGGGATTCAAATTGAGCCTGGTTTTCTGTCTTTTGACCGATTCGAGACTGCTGTCGAAGTCGGTCCCACGCAGAGCCGGTAGCAGCAGTACCAGGCTGGTTTCTGGCAGACGATGCAATGGGCGAGGCATCATCTTCATCAATAATGGACCAATCATCATCTCTAGATGATTGGGCTGATGGGACTGCAGGTTGAGAATCAACCGAGCCCCATGTTTGGGGTCGATTTTGCTGTTGGTTGAATTCTGATTCATCAAATCCCTTGCCATATTGCTCAGTCTCGGAATCAGAGGAAGCCTCGCTTCTCATATGGTCTTGCTGGTACGGTCTGGGCGGTGTCGGCCTCTGTCCAGTGATTTTCTCGACTTTTGTGGCAGCTTCCTTCATAAAATTCTCGAGCCGAGGATCCCGCGCCATAGCTGACTCTGTCCGGATGAAGGAAACGGTACGGAATATCGGCTCAACCATGATCATTGTCACCGCACCATAGGCAGTAAATCGAAGCGTGTGCCAAGTGGCTCGTGGATAGAAACCGCGGATTTTCTGATTGGTAAAAATGCTAGTCGCCTCGTTGGGGTTGAATTTGCCACCAAGCTTGGGCTTGTAGAAGGGAAACTGCCATGTGCGGCGGCCGCGGTAGGTCATGTATGCGGCCAAGCCGAGAGTAGCCCATTTGGCGGCGGCGTTGGTATGGATATTGTTGAGGGTGTATTCGGCAATGACCTTGGTTTCCGTGTCTGTGAGATCCCGACCAAGTGTAGCAGCAAAGCCTGAGACCCTTGAGATGGTGACGAGAAGGTTTATGTTACGACCGAAGCCAATTACAGAGGCATACCAGGGCGGAGAGTATTCCTGAAAGTTTCTCTGAATCTGCTCCTTGACACGTTCTTCATACTGGCTACGTTGGGCGAGAGCTTGTTGTCGCCATTGCTCCATGGATTGGCGATAGGCCTGCGGGTTTGGGGGACCGCCCCCGCCATTGGGTGGTGTGTTCATTGAGACAAGCAGTGAGTGTGTAGGAAATGGTGTAGGTTTGGCCTGGCAAGTGAGGGCGAGTGGGCGCTGCAAATTGGAGTGTCGACAAACCTCAAGCGATGAAAAGACTTGAGAATCGGGTGACAGGATCAAGTGGGATGTAGTGACGCAAGTGGATGACATCGATCTGCAGCTTGCGACTGCGGGCAGCTACTCGCAACCGGATTGTCTGGGGCAAGCTTTATCGATAAGAAAACACGTGACGCACTTGGTTTATCACTTGCAGAGTCGCATTGATCAATGACATCGCGCGTGTTTAGCGGGGCGGGTCGCGACGCGGCCCAGGCCATTAAACGCGTCCCCCTCTGGAATCTGAATTAGACCCCAAGTGCCTAGACCAACCCCATCACATTCGTTTTGACCTTGCACTCATGGACGCCCTGGCCTTTTGTACGTCTAGACGTCGATATTGAATACAATGCCTCTCCAAAAGTCGTATTCAGACTATGTTGGTGTATCTAAGGTACTGCTTACTCGTCCACCCTTGTTTACTTTAACACAGTCGATTAACCACAGGCAACAGGGCCGTTCTCCGTGGCAGCGATCCAAGAGCAACCCAGTACACCAGACCCCAAAGCCGAGGCCGCCTCAGCCAGTATCCGATGCTACAAAGACGAAGCTGAACAAATTTCAATACCAGCCACAGCCAGGGAATACAGCGACCGATGACTCCAGCAGCGACCAACAGACAGGCTCTGCAACGGCAGACGCCCAGCGACAGACTCCATGGAACAAGTCCAAAGATGACAGCGCAGTCACCCCAGTGACTAAATTGAGCTGGCGAGATCTCGTCGAGCCGACGACCACAACCGAAGACGAATCGCAGACCTCACCCAACGACCGACTACTATGGGACAACAAGCAGGATGCCCTCTACCTATCTGCTTTGTCGCCAATGATGCCGAGAAAGGGCAGGAAGCGTGCTAGAAGCTCATCTCCAGTATCCTCGCCTGCAGCTGATTTGCACAAAACCCCCTCCGTCAATGTCAAGAAGCTCGCCCAAGCCTTAAAATCACCCCACGCCGACCCGACTCTCGAGCTATGGGATCGATACTCGATGAATGGATCCCAGAACTCGACTACTCCCCTGGGCCTGACGAATCCGGCATTGGCTCAGCTTATGGTTTCCTCATCTCCTAGACCTATGAAAGGGTCCACTGCGCAGTCTGGTGATGGCAACTTGCGACGGGCTATCAGTTGTGGATTGAACTGGCCAAAGAGGAGGAAGATTGAGAGGTCAACATCAGGCGGCCGCACTAGTGGCCTGAAGCAGATCAGCGAAGTAGCATCGAAATCTTCTCTCGTTACTGCTCTCTTGGATACTGTGACAAGCAGTATTCACCAGAATGACGATGAGTCTGAATATCCGATTGCTGAGTCTCCTTCTCCTAAGAAGAGGCGGGTAGGCACCACATCTAAGGGCTCTCCCTCCCGACCAAAGCCTCTAGCTGCCCCTAAACCCGCATCTGATTATGGCGACGATGATTTTGATGACTTTGACGATGACGATATAATGGAGCTTGAAGCAAGCATAACTGCAACACAACTTGAAACTCCTCTAGCCAAAAAGAGTGCTGCAAAGGCTACGGAAAAACAAGCCGGAAAGACACAACCTCCAGATCCTGATGAGTTTGACGAACTGGATGATGATATCTTTGATGAAGCAGAGGAACTCATCACCAAGGTGGAATCACAACAGACCTCGCAACCGCTAGCCAATTTATTTACACCCAGCACTCCTAAAACCAAAACCAAGACAGAACACGATTTAGGGGATTTGGATGACGAATTTGGCGATCCCTTTGGTGGCGACTTTGATTTCGATGCTGTGGAACTAGCGGCAACCCAGGCAGTAAAGCAGAACCACGACGCATCTCGAGACGTACGTTAAAGGAACAACCTCACGGCAACATTCACTAAGTACTGGGTAGAGCAACCGCAAGGCAAAAACAATTCAGCGATACTTGGTGACCAATGTGCTGGAGGGCGAGTACGTCAACCAATATGGACAGGCCAGTCTTGAGAAGGTCAGTGAAGTATGAGGCCCGATAAATGCTATTGCTAATAAATGTCAGATTCTTGTTATCCAAGCCGACAATTCAAAAGAAGTGAGGACAGTTCACCTTCGGGCCTCCTGGTTCGACACTCCAGCCCACGCATCGTCTTATGTTCATGTTATTGGCGAATTTTCTTTAAAAGGACAGTGCATCGTCGACGATGCTCAAAATCTTCTTATTCTACATCCCGACCAACTCATCTCCGCTACCGTGGTGGCCGACTCCTTTGGATGCATGCGTCGAGCTGTGCTGCAAGACCGAGTCAAAGCCACCAGCGAGCCTACACCCCCTCTTGTGTACGGCACAATGCTTCATGAAATCTTTCAGGAAGCACTTCTTGCCAATCAGTGGGATCTTCCATTTTTATGCAATGTGATTGAGCGGATAATGGAGAAACATGTGGAAGATTTATACACAATTAAAGTTGGAATGGCATCAGCAAGTGAGCATCTGCAATCGAAGATGACAGAACTTAGTTTCTGGTCAAAGGCATTCGTTACATCGAAACCCAAGGTATGTGGAAATGACTGGGGTCATAAAAACCTACCTGACAGCGATTTAGGATGATGGCGTTGTCGAAGACCGTGGTGGAAAGAGAGCCAACATGGCCGTTACTAAACTTCTCGATGTTGAAGAGCACGTCTGGTCTCCCATGTATGGACTCAAGGGAAACATCGATGCCACCGTCGAAGTGGCGATGAAAGATGGTAAACAGGCTCGAACGCTAACAGTACCCTTTGAGGTCAAGACTGGCAAACATGCCAACAGCAACCACATGGCCCAGACAGCCCTTTACACCTTGCTCCTCTCAGATCGCTACGATATAGAAATCGCTTACGGCATATTATACTACATGGAGACATCAAAGACGATAAGAATTCCTGCTATCCGGCATGAACTCCGGCACATGATTATGCAGCGCAATCAACTCGCATGTTATATTCGAGAGAGAAGCGTGCAACTCCCGCCTATGCTTAAGAGCAAACATATGTGTGGAAAATGCTACGCGAAAACCTCTTGTTTCACATACCACCGGCTAGCAGATGATGGCGACGGTGAATCTAGTGGAATGAACGAAAAGTTTGATGAACTCGTCAAACACCTTACTCCCAAGCACAAGGAATTTTTTGTTAAATGGGAGAATCTTCTCACTAAAGAGGAAAAAGAGGGCCAGAAGACTAAACGAGAACTGTGGACCATGACAAGTGTTGAGCGAGAAAAGAAATCTCGTTGCTTTGCCGATGTCGTTATTGAGGAAGGATCAGCCTCAGTCGACTCCGACAACCCACGGATTAACCGCTACCACTACACCTTTGTTAAACGGATCCACCAAGCCGGATTTTCGTTTCTTGAATCCGAGCTATCTGTGGGAGAGCCCATCGTTGTCTCTGATGAAGAAGGCCATTTCGCCTTAGCGATTGGCTACGTCACAGCCGTAAAGAGGCAGAGAATTAGCGTTGCCGTGGACCGAAGACTTCATAATGCGCGAATCCGACAACCTGGCTTTGACGAAACCGATAACCAGGTCTTTGCTAGCATTATGGATGTTGCCCATGAGGGAGCTACCCAGGATGAATCTCATGGCAAGATCAAGGAACCGCCCATCAGATACCGTCTTGACCAAGACGAGTTTAGCAACGGCATGGCAACTGTTAGAAATAATCTGGTCCAGATGATGGCCGATCATATCCCAGGGGCTCGAAAGATTCGACATCTTGTTGTTGACCTCATTCCACCAAGATTCAAAACTGCACCCACCCAATACACGATATCGGATCGCGACAGCCTGAATGTTGATCAGCGTAAGGCTATTGAAAAGGTTATGAGTGCTGAAGACTATGCCTTGGTCTTGGGAATGCCGGGCACTGGCAAAACGACTACTATCGCACACATCATTCGAGCACTCACCTCGCAGGGTAAGAGTGTTCTGCTTACGTCTCATACGCACACGGCTGTCGACAATATTCTTCTCAAGCTAAAGCAAGACAAGACGCCCATACTCCGTCTCGGAGCACCGGCCAAGGTGCACCCAGATGTTCAAGAATTTGCCATTTTGGCAGGTCACCCGATGAAAACATTTGACGAGATCAAAAACGCATGGCACGGAACGCCTATCGTGGCGACAACTTGCCTGGGCATCAATCATCCCATCTTTCACGAGCGCTCTTTCGACTATTGCATTGTCGATGAGGCTTCACAAATTACTTTGCCAATCTGCGCAGGTCCCATCAGAATGGCCCAGACGTTCGTTCTCGTTGGTGACCACAACCAACTACCGCCAGTAGTGAAGAACGAAGAGGCACGTGAGGGTGGTTTGGATGTGAGCCTCTTCAAGCTACTATCAGACACTCACCCCGAGTCTGTGGTCAATCTCGAGCATCAATACCGCATGTGCGAAGATATCATGACTCTGAGTAACACACTGATTTACGAAGGCAAGCTTCGCTGTGGCACAGAGCAACTTCGAAAGCGTAAGCTAGAAATTCCGAAAATGGGCGCACTGAAGCAGCGACACCACGATGCTTCGACTCTTTCTCACGCTGGCAGCTCTCGTTCGTTTTGTGCTGGCCCAGGGCAATCTCGCTGCTGGTTAGCCGATGTGCTCGACAGTGAAGCTCGTGTGCGATTTATCAATACGGACACTCTTCAGCCACTCGTTCGCGAAGAGGCACACGGCAAGCGCATCGTCAACTCCGCAGAAGCTCGCATCGTCTCCCAGCTTGTCGACTCGCTGCTTACCGTGGGAGTGCCGGATTCCGAGATTGGTGTCATGACACACTACCGAGCCCAGCTGTTTCTGCTGAAGGAGAAGTTAAAGTGTTTCCCAGGGGTGGAGATGCATACAACCGATCGCTTCCAAGGACGAGACAAGGAAGTTATTGTTCTCAGTCTGGTCCGAAGCAACGACGCTTGCAACATCGGAGACCTACTAAAAGACTGGCGTAGAATCAACGTCGCTTTTACACGCGCAAAGACTAAGTTGCTCGTGATTGGAAGCAGAAGCACACTGAAGAACAGCGGTGATGAAACCATGCTGAGCCAATTCATCTCACTGATGGAAGAACGAGACTGGATTTATAACATGCCATCCGGTGGCCTCGAAAGCCATTATTTTGAAGAGTTTGGCACCCAAATTACCGCAACTGGGCCAACACAAAAGCCCAAGTCACCAAAAAATAATATGAAGGGGGCACCTACTGCCCCCGACGGAAAGGAAAACCGCAGGCCGTCACCAAAGAGGGCAAGGATCGGGGAACGGGCGTTATTAAAGGGAAAACCAATTACGAGGGACATTTTGAATGAAATGACTAATGGCGCATATTAACACGTTTTGGGCGGGTTGCGTATGGGTATAACTGGAATAGCATAAATCATGGTACGATAGATTTTAGGGTATCAAAGGAAATTCAAAGAGCGTTAGCTCCGTTGTTTGGGCAGCATGTCCTGTTCATCCTTCTCTTCATCAGAATCATCCATGTCCTTGAACTTGCCTTCAAAGCTAGTAAAGAGGTTAGCATAAGCTAAATGCAGACAATGCAGGCAAAAACTTACGCCTTTTCGCCGACGATGAACTTCGTATACTTTTCCAACTCCTCGAGCTGTGCGACGCAACCGGTTAAGCTTTCGTTGTAAGAGTAACTGTAAATGTCGCTCCAAGTCTTCTGTCTTTCTAGCTCGTAAAACTCGGGGCTCTCGCCCATATCTCGGGCTATTTCGGCAGATTTCAGGAGAAGCTTCTTCCTCGCAGCCGCAGCACTAGGGAGATAGCGCTAAAAAGAATTGTTAGCAAAAGATGGATTTGATAGTTGGAGAGGGTTGCGCTGGCTTACAGGAACTTTTCTCTGAGATCGCAATGCGCCAGCAAGGATGTACAAGTTGCCCAGAATGGCCGCAACCGCATCTCGGCGATAGCTCAATAGCTTTTCAGCCGCCACCGGGTTGTCGCGGATGAAGTTTGGGTTGTAAAATAATGCAGATTGTCGAACCGCGATGAGATATTCGAAAAAGCGCTCGCAGGAAGCGGCAAGCGCAGAGTACGGGACAGGATCAAATGGTGCACGAAGGCGGAGTTCATGGCGAGTCATAACCTGACGAGTCTCATTAGCGTGGTGTTGAGGGTGTTGGAAGGAAGGCACAGTACCAATAACTGCCGAATGCGAACGAAACCCTCGCGCATACGGCTTTCTAGCATCTCAGATCTTGTAACGTCATCTGGGGTTGGATCTTCGCCCTCGTCAAAGTACACATAGTTTGCGACAACATCTAGGACATGTTAAAAAAACACACACATCGTTTTCGCGAGTTGGGAGGGTAACTTACTTCTGTAAATGACACTCATGAAAAAGAGCATAGATGAAAGAGCGAATCGGAGCTCGTGTCGAGCGACAAATGGCCAAAGGATCCAGTTGACGATGATTGGGGCTGTTGTGCCTACGAAAAATACCAGACCCTTGTGCACAGCGAGAAGAGCCGCAGATGACGCGCCACTGTGGTTTCGAAGTCCTAGAGAGATGACAGTAAATGAGAGACATCCAACTAAGCCGGATCGCTTGAAGGAACAAATGAGTTAGCTTGTAGATATGTAGAATCGTGCTTGTGTCTTACCGGATGTGAGCTCTGAGTAAAGCGAAACAGCATTGGGATCATGTAAATGGCGGCAAATGTTGCCATGACATATGGGTTTCCGTTTCCAGCAGCATACGAGGCCCCCGCCCAGACGGCTCCAAGAATAGCTGCAAAAGCGCGGGTAACGAGATCTTGCACGTTACCACCGACTCGTGGGTGCATCATAAACCAGCCCATGCAAACCGCCCACCAAGTCTCGTAGTGATCCCACCACGAAGAGTGCTTGATAACCCAAGCGGGAATTGACAGAATGGAAATTAGAATTGCCACTTTGAGAGCGTATCTGCTCTCGAAGCCTTGTATCCGGTCAAGGATCCTCCATACCCTGTAGCCAAGCCTGTCCCTCTTCGAAGCCGGCTGCCCTCTGATACTGGGCCCCATTGTGTGAGGTACGCTTTCAACCCTCGTGACAGCTTCGTAACTCGGTCGAGGTCCAGAGTGGCTTTCGTTGGACTTCATGACCTCGAGCATGTGCGTAATCTCTGAGAAGGTCGCCTGGTACATTCCGGCCGTCACACCACCACGGTCATGTCGTACTTGGGCGTTGGTTCTGTAGACAGCTTTTCTAGGAGGGTAAGTTGGGAGATTTACTCGTATGCGGTCCGAATTGAGTCGGATTTCGTGGACCTTCGCCATCAGTGCTGCAATGGTGGCCGCTGCCTCGCGAACGTGTCTCGCAAAGACGAGAAGCTCAACCGTCTCTGACTGGTCGGCGTACGATTCGGGAACCTCGCTTGAGAAGAGAAGGCTGGATTCAGCCAGGTCGAATTCATTCAGCGCAGTTTCAAAGCGGAGTTGAACAGGCGCAATGTCTGAAGAAACGGTTGCAGGTGGGCCGAAATAGTTTCTGCAACCAGAGATATCCATGAGAACAGCATGGGACCGCTTTATACCCTCGGACATGCAATGCAAGACTTCTTTCGTTGGACCTGCGAGGGTGTTGGCAACTCTACGGCCAGCATCAGCTGACCCAATAGGCGACTCGATGCCATCGTCTGATGAATCAGAGTCGACTGGGCGTCCATCTGGACTTCTGACATTGATTTCGACGGTTTGGTCTTCTAGATCCCAGTCCTCAAAGAGGAGGGTCTCCGTCTCCATTGACAACAGCGCCCTGACAACTCCTTGCATCAGATTGCGTAGCTCCCGCACGTCTGCGGGTCGGAACCGAGTGATGGTAATGTCAATCCTCATGTCGCGATATGCAACAGCCAAGTCCATAAACGTTTTGTTCAAACGCCTTCGCAACCTGGTGTTCCGAGGGCGAGGGATAAGCAATGCTTCCTAAGACTAATCAACATTAGAATTAATAGAAACTAGGGAAATACAAACCTGCATAGTGCGGAATGACTTGTCAATGGTGGCGGCAAGCGGGCGATTTCCAGTATCGGGGAATAAGACAACGTTGACCACAAGCGCAATAGCTTGTCCAAAAAGCCAAGGAATTGCGTAGCTTCGCAATTTAGGCCATTGAATTTCCCTCGCGCTTGTTTCTGCGAGCGTGGTAAAGGTCACTGCCATACCAGCGGCCAGGACGGCTTGATAGAATCGAATGAAGAACGATCGTATATATGCGACACCACCCATGAAAAGGGCAAGGAACACGGTCAAAATGCCGCCATAGCCAGCACTTGCAGCCAGAGTCGAGGTAGAGAGCAGAAGACCAATAACACCCCAGGCTAGACCACAAGCGGTGCCAATAATTGTCAGCACAGCACCATCTATCTGGGATCCGAATGTTCGAGCAGGGTGGTTGAGAATGACGGATACAACCATAACATAGTCATATCGCCCTAGCCACTCTCGTACCGCTGGAATGAGACATAGCACATATGCGATAAAGAAGGCCGTAAAAGACTTTAGGAGCTTTATCCCGGCTCTTGTAGTTGTGATTCTTCGCGCAACCGACTGTATCTCGTGCAATTGACGAGGAATGAATGCTTTGGGCGAGAGAGGATGACTCTTGTCAAATTCCCTCGGCAGCGCAGCCTTTGCGCGATCAATCTTTGTCGCTGAAATTGGCGGTGATTTTAGGAACAAGGCATCAAAGAAGCCATCGCGCATCTCTGACACGCCGTAAGTTTGCATGTTGATGCGATCGTCAGAAATCATCTCGTCGATTTGAGCCATGCTCGCCATCGAGCTACGTCGGGAGTCATCGCTTGACCCGGCCGCGTAGACACCCCCAAAGCTTATCGAAGTTTGTGCGGGTCGACGAGCCATGGGGTCAGTTAGCCTACTCGGGTCTAGTCCTTGTAGGTTGGAGATTGTTGAGTCTGTCGTTGACGGGTCCTTGGCCACAAAGAGAGCTTCCTCTTCCCGAGCGTTTTCACTACTGTGCTCTGGGTTGGGAGCCGAGAAGTCTCGGACTTTGGGGTTGCCGTCCGTCATGGTGACTATGTACTAGAGAATGGTCCTCAGGTTAAGGAGCGGAGATGACGTGAGTGAGGAGGGGCTGCAACACGTCGCACTGGTGAAGTCTTGACAACCTCCATCGAGACACAGGAAAGCGTGTTGCAGATCGCCAAAGGGCAACGCGGCAAATGGATTAGCCGGCGTGAAGGGAAAGAGCGTCAGAGTTGGTGGAAGTCCTCTACGAGGTTGAGCCTTGGGCGATCGTGAGGAGATCGAAATATATTCGGAATACAACTTGGCCGAATTAAGCCGAAACGATAGTGGATAGTAGGCGCACTGTGAATAACTGATAAGGAAGGAAGGTATTAAAAGTCTTAAAAGAGCGACGAGACTCGATGAAATTCTGCCTAGGAAAACTTCACATCCAGCATCGAGGCGAAAAGCTCGATAATTATATCTGACTATGGCGGGTCGCCCCATGCTATTTTGCTTTGCTTTGGCTATTGGGCCGCAAGAAAAATTACACACGGCCCCGGATATGGCCCAAGATTCGTGCCCGACTGGGATGGTTTTTTTCAATAGGAGTTTACCAAGTAAATAGAAAACCGAAACGTAAGAAATCACCATAATAAGACAAATGGTCCTTTTTTCCCGTGCGACGTTGGGTGACGATTTTGCCCAATGAATATAGCACAGTATTTCCCTTTCGAAGCGCTTGTTACGGTGGCGATGAGGGGTGTGTGCATTAGGTTGCATTTGCCGAGGCGTGATCTTATTTATCCGTTTTATGATTGGTGTCACGTGAACCACTTCCGATCCACCGTCGTCAACCTCAGCCAAACGTCGAGCCCTCAGCAACCCAGCTGCCATCAATCGCCTCTCCAGCCTCAGCCATTGAGGCACCGCACGACGTCCCGCACCGCCGAATTCCCTCGATTCCTCGACGAACAATGGTCCTCCTCCGCCAGGCCGTCGCGCCGCTGCGTGCGGTCCGATGCGCCCGCCAGCCCATCTCGGCCAGAGCTTTCTCCGTGACCGCCCGCCAGCGAGGTGGCCACGGCGAGTCCCAGTTCGACCCCCCCTCCGGATGGCTCTGGGGAGTCAAGCCCGGCGAGAAGGCTGAGGCCGAGGGCTGGGAGTGGCCCATGTACATCTTCCTCGGCTCCCTCGTCGCCACCGGCGTCGCCCTTGCCTTCAAGCCCGACACTACGTGAGTTCCCAGCGCGATATTTCTCTCTCCAACCGCCCGCCCAGACACGCCGCCTCCCTCGAAACCCCGGCGGGGCTGCCATTGGGTGCAACAGGAACCTCAATGGCGAACCGCGGGCGGTGCGGTAATTTTAGCAGCAACGAACCCCCTCCCAGTGCTAACCCGTTGTTTGCAGCGTCTCTACCTGGGCCCTCGAGGAGGCACGAAGAAGATTAGAGCAGGAGGGCATCCTGCCCGACCCCTCCAAGCAGGAGAAGAAGGACTAATTTTGCAATGGGATGGATTCACACTTTAGAGGGGGTGGGTTGGGAAACTGGTCGTGATGGACGAGGGCAGACTCCTCATCTGGCCGTCAAGCTTGTATATGTTATCTGCATTTTCTCGGAAGACGACTTCCTGCAATGGTTCAAATCACTAGACTGGTCGTTAAAGTCACTACATGGTCTCGATTGGTTTTCGTACTTTCTCGTCTTTCGTCTCACACGGTGATGTGATTGGAGGTTGATGGACGTGAGTCAGCGCCTGCATTGCAACGTTGAATTGGGATTCAAGACAAGTAAGGGCAAAGCAAATTTCACCTGGGTTCAAATTTGTGACCCCTATGAACTCTTTTGTCTATTTATATTTTTTTTTGTAGCCAAAGCAGTACCGAGAACCTACTTTCAACGCCAAATATACAGAATATCTGCTTTATGAGTGCCCAACCAATTTCCTCGTTATTTAAGCGGATACGGGAAAGCTCCACTCGTGCTGCTCGTCACCGTACTGGATAGCCTCCATCCACTCCTTCACCTTCAAGGCGATCTCGCCAGACTCCTCATTGGGAGAGAGACCGCAGTCAACGAGCTCACCCTTCCATGAGATGGATCGAACGGGGCTAACAATGGCAGCAGTACCAGCACCGAAAGCCTCAATCAGTCGGCCCTCCTTGGAAGCCTCAGAGAGGTCCTTCATGGTGTACTTTCGCTCGCTAATCTTCCAGCCCTCGGGAACAAGTCGCTCGCGGGCAAGGGCAAGAACGGAGTCACGAGTAACACCCTCCAGGATGGTGCCGTCCAGAGGGGCAGTGATGAGCTCCTTCTGGCCGGTCTGCTTATCCTTGATAGCCACGAACATGTTCATGGTACCAACCTCGGTGACATACTCCTCCTCACCAAACAGCCAGAGGTTCTGCTGGAAACCACGGCTGGCAGCCTCAAGCTGGGGGACAATGCACGGCGCATAGTTGGCACCGAGCTTCTTGTCACCGACACCGCCGGGCCAAGCTCGGACAGCATAGTCGGTGGCCTCGAGCGAGACGGCCTTGAAACCGGTAGGGTAGTAAGGACCGACAGGCGAGGCAATGACATACAGGAGAGCAGATCCAGGAGGACCAACACCAAGAGTCTTCTGAGTTCCGATCATGGTAGGTCGGAGGTAGAGAGAGTAACCACGCTTGTTGGGGATGAACCGCGAATCGAGGTTAACAAGCTTGGAAATAAGCTCGGTGAAGTTCTTGGGGTCGAAGGTGGGCAGAGCAATGCGGGCAGACGACTTGTTCAATCGAGCCATGTTCTTGTCGGGTCGGAAAAGTCTCACATCCCCGTTGCTGTCCTTGTAGGCCTTCATTCCCTCGAAGCACTCGAACGCATAGTGGAAAACGCAGGTCGCGGGGTCGAGCGAAAGGTTCTGGTAGGGGGTGATCTTGGGCTCCAGCCAACCATCGTCCTTGGTCCACTCAATGGAAAGCATATGATCTGCAAAACATCCGTTAGCAAGGCGTCGCGAGTCTGCGGGAATCAGCCCTACAACGCACCAGTGAATTCGCGACCGAAAACGAGATCCTCAGGCTTGCTTAGAGGCTTGGGGTTGGCGGTCTTGGTGATGGTGAGCTTGGAAGCATCGAGCTCCCGGAAGCCAGCGGCAGATGCGCTGAAGAGGCGCGAAGCCTGAGAGAAAGGCGACAGCCTCGAGCTCGAGGCTCTTGTTGCGCTTCGCAGCGCGGAGCGGGACACAAGCAAGGGTCTCATGGCGGGACAAAGATGTGGTGTTGAAGTGTATCAAGTTTTTTTTAGGCGCAGCGGGAAGATGGCGCTAGACGACCAATTGATGAATAAGGAAGACACCGTGCAACACCCAAAAACTCGGACACTGAATAGAGAGCAAGCGATGACCGAATTGAAAGGTCGGTAAAGGGATTTGGGGGTTTTAATGCGGTGGGTGAGTCGTCGGGTCGAATAGCACAATATAAAGTTCGGCGTTGAATCGGACTTCCTCATGTGGCACGTTGACCACTGGGATGGATTGGAAACCGTCCGATAGGCTCCCGATCCACGGCGCCCTGCTCCTTCAGAGGCCCAAATCCGAGGTACTTGGGCGGGACATGCCGCCGCCAGCCGCAACAGCCGTGTCCTGCCGCGAGCGGGCACGCTCCAATGTATTGGCCGAGTTCTTCTGGGGTTTCCAGGGCAGCCTCCCCTCTGTAAACGGCACCAATGGGCCCTGAAGCCCCTCCAGGCTTTAGCTGTGGGTGGCTGCACCCAGGGTGTAGCCGGGCGTGCGAGCTACCTTAGTGCGCCTGGTCCCGACGCGTAGAAGCCAGGTACCCCGGTACTTGGCCATGGCTGCCCCTCCGAAAGCGCTGTGGCTGGATGCATTGGGGCTTATCGCTGAACGCAGCCGCACGATAACGGTTGCGCGGCGAGTAAAAGGATTATTTGTCAACTCCACGCGCTGTCGCAAGGAAACATCCCACGTCATCCCAGCTCGAGCTCGACGATCTACGATTTCGCGATCTCGCGACCCACGCTCATTTCAACTCGAATTGCGCTGCCCTCGATATTAATACTAATCCAAGCAGCCATTTCAGCACAACATACTGTTTACCAGCAGGGAAGTGTGCGCGCAGAGCACCCTGGGATATCCCCTGACTTGACCCGACCCCTCGATATGATCGCAATAGCTGCCCGATCGCCCCACGCGTAACCGCATCATGTTTTCCTCCGCCTTCAAATCCATCTCCGCCACCAACATCACAGGCAATTATTCCATCTCCTCGAATCCAACATCGACGGCAGGGCCCTGGAAGATTTACGATGCCAAGAAGAAGTCCACCGGCAAGCCTTACAGCGTCTTCGTCTTTGACAAGAAGTCGATAGATGCTCATGGCAACTCCATGGGGCGCTCAGGCGCCTCTTCATACAAGAAGACGATGGAGGAGGTCGTTGAGCGGTTGAAGAAGGAAGCCTCCAGTTTAGCCAAGTTGCGCCATCCCAGCATCCTCGAGCTGGTTGAGCCGGTAGAAGAAACCAGAGGCGGAGGCCTGCAGTTTGTTACCGAATCGGTCACAGCTTCGCTTTCAAGTGTGTTGCAAGAAAAGGATGAACAAGAACGCTCTGGAGGTCCTGGTGGAAGATCGAGCCGATTCGTCACGGAAGATGCAGATGGCACGAAGAGACGGAGGGAATTCGAGATTGATGAGTTGGAAATCCAGAAAGGACTATTGCAAATTAGCAAGGCTCTTGAGTTTTTGCATGAAAACGCTGGCCTTGTCCACGGGAATGTGACGCCGGACGCGATTCTCATCAATGCCAAGGTACGACTCTCATTTACACTTAATTTCTAGTTCCTAAGCGACTAACACCGAACTAGTCCGACTGGAAGATCAGCGGCCTAGCATTTGCCAGCCCTCCAGACAACTCCGACAAACCAACATCAATCAAAGGAATCAACCTCTACGAAGTCCTAAATATGGATCCTCGTCTCCCAAGGTCGCTGCAACTTAATCTTGACTATACCTCTCCCGATTTTGTGGTCGACAATAACCTGAATGCATCCGCAGACATGTTCTCTCTTGGTCTCTTGTCGGTAGCCCTGTACAATTCGCCTCATGCGTCTCCATTGGAAACGCATGGCAGTCTTTCTACATACAAGCGACTTTTCCAGTCCTCCTCCAACATCCCTTCCACCAACAACAATTATCTTTCAGCGCGGCCTCTGCCCAGAGAACTCTCCCACCAAGTCTTGCCACGACTCATCACAAGGCGACCTGCTCAGAGAATGACAGCGCGAGAGTTTCAACAAAGCGAATACTTTGACAACATTCTCGTTTCAACGATTCGCTTCCTCGACTCGTTCCCTGCCAAGACTCCGGGCGAGAAATCTCAATTTCTGAGAGGTCTCGTCAAGGTCTTGCCGTCTTTTCCCAAGTCTGTTATGGAGAAGAAGGTATTGCCAGCGCTGCTTGAGGAACTCAAGGATCGAGATCTACTCTCTCTTTTCCTACAAAATATCTTTAAGATTATCGAACTACTTCCATCAGCACGCCGTGCCTTTGGGGAGAAGGTTCGGCCTGCTCTCACAGATATTTTTGTTGCCAACGCAAAACAACAAAATCAAGAAAAGGATCCGGCGAGAGACGCTGGTTTGATGGTGGTGCTGGAGAATGCTTCTGCAATCGCTAACAACTGCTCTGGAAAGGAGTTCAAGGACGGTATGTGATTCTGCTTGCTCTGTGAAGTAACATCAAACTAACTATCTTCTAGATATACTACCAGTCATCATGGCTGCTATCGAATGCCCAACCCACTCTATCGTTGATGCAGCACTTCGAACGCTGCCTGTGGTTTTACCGGTACTTGACTTTAGCACCATCAAGAACGAGCTATTCCCGATTATTGCAGCTGTTTTCAGCAAAACCAACAGTCTTGCCATTAAAGTGCGTGGTTTGCGGGCTTTTGTCATTCTCTGCGGAGGCACCAATGAGGATGGAGGTCACGATGATGGACTCAACGGCATCGGAACCGACAACAAGAAAACATCATCAAGTGCCCTTGACAAGTACACTATGCAGGAAAAGATCATCCCGCTTGTCAAAGCGATCAAGACCAAGGAACCCGCTGTTATGATGGCATCGTTGAATGTGCTTCGCGTTGTCGGAGAAGCCGCAGATGCAGAGTTTGTTGCCATGGATCTACTACCAATCTTGTGGAGCATGAGTTTGGGACCATTGCTCAACTTGACGCAGTTTCAGTCATTCATGGAGCTGATTAAGTTGCTCTCGAAGAGAGTCGAGGACGAGCAGACGAGGAAACTTCAGGAACTCTCGGGCACTTCGAACGGTGCCACAGCAGGTCCCAATGAAGACTTTATGGGATTCGGGGGCGTTACAGGAACTACGTTTGACCAGAACAACGGGGGCACAGAGGATGACTTTGAGGCGCTCGTCAAGGGTCGTGCCGTGACCAGTCCGCGAGCAAGCACTGCAGGCGCCAGCTGGGATGATGCCCCGTCGTCTGCCAACAGATCCTCGTCGAGCACCCCTCAGCCACCGGCATTCTCGTGGTCAACTCCGCCTCCGACAACAAACCCGACCAAGCCTCCGCCCCAGCCTGCCGTCAAGGCTCAACCCAGCTTCCGAACAGTCACACCAGATCTCAACCGGTTCGAGTCACTTACGCCGAGCTCAACGCAGTTCAGCCAGCCGCTTCAGCCGACGCAATCGAGCTTTTCGCCTCCTCCGCAGCAACAAGCCAAGCCAGCTGGCACATCTGTCAACTGGTCTACTGCTACGGCTCCTGCTGCGTCTAACCCGTGGGGCTCTGCATCATCTAGCCCCTCCGCGTCTGGGTTGGGCGGAAGCATGAATTCGGCCATGAGCAACATGTCGCTGAACCAGGGCTTGGCGGCGTCACGGTCGTCATCGTTTACGCTGCCACCGCCCCCAAGCGGTGCTACACAGTCATCGTCGTCTCCTTCCTTCTCTATTGCACCGCCCCCTTCCAACACGCAGACTATCAATTGGGGCGCAGGTAGCACTAGCAACACGAGTATGAACAGCATGTCGATGAGCATGGGGGGTTCCAGCATGAACAGCATGATGAGCAACAACACGATGGGTGGCGGATTTCAGAAGCAGCAGCAGCCGCCGCCGCCGCAACAGAAGTCGGGATTGGATAAGTACGAGAGTCTGATTTAAATAGTTTGGCGTTACTTTTGGGTGTAAAATGGAGGGAGGACACATTGTTTCGTCTAGGGATATGAGACAGCATGTGAATAAAGATGGCTCCGTTACAGCGTCCTAGTTATGGAAATAGAAGCGTGTCGATTTGCTTGAGTTTTGAGTTTCTTCTTTCTCGTGTTGTACTATCCAGCCCTTGAAGGACTGTAACGGAGGTACATACTTCTCCACCACCGCACTTGCTTACTGCACAACATCAATCAACCCTGGGCAAAATAATTACAAATACCCAAAGGGGGAAAATGAGGCTAAAAAATCCCAAGAGGTTATCTAGGTAAATATGTTTATTTTTGGCTTAATAAATATAAAACAAGATGTATGATTTTTTTTTTTTTTTTTTTTTGCAGGAGCCCCACGTAGCAAAGTGCCAAACTGACAATCCATCGACGAGTTGTACTTGTACTGTACACTTTAAAACACTGCTGCGTCATGGTTGCCGCGGAACCTTTGGTAGATGGCACCCCACGCCCAGGAAGCAACTCGGCCTGTCTCACAAGAGGATTGAGATGCAAGTCTCGGCCAAACTCGTTTATCTTTTGCTGCCAAGACAGGGAAGTATCCAGAAGTATCCAGAAGCCTGGGAATAGCTGCATCTGCCGAAGCGCAGCGTGCGTTTTTTTTTTTTTTTTTTCCCTTCTCCCTCTTGAGTCTGTCTCGTTTCCCTCTTCGGGAATCGATAGTTGGCTACTACCCATGCAAGACCTTTTTTTTCCCAACCCAATTTTTCTCCCTGTGCAACGCCACGTTCCTCTTCCTCCCCCTTGTCAGCTTTTTTTTTTTTTGCTCCGGAGCCACTGTTCCTTTCCCGCTTCATTTTCCCCTCGACCCTCTCTCTCCCTCTCCCCATCTCCACCATACTTTCCCGTCACATGCTTCAACTCGGTCCATCTTTTTTAGCTAACCAAACAGAACACACCATGACATGACCGCGGTGTCCCCCCTCCCCGCTCTCGTGTAACCAGACAAAAAGGGCAACACAAGAAAGAAAAAAACCCCCCATTAATACTAATGCTAATGCTACTAATACTAGTCTCCACCACGGGGGAGGGTTTCGCTCGGCTCACCTTGCTGTATGTAGGGGGATGACGACAAGAGGTTGTTTCGGTTCAAGGGGTGGTGGTAGCGAGCAGCGAGTGGACAGCGGGCAGCGGGCTTTGATTTCTGTCCATGCTGTTTCTGTTGGTTTTATTTCCCTGTTTTGTTCGTGTTGCAGGCGTGTGTGTCCATGTCCAAGTTTTTGGTCCTAGTCGCAAAACCCATCTGCCGCGATGCAACTCTGATCGGGGTGTGAGTGTGAGTGTGAGCGAGCGAGCGAGCGAGGGGAGCAACAGATCTAAGCAGCTTGTATTCGATCTAGACACGAAGGTGGCTCTCCTCGTTCCTTCCCAAGCCGTGACCGTGACTGTGACCACTTGTCCCGCTGACCCTCTCTTTCCCTTTCCCCTTCCATTTGCCCTTTTCCCGTTCCGCCTTCCGTCTTCCGCAACTCAGCACCCTGATCGCCTAATGATAAAGTAATCAGCCCTACCCTGGTCAACCGAAGCACCGGGTCCCGATTGCGTCCCCGTTTTCATCGCATCACATCGCACCATTTCCATTTCCATTTCCGCCCACCCACGCAACCGACCCCCAGCCACGCCACCACCTCCCGCCCGTGCCGCCGCCCTACATGTTACCACCCAGGGCACCCTCACGAGAGGCCCGGCAGATGTGGAATTCATACACTGCGTTCTTGCATCGAGGCGACAAGAAAAAAATCAATGAGAGAGGAAAAGAAAAACAGCTTCTTTTTTTTTCCAACTAAGAAATCTAAGAATAAAAAATGCTACAAAAGGATCAAACACCAAGGGAATAAGTCTGCTCTGCAGCCGACCGAGTCTTTCTCCCATCCCTCCATCCTTATCACAACGCCCCATACACCATGTTCCGTTTCGTCTGTGCCTCTGCCATCCGTGACGCCGTGCCGCCAGCTACCTTGCCAAACAGGTTTCAAGCCAAGTAGATAAAGAGAAAAAAGAAAAACAACAATGCCAACCCAGACGTAAAATCAAGTAGAACCAAGTAGAACCAAGAATACAAAACACAAAAGGCAGAGCCAATCTCTGCGGCAATAGCAAACTTTCAACTTTTCTTTAATCAAGCCTCATGCGCACAATGCAATCAGTGTCTTGCTCCATTATAAATGCATGCATCTGCATGCATCTTTCAGGACCTTGCTCGCGCGCTCATTGCTGCTAAACTTTTAGGTTGGGGATGAAGATGCCTCGGGGTTCCTTGAGTATTCAAGCGATTAAGAGTTGGTACCCTTAGGATCGCGAGCCTCAAACATGTGGCGGCTCTTGTAGCCGTCCTCGGTCGAAACATCAATCTTCTGACCCTTGGGCACCATTTCGTGCTTGAAAGGCCAGCTCAATCGTCGGCAGAGCTCGGTGACGACAACATCGCAATCGCCCAAGAGGTCAATGTCGAAGTTGATGTGAGAAACAGCCTGTCGAGAGATGTAGATTTGAGGAATGTGCGAAGGCAGCCAGCTCACAATCTCGGAGACGGGCGTCACCTTGAGCGACGTGCCGATAACCACAACCAGATCAACCTTGTCGCGGTCGTTCTCTGTGAGTCGCCGGGAAAACTCATCGGGCAGTGCCTCGCCGAAAAATGTAATGTCCGGCTTCATAACTCCGGCCGAGGGAATGTCGTACTCGGATTCGTCGGAGCTCTCGTCGGCGCTCCAGCGCCGGCGCTTCTTCTCAGCTCCAGCAGAGCGCTTTCGCTTCACCGTTCCGTTGCTTGCGCGCAGTTGCTGCGTGCACCGCGGGCACCGCGGGATCTTATCGGCCTTGATTTCTGGGAAAATCTTCTCGCCTGGCATCTTGAAGCCGCACTGCACGCACGTGGCGGTACCAAAGGAGCCGTGGCACTGAATGAGCTTCTCCTTGGGCACTCCGGCCTTGACCTCGAGGTTGTCAATGTTTTGCGAGTAGTTGGTGAGGAGCTTGCCGCGCTCATTGAGCATGGCAATGAACTTGTGGGTGGGTGTGTAGCGGTCCGTATTGGGTAGGATGTCCTTAGCGACCGAGTAGAAAATAGTCGGGTCTTGTCTGAAGACATCAATGTCAAACACCTCTTGGGGATCGCTCAGGCCGAGATGCTCAAGTTTCGAGTAGAGACCAGTTCCCTTGGAACGGAAATCAGGAATGCCCAGCGATGTGGAAATACCGGCACCCGTCAGAAGGATAATGTTCTTGCTCTTCTGAATTAAATCAACGGCATCCTCGACTGAGTTGTACCGCGACAGCTTTGCGCGCTTAGACAACTCGCGGGTGATGGCCAGCGACAGTAAGCTGAAGTAAGCCTCGTCATCCTCGCCGTCAAGGAAGCCAGGGGCGCGGATACCAAAGGCGCTGAGAAGCTTCTTGGCAGTGTATCGGCCAGCATCAACAGTGCGTTGGATGAAGACAGTAGGGCCCTGCTCTCGGAGTTCCCGACGCAGCCTGCTTGCTTCTTCGGGCGTGCAGGCATCTGGATCTAGAATCGTCCATGGTTAGTAACTAAAGTTTGCCACAGTAGCGACAGGGAAATGCAATCATGCCGGCTCGGTTTCCACTTTGAGCGGCAGGTGACGGGCAGGAAGATGCAGAAATACCTCGGGTCCACTTGGACCGTGGTTGTGAATTACAAGCCAAAGCAAGGAAAGGAAGCGGGAGCTGATGAGACAATGAAGGAGGGCGGGAGGAAGAAGCCATGGGGAAATGGCTAGGTAAGCCCAGAAACACAAAGAGGCCAAAACTCACCATCAGAAATAGCGCCAGGATCGGCAGCGAGATCCTCAAAAGCATCTTCAAAGAGCGAATCCGTCTCCCACGAGTCGCGAACATCTGCGACTCTCTCCTCGAGCTCAGCCAGAGCCACATTGGCGGCAGCTTCCTTGATCTGGTCCTCGGTAGGGTTGTTGCCCAGCTTGTCAAACGCGTTGGCGTTAGCTTTGCGCTTTGCGAGCGACACGCCCTTGGCGGCACCTCGCTTTGTGTTCATTTTGGGCGGGCGCTGAGTTGACAAGGAAGCAAGACCAAGAGCAGAAGAGTTGGTTGATGGCCAGTTAAAGTAAAGAAGATGACAGGATAGAAAGGCGAAACCAGGGGAGAAGCCAACAGTGGGCTGGAAATTAACAAAAGTGTGCGAATGAGTTGGTTGCAAGGATGTGTTGGTTGTTGTTTTTTTAGGATGCGTGGCGTGCGGTGCGAATTTACCCGCGGCAGTCAGCAGTAAATTAGGTATGTGAGAAAGCCGGTGAGCGTCAAGGTGATTTCGGTGTCTCAGTTTTTTTTTTAATGGGCGATAGGCGATGGAGACAAGTTGGCCACGCTGGGGCTTTTTTTTTTTCTCCAAGGGGGGACCAGTGGAGGGGGGGGGTGGTTGGGTTTTGGGTGGTGGTGGAAGCGTGGGTTTTGTAAGAGAAAAGGTTGACAAAGGAAGAAAACGGAAGAGGAAATGCAGAGGAAATAGACTGGCAGGAGTCAGGTAGAGTAGAATAAGGTAGAAGAAAGCGGGTCAGCGACACGGAGACGGCATCTAAGATTAAAGTCGATGGCGACAAGACGAGCGCGGTAAGTCTTGGCTTTCCCCTGCTCTCTCCAGTGACTAGTTCTTTGGTCGCGTCTGTGCTCCCTTGTTGAGGCAAGTATTGCCGAAATGTATTCTGTCACTCTCTCAAGGTTTCGTTTGCCCGAGTAGCCAAAAGGGTTGCAGAGGAGAATAACGAGAAGGTGGTCAGGGCGGAGCAGAGAGGAGAGGGATTGGGAATTGGAATTGGGACGGGGAGACCAGGGAGCTAGCTGGGCGATGGGCCAGATAGGCGACGGGGGTGGGGGGGAAGGGATGGGAAAAGGGAAAGGAAGAAGAGAGAAGAAAAGAAGCAAGAAGGATTTTAAAAAAGGACCAAAGGCAATAAAGCACCTTAATTAAGGTCACGGTCAGGCCGGCAAGGTCAACCTGAGGAGGGGGGGATAGGTGCGGAATGCAAGACGTAAAGACTGCGAGACGCAGCCAGGCAAACGCGAAATGCAAGCGAGCCAACGTGGACGGATGGAGAAAGTGGCCACAGAACCCAGACACACAACGCACTAGGGCAACAAGAGCGCAATACTTGGAGCAAGGCAGCTTCTTGAATCTCGAGCCGAACGATGCCAAATGTTGGTTTTGTGTGTTTGAAATGATTCAAAGGAGAAAAGGGAACATGGGAAATGGAACAATCGCGTTTATCGTTTCGGCTCTTGGGGTCCGTGCGGCTGGGAGTAATTAGGTGCGAGTAGTCATACCCAGCCAGATGAATGCCGATAAAGACAAGAGCCGAGCTGGTTGAGGACGAGTTGATGCCGATGCCAGATTCAGGCTTTTCTAGGCTTTGCGTTGCCTTGTATGTCGTATCTTGAACGCAATGTAATGTGTTGTCTTTTTTTGGTGGGTGTGTGTTGTGTGTCGTAGCAGTCACCTGCTTTTCGATTGCTAGTGTGTGGTGGTGCTCTGTCTCTCTCTTCTTCTTTTTCTTCCCTCTCTCCTCTCAAACCTTCCTCTTGGTTGTGAATCTGTAACCTCTCGGGTGCGAGTATCCGTCCCAGCAAGTCCTTGGCGAAACTCTGGCCGATAAAAGGCTGTTGCGGGATGGAAAGAGGTTGCCAGAGCGAGCAAGCAAGAAGCAAAGCAGATAGAAGGGGACCAAAGGGCGATGGAAACCAGGAGAAGCGAAGAGGACGGCCAGGCACAAAGATTGGAATGGACGGGCTGGCCCTGGGCAGCGGACGACAGAGAGAGCGAATCCGAATGAGTGACGAGAGAATGCGAGCGCCCGAGTGACAGTGACGAGACGTGAGCGACAGGCAAAGTAAAACCAGACGAGTCGCAAAAAGCCAAGCAGGGGTGAGTACATACTACATTGAAACGCAAACCCACGCGATGAAATGCGACGTTTACCTGCTCGCCATCTAGGTAGTTTTGCTCTCGTATGCGAACCCTTTTCTTCTTCTTCTTCTCTTGTCCGTCTCGTCTTCCTTGTGTCTCGAGTCGTCGTTCCCTATCTCGTTGCGTCTAACACTCTGGCTATGCCAACCTGCCCAGTCCAGCCGAGTCCAGCCCATTCCCGCGCGCCGGCCCTCTCGCTGTCCCCCCCTAGCCAAGCCAGGCCAAACCAACCCAGCCCAAGCTCGTTCCCATCCAAATTATTACGCACCATGAGCAGTAGCGCCAGCAAAGTTTCCATCCAGAGCGCCACCCCGGTCCCGACCCTCCTTGATCCCCCAGTCTGCGCCTATGATCGATGAGACGTCTGCGCGTGTTAACCAGGGCGCCCAACGCTGCTGCATCTCGCTCTCCATCGCCTTGCTTGGCTCTTCTTGGGAGCGCAGCTGTCGGGCTCAGCTTGTCTCGTAACTCGACCCTCTCCGCGCCCAGGGTTGCTTTCTTTTTCCTCGTCGTCGCATAGGAAAAAGCGGAGAAATGGGCGGGACGGCATATGGTGTGCGTGCGCGCCTGTGTCAGCGTGGGTGTGTTGGTGCTGTAGTTGCATGATATGATGGGCTTATTATTATGCTCTACCTGTTCAGGCCTGCTTTACGAGTTCTGCAAATGTGCCCTCTCGTCGTCGTCGCCGCCCTCTTTGCCTGCTTCCCACCCACGCTCCACGGCCCCTGCTCAACAACACCAACACCAACACCATCACCAACAAGTCTTCCCCCGTTTCCCGTCTCTTCGGCCAAAAGCGAGTCAATCGCCGCTGGCATCAACACAATGCATCCTCCCGTTGCTTGTCTCGGCCTCCTAAATTGAGTCTCCCCCTCTCCACAATCCTCCCTCGCCCAGTGGCAGCCCGCGAGGAAACATGGCGCTGCGTCGTTGGCTGATTGGCTGAGCTACTATCCATCACGGGCTGGCGCTGCCGGGTGCTTCTACTGTGTGCTGGGTTGGGCCATGCTGAGCTATCGCTCCAACAAGTAAAACACACAGGCGCTGATGGACCGATGCCTTAGATGCAATTAGCCTTTCAGCCACGTCTGAGGCAAAAATGCCCTCCTCGTTCCCCACTTTCCCTCTATTTAATGATCATCACCATTTATCGCTGTCATCGACATGCCGATAACCAGCATTCTTGTCCCATCCGTCCTGCCAGTAGCGCCCACCTCTTGTTGCACTCAATAGCACCTAGCCTGTCCTCTCGCTCTCAACAAGTCATCGCCACTCACATGTCACTTTTCCCGCATGGCCCCTTTCCTTTTCCTCCACCACCCGCATACTCCCGACCACGCCAAGTAGATTAACACTCAGTGTGGTGATTGGCGGCCAACTCCGCGCTCCAAGGGCCCCAGGCATGCGCTATTGGTTTTTTTTTTCTTAACCCTTCTCGAGTTACTTGTTGATACTGGTGCTGGTGCCGCTCTCTCGCCCTGTCCATGTTCTCTTTTTCCCTTTTCTTTCTTCAACCCACCGGGACGTGTACCCTTGTAAGCAGTTGTTACACAGCATCAATCGGCGAGTTGCGAAACGGCCACCTACTACAGTGCGTGCGCGCTCCGCCTCAAGACGGCGACCTCCAGAGCACCAGCCCACACTTCGTCCTGGCCCCCTTGTTAAACTTCGTAAATCAAAAAAGAGCTCAGGAAACGTAGCACAAGCCAACCGCCAAACCAGCCTCGGAACTCTATGCGTCTCAGCACGCATACGGAAACTGCCTGTGTGCTCTGAGAGTAGTAAGCTTGCCCGCCAAGACACAGCGATCGACGGCAGCAGGCAGCACGAGAAGCTCCAGCAAGCAAACCACTGCAACTCAGCACTTCCTGGTCATTAGGCTAAGCCTGTGCAAGCCGCGAGGTTTCACAGACATTTCGCGCGGCACAACCCTCCCAAGTCCGGCTGCTCTACCTCCTCGCCTCGCCTCGCCTATGGCCCCCCCCAGTTGCATCCTTAGCCGCCCGCCAGCCACTCATCCAACATCATCATGCTGACCATGTGCATAATCCCCCTCGCCTCACCAAGCTTGCAGCATCAATCAAGTGCTATCTGAAAACTGACCGTCCCCCTCCTCTAACCTATGACGGCCCGCCTGTGGCAACAACCAGGGCACTAAAATAAGCCCAACCGCCTAGCAATGGCTAACTCGGCCTCCCACAGCCTCTAGCCCTTGTGCCATCACCGCCCTAGCCATGCCGAATGTAAATCCCCAATCCAACTTTCAACCAACCCTTGCGGTTGAATTGTCATCAACCTGATCTCAGCTAAAAGAGAGTGGCTTGTAGACTACTTCCTCAGCCTTGTAAACACCAGGTTGCGTTGACTCATCACATTTGGCAGCGTTTGAGAGGCAATACACGACTTCCACAGTACATCACTGGGAACATTTTTCAACAGTGACTTTTTAATCAACGTTGGTAACAGTATTATCATGTGCTTATGCATCCTGGGTATTCCACAATAGTGTATCGATCGTACAAAAAGAAAAAGAATGCTGTTTTATCCCTAGTCGTAACCCAACGAGAAAAGAATGATTAAAAGCAATACTCGATGATCCAGTTCTAGTAAGCCTCCCGTGTTGGTACAGCCCCATTACTCCTATTTATGCGCCGCGCTGTCCTCAGCCCCATTACCTCCATTCTCCCCCTCTGTTTGCCCTTCCTGCGTCGGCCGCGTCATGGGTTGCCATCCTGCGGCAACTCCAGCTGCTATGATGCCTGCCATAACGGTAGGCGCCCCCAGAGCAGAGTTGGACCGAGAACGGTTAGACCTGGGTCGTCTCCGCGAGTCTGGAGTCGCCACCACTGGTGACGTGATGCCGTCTTCCTGGATGGGTGTTTGTGGCACGTTCACAGAATTAGACCGTGAGTGCGATCGCGACTGCGATCGAGAGTGTGACGGGCTTCGCGATCGCGACATGAGCGTCTCCTTGGGATGTTGGATGGCAAATTTCAGGTTATTGAGGCGGCCTCCCTTCATGCGTCTGAGGAAGTTCAGCTCGTCTCGGAGATCCGCCAATGGCTCGGGGTACATCTCCATCTCCTCATCCGAAATGGTTAAGCCGGGAACCTTGTTGGCTCGGCTCCTCAGAAATTCAGGAATGAGGCCCATCACAACCTTGTCCGGGATAAGTCGGATGATGATACCGACAGGGATCGAGATGAAGCCAAGGACAATGGCGATAGCCCAGAGAACACCGCTCTGTCCTTCGTCGGCAATCTGGAATGCACTCCCACCAACAAAAATGATCAAGACTTGGCCGCCACACATAAGGGCGCTGATGCCAATGAAGAACCAGTTCTTTGTAAGGCCCTCGAAGATATTGAATTTGTTGTCAAGACGTCGGTTGCTGCGAGCAGGTTAGCATCAAATGCGAGAGTTATTGGGAATCAATGTCACTTACTTCCACTGGTTGAAGATTTGCATCCACACAAATGTGTTGAAAACCAGCGTAGCAATCACGTCGGAACTGGGTGTGTGATCAAGAGGCAGGATCCCCTTGGGTCCACCGTAATAAAGCAAGAAAGTGATGGCGAGCTGATAAATGGATTGTCCCAGAATCATCTTCCACATGGTGGGAGAAATGATGCTAGAACCCTTGAGCTCTGGCTTCCTGTCCAACACACTATCATGCGGAGGGTCGGTAGCAAGAGCAAGAGCAGCCAGCGTGTCCATGATCAAGTTAACCCAGAGAAGTTGGACAGCGGTCAAGACTGAGCTTTCCTCGCTACTAGACACGGCAGTAACAAACGTCAAGATGACCGCGGTAACGTTGACTGTAAGCTGGAACTGAAGGAAACGCTTGACGGCATCGTTGACAGCTCGACCCCACTTCAAAGCTTTCACAATGCTTGCAAAGTTGTCGTCCATGAGAATGATGGCTGATGCCTCTTTGGCAACTTCGGTACCAGAAATTCCCATCGAGAAACCAACATCGGCCATCTTCAAAGCAGGTGCATCGTTGGTACCGTCACCGGTAACAGCAACAGTCTCGCCCTTGTCCTTGAGGCGCTTGACAAGAATACGCTTATCTTCAGGGCTAGATCGAGCCAAAACATGAAGTCGAGGAATAATCTGCTCCTGCTCAAACTTGGAGAGGTTGCGGAACTCGGGTCCTTCCATGATCAAACTATTAGGTTGCAAAATACCACAGTCCTTGGCAATAGCCTGGGCCGTGATTTTGTTGTCTCCAGTGACCATCCGCACAACAACACCAGCCTGCTGGCAAAGTCGGACAGCCTCGGGCACACCCTCTCGCAGGGGATCCTGGATACCGACAACGCCAATAAAAGACATGTTATGAAAGAGATCGTCGAAAAGAACCTCAGAAGTGCTGCCTTCCGCAAATCGAGCGCCCTTGGGAGTCCATGTGTCGAAGTCCTTGTAGCAGATACCGATGGTTCGCAGCGAGCGCTTGGCGTAGCTCACAATGAGCTGGTTGATGGTATCAATGTTCTCCTGAGACATAGAAGTGACCGAGTCGTCTGTGGCAGGGTTGCAGAGAACCTTGGAGCACTTGGAGAGGATAATCTCAGAAGCACCCTTGATGTAAAGTCTTGCGCCTCCATTGGGGCGAGCAACCACGATACCCATGCACTTGCGTCCAGAATCGAAAGGGATTAATTGAAGTACTTTGGCATTGTCGCGTTCCTCGCTGACAGGTCCCATTCCTAGGTGAGTTCTGGCGAAAATGAGAAGAGCCGTCTCCGTCTTTGAACCAATGAAAGTCTGTTCACCGTCCACCTCGCCCTCGAATGCGGTTGAGTTAAGAGAGATGGATCTCAGAAGAATTTCCTTCACAGGAGCGCTGAGCATCTTGGCAAAGTCTGAAGCAGAGATGTCACCGCTGGTGTCGACGGGGCTAGTTTCGCCATCACTGCCTGCGGTTCCGGGACGGGCTCCGCCAAATCTGTGGCTGGTGCCAATGGCTCCGGAGACAACTTGCATCTTGTTCTGCGTCAAGGTTCCCGTCTTATCTGAACAAATCGTAGTGGCGTTACCCATAACCTCGCAAGCCTTCAGATGACGCACCAGGTTAGCGTCTCGAAGCATTCGAGTTGTGGCAAACGCCAAAGCCAGAGTAACGGCGAGAGGAAGACCTTCAGGAACTGCGACGACAATAATCGTCACCACCACGATGAAGATATTAAGGAACATCTGTCCCTTTTCGGCTGGGGAAACATCCGCTGGTTGTTTGGGCAAGCGAACGAGGAATTCAATGAACAAGACGATGAACAAGAGCAGACCAGCGGCACCACCAAGCTTGGCAATGTACGTGGCAATGACATTCAATTTCATTTGAAGAGGTGTCATCTCGGGGTCCTCGTTCAGAGCCATGAGAGTCTTTCCGTAAGAAGAGTAGACACCAGTAGATGTGCACATGAAAGTGCCAACACCTTCCATGATGCGAGCACCTGATTGGATGAAGGGGTCCATTTTCTTCAGATTCTCATGGTTCTCAATGGCGGCGTAGACTTCGTCGGCAGGTCGTTTGCGGATAATGTCAGACTCTCCGGTTGTCTGTGATTCATCGCATTTCACATTGAATCCCTCAATGAGAATTCCATCAACGGGAACCAAATCACCTGGTTCCAGGTGAATGACATCACCAGCCAGAATATCATAGACGGACAGTTCGATGGTTTTGCCGGACCGTACCGCCTTGACATCACGATCCTGTTTCTTCTTGTTCAACTTGGCGAATTGGCGTTCCTTTTGGTAATCGTTGAGAGATCCGACAATGACGACAATAGCAATGGCGACGATGATAGCCACACCCTCAATCCATTCGACCTTTGGCTCACCTGGCTTATGCTCTCCGCCAAAAGTTTGGTAGAGACCAACAGCCAGACTGATAACCGCAGCAATGGAAAGAAGAATAAGAACTTTATCATTGTAGGTAATCCACATGAGCTCAAGCAGGCTCTTTCCTTTTTTCTCAGGCAATCGATTATCCTTGAAAACGCGTAATCGGTCTGCGAACTTCTCGCCATGCGAATTACTTGAAGGTTGTGGGGGGGCGGCTGATACACCCTCGGTTTCCAACTTGTAGTTCTTAGATGTGGCTTCTTCGAACGAGACTTTTCCTTCCAGATGAGTCTCATCTGTGCTCAGTCCAGATTTCCGATCGGTTCGCAAACCCTTCTCGATACCTGCAAGGCCTCCCAGCTTATAGAACGCCTGCAAACTCTTCGGGTTGAACATCTTGTTCATTTGACCAGGAACAAAAGCAAAGGGATTGTTCTCCACCTGGAAATCCGCCTCGGTGCCCACATCAGCCTTCAGGGCATTCTCGTCGTTCATAATCTTATGGCTGCTGAGCTCGGATTGTTTATACTTTTCAACTTGCGTCGACATCGAGTTAGATCCCACGACGGTTGTCTCGCCGTGAGAGGAGAAGGAACGCGACATATCCTCCGAATCAACTGAGTTTTGACGCGATCGCACGTTTTCGGGAACGGCTAGGAATGCAGCACCGCGCTCACCCGATCGCGACGTTACAGGGCTGGATACATTGTGGGGGCTGGTTGGTCGGTTGTCTTCAGGAGGAACAGATGTGTTCAAGTCAAGTCGGGGATTTCGTTGCGATATCCAGCTGGCTGAGAGAGGGTCGACAGTTGTGCTGGGGCTCACAGGGTCGTCTTGAGAATAGGATGGCTGACTATGTAAACCATGGTGCTGAGAATCGGGCGCCATCTCGAGAGGAGGGGAGGCTGGATTGGCATCCGTTGTGTCGATGGTTATGGTAGGACTAGAAGCAGGCCAAGTTAGCAAATATACACGAGGCTTCGAAAGATATAGTGGGCACGCGGCAACGGATGCCTCCCGGGCTTAAGGTCAGTGACATACGCTCTCCGCCTCCCAGGCGGGTCATTCGAAGGTTCTGACATTGTTGACGGGCAGACCCAGAGGTCCGGTGTTGGGGAAAAGAAAAAATCCCTGCCAAGGCAAGGCTGGGGCGAGTATCGAGGTCGCGATAGAGGCTATGCAAGAGAGGCGAGGTTCGGTTAATGTCGAGCAGAGGGCCAAGGGAAGGAAGTAAATCGAGAGGCGTGGAGCCAAAGGGCCCGGCGTGGGCGAAGCAGATGGTTAGATGTTAGAGAAGTATCGGGAGGTGGAATCCCGACGGAAGGGATGATGGATCACAGCCAGCTTAGCAGCATTCTCATGAATGGCTTCCGACGTTGCAAGTTCAGAGAAGCAATTGCCTCGAGGAAGACAGGCCAGAGACGGAGTGCAGCACTCCTCTGTTTTACTGCCCGCCAAGATTGTGAGGCAGTGCAGACAGGCAAACTGATTGGCCGCTGTGCAGTAGCCTTGCTCGCCACACACCCGTGTCCGTCTAGAAACAACCAGGGTGGAGCCAGGATGGAGCCAGGGCAACCACTCCGGAGCTGGCACCTAAAGTTGAGCGCGCCCCACAGTGGCCAAGCGCTAACCACTCACGAATCAGTGCGACTGAAAACTTTGGTTCTTTCCGTGTAGTCTCGTGTAGTTGATGGGTACCCTCCACGTAATCTGGCAAGGCAAGGTACCGGGCGGAGACCTGTGGGCTCTACCGCTCAGGTCGTCCTGTCCCGAGCCCACACCCCCTGGCCGCCGCGTTGACCCAGTGCAATCTCGATCGAAATGACACTGGCCAAAGACTTTTTCCACTTTGGTGCCCTCGATGAGCAATCTATGGCACTCCATTTCCAGATCGCCGCGCAACAACTCTGGCTGGTGACGGTTATTCTCACCATGACAGCAACAAGAAAAGTCGATGATGTCTAATTGAATCGCTTCCTAGGCCTTTCTGTAACTCAGCGAAAGACTGTTTGCCCTGCCCTGTGCAGATGACTCGATCTACCACTCCACTTCCCCCAATTCCAGACTTCTCTGCCACCTGGGCGGCCTCTCGCGGGGGCCGACGCACAATCAAAGAGGCTGAGCCTCTGGGTTTTTCAATGCAAACTCACCATTGTATCGCAAAGCAAAGCTCAAGGCGGAATTGATGACGCTGAGGAGCAAAGTGCATCACATGCTCTACACATTCGTGGTCTCGCCCCAAGTTCGCCCCGACCACTTCAGAGGCCGCGACACAGGCGCACACACATGGCAAGGCACTGTACGGAGCGCAGCTTGGCTGATTGCCAGTACGGCGCCGGCGACAGTCTGGTTGCACCTCATTCGACGATTGGCGGGCTCCCTGCAGATCTGGAGATGGTGCCGCAATGGCGACGGAAAGCCAAGCCTCTAACCAGCCTAGCAGTGGTCCCATCGCTGTGGCATCACTTGGCGCAATTCAAAGTTTCGCGCTCGCTCCCGAACCCGAAATCGAAATAAAATCCCACAACCCGTCATTGATGGCTTTGGCACGCATCCGATACACAATATTCGTTTGCGCGTCCTTGCAGCACTCTATTTCGGCGCTTCTCGTACGCTTTAGGATGCTATAGGCTCTCACTGGCACTGTTCCTCGGCTGAGCCGGGGGCACAGTCGTATCCGATGGAGTCGCGTAATGAAAGGTCCCTAGGTACCTGATAACCATGCTAAACTGTGTGTCCGTGCAGGTACATACATCCACAGGGCCGCAAATCCTGTCCAGTATCGTCCTGTTCTGGAAAACAAGCAGGAAGCGCAGCGCATTGCAACACCACCTGGCATAACTGAACCAACAGCTGCAATTTCGTATGCAAGCCCCGAGACCCAGTTCAGCATCCCTACGTGGAGAATACTCACCGCATGATAATTATTGGCCAGCTTGGCGGTCACCATGACGAAGGCGGCTGTGAGGAAAAACAAAACATGTGAGACCAGGAGCCACACCCCAGCCGCATGACAGAAAACATGATATACGACAATACATGTGCTACGAATCAAAGTTACTAAGGAAGGATAAACGAAAAAGAGAATTTCTCGGGGATAAATACAAAGGCAAATAAGTCATTTCCGTGATACCATGATAATTTACTTGTTCATATGAATTAATTAATCATGGTATCGTGGTTTTTCCTTCCGAATACCCAAAGATAAAGACGTGGTGTACCGTACCCTCTGTCACCCGTGTGCAAGGTTGCTCCAACCCCTGGGAGGAATCCTTTCCAATCCCCACGCGATGCAAAGGAATCGCGGCGATTTCCTGGTTCTATGCTGAGCCTGCAGGGCATCCAGCGGCAATTTCCTGCCAGAGTTGGCTATCTGAGCCACATGGCTGAGCTTATTTGTGCCATCTGCTCCGTGCTCTGGGTCCGGAGATTGGAACACGCAGGTTCCGTCAACTTGACACACAGGGTCCGGAAAATAGCATTTACTTGCAGTGATAGAATATATTTCTCCAAGCACCGGCGTCCACTCGGTGCCCTCTTTCTTCCCTGCAGTAAATTTACGCGCGCGCGATCGATACGTTGCGACGCCCTCGCCCTTCAAACATGTTGGCGCCGAGCTTCTCCCTAGGTCTCCTATCCCAGAGACACCCTTTACCAACGGCTGGGGCCCAGATGGATGCTAATTGTGGGCGGCTCCACAGCTGCGACTTTTAAGCTATTTCCCCGTGGACCTTTTCGTAAGCGCCGTCTCCCCACTCCTTGTCGTCGACAAGGGTTAGCCGACCAAGTTTGCATACTGTACAAGACGATACACTGCCAAGCTTCTTCGCTCGCAACCGCCCTTGTCAGGTCCATCAAGCTACCGCCCGCCTGAAGGATGGACCATGGTATGGCTTAAGCATTGCCACCAGGGGCCTATCGCAGGCTGCATGGCTGTGAGTACGCGGAAATTGCCTTGCGACATCAATGATACAATGGGGCTAATGGAGCCAACCTCGCGGCCCCAATGACATACCATCGAGGAAATGGCCACCAAGGCGGTGCAGCCATATCCTACGGAGGGTTGCACGAGTTTGGGTTCACTGGTGTGCCACGCAGCTTCGTTGACGTCGTTGCCATGCAGAGAGGTTCGACTTGACCGGGAGTCACCTGACCTAGCGCAGATCGCTCACAGTGAGGCCTCTTTTTACAGCCCAAGACTTGAAGAGGGATAGATTAATTCCACAGCAATCACTCTCAACAGTTTCATCGTGATTAGCGGTGGCAAGCGGCGCCGACACAGCCTCGGTAACATGTCACAAGGCATCGAGGCAGGTGTAAGGAGGCCTGAGATCGGACGCACTCGTGTGCGCTGTGGGCCAGCATTCCAGATTGTGCTCCAGATGTTGACTACGTTACAGCAGAGAGCCCTAGCATTGCACTGCAACACACACGTGAGGTAACGATGCTTACAACGCAACGCACCATGCACCATCATTATTTTGTGGTGTGTAATTGATCGATGACAGATGACGACGTTTTTTCCCGTTCCCTGCTGGTCAACACGCCCTTCAAGGGTGGTTCATCCGTCGTCAAAAGAGAGTTGAGCTTTTTTGGCCTCCAGCCAATCACGATGCTTTTTCGGAATAGGGGGGCCAGCCACTGACCAGTTCATGCATATCACCATGATCAGATCAGGTTTCTTGTTTCCTTCGAGCCCCCTAGCTTTCGCAAATTACCGCCCTTTGTAGGGCTAGTGTTCCGCTGCCGGGACTCAAACCATGACTGCCCTCGTCAATCGGACAGCATGAGAGGAAAAGGCCGCTTGTTCGCTGCCGACTAAACCTATTCGGGCCACCACAGGGTGCTCAGCCTCAATGCGATCCAAAATCACAAGACGTGACGAATAGGCGGTAGAGGATTAGTGGGTCTGCCACAAGAAGGACAGGAATCGGGCATGGCCAGTGATCAGAGCACCTTGCCAAAGGCGGCAACCAGGGAGAGAGCAGGGAGATGACGAACAGTCAGCATCTGCTGAAGCCCGAGGACAAGCTGGCTACCATGTGGAAAACCTGCTTGAAGCTCCTTCTGGAACGGGCAGCTGGCAGTTGATCGCCTGAGAACCCACTGCGTCAACCAACCAGCCCGTCCAATAAGCAAAATGCCCGCCACCTCCAAGGTGAGTCAAGGCGGGCAAAAAGAAGCTTAACTGAACCGGGTGTGCTACTAATGCTGCCAAAGGTCACCCCACCAGCAAGCAGCTAGACTATCTGGCGAACGCGACCCAACCTCACAGACACATGCAACGGGTCTTGACCCGACGTTAGGCATACCCAACAATCACAGTGGCGGTCTGCTCGACCCCATAGGGCGGTGCTCGCGGGGACTTTGCCGCTCCCCGGCCGCGCAAGCGAAGTACCCAGCTAGCAGCTGGGCTTTTACGGGATGAGGTTACTTGTTCCACCGCCGGACTACGTTCAGCTCGCATAGCGACAAGTTGATGTTGTGCTCTCGGACACGATCCGCGGAAGCCACGGTCCCCGTAATCTCGGTACCGAATGCCATGTCAGACGCGAGACGACTTTGTCGGTCAGCACAAAACCACATCTAAGATCTAAGCCACCGTCGGGGAATCTTGTGCGGTAGGCAGCAATACTGGCGAGACGCGGCCGTGTATCGAGTGTGATGCCTGGAACAACATTAATGACCCGTCTGACTTGATGATGTCCAGCAACCATGAGCCACCCACATAACCGTGGAACAGGGCTCCAGCCTGGCGCACACAACGTCGTGCCAACACCTGCCTAAACCACTAAGTCTAATTTTTGCTGTCAGATCTATGAATCCGTCGGTCTGTCTGCGGCGCTTCCCCATAGGTTGGCTGACATGCGGCGGCCGATACCAAGGTGAAGCATCTGAGCCCCCCGAGGCCTCACATCCTTCGGGAAAGACTTTATTTTCCACGCAAAACATTACGATCCGTTTTTGAGGCTGTGAAGGCGTATTCGTAAATGCAGTGGATGAAACAGGCATCGCCCGTTGGACGGGTCGTCCCAAACGAAGGTGTATCTTGGCGAGACAAAGTTAAGGGTTCCTATGCATCCTTCCGTAACGGGTGGTTCGATGCGACTGAGATGAGCCAATCGTTCCTCCATGTATTCAGCAGTGGATGCGTGATGTGTCAATATTTCATAATGTGACATGTAGAAATGGTTATTGCGGAGTGTGTTGTCTCATTGATATCGAATAGTTACTACATGTCATTATTGAGCAGCGTAGCTGCCAACTGCTTTACCTCGCAAACACTCGAAGAATAGTTTTCGGTTTCGGGTCTCATGTACTAGCACAGTTTATAGTTTTTTCTCACACCATTTCAACTTGTCCAGGGCTGATGCAAACTCTCTTGGCGCATGCCCAGTCGCGCATTGAACCATGGGATATTGACTTTGGGCCGACTGTGCGATCACCGCCAAGTTTTGGCCAAGTCCTTAGATCCCGCACCATACACTCTGAAAATCATTTCAACCGAGAAAGAAAACCGAAAAAGAAAAATCACACCGGGGGGTGCGTATGTCTGTGTCCTGGATCGTCCTTGGCAGGCAAAACAAAACTTTACTGTGTTCATATCCCCCGGTTATATCCAGAGCCAAGCACAATTCAATGAAGAAGCTTTTTGGGAGTTTTTTTTTTTTCCCCTTGTCCCTCGCATTCACAGATCCCTGAGCAATAATGCTCAAAAAGACCGAACAACATTATTGCCGGAGCAAATCAGAAACCACCCACCCTTCATGTATACACGGCGGATCTGCACCACCTCCGGCAGCACAGCCACCTTGACAACCGCACAAAGCACCCGCAACCCCTCACTCGGGCGTGCTTTTTTGCATCATGTCCTGCACCTGGAGCCCGGAATGAACATTGCCGGTGCCGGTCTCTTAAAGCGAGCGACACAGATGGTGATGAAAAAAACGAAAAAACTGCAGCACTTCATCACACCCCCCCTCACCTAGAGGTTTTCCCTTGCTCCACCAGAGCGTGGCTGTGCCCAGAGTCCTGGTCCAATCCGCGACGTGTGCTCGAATTTCCCCCCGGCAATCACATCGTTTTTTTTTTCTCTTCGCCCTTGCTGTTGAGCTTCTGGGGGCGGGGGCTGGACTGAAGGAAGAAGGTCTGGGCGAGTCTCGTCGATTCTCGGCGCCCTCAGCCGGGCGTCCGATGGCGTCCGTGTGAAAGCCCGTGGCTTGAAAGCTGTTCCAGATCAAGAGCGATCTGGGCTCTCAGACGGGGATGCACCCGACGATACACACGGAAGAGATGGGAACCGTTTTTTCCCCCTCTCCTCCTTCGAACTAGCTACTAGCTTTTGAATTTATTGTGTGTGTTGTCGCGGTTGCATGCGTGCGAAATGAGAGGTGGGCTATGCGACTCGTTCCGGCGGGGGGACGTACCAGGTCTAGGTTCCACGTCTGCCAACATCTCATTCCTACGTGTCATACGACGGCGTGATTACCGCTGTTGGCTTGGCCCACTTGAATCAGACGACCAATCTCCTCACAGTTCAGTTGATGCAAGCAATTGACTTTTTGGCGAACACAACGAACTGTATCCGATTCCGTGCTTTCAGCTGTATAAACCGTCTACATGCCTACCCTATAGTCCACCCTAATTCTAACAATGAAAGGATATACTTGTTGAAAATACGACATCTAAGTCTCTTTTTTATCTCCTGCCCAAGTCGACTTTTCTTACCGAGACCATGTCTTCGGCTCCCTCTTGTTCCTTCAGTGAATCCGCGGGGATCCCAAAGAAAGGCGCGACTCCGTGTCTAACAACTCCCTTCCAGAAACCACCTACAATCTGCTTCAAGTCTCCTCCCGTCTGTTTGAAATCGGGAAAAGCGTTAATCTCGAGAAGCCACGCGGCTCCGTTCGCATCGACCAAAAAGTCAAGCCCAAAGACTTCAAAGGCGTTTGGCATCGTCTGAAAGTGCACAGGCATCGCCTTGGCGGCGCCCTCAAAGACCTCGCCGGAAATGTCACAAATCTGGCCGAAGATGTCTTTGCGCGTAGACTCCGGCAGAGGAAGATCCCAGAACCGGCGCACCGTGTTCTCGTTGGGGGAGTCCTGGAGACACGTGTTTGTCAAGAAGGCCTCGATGTCGTCCGGTGCGTCGCCGGGGGCTGCGTAGGGCTTCCCGGCAAACAGGGCGAGCATGTGCCTGTAAACGTAAACGTTGAGACTGCCGGTGCAGAGAACGTATGTTCGGATGTGAAACTTGTGCTTGCTGTCCTCCAACAGCAAAGGCGGGTGAATATATGGCTGGGCAACAAAGTGACGGAGATGCGAGGTAGTTATATAGTCGCCATCATCATCGTCGTCTTCCTTTCTAGTTGTTTCGCCAGCAGCGTCCTCATCTTCGTCGTCGCTGTCGGGGCGATCCTCCTCCCAGCCGTCAAAGATGGCTTGTAGTTCTTCCATTGAGCTGAAGAGTCGGATTCCCTGGCCCCTATCGCTCATACCAGGCTTCAAAATCCACCACTCCTTGGCAGCAGACTCTTCTTCTGCAAGAGCCTCATTGCGGTTCATGCTTTCCTGAAGATCAAATGCCTCTACCAAGGCATCATCCAGGAACTCTGCGTAGTCAACCTCAAAGTTTTCACTTCGCTTGAAGTGGTCCTTGAGGACGGAGGAAGGATTCTTGGCCACCCAGTGGTCGACGGATGTAGAGAGGTAGTGCTTGCGAATCAGGGCTTTCCTAATCATGTAACTGTTGATGAGTGACGTCTTATCGTGGGAACCGGCATATTCAAAGTCGATTGCCTCGTAGGCTGTAATCTGAAGCACCTTTGTGCCCGAGTAGGGAAACATTTTTGACACAACGTTTTCACCACCGGACGCAGGCAACTCGGTGATGATGTTGACAGCGCCCTCGGGCATGAGAGACTTCAGGGCATCCAGAATCAGGGGCTGAACATAGGAATCCTCGTATGAAATGATGGCTTGGATGGGGGCTTTCCCGGCACTATCCCCCTTGAGACGGAGGGGGATCTCAACTCCCTTGACGGAGCTGGTTTTTTCCACCGGGGGACTGGGACTGCACAACCACTGGTAAGAATGCGCTTTATTTGGAAACAAAAAATATGCTGTCCACGTAGGATACAGGCCAAAAACACATCATGCATCGTTTACTCGTTACCCAACTCGAGATCCAACCGACAACATCAATGCCCGCAGCGCCAGGGATATACTCACAGTTCTAGCTCTTTCTCGTTCCACTCGCCGGGACCATGCATGAAGTTTGCCTTGAGAGGAGTAACACTGGAAGAAGAATTAGCAGACACTTTGCGGCCATTTTCTTTTTTTTTGTGGACAAGACTCACCTTGTTTTGCCCTCCTTGACAGCCCATCCATCATTACCAGGAGCAGACTCGTCGACGCTCTTGTAGACGTCGGTGAACTTGGGCGCCCACTTGAAGTGCTTGTGAACATGGCCCTTCCTGGCGCTGGCGCTGTCTCCGCCCGTCACCTCACCTTCGAGGCCCTCGCGTATCCTCTCTTCCTCCTCGTTCTCATCGCCAGACTCGCCCTCAATCTCCTGGAAGCAGCCACCTTCCCGCCAGTAGTTCTGCAGCACATTGGTCCAGATGGTCTTGTTGTTTTCAAGACCCTCAATCAGGGGCACGTTGACGCTGTACAGGTCAGCGCTGCCGTCGGTCGGCCACTGTTTGTAGAGCGCCTCAACGACCCTCACGCTGTGCCGGCAGGCGGCTTCGATGATGACGGGGTCATGGTTCCGGGTGAAGAAGGCAAAGCTCAGGGCAATGGCCTTGCGCTGGCACACGGCGGCCTCCAGGGCTGCGCCCATGGTTCCCGAGCTCAGGGCGAACACGGCCGTGGAGTTCCGGCCATAGTTGGGACCGCTGACGACGAGGTCAATGGGGCCGCGCTCCTGGAAGAAGTGGTGGAGGCCGATCTGAACGCAGGAGGCGGGCGTTCCGTCAACGAGAATCCACTCCTCCACATCGCCCGAGGGAGAGGGCCGGCGGTGGGTAGTGCCCTCCGAGTCCTCGCCGTGGATGTTGGCCGAAGGACGGTAATACAGCGGCCGCAGCGTCTGGCCGATCATGTGCGCCTTGCCAATCCATGAGCGCTGGGTGTGAGGCAGGCACACGGAGACGGTGTGCCCGGCCTGCTGGAGCTGCTTAATCAGGCAATGGACGTAAGGGGACGAGTGAGGCGACGGCGGCCCGTCGTCGTTGGTGACGAGGATGTGCATCTTTCAGTTTCAGGCGTTGGCGTTGACGGGGAAATGAGCGACGATTGCGTGGGCAGCTCCCGGCCGGAAACGAAAGCAGAGCAAGGTGTCTGGTCAGAAAACGAGGCAAATGCAGCCCGGCCAAAATCGCGTCCCGTTGGGCGTCAGTCTTCAACAGTCCTGATGCAGTTCGATCAAGGGCCGGAATGGATTTGTTAGGTGAGGGGCAACGTGGGGCAGCGAGAACCGGAAGCCGACTGGACAAAACCAAGCACGCAACCACATCATGCATTTGGCTCACACAAAAAGGTTTCGATGCAGTAATTGGATCCGTAATATCCTTGATTTGATTTAGACTACCTAGAAGCGCACGAAACAGGACTCACTAACTCGATCTACCAGTAGACTTCGACTTGCCTTTCAATGAGGTATTCGTATCCATCCGCCCATTCATTCACCCTTCCCCTTCCTTCTCTCTTTGAACCAGTGCTAATGCTTTACCATGTCCGTTCATTCAGCCATCCCTTGTTCTGATTCAACTAAAAAAAACATTGCCTGCCCTTCGGTCCATTACAAAGTGTCCATTTAACGCCGTGAAATTTTCCATCCCCTGGTCGAGGGATTAACAAATTGACATGGAGAAATGAATTTAAAAATCGGTTGCCGGGACCTTTGCTCATCCATCTGCCCGACAGATGACGTGCACAACCGAGACAATTAACACAACCATAAGAAAGCCAATAGGCTAAAGTATTCAGAATGGAAAAAGGCCAGTTTAGGTGCGGGTGCGCTTTGCTTGCGCTGGCGCCACGCTGTCGTCAGCTTGTCGCTTTGTCCCTGAGGTGGCCTTGTCTGCTTTTGTTCGGGACCACGAATCAAAGGGGCTTCTTCGGCTCCTACCCTTGATAGGAACCGCCTGATCAGCCAGCTTGTTGGTGGACCTGGTTGTTCGCCTTGTGTCTGGAGGTGACACAGGAGCAAACTTGGGTGCTTCAGGAGTGCTTGCACGTTGACGGGTCTTGCCAGGGGTTTGGGGCTCAGGAATCTCAGCAGCCTTGGAACTTTCTGCCACTGGCTCTTCTTCTTGAGCATCTTCAATGTCGGTTGCAGCCTCCTCTTCATCAATCATAGCTTGCGTCTTTGGAGTCTGGAAAAGAAGGCGAGGCTTGATAGATGAGCGGGTGAGAGGGCGAGAGAGACGGACCTCCTCATCGATCTCATCATCCAGCTCCTCCAAATCCTCAGTGTCGTAATCAGTGAATTTGCGGAAGAACTTCTTGCCACGGCTGCAACTCATGTTAGTTAAAATGTAGTCAAGTGAGATAGTGGGCAAACTTACAAAACATAGACCATTCCATCTTCACGTCGGGAGGCGTCGTCAATAGACTGGGCACCTTCACCGGGAATGTTGACATGTCTGCGCTTGCTTCGGCGCTTGGATGGCGAAGGAGGTGCAGCATCACCGTAGAAAGGGTTAGACTCGCTCTCATCCTTGGTTGGGACCCGGTCTTGCGAATCAGTAAAGATCTCAATAGGCTCTTCAATTTCTTCAGCCGTGAAGCTATCCAAGGAGATGCCAGTGTATTTCTTGGTGCGTCTCTTCTTGGGGCTGGGCATCATCTCGGCTTCAGCAGGGAAGAGGTTTCGAGCAATAGATTTGATGTTGGCGGCAGTCTTCTCATTCGGTGGCTTCACCGGAGTCTTTGATGGAGTAGGAAGCATGCCAGATGCGCGGGTGAGGCTTGAGTTGGTCGGGCGCTGAGCAGTTTCACTGATTCCTAGAGAGGCAGCAGCCTGGGAGCTTCCAGAGGCGAAAGAGCTTGCGGCGCGGCGAACGGAATCCAGCGCAGGCTGGCGCTTCTTCTGTGGTGAGGCCATCGGCGACATGGTAGAGTTCTTTGTTGACTTCTTTGCGGTGCGAGGAGATCGAAGTGGGTTGCGGTTAGAAGCTCCAGGAGAAGGGGTGCGAGCGCGCTGAGATGAAATTCGTGCCGACTTGCGAGGGGTGAAAGGCTCCCAGTTGTCGTGGTAGCCGAGACGAGGAGTTGGGGGAGTGCGGATGCCAGTGGGCGGAGGAGGCGTAACGGAGCCATCGAAGGCGGCGACCATGATGAAAGGCGGGTGCAGCGAAGCGCTGCGTTGAGCAATGGATGATGCTATCGCTTGCGCGCAACAACTTCTCTCGAGGTGGTGCGACGTCGCGACTCGAGAATCAACAACACCGGATATGCCAATGCTATCCAAGTTGGGATAGTTGGGCGTAGCGGTGGGACGGGGCAACGGATCGGAAAAAACGCGCGAAAAGCTTTTTCGTGGACGATTAGTAGCGCCGGGTGGTGAGGGAAGTCGGTATTAGATGCGATGTATGCGGGTGAGATGGAGGAATTGCGGCGAACGATTCTGAGTGAGAATATTATGATGATGGGAGAGGATGAGATGACGCTTCACAGGTAGGACGGTTAGACTCAAAAACAAGAGAAAGCGGAGGGAGGCTGGTGGCTGGGGCGATGGTGGAATGCACCAAGTACTTGAGCCTTACCCTGGAGCCCTGGGAGCCCACCAGCCACCGACTTTCCTCCCCTGTTATGGTCAAATTTCGGGCGGACGCCCCACTTTACACCCCTTCCAAGGCGCGTCCAGCCCCGCTCAGACGCGTCTCTTTCGCGACCGACGCGCCCAATCAACGACCCGCGTTGCCCAGCACTCAAAGGGGTACGTACCAATCTGAAAGAGCTTTCAGTGGGGCTGCCAACAAGGTCTGCCCCTCATTCATCCCCAGTGATTGAGCGCAGCAACGCACAAAGCGAATCAGAACGCAGGTGGACAGCACGGCATAAACACACAGGACACGCGAACAACGCATGGCCGCTTCGTTCGGGACCCTGCGTACACCACAACCGGCCTATCTTATCAGCCGTAGTCGCGCGCCGCACATAACGTCACTGGCCATCGTTGCAGCCCCTCAAAACATTGCAGACTCCGCTCGTGTGCTCACTTTCATCTGATACGCCGCCCTTGTTGATTTGGCTGTCTGTCTATTTTCCCAAACGCGGCCACTACCGGCAGACCCCTCCCTTCCACACTCATCCCGCCCAGCGATCTCCCTCCGCAGCCGCCCCTAGCCATGGCCGACGATACAACCCAATTTACAGAGTCAGACATTTGGGAGACGCCCAATGCCCCACCCACATCTCGACCACGAACTCCAAAAACTCCTAGAACACCAAAGACTCCCTCGCGCCAGGAACGTCCCACCGAACCCATTGACCATGAAACCGCTTTGCGCAAGGAACTGGAGGGAGTTAGGAACATTAATGAAGCGATCGAGGGCGTAATAGCAACCCTTGAGCGAGCGGGGGGCAACATGGATGTATGCGCCAGCTGGCCGTCCTTGTGGTCCGTGGTTATGGCTGACCGCTTTTCTAGACCGTATCCAAAACTGTAAACAATGCTTCTATTCTTCTCAACAGCTGGACTCGGATACTATCTCAAACCGAACACAACCAGCGATTAATACTGGATCCTTCTTGGAAGGGCGCAACCGAGGACCTTGCCGAACAGGAGGCTGAGGCTCTCCAGAAGCAGCTGGCTGCTGAGAGGAAGGCAGCTGAGGAGGAGCAAAGACGAGAAGAGCTCCGTCGCCGCCGCGAAGAAGAGGAACAGAAGCGAAGCCTGTCTGGTACAACATCCACTCGTGGCACTCGTGGTTCCCGCGCGCTTGGAGCTCGAGGAACGAGGGTGCGAGGACGAGGAACAACCGCTAGAGGCGGCACTGCTAGTTCAGGTCCCAGTCAGGCGTCAGGGAGCAACACATCGGGAATACCATCTAACCGCGGAGCATCTAAAATTGGCAGGGGATATGGCCTTAACAGGACCCGGTCTCGTGGTGCTCGGGGTTAGAATGCACAATTCGATTGGTTGCGCTTTTCTCTTTCCACCACTTAGATACCCAAAATACATAGCCCCAAAGCGGCTACGCCTTTTTGAAAAAGTCGCTCATCTTCTTCATGCCCTTTATGTTAACCTTTTTAAGATCTCGAACTCCCCGGCTTTCAGACGCCTTCTTCTTCTTCTCTTCTTCCATCTTCCGCTTCTTTTCGGCCCGGGCCTCGTCCTCCTGTTCATCACGGTCGTGTTTGCGTGTGTAATCGCCTATAGAACGGACTGCCAAAGTCTCCGTTCGCAGCTTGGCAAGTTTTTCGGTATATTCGTTAAGGGGGGAGAAGTCAATTGAACTTGTACTAGCCAGAGACTTTTCGAGCTGATTGGCCAGGGTGGGCGCAACACAGCTAGAACAGATGAAGTTGAAGGCAACTCGGAGTCTCTGAAGTTTAAGGAGTTCCGGCGAAGCTTCCATGGCGCTCTTCAATCCCTCAGTCGGGGTGGCATCCTCTGTAACAGATGTAGCTGCAGTTGAAGTTTGCGATTCTGAGGCTGCAGCTGCATTGGAAGTGGCGGTCGACTGAGAGTCAGCACTGGAGTCTGTCACAACTACTTCCCCACCCTTCATCTCTCGCTTTTGAACAAGAACTGGTGCCTCAAGCGCCTTCTTGACAAACTTTTCTTCCATGCTTGGGGGTAGACCACCCGCGCTCATTTTCTGAGCCTTGTTGATGATGACCGACAGGAGTTTATCTTCATTGAGTCGGAACATTGTCTCATCGCCTGCTTCTACGGTATCGCAGATTGCGCCCATTCGACGCTCTAACAATGCCCGAGTTTTGGGCCATCGTAATATATCGGAAAGATGCGAGGAATCTTCGGGTAGTTTTTCAAAATGATCGTCGCTTGTAAGGAACATGCGCTTCTGTTCATCCGACCCCTTGGACGATTTTGAGCCAGCCAGAGCGGGGAGCGACAGAAACAGCGGATCGATTGGCGTGGCTAGATACAAGTCCTGGCCGGTGGATGTGCTGGCATTGTCATCGCCATCGGTCTCTGTGTTAGAGGAGGCTGGCGATGTCTCGATCAACCAACTTCGGGGAGTTGTCTTGGGGGTTGCGACTTTGATGAACTCGTAAATACCAGTATCCGGGCAGACGAGGTATCGGGCAGGTCGCGAATGTCTGGGGTTGGGGAGGGTAACAATTCGAGCCTCAAGCGTGGCTTTAGATGGGAGGATAAAGACGTTGGAGGGATTCGCGGATTCGGGTTCCAGCGAGAACTTGGAAGCCGAAGATTTGGATTCTGTCGAGTCCTTTGACTTGGTTGGGGCAGATTTGGTGGATCGCGTCCTAGCCATGATGGCGGTTGCCGAGGAGAACTGGATAAGAGACCGTAGAGAAGGGAGAAAAGGGGAATGGGTGCTAGGCTAGGTTTAAAGAGCGACACAATGCGATGGTATTAAAGATTAGGTAGTTCACACAAAGATAGAAGGATTGTTGAGGCTCCCCAGCTGGAGATTTGCTTGTCGCAAGACTGATCAAGCGCTACTGGAGTCCCGAAAATTAAACAGAGCACGCCTTGACGCGTAAAGAGAATGAGGCGCGTCTGCATACGGGATGCAAGGTCCCCGGCGCGGAATTGTGGTGCCGCCCGCTCCGCTGTGCGCCACACAGCTTAGTGCCAGCCCCAGCCTCAAGACAAGGTTCCCAGGCCGGGGGGTCTGAACTAGACGCCAACGCATAGCAGCAAAGGAACCCAACCTCGATGCTAAAGCCGGGACCACGATGCCAGCCAAGGTTTGTGACGCTTCAAAACATTGCTCCGCATAGACCCCAAATCGTCGGCCCCCTCTCATTTATTTCTCTCTTTCTTTGCTTGCCGCGCTAGTCCCCTGCTCTACCGTCGTCCCTCTCCGTCGGATGGATATCGCTCCCTCGATTTGGGCCCGATCTTGGAGCTTTGCGCCTGCGACAAAAGAAGGAGCCGCCGCCTAGCTCCTCTAGCCATCGCTATACCGCCTTAACCTGGGTCCAGTTTTACATTTCCCAGACCGATCGTTTCACCTCCTTCCAAACCACATCCGACAAGATGCCTCCAGGTGAGTCCCATTCCACTTTCCTCCCCTGCCTGCATATGTGCGAAATTTTATCTAACTGCTTTGCTCTACCTCAGTGCCTGCACCCTCCGAGCCACAATGGCCGCCTCGATCTCCCCACGAAGCCTTAGTTAGCACCCCCGGAGGCCGCAAACGATACCAGCGAATACTTGACGAGACGTCGCCGAGCGCCTCGCCTCAGAGAAGAGTACGCAATCTACCTACGGTCAACCTACTTCAGGAGATGGATCAGGACCACGTGAATGATGAGGATGATGACGAGGACGAGGACGAGGAGACGCTCCAGCTGAAGCTCCAAGAGATCCAGGCCCGCCTGAGACTCAAAAAATTGCAAAAATCCAAGAGGGTGTCTGGGGATGGAGTGGATGGTCTGGGTGCAACCACTTCCGAGCTTGCAATCTCTAGTGAGGGACGAAACCAATCAACCCAGCCGATGCCTCCACCAGTGGCCAGCCCCAAGAGGGCAGCCACGTCACAAGCATTTGTGGAGGTCCCTGCATCGCCTGTTCGAAAGACCCAGCCGACCCAGGTGCCAACGTCTCCAAGCCGAGTGCTCTTAGGGATCGACAAGGGGTTGACTGCGAGGGACGTGTCGTTGAAGCGAGCACCCAGTTACCGAGATTCGCAGGTCAGTCGGGACTCAGCGCCAGGTGGTGGATATTTGAGAAGATCAAGAACAACCACTAGTGTACCGCTATCTTTTGACGCATCTCGTCCGCTAAGTTTTAATGAACGACTCGCATCCGCAAGGAACGAGGAAACTACGCATTTAGAGCGGCAAGAAAAGGTCCAAAAAATGAGGTCCGCTGCGTTTGGAATCAGCCAAGATGAGATGGACCAATTCAAGAAAACTGCTGTCGAGATACCCGATGTGCCTCTGCAACCACCTGTTTTCTCTAGAGAAGAAATCCTCCAAACCAAATCAATCCCAACCCGGTTGCACCGAAGCAACACCCTCCCCAGCGCTCGTCCCAGTTCACAGACAAGCAGCTCAGTCTCGGGCTCAACTGCACCCTCTGCGGCTGAAAGCAACAAACAGGTATCGCCTGCCGAGATTTCTGAGGAACAAGCCTCGGCATTTGAGCCCTACTCAAGCTTTCACCTATCTAAACGCATATTGCCACACAATGTCCTTGCCCGGCATGTTTCTGGCAAAAAGGTTTTCAATATCAAAGACCTACTCAAGGTTGTCAAGGCCCCAGACTTTGCTCTACCAGATATCGAGCAGGATATTGTCATTTTTGCAATTCTTGCCAAGAAATCAGAACCCCGCTCTCACAAGCCCACCAAGCACGGAGGTGAAGACAGAGGGAAATACATGGTCATGGGCCTTGTCGACCTGCAATACGAATTGGATCTATTTCTTTTCAATACAGGGTTTACTAGGTTCTGGAAGTTGACTGAGGGAACCGTGATAGCAATCCTGAACCCCAACATCATGCCGCCTCCCCCTGGAAGACAAGACACTGGAAAGTTCAGCCTCGTCATCAACTCCGATGCGGATAGCATCGTAGAGATTGGAAAGGCTCGCGACCTAGGTTACTGCCAATCGATAAAGAAGGATGGAGACTTGTGCGGCTCTTGGGTCAACAAGAAGAGAACGAGTTTCTGTGAATTCCACTCCAACCAGGCCGTCACAAAGAAAAGAGCCGGCCGCATAGAAGTGAACAGCTTTTCCTTTGGTTCAGTTGGCGAGCGGAAGCACAACCAACGAGAAGCACCCAACTGGGGCAAGAAACAAGAAGATGCACGAAAGGAGCAGAACAAGAACTATGACTGGGAGACAAAGACCCACTGGTTCGTGTCCCGCTCTATGAGTGCCGCCGATCTGATCGATGGAAAGGACCGAACCCCCTCGGACCGCAAAGACAGGGCGGAATTCTTGAAGAGAGACTTGGAGGCTAAGGAAAAAGAGCGGGAAATGATGAAGAAGTTGGGCAAAATCGGCGATGCGGCTGGCAGAGAATACATGCAGCGTGCAGGATCACGCGGGTTGGGCTTATCACAATCTCAACCCGCCAGCACTCGGGCATCTATGGACGAGGCATACAGGCCAGATGCAAAATCTCTTGGACTAACAAAGGCCTCAAACATCCACTTGAGCCCCATTAAGCGCAAGCGGCCCGAGAGCTCGCAGGCCGGTTCGTTGAGTAGTGGACGGACACTCGGATGGGGCAGCAGCCTCAAAGACAAGCTATCAAGGATGAAGGAAGGGGAGAAGCTACGCAAGGAGGAGCTGCCCCCGGTCCGCAAGAAGACGCGGTTCGTGACGGACAAGGGGATCAAGGAAGCGGGACGGGAGAGTCTAGGAGCTGATCTTGCCGAGCGGCGGCAGGTCACGCTCGAAGATGACGACGATGAACTGGTCATTGTATAAACTAATCACTTTTTTTTCTTTTGTCCTGGATACCTGGCGCACAGGCAGGCATACTGCCGGCCGGATTGGAGTTGAGGAGAAATACTGGATCCTCGCCGTGGGTGGCATGCATGAGTTATGACGACAACAGATACTCTGTTGCATGGCTTTCTTTTTAGATTTTTGCTTCAATTGACATCATTTCAAGTCCATTTGTTTCTCGCACGATTACCGATGTGTCGCATGATATAACAATGATCATGAGGGCCAGTGTCTGAAATTTCATACGGCTCATCCCGAACGTCGACGGCGGTCCTCCGACAGCGGACCAGAGCAAAGGGAGAAAATCATTGCCGGACTCGACGATGCAGTCACGAAGGCGAGGCCTCATCACATCTTCGCACACAGCCTCCCTCGCTAACAGAGCTGAAGAGGGGAACGAGCCGCTTCGTTGGCAAACGCGGCCGTGGAGTAGCCAAGTCAGTCGATACCGAACGGCGAGGCTGCAGCGTCATCACCAGACCTATCTGCCTCTTGGAAGCTGCACAGTTTCCCGACGCACGTCAATGGAGCACCGGGAACGCACCCCATGGGCATCTCCCGTAGGCTCTCTCTACACCCCGTCAGAGCCCACCCCCAACGGTACTCTTCGGGGTACACCATGGTCAGACCAGGCTGTTCTGAGGCGACGATGGCGCTTTGGTGCCCATTCCGCAGCTGCGTCGCCGTCGGCCGTCCGAAGCCCAACGAGCTAGAGTGCTGCAACAGTGACGGCAGTAGTCGGATAGCCCAGGGGGGGAGGCAATGGGAAGCAAAGGGGATGTCCCCGGGAGGCACCGGCTTGTGGGTTCGTCTGGGGGAGCTGAGGAGGAGTGGGGATGGGGGCATACCCTTACAGTTCTGGGATGTTGGGGTATCGCCGAGTTGGGAGCGTGCACAAGGACAACAGATGGTTGATGCTGGACAAGATCGGCACGGAGTGATGGGATGAAGGATTAATCTGGACGAGGAGCATTTTCATCTCGGTCACTTGGATATATCATACGGCAGCACTGGCCAGCTGGGAATCAGGCCAGGATGGGGATGGTGGGGGAGAGACAGGTTGGGGGTTTGATCTGATGTCCGTGTTCTGGCAAGACAGCAGCGAATAGAGTTCCGGCGCAGACGGCAGCGACATACGATGGCAGGACGCAATGCACGCGCAGAGCAAGCAGCTGATTGAGGCTCGTTCCGACTGGAGAGGGTTTGAAACAAAGATGCGGTGTAAAAGTCTGACGGGCGAGTGTCTGCGAGTCGCCTGGAATTGATGTGGAATGTATCACCATGTTTAGGATATCTGCCCCGCGCATGAGGAAGCAAAGTACCCCCAAACCTTGAGCTTGCTACCCCGCTTGGGGTCCTTGCCATTTGCGGTAGTGCGGCAGTGGCCAGCCGCCAGCAGCCGCCACAGGCCGGGCCCTGCAGCTGTTAGCTGGTGTTAGCTGGTAGTTGGAGACGGCGCCTCAGTCCGGACGGTTGGTGTTCGCCTCTGATGCTGCTTCACGCAGCCTCTCGCTTGGCCTTGGGCTGCGATGAGGAATCAGTTGTTGTTAATCCCGCATGAAGCCAAGCATGCTAGACGCTTTTCAAACGCAGAGCCTCTGATTTGGTCCACGCCGCGGCAGAGTCAGGCATCAATGCGATGCGATGCGATGCGTTCACTTTGCTCCCGCCGTCATCGACTTCGTCTCCCACACCGGCCAGCACACAGCTCTCGCCCGGATCCATACCGGAGAGTCCGTACATGGGACAAGCCGTGCAAGCCGTGTACAGGCTACAAACTGCAGGGCCAATGCGGGGTCTCCAAGACAGGAACGCGAACCCGCCATGCTCGGTTTTGAGGGTCACGAGGCCTGCGTTTCTGACCACGGCATGCCTGGCCCCAATGCACCTGAGCAGACGAGGGCATGTACCCTGTACAAGCGTTGTTGGAGACGACAATTGAACCAGGAACCGACGTCGGCACCACGAGTTCCCAGCGAGTCCGGGGCATCGTGGGGCTCTAGATGCGGCGGCCGAAGTTGACAACAAACCTACCCGGGACCCAGAAAATGCGACAACTTTTTCTTTTTTTTAATACGGCATGTGTGACCAGGTGCATGTTGTCACCGGACATATGATGACCACATGGACATGCAAGGCCATTCATTGTCGTGCCAGGTTTTATTGCAATTTGGCCACTTCAGACAGGCAGCTCGTTTGTAAACCTCGGGCCGTTGTAAATCGTTGAGAAGATTGAGTGTGCTACACGGACGTTTACACCAGACCCTGAACGGAACCCGGTCAGCTTGACAGCACCACTATGAAACTAGCCTGTCCCTGTATCATACTCTAGGCCCAGGGAAACACGTTGGCCTAGGTGTAGAAGGAGTCTGTGGCAATTTGCTAGAGGCCTCGGCCAGTCGTCATCATGCAACCATTCCGACCAAGGTCTATTTTGTTGCATCTAGACCAGCACGCCAGTCCATGCAGAAGAACGAGTTCGGCCAACCACAGCCGCATTGTTTCTCCTCGACGCATGGTCACCTGCCGCCCAGGCACAGCAACAAACAGGCGATCACTTTGCCCTCGGCGTTGTAACCCAACTCCAACTCCTTAGTTTTTTCCTTGGAGAAACCGCACGCCCAGCCAATCCAGCCGTGTCCGACTCACACAAGTCATCGCGGCCTTCTCGACGCTAACCCCCACGGAACAGCCCACTCGATGAGGTGCTGAGGCAGTAATCCCCGACTGTTGAATGGCTCCCCAACCCCGGATTTACATCAACATGCAGTTCCCGAGTGGCCCTCCTTTACGCTGCGTCGTATCCTGACAACGAGACCGTGTCATTACCACCAGAGAAGCCATGGCAGTGCCGATGCATGACGACGGAGCAACGTACCGTCCGAGCCAATCTCTGAATTGCCGTTGCTCCTGGTGTGAAGGGCCTCTGTCATGACCGGTTTGCTGAGGCGGCTGCACCTCCAGCCCACCATGTGTGCCGGAGATGGGACGGCCTTGGGTCTATGACCCCATCTAACTGCGTCTATGGATGCACCTGGACAATACCGTGCCACATTCAGGCCGAATCGGATGGTTTAGCGGGCTCGACGAGCCTAAGACAACCTCAAGCTGTTGTCAAGTAAACCGAATATCCATAAAAGGCCAGGCTGCCCTCCTCTCCCCAAGGTCGTATTCATGACCACACCAGAAAAATCAAGTTTTTCTCCAAGCCACACTCTACTTTTCTACAAAGAACATACTCTTCTGCACCAGTTAGCAAGCTATCATTGGCCCTCGATAACCAAACCTCAATAACAGACCAACCTTGATCTGCTATTCAACCGTACCCATTTTATCTATATCCCGACAATATTCGTATTGAAGAATGGCGCCCCACATTGACACGCCCTCTCCTGTTGGATCTCTGACAAACAACTTTGGAGCTAGCTTCTGGCCAACTTCTAGTTCAGGAACCGATGGGTTTGATTCTGCAGACACGCTATCACACACCAGCAGTGCCATGAGCGAACCGCTGCATGCTGAATCCCGAGTCACTCGACCCCTTGTGCCCGGCGTCTATGTTCCCACCGTATGCTTCTTCAAGCCGGAAACAGAGGACGTTGACACTGATGCCATTGCCGCCCATGCCGTGCGACTGGCGCGAGATGGTGTAACTGGCCTCGCAACTCAGGGCTCCAACGGAGAGGCTGTCCACCTGACACATGCTGAGCGCCACCTGGTGACGGCCGCCACAAGGGCAGCTTTGGACCAGGATGGATTCAACCACATGCCCATCATCGTAGGATGTGGTAGCCAGAGCACCCGTGAGACCATCCAGTACTGCAGGGAAGCCTGGGAGGCTGGTGGTGACTATGCCCTGGTGCTACCCCCGTCATACTATGCCACGTTGTTTGCGCCGGCTTCGGAAACCATCCTGCAGTACTTTACTGCTGTTGCGGACAAGTCTCCCATCCCCATCATCATCTACAATTTCCCGGGCGCCGTCGGCGGCTTGGATCTGTCGTCCGATATCATCGTTTCGCTTGCTGCCCACCCCAATATTGCCGGTGTCAAGTTGACATGCGGAAACACTGGAAAGCTGAACCGAGTAGCGGCGGCCACACGCAAGCTTTCGAGTGTGTACAACCCAGCCAAGCCTGACTTCCTCGTCCTGGCTGGTTCTGCTGATTTCTTGATCCCGTCGCTGTCAGCTGGCGGTCATGGCATCTTGGCTGGCTTGGCCAACATTGCGCCCAAGGCTTGCATCCGGACTATGCAGCTCCACCAGGAGGGAAAGACTGCAGAGGCATCCAAGATGCAGGAGGTTGTTTCTCAGGGTGACTGGACCGCTATCCAAGGAGGTGTTGTAGGAGTCAAGGCCGGCATGCAAGCATGGCTGGGATATGGTGGAGATGCCCGTAGCCCGCTTCCGAAGCCGACGCCGGAACAGACCAAGCGGTGGAAGGAAGGCTTCCGGGACCTGGTCTCCCTGGAACAAACCCTATGACGGAGATACAAGTCATACCCACTGACTGTGGTGCCATGCCCCGTGTGGGCTTTGGCTCTGAGCTACCGGAATGTGGGATTCCGGGTTTCATAGGTAGGACGAAGACAACGGTGGTGAAGTTACGGAGAGTGGGCATGGGAAAGGGAAAATCCTTTCGCGGCAAGACGGCATCTTCTGCTATTGGCGCGAAATGGCAACAGCAGCATCGGCACGAGATCCGGCTGCTTGGAAAAAGGTCCTCCGATTAACCTTGAGAAGGAGAGATCTAAGTTGGATGATGAAAGGGAGCCGGTGCGCCGGTTGACCCGTGTAAGATGAGATGACGAATGTTTTTTTTTCCATTTGGGCACTTTGTACATGCAGGGGATTATTTTTAAAACAGCATTCTTGAATTAACAACAAGCGGGTTGGAGAAGTCTCCGCCGTATCTCCATGATATTCCCATAATGTCTCCATCGTGAGTTTGCTCCTGCGTGTTTGTTGACCACGAAACGGATGTCAGCCGAGCGCGAGAATGGAAACAAGTGGTGGGTTAGCGCAACGGGAGGCCGTGGGGAACAAAAAAAGGGAGGACGTCGTCGGGGCCGAAAACCCCGTGTGGACTTTGACCTGAGGAAATAGGAATAGGAACACGAGCTAGGGGCCTCACCGCGCAGTCTAACGCAGGAACAGGCAAGAGAAGTGCGATTTCAGGAAAGAAGCTGAGCGAGCTGAGGTTGTCGATCATCCTTCCAGGGCCCTAGTGCGTTTGGTTTGGTAGGGGGGGTGCCGTGTACCCGATGATCCGACGCCTGGGGGGAGAAAAATTGGGAAATTGAGGGTGGACGGGCGCGTCAATGCATCGGGGGCGTGACGGCGTGTTTGGGATTAAGGCGAGCACCGAATGCTGCACACTGCGCTGGTACTGTGCGTCGGAGTCAGGACGGCACGCACTACGAATGATTGAGGGTTTCTTTAGCCTGGTTCGCTGGCTGCTGCCCCTGTTTTCTTTTTCTCGCTTGCCTGCTGCTTATTTCCGGAAGGCCAGCCGCGTCCTGGGATCGGCTCCGTAAGATGCATTGACTGTCAGAAAAGGTGGGCGTTGTGCCCGCCTGATGCTGCTTGACGTAGCATATGATGCTGCCCTGGGGAACCGGCGACGTCACATCGTGCCTGCAGTGGGATGGGATGGGATAAAAAAAGAAGCGCGCAAGGGACCAAAAAAAGAAGCAGATGTATCTTTTGCCCTGACCGCCCTGTCACGGTCCCTGGTCGTCCGAAGATGATGATGTGTTATGGTGACCACTGTTGGATATGACGGACGTTTGTTTTCCTTGCCAGGCGCACTCGCTCGTGGCGTCCGTCTCACGAATCTTCAGTCCGGAGAAGGCGGGCTTTCTGCGAGCCACCGTCGGTTGCTCAGACAAACCAGTACAGACAGGCAGTTCGGGCAGGGCTAGTGCTATTTGCAGAGGAAGCGAGAGCGCGGAGCTGGGCGTGGGCGCCGGGTAAACGAGGCGGCGGCAGTGTTGTTTCTGTCAAACACGCGAGTGTTTAAAAAACATGAAGCTGGGGGGGTCCCTCCACGATCTGGCTCCACCCTTAAGGAGATCGGCTGCAAGGTACAAGCCTAAGAATGCCGGACCAGGGGCAATGCATGCACACAGTAGCAGCGCTGTACGTGACCTTCGTATTTTGGGCACAAAGGGTCGCCGGTGACCCTGTTTTCTTAAGACGACTTTTACTAATCGAATTCATTGGCCCAATGTGGGATATGAAGCGGGTGAACAACATGTTCATAATTTCCCTCGTAGTCCGGTTTCAATAGTCCCGCCTCCAATAGGAGCCACCAGCAACGGTTTGCCAGTGGACAGGTCAACTAACATGACGAGAGAGCCCCCCCCGCTGTCAATCTCCTCCAAATCTCCCCCCCCTAACCCCCCGCCTCAGCCCATGGCGGATACCCCTCCCCCCGTCTATTGTTGGCTCTGGGGGGTTACATTGTATGGAGCGGACAGAATGTTTCGTTTGACTTGCAGCGTGAAGATTCTTTCTCTTCTGGGCTCCCGTTGTGCCGTCTCCTGTCGCCCTTGCAGGCGCCATTGTTGAATGGCTGGTGCGGATGAAGATCGTCATGGCACACAATGTAAATCATTCAGGGGCACACGGGCTCTGGGGGAGCAACGAGGCCGGATGGCCTGGCGCTAGTCTCACTCTCCGCCAGGCCAACGCCAACAGCCAGCCCTGAGGCGTCGGACAGCGGATGCTGAAGGTGCGCCACCCCTGTAGTCGATATTTCCAGAAGGCGACGGCTATACAGGCTAGTTGTGCAGAGTCATGAGCCTGAAGCAGTGGGTAGGTGGAAAGGGGGGGCGGAGGGGGAGGGGGAGGAGAGAGTGCTTGTGCTTGTGGATGATGCTGTTCCCACGAATAAGCGTCAGAGAATGGTCGGCATAATCGGCACGGCAGTGCAATCGCTAAGCATAATTCAGCCCTTTACTGTTGTTAAGCTTCCAGTTGTGGATTGATTCTGGCCCCAAAAAGGCCCGTAAGGTGCCCCAAAAGGACCCCAGGGTGCTCGCCGGGCTAGCACGCCCCACCAGCCCGCAAAAAGGGAATCGACCCAGTTTCAGATGACCTGGTAGGAGAGATCGTCGTTGCTAGCTCAGTGTGGAGGCTGCCGTTTTGTTCACACTCAAACACGTTTGCTTTGCTCGTGGACGTGGTGAACCTTTCCAGCGCGGCAGCTAGCCAAAGTGCGCCATTCTTGATTCTGATCGAGTGTAAACGCTCTGGCTTTTTTCGGGAAACCTGCCGGAAGCTGCGCTGGGCAGCGAGGTGCGTATGCTTCCTCGCTGGGCAATGCCCTCGTGGGTTGGACGGCCCGATCTAGTCGCAAAGTAATACCTGTTCATCAAAAACCAACAACGCTCGGCCCGCCCAATGGCCTCGTGTGGCGAGCATGGATCATGGTTCCCTCGCAGCCAAACCGAAAACAGGGAGGCCTATGGGCTTTGGCCGCCCTGAGGCAATCAGCTTCGCCAGCCTCAGCGCCCGGTCGTTTCGAATCGCGTTGCTCCCACGGTCTGCGGTGCTGACCGTACGGTGACAACGACCAGCTTACGGCATGAAGCGGTGCCACGGTCAACCGCCGTCGTCTGTGCCAGTCCTGAAGTCGACTGGTCGGCCGGCCTCCTTACCTGAGCTCAGCTGGCTCCGTTGATCCTCTCCACTCGCCTCTCGAATCGCACATCCACCCGGGTAGTTTCGACGTCCGTCGCGACGCCGGGCCACTGCACTGGGCGGGCGGTGGCCGTCTGGACTGTCCTGGTTCGAGCCACTCGACAGACACCCTGGGTTTGCGGAGGTTGCCCACGGCGCATGCATGGCCAGGGACCAAATCTATTCCCGTCGCTCCTCTGACTGGTTGTTTGTCGTGCAAAGGCATAATGAGTTGCTGCTGAGACCCACCCGCATCCGCGCCGCTCCCGCGCCCGCCACCATACACGCCCTCCCCAATGGCGCCGCACACCCTCGTCAACCACACCGCAGCCCTCATAACGCAACATAGCACAGGGGGCACAGACGTGGGTGGCGCTATCAGGAAGCAAAAAAGAAACGTGCACGGCTCTGTGTCAAGTAAGCTGGGGCTATCTCATCCTGGTCCGGCGACGGTTCTTGGGTCCTTCATCCCGGGATACACCAGGTAGTCAGATGTGATTTAGGACCGCTGGTATAACACGGCCCTTCTCCGTCACTCACTTCCGTCAACAGATTCTCTCCCTTCTCATCGGGAACTGGTTGTTTTCTAATTTTTCTTTCATCGTCCGAGTCACACAGTCGTTTCTGCCGACACCCCACCGAACATAAGGCACTCATTTAACCACCTCGGAGACACATTCATTCACTTGTCTTGTTTGCTATCGTTGCTATTCGCCAACTTTCTTTTCGTCTCGCCCTCGGGGCTATTTCGCATACACACCATGTTGCCCAACCTATCTACTCTTGCGACTCTGGCGCTGGGCGCCGCGTCTCTTGTCTCCGCCCAGTCACCGTATCCCGTCACCGGTCAGGGCTCCGTCGCCGTGAGGAAGAACATCAATGACCTACAGAGCCAGGGAGGCCCAGCTTGGTGCGTACCGATTGGACGAAGGATCGACCATTTCGTGGGCTTACAGTGAGACACAGGGACCTCTACATCCGAGCATTGAACGATATCCAGAACAACAGGAACATTGACGATCCGTTCTCTTTCTTCCAGATTGCTGGAATCCACGGAAAGCCCTACATTGAGTGGGATGGAACCGGCGCCGGATCCAGCGATGGATGGCAGGGCTACTGCCCCCATGGTGAGCGACTGTTCCTCACCTGGCACCGACCTTATGTTGTTCTCTACGAGGTATGTCTATCAAAATTCTTGGATAGCACATTCTAACACCATTCAGCAAATCCTCGTCGCTACTGCTCAGCGCCTGGCTAGGGAGTATCCTTCCAATGTGCGCAACAGCTACATCCAAGCCGCCAACAACCTCCGATCCCCATACTGGGATTGGGCCCTCCAGCAGGGTGTTCCCCAGGCCACTGTTCCCACGCAGATCACTGTCACCGCTCCTAACTCTCGGGGCACTGGCACTACCCGCATCACCATCAACAACCCTCTCAACACCTTCCGTTTCCCCAGCGGAGCCTTCAACGGTAACTACGGTGACATGACCTACAACCGTCAGAGACTCACCCGAACTTACCGATGCAACGCTCGTGGCCAGAGCTACCCTGCCACCGCCAACCGGGAGCTTGGCCAGCGTACCTACAAGCAGTGGGTGTATGATGCTTTTACCTCCAGCAACACCTTTGACCAGTTCGCCTCCACTGCCGCCAACAACGGTGTCAGCCTGGAGCAGATCCACAACGCCATCCACTGGGATGCTGCTTGTGGCGGTCAGTTCCTGACTGCCGACTACTCTGGCTTCGACCCCATCTTGTAAGTGACGTCTTTGACGCGCGTGAAATTTTAGTTGCAGACGCTAACAAGGCATCAGCATGCTTCACCACACCCAAGTCGATCGCATGTGGGCCTACTGGCAGTCCATCCATCCCGACCAGGCCGTCTTCACCACCTCGTACTCCGGTGGCGCTCGTTGGTCTACCCCTTCGGGCAGCACTATTTCTCCCAGCTCGCCCCTGGCTCCCTTCTACAGAGATTCTTCCAACATGCACACCTCCCGATCCGTCGTCAACTTCACCCAGTTCGGATACACCTACGATCAGCTTGACGCTGGCAAGAGCCGTACTCAGCTCCAGCAGGACGCCACTCGTCTCATCAATACCATGTACTCCAACGGCCAGACCATGACCAGCCGCGGCCTGAAGCTCAAGAAGCGTGGCAAGGACACCTACACCCGCTTCTTCGCCCACGTCGAGGTCGATGTTACCCAGGTTGAGAAGCCTTGCACTGTCAATGTTTATCTCGATGGAAAGCAGATTGATCAGCACATTGTCATGATGCAGCCTGCCAGCGGCAACTCCCACGGTGGTTACTCTATGGACAGTGCCATCAAGGCTGGTGTCGATGATGGTCAGGAGGTTGATGATGTTCTCAAGTCTGTTCTCAGCAAGCTTACTGTTGCTGTTGTCAAGGTATGTTTTAACTTCTTATATCGGGGATGCCTCGGATGAACTAACCAAATTTCCATTGCAGCATGACGGAACCAACTTGCCTGTTGACAAGATTCCCAGCCTGAAGCTCAACGTCCAGCACGTCGAGGTTACTCCTGCTGAGAGCGACTGCTCGCTCCCCAGCTATGACAACTCCAAGATGACCGCCGCCAAGATTGTCCAGCAGCCTTGCGGATGTGAGTCTACTGGTGACAGCTCTGGCAACGCTCCTTCTTCCACTGCCCCTGCTTCCACTGCCCCCGCTTCCACTGGTGACTCTTCTGGCGACTATGCTGCCCCTACTTCTGCTGCTCCTGCTACCACTGGTGACTCCTCTGGCGAGTCTTCTGGCGACTACGCCACCTCGAGTGCTCCTACTGCTACTGGAGACTCTTCTGGTGCCGCTGCTACTGGCTCCGGTTCTGACTACGGCTCTGGCTCTGGATCCGGTTCTGGCTCTGGCTCCGGCTATGCCGGTGGTAGCATTGGCGGAAGCGCTAGTGGTAACATCGGTGGCGGTGTTGATGGCACCATTGGTGGAATTATTGGCGGTGATGTCAATGGCATCATTGGCGGCAGCCTTGGTGGCCATGCTGGCGTTGATCTTGGTGGCCATGCCGGTGTTGGTCTTGGCATTGGCAGGAAGCGACATGCGCGTGGCTAAGGGATTGATCCTCTCGAAGGGTGAAAAGAGAAGGGAGAAGATGTGTCCTTTCAAGCAATGCGGCGCCTGCGAGTTAATGTTGTTGTGATTTTGCGCTTTATTTATGGGATCGACTACACTTCCTGGCTAAAAGATGTTTATATCATCTCCGTTAATGGTAGTTTTGATCTTGGAGGCCCTTGGCATGAATTCGTGTTCATAGATTGAATCGATTTCAATACTTTTACAAACTGTAAACTTTAACTAATTCAATATGTAATCTTGCGATGATGTTGTTGACATGGTCCCAGATCTGGTACACTTGAACGCGCATGTCTTGTCATGTTTGGGAAAATGCGACCGAACCTTGTCTTGAACCTGTTGCTTTTGACGCTACTGCGACAGGGATTGAATTTGGTTTATTCTAAAGTCTAATGTGAAATCTGTGTGGTGTAAATACTTTGTGGAGTCCTTGGATCACTTTCATGTTGCCGATGCACACGTGCCAAGTGCTATAATTGCTACGCCCACGTGTTTCACCTGAACCGTCTCTACCTGTGATCTATAATGGCCCAGCACCGGGAGATCCATGGCATTGGTAGAGCATCGCCTTTTCTATGTTCAAGGCAATCTGCAAGCTCACGATGTTGTTTTCAGCAGAGTTCGAGCGCTTTGCCCGTCTGACACGATTGTTGCATTTGCCCCAACTTCCATTTTAATTCTAACCAGACGAATAGTGAGCAGAGCCAGTTTATGGTTCATTCCGAGAATTCATTCTAACTTTTCCTCTCTTTCTTTCATTAATAAAGGTAACTGTGCAGTGGAAAAGGCCGTGCTCAAAGGGACCACCTGCCTCACATTCATTGCTGCCTCTCAAGGCATGAGATATTCCCTTTACTTTGTCCTAATGAATGCCTTTAATTGACATATATTGTCACTATGACTCATGCAAATAATAAACTCAACAATATTGACTGGAATCAATCTCCCAGGAGCACAGGGATCGCAAAAGCGGCCGGCAAAACTTGCGTTCAACCGGTGGCTTTGTCAAACAACTATCCTGGCTAAAAGCACAATGAACTCGTCGCAAGGCTAGAAGCTTGCAGCCAAGACAAAAGGCCAGCCATCGCAACGGCTGTCTGTTGTGGCAAAAGATCCAGCAGTAATCACAGTCATCGCGATTACTGGGTCGCCTCAGTCAGTATATCAAGGGACCTGGCCCTGCCGGCTTGGACCCTGTGACAGAATTTGTACCCAGACATACATTTGAACTTTGATGTTTCGATTAGAATAAAAAACTATTAGAAACCCTGTAATACAACTTCGCATTTGCCCAGAACCCCCACTTGTGATTTCTGAGTTTGACGTAACCTCTTCCATTGGATTCAAGAAACACCCACACGGAGTATTCATGACACATGGATGTACAGTGTCCAACCAGATCTCAGAAGGTACTGAGTTGATTCTTTTTATTAACCTTAACAATATTTTTTTCAATGCAGAGCATTGATGAGAGCTATAGTGAAGGCAGTCCCTCATACCTTAGGATGTGGTGATTGGATGTGAGTTGGCTGGTACGAATCCGAATGTATGATTGACTTTAGAAAAAACCCCAGAAGGTACCCGGTGATTCCCTGTATTTTAGTGGTACAATTATTTGATTCTTAACAGACTGGGCTGTGTTTTAGATGCTAGGTCATTTGTGATTTTGTTGTGAAAGGAGCGGAGTGGAAATATGCCTTCTCATAGAAGAAGGGTCTCGACTTTAAGCATGGAGAGGAACTCCGGGATTTTAGCAGCAAGTAAACCCAAGTTAATAACACATAAAGTTCCGACATATAGTTCCGACATATCGCAGATGAGGCTAATTAGCTGCTTGTCACATTTCTGTTGAATCGAAACTGGAATAACCAACGCCACTCTGCACATTTTGGTTCGGTATACAGTAGCAGTTCAAATTTTCTTTTGCGAACCAAACATGAGCTTGTTTCTGTATTTTTCTCGACTACTACGGCTCCACTAACCTGGCATGCGCGGATGTCGTTGATTTTGGGCTCAGATCACATGACACAACATACTCTTAGTTTTCAATTGTCTTGGCTCTGGTTGGTCCACTCTGTGCCACAACCTCTTTTGCAACCCCAGAAACGCTTTTCACGATATGAGACATGGCATTCGAAATTGTTGTGCCCGCAAATGATGACGCGCCCGATGTGGCCAGTGTTCACTTGGCTGCCATGGACCCCAACCTGTTGATGCACGCCCAGTTCCCCAACTCCGAGGCTCGCGAGTTTCTCCGGGAATACCTCCGCAAAGACACCATCGATCACATTGTCGACGAGGACAAGGGGGTTCTCGTAGCACGGGATCCCGGCACCGGGAAAATAGCAGGCTTTGTCAAATGGAATCTTCAGCGGGAGAAGCGGCCCGGCGAGGAGGATGAGCCTCACGAGGAGGAATTGCCGCAGTGCTGTCGGCGCGAGTACGTTGACTCGTATGCGAAACTCACCTGGCAGGCAAGGCGCCAGGTCCTGGGTCGCCAGGCGTACTACCGTAAGTCACTCATTTTCTTTTTCCTTCAACCGAATTTGCCACGGGCGGAGCGGAGCGGGTCGGATCAGACTAGCCCCAGGCTCACGCTGAACTCATGCATGAGTTGTCAACTCTGAATGAGGTGCGGTTGGTCAGCTCAAAGGGGTTTCTAGAGCCCAACTCAATCTGAACGACTTGAGAGATTTCTTCGGGTTGCAGTTTCGGGACACCCTGGAAAGATGTCCCGGCACTAACGAACTTCTTTCTGCCAGACGTGACGTACTTGTGTACCCATCCCGAATGGAGCGGCCAAGGAGCGGCATCGGCATTATTAAAGGGCGTGCAGCAAAAGGCTGGTGCCGACGGGGTCCCGGCAATCTTGGAGGCAACGATGAATGCTGTTACGTTTTACCAAAAACTGGGCTTCGACATCCGCCAGGAATTAGAGATGATGCTGCCGCCACGTGGGTCGAGCGAACCAACGGAGCACTATGCTGAAAGGACGATGGTCTGGACGCAGTCGGTGCGGTCTTAATAATTAGTCGACACACTTCCATGACATAGACGCAAACTCTGTTTCGCATGTCGGAAAATAACTATGAATAACAGGAATAGAAATCAAGATGCCGGGAAAACCGAGAGATACCTAATTAGGCCATGAATCTCGTGCAATGACCATCAACCTACTGTTACATCCCCACACTCACGTGGTGGGAGCGAGTCGGAGAGATATGGAGCTTGGAGGTCCCTTGGAGGTCCCTTGAATGTGCGATGCTCAGAAAGCTGGGGCTCCACAAACCAGGATGACAAAATGCTTGATCGAAGAAACTGGATACGAAGGAGCAAATTTCTGACCGAGAACTATTAGGCCACGGGAAAGTTTGGAGAAGGGCTTCACCGCTTCTCGATCGACGAGCTACTGGGTGGAGGCGGGAGCCCTCCTATATGTCGGCTGGCCCTATTTGTCTCATCCCAGGTAGAGACGACGTCGTCCAGCCTCAATAGTATCAGGGCCTCAAATCTCTCAACCCGGACACAGATTGCTCTGGGGCGTAAGCGAACGATGACGCTTGGCGCCATGGGACGAGTCGGTCTGTGCAGGAGCACTGGCCGCCGAGCATGCTACGCACCCTGGCGCCCCCACGGCACCCTGCCTGCAAGGCGAGCAGCATGCTGGGTCAAGATCGCAGCGAGGGACGAATGGTTGCACCGGGGGAATTGGGTGGGTAGATGATGGTTTCAGCAGGCTAGGGCTGGCACGATAGGCGCGCATGCGGGACGCACCTACATTGAAGCCAAGCCGCGGGCCTACGTCAGGGACAAGGGATAGTGTTGAGCGGAGGAGCCCTTTTTTTTTTTTTTTCGTTGTCCCCGAAAAAAAGGAAGCGCGGAGGTCGTTCCGAAAGCCAATCATAGCCAGGGTATTTGGAGGGTATTTCCCATGGGATGACCGTTTCAGGGCCGTTGGTGATGACGGAGACGGGAAACTGCCGTGCGGTGAGGCCGCGGGGAGCGCGTGGACGGGTGCCAGATGGGGAGATGCAGAGGGAGTATCAGCGTGGTTACTCATTGTGTTGCATCATGCATTCACGTCTTATCGATCCATGACACGACGCAACTGGACAGGCAAGATGATGGTCAGTCTCCTGCCCGACCGGGAATTTGTTGATGGTAATGGAATATGGATGAGGTGGCTGGCGAGGGAGCGCCCGGCGGCATCGGAGCATGTCGGTTGAGTCGCACACAACCATGAGGAGTCCAATTTTAGGATAGTTTTCTCCTGCAAGAAAGGGACCGGGACGAGGCCGAGAGCGGTGGGCGGCTCCGGAACGACGGGGATAACGATTTGTGGTGTCAAAACCAGATGAGAGTCAGCAGATGGACTGCCCGAGAGGGAACACACGGCATCCGGGGGACTAGGAACTCGAGTCGACGAACAAGCTGGGGGTGGCTCACAAAATATGGGGAACAAACAAGACCGGTCAGCGATGGAGTCGGTCGATCAGTCGGGTGGTTCTCGGCCAAGTCGCCGCTCCAAATGGATATACGGACGGTGGACTGTCGATTGGATCTTGGGATATTCGGATAGGTAATGATTACCTACTTTATCCTTGACCGACTCCGCAGTTTGCAGCCTGATGAGGTGCCGCGCGGTGCCGCGAGATGGCCGCGGAGCTACCTATGCGATGTGTGCTTGCTGCGCTGCGCTGCGATGCGAATGCGACGTGATGTGGTTCCCTCATGTGTTTGCCTGTTGCATTGTTGTTGATGATATTCAACCTCGGGTGTTTTGTTCCTGATCGAACGAGATGTGCAGTTTCACAACCAAGTTTCCGGCAAAAGGCACTTCCGAGCTTGGACCAGACCTGTCGAGGTTTTCTTCTTCTTTTTTTCGGTGTAATTTTCATTTAGTATTTCCTGTCTTTGTGGCACCATCCCTGGTTGCAGGATGACGATGGCAATGACAAGCAATGGCTCCGACTTCCAATTGTGGACTCTTGTTCGCTCTAGTTCCCTGGAACTCGTTCGCTGCGACACCCGAAGACAGTCAAAGACAAGTCTCACCCGGTGCCAGAGCCCCGGCAAAAGGTTAAATTAGCCGCCTAGAGCAAGGATGGGCTGTCTTGAGGGATGTGCAGGACAGCAGCCGGGCTGTGCTAGCAGTGGTAGCGCTGGCGGACACCTCGGTAAAGTTTGTTGGGCATCGAACCAGTGGTGCTGGTGCCCTGAGATGCTAGATTGTCGAGCAGGGCAGGGTCGCTGCCAACCATGATGCGCGCGCTGTAGCCCACTGAGACCTGCCCTGTAACCGCATTGCGTTGCGCTGCGCCTGCGCAACCACCGCTGCGCTGCACCTCTCGCTGCGGGTTGCGGGCCCCCGGGTCTTGGTCTGGGCCCATTCCATCTCTCCCCCTCCACACCTCACACCCCCCGGACGAGCCATTACGTTAGAGCAACTGCCGGACCATGCAGAATGAGGGAAGACATGGCCTCGAAGCCTTTTCCATTTGGTAATCGGCGTCCCTCTGCGCCCTCGGCCAAGCTTGTGTCGGGCAAGTACTACATACACCGCGTTTGCCACCAGCTTGGCCGGCCGATCATGTCACTAGAACCTTGGTGCTGCATGTCCTGGGTGTTTTAGATGGGTTGCGACTGGTGGTTGGAGGCGCGAGAGGGTTTTGTTTCGTTGGTTCCTTTTTTTCAATTTATCTTATGTACATATTATCTGTCTGTTCTTCTTATTACTGATTATCTTTACTATTATGTATTCCTATCTCCTTTGCTCAGAGATAAGGCTGCTTTCGACTCACACTCAATCCTTTTCACTTGTCAACGACTGATCCTGACCAACCAGGCCCTTGCCGGACATACTTGCCCTGCTGCTAGGTTTTCTGCTCTTTTTTTTCGGCTACACCTGCTCGGCTCTGATTTGGCATGGCCCCTCGCTTGAGGGGACCGCCGGATCCGCCAGCGGCCAGTGCCTGGACGGCGCTCGAGGCGAAAGCGCGCGAACGGCATGGGGATGCGGATGTGGATGGACCTGGGGATGCCCATATGTCACCGTTGGCCGCCATCACCGCGGAGAAATTCGACCATGAGCGCCTTTACGCCCACAACGGGGAGGGATCCATCTTCGTCGTCCCCCATCTTTTAGGTTGAAGGCTGATACAGGCCATGACCAAGGTGAATGGTGAGCGAGAGAGGTTTGCACACCCTCCCGTCCTCCCTGGCTGCTCTGCTTCCCCGGATACCACACCCGGGTTGTGTGTTATTCGGAGATTGAGCGAGCTGGGGGACCCTCCCTCTTTGTTGTACAAGGTTGGGGGTTTCTGCGAGTATGTGCCAGGTAGGTGTGCATCAGACATGCGCCGAGGATCACTCTGGATAGGGCATATTTCTGGAATGTCCTTTTTTTATTTTTTTTATTTTTTTATCAGTCGGGTGGTGTCTGCGTTCAAAACGTCGACTAACACGGCTCAATACGGTTCTCTGCTTGATGCAATGCGGGTGCTGCGGCGGGGCGCTTCTGCCCACCAGTGCTGTGACGAAGGCCCGACGGTCAAGAGACATAATGGAACTTAACCCACCAACTACGCGACGGTTCCCATTCTCGTCGGTAGCCTCCGCGTCCGCCAAGGTTTGGGTCGAAGCCAGGAAAGGCAACGGCAACGCAGAGTCAGGATCCATCAAGGCGGTGGCCCATGGTGTCAGTATGTAATCGATTCCTCAAAACGCCCGAGCTTATTGAGCTTTGGGGGAGAAACTCCGGCTGTTTCCCTTTGACAAGGACAAGCACGCAAGCCGTAATATCGACGCCTTTTTTTTTTCTTAGCCGTACAGCCAGCTCAGTGCAGTGCAGGGCCGGTGCGGTGAAGGCTCGTCACTGTGGGTTGACACTGCCACGCAGTAAATGGACAATAGCCAAAAGCCGGGGCGGCTGTCCCGTCCCCATGTCCATGACCATGGCCATGACTCTTGGGGTCCTGTCACATCGGATCCGTCAAGGGAGCGCACACGTACAGCACAGCGCCGCACGGCCAAGGTAAAGGTAAGCTAGTTTTCCCCTCCTCCAATTGCCATTCCCGTTTCCATTCCCATCCACACCCCTCAAAGGGGCCCAACGCCTCTGTCTCTTTTAGGGGTGGATGTACTTGCATCAGGAACTCCAGGCCCTCTGAGGATACCTCCGCTTCTGCTGTATTCGGCGTTGGAACGCAGGTACCCTCACTCACATGTCTGTCGTTTCTCTTTCCGTCCCTCTTCTCTCCTCGTGCTACTAGGTAGTGTTGGTCTTTTTTTTTCTCTTTCTCTTATTGTCATCGTCTCCCTCTAGTCGGACCGTTTCTCCCTTCTCTTCTTTGTTCCTTCTTCCTCTTCCTCTTTCCTTTTCTCCCCTCCTCCCTCTGTACCCCCCTCTGGACCACGTTTCTTATCGCTGGTCACCACTCAACCTCACCGTAAACTATCGCCCCAGCTCTTGATGGCTTCTTGTCCTGCTTACACAGCGCCGAGTCAGCAACGACGTTGTAGGACGCCTGAGCGGGCAAACCTAGGGAGAGCACCCGTTTTTCAATGACGCCGATAGGTCTAGCTTATCTAGTCCTGGTCTCCATCGTTACCTGAAAGCAAGATCTTTCCATCCATCACCCGCGCGAGTGCATTATCGATATCAGTCCCTCACCCCTCCAACTACCCCGCCACACCCCTTCTTACTGCAAAGGGCAATTCGAAGTAGACTCGAATCATATCTCAATTGCCCATCAAATCGAAGTCCAAACAAAGCAGCGCGGACGAGTGAATCAAGGGCCGAGCTGCACAGCATTCCAAACCCACTTGCACCCCGGTTCCCCCAGGGTCCCTCCTCGAGTCGAGGGACGACAAGGGCCACTGACGCACCGAGTCTCCATCCATACTTTTTTTTTGTTCCTCGGCCTGCCTGTGCCCCTCTCTCATATCTCACACACACAACCACGCACGCCTCTCGCCCAGTACACCCCCCCTCGGACAGCGCAGCCAAACAATCGCCAGCAACCTCAGAGCAAGAAACAAAAAAATCAGCAGCAGCGGGCGCACTGGACTCCGGTTCACCAACCCCGGCGCAGCATCTTTATCGCCCGGCATACCGCCTGGCTTGCCCGCATCCCAGGCCGCGTCAAGTGGTTGTCACCAGCCTGTCTCGCAACGCCGCTGGCGGTTGCACGCTTTATCTCCTCGCCAGTAGGGCCGCAAGCCTGACGCCAGCAGGACATCGATTAATTACATACTGCAAACTCGCTCGGGGACTACAGCCGGACATTGGTTTGACAACAAGGACACACGATCCCACTATCCCCGTCTCAGTCACCTCCCCGCTTGCCCGCCTTATCAGCTAACCCCCCCGGTCTCCCGTCTGACGACCGTCTCCATCGGCGCCCATCTGCGCCCGCCATCCAAGCTTCCCTACCTTAGCATCCCGGCCGCTCGGATCCCACTCGTGGCTCACGCATTGCTCATTCAACCACTTACATCCAACCTTGGGCCGACTTACACAACTCTTCCATCTCTTATCTTTTTTTTTCCTCCCCTTCGCATATCCCTATCCCCATTCCCCCGTCCCATCCCTCTCCGCTTCCCCAGATTGTTATCTCGCACCAACCCGAGCCACAAGCCTCCTGGTGCTGAGCTGGACGGATCGTCAATCTGGTTTGCATAACGTAGCTCTATTAGCTATTGTTAATCCTTTGGCTGGCTGCTCACTGGTCGTAGCTCCCAGGCACATTGCGTCACTGTCACTCCCTCGTGCGTGGGGCCCATCTTTTTTTGGTCGGTCATCGTTATCACCACCTCTAACTCAACCACTTCCGGTCTTGTGCGCGCCCCCTCCAAGCTTTATCGCTGGTGCCAACACAACGAGAGCCCATTGAGCGGCTCCAACACTTGCGCGCCCGTTTATCCCGGGCAACGGGCGCTCCAGGCCTCCCCGCCCGCCGTCGTCCCAGAGGCCAAGCCTGCAACCCACAAACGCACTCTCGCGATCGTCCGGCGCTGGCTGCTCGACGCTCTGCACGCTCTGCACCGCAACCTCCACTCGATTGGCAGTCGCTGCTGAATGTCCCGGCACTGGATTGGATTCCCTTCCCTCGGAAATCCTGCCATCCGCCTCCGCGCCGCTCCCGCACCCTCCCCTCCTCGACTCACCCCCCGCCATCATGTCCCAGGCATCGTCTGTCCAGCGGACGGCACCCATCGCCATTGCGCCCAAGCCACCCCGGCTGGAGCCCGCGGCTTATCGTCAGGATAGCTTCCATAGGCTCGAGATGGGACAGGGAAGCCTGCCAGCAACCAACTCGGCATCGACCGAGCCCACCTCCATCAACGGCTCCCCGGTACCGCCGTGCCTCGCATGTCGCTACTCGCGTGCCCACTGCGTCGTGAGCGACGACGAGGATGGCTGCGTCCCGTGCCAGGTCACAGGCTCCGAATGCTCGCTAGCCATGAGCCCGCAGTCTCGCAAAAGGAAATTGAACGGCGATTCTGCATCAGACGACTTAAACGGCAAGAGAAGGTCAGTTCTTTGCGCTTGTTCATCCTTCTCCGTCATATCTCCATATCGTCTCCATAGACATGCCATAGCTCCCTATCACACATCCCGTGCCCGCCCACGAGACTCGTTCCCCACGCGGGCGAGCCTTGCTTGATTGCATTGCATACGCTTCCCCTTGCTTCTCGGCTTGGCCTACGACCTGTCGACCTTGCCCACATTTTAGTCCCAGCCCACACACCTCACACCTCACACCTCTTCTGCCCGTGCGTGCGAGAACTTCTCTCGCGTGCTTCCCTCCTTCTTGACCGAGCTTCCCTCTCCCAATCCCAATCCCACTGCTCTGCTACCTAAATCTCCGTCTCACTCGGAAACCCTGCCTGCCAACGCACGGCCCCTCCAGTCCCAGTCACATATCTAACATATGATTGGTCTCGTACAGTTCACCGGGTGTCGCATCTCGGCGTCGAAACCACAATTCTAGTCTCTCCAGCACCGCCGCTAGCAGTTCCTTCTTGGAGGAGATGGCCAATGTTGGCGGTCCGACCATGCTGAAGCGAACCCTGGGCCTTCAGGACGATCGCTACAGCCAGTATATCGGTCCCACCACAGACTTCGAACCCTCCCTCATCAACCTGTCTCCATTCGACCCGCACGACGAGAGCCTCCTGGCACGAGGTACCCTGCGCAAGGTGAGCGAAAACGACACCTTTTTGATGCTTCCCGACCACGCCACGCCAGGTCACGAGCATGTGACTCAGGATGCCGATCATGTCGAGTCCATTGTCGCCCCTCACGGCCGGAAGCTGATTGACATATACTTCCGCGTCGTTCACCCCGGCTTCCCCATTATCCAGAAGCATGTGTTTCTCGAAAAGTACGAGCGCTCCCACCGCGAATTCTCCCCGTCCCTCCTCGCCGCCGTCTACATCCTCGCCATCAATTGGTGGGAGCAGAGCGAGGAGCTCTGCCAATTCCCCCGGCCAAACGTCAAGGAGCTCGAGGGCATTGTCCGCACCACACTAGAGGATGCCTGTTTCAGGCCCAAGCTGTCCACCATCCAGGCCGGTCTCCTGCTGTCACAACGGCCCGAGGGCGATCAGTGGGCCCCGACAGCCCAGCTGGTCGCACTGGGCCACGAGCTCGGATTGCACCTCGACTGCACGCACTGGAAGATTCCGCCGTGGGAAAAGGGTGTGAGAAAGCGCCTGGCTTGGGCGCTCTACATGCAGGACAAATGGGGTGCCCTTGTCCACGGCCGTCCGTCTCACATCTTTGCGTCCAACTGGGGGGTCCAGAACCTCACCGCGAACGACTTTCCCGACGTCGAGTGGGACGAAAACGATCACGAGGAGAAGATCGACATTGAGAGAGGGCGAATGCTGTTTATGAGAGTCGTGCAGCTGTCCGGCATTCTCTCCGAGATTCTCGACACATTCTACACTCTGCAAGCGATGCAAACTGTTTCCAATGCGGGAGCCCAAGGCACACAGCTTGTCCTATCATTGGCAAAGCCGATTCAACTAAAACTAAAAGAATGGTACGGCAGCCTACCTCAGCTGCTCCGATTGGACTCCTCGTTTTCATCCTCCAACCCCACCCCCAATCGGCTTTCAAGCATTGGATACCTTCACCTGGCCTACTTTGCAGCAGAAATCACGCTGCACCGTCGCATTATTAGATCGTTGGCCTCGCCATCCGCCGCGGTTGATCCTTATGTGCAGCACATTTGCCGCAGCGCGGCAAAAGCTCGCCTCATCTCCGCCATGGACTTTGTCAACCGTCTCACTCCCAGTCACCTCCGAGGTTTCTGGTACTTTGCTTCAAAAACAAACTTTGCACTGATTGGTACTTTTGGTTCCCTGCTCTGGGCTACATCGCCAGGGCGAGAGGAGGCCGATTGGTATCGGCGACGCCTTGGAGAGTACCGCTGGACCCTGTCGGTAAGCTCAAAACCTGGCGAGGGCACAGGCCTCACCCAGTTTGCCATGACAATGCTTGATATTTCCACGGGGTTGCTCAAGAAGCTACCCGAAAAACCATCCATGAGCCGAAACGGGAGCCTGGTTGAACTGTCCGCTTCGGCGCCACCAGCATTCAACGGTGGCGGAATCCTCGACAGTCTAAGCAACCTCGGCAGCGCCGATGTCAGCGAAATGCACACCCCTCACAGCGAGGAAGACGATAGCAGCGATGACGAAATGGAAGATGAATCTCTGCACATGGGCTGAAGGGAAGGTGAAAAAGAAAACGAGGAGTTTTGATGTTACACGGTGGTGCAATGACGAGGGCGCCTTGGCCATGGATGGTCGGGACCCGATATTTGGGGTGTTTTCGGAATGAAAAGATTCGGCTGCGGCATGCATTATTCAAGGCGTTCTGTCGATGTTACTGTATCGCATTATGGCACGGCAGAGGAGTTTTTTGGACATGTTTGTTGTCATCTTTTTTTACTTGTCTTTATTTTTTGCCGGTTACGAGTTGGGTTTAGGAGCGAATGGTTGATACCTTCTCAGCTGGGCCTGGATGGAAGACGGGGGCTCCGAGGCATTTTCAATTTTCATCTCAAGAAATTTGGGCAATGGACGGGGACAAGAATGAATGGGATATGACTTGGAACGAGAATTTTTTGGGTTGTACCGGATAGTATTACGATGATTTAGATTGTTACGAAGCTACGTCGAAGATATCAAAACGGTATCACTACCATGATGGATTGTCTTGAATGTGTGATTTCAAGCTCCACAATGACTTTGGTGAAACTCAAAACCCGCTGTCTCGGAGCTACTATAATGCAAGGTCGACGAGTGAGTGCGACAGTCTTGTTTCTCTTCAGCCAGATATAGGTATAGACATGCTGTTCGGCACTTTTAGAACCAGATGAGCGACATCTCCACCGCTGCCATATGAACCCACTCACACCTGCGGCGTTGGAGCCACACGATCTTACACAAAGACCCACCCTGGTTCCAATTCGACGGGTTGCAATGGCTCTGTTTCTAATTTCGACCAGTGCAATAGGTGGTGGAGATGATGAGGCTAGGGGAATTCCGGCTGCTCGGAATCAAGAGGCTAGCGAGCCCAACGTCCCAGGCTACTCGTGGCTTCCGATTGGTTCTACAAACCACGATGCAATAATACATACGGTGTCTTGCAGATACAGACTTGGGTAATGAATCCAAAATGCTGGATAATCACGGCCTCTACATTTTACCTGAACCGTAACGATGCTTCTGCGCAGCCGCATTCGGGCCAGCAAGATTGAGCATGGGCTCTCGAAGCATCCACGGATACAGTTTTTCATCACACGACTAACGCTTGTACAGCGATATCGGGGGACTAGGTCGGACGGAATCCCGGTCCGGCGGAATCGCGCATCTCTGATCGGACAATAAACAATTGGGCGGGTAAGTTTTTGGGGACGGGTTCTGATGGTCTCTGCATTGGTGCGGTTATCAACAGGGCATGGGAAATGGTGTGGCCGGGACGAACCGTTTGCGTGTGGTTCGCGGGACAATTCCCTGGTGTGGAGGGGCGGGAGCAAGTTGAGGGGTATAGAAAGCCACGTGAGGAGATTAAACTTGGAGAAGGTAGCTTGCGGATGAAGGAGGTTTTCATCTGCTGGTTCAACTAAGTTTATGAAGATGGATGCATTGGGACACTATGGAAGTTGGGGCGATGGGAATCCGAGAAGGTCGGTTAGGTCTGCAAGTGGGATGTAAGTGAGGAGACCAAATAGCGATTTGCTTCTCACTGCAGGGATGGAAAGCCCGGGTGCGATTGACAACGCAACGGTGCGAGGTCGTTGAGATAGACTTAAGTTGACGGAGAAAAAGCATCATCCTGCCAAGAAAAGCTAATCCTATTTGGACGGGCTCACGGTCGAGTAAAGGATCCGGAACGTGTTGCACCGTTTTGTCGAAGCCGGGTTCATGAGCGCAGGGTGTGGTAATTGGTGCAAAAAAATTTACCTTCTCACTGAGTCTCAAGAGGGCGTTGGGGTCGTCCCGAGGCCCTTGCGCCGGCCGTCCCTCGCGGGCACCAGCCACAGGGAGCCACGGCACTAGCCACCCTGTCAACTGGTGCCAGCCTGCGGACGTTAGCTCCACGTGTTGCCCCTTCTGATGCAATGGCGCGTCCTCTTCCATGCTTCGCTGAAACACGGACGAAATCAACGGAGCTTCAGGTGCGGGCCATTTGAAGTAATCGGGCGATTCCCAAATCTGAAAACTTGTCCTTTCTTTGTTCGATATCCTTTTTAGAGTTGCTTGTTCCCCGGGCCGGTTGTCTTGTATTATATATATTCCTTTCCCTCCCTCCCCCCCCTCGTCTGTCTAGCTTGAGCTTTGTCCTCGCTTAGGCTGACCACACGACGATCATGGCATCCAAGAAGAAGTCATCGGCCACCAAGGCGGCTGGTTCGCCCTCCAATGGCCCGGCGAAGCAGGCCGAGAAGGAGCTCAAGGACCTCGCGCAGAAGGCCAAGAGCGATGGCTGGAACAAGAGCACTCTCGGACAAGCGTCCATCTACCTCAGGGTCGCATCGGTGCTGATCCTGCTGGGTGCTGCGTCGTACGCTTCGCAGCTGGGCCTGTCGCCCGTCTTTGGCGGCATCCCCGCCAGCATCCCGCACATGCCCATCATCATGGCCGGCTGCTTCGTCGGCTGGGCTGGAAACGTGTTGCTGAGGAACGTGCTGCCCTTTTCCCCGAGCCAGCTGCTCCCGCTCTTTGCGCTGCACTTCCCCGTCGTGCAGTTCTTCGGGAGCAGCTTCAGTGAGAAGCTCGGGTGCTGGTGGGGTCCTTTTGCCATTGAAGGCCTCACTCTGTTTCCTCTGGCCGTCGTATCCGCGGCGAGCGTGGCTGATCTTCTGGAGAGTGCCGATATGGAGGCATTGCCCAAGTTCGTGAGTGAAGCGGCGCCCGGCATTGGATCGTGGGTCTTCTTCAGGCTGGCAGAGGGCGCTATTGCATCCCAGCTGCAGAGCGTTCTAGGACGCACATTCATCTTCACTCGCGTTGGTCTGCAAATTCTCGTGGGAGCTCTGTACACCTTGCTTGCTCCGTCCAAGTTCCTCGTGCTGGCAATTCCAGCTCTGCTGCACACTGCCGCGCTAAACCACCACGTCATGACACCCATGGCTACGGATGCGCTCAACAGCACGATGAAGGCTGAGAACTGGACACTTCTGGAGCGTCGCGAATCGCTCACTGGCTATGTTTCTGTCATCGAGGACACGGACAAGGGTGTTCGAGCTCTGCGATGTGATCACAGTCTTTTGGGGGGCGAATGGGTCCGATACAAGGGGCCAATCATCTCCGAGCCCATTTATGGTGTTTTTGTCATGCTCGAGGCTGTTCGACTTATTGAGCGGGAGGCTCCTATCGCGGACAAAGATGCCAGCGCCCTGGTGGTGTAAGTGGTTCCAAGTTGCCCTCAGTAACATATCGTATGTACTAACGTCTTTTGTAGCGGTCTTGGTATTGGTACTACACCCTCTGCTTTTGTTACTCATGGCATCAACACTACGGTTGTTGAGATTGATCCTGTGGTGCACGAGTTTGCGGAAAAGTACTTTGACCTCCGAGAAAACAACCCAGCCGTTATTGCGGATGCCGTCAGCTACACTTCCAAGTTGGCCAGCGAGGCAACTACCAAGTTTGACTACATTGTTCACGATGTATTCACGGGTGGTGCGGAGCCCGCTGAGCTCTTTACATTGGAATTTTTCGAGGGTCTGAACTCCCTGCTCAAGGATGACGGTGTCATTGCCATTGTAAGTTTACCATACCTGCGGCCCATTAGGAACTAGGAAACTAACTTTTTCAGAACTATGCTGGTGACTTTGACGCTCCTACCCCCAAGAGGATCATCCGCACCATCACGAACGTTTTCCCCTCGTGCCGTGTCTTCCGCGAGAGCCCCAAGGTTGACGCCAACGTCAAGGCATGGGGAAGTGATTTTATCAACATGGTCATTTTCTGCCGAAAGAACCCCGGCGAGCTTACATTCCGCCAGCCGGTTCGGGGTGACTTCATGGAGAGCCGCTCACGACATGTATTCCTGGAGCCGCGACATGAGATCCCCTCCTCTGTGTGGCTCGATGATGACAACAAGCGCATCCTCAAAAAGAAGAACATTGATGCCGTGACAAAGCTACACCAGAAGAGTGCAACTGGTCACTGGACGATCATGAGGACGGTTATTCCCGCCAAGATCTGGGAGCTATGGTGAATGCAACTTTTAATGTTAAATCATGGGTGGCAAATCTGTTGTATATTGCATCTTGGGGCCAAAGGGCACCCAGTGGATTATTATTTATAGCAAATATCGTACCAACTAGTAAATTCGGCTAGTCACGCCTTCGTTCATGTTCATAATGTTCCTCAGTCAATATCCGCACCGACGTCGCTCATTGGTCCTTAGCTGCGTCGAGGGACAGCTGTTTGTTGTCCGCATTAAAATCCTTAGCAAACTCAGTGATGTGTCCAGGCGCATCAATGCGATTGTACGGGCTCGCCACTGGCTCGCCCATGGTCTGGTGAATAGGCAAAACGCCGGTCCAGACAGAGTCCCGCATCTCCTCGTTTTCCATGTCGTGCTTGTCGTCGTGGGCCTGCCCAGCGCGGATCTTTGCACTGCCAGAAGCAATCTTGACCTTGAGGATCCCGGTGCTCTGGAGCTCGGCCTTGGTGGGCGGCAAGCGAGTGTGGCGCCAGCGGTCCGGGACCACGCTGTTGGTGATGAGCTCCATGGCGTAGAGCCTCTCGGCCTCGTCCGCCACCAGGGTGGCGTGCCCGAAGAGCACAGCCGAGCGGTAGTTGTAGCTGTGGGAGAAGGAGGAGATGGCGAGCACCAGGCCGTCGACGTTGGACGCAGCCACGCAGACGGGCATCCCCTTGGCGTCTTCGCCCTCGGAGCCCGCCCGCCCAAGGTTCATGATGCGCGAGGAGACGTAGCCGTGGAGGTAGAGGTCCAGCGGGTCGCCGAGGTCGGCGCTGGGCCGGTCAAAGGAGCCCATCTGGCCGATCATGGGGAGGATGACGGGGAAGGGCTGCGAGGGCGTGTTGAAGGATACGTGGAGAATCTGGGTGGAGTTGACGAGGCGGTGGATGGTCTCGAGAGCGTAGGCGCCGCGCTCGTTGAGGCGCTTGACCGTGTTGGCCGCCTCCTTGGGGTACTCGAGGTCGTAGCGTCCCATGGTTGGACTTTTTGAGGGATGATGACTTTGTTTTTTGTGACGTTGATGGTGAGAAGTATATGAGAAGTGTGTGTAAGTGCGAGAATGTGGAGCTAAAGTTTGATGTGCTCGTCTGGCTTGTCTCAGTCAATGTTTAACCTCGAGAAGAGATGGCAGACAGGTTTATATAGAAAAGTTTGTTTTTATCTATCAAAAAGAGAAAAGGGATGTTGCTATCACGTTCGGGACCGAAGATGTCACGACTAGCTCGGCTTGCTCTAGGCAGTGTCAGCAGCAGTGGAACAGCCCCAGGTAGCAAAAATCCTAGCGGAGCAGCTGTGTGACGAACCATCCCGTGACTACGGCGGCGGCTATCTCATCTATTGGACAGCTAATCCCCGGACATGTGCGTCCGCATGTGTGCATCCGCGCAAGGCAGGTCCTCTCGGGATGCCTCATTGTGGTTGCCAAACTCGCCGGAGGTGAAGAAAGGCTCCGCGGGGGGTGCGGCTGGGCCGGCATCTGACCATCACGCGGCCGGCGATTGGCGAGTCATTTCGCGGGGAAAGCACAGAGAGCCAAAGCCACGAGAGGCTCCCGGAGCGGAGGGGCAGCAGAGTGGGCGTTAGCTCGCACGCGCCCGCTTTTTTTTCCTCTTTAGCCGCAGATCGTTTAGATTTCACCTTGATTAAAGAAAGGGAAGAGGCCGGGCCTATGCACCCGAGCTGCGAGCGCATCGCGGAGTTGCCATGTACATGATGGAAGAAACAGATAACTCCCGCATGCAAACCCGCCTCCGAAGCTTCGGAGCTTCTGCCCGAGAGGATTCAGAGCACTTATCGCAAAGGGGAGGGGGGTAAGAGGCGGGCCGGAGGTCGGGCCTCCGCCGTTCTGGGGATGGTTTGGCTTGTTAGCTACGGTAGGTGATTTGCACGACGGAGCGGACGGCACCGGCCCGGTCAGGGTGGTGATGGACGACCGGAAGGGGGCCGGGATAGAAATAAGGAAGGTAAAGGGAGACGAAAGGATTTTTTTCTAGACGGTGGATGATATGCGGTTCTGGACATGTTGAATAAAGGGCGGAGGCAATGTTTCCTGATTGTCCATGCGTGGGGTGTTGATTGGAGTGTATGTATCGAGAGCGGCATTGGCCACGGTATTAGAATTACACAATTTAATTTTCTTGCCACTTCAATACCATTATCTCTCGACTGTTATCAATAATTAGGATTTGTTAATTACTCCATACCCCGCTTGTAAATTGGAGACCCTTATTTCAATTGTGCGTTCCTTTTTTGCTATTCATTGTTATTTGGGCTCCTCTAGGGTAGTGAGGGAAGGGAACGTAGCGTAGAATGGCGAAATCACAACACCAAGTTGCGTTTGCTTAATTTCAAAGCACCGAAATAAAATCCAGTCCTTCTGAACCAGGGGAAGAAAAAAAGATTCACCGCGATTTTGACTTTCTTTTTGGATGTGTGTACATGATATCACAAGCAGGGAGCAGTGCCACATTCTCTCTTACAGGCCCGTCTGCTCAATATTGTCGGATGTGGCGCAGACAATTTAATTGCTATCCTGGTGGGTTCCTCGTGTGGCTGGCATCAATATGTCCCAGACATAGAGAACATTCTGGTCTCTGTGTTTCACGCTTGAATCATCCGTTGGCGTTCACTTCCCGTGCGCTTGTTGGGAATATATTGCGTACACTAGAGCAACCCTGACGTAATAATCGACAGAACTAGGAAAGTTTATGTGCGAATTGCGAACACCAAGGTTGATTCCGGTGGAAAAGCATGCCATCCCTAGATCAGGGATCACAAAAATCAAGCTAGCCAGTATAAGCAACATTGCCTCCAAATGAAACAGTGGCTGACGTGAAGGAGGGAAAAATCCTGGAGGCTCAGTGGTCTAGTGTTTCTGTTGGGATCTGCCTCTCATCTTACATTCGGATGGTAGGGACGTATGCACGCTGCATATCATCGGTGAAGGGGTACTGCAGTGCAACATCTTACAAACTGGATGTAAGTAATCCGTTTATGCAATAAAATCACAAATAAGCCCCGAGTCACTTGCAGAATCAGAAACAGTCTACGATTATGGCACTGTCCCGCACAGTAAGTGAAGAGAGATTGAAAAGGAAAAAAAACCATTCTCCAAGCTCACCCACCACAATTGGTCTTTGCAAGGCGGGCTCCAATGGCAATCTTCGATTTAGATACAATCTTGATGTCTCGAGGTGTGTGATCCGGTTGTTGCTCTCAACGGTTGTAGGGCAGTGTTGCAAGCCCTCTCGCTATGACGTCGCATGGCGGCTGTTATTAGCATCAAGCCCATGTGTTGGTGTGAGGGCTGCTGGCTGCCATGCTACCCAAGGCGGAAAGGTGGAGGCGGAGGCCTTGGTTCACCTACCTAAATTGAATACAACACCGGTCAGTGCGTGGAACAGGCCACACGCAATTAGGCACCTGACTGCTACCTAACAGCCCGGAGGGACCTGGACTGTCAAGTAAAGTTTGAGGTGAAGGCAGCTTCCGTGGGTGTGGGGGAACACGGTCAGCGTCTAAAGGTCGGAGCGAGCATGCTAAATGGGTAGTGACGCGTGACCTGGCGTCAAGTCAAAGCGAACCTTTGTTTCAAGTGTTTGGACGCGTTCTACTTTTTTCCCATCATTCCGAATTAAAATTTTTTTTAGTATCAGATTAATTTAGCCTTGATCCGGGTGCGCTATTTGCACATTGACCATGGCAGAGCAGCTTCCCCATACTCTCATCTGACCCTAAATACAAGCAGGGTAGGGTTGTATCGGTGATGCAAGATGGACAGGGCCAGCCATGGCACCTCCACTTACACTGACAAATAGTCTAAAAGATGCCAAGAAATTGATACATATCTGCACGTTTTGTCACACCTTTCTTTTTTTCTTTCTTTTCTCGATCTTGTCTTTTATCTTTCATGCGAGGCCTCCTGTGGCTGGCTGTGGCTGCTGCTGCTGCGATCATCGTTAGCATGTTTCGTGCGAAACATAAGGGCTGATTGTCAGTGGACATGCAGGTGCGTGACAGAATGCAGAGCGAGGTGGCATCGTGACTTGGTGGCTAGCGCCAGTCATGTTGAGCTCGTCCGGTAGCATTCGTTGGCTCAACCAAGGCCAACAAAACAAGTTGCAAAATGACATCTCACCTCTGCCAAGCGCAGGGCAATCAGCCGTGTGCCATTAGGTATTACGCAGGCAAGAATAACGCAGCCGTGGTCGCTGCGCACCCGAACCGTTCCTCGGGGAAGCTCTCAGCGTTTAACCCGTTTGGGTAATGGTACCCAGCAACCAAGCCCCAGAACCCCGGTCTCCCGTTGCATGACGGGTGCAGCCGGGTGCGATGCCCACATTTGCTGGTGCCCCGACTCTCGGTCACAATCCGAAGTTCGTGTCTAAGGCTGGGCTTCTTTCTTCCTCTTGTCGCGCCCGACGTCAATTAATTTCTCCTCTTCTTCTTATTTCCTCTGCGTGCGTGGTCGCGGTCGGGTTGGAAGCTTGCCTCGCAACGCTGCAAGCTGCTCTGCTCGCGCCTGACCGTCGCTTCATTCTCGAACCGCCCCTCGACCATGGTTTTACATCAGACCTGACCAGACGGGCGGGCCCACGCTCATGCTCTCTCATACACACCCCCGACCACTGCTATTGCTGCTGCTGCTGCTGCTGCCGCCGCTTGCTGCTGGGCCTGACCGTCCGCTGTCCCCCCGTCTCTCACCACCAGGCGGCGACACGGCGGGAACAGGACGAAAATGGACACCCAAGACGCAAAACGGATTCAGAGACGTGTGGGAGGAACCCTGTTTAAGAAGACGCGCTCACTTGGCCCTGCCGAGCTAGGCACATTGTCTGCTCCGTGGCCGTCTCCTCTGCCCATTTGGCGTCGTGACCACCGTTCGATCCGCTTCGTCTCAGGTGCTGGTGCTTCACCGTCGCGGGCCCATGCTTTTTCTCGACAACCCAAGTTTCAGATGAAACAATGCCACCGACCACGCGCTAGTGGCTCGCCTCAGCTTTTGCGATCCCGCCCAATCATGCTCGCCAGTGCGCTTGATTTTCGTAAATCCGTCGAGCCAGCTCCAACACGGGCCTGCTTGACCTGAGGTTGTCGGCTAGAGGCCCCCCCGATATCCTTCCCGACTCGTGCAAGTGCACACCCCCCTCCGACTTGCCTGCCACCTCAAGTCTGCCGGCGCATCTGGGCCCCATGCTTGGATCGTCTGCTCAAGGATCTAGCTCATACAGTTGTGACATTAACTCATCGAAACGCAACACGTCTCTTCCACTCTGTCTCTTCTTTCCTTCTGCAACTCTCTTTTTTGTCACTTTCCGTCCCGCCCTATTCAGTCTTTCCAAGGGGGTACCCGCCCGTGAGTATTGCTTGCGGATACCGTCATGTCTTCCTTTGTGCTATAGCTCTTTAATCTCCTTCGTCTAATATTTTCGTATTTTTTCACTTCGCTCTTTTCTCATTGACTGGGATCTATTTTTACCAAACCCCCGGGTGCATTGGACCATGTTCGATGCTGCGGCTGCCAACATGGCCAACTCAAGCAACACCCAGGCCTTGATTGCAGCCTTCACATTGTAAGTAACTCTCGCCACAGCCCAACACCAGGTACATGCTGACCGAGACGCAGCGGCATAGTTGTCAATGGCGCCACGGGCACCGCCTTTCACTATATCAAGGGTCATGCCTCGTCCCTCCTGCGAGACGGTCTGAGGCTGGTCCTCGTTGCTTTTTTAATTACCTCCGCCCTGTGGGCACAAACAGACTTCATTACTACTTTAATCAGCGTAAACTCTTCATCGGGGTGCCAGGTCGCCATCGTCTTCGCATCCATCTTCGACCAGATTGCCCGAGTGTCTCTGCAACAAGCCATGATATGGTCCATCAACCACCATGGCCGACTCTTACGAACCGAATCCCTCATTGCCCAAGGCGCCATTCTGATTCGATTCATTTTGGGCGGTGTGTTTGTTGGACTGCAACGCCCACAACTCGACAGCGTCTGTATCACGAGCACCTCGGCTCCCGGTTTCGGTGTCGTTCTTTTCGTCATGGACTTGGTGTTTACGGTTGCCGTCCTGTCTCGCGCAATCTCGCTGGGCTTCTTCAAGGACGCAAGGCAGGGAATCGCAGGATCGAAGCGAAGTAGGGCAGCTCTGTTTACCATCGTTGGCTTCGGTATCTGGACGGCCGTGAGTTTTGACCGGGGAATTCCTTGACGGATCTGGTATCTGACCAAAGCGATTAGATGAGCGTTCCCCTGATGCTGGGCATCAGATCGATCGACGTGATCGCCCGGACCGCAGTTCCAGCCACAGGACTTTCCATTCTTATTGGTAATACTTGGACTTTCTAGATCCGATAACATTCACTCACCATCTCTAGGCGTGTTGACACTATTCAAAGACAGCCTTGCACCTTCCAAGGATAAGCCTACCGGCCGCGTTGAGGATGGAACGACACGAGACAACTATGCGACCCGACGATCCCATGTCCGCGATATTTCGAATGCATCCACTGCACGACCAGCCAGCCAATACCAGGAAGTGAAGAACCACGCCCAAACAACATTCAAATCGTCATCGAGATCGGCGCTTCCTCTCATCTCAAATCCCGATGCTGGACAGGCTTCAACAGGAATTGGAGGTCTCCCGGTTCAGGGTGCATTCTTCCCTCCGTTGAGGGCTCAGACGGCACCTGTTCGTTTTGACTCACGTCGGGATTTGTTCAGGAAGAAAGGACCGAGGCTGAAGATTTCCGTCCCGGTGATTACTCAGGAGAGCGAGAAGAAGCTCAAGGAAAAGATGACGACTGTCGACCTGGATACTGCCGTGCAGAATGAGAGGGAGAGTGTAGCAGCGGGCAACATCTTGGCGCCTGCGATCCGATCGGCATCTCGCATGGAACTTCAGCCACCTCCGATCCCCGCGAAGGCAGTCAAAAGGATATCGCAGTATTCCCAGATGTCGAAAGACGACGCTTCACCAGCCATGGGATCTCAAGGATCGGGCAAGGCGCTGGCAACCCGAGATGCATCAGTTGCCTCATGCTCTTCCATCATGCTCTCTCCAGCGCTGGAAGAACTCAGACGAAGATCTCCTCGGCTGCCTGTATTTGCACCTGGATCAAAAACACCTGTGTCAAGGAACGCCTCCCCTCTTACACCTCGATCTGGCTCTCGATTTCGGCGCAATGAGTCGCAGCCAAGCTCTTCGCAGCCAAGCTCCGCACAGCCAAGCTCCTCGCAACCAAGCTCTGCACTGCAATCGACATCCTCATTGAACTCCAAGCCCTTGCCAGAAGATCCGCCTTATTGTGTCACGAACTTTTCCTTACCCGTGGACCCGAGCAAATCAACCTCGTCGCTAAAGCTCCAAACTCGGCCCTCAAAACAAGAGGATTCAACTCCTAGAAGCATGCCCGCACTGCCGACCTCTTTCACGAGCTCACCAGTGCCGACACCTGCAAAGAAGGGGCTGCCGGGGAACCCTCGCGAAATCAGAAACATATTGCTCGAGGAACAGAGCAAACGAGAGTCCCAAGAGAGGAAGGTCATGTTCATGAAGAAAATCGAGTACAACGACCCGGATACCGTGAGAAGCGTGATTGACTCGGTCAAGGACAGCCAGTCGAACAGGTCCCTCTCGATTGCTTCGCCCAGAGCGTCTGTGCTGGACCGACCAAGACCTATCCCGCGACTACCTGAAATCGACCGGGCTATTTTCCCAGCGGAAGACTCGCCAAACATGCACCAGCACAAGCGTTCAATCTCGAGCAACATTTCTAAGCTTAACATGCGGGTGGTCTGTCTGGGTGGGACGCAAAAGCTTGTTCCGATGCCGCCACCACCGAGAAGCGCTGGGTTGCTGGCTTCTGCTCAGCCGGGCGACACAAGAAGCATGACGTTCAACGAGAAGATGGAGATGTTCTATCCTGGTTTTGGAAGCGCACGATCAAGCATCGCAAGCAGCCAGAGGAGACGATCCCGGTCGGTTCCCGACGTTCCTATCCTATCAATGCTGCTAGACGAGAAGGCGGGGCCAGCATCCCCGGGCGGTTTCACGCATCGAACAGACGGGTCGGTGAGGACATCAGTGGCTGCTCAGAGCATATCCCGCCTACTCGAGGACTTCCCTGAGCCGCTAGCCAAGCAAGACAAGAGTAACTTTCTGCAAGTCAAATCGGCAAAGCAGAAAAGTCTACCCAAGAACAGAACTGCTAGGCGATCTTCGTCTACCCTCCCCGCCGAGGACTTGAACGTGCTCTCCCCTTTCAGCGAAGCCAAAAGCCGCGACGATGATGCGTCAACCAATTGGGGATCAATTCACTCTCCGGTTACAATCCTCAATGTCCAAAAGGCCCGAGCCGTGGAGGTGCCAGCCGTCCCAAAAATGTACTTGGCAAAGAATGGGTCCGAAACCGCAACAGGCAGAGCTTCCCCACAATGCCAGGACGGGACTGAGAAGGGCGAGGCGGCGCCGCCCGCCGCCGATGGCACCACCCCCGATGATGGCGCCAAGCCAGCATCGGAAAATGCGCAGATTGTTCAAGATTCACAAGGGATTGCTGGGCATGGATGGCACCGTCGCGTCGGGCAACCGTGCCCGACATTTTCAGAGAGAGGCACGGCTGTCGCATCGCGAAAGGCCCCCCCGCCCGCACCGCTGCTGCTCAGGAGGACAAACAAGGTGCCAATGGCCGTTCAAGCTGAGCTCTCACCGCTGGAGTCTCCAAACCATGCGCTAGCCATGATTCAAGAGCAGCTCAACAAGCTCGAGCGACCGAGCAGCGGCTCGACCGGCAAACAGGAGCGGGAGAGGATGACACTGCTGGCGAACCTTGAGACAGAGCTGGGCCAGCAGGAGATGCAATGGCAGGGCCTCCGGAATACGCTAATGGCGGCAGACTTGCATTGGTCGGACGAGAGCACCACAGATGCAGATTCGCTGCATGAGAGCGGCAGAGGGGCTGTTGCGACGCAATCGCAATTGGAGCAACTGGAGCAAACGGAACAAGCAGCAGAAAAGCGAGCTGCTGCTGATCATGCACACCCCCCCTCCTTTGCAGACCCATGGCCATACCCCACCGAAGGCGGCATTTCGCAGCAACAGCTGGTCCAGGGCCAAACGGGCTACGTGGGCGACCGAGCAAAGTTGCCGGACCTGGAGGAAGAGTCGCAATCGGTTTCACCAATTTCCCCAAAGTCTAAGCCTTCGTCGAGCGGCCCTGCCCCCGCGAGCATTAATGAGCTGGGGAGCGAATACGACGGCCGCGCCAGGATCGCGCAGACAGATCCCGCCAAGACGCTATGGTGCCCCCTTCCTACGGCTGGTGCAACTGTGCCTGGGGCTACGCAGACATTCCTATGGAACCCCCCAGTTGTTAAAGTTGCTAAGGTTGCGGCTCTCGAGGTGGCCAGCGACCAGACTGCCTCGGACGTGGCGCGGCGCCGTGTTAAAAAAGATTTGGAACAACTGACTATTGAGAGTTCGCGCCTGTGGGAGAAACCAGTGTCCGAACGCCGGTTCTCGCACAGCGCACTATGGCGGCGATCAGCAACCACCCATTCTATCCCCAGCCCTAAGCCAGAGACAGAATTAACTGCAGCAGCGCCAGAGCCCGAGGAGCAGGTCAACAGGCCAGCGGCGCGCAGGCCCCCGCGACGGACCAAGCGTGTGACACTGCTTCCAGATATCCTGGAGAGCCCGAAGCCAATTGACGATAGACGTGGAACCCTAGGCATTTTCAAATTTCCGTGGGGAGAGACATCAGACATTCCCAGCTTGCCGCCAAGACCTGTGACCATGGTGGCGTCGGGCTACGGTGGGTTTGGACCAATTGCCGCCTCCTTCTTCGAGGACTATGAGGCGCATGAGGACGGCGACAGCGACTATGGCAGCCTCTCGGACAGCGACTCTAGTGACAGCGACCTGGATGAGACAGCACTGTGGGAGATGGCCAGCCTTCTGAACCCCAGCCAAGAACGACGAAACGATAATAGCGCCGAGGACCCGCCCCACCCGCGCGAAGAGGGGAGCGCTACCGGGCTTCCCCCCGACGAGGCGACCGAACCTGTGAGGAGGGATCATCCAGAAGATTTTTGGTTTACCACGACTAATTTCGCATCGTCAGACGCAGGACAGCCAAGGCCAGACCTAGAAGCAGAGCCAGAGACCAAGCTACAACAACCACACCCAGGGGCCATGGTAAGGACCGCACCCACAAAGAGCAGCGCCAACAGCAGCAGCAGCGCCAGTAGGAGCGAGGCCGGCGCGTCACCAGGTAGCGATCCAGGCCCCCACGCCACCGCGACCCCGAGGCACACGGACCAGGAGAGCCCTTGGCGGCTCCACGGAATTTTTTTACAGGGCAGCAAAGGCACAAGCACGGACAAGGCCAATCTGTACTCGGCAACCGATGCCGCCAGGGCCCTGTCGCCGAAGGCCGAGCTTATTGACGACAGCGACCGCCATGGTGGTGCAGGTGGGGAGGTTGAATCAATCAGCATGCCTGTGCCTCGACCTTGCTGTCGCTCCCAGGCTGGCGCACCAATGACGACGGCCGAGTGCGCTCATGAGACAGGTGTTCCCCATGCAAGATTCCACGCCCCCGTCACATCTTTTAGCAGCCACCCCCAGGGCCCCCAGGACCCCAATGACGACCACCCACCCCGACCGGTGCAGGCGTGGACATTGAACTCCGAGACGCCTCCCCGCCAGGTCCAAGTGCTTCCACCTTCCCCAAGGGTTTTACTGCCCTCCGCCGCTACCTCCGCCGATACCTCCGCAGACGGCACGTCTATACAAACAGCTCCCGCCGCCTCCTCTGCATCCTCGTCCAGTTTTTCCTCTCCATCCCATCTCTCTGAATCTTCGCAATTGCCAGTCCAGCCTGCCGTTCCCCAGCACCAAAATTCGCTCCGGAACGCCTACGAAACACTATTACTATCTGGTCCGATGGCCATGTTGTGGAACCCCCCAACCGCTCCCATCCTGCGCCCCTCCAAGGGGCTCTTTCAACCTGACGCCTCTCTCTGGAACTCCTACAAACCCGTCGACGCAGCTGCGCGGGTTGTGCCTCGAAAGGCTGAACTCGCCAAGCTTGAAAGCTCTTCCCTCTGGACCCGCCCAGCCCCCAAGAAGCCCGAGGAGCCCTCCCACGATGGCCTCTGGGCTGTGAAGAAGCCCCAGCAGGCCGCTGCCACTCAGCCCGGCATGTGGCAGAAGCCCGTCGTTGTTGTGCCCGCTTCCTACGGTCTCACCCAGCCCGAGGCTGACAAATGGGCCACCTATGTCTCGGCCCAGGATGAAACTCCCCGTGTGAAGCAGCGCGAGGCCGAGCCCGCCAGCATCGAGAGCCAGTCGCTGTGGACCAAGCCTGCCGAGGTCATCGTCGTCAAGAAGAGCGACAGCAAGAACGGATCTCTCTGGACTTCTCCCAAGACCACAACGGTCCCTCTCGGCTTGTGGGCACCTGCCCCCGAAACGGTGACCGAAGCCGAACCCGTGGGATTATTCAGCCTCAGCCATCGGCGCACCGATTTCCGGACTTCCTCACTATCTCCGGCGGCACTGCACATGGAGCGCAAGCCCCGGGCTCCGCTCGAGCCCTTTGCGGACTTCGGATTTGCGCGCCTCTGGAACCAGACCTCTCTCTGGGATGCTGCCGCCGCCGCCGCCAAGGTCAAGGAGCAGAAGGAAATTGATGAGTTGGTTCTTGAGGGTCTGTTCAGCCTGACGCACCGCCGCAACAGCTTCCGCACCACCTCGGAGCCTCCCGCTGCCCTGGCCACCAAGACCAAGCCACGCATCTCGCATCATGTTCTGCCGAAGCTTACTTCAGATCGCCTCTGGTCCGTGCAGTCCCAGGCCCCGGCTCCTGTCGAGGTCGACTGGCTCAGCATCTCTACGACCAAGTCGCGAACTGCCTCACTCGCGTCCTCAACCGACGACGAGTCTCTCAGCGCAACTCTGGCCTCGTCTGTCAGTTCCGGAGACTTTTCCGCCGCGGGCTCCAAGCCGGCCCGTCGCTCGGATGCCACCCCGGCGCAGTGGCTCGAGGCCCTGCAGGAGGCCATCCTTGCCAGCCGCATGGCGCCCGTTGAGAGCGACCAGGATCAGGCCCTTGATTCCGCCGACTCCCCATCTTCTGCTTACCAACTTTGGTCCATGCGTGAAGATGCGACGGACTCCGCCGACGATTCCAGCTTGATGTGGAAGCCCTCATCCTCGCCCAGCAACCAGTACCTGGTTCTCACTGCGAACCCTGGTGAGCTCGACGACGCGCAGCTCCGCGCCTCGTCCGGAACCCTGCGCCGCAACTCCAACTCGGCCGCCTCCCGGCCTCCGCCACCCGTCTTCCACGGGTGCACGCACTCGGCGTTCCTGCCCGCCGTCAGCGAGACACCTCGGGACTTTAGCGCCCAAGGTCTCTGGTCTGCTGACGCTGCCGACATGGAGGCGCTGGAGGACGAGCGCGCCTGGCTCGACAAATCGCTGCAGGGCGTTGCCCTCGCCCAGCGTGGTTGATCCCGAATCGACCTCGGCACATGGGACTCGTGCCGCCGAGGCCAGGCGGGGCAGCTCTGGCTATTGGGGAACCCTTCGGAATGAGGGGCCCTGCACGGCAATAATTACAAAGCAAGATCTACTCGACAGGGGGGGATACATTATGACATGAAGAAGAAGATTGAGTCACTGGCAAGATTGCAAAAACTCGGAGGCAAACCTAAAACTGTTTTGTGTATGCGCATCACTCATGCATGGATGACGGAAATAACTGCAAGCGAATCTTTGATTATTTGTTTTTTTATTGGAGTTGAGGGGTTCTACATACTTGACAATAAGGTTTTCTGTAACGTTATACCAAAACAAACCACGACACATATGTACTAGCGAGATGAAAAAGAAAAAAAGCAATAATATTTTTTTACGTGTCATTTCCATTTGCATCCGTTTGCTTATCAATCGCATTGATTCGTAATTACTATTCACGGTGTCCACGCAGCCTTGCGAGTTGGTTGCTGTCAGTCTTCTAAGCAAGCGACTCGTATCGAGGGCAGGCTCAACAATTACTTTTTTTTTTCTTGCCCTGTGACGTCTGTGACGTAGCGTCGCACAGGGCGGGCTATGGTGTGATTTGCAAGAATTTTGTTGATTTTTAAGCCGGCTCGGCCTCCAAAGTCCGCTAACGGCGGTGCTTCTCCGCCCGCCCACACCCACCCACCGCACCCACCCACTGCACCCACCTACCTCACTTATCCGCCGCCATCCACCCACCCATCCATGGCGGCGGCCATGCCCTGTCTGACAGCCTGGGGGTGGCAGTCCAGCGCAGAGGCATCGCGAAGCGCAAGCCGGCTAAAGAAGGGTCAATGAAGCAGAAGCGAGCAGGGGAAGGATGAAAGGATGGATGGATGGATGGATGGATGGATGGGATGGAGACATGGCAAGAGTCGTGTTGACGTGGAGATGAGGCCACTTGAAATTCCTGCCTGCTTGATCCGAGACGCATTGTGTGATGCGATGTGATTGTGGGAATGTCTAGTAATGAAGAATGACTCGAAAACCTTCCGATGGTCCGAGGAAAACAGTCTGGACTGGACCGAACGCATTGCACGCATGCGTCTGCGTCTTCTCCTTCCCTCCCTACACTCCCACCCCCCTTCCCCTTACTTTTCCCCGGCTTTTTATTATTGTTCGCATAGACCATCTAATCTGGAAGTATATACTCTCCCTATTCGGGTAAAAAGTCTACTGCCGGAGCGAAGAGCTAGACCGACGGCCCGTTCATTCTAGAAGAGGGGGAGGGATGGTGGTTGGGCCAACCAATAGACTAGGAAAGGGGGGGGAGGAGAGGAGAGAGCGCAATGCCTATATCGAAATTACATAGGCACACTAGGCTTGTCTCCTATCAATCTCACCGAGGTTGGGTGGTTGCTTGTTATCTCGGCCAGTCCTTGCAGATAGGAGGGAGAGAGGAGGAGCTGACTAGTTTGAGGCTGTAGTATGGGCCTCGCGTGCGGCGCCAAGAACGCCCACAACTGAGACTACTTTAAACTATTGCTTAGTTAGCATGTGTCTTCAAAGGTGCAATGCTCGCCATACCCTTGCATATTCATTATGATCGACAATTTCTAGGCTCGTCACACATTCTCACCGCCATCATGTCGCATAATATTCACAAACATGTCACTAGTAGTCAAGTCTTATCAGGCGCAGGCTAGTCAAGCCGAGTGTAAAATCATCATGGCGTTAAGCTCTATCCATGCATGCAATCGTAAAGAACAAGAAACAGCGTACAAACTGTACGCCCAATGCAATGTAAGACCCTTTCACACCTCTTCCACTACACCCGATCCATCCATCCATCCATCCACTCCCTCGAAAGCAAGGGAGAACAACAAGAAAAAACAACCCCATGTTACCCATTCCCATCCCGCCTGTATGTTATCCCAAATCCCCTCCTCTCTCAAAAAGAGTTGAAATCTCGCAAAGTGAAACCCTTTTAGACGATCCATGCTTTTTTTTTTTTCTTCGGCCAGGGTGTCTTGTCTTCGTCATCGGCGCCCGTTCTTCTTTTTCCTTCGGTGCTGTTTCTCCTCTGAATCACGACCCCATCATTTGTCTTGCAATGCAAGGCATGGATTCGTCGTGCCAAGAGAGAACAGGGCTGCTTCTCCAGCTGCTGAGAAGAAAGAGACGTCATCTTCTCGAGCCTGGAGAAGCGGCGGCCTCTGCCTACCCAAATCCCTCGTTTTTGTTTCCATCCTTTTGAGAAATAAATCGTGAGAGCATTAAGTCGTGCCGACAAAAGAAACAAAAGGCACTGGTGTAATAGTAGTAAAGGAGAGAAAAAGAAAAGTAAACGTGACGTTTCCTCATACAACAAAAGGAACAACACAAGAAAAAGAAATTTTGTTAAAAAGCAACCCTCACAAGTCATACCCGTGTGAACAAGTACCGGCAACCATCGCCGCAGCGTCTCTTTGTCCTGTCTACCTATTACTTGTGTATGGTTCATTAAGGAGGCGTATCCTCGTCAAGGGCGTCGAGTATATAATTATGCTCAAGTGGGCCTCGTAAGTTCGTCCATCTGGCGTGCAAGTCTTGGCCGCACCACATTAGCGTGGTGCCGTCATGCATGGATTCGTCACCGTCCACTGCCATGGGAACTAGCAGGGCCGGCGTGACCAGTCGTTGTCGAAAGAAAACCGTCTGCCAAAGAGAAGAAAACAAAGAGTCTTGATCCGTGAGGCGGAAGAGTATCCAGACGGGGTCGGTGGAACTCGGACAAAGGTAGAATGCTGCCGTCATGCCGGGGCCTGTCAAGGTCGACCATCGTCTATCGAGGCGCGTACCCTTTCTAGCCATGAATGCATGTGAAGAAAACCTCCCATAGACCCCCCAGACCGTCGCTATGCAAACAAAATTCCACAATATATTTTATACACGCTCATGCAAAATGCAGAGCTCTTGTTTAACCGGGCTCCACCAAAAGCGGACTTAGCTCACAGTCATCATCTGCAATCGCTGTGGTAGGCCGGAGGGCGAGTTCTCAACCGACGTGCCCTCCCTCAGAGAATTATTCCCACGGCTTCTGGCCACCCTTCTTGGTGGACTGGATCCTGGGTCATCAAAGACACGGGTGAAGGCGGGGCTCGACTCGAGTTGACGCTCTCGCCGAGGAGTGTGAGCAGGGCTCTGTGTAATCTGGTCCGCGCGGCGGACAATATCTGATAAGACGTCTCTCAGGTCACCGGCTCGTTTGACCAGGGCCTTGAGGCTATTAGTATCAAAGTGCACCTTCCCATCATTAACAGGTGCTTGTTCGGGTTGCGGACGGTGATGCATGGCCTCCATCACCGATCGGACAACGCCGGATACATCATTTGGTTTGTGGTGTCGGTTTTCGGGTGTCCTTGGGCGACTTGATCGGCTCGGCGGGTGGCTTGCCTCTACGGATGGCCAGTTGCCAAAAATATCATCTTCGGGGGAGAAGACTGATCGTCGCCTAGGAGAATACCGCTCGCGCACCACAGTGGTTTTAGACATGGCGGGCTCGTGGCCGTCGAAGGCGGCGTCGAGTCGGTCCATGGAGTGAGCATTGAAGCCTTCGTCACCAAAGGTTTCATCAATCTCGAAGGCATCAAAGTTGATCGAGGAGGTGGACTTCTGGTCATCATCCATTTCTTCCGCAGAGTCCTCGTCTGGTGAAGCCAATGCGATGATACCCTCCGCCTCTTCCCAAAAGTTCTTCTGGGAGCCCTGCAGCATATCCATATCTCGGCCATGCCGACAGAGACGCTTCAAATCATTAACGAGCAGTGAAAATTCGCGGATGTGCCCTGAGTGTGCTTTGACGCTCGGCTGGGTCGCGCGGATCGACTCTGGAACGGCAAACATCTTGTCATCCTTGTCGCCGCCGCCCAAGCCTCCGCCGCCAAACTCGAAATCATCGTCCCAGTCCTCGCTAGCTGTCTTGGTACCCATACCCCAAGTGCCGTACTTGGCTCCGGTGGTCTTTTGGTCTTCCGGGGGGTCGTGAACAACTGGAACGCTCTGACTACGAATATGGGTCGGCGTGGGTCCCTTGCGCAGAGCCGAACGGCCACCTCTAGAGTTCATCTCTTGCTTTGCGTAGGCAGTTCGCGGCCGCGTCGATTTTCCGCTGGTTGCGCTGTACTTCTCAGGGGCCGGAGGCTCGCTCCAGTCAAACAAGGTGCTTAAGGGCCTTTCGTTGTGAGCGTCACTACCGTGGGTTTCGTTGCCGCTGATGTTGGCGAGGGCGAGGCGGACGTTGGGGTTTATTCGCTTCGAGTTCACTGAGCTTCCTTTGGTGGGGGGTGACAGGGGGTTACATGGGAAATCATCATCCCGAGCCCAGTCCTCGTCAAAGTCGTCATCAAATGAAGTGCGGTTCATGTCTTTGCTGGGAATTGAAACATCACGGGGCGATGAGTCGAGTCTGAAACGAGGCCCCGACACATCTCGGCGGGTAAGGTTTGCCTCGTTGCGGTGAGCTGCGCGAACGGGTGTGGGGAGGCTCTCATCCTCTTCCATGATCCGGTCATCTTCGTCCCACGTCCTGCCGAGAATTTCCTGAATAGATAGGCGCTTGGTCTTGCCGTTGCCGGCGGTGCTAGGAGGCGACTCGTCGTACATGGACTCCAGAGGCGTTTCAACTGCCCGTGCGCGACCGGATGCAACAGTTCGCACTGAATCAAACACGGTGTCACTCTTGAAGTCGGTATCATCATCATCTCCCGAAGTACAGTCCCGGGTATCTTCGGAACTCTCCATGGTAGAGGTCCTATCGTGGGCGGATGCCCTAAGTTGTGACATGGCAGCGGAGCTGGTAGAACTGCCTGAGGGTTGGTTCTGTCGAGGTTGGTAGAAAGTGGGCACCCCGCCTGAAGACCCTAATCGTGACGCATCCACTTGGAGGCTGGAAAGTCCAGTGAGTGGGGGGATTGGCGACGACGAGTTCCTTTTACGCGTCTTCGGCGCCGAGATGGTAGCTGAGCCAGGCGCCAGCACAGGCCTGTTAAATGGGAATGAGGAGTTGGCCAATTCCTGCGGCGAATTGGCTGGCGGTTCTGCGCCAGGCTGCGCGCCAGTGAGTGGCTCTGACACATGTCGCTTATTTCCGGGCTTGGGGTCTGCGCCACGCTTGGAGCGCCGGAGGCTACCCGAAGTCCTCGACACCCAGGTTCCTGCAGTTGCGAAAGGCATTGAGACGGATTTTCGCGGAGTTTTTGAGGGCGTGCCCTCGGGTGATGGTAACAGTGATTCTTCCACCGACTGAATTGGAAGACGTGGGGATGATTCACGAATGTCTGCAGCAGGTAATAATGTTTGGGGCGCTGGGGCGCCAGATACCATTAGTGGCTTAACAAGATGGGCCTTGTTCGACTTGTCGTCGTCGCTCGCAAAGATGCGCTTCCAGAACACAACTCGAGTATGCGGGCTGAGTTCGCCCAAGCGGCCAGGGCTCGCCCGTGAGCTGACGCTGGTTCTTTTGGAGTGGAAATACGAGGTCCATCCGCTCCTTGAAGTAGACCGGGCAGGGGTGGTGATCGGGGAGGAAGCGAAGTAGTCGGTTGTCTGGGGGGTTTCGATCAAGGGCGTGCTGGATGGCTCTGTGGGAGTAGTCACTACAGAATCAGCTCTAAATCTCTGGAGCGTAGCGGTGCGCTGGTGGCTCGTCGCAGGTCGTCGCAGGGTGGGGAACTGGGATCTGGGTCGTCGTTGCGAGGCGGGGGTTTCTTCGCGGAACGGGGTCGACGTCGATCGCTTGACGAGCTTGTTCGGGGGGAGAGAGGGAGTGGTAGGGCCCGAGGGGAGAATCGGGGCTGCAGAGCCGTGAGAGAAGACGGAGGGAGTGTCGTGACCGATGCTGGATCGGGGCGTCTCGTGACGAGACGACGGTCGTAGGGACAAGCGCTTCATCCAAGATCCATTGGACGAAATTGAGTCTCTGGACTCTGTAGGACCAGGCGACTCAGTTCGTCGAACAAAGGAGGACTTGCGGCTGTTGGCCCTTGTTGGTGTGGCCTGAGCCTGAGGTTGAGATTGGGGTTGCGGTTGTGGTGGGCGTTGGTACCGAGAGAGTGGAGGTCTCGATGATGTCGTTGGTCGCGGGAGGGTGTGGTATTGAGAGGCGGCGTGTTCGGTGTAGGTAGAACTCGTCGCGGGGCGTGAGAAGAGGCTCGGTCGTGAACGAAAGGGCAGCTCGCGCTCAGTGGAGTTCCGTCTGCTGCGGGTGGCAGGTCGGGACGAGGGAGAGGATGTGTTAGGTTCGGTGGGCTGGCCGAACACCAAACCGCTGGCCGCTGCAGCAATGGCAGTGCCTGATCCGACGAGCTGGAGGGTGGTTAACTGAGTGGCCGCAAAAGGCAAGACGTGATACGAAAGCCACGGGAAGGTTTAAGGCGCCGAGGGAAGGGAGAAGGCAGGGAAAGTCTGTTGCGGAGGATGGGGATTTAATGTGGAGGTTGCGATGAGACGGGTGGGTGTACTAGAGGCGAGCGGCGTGTGTGAAGTTGACTACGGACGACGGACGGATGTGGAAGTGCGGAATGGGGTCCAACGGGTCCAACAACTTACACTCGGAACGGTCTGCATGATTGCGAGGGACTCTCAACTAAAACGAGAGAAGGGAGCGGCTAGCATTCTAGGGGAGGGTGACGGTGCTTCTGGAGACGGACGGGATTCTCATCGTCAAGCCATGGACGGAGCGATTGAAATTAGTCGACGGGTGTAGCCCGAAAGTCGAAAGAAGCGTTGTAGCGATGCAACCACACCCACGGTTTTTTTGCCCCAGAGGCCCGGGACTGCGACGGAGTCGACTTGGGGGTCGATGGGAGGCAGAGGGCAAAAGGAACAAACAAAGGTTTCAAGGGCTCGGCGCCGAAAGTGGTTGCGCGCGCGTTGGTCGGTGCTCTGGTTCCTTGGGGAACGAACAGACGAAGAAACAGGAAGTTTGGCCGAGGAAAAAACGAGCGACACCGAGTGCGCGGTGGGGGATGCGAGACGAAGGACGCGCGCGGGCGCAAGGTGAAGCAGCCGCGTGCTGGAGATTTGGGAGCTGCCACCACAGAGAGGTCGCTGATGGCGTGTGTGTGTTTGTTTGAGTGTGCGTGTGCGTGTGCGCGCGGGTGCGTGTGCGAGGAGGGGGAGAGCGAGGGCCGTTTCGGATATGGATATGGAGATGCAGCGCAGCTGGAACTGGAACTGGAGCTGGAGATGGAGACGGGGAACGGGCGAGGCCAGACCAAAACCGGAGAGGGAGAGGAGGAAAGAGGAGGGGAGAAGGATTACAAGTCTGCGATATCTCGTCTCTTTTTGCTCCGCTGGGCGCTCTCTCGCAGGTCCCCTGGCCCTTGTTTGGTTAGAAGGAGAAGTTGACTGGTCGTCAATCAAGACCAGCAGACGCAATGCACGAAAACCAAGGAACCTCCGGTGCCTGAGTACATGTAATGTACCAGCTATTGCTCCATCCTGCGCAGCCCAGACCACTCCAAGCAAGCACAAGCAGCATGCGGCACCCGCAACATCCACCCGAAAAAGACAGCCCGTGGACCAAAGCACCAACGGCCTGCGACCTGGAGATTGCAAGTGAGATTTGGGCGAGGACGGATCGTCTCTGCAGGGATAGGCATCAAGCCCGTCGGCCGGGGGCCCCCAGGACTGCAGCGGGCCAGCGCCCTCATTTACCCCCCCGCTCTCTGCGACTTGCTCGGGCCTCGTTGATCAAGGGCCCCCTCAGGCCACTGGGCACAATAACACTGCGCTATAGGTACCGCTGGGGAGGGCTGCGCTTCTGTAGGCGAGCCCGGTACCCGTACCCTCATCGTCCCCTCCCGTGGCGCCCGTGTAGGTACTTTGCATACGGATGCAACGCCCCCCCGGAGCGCCGAGACGGCGGGGTCCAGGGCTTGCGTTGCTGCCCTTATTAGCGGGCGGAGCCACTGAGCGTCTAGCGCCGCTGCGGGCCTGTAGCGGGCGGCCCAAAACAACGCTGAGATGCGTGGTGGCCCTCTGGACTTGGGCGTTGAGGCGCTCGCGACAATCAGGTACGGGGTACTCGGGGCATGATTGGCCCCGGCGAGGCCAGAGGGGGCGCCTGGGGCTTGCCGGTTGGGTCCGTCTCAGCAGCACGAGAGATTGAAGCTTCTGGATCGAGTGGAGGGCAGGAAACACATTCAATTTCGATTGACAGCGGACCTGCGTGCAACCTACAGTAGCCGCATGGGGATTGTCTTCGGCGTTGGTAAAAATAAAAAATTTTAAAATTGATTTGCTGCTGGCGGCGCGCTCGCATGCAGCGCAACAGGAGTAAGGGCAGACGAACGACCAAGTCTACTAATGTCACCGAGATGAAGCAGACGCAGACACGAGACCGACATGTCAGCCCAGGCGCACGCGCGCTTCTTTCTCACCCTCGGTGTCTGCCGACCTGTGCTTTTTGCGGTGCCATCCTCACCTTGCGGCTTGGCCTGTGTCTTGTCAACCCGTCTTTGCAGGCCGGGCAGACCCAGTCAATATCAAGAGGTACAGACAGACAGACGTACCGCTGTTCCGTTTGCACCAAAAAAAATAAAAAATAAAAAAAAACATCCCACCAGGCTAAACTGAGCCCAGTTCCGTTTGGGCTTTTAGCGCTGCGGGCAGACCACCTATCAATTTGCCGTGACCCTCTCCTTCATTGACGGCGGTACGACGACGCACAAATTCGCAGGCGCTTCAATGCCAACGACCCTAAATAAAGCGAAGTGATTCGTACATGGCCAGGTTCACCACCCGTCCCGCGTGCGCCGGGCACACAGACGTAGACGACACAAGCCAAAAAAGCATGTAGGGCACTGCGCCCATCACTCGCCAACACCCACCCTCCGGGGCCCCCTGGGGGAACACCTCCGGAGCGGGACATGTCACCGGGGCTTCCTTGACTCGCTCGCCCGGGGGTTGCATCTTGGGCTATGCCTACAGCGGTATTTCTGCCTTCGAGTGGTACCTGGGCGAGAGAGGGACTGCTGCTGATTGAGGGAAGAAAGCCCCCGGAGGGCCATCCCGTCCCAGGCCCATCGGGATTGTCGTTGCGGAAGCTGGGAGCTGGGGACTTGGGGAGCCCGGAAAGGGCTGACTGGCGAAGATGAGGAGCCATGTCAGGTCAGATTTGAGGAATAGAGGATCCCGTTCCCTACTGTGCCCCATTTCAACTTTCTTCTTTCCCCTCCTCCACCCTGGACACATCCATCGTCATATGCAGCAGCGCTTCTACATCGTCACACAACTCGATTTTCCCGTGTTGCTTTTTTAAGTTCCCCGGGGTCCCGGAGGCGAGGACGGCACCACCTCCGACGGCCACGAGTTCCCTTCCGGGGCTCGCTCAGTGTACAAAAGACCCCTTCCACTGTTGACCGAGAGGCAGCCCTGTTTCTTGGCTCCCACGCCGTTGCTTGCGCAACGCAGGGAGGGCGCATGCAAACAAGTAAAACCGCCGGCCACTTCAGGTTTGTTATTGAACAAAACAAGGCCGACATTACAGTTGTATCACATCACCAAGAGCGCCGTGCGACCCCAGCCCGGCAATTTCGTGTTTGAGAAAAAAGCTATGGGATGATGACGCCCAAGGGGAAGCTAAGAGTAGATCTCGTGCCCTAAAATCTCGCCATCGACTTGGCGTTGAGTGATGCAATCCATCCTATTGTTCATCTGCAGCCGTCCGACGTGTGTACGAGGTACGATGTACTCATGCATGCACCAAACCCTCTCTGGCGCCGTCGACGTCGCACAGCGGCCTGGGGTGTGCGTGGCTGTGGCCGTTGCGGCGCTTACCCGGACCTGGTTTTTTTGTTCCTCAATAACGTGGTCTTGGCCCATCGGAGAGGTCATTTGATTAGCATTGTATGGTCGCCGGGCACATAAGATGCGCGTTATAGCCCTACGCCTGTTTGGGGCGTCATACTTGGGGACGGGAAAAAGTTAAAAAAAGATGGCAGCGAGATTTCCTGCAGCTCAAGCGTCCCGTGGTGTCCCCTCGGGTGGCAAAAAGGGGCCTTGTGCCTCTACTATCATGTATATATCGTGCATCGCCATTGCACAGCTTGTGATATTAGATCTGTCTGTCTGACAGCGCATACATGCACACAGACACCAATTGCCTTCCATCTCGCCAATTATCCGTTAGCTTACATGTAATGTACGCTGACGTTGCTCCATGTTCCATCTTGTGCGGCCCAGAAAAAACAAAACTAGGGTCTTCTAACGGGCCTCATATGATCTCTGATTCGAGTTTAAAAATGCGTTTTTGTTTTGATTTGCAAGTGACTCTGAGTGTCAACAAAGCCGCCCACGCGGTGCATGGCATTAGCCGTGTACTTCCACTCGTGTATATCCCATGTACAGCCCTCGGTACTCGACCGTTTAGTCGAGATACGGCTTTTCAGCTTGCTTCGCCAAACCCCACATTTCCTCCTTCGTTCTCAATTCATCCCTGATGGTGGATACGCTTGCCCCGCTTTCTAGCGTCCGGTCGATGGAGACCGGGCCAACATCAAAACAATCAACACAACGAGCCACCGGGAAACAGGGAGCTTTCGTGGGCGTTTTCTTTTGTTCGAGCTGATGTAATTATCAAGAAACAGCCATTGTGATGCAATGTCGCAGATACAATCTATTTTTTCTTCCATCCTCAATTAAATATGTTCCTGATCATCTAACAACAGGTGCAAGGGGGCCCTGCGCTGTCGTTGTTGCTCCGGAGCATTGTTATTCGTCGCCACACTGTTGCGTCATGCACCAATCGTTGCATTCTAAAGCGATGCAGGACATGGTCTTGCAGGGAGCAGGATATGTAAAATGGCCGACGAAGGTGCGTCGTTCCCCAACCACGACTTGTCTCTGAGCAATCGAGACTTTGGGGTCGAGGTCAGACACACAACAAAGAAACAAACGCCGATTCCCGTTGGAGCACCATCTCGCACACGCCATGGGAGGCTTCGGCGGACACATCATTGTTCCCTCATAGTTGCTCGTAGCTTGCCTTAGTGCCACAGCCCCCTCCAGCTATTTGAGGCGCCATCGACGGAACCGCTGATCACCCTGCACCGGATAATAACAAAGTCTCTTTCCATTCCAGAAACGGTGCACCCGTATGTCGCACTTCCTTGCGGTTGCGGCCTAGCCCTGGATTTGGCCCTCGGCTTTACATCTGTAAGCAATGTCAAAGAAAAAGCAACATCCACAACCTTGCTCCCGCCCCCGGTAGTTATTCCAGCTCGCGAGCCTTGAAACGAGCAACAAAGAGGATTGTGGCCCCTGCTTGCACATCGTTGGAGGTGGGTTCTGTCGACACGCCACCTTGAATCGGAGTCGCCTTTGTTCCGCGGCCATCGTGGTCAACAATTTCCGATCAGATCCAAGGCGCTTGCGCAGCCTAGTGGGTCATGATGTCCTCTGGGATGATGAGCAATGACTGCAAGGCGCGCGCCATTGATATGTTCCAGATGAAATTTGTGCAAATCTGCGCCGCCCAGAGCTGCTGCTGGAGATCTTCCCTAGCCGAGACGGGTGTCCACCGGACGCCCGCCGGGCCCGCGATGCCAGGATCCTCTCCAGTTCAAGCTATGATCAATCAGGGATGGGAGCTCCTCTCGCAAGAGCTCAGAACCCAGCCACGAACTGGTCTCTTGAGTTGAGTCTAACAGAGGACGGGACTCGTAACCGGACCTGTAGACGTCAAAGAATACACCAGTTCAACTCAAACCTGAAACACGTCTCCATGGGAGGGGATATCCTCTCTCCTCCTCCAGTCATTGGATGTGTCTGTACCGGGTCATTCCTTGATCAATGCCGCTCCGGTGCCGACGCACGAGCGGACAGGTGTTGTACTGTATCCATCGAGGTTTAAAAAAAAAAAAAACAAGTCAGCCGCACCGATGCGAACCAGTCATTTGCCACTGGAACCATCCGAGTGTGTGGGTTTCGGAAAAGGAAATCTCATCGCCTCCATGACGTGCCCTGTTGTCAGCAATGTTTCCGGATCGAGCATTGAGCATCAGCCTTCTCCAACTACAGCATGTGAAGCCAGCCTACCAATGCACAAGGATATCTATCAATTGGTCAATCCCTGCAATTTCGGCTCGATACAGGTCTCCAGCCGAATCGATCAGTCTGTTCTGAGTGTGCCATGGATGCCGTTAGCGCTCACAGTTGCAGCTCCTGCAACAATTGAGATTCTTGTCTGGTGATAGCTCTTGCCACAGATGCCATGGGATGCTTGTCGACTGTCGACTTTCCACCCGGCCGGGCTTGGAACTATTTGCTTGGGCAGCGAGCGACACTCCCGACGGCGCCCCCTCTTTTGACACCGTAGAAGCCTTTGTTCCAGAGTGGCAGCTGGGTGGTCCCTGTCTCCAGTTTTGCCGGTCTTCTTTCCAGCGGGGAAAAGACTCCCCGCTGAGTACAATGGCAATAGCATGCAATTGCATCATCATCGTGAAGGCCAAACTCGACAATGCCAATGCAGGGCCTGGAGATGACGCAGGTTACAATTCCAGGCTCGGTGTCGTGCAGTGCAGCTACCGAGGACGTGGACACGGCAATGCATGATCTGATGGAAAACACCATTGCTGACCAGCTGGATGCAAGCCCAAATTCGAGACCGGCTACAACGACGCATGTCATCGGTAAAGTTCATGCCCCTCTTCTACTAGGGTATTGTCGGGATCGAAACCGGGCTGGCTGAAGAAAAGCTCTCACCGAGCTGAAGTCGTTTGATTCGTGAAATCTAGACCATAAACGAGCTGTTCATTTTGCCAATTCTGGCATGAGCTCGGTCCCAAGCTTAGGTCCAATTGCCAATAGCGCAAACACAATGGGCCACCAAGTGGAGTGATTATGGTTGACACAATGGATGACGTGGGAAGGCCACCGCGCGCCCTTCTCTTCTCCCAACTTCCCTCAGTGGCGCCTGGGAGAGCCCGTTGAGAAGCGCTCGCTGGTGAGAGAAAACAAGACGGGTTGCGATGTGAGACAGAGGACCATGGAGTGTTTCAGGCCCCCTTGTTCAGTGGGGAGAAGTGCAGATGGCAGACTCAGACATCGGCCAGTTCAGCATTGGCTCGGCTCACAGGAATACGTGGGACTTGTAAGTGAGGATGTGGCCCAGGCTCTGTCGTGCAGAACAAGCCTACTCTTTTGCATCGATCTTCGTAATGCGCACACTGCAGTGGATCTCTAATGCAGTGTTGTGCAGCATGGTTTGCATCTACTCTCGGACTACACATCCCAGCAGATGCGACTGTAGATGCACGAGCCAGGGCTCAAGATGGGCCTCCTTGGACCAAAGCGAAGCGAAACTACCCATACAGGCGCAATGTAACAGTGCAGCCGAGACGAGTGAGGAGAAAAACATCCTGAAGTTGAGTAAGTGTGACGTGACGCGGGATAACACGCGTCTCTGCGTGTCATGTTCGCGCATGAGTGTGAGCGCTGAGAGCCTTTCATTGGCTTGCCAAAGCCAAGCTGAGAGGCAATTGCAAACATGCAGCCAAGCCCTGTTTTTATCGTAACATCACGCCTCATCGTGACTTGCCCAATCCAATGGCCCATGAGCGACATCAGGTTATGATAAGCGCAAGAGGGCCCTCCCGATGGGCACTTCCAAGGACAGGGTTGAGGGCATCTCGCCAGTGCCCTACCCTAAATCAGCAATGGATTGGCTCTCACGACCGGATGAAATCTCCACGAAAGGCTGCGAACAGGCGAACCCTGACATGTAGGCCGCGTCTGCACATCTTGACTGGGAGTTGACTACTCCTTTCAGAGGGGATAATCGGATGATGGATGCATACTTGTTAATTTGGGCTGGGGGGTTGCACAACAAATTCTGTATTTGGCGGAAGCATCATCCTGGATTGCTGGACCCTCACCGCCAGTTGGCCCTCGTATTTAGTCTTGTCTCCTCTGACCACAACGTCTCGCCATAATTATCCCCGCAAGCCAGGAACGCCAAGTAATCAATTGATGAGGCTGTTGCGAATAGTGCTACTACTGCAGGAGGAAATTGAGCTTCAGTATGAGATGCTCGAGGGGTCCTTGACCGTCACACAACGTGTTGTTATTCCGAACGCCACAAAATTCCTTTTTATTTTCAAGGCGTGTTGTTTTTGTTGCAGGTACAGGCTTCGGAGACTTTTTTTTCTCTCAACTGAGACCCAAGCAGCGGCCCAAGCGGGATCCATAGAACAATACATGGAACAATTCGAATTTCACTGATTCTCAAGTCCACTGTGCGATGCTTAGAGCTGAGGCCTCTCCCACAATTCCCCCTCCATGGCCACAGATCGGCCCTCGGCGGGTTTAAGCGCCGACGTGCCAGCGCCTGGCCGGTCCGATGCGGGCCCGCAACCCACAAAATCCAACGACCAAAGTCCACAGCCTTGGCGGGGCATGCCACCAGCCCGCAAAGCCAGAGCAAAACCAGACTGAGTGTGCACTCAGCATATCGTGAAGCCCGCTTGCGCAGCCCGCCGTACCCGTTGCAGACTCGAACTGCAGCAATTTCAATATCTTGGCCATCCTCTTGCCTCCTTTGGGTGTCGTTCCAAGCTCCCTGCCACCTTCTGCATCTTGAACCAGCCCCACGCCACCCTTCAAAATGGAGGCTGATATCAGAGCTGTCCTGCCCAACATCGACCCTGTGGTCTCGGAGTACTCCGTGGGTTATCTCTCACACGCTTCTACCGCTTATTCGGATGAGGAGGACCCCACCGGCCCTTCGCCACTGTCTGAGGCAGCCTCGACCATCACTGACCTGCTGCTCTCCGCATCTGGCGAGGTGGATGCCAAGGCAGAAGAGAAGATCAAGAAGCTCGTTGAGAAATGGGTCAACAAGTATACTGAGGCCAATGGCGGAGAGAGGACGGGCCCCTCGCTTGTGAAGCGTCTTGACCAGACCTACCAGGTCAGCTCTCAACGCAACATGTCTTCAACCTTGGCTGTTGCCACTGGAGGCGTTGATCTTGAGTCTGCCAACGCCAGAAAGGTTGAGTCCAAGGTCGACCGAAAGAAGCTTGAAAAGGCAGAAAAGAAGATCGCTGCCAAGCAGCAGAAGAAGGCCTTCAAGACGGTTGAGTATGAGGCATCCAGACTGCTTGAGCAACCCGAGGATGCTCAGTCTTATGAAGAGTTCTACATGGCTGTCAACCCTCTTCAGTTGGGCTCCACCACGGCCAACAAGACAAAGGATATCAAGTTGGACAGCATCGATGTTTCTATTGGCGGAAACCGTATCCTCACGGACACCAACCTCACTCTTGCATATGGACACCGATATGGTCTCGTTGGTAACAACGGTGTTGGTAAATCCACTCTGCTCCGAGCTCTTTCTCGAAGAGAGGTCTCCATTCCTTTGCATATTTCCATTCTTCACGTCGAGCAGGAGGTAAGGCAGCATATGGCTCCCGCAATGTATGGTGTATGACTGACTCCGTTGTTAGATTACTGGTGATGACACTCCGGCTCTGCAAGCTGTGTTGGATGCCGATGTCTGGCGCAAGGTTCTCCTGAAGGAGCAAGACGTAAGTGTTTCACTCCGCCTTACTATATTGCACTCTGACAAGTATAGCAAATCACCGCACGCCTGGCAGAGTTGGAGCAGCAGCGAGCAGGTCTTGCCGATACCTCGGCAGATGCCGCCAAGATTGATCGCGACAGGGAAACTCAGGACAACAAGCTTGGAGATATCCAAGCCAAGCTGGCCGAGATGGAGTCCGACAAGGCCGAGTCGAGAGCAGCCAGTATTCTTGCTGGTCTTGGTTTCTCCCCCGAACGACAGCAGTTTGCCACCAAGACATTTTCCGGTGGTTGGAGAATGCGTCTGGCACTTGCTCGAGCACTGTTTTGCGAACCTGATCTGCTACTTCTGGACGAACCGTCCAACATGTTGGACGTCCCCTCTATCACCTACCTTTCCGAGTATCTACAAACCTATCCCAGCACCGTCCTGGTCGTCTCTCACGACAGAGCATTCCTCAATGAAGTCGCCACGGACATTATCCACCAGCACTCACAGCGCCTTGACTACTACCGCAGTTCCAACTTCGACTCCTTCTACGCCACCCGCGAGGAGCGAAAGAAGGTGGCCAAGCGAGAGTACGAGAACCAGATGGTCCAGCGTGCCCATCTGCAAGCTTTCATCGACAAGTTCCGTTACAACGCGGCCAAGTCTTCAGAAGCTCAGTCTCGTATCAAGAAGCTGGAAAAGATGCCCGTCTTGGAGGCACCCGAGGCCGAGTACAGCGTCAAGTTTACCTTCCCCGAGGTGGAAAAGCTTTCTCCTCCTATTGTCCAGATGTCAGAAGTCACTTTTGGATACTCCAAGGACAATGTTCTGCTGCGGGATGTTGATTTGGATGTTCAGCTCGATTCCCGTATTGGTATCGTAGGACCCAACGGTGCTGGTAAAACCACCATTCTCAAGCTCCTGGTTGGAAAGCTCGAGGCTTCTTCCGGTTTGATCACGCAGCATCCTCGTCTCCGCATTGGCTTCTTTGCCCAGCACCACGTGGACGCACTCGACCTGACCACAAGCGCTGTGAGCTTCATGTCCAAGACCTACCCTGGCAGGACAGATGAAGAGTACCGACGCCGACTGGGTGCTTTTGGTATCACAGGAACCACCGGTTTGCAGAAGATGGAGCTGCTGTCTGGAGGTCAGAAGTCGCGTGTGGCTTTTGCCTGCTTGGCCCTTACGAACCCTCACATCTTAGTTCTGGACGAGCCTTCTAACCATCTTGATATCGAGGCTATGGATGCGCTTGCGGAGGCTCTCAACGAGTTCCAGGGTGGTGTGCTGATGGTGTCTCACGACGTGACAATGCTACAGACTGTGTGCACGTCGTTGTGGGTGTGTGACGGTGGTACCGTTGAGAAGTTCCCTGGCGATGTGCAGGCGTACAAGAAGAGGATTACAGCCCAGGCCAATGCGGCTGGTGTTGTCAAGGCTCACTAAGAGGCCTCGGTTATCACGTCGGATATATGAAGTAAAAACTAAAATACAAGTGTCTTTTGCCTTGAGAGATCATGTTTCAGGATTGTGATGGATGGGATGTTTCTTCCACCTGCGCCCGATACGGCACATAATCCCACCTGTTGTATTCAGGACACAATGCGGTACCATACCGCAGCGCCCTGGATATCTTAACTGTTCTAAGAGGAATGAGATGTCTTCACCGTGTTTCAGACATCGGGTTGCCATGATTTATGAGGTGTAGGGTAACTTTGTGTGTTTTTTTGAGGGATGGGGTATGTAACTTGGGACATAATACCGGGTTATAAGCAATATTAAGCTGGGGGGCTAGGAAAATCTCTGGGGTAATATGATGCAGGCGATGTAATGCTGCTGATCGCTGCGACACTTTGGGTATTGTTATAGATCTTGCCATGGTTAGGTTTGAGGGATGACAACTGGATCCTGGTTGGGCTGTGGGCTACTAGACGTGGCATCGTTTGTGGCAAAACACCGCCCAATGAGCGGTAAATGCCTGCAGGCGGCTCCCGGAGGTACCCAAGCCTAGACAACGACATGCGAAGACCATCTGCATAACTCATGAAGCAATACACGGAGCATGGGGTGGCAAGGAATGAAGTCAAGATCAAAAGCAAGCATGATCACTTGACAGACCCAACAAAGACGCAAGATGAGAGGCAATGATAGTCGAAATTACCACGAGCCGTTGGTCCGTACAGTACAATTTGCCGCCTCACTTTGCCCCCTTATCTTGACCCGGTAAACTGTAATGTTAATGTCGATCGTGTTCGTTGAGCCGTCTCCTGTCAAGTCAGCTGTGGGGCAAGCCTCTCGTGGCGCCCCGGGCCGTCAGTGGGAAATACGTGGCTGGCCTCCTGGCGGCCCTGGCTCCTGACCTGGGGGCATGTTTTTTCTTCGTTGTTTGTTTGTTAGAGCGGTGCAGATACCACCCGTTTGACAGGCTGTCATAGGCCCCTGGTGAGACGTTGCGAGAACGGCTGCAACAACACAGACTCGCCGACAGCAGCGTGCTAGAACGGGCTCTCGAAGTCCTAATTACCATCCGTAGAGCCCCGTAGCTTTTCCTCCTATCCAATGCCTTCCCCGTGGTACGTTTCTGGGCAGATTTTTGGCTGGAGCAGGCGGGTTCCTTGCGTTGGCGCCTTTCCCTTCTGGGCGATGCACGGGCCAGATGCAGTAAACAAGCGAAAGTGAGCCCCTCCCCTCGTTGCCCCTTCCCTTGCTGGTGGTGTTGCTGGCCTGCTGGGGCCCTGTCTTGCTGGCTCCCCCCCGGTGGCGGTGAACAATTTCACGTCCCGCTCCAACAAAAATCAACACTCCCCTTGGACGTGTCCGACCACCTTTCTACCCACCCACTCCAGGCTTGAAAGCTAGCTCAGCTCTCGACAATCTTCTTCCTCCACATTCTTCTTCCTCCATCCACATTCAACCCAACTCCCATACCCCATCACCACAGCCAACATGCGTGAGATTGTAAGTTTGCCTGCCCTCGCACAGCATCACCACCGGAGCTCCTGAGACGCGTGCCTTTGTTGCTGCCCCTGATTCTACCCCGCCGCCCCGGTTTCCACCGCTTCGACGACAACAAAGCCGCAGCCTCACGATCATAACGAGATATCAGAACAAGATTGCTAACCGTGTGCTTCTTTCTCGATTATAGGTCCACCTCCAGACCGGTCAGTGCGTAAGTACTCTTCTCAACTCCAACAAAATTCTCACGACGAGATTCACTGACAGTTGTCGATAGGGTAACCAAATTGGTGCTGCTTTCTGGCAGACCATTTCTGGCGAGCACGGTCTCGACAGCAATGGTGTCTACGCCGGTACCTCCGAGCTCCAGCTCGAGCGTATGAACGTCTACTTCAACGAGGTATGTGAAAACCACTCGAAGCACTCCCTTGACCGAGAAGCACAAGCCAACTCACACCATCATGTAGGCTTCCGGCAACAAGTTCGTTCCTCGCGCTGTCCTCGTCGATCTTGAGCCCGGTACCATGGACGCCGTCCGTGCCGGTCCTTTCGGTCAGCTCTTCCGCCCCGACAACTTCGTTTTCGGTCAGTCCGGTGCTGGAAACAACTGGGCCAAGGGTCACTACACTGAGGGTGCTGAGCTCGTCGACCAAGTCCTCGATGTCGTCCGTCGTGAGGCTGAGGGCTGTGACTGCCTTCAGGGTTTCCAGATCACTCACTCCCTGGGTGGTGGTACCGGTGCCGGTATGGGTACGCTGCTCATCTCCAAGATCCGTGAGGAGTTCCCCGACCGAATGATGGCCACCTTCTCCGTCGTTCCCTCCCCCAAGGTCTCCGACACCGTCGTTGAGCCCTACAACGCCACCCTCTCCGTCCACCAGCTGGTCGAGAACTCCGACGAGACCTTCTGTATCGATAACGAGGCTCTATACGACATCTGCATGCGCACCTTGAAGCTGTCTAACCCCTCATACGGTGACCTGAACTACCTCGTCTCCGCCGTCATGTCTGGTGTCACCACCTGCCTGCGATTCCCCGGTCAGCTGAACTCTGATCTTCGCAAGCTGGCCGTCAACATGGTCCCCTTCCCCCGTCTCCACTTCTTCATGGTCGGTTTCGCTCCCCTGACCAGCCGTGGTGCTCACTCTTTCCGCGCTGTCAGCGTTCCTGAGCTCACCCAGCAGATGTTCGACCCCAAGAACATGATGGCTGCTTCCGATTTCCGTAACGGTCGCTACCTGACCTGCTCTGCCATCTTCCGTGGTAAGGTCGCCATGAAGGAGGTTGAGGACCAGATGCGCAGCGTCCAGAACAAGAACTCCACCTACTTCGTTGAGTGGATTCCCAACAACATCCAGACCGCTCTGTGCGCCATTCCTCCCCGTGGCCTCAAGATGTCTTCCACCTTCATTGGTAACTCCACCTCCATCCAGGAGCTCTTCAAGCGTGTTGGTGAGCAGTTCACTGCCATGTTCCGTCGCAAGGCTTTCTTGCATTGGTACACTGGTGAGGGTATGGACGAGATGGAGTTCACTGAGGCTGAGTCCAACATGAACGATCTTGTCTCTGAGTACCAGCAGTACCAGGAAGCTGGTATTGATGAGGAGGAGGAGTACGAGGAGGAGGAGCTCCCCGAGGGCCACGAGGAGTAAATGTATGCCTAGGTCATCTGTTCTACGGTTTGGCTTGTCTAGGTAAAAGGAAAAGTCAGCCTTGATTAAGTTCTATTCGGGTTGTAATTGATGAAAGGGGTTTAGATATCCTCGGCAATGGCCGTACAGTTCAAGTGGCAATTGTACGAGACCAACTTAGTTGATCAAGAGAAGTACGAATTGTACCAACAAAGTGTTCTTGTGTTTTTGGTGAATGTCTTGTGCCCAGTGCTGCATCCTGGACCTCTGAATGCTGGCTAAATGATGTGATTCGACTTCGGTAGTACTGTGACCCCGCGCACACAGGCTTGTATTTCGCAGTCTGGCAACGATTTCCCCTTCACATTGAACAACACGTCTAGTATCCTAGGTCGTCTTGTGATGGTGGTTGATTGTAGCTCGAAATTGTATTACGCCAGGGTGTCAGAAGTTTGGAGTTTCTATCTACTTAATTAGACAGTTTCGCACAATCAAAAGAGAGATAATGACACATCATTGGCCTTAAGTGTTTGTCTTTTAGGAATAAACTTAAAAGAAATGCATTGTGTTTGTATCCGAAACAAGACTTGTGGTAAGGTCGACATGTAATGGGCTAATTTGGATCGTTTGGTCGGAACACCACCAGGATGCAAGATCGGGGTGAAGTTAAGAGGGGTTGGGGAGAGTACTAAAAAAAAAATGGCAGATAGGTCTAATCGAGCCCATAATCAAGCTTTCACTATTCACAGCACGAATACGCAAGGGATCAATGTCTTGCACAGATGGGATGACATCTTAACAAAAGCCTTGAAGTTGTATGCGGTTGAGCAAAACTATGCGTTGCTCAAGGTCGATATAATTGTATTAGCACTTACTCAGCAAATTGAAAATGATACTCGCCGGTTTGAGTCGTATTTTCTTAATTCTAACACTTATTTGATTATTTGATTGAATTGAGCACACCTGGCTCAGTCTGCACCGATCTATTTTACTGTAAATACACGGGAACAAGCTACTTTTAGTGGAACCAACCCATGCGCCTGTTCTTAGACAACTGGTTGTCTCTGCAAAGTCACGTGTGTGATGACTAAGCACCAAAAAGTCGAGAGCTTTGAGCTGCATTTTGACCTATGGGCCTGCCACCGACACGCACCCATTGACCCTCGTGCCAACAATTGGGTCGACTCAATGGCTGGCATGTTTGCTCCCAGTCGGGGGAAGGCCCTTGGCCATGCCATTTCCGCTTCGTCAGCCCCGGTGACGATCCCCCGGTTCCTCGCGCCCGCCTGGCAACATGCGACACCACGTACGACCTCGGCGGCTCTTTTCTCAACGACGTCGAAACGACCCTCGAAGCTGGGCCGCACGCCCCTCTCAGTGCCCCCCGGCGTGGAGATTACCGTCGGCGAACCAAAGGCAAAGAAGGACGTGACCTCATACAAGAAAGTCTACAAGAAGAACATTACGGTCACGGGACCTTTGGGTGCGTTGTTTGCACTAGCCAGAATCAGCCGATGGGCGGATATGCAAGGCATTGAATGTGCTTTATACTGACTTTGGAGTTAGGAACTCTGGATCTCGAGATTCCCGACTTTGTCAATGTCAAGCACGACGAGGAAAACCGCACTGCTATATTGAGCGTTCAGGACTCGGACATCAAGCAACAGAGGGAGATGTGGGGTGAGTTTTTGACCCCTCTGCTCCGAGGTATCAGGGTGCATGCTTTCTAACACGGTATCTTTTCCGCAACAGGCACTTCATGGGCTTACCTGAAGAATTACATCATGGGTGTTTCGGAAGGCCACACAGCAATCCTGCGTCTCGTCGGTGTTGGTTACCGAGCCACTGTCGAGGAACGTGGTGCCAAGGAGGAGTTCCCTGGCCAGCGGTTCCTGTGCCTCAAGCTGGGATTCACGCACCCCGTGGAGGAGGGAATCCCCAAGGGTGTCACCGTCACAACACCCTCGCCCACCCGCATCCTGGTTGAGGGCATCGACCGCGAGGTTCTCATGTCCTTTGCAGGACGTGTGCGCAAGTGGCGCCCCCCGGAGCCGTACAAGGGCAAGGGTGTTTTCATTAACGACCAGACGATTAAACTGAAGCAGAAGAAGATCAAATAGACGGGAAGAACTTTGTACGAGGTATTTTGGTTGGTGTTGGTGTGTAGTTATATCAACTCAACGGGACGCTTTTTTGCGTGTGTATTCTAGTCTCGTGTACAGACATGTACTATCTGTCATGGCATATATAAAAAAGACACTTTGGGTTACTCGCTCTTCATAGAATGTTCTTGCCATCCCTTTGCGCCTCTTTACCCGGTTTTCTTATTTTCTTCCTCCTCTTTGAGGTGTATACATGTATTTTTTTCTCTCTCTCGTTTAGTTTTCTAGTTCTACATTTATGCCTGCTTCGCGCTGAGCACCTCCTGGACTGCCGCCAGGACCTTGTCGTGAACGGCAGCCGGGGCCGCGATCACGCCCTTGTTGTTGGCAAGGGTTCGGCCGACGCTGAAGTCGAGACGCTTGCCGTGGATGTCAGTGACCTGGCCACCGGCCTCGCGAACAATGAGGTCGCCGGCGGCGTGGTCCCAGATCTTCTCCTGGTAGGTGGCCTTGACGGGCAGGCGGAGGTAGATGTCGCCGGCGCCGCGGGCAATGGAGCCGTACTTGGCCTGGCTGTCCATGCGGACGCTGGGCTCGGTGATGCCAAGCTTCTTGGAGATGAGGGCCTGGTCGTCGTGGGCCGAGTGGCCAGCCTCGACACTCTCGCAGAAGGTGGCGCGGGAGAGGTCGTCGAGGGATCGCATGGAGATGGACTTCTCGGCGGCGAGGGCACCGGCGGTCAGAGGTCGGCTGGTGGCGCCGTGGCCCTGGACGGCGGAGAAGAGGACGCCGCGGCCCTCATCGGTGGCATTGGAGCCAATGTCGGCCGTCAGGCGGGCTGCGTCATCGATGGGAAGGTTGGGGCAGCCGAGGACACCGACCTTGACGTCGCCGTCGACCATGAGGCCGAGGCACACGGCGTACTGGCCGCCGCGCAGGAAGCCCTTGGTTCCGTCGATGGGGTCAATGGTCCAGATGCGACCGGTGGCACCACCGAGGCTGTTGCCGCGGTCAATAATCTCCAGCATGGAGTCGGCGTCGGCAATGGGACCGCCGAGGAGGTCCTCGGAGGCGGTGTCGTCGAGCTTGGTGGAGCTGACGAGCTCCCAGATGGTCTGCTTCAGCTCGGCATTCTCGCGCAGCTGGGCGGCCTCCTCCTCGGCGACGATGGCGTCGTTGGGGAAGTGCTTCAGGAGGGCGGCGATGATGAGGGCCTGGGCGCCAAAGTCGCCAATGGTGACGGGGCTCTTGTCGTTCTTGTCGACGGTGCCCTTGGCCTTCTCGTGGAAGACGCGCTTGGTCAGGATGGAGGCCCGCTGGACAGCCAGCTGGGCAATCTGGAGCTCGGAGGCGTAGGCGGGGGCGGCCATTGTGGACGAGGCTCGGTGGAGGAGGACCGACGAGGGAGTCTGGGAGGATGAGGAGGAGGAGGAGAGGAGATGGGAAGAGAGCTGGCGGAGGCGGGGGAGGAAGGACGGCGAGAGAAAGATAGCCAGGGTGAGCAGCAGCAGAGAGGAGAGGAGGAAGCGCGGAGTGTATAAGGGCATCAGATGCTGGACGCAGCGGGTCGTCGGGCGGGTCGTCGCAATCGTGTGGGAGAGTTTGGGCGTGTGTGTGTGGGGAGTGTATGAGAGGGACGAGACGAGGTGACGATAGCGGAGGGGCGGGGGTGACGTGGAAGAGAGCGTGGGATGATCCGCGGGAGAGGTGTTTTACAATGCGTAATAAATGGCAGGGTTGGGATAACGCAATTGAGGCCGGGCATTCATCTACGTCTGCAGCTGGCGTGTGTCATGGCCATGTCTCGCTTATACCGTCTCTCATGACATGACGGGGGACGCCTGCGCGTAATTGCCCCTCCATTGTGTCCCTCCCACGCAGACGATGCCGCCATGAGGGGCACCTCCCGCTTGGCTTGGCAGCGGCTCGCACTAACATTTTTTTTCCTTCTCCCGCGCCAAGCACCCCATTCGCCCCTCTGATTGGTCCGCCGTTTCAAGGAACCTGAACAGCGCCTTTCATCGGAGGGTGCTCTCCAACCTCATCCCAGCCAGCTTCACCAAAAAAAAAAACGCCAATTCCTCTCGCCACCCTTTACTCCTCGGGAACGAAAAGAAAAGAAAAATAACAATGTCTTCCTCACCCGCCTCTCTCCGCTCGCTCTACCGCTCCATCCTCCGAGAGCTCCCTCCTCGGCCCATCCTCGCCTCACCGCGCCCGCCGCTGCACGCAAAGCTGCGCGAGACCTTCACCTCCAGCACCGCCTCGGCCACCAGCTCTGACGCCCGCGCCCAAGCTGCCGTCCAGGCCGTCGCCTACCTCCGATCCCAGCGCACGTACGCCACCCTGCTGGAGCGCTACAACCCCGGCATGGGCATGGACGAGGAGGAGCGTGTGCGGCTGACGGCCAGGCGAGTCGGTATGGATCTGCCAGTCGAGTACAAATAAGAGACGAGAAGAAGAAAAAAAAAAGAAAAATATTTGGCACATAGTCCGGCGAAACCGCACCATCATCCTGCGCGGGGTCAAGCATCTCACCGCATGCTGAAGATGGTATTTACAACGCTTGGGCAACCGTGAGAAGATTTAGAATTGGGGTATTCCATGCGCCAGCTAGAGTACCAGCACCGCATTACGGCATGGCTCGTGGGAAAAACAACGCAACTGGCGGGAACTAGGATGAAGGGAGAGAAAAAGAACGGAACTGTACAAACGTAACAGAGAGGAGGAGGAGGAGCCACCACAGGTCCTAGCTACGATTGAACATAGGCTGGACTTTTGTATGATCAGATGTACAGTACAAACCTTGAATAATGATCAATTCAAACTTGATACTTTGCCACATGAAATCCTGACAACAAAACCATATATGTTGTAGTGTTTTTTTTTTCGCAAAAAGAAATTACATGAGGCCTAAACAAAGATATTTACCTAAGAATTAGGTTTTTTTTTTTAAGTTTCTGTTGGAATTGCTTTTATTTTCAAGATTATTATTAAGATTGATAGCCTATGGCAACCATGGTGCAAGAAGGAATTATGTTTCCATCATCCCAGGATTGGATCGTGTACAACGCAAAGATTGGAATCACTGCTCCACAGATCATCTTCAAAAACGTATTTTAAAAAAAAATCCGTGCCATCATATCTCATTTATATAATAAGGTGTGTGCTTGTAATGCCCTTGACCAAAAATAATAAAGTATATACAAGAATTTATAGTCCAGATGCCAAAAAGCCCATGTCGAGGCTATGAAGGGGTATCAACGTCTCTTTGCTGTTCTGTCCCGCCTCCTTTCCTTTCCCATTCATTGCGGATTTTTTTTGTGTATGTAAAAACCTGACGCGTGTGCATTTTTCTTCGTCTAAACCCCGCCTACACCTCCGTCCTCGAGTGACTCGTCCCATCCGCCTGTCTCGAGAAGCCACTCGCCCAGACGCTCCTTGACGTGCGTTATGTTCTCTCCCAGAGAGCTCTTCCACTGATCCTGCACCACCCGGACCTTCTCTTTGAGGTCCTCTGTCAGGCGGTGATCCTCGCTCTGCCGCATCTGCTGGGCGCGCGAGTTGCGCTCCTCCACCGGGATGGGCTTGCCGTCAGGCTCTTCGGCTTGCGTCTCCAGGACCTTGCACTTGGCGTTGACGACGGCCTCCTTCACCTCGTGAAGCAGGCAGAGCAAATTCGTGTGCGATTCGATGAACTGGTACGTGCTCTTCTCGGCGTGGAGGAGCAAGGTGAACAGGTACTGCATCGGGTGTGCGCGGTACGACGGGTTCTCGTCAAACTCGGCGGCCGGGATCTGAATTTGGAACCCTTCGAGGTCCAGGGGGATGCTGTCGAGCAGCTCGCACAGCGGCGGCGCAATGTCCCAAAACGCCGAAAGCTGCAGGGCCACTCCTCGTTCCACGGCCTCCTCCAGCACAGATCGGAATTCTCGCGCCCGGTTGAGAACTTCGTTGGCGAACGCGTACTGTCGCCTCGACAAATCCTCGGCGAAGAAGGCCTCGGCTGACTTGAGCTTCTCCGTGTTACCTGACAGGCGGTAAGGGGTCATGACAACGTCGGAGTAACGGCCGTTGCGGTCGGAAAGGAGATCGTAGATGGCTCGGTGCAGAGACTCGCGTGCTTCGAAGATCCACTTGAGCAGGGTTAGTTTCTCTAGCAGCTCGGGCTTGTCATCTCCCTCCTCTTGTGGCATATCAGCATCGTTCTCTCCATTGTCAAAAAGATGGCGGGCCAAGTTGTCAAATAAGTCGGTAGCGCGGCCAATGCGGCCTGTCAGCAACTCGTTCAGCGGCAACACTACTTCATTCTGGAACAATTCGTATTCCTTCTTTCCTTGCTCCTTCTCCAAGCTAACCTCCTCGTTCTTCGCATCCGCCTCGATGGCAGCTGCGTCTGCATAGCCAATTTTCCCGGCGCCGATGTCCTGTTGGAGATTCAACCGGAGGGCTGTTCGACGCTCAGCTTGGGCTTTAGTAAACAGTTCGCGACGCTTGGCACTCTCGGCAGCAAACTTCTCCTTGCCCACCGTGACTGCAGATATCTCGCTCAGCGCTCGAACTGCGGTTCGAATCTCGGTCAACTCGGGATGGCTGTTGTTCACAGCCGGATGGTGTCTTGGATAAGGCGGTGGCATCGTGACAAGACGAGACACGTCGAAATGATCTCGATCCCTATAAGAGGAAACCGGGCTCGAGCCCAATGGAGTTTGTTGAAATTGCATAGGCTGTGGTGTCAAACTTGGCGATGCCTGATCATGCCAGCCCGTCTTCTCTGGTGGGTATTCCGAAGAAGAACTAGGCTCACTGGGGCCTCCGTAGCTTCCAGCCTGCTGCTCGTCTTCAATCCATTGGGTCTTTGGTACACCCATGTACTTGGACTCTCGTTTTGATCTCTCCATGCGGGACGGCTCCCCTTGAGAATCTGCCTCCCACCAGCGGCTTGGGGGCCGTCCACGGGAACTGCCATTCTCGTAATTGTCGCTCACGCTCATGCTAAGGATGGGTGACAGTGAGGGCATATAGTTACCTGAAGACCAATTTCCAGGAGCTGCACTGCCGCTTGGTGATGCCGGAATGCCTGCTGAACCAGGGGCTGACTGAGAATTTCCTTCTGGTGCTTTCGCCGATCCAAAGGAATTGCAACGAGAGCGTGGAGCTTCTGCCGAACCTGGGGTAAATTCATCCTGGGAAGTATTTGACGCGCGCCGGGTCCCAGGAACCATAGGCCGGAACAGATCCCGGGTAAGGTCGAAGATCTCTGATCCCATAGCTCCAATAGCGCTGGAATACCTTTCTCTCCTAATTCTCGATTCGCTAACAATGAAGTCCGCAAACAAACGCACGCGCTCCGCATCTGATGGGGCCGTCGCTTCCTTCGCGGCGAAAGCCTGGAATCGCTCAATAGTACTAGTCGCAAACTGTTCGGCAGTTTGCGTAATTATCATGTGTTTCGAGACAGGAAGTGACGCGGAGGTGGGTGGACGAGATGAGTCTCGAGCTCGCGAGCCCGATGCAGAACGAGTGTGTGGAGGAGGCGTTGGGAGAGCTTTAGGGGCCATGGTTGCCGAGCTGCTGCCACCACCATATTGCGCTTGCTTGGATGGATATGGCGAAAACGGCGGGGTTCCCGTATCCAGCTGAGGAAGCTTACCAGAGGAGACTGCTCTAGGTGTAGAGTTCCGGGAGTCGATGTTGAGCGAGTCGCCAGTCTTGAGTGACAACTCAGGGTGTGGTCTGCCAGCACTGCGTGGGGTTGATCTCCCAATAGTTGGTTTGCGAGTGAGACCACTAGAACCAGCACCAGAACCGGAACCGGAACCGCTAGGTACCACGATATCTGAGATGGTGTTTGGTTGAACTCTTTCATCAATGGAACCGCGAACGCTTTGGCGGGTTCGGCTCTCAGTTCGCCTTTGTATGATTGTTTTATCACGGCGCACCGCGCCGGTCCGGTTCAAAGCCGCAGAGTTAGGCGAAGCCGACGACGGTCCAGTTTCAGTATGTTGGCTTGAACCACTAGTGCTTGCACTTGCGCTAGAAGTATCAATAGTTAGACCGGGGGATCGGCCTCGGGCTGGAGGAGCTGGAGTAGCTGGAGCAGGTGGGGGAACCGGAGCAACTGGCGCAGCTGGAGCAGCTGGAGCAGCTGGTCGGTTCTCAGTATCAACCCAATCTGCTGGGGTTGGTGGGACAGGCCCTAGTGTGGTTACACCAGCGGGGGGAGGACGTCGAGTGGGAGGAGACAAGACAGGTGTTGTAGTTCGGTCTGCCGCTTGTACACTTTGCGATCTAGAGCTTGCTGGAGGTGGCCCGGGTGGAGGTGGTGGAAGAGGCATCCCTGGTCCCCACCGAGTTTGCGACGACGACCTTGATCGAGCAGAGGTTGGTGTCTCAATGGCCCCAGCTGAGGCAGCTCTGCGCGCTGCTGGTGGCCCATTCTGCATGTACATTGGCATAGGAGGAACTGGATCCTGTGGTGATGGCTGAAATGTTGTCTGAACAAACATGCTTTGTCTGTGTGGGTGAATGGCTGGGACCGGAGGATGGTCTTGAGGACTTGCGCTATGCTCGTTGGCATCTCTCCGGCGGCTCAATGAAGATAACCCAAAACGACGATCTCGGGAAGGCCCTCGCCCAACGGTCCCTGGGGGAGGAGGGAAGGCTTGGGGTTCTGGGGAAGGTCGGTGCATAATCGGGTTGATCCTTGGTGGCGGCGTCGAGGCCGAAGGAGTAATGGGGTCGTAGATATTGGTGACCGGCCGTTGCTGTTGACTTCTCGGTGGGCTATACGGCGGCGGCGGGGGAGGCGACACTGCGATGTTAGTCTTGGGTTCGAGATTGAGATCAATGTACACCACGCGGTATTGGGCTTACATTGGGCGTCTCCAGCATACTGGATTGGCCGATCCGGGCCACCAGCGGACGGGGCGACCCATTCTTGAGGATTGTAGCGCTGAATGGTGCTGGATGGGGTGATGGCGGACTGGAGATGAGATGGTGTCATGGACACGGCAGATATGGGCGTGTTGAGAGGATTGTTGTATATGCCCAATGAAGTTGTAGTTATAGGATTAAGGCCAAGACGAAGGCGCGAGGGGTCCCGAGGAGAAGTCATGGTGGCGGAATGGGGACTAGTTGATATGTCTTTTCTTAGAAACCAGAAGGTCACGACCTTGTCCGGGGTTTTGACGCCAAAGGTGACAGAGCCGGGCGATCAGCAATAGCGTCAAAGCCAGCCACTCGGCACCTAGACAAACAAACTAGCACTGGGCACCCTGTCGCCCGCGCGAGCGGGATCAGCGGCTGTGGTGCTGGCAGCAATGGGCGTGGCCCACGATGCGGCTTGTTGGGGGGGGTGCAGGTTTGGCTGTCACAGGTGTGCCGGCGCGCGCGCGCCGAGGATGAAGGATGAGACGATGCTCAGACGAGAGGGGAACCAGAATCCGACACAATGTCGACAAGAGACCAACGGCGGGCGGCGAAACCAGGAGCTCGTTGTGTCAACTCTTTCTGTGCCCCACGCGCGCGCGTGAGTGTGGGCGCTGACCTGCGAGCAGGAGTCGGGGAGCTGTAGGCTGGACGCCTCGAAAACCCACAGGGCTGCTGCGACTGGCCAGGGTGTCGGATTTATTCGTCCTGCTTCACACAATCCATCAAGCAACTCTGCGAGAGAGCGAGGAAGGCGAGTTTTGAGTGAAGAAAGAGGCTGGGAATTGAACAACCCCGCGGCTGGTCAAGGTGGGATCGTATGCCTGATGGTCTTGGCGGCGGCCACGGGGATAAAGGGCAAGGAGCAAAAGGCCAGAGATAGATGAGCGAGGAGCGAGAATAAAGGCCCCCCTAGGCCCTTGCTTGGGTGGAGAGGAAAAGTTACTGCCAACAGACGAGGGTTGGGTTGGGGGTGTCATGTCACTTTAGGTGGGACAGTCGAGGGCGATGGTGATAACGCGAGATCTTCCTGGCCGGCAGCAAACCCGCCGCCCACAACCCATTGCGCGCACAACCCACGCATGGCATACATAGTCGGTACCGTCCCTTTCTGGCACTCGGTGGGCGACCCTGCATGCCACATGCTACGCCGGTACCTCCCAAACGCAAGCGTGCCGACGGCGGCGACTTCGAAATCCCTTCCCTGGGGACTGGGAGCCAGGATACGGCTAGCCAAGGACGGGGCCACGTCCTTGCCCTGGTCCAGTTCCATCGTCCGGTGCCGCAACCCCAGACGGGTTTTCTTTTTTTGCACCGTCTGCCATCCTCAGGACGTCATTGGCAAAAGTCTGTGCATGTCCCTCCCGTCCCGCCGCCAATGTCATTCACTCGCATGCCATGTACAGTACTGACCGGCCCAACACCTCCTCGCAGCGTCCCCTGAGCTGAGGGACGAGTCACCTTCGCCCAGCAGGATGTGAAGATCCTTGCAGCATGCTTTAGCTTTCCTAGCCCGCCCGTCCCCTCCATGATCCTTTCCGTTCCAGGCAGGGAACCGTCGCTTGATGACTGAGTGGATTCTTTCAAGGTCAAAACAGAGTGCGTCCGCCACGCCCCAGTTTCTCTTCTGCTTCGTCCATGAACCCGCCCCGCTGGTGCCAGAGATGGTGGGACAAATGCCCAACGCTTCCCTTCTATTGGGCCGGCGCACCCACACGGCAGTTCTATTCTTAGCCATTCCCATGATGAGCCGGGGTTGCCATTGGCCGCCTCCGCCTGACCATGCGGGTGAATGTGGACGTCGGCGCTTAATGGTGTCCCATGGTTCCGCCCATCACATCCCGTCCAGGCAAAGACTGCACTGTGAGCCGATGGATTGGGGTCATCGAACGGAAAACGGCAATGCCAAAAAGGCAGCACTCGCATCCTTTCTCACTCTTGCACAGACACTCCACGCATCTGCCGCCCCATTGCGGCGAGCTCATGTGCAAGGGTTCGCTTCATGGTGGTCACCGCTTGTCCACCGGAGAATTTGTTAGCGAGACGGGGCAAGAAAAGAAAAGAAGTACAGGAAAAGCACAAAAGAAACGGTTATCAGCCCACCGAATCGTGCTAAGAGGACACGGACCTATGGCTACCGCATCTGCGTAGCATTGTCCTCTTTTGCCCGTCCCTTCTTCGACCAACTAGACGAACGGGTATACAGAGTTCCGGATGGTGGATCCTTACACCTCCAACGATCGGAACCAACGGCGGCGCCATTCCATGGGTTAGATATTCTCGAGAGTTTCTAGGAGCCAAAAAATCACGGATCGACAAGTGGCCGGGGTGACTGACCTATTTCAGGAACCAGCTGACCCTCCCCGCTTCCGGATACTGTTCCCCCTCCTCCAAAAAGCTTTGTGGCGGACCCCTCGCTCCCATTTACGGCGTGACGATGCCTTCGTTTGTAAAACTAAACACTCGGTCCGTTAGCAACCCTAGGCCCCAGCTTATCATCATCCCCTATCTGACTCGTCACTTCATCGCGAAGCTTATGGGGCCGCCGGGACGCATCCTGGCCCGGCCGAGTGGCCGCTGATATTTATAGATGGGAGGCGCTTGTCGCGTATCTCGGTTCTGACGCGGTACCAACCAACCGCAATAGATTCAGTGCAGGTAAGAAATCCATCTAGGTGATTTCAGAAGGATTGACTGCAAAGTTCCGTGCGTCATTCTCCAAGTGCTGAGCTGTCCAATGTTGGACATGGATATGCTATTGAAATACCAGCATGTTCCATGCGATATATTCATTGAGATCCTTTCGGCTTCCTAAAATTGGATGATATACTGCCAATAAACAGCCGCGAGTAATGAAATACCTCTGTTCTTGCTGGATACCCTATACCTTCATCGGTTTGTCGCTGAGGTACCTAATTTCTGACATATCTGGTCTTCATGACTAACTGTGGGGCGAGGAAAAGGAATTGTATACGAAATTTAGGTGTCACATTTTGGAAACGTTTGGGGAGGATTTTGGCATCTTCAACTTCTGATGCGACCGATTTGATGGAAGGTTGGAAGACTTTTTGATGCTGCCACTGCTGATACCACGTCAAATTCAGAGCTGGACATAGCAGAGAGCGAGTAGCATGGATTTCTCCAATTCCACGACCACTAGCCAAATTACCAAAGCATCCTACTCAGAAATTTCTGATCCTTTCCGAGATTTACTTCTGACGGTGCAACCTGAGGCTCAAGCGAAATCTCGATCTCGGTTGCATTGGGACGAGGCTGGGTTTGGCCTCAGGAAATGAGCCCCACATTTTCAAAGGTGGGGCACAAGGCTCAAGCAAAATTCTAGAGGGTTCTGATTCTTTCACTTCTCCATTCTTCACCCATTCCCCTTCTCCTCCAAAACCGCAAATTTCTTCTCTTCTCTCTCTTTCATTCTCTTCACCCACTACAATCACCTTGACCACTCGGCCTCAGCAGCCTCGCGCATTTGTAAGTACTATCATGAGCTTTTTTTTACTGCCTCAGTGCCCTCTGTTTTCATGCAGCTGCATTCTATGATGAGATAATCAGCTGGCACCAGTCATAGAGTGACTTGTACTCCCTTCATTGATGACCTATATGCTGTGGTCTAAGACCATTTCTGACATTGCAATTGCAAAATCTTGATTTTTCACCAGCCTTCTACTACATTTGCGTTGAGTACTGAAGCTAACCGTGCCCCATCAAGCTCTAGACACTTTCCCCGCTTCACGTCGCTCCTCGAGCCCTCGACTTTCACAATGGTTCTGCACAACCCCAATAACTGGCACTGGGTCAACAAGGACGTGTCAGCATGGGCCAAGCAGTGGTTCGAGGACAATTTGCTCACGGTTGAGGCCGAGAATGGCGATGTCAAAGCCAAAATCAGTAAGATTCAGAGCATGGATGGTGATGTCGATGTCAGCCAGCGTAAAGGCAAGGTCATCACCATCTTCGACGTGAAGGTTGTCTTGGAATACTCTGGTAAGGCAATGCCGTGTGCTTAATGTCGCTGTCCGGAGCTGACCTTTCCCATAGGTTCTGCCCCCGGAGAGGACGACGTGTCCGGTACCATTACTGTGCCTGAGGTCGCCCACGACACCGAAGAGGATGAGTACGTGGTACGTGATGCTCCCTTCGTCTTTGTGCCTTCGGTGGTTTGTCGTAGATTATAGCTAAGTGATTCGTAGTTTGACGTAGACATTTTTGCCGAGTCCAAGGAGAAGCAGCCTGTTAAGGACCTGGTCAGGTCCAAGCTTGTCCCCCAGCTCCGTGAGCAGTTCCAGAAGCTCGCTCCAGCTCTCATCACTGAGCACGGCAAGGATATCCAGCACGCCCCTGGTTCCAACCCGTCTAGCGGCTTCACAACCCCCAAGACCATGCCCCAGACCAACCCTGCCCCAAAGTCTGCTCCCACTGCATCCTCACAGACTAGCAGCGGTGGCGTCGTTAATACTACAACCGTGACCGACAACGAGGAGTTCCGTACCACTGCCGACGAGCTGTATGAGACATTCATTGACCCTAACCGCTTGGCCGCTTTCACTCGATCTCCTCCCAAGGTTTTCGAGGGCGCTAAGCAGGGCGGCAAGTTTGAGCTCTTTGGCGGAAACGTTTCTGGCGAGTACCTTGAGCTGGAGAAGCCCAAGAAGCTTGTGCAGAGCTGGCGTCTGAGCCAGTGGCCTGCTGGCCACTACTCCAAGCTCCAGATTGAGTTTGATCAGAACGATGTCGACCACGTCACCGTCATGCGCGTCACCTGGGAGGGTGTCCCTGTTGGCCAGGAGGAAATTACCAAGCGCAACTGGGTCGAGTACTACGTCAAGAGCATCAAGACAACCTTTGGGTAAGTTGTGCCATCTATGGTAATGATTTTATCACTGACATTTATCAACTAGCTTCGGTACCCTCTTGTAAAAAGTGTATAAAGAAAATGTGGAATGGAGTCAAGGAGTCCGGGGTGATGGTAGACTTATGGGATCGAGGCGCTCTACATGAGGGTAGTACCGGGGGGTGGTGTTGCTACCGTGGCGGAGGATGGAAGACGCGAGTCCGTCTTTAACGGCCTGCGAAAGGCCGAGAGGCGCGTGAATACGATGACTACGAGAGAATTGAATAACGAATAAACTGAACATGCCTCGCCCACGGGCCCCAACCACCCTCGAGCCATCAATGTAATGAAGTGTGCTGCGAAGAAAACGTGTTGACTTTCTTTACAAAATATATAATTTTTAATGGATGTTTACATGTACCATAAACATACATCAACATCATGATTGGCATTCACGTTTTGCTTCTACTTTGTTCGACGTTGCCGTTCGACAGCGGGCTCCTCTCCCCTGCTAGCGAATTTGTAGTCTGACAAAAAGACATCAGCCAGGTTGTCCCAGAAACCCAGATCGTACAAGTTTTCCACATCTCTCAAAGTCCATATTTTTTCCCATGGTCCCTCTCCTGGTATACGGCCATTCTCTCTGGGTGGTTGCCCATCTATTGTAGTGATCAAGATATGCTCCGGCTCAACAGGCCAGCGCATACAAGGCGGCTCGATCTGTGGGTTCTTGGACCAGTTCGAAGGCGCTGGACGGCGGAAAGCATAGCCGTCCTGCATATCCTCCTTCCATTCAGTCCACTTGAGTGTTTCGTTGGTCGTGGTGCCACAGTACACCAAGTAGAGCGAGTAGAGGAGGAGGCCCCAGACGAGGGGCGAAGTGAGAAGAGCAAGGAGCGTTATAGCACCGATATTGACATTGTCCTGGATTCCCCAACCCCATGTGCCGAGGTAATCTTCCCAGGGCATGTCTCTGGGTGGCCGAATAGTCCAATTCGGATCCCTCTCTTTGATGCGCTCCACGAGGACTGAAAGTCCAAGAAGACCACCATAGGTGCACAGCAGAGCGGTTGAAATGAGCAGGAGCAAAAACCAGTGTTGGTTGCCGTAGCCAACGCACGAGTTGATAAAAATACAGTGGTGATCCGTCTTAGCGACACACCGTTTGCATACGCTGCAGTGCTTAGAACGGGCAGGTTTGAGGATGCGGCATGTGCGGCATTCATGGCCGGGGCGGAAAAGGGTGTGATCATACGGATAAAGGGAAAGATGATAGTTGACGTTTTCTGGCGTGATATAGCCAGGGTCGCTTGCGCAAGCCAGGTACAGAAATGTGTACGGCATGACAACGGTTATGGCCACGGTCAACTTGGTGAAGGCGCCAATCTTTGACCATATTTGTGGGAGGTACATGTATTCTGAACCAACAAGGAGAATGACAAAGAATCCCTGAAAATGTTAGCCTGCGGGTGTGCGATGAAGCGCAATGGTTCTTGACAAGACGTACCACCACGGTCCAGTGTCGATCATGCAGTATGTAGGTACCAAATCTCCCCAAGTACCGCGATATCCTACCACCAGTGAGGACCCGGTCGATTGCCGACACGGCCTGTGGTATCTGAACCCATAGCAGCTTATGTAGCTTCGCAATAGGAGTTCGTCTTTGCGAGGAAGTGAAGTCAGTATCAGCCTTTTGATCTATGTAGAATCAAGGCTTACCTCAATGCAGGCAATCTCCCAAAAAAGGCCACAAAGACCATAAATGAGATGAATAGAATAAGATATATAGCTGCCCTGAAAGACATTGTGTTCAGTATTCGTCGACAGACTTATACGTAACCACGGTATAGCCAAAGCAATCTCAAGGGTCAAGGATGCGCCACCTGCGAGAACTCGGCAACAGGGTTGTATAAGTTGAGGCTCAAAGGTTCTCCCTAGACAGCCATGACCAATGAAAAAGAAGCAAAAAATCCTAGAATTCCGCCTTTGTGGTTTGACGGGACAACAAACTCTCGAAATGCAGAACTCAAAGAATACGTAGTCGCTTGTGGCTTTGCGCCCCGTCAGCACAGCAGGCGGCAAGACAAGGAACGCGCATATGTCTATATCCGAAATCAATGCACGGATAAATTGATAAACCTTGCGACCTCTTCCCTATGGCACGTGACCGCGCGACGGAGAAGACCACGCGCTCCTTTCACTTTGAGGGAGATGAGACGCAGCACCCAGCGAATATCAAACTAATGCGAAAAAAAGAGAGGAGAACACCTTGGTCGAAGACCTCGAGTCTGAAGAGCCGTAGTTGTCACTTGTCTCTCCCTTTGGTGTTTTTTAAGCCAATATATCCAGGATATCGGCGCTCCGGTAACACCCGCGCGATTGTTTGGCTCCCAACGCCATCAACCCTGGACGCGACCATTGATGCGGCCCATCCTAAAGTGTCAGCCAGTCATCTGTAAAGATGGCGGCAGTGACGTATAATGGTGTCGCGAGCGTTGAAGGAGGAAACATTTTCAAGGGAATGAATTTTTGGGTGGCGAATCGCATCCCAGCCAGGACTCATTTTCTAGAACAGATTCAGGTGTGTTTTCTGCATTATCTTAGCTCTACTCAATATCTGACCTCCAATAGTCGAACGGCGGAAAAGTAGTGCCTCTCGAGAAGCAGGCAGATATTCTCATCGCAGACCATGCTAGGCCAAAATTCGCACCTCAAGGTTCTTACTCATGGAAGTACATCGAGGACTCTGTGAAAAATGGCATCGCCCAGCTGAAGGATCGCTACCTCATTGGGCTTGATCCAACGCTGCCCAGACCCGCAGGTGGAGGCGCTGGCGCCAAAACCACTCGAACGCCTTTTACCAAAGCTGACGATCAAGCACTGGCGAAGTGGGTGCTCACTCACGGAGCAGATCGAGCAGGAAATAAAATGTACCAAGAGTTTGCAGCCCAGGTATGAAGAATCTAGTAGCAGGAGTGGAAAATGATGACGCTAACACCGATATAGAACCCTCGGCATACGTGGCAGTCATGGCGAGACCGCTTCATCAAGAAATTGCAAAATCTTCCAAGGGAAACCCTGCAAAAGATGGCTGATTTGGCTCCCGAAGAACCTACTGTTACAGAAAGTGGCCAGGCAGAAGAAGACCCCGAGGTCAGGCCTCAGGAGCCTGCAAAGCAACCCACTCCCCAGCCTCGGAAGAGGACAGGAGCGCGGCAGGCCAAAAGAGCAGAGCCACTGGAACCCAGCCCTTCGCCAGCTCCTGAACCTATCCCTCAGGCCACGAAAGAGATTCAACTCGATGGCCAACAGCCAATCGAAAACTCAGATGAGGTTGATTCAGGCTACGTAGCTATGATGAATAGGTTCTACCAAGATCTGAATGAATACATAACTGCAACCGAGGTCGACATTAAAATGCAGCCTAAGATTTTAGGTCGAACGATTGAGCTCTACGACCTCTCTGTGGCAGTTCAGAGAAAGCGGCAAGCAAGTGGCTCAGGAGTTCTGGATGAGGATGACTGGGCTCAAGTCGCGGAATCGCTTGGGTTCTCACCTCAAGATGCGGATGCCATATCTGAATTGCGGCAGTGCTTTGATGAGAGTCTGGCAGAATTCCTGGCTTTGATTGAGGACTACAACTCGGACGGTGAAGTTGATGAAGCAGAAGCTGAGGTTGAGCTTGACGGCCAGGCGCACAGTTCTCCGCACCAACAGGATGGCTTCTCAGATGATCGGGGACTTGCCCAGCCACAGGAAAGTGACTGGGTAGAGGAATCGCCTTCTCATCAAGCCCTAGTGAGACACCAACAGAACTATATACGGTCGTCACCGCCAATTAGAACAAAGCGACCTCTGGATCAACTACCGTTAACCTCATCAGGGCCGCTAACCAAGAGGTCCCGATTTGCTAAAGAGGCAGTGATTCCGTCTACCCCGGACCTAGAAGTTGGCGAGGGCCGGCGGGTTCCCTCCACCCAATTCTTGTCGCCGAGCATCCGAAAGAGTCTAATGCGTCAAGACTATGTGGATGCCAGCGAAGCATCGCAGCAACTTCCACCCCTCCCCCCGGAAGATGATGATGAGCTGGAGGAGGATGTCGAAGAGGAAGAGGAGGAAGAACCAGAAGTTCAAGAATCGCCACCAAAAACCACCATCCAACAGTCGCCCGTACTAGACGCAGGTGCTGCTGCTATTGAGAATACGCCGTCCCAACAGCTCCGCTTTGAAGCCCTGAATCCTAGCCCTATTCCGTTCAGTCTCGAAAGGCCGTCCCAAACGAAAAAGAGAGTATTTGGACGATCAATTTCCAACCCTGTCCAGATTTCAGAGGCTGGCCCGTCAAAGCAACATCAGGAGCCAATTGCAAGACGAACAACAACCCCTTCGATGAACCTCTCGGCCGCTGTCGTACAGAGCACAAAAGCTCCAAGGCGCTCACTCCCTTTTTCATTCAAATCCGAAAACGCGACTCGCGAGTCTGCCTCCCATCAAAAACCATCTGTCCCATCACCAAATGCCACTCTCTCAAAACAACAACCCGAAAAAGCACGCTCCGCGCCCCAGCCCACCCCATCCGCATCGAACCGCCGCGATATTGATCATTGGATAAAGTACTACGAACGCCTCGGTTTCTCACGCCCCATCATCATCGAGGGTCTGAAGCGCACAACCCTTACCCCTGGCACTCAAGCTAGTATCGCGATGCAAAATATCCAGCAGGGAAAAGGTGTGCCGCCCAACTATGAGGGCATCTGGACAGACCGTGACGACACCGATCTTTTGTTCATCGGATCTATCGACTTTAGCCGGGAGCCAGTTGGACCAGTCGAAGAGCGACAGTACAAGAGGGCCCACAAAGCTGCGAAGCGACTGGATATGAAACACAAGGAGAGGAGGGTCAAACTGAGGAAGGCATTTCTCGAAGCGGAAGGGATGGGTGAACAGGATGGCGAGGCGGTTGGGTAGGATATCACCCGCTGGCTCTATTCAATTTCATGACCAAAGCTTCTTGAGTGCTTCATGATTCTTACCTAATTTTTTTATTTATTTTGCTTCAGTGTTAAAGGCAGGCTTGGCTGAAAATTTTGCAAGGCGTTATTTTGCGAGCTCGGGTTGGAAGCAGGATACCCAAGAATAGTTTGTTAGATTGGCAGCGGCACAAAAACTGGAACTGGCCCCATGTATGTGCAATTTTTTATTTCCCTGAGGCCGTGTGAGATATTGGAATGAATCGTTGTATCGCTACCTAAGATGCCATATGGGGTGATTCAAAACCCAACCGCAGATTTATCGCCACCTCTAAGAACGCTTTCCTCCATGTAATCCCATGGACCCAAGGCTTTCGAATACCAAATTTCCCACTCCACGTTCGAACCCATAGTTGAAGAAACATAAACAACCCAAAGCGCCTCTTATGGTTCCCAATTGCAGTATCTTCCTTGGAGATATCGATATCCCGAGTTTCTTTGTCGCAAGTAGCTAATTATAATTGTAATTGGCTTGGTGGAGATATTTTTCAGTAGCGGTGTTGTTAAGATTATCCGAAAATTCATCTTTGCTCAAGCCATGGTGTGTAAAAAAAGATTCCGTAAATGTAAAGATAATACTTTTGTGTCTGGCCATGTTGGAGACAAAAAAAACGGCGAATTCACCTATGTCAGAGTAAGAACATACCCGGCCGATTTGAGCGGATGTGACAAACCAATAACAGCAAGCCAGAGATTGCGACCGATGGACGGCTGAAGTCCATAAGAGCCCAAAATGAGAGATGCCGCTGGGAAGACAAAATGCGGCCACAGATTATAAAAGCCCGAGCCACCGAAAATAGAATACCCGAATTTCTTGGCAGACGCGTTCGCAGCTTCGAGAGTATCCATGATCTCCTCTGCTTTTTGCTGTGCTTCGCTGAGGCGCTCCTCGTGGTGATCAAACTTGTTGAGCAAATCGTGTGCGATACCTCCGAGCTTCTCCATTCCCTATAAGGGATTAGCAAGTGACACAAATTTCAAGTTGCCAACTCACAGCCTCTATTTTGACTTGGTTCTGTAAAATCCCTATGGTTTGGGTTTGTGTGGCATCCTATGCGAGGTAAGTTGGGTGACTTCTTAATAGGGGTTTGGCTCACCATCTGGACTTGGAGGGAGATGGAAGACGCCAGTACCGCGGTAAAGGCATTTGTGAGTGATTCCAACTCTCTATTTGTAGCCTGAGATACACCTTGGAGAGCGACATCATAAGAAGCGGCGACTTCAGCAGTTGTATCCATGGTCGTGCGGAGGAGCAGTGTCAATAGCTGCTGCAAATTCTTTGCATCCTTGAGGCCTCCTCTGACGACATCATCAGACTCCTAGTCGTATGTTAGGACCGCATTTTGGATTTGAGCTATCCAAACCCACCTTGACATGGCTATGCAATTGATTTTCGACAAGTCTCCCGACGGCATCAATCTGGGCTCTGAGCTGGTCGATTTCGGCAGCAACATTATGGATGGAACCGGTTGTGCCCTGGAGAATGAAGTTGATTGATTCAAGTCTTTCTTCAAGGTCAGACTCGATTTGAGTGGTCAATCTCTCGAGAATTTTAGTGACTCGCTGATACAAATGAATGTTATGAGCTTCGATTACGTCAGAACCTAAAGTAGGAGAAGAAGAAATTGGACATCAAACCTTTCTCATTGTCTGCTCGAGCAACTTCACAAAACCTTAGTGCTTTGTGGCGATAGCTGACCCAGGTATTCCAAGCAGAATCAGACTGAGCAAGCCCCTCCAAACAGTTGTCAATCTCCAATGTCGAAACATGGAGCTGTGGATACTTAGGGATAGCGAGTGCAGCCAAAGTAACCTCGCGGAATTTGGAGCAGGGGGGAGGAATAGCGAAGCTCCCTCTCTCGAGATCACAAATTGCAAGACTGGCTGCGTACGAGTCGACGAAATCTCTCGCTGCTCTTCCGCTGTCTAGATGGACAGTGGCTTCGTCCTGGCCATCGAGAAGTTGGCAGTTGTTTACTAGCAGTCGAGCAGCAATACGGTGGCAGAGGGGCTCGGATTCTAACTCCTCAAGTTCATTGAGAGCAATGGTGTACATGTTGGATAGTCTTTGCTCCTGAGGGCTGGCTTGAGGGGAAACATTGCCAGGTGCCGGCGGGTGCACAAGGGCTCCCTTTCCTTGTTGTATCGTGAGCACTTTTACCCCAAGTTTCGCAGGGTTTGCATACCATTGACGCGCCGCTCCAAGCCCTACAAGAAGCTCTGGCCGCCATCTTGGAAGAAGGAGAGGAAGAGAAGAAGACGGAGAAGAGAAAACCCTTTTTGCAGCATATTCTGCAGCTTGTCGAACACGGCCTGCAGGCTTGAAACAATGCGGCGCCTGAACTCGGTCTTGGCCTTGCTTTGGGGGGTTGAAGCTTAGCACGGAGAATGGCGAACTTTTGGTGACTTGGAGGAGCTAAAGGAGGAAGTTGGAAGGTGCAAGTGTGAAAAGAGGGCGCCGCGAGCTGATAAAACGGCCTAGGTACCCTTTAAAAGAGGAAGGAGCAAAAATGGGAGCAGAATATCTCTAGCCGCCTAAAAAAAACTTTTTCTCAGTGGAATACTCTCCTCGAAGCAAACAAAACAGGCTAGAAAAGCAAACGGATCAATTTGCCGGCCTTGGTTGCAGAATTTACTTCCGCAGGCCAATAATTTCATTCTGTCTACCACTTTTCTTTTATCAACCAGTTCCGGAATACTCACAATTGATCACATCATACAGCAAGAAGGACCTGTCTCCAAAACTTAGGGATTCTATGGAGGGTTTTATTTACTGACTATGGTGTAGGCTTGGATTGAATTATGTGATGCGCGGAAGCAAGACTCAGACGATCACGAGGCTTTCATCCTCTCGAGATGAGAAATAATACTCGCAACTCGAGATTTTCATCCCACTCAAGCGACCACATTGAAGATCAGCTATTTGTTTGCATCGGCATTTTCGTTGATACCGGTGCGTGGTGGTGGTGCGTAGGCGCAAACAGGGGACAGGTCCCTATGTCTAAAACGAATATTTCATGCTTGGGTCGGATGTTACTCTGCGCATCTTTTCAGGGAAAGCTGCGGTGCTTATTCACTTCAAGCGTATACAATTCATCGGGTGTGGATGCGAACCAAAATGCCGAGCTGTAGGAATACAAACGGCCGAGTAGGCTAGTTTGCTCAGGATGGTGTCCGCATGCCCTCATCCATCAGTCATCATTACGCATCTCGGTTAACAGCTACCCACTCCCACCAAGTTTCAAATGCTGCGCATTCCCACACATTTGGGCTGTGCCCATTGGCAAAATGTGCTGTCCTAACCATAACATGTATGCGGCCGTACTCAAATTTCGGCTCCAAGCAATTTAAGCTTACAAAATTGGCCTTTAAACCATAGAAGGCGATTGAATAAGACTGCACGAATCACGCCTCCTCCTTTACGTATTCAGACGTTCGCTGCATCTCAACCCAGGATACATCGAAATTCACCGGCCAGATATCGCGCATGCCTAACAACCCAGCTTGCAGGAGACACGTGCAGCTGTGCATGCAGCCTGCCGGCAATTAATGCATGGTTACGTGTAGACTTCACTTGCCTATCAAGGTCTATTGGCCAAGGGTAAGTGTATCGAGACATTTAGTAACCTAAAAGGAGGCATATGGGGTACTCGCTAGCGGGTTGCCAACGCCAAGTAGCACGAAAAGAGTGCCTATCCAAGCAAACAACGGAAAACATGGCAGAGTGCATGTGAATAAGAAGTTTCATCATGAGTGGAAGGAAATGAACCACCCACTGAGTTGGCTTATTTGAGTTATTCGTGCGATAAGTATTCCATATTCCATAATATCCCGCTATACAATTATGTGAAATACCTGCATCGTGTATCATGGCCCCTTCTCCCCGCTTGCCAACGGTGCAGAAACGTACCTAGGTGGTAGGACGGGAAGCTTGTCCATGGAGACAACATACCACGGCCTATGAGAAAACTAAAACCCAACACGGTTGTACGGCATAGCGTTAAAGCAGCCTGCATGCTTAGATGCAAAAAGCATGGGGTCGCCGCAGAAGTCGAGGCGATCAACGGCCAATGGCAGGCGAGCGAAAGGTCGCACCGCGCAGCCAGCTGGGATGATTTTGTGAGCTGTCATCCCCCCCGTACCGTTTTCCATTGTTCACTAGCTAGAATCATCATCATAGAAGTCACTGGGTCATCAGCCAGTTCGCATCGTTGCCGAGCAAACCAGTCTAGTTCCCCCAATCGCGGAATTCCAAGCGTGTGCTGCAGGGCGTCGCATCCAGCACGTCAACCGTTCCGAGATTAGCGATGAGCTTTAGGTTGCTCTGGCTCTAAGCAAAGAGATTCGCTACCGGAAAATGGCTACAAGCATATTCCCGGGACGGCACTTACATCCAAGTGCGCAGTACCGCGCGGAGGCGGGAGGCCGCGCAATTCAGCGGTGAGATATGCGTGAGGATCAGCATCAAGTATGTGCAACTGTCAGAGACACACGGAATGCTGCGCCGGTGACCACGTTTGGCAGGTCGTACAGGTGTGGTGGTGATTATTGACTGATAGTGCCCAGGATTTGGAGCGTGCAGGCCTTTTTTTTCTTCTTCCTGGGTCGAGAACGGTTACCAAACCCGATGCCGATTTCTCACGCGACCCAACAGATGTATGCAACCGAGCGAAAAGTCGACGCTACCCTGGATGTACAGAGAAAACGCCAACCTCCCATCATTGTTGTTGTCCCCAGACACAAGGCCATCAACTGCATTTTATGGCTGACGGGGACGACTCGGCCCCTCCCTAGGCCCAATTGCATCCCATGCTTATAGCTGTCTGCCCCATTTGCACTCAGAGCGACCCGCCTGCCGACAGGGCCCTGCCATGGCGCTCCCTTGCCGAGGATCGGGACAGTGGTAGCCCATCGTACGGTTTCGAGCTCTTGACCCACTGCAGAGGTCAAACCCGTCAACACTGACGGGCTGCGCTCCCAGCATTGGCATTTTCCAGCACTCCGGCTCTTCGTCCTCTGAGACGTGGAGCGGTCAGTGACAGGACGGGACACGCAGGGAAGGGAGAGGTGCATCAGGGCCCTTGTTTGTCTGGAACAACGAACTGCAGCCGTGCGCTGCTGTGCGCTGCTGTGCGCTGTGAATGTCATCTTGACGGCGACACAGGGGTCCCCCGCCCCTCCCCCTCTTGTACTTTGGTGCAGAGAGACTAGCACCCAGGACGCGCCCCTAGCACAAGCCCAAGGGCCGTTGCCGTTTGGCGGCGACGGTTACTGCGCGCGGGTGCCGGGGCCGTTGGGGCCCGTTGGGGTTCGTGGTGATTCGCTGGCTTGTCCCACCGAGTCTCTCACGACATTGCGGCAGCGTTTGACCAGTCCTCGGCGTCGAGTATCACTCTTTCCCGTGTTCTCGACGACGCGGAATCACTCATCGGCTGGTGGCGTGCGCTGTTATTAGACAGCCCCCCAAACGCTGCTCAGAGCAAGCAAACAAACAAAAAAAGAAGCGGAGACGAAAATTCGGACCCGACGTAGCACAGTCAAGAAGGCAGAATTCGTTTGATCAAAGGTCAGCTATTAGGCTGGCCGTGACGGGCCGCATGGAAATTTTCGACTGCCATAACCACCATCACCGTTCCTAGCAAAATCTACCAGGGAAAACAAGGTATTTGGGCAGTTTTGGAAGATCCCTCGTCGCCCTAGGTGGCTGGCCAAACTCACGCAGACGACAGGACTGCAACGAACGAAACTCTGCCAGGAGTCAAGCGCTATACCAAACCGAACAAGCACACCATACACCTCAGCTACAATGTGTGTACAAATTGATAAGCAGTGGACCTGTGGCCACTACGGATTCCACAGCATCAACTGGTGCAAGGAGGCACTCAAGAAGTGCAAGGGAACTCCAGCTGTGCACGAGATCATCTACATGCCAGATAAATGTGACGACTGCATTCGAAGGGACACTCTCCCGGCCCCGCTCTCCATGAACTGAAAATGCAGGACGAGTTGCATCTTGGGAGGGTAACAGGTACAAGGAGCACGACACTGAGCCAAAACGGAAGCGCGGAGCACATGTCACTATGTTGGGTTTCTTTTGATGCACCGGTGAACACTAAACCTTGACCGGTAAATCGCATCAAGTTAGATTTTCGGAACGAATGCATTGAAACAGTAAAGTGCCACTATACTATCAGCAGACGCAAGTGACAGGTTAGAAGAAGAGCGACCAGGGGGGCAACCTCCCCCCGGGCAAAGAAAAGCAAAGAATGTGAAAATAAGAATAAAACTGCCCTGATCCCCGGAGCCGCATTTCTTACACTCACAAAAAGCTCACCGGTCCCTGGACATTCCGGAGATCCACACCCAAGCACACGGTAACGCACAAGACGAGCGGCTTCGTCACCACCAAGAACTGAGAGATGATGGTACATGGGCCGACGCAAGCTTATGGGCTTCTATCTACCGGGCCGGTGTCAGTTTTCGCCATCCCAATGCCGCAAGTGCATCGGGTTGGCGGTTCTGGTGTGGTAGTAGTGGCCGGCCAGGAAGCATGGACAGGCTGAGGTGAGGCTCTCACAATCGCCACAGAGCTCTTGGATATCTCCTGGTCAGTCTCAACCGTGCTTCCCCCCCACATCCCTTGGAGAAGACGAAGTCGCAGAAACCTGTGGCTGAGGCCAGCCTCTGTGCGTCTCCAGTACTCAACTTGCCAAAGGCATACCAACAATCTCCAAAACGACAGTCATCTGGTGAAACCCTCATGGCCTCTTCGTTATCCGCACCCTTAGTTCAGCCAGGCTGGCTGAACCTTGTGCTGGCTCTGGGGAGCATTAGGATCCTTACAACCTTTCCGGGGTAGTTTGCTCGTCGGCGCGGCCCCAGGATCGGCAGTGGGCAACGGAGCCGCCTTGACGGAGCCGCCTTTGGACGCGATACAGTACCATGTGTGAGGGACGATCTTGTTCTTGTAGCCAGTCCTTTTCGCCACTAACGGCCGGGTTGATCCGGAAGAATTCTGCACGATCGATACGCGCAGCGGAAATGATAACGTTGCAATCTTCACCTACACCGGTGAGGTAAAACTGGGCATCGGCAGGATACGAAGGCTGGAGAATCGGACTCTGCATGTTGATTGGCACGCCTACTGCTGTGACGAGAATCGAGTGCCGGGTGAAGGCGGCAGAAATGACGACCCGGAGCAAGGTTTCCATGATTAAATTCCCCTCAATAGTATGGTCTAGCGGTGATTTACGATATTGGGTAGAGGACACACCCTATACGAGACTGCAGTTGACGACATTTCGGGGACCTTGGCCAAGAACTCGAATTTAGGCCAGTAGCACGAAGACGTAGTTGGGTTGAAGCGTTCGAGGATCGGGTTTCAGGAAGCTGGAAATGGTGCTCAATAGGAGTTGATCGCTACTCATACGTGACAATTTTCAGGCTCAAGTGATGGAGCATGATTAAAGACGATGAAGGTTCTTGGTAGTCCTTTTTATCGGACCCTGGACAGGAACCTAGTCTGGTTAGAGTGTAAAGCATGTCACAAGTCGCCACGAGGATTGGCCTCTTTGTCTGGAAATAGATCCGACAAGCGCCGATCATTCTCGAGCCCCAATAGAAAGCCGGGGTCAGACGGGAATAACATGAATCTGTATTCGTACATCAACGATGGTATTGATGCACTGGGATAAAGAGCACGGGTTTGCGGTTCTTTGCACATGCCGATGCACAAGCATAGGGTAGCCCGGATTTCAGGCGGATCACACTGCAGATGATGGGCTCACGAGATTTGCATGCGTACATGCTGCACATGAAGCCCGGGGGGCCCTTGGAGCACGCGCATGCCCGACGATGGGGATGAATATGATGGAGGCGACCTACCTGGACAGGACAACAAAACACACGACCCCCACCCAACCACGGGAAGCAGACTCGGGACGAGTCGAGAACGTGGACTGGCCAACCGCCTGTCGCGCCGAACCGAGACAGTGAGGCCGAGTTTGAATCGGGACCCACCAGGAGGGGCGTGTCCAACGGCCTCAATTGAGAGGGGAGGGGGGAGGCGTGTGGCTCGGGAAGCAGGTTTGGCTCGAAAAAATGGTGTCAAAATGGTCGAGTCGGAATGCAGAGCGGGGGGCTAGAACGAGGCTGCGAGCTTCCAGGCCTTCGGCCGTTGCGCTAAGAGATGGTGACAGTTGGTGTGGCGATCCGTGGCTGGCAACCTGAGGTGATGTTTAAAAAAGCTCGAGGTTGGCAGCCAGCGGCGGCCCTTCTCTGGGCTGGGGATACCAATTTTTGTAGGGCTCCTTGGGCAGATGAATGTTTATTTCGGGGCTGCCTCCCACAGGCCAGTACGTAGATTATTATTATTTTTCTTTTTTCTACAGGGCGGGCACAGGGCTCGCCCCCAGCACCACGCAGAGCACAGGTACATTCCGTCGCCTCCAGGGTCCCCCAGCTTGACCGGGGGAGCGGGAGTCGGGCCAATGGCAGGGCGCGCTGCGTCCCTCCCCAACGCAGCCAATGGCCTCCAGCCTTGGCCATCGTACAATTCCCCTCCGCAGCCTCGTCCATCATACGATCTCGACAGGCAGTGGACAATTTCTGCTACGCCAGGGTTCAGGGCCCCTGGGGTCGACGGGCAGCCATGGCCAAAGTCACGCCATTGCGGCCGACAAACATCACGACGTCTTCCCGGCAGTGTCTTTTTTTTTCCCTTTGCTTGTGCTTGTGCTGTGCTGTCCCCTACCTACAGTCGCCCTTTTCCCCCTAACCTTACCTACTACCACCAACACCAAGAGCGATCAGACAGAGCACGACCCCAAGCAAATACCACCAGAAACGGGTCCCAACTCAACTCGACTCCGGACACGCACCGCACACCTCACCTGCGCACACAGAGCGGAATATCCGGTTTTCACCTTGCCTCGCCGCCTCCTCCTCGGCTTCCTGCCTTGCCTCCCTGTTCCCCGCGTCTCGCCTCTTCACTCTGCGAATTGGGAGCCGCATTCTGTCCCACCCCCCGTCGCCTTCGTCGACTGATACTCATCCGCAAAACCTTTCACTCTCGATTCCCGTGGCTTGGCCAACCTTGCCGGCCTCATCGACAACCCCCGACTTTTGTCCTCTGCAGTCGCCCTCTCACCGCGCCGCTCCCAAGTTGCCGTATCTGTTCTGCTCGTCGCTCTTCCGACACCACTCCATCTCACCAGAACTGCTTCATTCTTAGCGACACACCCCACCTCGCTGGTTATCCCGTCTCCAGTCTCCCCATTTCCGCCCACCCGCCATTCTCGTCAGCCGTCAGCATCAGTAACTGGTCCTACCGAAAAATATTTCCTCGCCGTCTGCTTTTTGCATTTTAAATAGCGATTCGTACAAACGTAGTGCGCAACGGTCGTCGCGTCGCCTTCCGAATCCTCCCGCGTTCGAATTTCAACAACTCCCTCACTCCTCCGAGGCGACGCCTTGTTCGAACTGATTCGTCACCCTCCCGGATGAACCAACTATCCCGCTGAGACAATCAGCCTTGATCGCATTATCTCGTCGTCGCCGTTGTTAATTTTTACGCGAATTGAGCTGGGCAGACCCATTTTCGGGCCGCTGACACGAGATCCCCCATCCAAGACATCTTAACGGCCTCTGCGGGTCTGGGGATGCCGTGTTAGCGATGGATCCCAATCTTCTCAGCTTCTTCTCGGTGCCAAACAACCAGACACTGAACCCGGTTGATCAAAATGCCGAATCTTCTTCAAGCGCCGTTCCTCAGCAGCAAGATCCCACAGCATGGCAGGCGACCGGTTTTGACGGTGACATGGGCCTCTCGGACCGGACATCCGGGCCATCGGGAGTCAATATGAATTCGTTCGACAACAATTCGACTGCAACAAGCGATATATCATTCACACAAGCGCCAATGATCTCTCCGTACACACAACACAAAGCAGCGCTGCCCACAAGAGGACACCCACGGCAACACATGCAACGAAGAAAGGACTTGCACGATAGGAAGCGCACAAAGATGGTTGACACTGACTCTGCTTTGGAGTCTTTGGATTATTGGATTCAGTTTGACGATGAGGAGGTCGATAGAGCGGGGAGCTTTGAGATTGATTTTTCCAGGCGTTTTGAAGCTGTGAGCCGGTTCGTACTTTTTTTTCAATCCCCACCCACATGTGGACATTGCTGATTTTCAAAGACCCCCAAGTTATGTCTCAAGTTCGACAACACCAGGTCTGGGTACAACTATTTATGCTTCGGCACCCGCGTTTAAGGGCGCCGAGTTTTTTGATGACAATGCACTCGACAACGCGCTATCCGATGACGAGGACGGAATCGACTCAATCAATTTGGAGGAGCAACTGTCCAAGATTGAGACAATGCCTCCACCGGAAGTCCCCCCTCGGGAAGGCCTTTACTCTACGCCCCTGAGCTGGGAGAAGCCTGAGCCAGGCCTACGGATGGAGCAACCCTTTGGATTCGGAGAAAGCCCCGGGGGCATTCCCATGGGCATTCCAGGCGGATATCAGCAGGCAATGCCCGGCGTCGGAAACCAAGTCAACCAAGTGCTGAGCAATGAGGAGCAACGACGACTTCTAGCGATTGCCATGAACACTGGTCGAACACCGGCAAGCTTCATGCCCCCAAGTGGTTTTGGCTTGGGGTTCGGAGCTGGTCTCGGCAACGGTCTCCCGCCGGAGTTCAACGCCAGCATTGATTCCATCCTTGGAGTTAATAGTCAAAACCAAACGCCAACGCCGGGTGGCAGTTCCAAAGCTGGACCAGAGATCAAGCGCGAGACTTCTTCCAACGACGGAGGTAGTTCGGCTGCATTGAGCTCCTCCCGACCGCACCTTCATCACAGCGATACCGATGGCACTTTGGATAAGGGCAAAGACAAGATGAAGGCTGGCGATCGGACAGCTCATAACGATATTGAGAGGAAATACAGAACAAACCTCAAGGACAAGATTTCAGAGCTGCGCGACGCCGTCCCTGCTCTCAAATCCATCCCCGAGGACGGCATGGATGATGACGATGCTTCAAATCCACAAAGAGCCCCCAAAGTGAGCAAGGTCAGTCTTCAATCACCCTCTTAGCCATTGCGGCGATTTTACTTCTTTGGTTCGCTATTGCTAACACTGCGCTTCTAGGGAACCGTATTAACAAAGGCTACCGAATATATTCAATACCTGGAACGCCGCAACAAGTCCATCTTGAAGGAGCATCAGGAGTTGGCCCGGCGACTCCAGGCATTTGAGCAACTACTTAGCGCCTCGGCTCGACAGCCGTTCTTGATGCCCAACCACAGCCGAACCCTCTTTGATCCCAGAGGCTTCTGCTAAAATAGACCATGTTTTGTTCCCAGGGTGCTTGGGATTGTGTATAAATATACCCCGACGATGACTCGTGCTGTTCACACTGCTCATCCTGTTTCAACGTACATATGTTTTTTTATTTTGTTTTTTATTTTGCCTGTTCAATTTTATTTTTTTTATCTTTTATTTTTTTTTAACTTATTTTGTCTCGGCCTCTCGGCTTCGAATACTGGAGAGCTTGGGGTGTGCTTCTCGCTTATGTACGGACTGTTTTGGCTGGTAGCGCCTCCCTTGCGTGCATGAAATAGAGCGACGGACAATGAGATGTTATATGGGCTGTTATTTGTATTAGATGCGAAGATCATGTTTCACAACGCATCTGAGGGGGGGGTCTCAGAGAGGGTTCTTCCAAGGATTGATCTTCAGGTGAGAATCACCCTAGAGCGGAACGGCTTGCAAACGAGATATACAGACTCTACGATTGGGGCGGGTTCGAAAAATACCCGGCAGGGTGGGCTTAGGCTTATGGGGTGATTTTGTTGGCTGTTTTGGTGTGCTCGATTCGACAATTCGTATAAGCCGGGAGGCGAGCGGAGGAGTTTTATGACGGGACATGATGACAAGTCGGGTGATATAACATAGCGACTATATGAAATCAATCACGGATTGCTCCGTCTAATCATTTACCATCTTCGTTTTTTTTTATTACTTCATACAGGTGTTGTACACTTGTTCGTCTACATAATCATAATCATGATATACGTTTATCGTAGGGCCTCGATGTCGGCCACTTCCTTGACAGCCTCGGTTGTGAGGATGTAAGGCGAATCGTCGTCGACGCACACGCTGTCCTCGATGCGGATACCCATGCCTCTAAACGCGGCGGGCCACTTTTCGCTGTGGGGGACGTAAATGCCAGGCTCAATGGTGACGCAGTGGCCGCGTCGCAGGATCTCGCGGCGGCTGTGTCCGGGGCAATCATGCACATCAAGACCGATGTAGTGGCCGACGTGGTGGGGGAACAGCTGGTCAATGTTGCTCATCGAGACGTCAAAGCCAATGGAGCGCAGCTGGTCCACGAGGCCGCGTGCAGTGATGTTGTGAATGTCCTCCAGAGACATGCGGGCACTCTCGCGACACAGCGAGACGCTCGAGCGCTGGACCTTGAGGATGGCCTCGTAGAGGTCACGCTGAGCAGGCGTGAACTTGCCCGACGCAGGCCATGTGCGTGAGATGTCGGTGATGTAGGTGCCGTACTCACCGCCGGCATCAATGAGAATGAGCTCGTCTTGGTTAAAGGTGCTGTTGTTCACGGTATAGTGAATACAATTGGCGCGATCACCGCCAGCCACGACGGGAATGTAAGCCGGGCCATCGCAGCCGTTTGAAATAAATTGGTAGTCGAGGAAGGCATGCAGGTCCTTTTCCCGCTTCCACGGTTGGCGCATCGCGTCGGTGATGGCGCGCCCAGATATCTGACCAGCCAAGCGCATGTTGGTGACCTCGGCCTCGCTCTTGATGACACGCAGCTTGTTCATGACCGAGTAGAGAGGCGTGCGGTTCGGTCTCGAGCTGCGGCCAGAGAAGAAGCCCAAGAGCCAGCTGGCAGCATTGCTGCGGGAGGGCTGGAAGTCGGCGTAGACAAGCTTCGCAGACTCGAGCTGCTTGGACAGTATGCTCTCGGCCTGGTCGATGGAGTAGGCCTCGTCGGCGTTGAAGACATCACGGGCAGCGTCTACTCCGTTTCGGTAGCCATTCCATTGCTCCTCGCGAGGGTTCTTGGGCTTGACGAACATGCGAAAGGCATAGTCTCCCAACTTGGGGCCCGTCTTCTCGATGACGGCGATGGCCTCGCCCTCCTGCCAACCCGTCAGGTAGAGAAAGTTGGATTCTTGACGGTAGGGATGGAAGACGGCCCCGGATTTGTACTGCAGCGATGCGGCATGTAGGATAGCTATACTGCCTTCGGTCATGGAATCGGCCAGGGCGGCGCGTCGATTGGCATATTCTTGGGCTGTGATACCGGGAGTCACTGTATGGGAGATCGATCATGGGTCAGCAGGGTCCTGCGAGGGGCGATCGCGAACAGGCCATTGACCCATTCAGGGGATACGCACGTTCACCAGGTTGAAGAATATGAGGATGGGTCTCGTAGACGGGCTGTCCGAAGCGGAGTTCGGCTGCGGAAACTGTGGCATAGGTGCGACATGGTGCTGGGGCATGCCAGCGAGAATAGGTGGCAGGTGAAATAGGGCGAGACGTCGCTAAATGAGATCGCTTCAACGTCGAGAACGAGGCTGTTCGGGCTAGAGATGCGGTTCGGAGAGGGAGGCAAAGGTGCGAATCGAGGCTCCGGAATGGAGCTCGAGGGAGTTTCATTTTAGGGTAGACGTGGGATTATTTCTGGATGAGATGATATGAGCATGACGGACGAGAAAAAAAATGTTCGGCCGGATCGTGGAGCAGAAGGGAAGCGAGATGGGGATAGGGGTCCAGAAACAGGGATCCAGCAAGCATGCCCACAGATCAATGGCATTGTTTAAGGATGGAATTCATCTCGTCTCGTCTCGTACTTACAATTGGGCAGTCCCTTGGAGTGCTTGTGGTAGGTGTACGTATCGATCCAAGTCAGAGATCCGAGCGGCGCGGCTATCTAGGGTGGGCTGGCGTTTTTTGTCAGGGTCCTTGGTTGGCGGCCGAGGCTACGCTCCCGAAGCCGAACCAGGCTACCACGTCACAACAAAGCCATTGACCAACAGGTGAGGCGAATGGATGAGAAAAAAAAAGATGCAAGTCATCTTTTGTGCTCGGGTGCATGAGGAGAAGATGACTGGCATGCGGGAAGAGACAAGACCAATTGTCAATGCGATGCATATGCAGCCATTGCCGTAGATGGCTGTGAGGACGAAACACGTCAACGTCGACGGGTTGGCTTGAGCTTTAATTCTCAAGGACAGGCTAATTACAGATACGGACGGGGTAGGGAAGGATGCTGAAGAATGATGCGCAGGGTGGAGGAGGAAGAAGGAAGCTCACGATGTCGACATGGACTCGCATATGCGTGCATCCTGGGAATTGCAGATGAAGAAGAAAAGAAGTCGACTAGGAAGAAAGTGGGTTCCAGGAACAGGAAAGAAAACAACAACAAGAGTAAACAAAGAGGATTGACAGGACAGGATAATTGCGCACTATCCCATGCTCACCTGAGCCGAGCCGAGCTCCTTGGAGATTAGTTTCCCAGGCGCGTGGATCACAGTGGCTGCAGGGCGGCGGTGATACAGTACGCATTTGTTTTTCTTCCTTTGTCTCCGGCGGCAGCAGAGTCGCATTGTCAGCAGTTTTCGGAAATGGCTGGCCCCATCCCGCTGTTGTTTTTCGTCCTCTTTGGTGCTGGTAGTTCAGGTGGTTGCTGGGTGCAGCCGCCCGGGCCCGTGCGTGTTTTTGGCACCGCAGCCGAAGCGGGCATAGCGCTGTTGTGCCAAGCGCGAAAGAGTCTCTAACAAACAGTCCTCGCTCGCACACGCAAAACCACGTCCGCTAACCACCCAAAACCCAAACCCAGACCCAGACCCAGCCAGGCCAGGCGACCACCACACACAAAAACATCGTCCATCTCGTGCTTGCAAAGCCTTGCTCTCTCCTCTATTCCTTCTTTCCTCTCTCTCCCTCTCTGGTCGCTCGCCTTGCCCGTCGCTCATGTCCTGGTAGCCTCTCTTACCTTCGTTTTGCCCCCTCCCCTCCCGGCCACCTAGCCAATTTTTTGACGTGTCGGGCCCTCCGCGTCGCGTGCTGCTCAAAAAGCTCCTCCCAGCCCCTCCTCGTCACCACCCCCCAAAAACAACCACCACCCACCACGCCATCAGCGCCCACCCTAACCACCCAAGCGTGACTTGCGTGCTCTGCTCTGGTCTGCTAGCCTCTCCAGAGCATGTTGACGGATTAGTTTTATGGCAACCGTATCTCTATCACCAAAGCCCGCTCCCATCTCGGCCATGTCCTCGAGACGGGGCCCGCTGACAAACAACCCCAATGTCGCCAATTCGCCCTTGAGAGGTGCCTCTGCTCTGGCTGGATACGCGAAGCCCAGGCGTTCCTACGCCACCATGCAGCGCGAGGAGGCCTACGGGCAGCCTCCGCCCATGAAGAAGCAGGTTCTCGAGAATGGTAGCCAGCGTGCAGTGCGGTCGCCGACTCGGCCCGCCCGCCCAATGGTTCTCACCACACGTTCAACAACGCGTCCCCAGACCAAGGAGCGCTCGTCACGGACCGTCTCAACATCTAGAAACAACCAGGATATCGACACCGAGAAGGAGGTGTGGAAGAAGCACCACCGGGCTAAATTTCCTAAAATGGTCTTCTATTTTGAGAGTATCCCAGATGATGTCCGGGCCAGACTAACGAAGCGAGTCACATACCTCGGTGCTGTATGTCGTGCCCTCTCGCTCCGGCTACTGAAACCCGCATATGCTAACTGTTGAATGCAGCGCCAGGAACCCTTCTTCTCCATTGCCGTCACACACGTCGTCACCACCCGATCGATACCGCCCGAGACATCAGCGGAGGCCGAAGTTGACCCAGAGCCTCAACATCCTCGGCATCACGAGGAGCCCGAACCCGAAGAACAGCCCCAAACCATTAACCCGTCTCTGCTCGACCGAACTGGCGAGGCTCGCCGTCGACTCTTGTTCGATTTCCGAAACGGCCCTTCACGATCAAACCAATTCGATGACCCCACAAAACGAAGCAAAGCTCGAAACAACGATGTCTTGCACAAGGCCCGCGAGATGGGCAAGAAGATATGGTCACTGGACAAGTTTCAGACAATGCTGTCGGTACTCCTTGAATCCGAGATTCAGAGCAACTCGCACAGCAGCAGGTCTGCAAACACTCGTGGTCACTATGGTGCCTCAAAGGGCTCTCACGAGCCAAACCTTCTCCAGCTTCTACACAACGAGCGCCTTAACGGCCCCTCGGATCGTGACCCAACAGCAGTGAACAGGGAACTGTGCTACTTCAAGGGCCCCCATCTTTACATCTGGGATATGGATGAGAAGCAAAAACCTATCATGGTTCGAGAGTACCCCAAGGTGGCAAACAAGGCAGATGGCGAATGGCCTCAGTTCCGAAGCGTAGGCAACGGCCGTTGCCCCTTCGTGGAAGAAATTGAAGTCCCGGACAAGGAACATCGCCGGCACAGAGAGCAAGAAAAGGCTCGTGCTGCAAAGCGTGAAGACGTGAAGCGAGAGGACCCTGTCCCCATCTTGAAGCCCCCACAGATCCCCGCGCCAAAGCCTGTGACAGGAAAGCGATCGTTGGGAGAAATGGAAGACGGTCATAACAAGATGCGTGCCGTGACACCAACCGAAGTCTTTAACCCGGCCAAGGCGACATTGTCAAAACAGGCAGAAGGACGACAGCAGAATGCCTTTACAAGCCGTGCAAGCACCGCTCGGCTTTTTGCTGGCGAGCCCGTGGCATCGGGTGTGCAGCCATCCAATATTACCTCCGCTATTCGCTCTCAGATGATCTCATCGACCTCTGGCGTCAACGGAGCCAAGGCTGGAACCAGCAAGGAAATGCATGGTCTTCAGCGAAAGGTGTTGCAGAAGGCCGCGCCTGCATCCCACGATGTTAGCTCCCGCCGCCTCGCTGAGGTGTCAATGGATGTTGCATCTAGCAGATCGACAAACATGGGCCGACACACGTCGCGTCCTGCCGAGGTTCAGGATGATGAAAGCCAGAAGACAACAGATAGCCGAGAGCGAAAGACTCAGTCACAATCGCTGAAGAGCAAGAAGGATCTCAAGCCAGGCTACTGCGAGAACTGCCAGGACAAGTTCCGCGACTTTGATGAGGTAAGTCTTTTACATCTAGGGAAAACATTTAGACACCAGCTAACCAAGTATTTCAGCACATCCTATCTCGAAAACATCGCAAATTTGCTGAAAATGATGACAACTGGACAGACCTGGACGCTCTGCTAATCCAGCTAAAGCGCATGCCCAAGTACTCGTCTGAAGAGGATGAGGAAGACGGGTGGTATTAAATCATTGCGCATCCTACGACCAATGCCGTCCACAATGGACTTATTCTCACTATATGAACTCACAACCCGATTCCGGCTCCAAACAAGTTATCTTGAGCCTTGCTATGGCTTATTTTTCCACCTCTTTAGCTCTGTGGACCCATGAGAATGGGCCCTCATTGAGTTGAGGGTCCATTTTCAGGTCCATTCTGCGCCCTTCGGTCCAGATTCCGATCTGTAGAACAGAACAAAACAGTAATGAAGATACCTTGTGGTTTGGTTACGCAGTGGTCACTGGCGCAGTACCCGGATCAGTCTTTCATCCTCGAGATGGTTAATCTTCGTTACTTACTTTTTTTTCGTTTCCCACTATATGAACTGCATGCGACGGCGTCTAGCGGCATGGTTTGGTACTTTCTTCTTTTTCACTTCTCATTCTTGTTTGTTCTTCTCCACCCGACACTGCATATATACACTAAGGGGCGTTTGTCACGGTCTATTCACAAACTTGAGAGAAACCCAGGCGGCATAGGATTGCATGGTTCCAGGACTGAGATGATTTTGTTTTTTTTGGGAGAACCGGAAAGGCATCGGCAGTTGAATGGAAGGATACAAGGCGAGGCCTGATACATGGCCGAATGACGTAGATATACGGTTATCATATGTATATGTAGCCTACATGTTACAATAACGAATTGTTTTGAACAACTCTTGAGATGCTTGCCGTGACCAAGTCGTGTCGAACAGTCAGCATTCGTCAAAGGTCGGTATAAGACACAGCTCAGTCAGACGGAGTATTATTGCAGGTACGTACATCGGCATGGGACAAGACAGCGGTTTTTAACGGGTTTCATAGTATAGGTGGCTGTTCAGCTGTAGATGGATGTATTGCAAGTGGCTGCGTCGATACTGACGACCGCGCTGTCGGTCCTTTGAAGGACGCGTGATGATTACGTTGGTGTTCCATTGGATATGCATGCATCGACTGGGCTGATAGTGTCTTGAGTTGGGAATAGGTTTGAAACATGGTGGTAGGTTGATTTAGACGAGCTGAGTTTAGCTTCGGCGCTACACTATCTACTCTCCTAGTCAAGAACATATCAGCTAACTTGCGTGTGATCGAGAGCATAGAGTTTAGGACATAGGGCAAAGGTGAATGTGGGACTTTTTGAGGGATTGTCTCTGAATGACGGGTCTGGTTCCCGTTGGCGCCATTCATGCCACGGGACGCAATATGACGACCAGTTTCACGCTGTCGGATGCCATATTCAGCTGAGGTGAGCATAGCTTTTGTCCAGCATGAGCTGTGGTTTCACTTTGACGTGCTGCTGTTAAGATATCAAAAAGTCGTTAGTGTTTGAGAGGATGGGAGGGTTTATAATTAAACTGATACATCATTTCACCAATGACGTCGGGCACTTGATCGTGGCGCAACACGGCGGCGTCTAGCTCGCTCAGCGGAGAAGGGGGGAAATTCCTCGCAATGTCCGTCTGATGTCGGTTTAAAGAGGGGGGGGGGGGCATAAAAACGGCGACTTTTTAGTGAAGTTGTGTCTGAGGCCGCCACCCGAACTCTCGGACCCGATTTGCCGTCGAGACCAACCAGGGAGCCGGAGCTTTTCTCGTCCCTGACGTGGCGCCGACGGAGTAAAGGACGGAGCGATCGGCAAAGGCGATCGATGGGCTCGAACTGATGCGGATTTTGAGGAAATAAGGGCGAGAAACATAGTTTCTGATGGTTCTCGGGCTAAACCAGGTCCAGGCTGGAGCGAATAGCCTTTGCTTGAGGCGTCCGTCTGCAGCTGGCGCTTCTCGTCCCGTAGCTGTTACGCAAGGGGTGTCGTGGCCTCCTTTTCACCGCTTCTTGTTCTTACTCTTCACCAGCGATTCTGAGACAGAAAGCGGACAAATTGGGCGCGATACTCGCACAGAAGGTTGGCTCTTTTCCCCCTTCCACGTCTCAAATCAATTTAGGTGACACAACAGCGCTTGAAACACTGTCTTCTTTTCCACTTCCAACCACTGACTCGGATTTATTATATCTTTGGCTCTCCCTGCCTTTTCTTCCCTTCCTTTGATCCTTCATCATCTCACGAAATTTCCAGCACCGGCAGTTTGGGAGCCCCATCCCCTTGCCTCCCCTCCCCCCCACACTCCACAAATCCCAGCTTAATTCAACGACGTCTCAGCATTGCAAAGCGGAAGAGAATCGCACCAACATACATCGAATTTTACCATGACGGCCTCAGATGTTTCTGCACATGCAGCCTCTACATTGGAAATTTGGCGGCGCTTGCGAGATCTCAAGAATGGCAAGACGAAAATCATCCTAGACGGGAATAATCTTGATATCTCTTCCCTCATTGCTGTGGCACGACATGGTGTCAGGCCAGAAATAAAAGATGACGAGGAGACCCGCCGTCGTATCAACTTGAGCGTGGATGCCCTCAACAATTACCTTGCCAACCAGTATGTCGTGTATGGGGTGAACACGGGCTTTGGAGGCAGCGCAGATGTACGTACCGAAGACTTGATAGAAACTCAGATTGGCCTTTTGCAGCACACGCAGAGCGCCATCATCACTTCGCTGGACAAGGCTCCGGGCAGCAACTCACAGCGCGAGCCCTCTCACGTCATGCCGCCTGAGTGGGTGCGTGGTGCTATGCTCGCTCGTGCGAATCAAAACTTGCGTGGCCAGAGTGCTGTTAGGCTCGAGGTCCTCCAGAGGCTGATAAAGCTACTGCACAACCAAATTACCCCCATGGTCCCCTTGCGGGGTACTATTTCAGCGTCTGGTGATCTTATGCCCCTTTCATACATTGCTGGTGCAGTTGTCGGCAACCCGGACATCTTTGTGCAAGTTGGCCAAGGCCAATCGGCCAAGGTCATGCCCTCCCCTGAGGCACTTCAAAGCAGCGGCATCTCATCAGCTGAACTTGGACCAAAGGAAGGGCTCGCTCTCATCAACGGAACCGCCCCCTCCGTATCTCTCGGGAGCATCGTGCTCCATGATGCACAGCAGCTTGCTGTACTTGCTCAGATGCTGACGGCATTCGCCTCTGAAAGCCTGGCTGGAAATGTCGAGTGGTCAACCCCTTTTATCCACGCCGTCCGACCACATGCAGGGCAGATCGAGGCTGCGGCCAACATTCGAAACTTTTTGAAGGGCTCCAAGTTTGTTGTTGGTCTCGATGACAGAAAGAGATCTGGAGAGGGACTGTGGCAGGACCGCTATTCAATAAGAACCAGTCCCCAGTGGATGGGACCCTATCTCGAAGATCTCCTTCTGGCACAGAGACAGATTTCCGTGGAGCTCAACTCTACATCTGATAACCCTCTGGTTGACGCATCGGAAGTAGATGGAAAAGCTACGGGAGAAGTCTATTCTGGTGGAAACTTCCAAGCCGTTGCTGTGACTTCAGCCATGGACAAGACTCGGTTAGCCCTGCAAATGATTGGGCGCATGCTATTCTCGCAAGTGAGCGAGATGATTCACCCCTCAACAAACAACGGCCTCGAGGCCAACTTAAACGTTAGCGACAAGGAGAATTTCACCATGAAAGGCATTGATGTGAACATGGCCGCATACATGTCAGAATTGGCTGCTCTTGCTCACCCTGTCTCGGCCCATGTCATGTCTGCTGAGATGCACAACCAAGGCATCAACTCCCTTGCTTTGATCTCAGCTCGCCGTACTTTGGAGGCTGTGGATTTAGTTGCTCACATGTGTGCATGCCACATTTACGTCTCGTGCCAGGCGGTTGAACTTCGTGCCACGCACAAGCTGTTTCTCAAGACACTCAGGGACCAAGTGCTTATGGATACAACGCAGAATGGCCCATTCCATGCTTTTGGACTGACCGTGGAAGAGGTTAAAGGGCTTGTTGAGGTCACTTTCCCTGTGATCGAGTCTGCTTGGTACGTGCAAAATGCAGGCAGCTGGAAGAATCGTGTTTTGCCGACCGTGGACGCCGCGATGGCGCCTGTCACACAGTATCTGTCCACTCAGGGCAAGGACTGTTCCATCTCCACCCTCGCTGTTTTCAAGGCAACATTCCACAAGGCTGTTGTTGAAACATCATCGTCTATTTTCTATCCTAACATGGCAGTGAAGCCTGTGGACGTGGCCACAAAACTCGGCGACGGGTCGTCTCATCTGTATACCTGGGTCAGGTCGAAACTAGGCGTACCGACCCAGTGTGGCATTGACGATGACCCGCTTTACAACGTGCACAAGGGACTACCGACGGAAAACAAGAAGACGATTGGAAGCTGGGTAAGCATTGTTTACGAGAGCTTGAAGGGTAATCTGATGGACATGGTTATGGAGAGCATGGAAACTTCGCGGGCAGCGCCTCGAACACCCGAAGAATTTGAAGAGCTATGCAAACTGATGAAGGACAAATATTAAATTGCAGAAAGCGGAAGGCTTCAGTATTCGCTTGATGCGTTTTGATAAAAATGAAAGATATAGATAAATCACAACTCACAATGGGCGGGTTATTTATGAGGCGTTGTTCAAAGATTCTATATTGATTGTACAATTTTTGACCATTCTCAAACTTAATATTTATAAGGGATTTTGGACGTTCCAGTCAAATCCCTATCGTCGCCTTTGAACCTGAGCTAGAAGCACTAGCTTGATTTGGAATTCAGATCGGATACTTTAGAGAATAATTGCCCAGTTGCTTGTTAGACTTAGTAAGGAGGTTATTGGGGTTCACAGTGGATGAGCAGTATTGTTGAGGATTTATTGTAGATTGGGACGTGGGCAGCACTGTGATGAACAAAAACTAGCTTGCAAAAATTTGCTAAGAATCAACATGATCGGCTCATAAAGTGAAGCTACCGTTTTCACTTTGTGCATGGCTATGAAAAAAAGTTGGTTGGGAAGCCAATGGTCAGGATGCGTGTTATTGGAAGTCGTCAATGGCCAATTGGGAGAAGCCAATAATAATTGACCTTAATTCGGGCAGCTGTTTATGGCGGGCCGGCTATTGTCAAGAAAAGCGGTCCTAAGGAAGCACGTTCAGGCCGCAAGATCACGTGCATATATTAGTCATCACGGAAAGCGAATCAGAGCGCACCCAATTCTGATCGTACTCTGGCTGCCGCAATATTCCGAATCAAAGCTTCTCTTACGATCGCAGGAACGACACCTCAATTGAAACCACCACTCGCCGTTGTGAATCCTTCCGCCAGTCGCAATGGGTATCTGGGACGCCTTTTCTGATATTGTCGAGGCCGTGACGCCATGGAGCGTCGTTGAGGCCGAGGCTCCTGCCGAGGAGCCCAAGGTACGAGCCTTTTTTCCCTCGGGGGAGCAGATTTCTCCCCTCTGCCGACGGGATCCATTGGAAACCATTCGAGCGCGCTCAACGCCGGGAATCCAACCGCCAATCCCGTAGCTGCAATTGAGCCATGCTGACAAGTGCGATAGGAGGAGCCCGAGGCTGAGGAGGCCGAGGAGGAAGAGGAAGAGGAGGAGGAGGAAGAGGAGGAGGAGGAGGAGGAGCTTGTCGACCCCAAGGATGTTCTCGAGGAAGGTTAGTCACCCATTTCCACCGCAATCCAGACGCATAAATACCCTTCCATATCGACTGCGGGGAATGATTTCGGCCGCATGGCCATCTCAATCCTAAGTGGGATATTTCGGGAGGGCCAAATCGTGGGAGCCATGGCTAACGACGAGAACAATAGAGTGCCGAGAGTCCGCTCAGTGCGCCCCCGCCAAGCACCACTTCGATGAGTGCGTCGAGCGTGTCCAGCAGCAGGAGAGCGAGGGTGGTGCCAAGGAGGACTGCGTTGAAGAGTGTAAGTTCCCTCGGCCTGGGATGCGCCGCCAAATGGAGTCATCATGACTGCGGCGGTGACACCCGTTCGATTATCAGCCATTGGCACACGAAGCTAACCTGACAACAGTCTTCCACCTTGCCCACTGCGCCACTGCCTGTGCTGCCCCTAAGCTCTGGGCCAAGCTTCGCTAAACATCTCACGACCAAACCCCATCATCCGATTCGACGCGATTCATACCGACTAGATGACGATGAACCTGTCGAAAAGTCACCTGTTTGCCGGGACGAGGCAACGGCTGCTCTTGCAGCACATGGGGTGTCACCTGTACGAACTGCTGGCCTCTCCATTGCCGGTGTTTTAGAGCACCGTCCGAAAGCGGTGGCCGTCTTTGTATCATACGCTGCAACGCCCTGAATAGAATTTTTCTTAACTATACGCTGTCCCTCATTGTTTTCGGAACAGAGCCCATGTGTGCTTGATCATCACCATGCAGAAATGTTTGAAATAGAGCTGTCTCCCACAACCATGGACCAACCCCTCTGCTCCCATTGCTACAGTTTGTGATACTCTTATTTCTACTAATATACCTTCTTCATCGGAAGAAACATGCCGTAGTGTGGCGATTTTTTTTCTTTTTGGAAAATTCTAGATGTGTTTGTTGGCAATTGATCGAATTGACCTACAAGACAGCAGGCATCTACCATTTTTCGTTTCAGGGCGACTCAGAATGACGCTATCGCACGATGTTTGTTGAAAACTTTTCGCATGGTAAGATGCAGTTTCAACAGTTTCATAGTTTTTCCTGGTTTCGAAGGTTTGTAGGATAAAGCCATGAGCCAAGGGTTCGTATCTACACTTACTCTTTGAGGTTGACATGTTTAGCCTCACATTATTTTAACAGTCTGCATACATACATAGCCCGCGACTTGCCATTACTCATCTTAAATTCGGAAGTTTGATCAAGAGACTCTGAGCTGGTTTAGTGCTTTGCATGACTGTGCCCGCAAGCGGAATTAATGGGCAAGGGCGGGATGTTACAGAGGGAAACGACACTGAAGAATCGGCTAATAGGCATTGATCAATTAAGTGAACGATGCTTATTATTGCAGCGTTTGAATAATGGACCAAGATCGAGTGCTTACGAAACGGCCTATTCCTGTCGATCATTGGGGATCATTACAAGGCCGAGACGAGGCGAAGCACTTCGGTACCACGTATGGAACATTCCAAGTCTCAAGCCAAGACTGGATTCGGCAGCAGTGACAGGCAGGGCCAGGGAGGATATAATGGATTCGTTAAGGTGCATTGGAATGGGAAGGTCCTTGTCTCGCATCCGAAAACCTGCTTGCGTGCGGGATCGATTTCACGAGAAGCTGAATACACGGCACAGCATTTGCTGCAAGTAGGCAAAAGGCCGGCGCCCACTCTGCATCGGCACGCAGATAGAGTATCCCGGCCGCGAGATATTTGTTTCTCATCGTTTCCCATCACGTACAAACTGACCACAAGACCCTGCTGGCTGCATGGGACCCGTGATGATCTATATGCTGCTGGAGGGTTGGAGTTGGTACAGCCCCCCCATCCTGTTCGTCGAGGGGTCGCGGGACCTGGGCCTCGAATCCGGAATAGACCGATGCTGGATTTGCGGCGAGTGTGACTCGGCCAGGGCTCGCAAGCAGGGGTGTCTCTTGAAGGAGAAGACTGTGTTGGGCGAGGTGGTGCGGTGGTATGCCCGCAAAGAGGAAAGGGAATTTGGGAACTGGGCTGGTCCTGCATATGGATGCTTCTGATGGACATGTCTTCTTTTTGTTGTTCTTTTTCCGTGACAAGCGAGTATCATGCCACTGCGGCTTAAGATATTTTCCCGCCTGCGTTGATGGCGATCTGAGATTTGGCGATCTGCGCGAGCATAGATCACCATAGCGGGGGAATGATGGATGTCCTTTTGCTCCTTAGCTCGTGGCTAGAATAGACGGGTATACGGCATGGAAGCGAGGACAAAGGGCAGGGCCTCTTGGGCCACCATCATGTGAGAGACGAGTGGTGAAAGGGTGGACTCGCGAACCGAGGTGGCTAAATCGGGCAACGCTGGTCCGGTGGATGGAACCCTCGAGGATTCGACCTGAAGGGGGCACCCCCGCAACGGGGCCCTGGTGCAGCACCGTTTGGAGACGACCAGTTGCGTGTACAAGACGTTGGCTGTCTATTTTTCGCGAGGGTCAAATCATCATGGGTTCGGAATCGAGCGATTGGGTGGATGAATTGGCTGCCCTGCCGATGCATTTTTTTTCTTCTTCATACAATACAGCCCGCATCCCCTCCTCCACCCGTGGAGTCGTTCCGGACAATGCTGCCCTCCTCGCGCTTCTCCATCCTCATCGATCGAGTCCTCCACGATTAGAAGTCTGACTGGCTTTTTCGCACTCCAGCGGCGCCAACCAATAGGACCAGCAGCGCCCCTGACCACATTGAGCTTATCGGCAAACGTCTGACGACGCCGACGACGACGCCCTTTTCAGCAACGACCGAGGTCGACAGCGACGAAGCAACCCCTCGTTCGTGGTGAGATTCGAATTTCCCCAAGTCGCACGGTACCACGAAGCCGTGCGTCTCTTTTTTCTTCTTCCATTGCACACCACAGACCCGTCCCTAGGGCGAGTGAGGAGCAAGTCTTGAAACATAGCGGCAGAGGCGAGCCGGCCTAAACCTTGTTCGGGCCTCACTCCAACTATCAAGCGCTTTGCTAGTGCGAGACGGGGAAAACATAAGTGTTTTTTCGTCCCTTCCTGGGCATCCCAAGTGCGTATAGTAGGTCGCTGATCGACAGAGCTGTCTGCCACCTGGTCAGCACTGACGGCGCCGCATTAATAGGGTCGCGCGTGTTTACGTCGCAAACACGTCAGGTTTCCTCCCCCTCCTCCTCCCTTTAACTTCATCACCAACGTCGGCGGTCCGACCTTGGTTGACTTCATCGCCTTCTCTTCTTCTGCTGCCCCTACCAGCAGGTCTGTCTATCCCTTCGTTCTATTTTCCTTCTTCCTTCGCTCACTTTCTTCTTTTTTTACCATCACAGTCGTACACGCACTGCAACACTTGTGAACCTGAGACCACCCCCGGTTTTTTTTTCTTTCGTTCCCACCACGATCCCTGAATCACAGACCAAGAATCGCCCCACGTCTTTCGCGGGAAGCTTTTTAGGACTTTATTTGATTGACACAACACCCTCCCTTTTTTCTTTCCCCCTCCCACTCGGCTCGCTGATCGACGACGGGGCCCTCCTACTTTAAACTAAAAACCCCCGCTCTCCACTTCGCGAATATCCCATTGATTTCGCTTTCGCTCTTTGTACGCGTATGCCTCAAGACGAGAAGGCGATTGAGCAGGAGGAGCAGGAGCCGCAGCAGCTGCAACAGCAGCAGACGCCGCAGGAGGACCAGGATAAGAAGCAGAAGCAGAGTGGCGCACGCCGTTTTCTTGATTCCATTTCAAACATGGCCGCCGATGACGTCGAGACCAACGGCCGGTTCTGGCGCAAGCAGAAGCTTGGCTCCACGGATTATACCCTCCAGGAACGCAACATCGAGGCCGGTTCGCGAGATGGAGATGCCAGCGGCAGTGTGAACGAGGGAAACTCGACCGAGTATCGCACCTACAAGCGCCGGTGGTTTGGGCTGGCCCAGCTGACGCTCATGAACATCATAGTCTCGTGGGATGTGAGTCGCCCCAAGCTTTCCCGCTCCCTGATGGTGGGTCGCTGCCTCGTGCTGTGCTAACACTTACACCACTGCAGTGGATGACATTCGCTCCCGTCTCCAGCCATGCCGCATCCTACTATAACGTGTCCGAGTCCACCATCAACTGGATCAGCACCGCCTTCTTCCTAGCCTTTGTCGCCGTCTTCCCAATCAGCATCGCCGTCCTGCACCGCGGGCCCAAGATCGCCTTCATAATTTCGGGCCTGCTCATTCTCATCGGGAACTGGATCCGCTATGCCGGCTCTAACAAGCCCAGCGGCGGCCACATTGCCCACGCCATGGCCGGCGAGATTGTCATTGGCTTTGCTCAGCCCTTTATCCTCGCTGCGCCCACCCGGTATTCGGATCTGTGGTTCACTAATCGTGGCCGCGTTGCCGCAACTGCTCTGACCAGCTTGGCCAACCCCTTTGGAGCTGCGCTGGGACAGCTTATTACGCCTCTGTGGGTGAGCAAGCCCAGCGATGTGTCCAACATGGTGCTTTACGTTTCCATTATTGTGAGTCCCCTTCTCCCAGTTCCTCTGCCTCTTCAGGTTGACTGACAAGTATGGCCCTAAAGTCTACTGTCTGCGCTGTGCCGGCTCTCTTCGTTCCCGCCAAACCTCCTACGCCCGTCGGGCCTGCTTCTGAGACACCCAAGCTCAGTCTCCGAGCCTCGGTTGGCGCTCTTACCCAGTCTCTTGAGCTTTGGCTCATTCTCATCCCGTTCGCCGTCTATGTCGGCTTTTTCAACTCCATCTCGTCTCTGCTGAACCAGATGCTCAATCCGTACGGCTTCTCCGACGACCAGGCTGGAATCGGCGGCGCTGTTCTCATCGTCGTGGGCCTCGTTGCCTCTGCCATTTCGTCCCCCATCATCGACCGCACAAAGTCGTTCCTCCTCACCATCAAGCTCCTCGTCCCGGTCATCGCACTCTCCTACCTCGCCTTCATCTGGATGCCCCAGACCCGCGAGATCGCCGGACCCTATGTCGTGCTCGCCGTCTTGGGCGCCTCCTCCTTTTCTCTCGTTCCCGTTGCTCTCGAATACCTCATCGAGCTCAGCCACCCCCTCAGCCCCGAGGTCACGTCCACCATCGCCTGGGCCGGCGGTCAACTCTTTGGTGCCATCTTTACCATCGTCAGCGATGCTCTGGTGGCAGGACACAACGCCGATCCGCCCAAGAACATGAAGAAGGCCCTCATCTTCCAGGCTGTCATCGCTCTCGCTGTTGTACCCCTCCCTCTTTGCCTTGGCCTGTTTGGCCGTCACGAAAAAGTCACACTTCGCCGTGTCCGCTCTGATGAGGAGGTTCGGCCGCGCAATACAGTCACCAGAGTGGAATCTTGATTTTGCGCGAGGAGTTGTCCTTTACAGGGGAGATACCCACAATGAAATGAATGGAATGGGATGGGAATGGGAATGGGAATAATAATTAATGTCTGTATAAATATGTATAACTGTAAGCCATGCGTGCCGTTGCCGCATTATACCCATTGAGCTGTAGCTCTGCCTCCTGGCTTTATAAATCAAACAAGTCATCATGGCCTCCTTTGGCGTATGGTCTTTTTTTTTTAACCATTTGTTCCGTCCAATTCTATTTCTCCGTGTCTTCATGCTTTGCCGAGGCCGAGAATCACTTCCCATTCTCGCCTCAACTCTTCCATCTTCTTCCAGCACTCGGCTCCAAGCGACTCAAACTCAACAACGTCGCTCTTCGTGGCGTTGGGAGCACCCAGCTTCCTGCCAATCTTCTTGCTGAGGTAGCCCACGGTAGTGTCATCGTTGGGGTCCTCGACTTTGCCTTCCCAGCCCCATCCTTCAACCTCCGTCTTCTTCACATCCTCTTCGAGTTTGTAGTTGCAGCTGCTGCCCCACTTGACGTGCTCGGCTTTCAGCTCGTCGAGGGTTTCCTGCTCCTGCAAAGCGACCCAAGCAGTAGACTTGGCTCCCTTGTAGCTGTCGACGCCGTGCCAGGGAGAGCCGAGCCAGCGTGCCACGGCGAGGGCCATTGTGTATGCCCACATGAGGAACCAAGGCACGGGGAAGAGTGTGCTGGCAACAATACCGGGGTGAGTCAGGTACACCTTGGGTCGAATTGGCTTCTGCTTGGCCTCCTCAGGGTCGTCGATGGTGAGGAAGGGGGTGGAGTAGGGTTTGGAGGAAGGCAGGCTGGCGGTTAAGGAGAGAATATCGGTGAGTCGCTTGGCGGATTCATAGGGCCCGTCACCAACGAAACACTGGAAATCGGAAACATCAAATGATTTGCGGATCGCCTCGAGACTGCTTGACCAGACGATGCGACCGGGGGCCTCGCTTTCGGAGCGGCGGCTGAGAAGAGGAAGAAGCTGGTGGGCGAGGATATAGTGGCCGAAGACGCAAGCGGAGAAGACCTCGCCGAGGGGAGGCTTGGTGGGCTTTTGATAGGGGTTAGCAATCATCTATTGGGTATAAAGGGGGGGGGGCACTCACGTAGTTGTACTGTGACCGCTCGTTCAGGATGCAAGTCGGAAGAGCAATCTTGAACGAAGGCCAAGTGACGGACTGCAACAGGCCCTGGGTCAGGATAACCCAGACAGCCTTGGGGTAGTTGCATCCCGACCAGCCGCCGTACGCAGCATTGAAAATGACACTATCTAATCTTGGGATTCGCACGTTGCGCAGGTATTCGTCCTCGAGGCCCTCGGGGTTGCTCACGGGCTGGTGAACCAGATGGTCGGCGAATGCGTAGACGCCGCGAATATCGCAGAGGTCGAGCTGCAGACTCAGGATGTGGACTCGCCTGACCGTGTCCTGCCACCTGTAGCCAGCACCGACTCGGGACTGTAGCGACTTGGATGTCTGGGCGGCCTGCTCGGCGTAGGCGCGCAGGGAGCTAATGGTCTGCAGGGACTTGGACTTGGAGCGGGTGGTGGGGAGGATGATGAGGTGGGATGTAAGGGATCGAGTCGCGAGGAATTCGTCAATAAGGCGCTCTCCGATGCCGAGGCCAATGCCACTAACATGCAGGTGTCAGTATGGGTGCGGGCAGAGGAGAGGGACGGGCGGAGCGGGCGGAAAAGGGTCCTTTACCTGTTGGCGCCTGTGATTAGGACAAAGAGCTGCTCATGGGAAGGGACAGCCTCCCAGGGCGCCTGGGCGGGAGCCAATTGAGAGCCCATTAGTTCGAGGGTTGATTTCTGATGGTTTGCGAAGCTCTGCAGCAGTGCGGCAAGAGATGGAGCTTGTGGTGTAGCCGGGATACGTAATTGGGAAGCGGTGTCGTTTTAATTTATGGTCGGCGCGTTGGGGAAGCTTTTAGGTGGATTCATTAACTGCTTGCTTGCCCCACGTGATGCTCCAATCGTCTACAGCGCAGCCATACAGAGCGCAAGCTGCACTTCATTTGTCTTTGAACGGCACTCCTCTATGGATTCGGCTTCAATGTGGCGCTGCACTACTTGCACCTGAACACACATCACTCGCGAATCAAATGTTAGAACAAAACCCAATAAGAATGCGAAATATCCGTATACGAATACGTCAGCTTCACACCCCACCAAACTTCCGACCGACACCCAAGCCATCTAACTCCCCTAACCCACCTCCCACAATTGTGGGGCGGCTTCTTCAGTCCCGAGTCGCCTCATCCTGTGTGCTCGGATGCCAGACCATCCGAAAGGAAAATGCCCCCAACAATCTCGGTGTGTTTTGCTATCCGCCATGAAAATGGCATGCCTAAAAGCTATAGCCCTTTCCCAGCACACTCTGATTTAGAAAACACCATTAGTCTTGTTATTCCGATGCTAATATACTACATTTACTTGCATTCATGATTATCATCAAGACATCATCGCATTTTTTTCATTTCTGATTTCATTGCGTAGATAGAAGCACTGTGGGGAATCATAGACTTGAGGCGCCAAATTGTATCAATCATAATCATTATTGGTTCTTGTTATCTCATTACAATGCCTAGGAAATCTCCATCATCGTACCAACCAACAACCTGCTCAATCAAATGCCATGTTTCCCCCTGCAGTAAACTCCATAGAGATCGTCATCGCTTTTGCTTTCTGTCCTCATCTTTGGGCAAGCAACCCAAACAACGCTCCGATTTTTAGAGTGCCATCCTAGTTGGCACTAAATTACTCGCGGGACTTGTTAACGCCCTCTCGCACAGCCTCCAGAATAAGATCCTTGGCAAGTTCAACGCCATCCTGAGTGCCGATGATCTCAATGGCCTCGTCCTTGGCCTGGTCTCGGGGCACCTGGATCTTGCAGTTGCTCTGCTTGCGGATTGTGTTGACCTTGGAACCGTTGGGGCCAATCACGTGGCGGTAGGTTCGAGGGTCGGGCAAGACGAGGTAACCGGTGGCATCGTTCTTCTTGGCCTGCTCAATGGCCTTGACAATAGCCTCCTTGGCCTTGGCCACATTCTCAGAGGTACCACGCAGGACCCAAGGAATCTCGCCGTCCTCGCCAGCGCCGATCTGGACAATCTTCCACGAGTGGGCGTCCGAGTTGGCATCCTCATCATCTGTGATCAGTGGCAGAGAACCGACGTTGGAGCGGGAAGAGGTGTCAGGTTTGGCAGGAAGGGCCGCGCCAGCATGGTCAACGGTGACGTGGTGGTTGTTGCGCAGCTGGCGGAAAAACTGGCCACCGTTGGAGATGGAGTGGTGCAGGTTGCGGGGAACTTGGAGTGTCTCGCCCTGCTGGGACTTGACCAGGGATAGGATGTGCTCCTTGGCCTCGGCCACGTTCTCAGGACGACCAGTCACCTTGACTCCGGTCTTGCCGTCGCCCTGGCGGGGAACGTCAATGCTGACGGTGAACTTGGTCTCAAGCTGGCGCTTGACATCGCCTCCGCGGCCGATGAGGGAGCGGTGGTTATCAATGGGCACATCCACAATCTCAGTGATCTGGTTCTCGCGCTCAGAGACAATCTCCTGAATGCGCTCGATGATCTTCTGAACGACGTCGGTGCGACCCTCGATTTTGATGGTGTTTCCATCCGCCTCCTGCTTGGGGAACTGGATAGTACGGGCAAGCTCACGTCGGTCGTCAGAACCACCAGCCTTGACGACAATATCACGGAGGTTGGCGCCTATATATAGTTAGTAACAGCTTCTCGACAGTGGAAAGGAAAAATAACATACCGCTAGCACCAATTAGAGCCTTGTGGTACTTCTTCTCGACATCCAGAGTGCGAACCACAGTGTCGTCGAAGACGGCGCGCTTCTCCTCCAAAATCTTCTTGGCCTTGGCGACCTGGGCGGCGGTACCCTTCAGCTGAATCTGAACAATATCGGTGTCTCGGTCGGCGGGCACGTCAATCTTGCAGCCGCTGGCCTGTCGCAACTCGTCAAGTGCGGCACCACCCTGTCCAATGAGGGATCCAACCTGCTTCTGCTGAACAGGAACGGTAGCAGTGGCAGAGTGCTCCTCGAGATACTTGTAGAGAGAGAAGAGCTCATCGCGGGCTTCATCCGCACCCTTCTTGGGACCGCGGATCATGACCTCATCGGCAGGCTGCTGTCGGCGGGGCTTTCCGGTCTCGCTGGCAGCATCTGCATTGGATTGGTCATCCGCAGCGTTCTTGGCAGATCGAGGGAAAAAGATCAAAACCTTGTAGCGAGTCTGAAGACGGTTGATCTGGCTACCCTGAGAGCCAATAAGCTCTCGGTGGTACTTGGGGTCGATCTTCAAGACGTGGGTTGTCTCATCAGCCAGAGTGCGAGAGAGACCCTGGATGTGAGAGCGCGCAGACTCAGCCTTGGCCTTGGGACCCTTGAGCTCGACCTTGCCGTCTTGGACCTGAATCTCCACATCGAATCGGTCACGCAGCTCTCGAATGTTGCTGCCGCCCTTTCCGATCAGGTGGTTGGCAAACTTCTGAGGGAAGTCAAAGGTGAGAGTGAAGCCACGCTCCTTTTCGTCCTGCTTCTCCTGCTCCACAAAAGCGTCGGCCTTAGCATGGAGCGCCTTGACAGCCGACTCGGGACCACGGAGAGTAATGGTGGTTCCGACCTTGGTGACACGGATGGGAATCTGGTCGTTCGAGCGGCTTTCCTGCTCCTTCTTGATGAAACGTCGAAGTCTCTCATGGAACTTCAAGGGAACATCGAGGGACGCAGTGATAATCTTCTCCTGCTTGCTGATGAGCTCAATGATGTGCTTCTCAGCGTCACGCAGGCCCTTCTGGAAAGCCTTGATCTCAGCATCGGTGGGCTTGTTGCGGGGGAGTTGGAAGGGGCCATCAGCCGGGTCAGGACCCTCGAACACCAAGAGGACAGGGACATCGGGCTGAGAGGCCTCAGGAACGACAATCTGAACACCGTAATCCTGCTTGACTCTGGGGGTGACATCATTTCGGATATGCTGGTGGAAGAAAGAGTCAATGGGGACCGTCGCCATACGAGAAGGAGGCTGAGCATTGATCAAACCAGTAATCTCGCTCTGGGCGCGAATGGCATTCTTTCCCTCGCGGGAGTAAAGCTCCCAGGGAAGAGCACCATCCTGAGAGAAGGGGGTGTTGATGTGAGTGTTGTAGAGCTTCTCAAGACGCTCAATCTCCTTGCGGTGACGGAGGTAGCGGGTGACGTATCCAGCGTGGGCAGCAGCACCGCTGGGGGCATTGCGGTGGAAGCGACCAATATCCAGGTTGGACATTTGCATGCCCATGGCGAGATCCATGGCCTTCTCCAAACCAGCCTGGACCTGATCGGCGGGACCGATCACGGTAACGGTGTCGTCATCCTCGTCAGTGGGCAAAATGATGGCGCAGCCAGTGTCGGCGAAGAAATCCTCAGTGGGGATACCTCGGTCACCGATGATGAACTGGTGGCGACCTCGCTGAATGGAGAGCTGCTCGGCTTCGAGCTGTCGGTGAAGCTCAGCGACCTGGCGCTCGATCTCAGCGCGGACCTTCTGGACAGCGGCACGGTCACCAGCAAGCTGAATGTGGTTCTCGTCAACGCCAGCTGGCACAAAGACAGGTCGCTGACCGGGAGCAGGAGCGACGGGGGCCGGGGCGGAGGTGTAGGCTTGGTGAGGGGGGACGCGGATCTGAATTCCGTTGCTCTCCTCCAACGCATTGGCAAGAGAGTTTCCAGGACCTGCAATGAAGGGGTAGAAGGCAGCGGGGATGCCGCGGACCTTGGTCTGAGCATTGGCAGATCGCTCGCCAGCGATCTTGAGAATCTCATTGCGAGCAGAGGCAGCAGAGAGCGCATTGCCCTCGACAACGACGTCAATAGTGGCATCATCATCGTCGTCAATGGGCTGGTTCTCATCAACCTTGGGCAATTGAATCTTGGCACCAGTCTTCTCCTGGAGAGCCTTGATCATAGATCCACCCTTGCCAATAATGTGGGCGCGAGTGGACTGGGGAATCTCGACGGTGATGGTTTGCTGGGGGGTTGGTTAGCGGTGTAGCAAAGAGAAGTGGGACGGGATATGGGCTTACCCTGGTTCCAATTTGAGAAACTAGGTCCTTGAGTGCCTGTTGAGCAACGTCTTGAGGACCGGTGGCATCAAACTTGAGGCGACCGTTGGAGGAAGTAGCCATGGTGATGGTGGCGCGAGACTTGCGGTTGATATCCTTGATAATATCGGGGATGGGCCTCCTGAGCTGGTTTCGGGGCATGATGAACTGAGGCTCAAGGGTGACAGTCTCGACATTGCGACCAGGAATGAACATGGAAGGAGTGGCATTTTGGGGAGTAGCAGCTCCGGACGCCGGGGTCGAGGAACGCGAGGGACCGTTGGATGCAGCCCCGTTAGACTTGCCGTTGGCGGTGTTCTTTGCTCCCCAGATGGGCGCCACGTTGGCGCTCTTGCCCTTGGGAGCGCCAAGTTCGGGGAACAATTCGTGGGATTGGGTGTCAAGAGCACTCTTGGGGCCCTGAGCCTGCTTGCCAGCGGCCTTGGAGCTGATGGGGGCAGCCCAAGAACCGGAGGCATCGTTGGCGGGCTTGGGGAGATCCTCATCCGGCGCATCCTCAACGGTGACATGATGAGGAGCCTCAGCATGCTTCTGGAGAAGCTTCTGGGCGGCAGAAAGCTCACCAACGTTGGTGGCGTCAACAGGGGTCTCGGTGGCCATGATTGAGGTGTTGTTTCGATGTGGCGACGTTGTAAAGGGGAGGGCGTGAACGGTTGGGATCAGGCGATACCGGGATCGACTGTGGACAGCTTGTTAGAATCAAATCATGCCAATTACATCTGCACCAGGGCGACGGCGCGACAGCCAGGGGACAATGGAAAAAAGGGCAAACGTACGGAGTCTAATGGCTGCTTGAAGCACAGAAGCTTGCAGCCAGCGGATGCTGGGATGATGGGACGGGATGCGAGAGCTCAAGACAGGCGGAAGACGACGAATGACCAGATGCTGCAGAGTCTGAGGTCTCTAGAACATTGTGCAAGAAACCAACAGACGACGATGACCAGTAACCAGGAGGGACAACCAGAGATGTGGCAGAGACCGGGGGACGGGGAGAGGCGGATGAAGATGAGAAGTTGAAAGTGTGAAGTTGGAGGTTGGAGGTTGAAGAGGGTGAGGTGGAAGTTTCTCCAAACTACCCGGAGTTCTAGGCTCTAAGCCGCCCTGGCAGACCGTCACTTTTTTTCCCTAGCAGGGGATCGCGGGGGGTCGCGAGTCACTACCGACCTCCCTATGGAGCCAACTACTCTAAAAGCCCATCTAAAAAGGACACCTACGGTACTTTTTGCCTTTGGCCGTATGGATAGAGCCCCCTAGAACTTACGCGAAGCTTGGTTGACCGGAGCTACCAGAGAACCCGACAGCCAAGAAGCCGCCGAACCAGCAACGGTAAACGACGGTTAGCAGGCCAGCTGTCAGCGGGTCCATTGTCTCCCTTTGGGACTGGTTCATCCATGCTGTCCAAAAATGGAAAACAGGGAAACATGGGTGCGGGTCACGAGACCTTGCATGTGACCCTTCACCGTCGAATCTTTCTGGGGAATTCCATTTACAATTGCGCGATCCTAGGTGTGAGACGGGCCATGCGAAAGACCACGTGAAATGAAAATGACCTTACCTGGCCTGGAAATTGCTTACCGCCAGGTCGGTTGAATTCTCGCTCCAGATTCCGTTCTGGTCGTGGGTTTGGCCGACGTGCACCCTCCGTCGTCGCCACTGGCTCGCTTGCCAACACATGCATCCGTCCCTGGTTCTTGTCGAGGGACGCTGAGAGGTGTGCCACCGAGGCACACATGTGCTGCTACTTATCTCAATTGGCAATGCTAGGGGACGGTGGGAAGTGACGCAATCTTGGTCAGAAAATTTCCCCGGTCATGCCTGGAAATGGAAGCCTTCTGGGGTGTAAACAGGTGTTCTAAGGGGCCAACCTGCTCATGAGTGGTCGGATTAGTCCCGTCTGGCCCGAGAGAACGCAGTCTGTGCAGATTGGTTAGTTGTGGGGTCGCATTTGAGTATGCCATGGTCCAACAAGTGTGTCTGCAGAGATGGCAAGCCACCAACCAAACTCAATGTCTCTCATACAGGAACGTTGCACTCGGCAGTGGGTGAGGTGTACCGCCATGTCTGTCTCCTCTTTCCTCCCTTGCCATGCAAAGGGCCATGGCCATACCCAACAGATTCGGGGCATTTTTGCAATGACAGCAAATGACAGTACTGTGATGGCTCGCTGGTTTTGTAGGGAAATGCCAGCACTCTGCGACAATGTTGGTTGGGCTTGTGGTAGATGGATGCGGGTCTCGTCCGAATTTCTAGATTAGTACTGGCAAGTGGTCTCATGTGGTGCGAAGGAGAAAATAGTTGCAATCTCCGCTCGGCCAGATTGAGACCGTGACAGGTTGTCAGTGCACGATGATCCCGTGTCCCGCGGGCCGCAATGATCAGGGTTTTTCGCGATTGTTCCAAGCGCCTATCTTGGAGGAGGGGCCTATCAACCAGCAGCTTCCCACGCGGACGGTGGCCTCGGAAGAGACCCCGAAGGTTGGAAACGGAGTTTGAGATGCCCACCGCACGCCCCCTCTGGCATCGGAAAGTTGGCTGCAATACGGAGAAAATGCAAGTAACGCTCCGAGGGCGTGATCTGAGAGCATTGGACTTTTGAAATGCGACTGAACCCTCTCCTTTTTCCTGATCTGAGCTTCTGCACCTAGCCCCTCCTGCGACACCTGCGATTGCATCGCTTGGCTACTGCAGGTACGGATTCAGATGGCATGCGACACGGCACGGAACGGGAGGGGAGGGGAACCTGACGACTCGAGCACACACCCATGGTACTTGGCCAAGTACTGTGCACAGTATGTTGGCACTCGCTAATTAATATCATGGATGTGATAATGTCGTAGAACGACAGCTTCGTTGGGCTTGCGACGTGGGGCTCTGATGGGGGTAACACTCGCTTCCTGTGAGGGCAACCGCACGACAAGATCACGGCATTGCTTGGCCATGTAGGACGGCGAGATTACTCTCGGGGGGCCAAGAGGTTTATCGAGTGGCGGCCTGGGATCAGATGGCTCAAACGAGCACGTACGCGGCATCCCAACGAAGGCTGAAGTACCGGCGCAGGATTTGATATCGCTATCACCGAAGGCGGCAAGGGGTCAGTGCCGAGGGTGGGCACGCCGATTTCGACGATACACGAGACTGCGACATCAACGCCGGACGACAGATGTGTGTCAAAAAGGAAGTAGTGCAGGCCAGGGCTTGTAAAAAGGGTCACCCCAGACAGCTGGATGCGCCACCGAAAGTTGCTCATCGAGATGCAGGCCGCGCAGTGGAGACGATGGTAGGTGTGGAGGACGACAGATGCTGTTGCATTTGCTGAGCGTTTGTCATTTGAGCGGCATCGCAAAAAAGAGGGATCCTTGCATATACTATCTTTCAATGGCACGGTAGTCTGTAGCTAAAGTTGAGAGACCCAAAATGTTCGAATGATTGGGTGGCATTGACCAACCGTGAGCGACAAAAGAGAATGCAGTCGCCGTTGGATGGTGTGGGACGACTCCTCGTATTGCGCTGGCCTGGTCTGCAGGTAAGCGACGTGATAGGATCTCGTTCAACATGGACCGAAAATAAGTGCGAGGACAAGATGATCGGCAGAGAAATTTGCAATTGCTGGCAACACAGGAGGTCAGAGACGAGACAAGTTTGAAGCGGCCTAAGTTGAAGCGACGAGTATCAGCATCAGCGCTGGCTGCGTCTGGCGGGCCCAAGATCATGTATGTCTCGCATCGCCAGGCCGGACGAGCGCCGGGGCCCAATCGAGAGGGCTGAAATGCCCATGTCCCGCCGCGTGCTAGGTCCCGGGGAGAAAGATTGTGTGGACTGGGGAACTGAGACGGACGCCCCCCTTGTGGCGTGAAACGTCAAAGGGTCCCCGTCCCCGTCCCGGATGGCGAGAGCTGAATTGATTCACCTAATTCCCGGCGCGCAGTCTTGGAACCGTTTACTTGCATGCAATTGGGGCATATTTTGATGAGCGGTTACGACGCCGAGAGTCAATTCGTCTCCAAAAACAGGGCAGAGCATGGATGAGGCCGGATGTCCACCGTAAGCATGGGCATATAGGCGCCGCTGGCGACGCGGGGATCCAAGACGAGACGACATGAGACGATGCCGTGGACTGGCATGCTCAGTCGGTAGCATGCGATGGAGTCAGGATTGTGCCAGGATCGGAGAATGAAGTGAGTTAGTCCATAGGTTAAGCAGAAGCAAGGTCCAGCATTCATGAGATGATGGGGAAGCTAAGGACCAGCGGCCCCATCGTCGTCACGTCTCTCCAATGCTGCATCACTGCAAGTCTGTAACCTGCTTCAGCCTCCGGGCTCAACGTTGCGGTTCCCGATGGCAGCCCCCAAGAAATCGGCCCCACTAGGCCTTGGCCCGGCGTCAAATGAATGACGGTATGGGAAGGGCGATTTCGCCGAGAGCTGTTAAAAGGAAAAAAGGAAAAAAAGCAGAAAGAAAAAAAATCAAACAGCCGAGTAGGAGCGATATACAGCCGCCGCCTAACCTTCGTGCCGCGTGCTTGGACTGGCTCACAACTCAGCCATGGCCAGTGGCAGTTCGGGGAGTGCCACATCAGCATTGAGCCCAGCAGGGCAAGCTTACACGGTCCCACCGGCCGCGAGCTGGCGAAAGAGGACGAGGAGACGCGGCGGCCAGTCTATTGGCGCTCTAGATGCATTCGTCGGTACTGGTCCAGCTGTATGTCCCCGGATACAAGTAACGTGTAATAAGTACATCTGACAAGACCATCCCATTTGGACGACTGGTAACATGGTTGCACTGCGTATGGGTGGCAGCCGGTCTGAGATTGATCAAGGACCATGAGCTCCATCCAGCCTTGTCCATACTGCAACTACGGGAGACTTTGGAGCCATTGAGTGCTCTGACCCCCCTCCAGCACCTCTCCAACAGTCTTGTCTTCAGCATCGAAGTTGCGAGATCCTGGATCCTGCTCCACCCACGCATCCACCCACGCCCGCACCTGGTGCGTTTGCTACGCGCTTAAACTGGGCGTGGGACCGACACACACTTGATCACGGACTTGTGGGACTGGGACTGGCACCAGTGCTGGCACCTCTTGGTGGGAGGCGGTTATAAACACACGCCCCCCTGCCACGACGACCCCATTTCCCCAAGTCACTAGAGCGCGCATGAGAGGACGGCGTCCAGAAGCCTTAGACAGCGCAGGCATGCTTCCGAGACAAGGTGGAGGGCGAAGGTCGGGGAAGAATGAAGAAATGTAAGACTTTAGGATACAGAAGACTAGGCAAGTTATAGAGCCTAGGCAAACCAGTTGCACTCGAGGTGGAACTCGTCAAGCTGGCTTAAAGAGTCAAGCAAGGTACAGTGCAGCGCAGTGCAGCGGCTGCACAGTCCACCACAGTGTGTGCATTGACTGGCCCATGCGGATGGGCAGAGAGCCAGGCGCCTTGTTGTCGCCGTTCATCATGGCATGAAAGGCTAAACCAAAGCAAAGGAACAGAACCCTTGGTCCAGAATCAAGACGCCTCCCCTTTGCAGCCGACTGACAAGGCGCCGAGTTGGGTCCTCACGCATACATACCGTTCCGACTCGAGCAATTCGGCGTCCTCGTCACTCGTCACCCCTGACCAACATGTGTCAAGACGACGGCTCACCAGCCAGCAGAGGCGACACAGCCCCCTCGGTCTGCATCTCGCTGCGTCCCATCCCCTGGGACGCCAGCCAGCAAGGCACTAGGGCAGAGAGGCATCAAGCGCGAATCGCTGACCACATATTGCGCGACGGGGCGAGCGACAAGGCCAGAGGACCCCCAATCAAGACCCCCGTAAACTCTGACCGGACACTTGCACATCATGTTGTTGTCGCTGTGCGTCCATGGCAGAGCGCATCGATGCAAGACAGGGTTACCCAAGGGACGCCAAAAGCCAAAAGCCAAGATGAGCGTCCAACCAGTGTACCGGTCCAACCACCATGTGTCGCTCAACCGGCCTTCACACTGTCAAGTCGCGCCAACGGCCCGAGGAAAGGTGTGGGAAGAGGCGCGGGTGTGAGTGGTGGGCGCAGGCCCTGCGGTCCTTGGGGGGGGAGAGGCAGAGAGGAGAGAGAGCGCGCGGCCAGGACTCTCTCACCTCTTCAGGTCGCTCCAAGGGAGTTAGGCACAATGTTCCTGGGCTTTGCCGGGGTTGGTGCTTGGTACTTCCGGGTCAGTGTGCTGGCCTCGGCGGCGCGAGTACCTCCCTACCCATATTTGGCCGCCCACATGGCTCAAGGTACCAAACGCAGCCTAGCCCGGATAGGCCAGGGAGGTGGAGGATTCACACTCCCGGAGCGGCAAAACACGTCTCCCACGGACCCTGCTCCATCGCACTTACGCCTGGCCTGGGTTCTGAATGAATGCCCAAAGCACACCGCACCAGTACCAGACGAGGAGAGGGATTCCGGGCGTAGTTCGTAGACTCGAGGAGAGGCGTAGCAGGCAAGAAACCAATTCATGCCGTAGACCAGCCTGCTAAGCCCTCAAGGCGTCCACTGATGACTCCGAGTATCGATTCGGATTCGCGCCAGGCCTGGTCGGGTTCAATTCTTCGCATCCCACTTCGAACACGGGCCATATATCCAAACTCATCCCCTACATCATTGCTCCCCTCCCCACTCATATCTCTCGTCGGTTGCTGTCGTGTTTTTCCTCCATCCCCTTTCTTGTTTCCTTCATTTGTTTTTAATCATCTAGACTGCAAGGCTGGGGTTCGACAGTCGGCACCGCGCGCCAGATAAGTTGGGTAGCCCGCATTTGCGCATTTCGCTTCACGCATCATCCCTCACCACCACCTCGCCATCATCCACGCTTGGCTACTCGTCAGCACCAGTACCCGCGCCGGCGCAGCACAACCAAGGCACGACGCAGGGCGACACGGCACGACACAGCTCGACACAGCTCGACACGACACAGTACGGAATCGATACGAATCAGCGCCCAGCAGACGGATACAGCAGCAGGAAAAAACAAGCATCTGGTGAGTTCTGGTTCCCGATTCTGATCTTGTTCCGAGCATGGCTGGACGCCCGTTTCATTGCCATCGATCCGCCCGCACCCCATCCCTTCGCTTCCCACCACCCCCATCCATCGTCCCCCGTCACTCAATCCGCCCGCATTCCCGCATTCCATCTCGCCCTCTCACACCTGCACCTTACATTGCCTACCACATACCGGTAACCCGCATTGCACTGCATAGGTGCTACCTGGCCGCGGGTGTACCTCTGTACCTCTGTACCTCTGCACCGCTGTACCTCTGCACCGCTGTACCTCCGTACAGTGCCATCGTACACGCTACGCTACCCTCCACCCAGACAGCCTACCATTTTGGCGTACGCAGTACTTCCCACTTGGCCCCTCTCGTCGCCCCTCCCATCTCCCCTCCACCCCCCATCTGGCAGCCCACCTTGGCCGCCCTTGGTGGTCCCGCGTCAAGCACTCGACCGTTCAGCGGCCAGCGCCTCGCTGTGGCCAACCGCTTCTTCCCTGTTCCCCAAGTCGCAGTTCCCGGTTCCAAGTTCCCAGTCATCCCAGGCCAAATTGAAAAAAAAAGCACACACGCTGACCAGTCCAGGCCCCCCCAGCAGCATCCGAGCACAGGCGCATCCTAGAGCCACCAGAACACAAGCAAAAAAAGCACCAAGCGAAGGTACAGCCAAAAGCACAAGCAGCAGCCAGGCCCGCCCGCCCGCACTGCACTGCGTCGGAATCTGGCTTTGTTGGCTCTGGCCGTGGCCGCCAAACCCGCCGCCATTTCCTCCTCGCACACCCTGCTGCCCTCTTGACCCATCGTCTGCATAGCCGTCTGAGACCTTTTTTTAGCCAAGCCTGCCGCCTGCTGGATCATGGACGGCCTAGGGTCTACCTCTTCTTCTGCTTCTACCGGCCATTCCCACCGTCGCAAACTCATCAAGAAGCCGCCTCCCTCCTCGCATCACTATACTCGCTCTTCTTCTGGTTTCGATGGTGGTGGTTACGACGCCGATTCACTCGGAAGCAAACGCAGCTCCCAGAGTCTGAGACGAGCCCCCAGTGCTCCCCCAGCCCGCTCCAACCCCGCGACCGCGTCAGGACATCCTAACGCCAACAACTTTCGATCGAACGCATCGCCCAACTTGGCCCCGGGCGAGTTTAACTCGTCCAACCCCTGGGCTCCCGTGCCTCGCAACAATCGCCTCTCCGACTCATATCGCCCTCTTAGCAAGGCCGCCCCCGACGACCTGATCGGCGCCCCATTCGACGGCGCCGCCATCCTGAATCGTATCGAGTCGACCAAGGTCCTAAGCCCCCAGGGCCCCGGCCACCGCCACAACCATCATTCCCCGCTGCTCAAGTCCGGCCCCGATTCACACCACGCGAGTCCCGTCCTCCGAAACTCTACCAGCTTCACCGCAATGGATCAACCTTTGTCGGAGAAGGTTCTTGGGCCGAGAGCTCCTACAGACGGTTCCATGGGCAACACAAAGCGGTATTCAGACGATGGCAGAGAGCCCAAGTCCGCAGTCCTTCGCAAGAAGTCGGGCTTCTCTGGCTTCATGAACAGCTTAGTCGGCTCGCCCAAGAAACCCATCATCTCTGCCCCAGAAAACCCCGTTCACGTCACCCATGTCGGCTACGACAGCACAACGGGCCAATTTACCGTGAGCATCTCCTGCTTCACCATCCCGCGACGGCCTCCGCCCAGTTTTTTTTTTTGCTAACAAGTGCAACAGGGCCTGCCGAAGGAATGGCAGCGACTGATCAACGAAAGCGGCATCCCCGAGAAGGAAAGACGAGAGAATCCCCAAACAATGGTTGATATTTTGCAGTTCTACAAGGAGACCCAAGAGCGACCTGCCGAGGATCAGAGCCTCGAGAAATTCCACCATGCTGGCGCCCAGTACGCGAACAACTCTCCTGCATCTGCAGCATCTCAGGGCATGTACCCGTCAAATTATTTGGGTATGTCACCAACCAGTCCATCCGCGGAACCCAGGTTTCCAACTGTCAATCATGAAGGAAGTTTTGAGAACCCCCGAGCACCGCCGCCCGTTCCCCGAGGCCAGACCCAAGGCAAGGATCTCATGCCCAGCCGACCTGCGCCAAAGCCGCCCATCAGCATGAACAACCGGCACCACCCCACGGGTGGCTACACCGCGAAAGACTCAGGCATTGGTATGTCCCAGTCCGATGAATCCTACGGCACCAAGGACATCAGCCCTATGCTCCCCGAAGAACACCGCTCAAGGTCAAACTCACGCGTCCAAGGCACCGCGCCGTATGCCCCGTCAACTCCTCAGCAAGCCCAGTCGGCCCAGGCCCAAGCCGCGGCGTACCAGCAGCAGCTCATGCAGCAGCAGCAGGAACAGGCGCTGGCTCAGGCCCAGGCCGCCATGTCCGGTGGAATTGGCCGAGCACCCAGCAAGAGATCGCCTCCCTCCCAAAACCCTGGAGCGATCGGACAGGCCCACGCCCCTTACCCGCGCGCTCCCGAAGCCAATGGGGTCGCCAACGCCCCACGCCAGCCGCAGCAGCAGCCGCAGCAGCAAGCCGGAGCGGTTCCCGGAGCCAGGCCCCGACACCGCGCTCGTCAAAGCAACGCCATTGACGTTGTCGCTTCGCTCAAGCGCATCTGCAGCGAGGGAGACCCTCGCGACATCTACCGCCAATTCAACAAGATTGGTCAGGGCGCCTCTGGTGGCGTCTTTACTGGCCACGAGCGCGGCACTAACAGACTGGTTGCCATTAAGCAGATGAATCTCGAACAGCAACCTAAGAAGGACCTGATTATCAACGAGATTCTCGTCATGAAGGACAGCTCGCACCCCAACATTGTAAACTTTATCGACAGCTACCTCTGCGGCGGAGAGCTGTGGGTAGTGATGGAGTTTATGGAAGGTGGCAGCCTTACGGATGTTGTCACCTTCAACATTATGTCTGAGGGTCAGATTGCTTCCGTGTGCCGCGAGACACTGAAGGGTCTGCAGCACCTGCATTCCAAGGGCGTGATCCACCGTGATATTAAATCCGATAACATTCTGCTCTCCATGGAAGGCAACATTAAGCTCAGTACGTGGCTCACCGTTGCGCAACTTTAATTTTTGGGGTTTTTTTCCTAGGCACCGAAGGCTAACTGAAAGGCAGCTGACTTTGGCTTTTGCGCTACCATCAACGAGGCTCAGAACAAGCGAACGACGATGGTAGGAACACCGTACTGGATGGCCCCCGAAGTTGTCACTAGAAAGGAATACGGCCGCAAGGTCGACATCTGGTCCCTGGGCATCATGGCTATCGAGATGATTGAGGGCGAGCCCCCATACCTGACAGAATCCCCGCTGCGCGCCCTCTGGCTGATTGCGACCAACGGAACTCCACAAATTAAGAATGAGCAAGATCTTTCACCCGTCTTCAAGGACTTCCTCCACTTTGCCTTGAAGGTGGATCCCGAGAAGCGAGCAAGCGCTCATGATTTGCTCCGAGTAAGTCTTCAACGCTGTGTATGACTAGTAATGATGTGTGTGCTAACCACGCAAACCAACAGCACGAGTTCATGAAGCTGTGTGTCGATCTTGCACAACTATCGCCACTGGTTCGAGCCGCCCGGGAACAGAGGGCGCAAGAGAAGGCTCGCAAGGGACAATAGGCTGTTCCATGCGGCATTCACAATCGTCAAGCGGTTCCCAAATTGTATGGGAGAGGCGGTCGGCTAATGAGATCGTGGCGACGATAAGGCGACCCGACCCCTGCTGCAACCCGCAATGCCTAAGGAATTCTTCCCTGGGGCAAATTGGATACGATGATATGGGCGAGAGCGCTGTTGATCCGCACGCGTGACCCGTCGAACAAGGCGTCCCCGGCGGATTTGAGCCCCTCGATTCTCAACCATCTAATGACGACTTTTTCGAAAAACTTGTTTTCGATTACCTTATCATAGCAGGCCTTGCATGTTTGAAGCTGGAGTTGATACTGACTGATAGCGCGTCGAGGAACTCGGACTGGCGCGTTGGAGACGCAGAAGAAGAAGAAGAAGAAAAACAATGACCCGAGCACACAAGTGCGAACAGGCGAAACGGAGACGACGCCGAGAAGCACATAGATACTATGACACACGCTGGATATACCCCCCCTGCATACGAACATGTTACTTCGGCCGAGTTACCTTGAGACGGGTCTATGATGGTACTAGACCGCACTCTTCTTCTCAGCTCCAATCATAAAAGACGTTGTTTTGTTAATTCTCCTGCCCCGCAAAGTTTCACAGTGTTTTGCGTGGTTAGATGTGTTATTAAAAGGTCAAAAAATGGCATGTTTTTTTTTTTCATCATGAAGTTTATCAAACTACAAAATCCATCATCCATCCTTGCCGCCCCAGTGGTATAGAAGGCTAGCCAGCCCATGCAAAATGATATCAGCAAAAAACGCCCCGACAATGCCCGCCACCCGTATCGCATCCGGTCGTGCTAATTAAGACGACTATTGTTGTTGTTGTTGTGGAAGATGCCCTGCTCCCAGTTCTGGTAGATGGTGCTCATCTGGTGGCGAAGCTTAACACCTTCGCCCCTCGCAGCCTGCATGCCGGTAGCCACGCTGGCCTTGACATTGCCGAGCATGGCCTTGGTGCCGAGGGCAGCAGGCTTGGGGTGGTGCTTCAGCTTGTCGGTGCCGGTGGAGGTGGAGGAGGAGTGGAAGTGGAGCGACTGGCAGACCGACTGGCGGATCGAGGCGGCGGCCTGGTGAGTCGTGGTCGAGGCCCTGAGGAGGGCGGGACTCAGGCGGTTGCGCAGCTTGCGAACAATGCGGACGGGGAGAGAGCACAAGTACTTCATGGTGACTGTTGTTGGAAGGGCTTTGTTTGAATGTTTATGTTGGAGAGTGGTCGCGTGAGCGTGAGAACGCAGAGAAGTTTGGAGGAGGAGGAGGATGTTGTATGATATATGAACAGAGGAGGCTGGTTGATAGCCGATAAAAAGGTGAATTGAATGAGTCGTTGCTCTCAGATTCTTCTCTCAAGAAATCTCCACCAGCTCGTTCCTGTTGCCGAGAGGAGACACCTCGAGTGTGATGCGACGGAAAGCTTCTCGTCGAGGCGGTGACAAGGTGATATTGTACGACGACCTCTCGAAGGCGTCTTGGTCGAACAGACTTTGGGGGCAAAAAAAAAGGGTATCTCAGCACACAAGCAAGCAAAAGAAGAGATGCACAGCAACCAGGAGAATCAATCCCACTCTCTCGTGAACTTGAGATCAAAAAAAGAGGTTGGGAACCGGCGGGGGAGGGGGGAAAGGGACCACGTCCGGTTTTTGTTCATGAGCCTGGGAGCATTGATGTGGTCTAGCGGGGACCCTCCAGAGGCCAAGACGGCCTGGGTCGACCGGCGGTGCGCTTCCGGGAGGAGCCAGCGGCGGGGGCGTCGAAGCTGCACGAGAGAGGGGAACACGGGCTTGCGGCCGCAAGGCCTGAAAGCCCTGCCATTGGGTCGTGGCAAACGTGGGCTTCACTTTTCCTTCTCTTCCCGTCTCATCGCTAGGCGAGCGGCGGACGAAAGCACGTCAGGCCTGCGTTTGCATGCAAGCGAAAAGGGGACTATTGGGCCAAATGGTGGCGGGGCCAACTAGCCAACTAACTAAGGAGGGGGGACGGATGGGCGGGCTGCCGCAGATCAGTGCGACGATTGCAAAAAAGTGTCTTTTGCTTGTAAAGGCGGTGTCTCGTCTCAGACGATGGCTGGGAGAGGCATATTGACTGGGTGCGGGACGTCGCGTGGTGTTTTGGACACGAGTAATAATAGCAGCTCTGCTACGTATTTTTGACCGGTTTTTTTCTTTTCTGAAGACAGTGAAAGTGTCAGATACTACGCACAATCAGGACAAGACAAAGCAAAGGAAAATAAGAGAGAAAAAAAAACCAGGATTTCAATTCACCGTTCTTGTTCTTTCCCCCTCCCTGAATCATTCATCTCTTCTGACAGGGCACTTATTCCCGCCGTGCGTGTCACCATCAGTCGATGTCCGGCTCCACAATGGCCTCTGCGGCGTCACGGCGGGTTGGTTATTGGCAAGCAAACAGAAAGCGGTGAGTGAATGGACGCGTCGCGATGACCGCCCAGGCTAGCGGTGGATTTGCCGGTTTTTTTTCCCTGCGTGGACCGGTGCACGATTGCGGCGTAGTCGTGCTATGAGACACCAGAGGGGAGGGATTGCCTCTTTCATGAGGTCGGCCCCGAGCCCATTGGCTGGAGCTTAACCAATCTGGGCCGCGAATTCAACTTCAAACCATGTCGCGAACATGCGTGCGTGAATCAGTCAAGTAAAACCCGCTAAGCAAACACCATAGTCATTGAATCACGGACAAGCGAACCATGGTTTGAGTAATTAGAAAAAACGTCTTTTTTTCGTTCGGTATCATCTTTCTATCTCCCTGTCGCCCGTACATCTAGCGCAGTGTCTTCTCTATCGTACCATCCCAGCCACCTCTCTATTGTAATCTTTCCACATGCTTTCCATGTCCATCCTGATTTTTTAGTCGAAGAAACTCTCTTCAATATCCTTGAACTCCTAACTGTCCTGAGAAAAACGAAAATTATCGGAACGAATCCATCTCGCCAGCATGGATCGTCATTGTTGTGTATGTGTATGCATCGAAACCTGGGCCCTCGTACTTGTGCCCAAGCTCCATCATCATTATCACCTATTCGGCGAGCCCAAAAGTACAACGCGGCATGGTTCTATCCAAGCCAGCATGCGAGTTGCTTAGTAGCAGGTGTAGCCACCGTCGATGATGCAGTTGGAACCAGTCATGAACTTGGAAGAGTCCGAAGCCAGGAACACGCAGAGGCCGTTGAGCTCGTCAACATTGCCAAGGCGGTTCTGGGGAGTAAGGGACTTCCAGATCTTCTTCTGGGCGTCAAGGGCGGGGACACGGTTGAGGGCAGTGTCCATGTAACCGGGGGAGATGCAGTTGACACGGATTTCGTACTTGGCCCACTCGGCAGCAAGGGACTTACCGAGCTGGATGACACCAGCCTTGGAGGCGTTGTAGCAGCTCTGCTCCTGGGGGTAGTTGACGATGGAGCCAGACATGGAGGCGACCAGGATAATGGAGCCGGGCTTGCCAGCAGCCATCATGGCACGGCCAACAGCCTGAGACATGAGGAAGGAGCCGTTGAGGTTGATGTCAATGAGACGACGGAACATGGCGGGGTCGTACGTCTCGGCCTTGATGTTGGAGTCGGCAATACCAGCCGAGTTGACGAGGACATCGGGAGCACCGTGGAGCTCGACAACGCTGTCGACAGCGGCGTTGATGGCAGCACCGTCACGAACGTCGACCTTGAAGAAGGAAACGGGAAGACCAGTCTTCTCGTGAAGCTCAGCAGCAGACTCATCACCGAGCTCCTGGTTGGCATCGAAGATGATGATGGCCTTGGCACCAGCCTCAGCACAGGCGCGAGCCATGTAGTTGCCAAGACCACGGGCACCACCAGTGACAATGATGGTCTTGCCGTAGACGGACATGTTCTTCATGGTCTGAGGAAGGGCCTCGTAGACCTTCTTGTTGAGGGGAGTGACAGCATCGTTGTCAGCAGGGGGGACAGGGCTGTCGTGGGGAACACGGGCAGCGCCCTCGGGGACCTGGACGGTGTGCTTGTCACCCTGGCCAGCACCGTAGACGGTGACGGGAACCTCCTTCTCACGAACAACGCTCTTCTTGTTCGCGGTGTCGGTGACACGGTTGACACGGGTTACGGAAAAGAAACGAGCGGAAGAAGCAGCAGGGCGAACTGCGGGAGCAGCAGCTCGGGAGAGGCGAAGGACGTTGCGGGCGGCGGCAGACATTGTGATGGTTGGGAGATGAAGTGTAACGAAGGATGTAAGAGAGGGAAGAGGTGAGGGTGAGAGAGGGTATTTAACCAAGAGAGAGGTGGCGGATAGAGATTGGAGAAGCAGAGCTGAGTCGACACGAGGACGTGTAGATATAGGTACAGCTTTGGTCCAAGATAGATTTTAGTGGGGTCTCAAGGTGAAGTCAGAAAACACTGGGCCGGCCGGGGGCGAACTTTTTTTTTTCTAGGGGGGGGAGGGGTGGAGGGGGAAAGCCGCTACTGCAGATTTTAGCGTGGCGGGATGTCCGTAAGGCAAAGCTTCACACAATCAGCTCAGCTAGGGCGAGATCTGGACTGCGGTTGAGGATTGCGGGCCTGACTTGCAATGCGTGTCGATCTGGATACCGATTTCTGAACCGTACGGTTACAAAGACGGTAATGGGGAGGAGAGGAGGAAAAAAGGTTGTTTTTTTTGCTGGGGGGGAGTGTACAGGTGCTAGGTGACGGCAGAAAGCTTGATGCTATCTTCAGGGCTCCTCAATAGCGACGCCAGAACGGCAACTAAGTATGCAGAGGGATACAGCGAGGGTGGGCAGAGGAACAATGGAAGAATCCGAGTTGTATAAATTCGGATCCGAACAGGTGGCAAATGCTTGTTAAGGTGTGGTTCAAATCTGCAACCAAGGATCTAATCAGCCTTCACGACTTGCCATCGGGGGGTTTCATTGCGATGAATGGGAGGGTGTTGGGGCCGCAGTGGAAACAATGCTCCGTCCACAGCAGCGGCCACGATAGCGAAGAATTGTGCAAACACATACCAACGGTTTCTCAAGCGGAGAGCTCAGGGCACGATGGGTCTGGAGGCGGGAAGACGATGTGAAATCTGGGTGATCAATGCAATCATGCTAATGACGACGACCCGTTTATATACTAGGAGGGTGGAGAAGAATACGCTGACCGTTGCTGAAAGGGGGGTCACCGTCGGTGTAAAACGGTGAGCGTTATGGGTGAGGGTGAAGGGTGAAGGGTGTTGCTAAAAACATTGCACATGCCTTTGCTTTGCATCCGGGGCCCGATGTCGCTTGGGGCCAGGGTTCCCTCCACCAAGATGCGACTGGATGGAGCCCGTGTCTGGTCACAAGATCCAGCGCAGGGGCGCCCAGGGGTGCAAGAAGCAACCAAATTCTGTTTGTCAGACGCGCAAGAGATGCCATGCTTTGACAAGGTGGGGGGTTGAGCAGAACAAAGTGCATGCGTTTCGGTGATACGGCCATGGGGAAGCCTCAAGATGCTTCCGAATGGAGTCCGGCCCTGGGGGGTTGGTGGATGCTCTGCGGTGCCATGCGGTGCGGTGTACCGTCCTTCAACGCAACATTGTGCCTGTCAACCCGTCCGGATTCCGTCGTAGCGCTGTCTTCCCCGTCCGTTCCCTCCCTTTGGCTCGCCGAGCTAGCTAGCGAGTGTTTGTGCTTTCCCACTCCATATGTTGTTGAGGAGACGGCTCAGAACACTGAGGGTCCCTGGGGAGGGTCTGAGGCTCCCAAGAGTCTAGCGACGAATGGGTCTTAGGCCGTCGTCCAATTCTCCCTATCCGGCTTAACCAGTGTCCTCAGCGCCTGCTCTCCTCGGCAGGCTTCTTTTTGCATAGGTGTTGTGAGGTGTGAGGAACCAGCAACAAGATGCGCCCCCAAGGGTCTTCAACGTCCTGTCAAGGTAGACTCAATCACATGGCCAACTCGCCAGGGTGCCCTATCCCTTTCTCCCTCCATCCCACCCACGCCTAACCGGGCCGGGTCTATCAGGACAGGATAGGAAACGCAGGGAGAGAAAGAGAGAAAACCTGGTGTGGTTGTGGTTGAGATTGAGTGGACAGCTAAGGTGGGTTGGTCCGACTGTCCTGCCCACGCTTTTCCGCCCAGACCTGCATACGGGGTATGCGGCTCCTAGCCTCCTGTCGCATCTCCTCACCTTTCGTCTCATCACACCTTGGTCCATTCGGACACACCACAGTGCGCCGCTTCACCATCACAGACACTCCCCGCCTCTGGTTCGCTCAGCATTAAGGTAGGCTCCGTCACCAGCGACGAAAACCGTGCGTCAGCCCCCGTGACCGAGCGAAGCACCCAGAACGAGCAGAGCAACTCTTGGCTGGCCATTGGCAGCTAGTCCAGTGAGGCCGGCGAGGAACCAGGCAAGCCATTCATCAAACAAATTTTTCTTGTCAGACATGAGACGATGACCATCCATCTCATCATGCTGGCAAGCCCCTTGTCCTGGCTGGCCTGTGTGGACGGTGTTCAGATGACCTGGTGCCGCCACACACACTCGCTCTCACGCACATGCGGCGGGCTCCGCTCAGTCCAATTCCTGTTTTTCAGTCGGGGACTCCCTTGCGGCGCGAATGGCCTCCCCTCCAAGGGACGCTCATCAATGCCCACCTTCAGGGACGATCAGCCCGCCGCCGCGCCCCATTCCGTGGAGAGCTATGGCGGGGCCTGGCCCGGGCTTCATAGCTCCCGGGGAAGCCATCGCAGGGCCTCGGGCCCACCAACTCTGAGGAGGGACAGGGGGAGCTCTCTCGGTAGCTGCCACCAACCCCACTGAACCCACCAGCCGGCGCGCGCGTATCCACTCAATCACCCACGCCAACACGGCCCTGCCAGAAAAACTTTGAGCCGACCTGGGCGAAGCATTGCTGGAGGAATTCGCTGCGTGGCGAATAGAAGCGAATCCCCTGCTTGTGCCGGGTCCCTTTGCCAGTCTAATTTTGGAGTGCCGTGGTCGCCTTTTGTCTTTTCGGTATGCAGGCGACCGGCCCTCCGTCAGATATGAGACCTGGACAGGAGACAGTGGCCAACCAAAAGCCCACGTCAGGGGCCGTGACGATGACGACGCTGAACGGCTTGTACACCTTGTAGCTTGTATACACACCACCGCTACGGTGATGGCTGTCGCACAGCAGCATGCGCCAGCCGCGACCAGACCGCATACGTGCTGTACCTGCTACAAATCTTCATCATCCGAGTCGCGCTCTCTTCCGCTCAAAACTAGGTCACACCCGTCGGGGCTTGCAGTAGTCGAGGGAGGATTGAGTGGTCCCAATTGCAATTGGCCCCCCATCTTGTCCAGGCAGACAAATTTCTTTACGAAGCAGATTCCCTACACCCTCCATCCCACCCACCACACCGCCCATCCGAGTCAGCACCCATCCAATACGACAGAGAAAAAAATTCATGTGCTTGGCCAGATGCAATAGTTTCCGGTCAGGGGTGTTTGACATGCCAATTTGCATGTTCCGGTCCTATGCTCTGCGGGTTCGTCCCCGAGACCAATTCCGTTAACCTGGGGCTGTTAGGAGCCATATACGGTGTGTGCCGCCCAAGGTCCCGGTCAGAAACCCCATAGTCGATGGCGTGGGGTGCTCATGTCCCGGGCGCATCGACTAGGCCGCGCCTCACCGAGATAGCACAGCTCATTTCACGCACACCATCATGTGGACATGGTGTCTTTTCTGGCATCCCCGCCAGACCAGCATCATCCAACGACAGCGGCCACGGCCGACACGGGGGAGCCGGAAATGGAGCAGGCTCTGATCCCGCTGAGACGGTTCTCCATCCCAACGCGTTGGGCAGTTTACATGAATCTGCAAGGAAATGAGTCAGCCAACGCCGAGCATCCTTTTCATCTGCTTTTCAATGTCGCATTGCAACCCCAGCTGGGCTAATCTTGCCAATTGGGGTTGGTAAGGAGACGCAGCCAGTTCGTCATGGAGCCTCTTGGCTCGTTTCTGGACTGTTTGCGATCGGCCACTGCCCAGCCATGCACGGACAATGACAAAGGCCTTGATATCAATCGATTGCACAAAGGGCGAACAACAAGAAGGCGGGCAGGGTTAGTCACATTCCGTCTTGCCGGAAGACACAACGCTAACCCTCAGATTGCCAAGACAACCTTAACGCCAGCCCGAGATTGGCCCACTCGCGCGGACCCGATTCCATTTTCCCCCCACTCTCAGATTTTTTTCCCCTTCCCTTGCTGTCCCCTACGTGATTAGTTCTCAGCTTGCGTGGCAGACAAAGATAGCTGTCCGAAACAAAGGAGGGTTGAAAACGGTGACCAAAAGGGTAGGTTGGCAGGCCAGTGGGGTTTCGTCAAATCCTGTGTTGCGAGATCGGCTGAGTGACTATGCACCCCCGAACTCGAGCGTGGGCTAGAGCCAAGCCATGACAAGATGAAATGAGTTGGCCATAACAACTGATACCGCCCAATTCGAATAGGCTGTGGCATTTGACCTGCTATGACGACTGGCCTCATCTGCCACCTCATCATAGTCGCCAGTATCACGTCACTTGGCTGTCCTCGACAAAACACGACTTCGAGCAGCCGGGTCCTGCCTGTATTCCCACTTACACTGCAGAATGTGTAGCGGTGTACATGCGGACAGAGGATTGAGCGAACGACACATGCCAAAAATGCCTTGTTTCTAGTCCAATCTCGCCCTGGGTGCCCTCAAAAGTAGCAAATCCGCAGGTGCGGCCGTCTTGGCAGGTCTGGGCCATCAGACGATGCTCCCTGCACTGGTGAGGAATTCCGCGGGGCATTTGCGCCTCCATCTGCATGCCCGCATCGTGGACGAGCCTACTCACCCTGGCAGGTGCTGCATGCATTTCGCACATTGCAGATTCGGGCAAAATCCATATCTAGAAGCGGTCCCTGAGATGGGGGTCAAGCGGCAGACGAAGTCCGCCGTGGATGGCAGCTGATCCATCGTCTCCATCACACCCAAGCGTGGATTGTCGTTAGTTTAGGCAGCGGAATTTTGACAGCGACTAGGCGATCGACTTGATGGGGAATTCCCCAGAGTGGCACCCAAACACTACGGCCCCACTATCGTGAATCTGTTCCCCTGGTGTCGGTAGTAGGTCATGACCCCGGACGGTCCACGTGCTGGTGCTAGCACTTCAACGGATGCTAGTCAGCTCCATCTCAACAAGGTTGATTGAACAAGAAAAAATACAAGTCTTGGCCTCACACGCCAACACCAAAAAGAAAAAGAAAAAAAAAAAAAAAAAGAAGAAAAAAAACACAGGCTTCAGATATCAAAACAAGGTTGAGCGGGGATAAGCAGCACACTCGCACACTCGACCTGCATAAACCGCGATGCCGTGCAACGGGTAGCTCAATGGGGGTGAGGTCCGGGCAGATGGTGTAGAAGGACAGCGCGGCTCTGGCTCAAGGCAACCCGGCCACGAGGTTGGGACTCGAGGTGGGTGTGGTGGTGGTCTTGGTGTTGGTGTGCTGATGATCCCCTCAGGGTGACTTCGAAGCGACCCTGGAGTGGCCCTGATGGTGGGGTACTCCCACATGGTTCCAGAATGTCTGCAGAAGCATCGTGTGGTGGGCTGTCAGGTCGAGGCGCCGTCGCAGATATGCACCCGGGGCTGCAGAGGGACCGCCGTGCCTGTCCGCGGCGTGCACGGGCCTAGACTCCAACAGTCCGGGGTATAAGTGCCCTGTTTCCGGACTGCCCATGCCATCCACGAGAAAGAGCCGCCGAAATCGACAAGCCACACCACTTCGTGCGCCTAGCATCACGGCCGTCTCCGCGCGGACTTCCAACGTCCGCCCTGCCATCCGAGAGACGGGTACCGGGTCCCCTAAAAAAAGAAAAGCCGAGAAAAAAAATCTGGGGACCGGCCCGGCTCGGTGCAGGTGCCGTTGCGTCGTTGCCAGGTTCAGGGGGCACCTCCGGCCCGGTTACCATGGCGCTTCCTGGAGATAATCGTGTGCATGATATCAGATCACCATGTCAGATGCTCAGATGCTGTTTACTTTGCGAGATCGATCTTAATCCAATGGTACGCTGCAGAAACACTCTTGGTAACAAATTTGAAAGGGAAAAAAAACCCGATACACCCCATTCGCCAATGCACGACTATCTATCCCACAAGGCGGCGCGCCGAGACGCACCATGGCAATCGCCTAAGCCTCAGTCTCTGGCCCGCCGACCCCATTCTCGCCCTCATCCAACACCATCCAGCTAGACTAAACTAGCCAACCCGTACCAAACGCCGGCGGGCAGGGTATTATCACGCAAGCCAATCCACAATTAATCGAGCAACGCAAAAGCCAGGCTCGTCCCATCATCACTATCTTGTACCTCTCCCTGGCCTTCCCCTCGTCCGTAAACGACTTCTCGTCGCTCACACCCGCTGTTAGCCGAATGCGTTCGCCCTTTTGCTACGTACGCATCTCGCTCGCCGCTCCTCATGTACCCAGACAATCCAGTTCTTTTCCAGCAGAGGCGGTTAATCAAAATACTTTGCTTTTGGGAAATCTACCCTCTCAAGGTAGGTTGCGATCTTGCCACCTGCCAGCTCAAACACTGGTCAAGGGGGGGCTTCGCGTATCGACTTTTGGCAGCCGCCCAGGTCAGGATCCGACCCACACAAGCTCGCCACCAGTCTACCATTGCTGTCCCCACATGCCGATCTAGTGGTCTTGGCTGTCATCGGTTCGGATGAGATCCAAAAGTGAGGCGATATACGGGCTCTGTTAGAATTTGTTAGCTCTGACATGATGTAATCGGTCCCAAAAACGGGAGGCAAAACGTAAGCAACATACCAATCCTCGGTTCTCGGCCAGAATCTCGAACAATCGCGGCAGAATCGGTCGGAATAGGGTTTCATTCCATCCTCCGAATTCTCCGCTCCTCTCTTGGGCCTTGAGGAGCTCTTCCTCAGCCTCCGTCTTGACGATGTTGCGGGCAATGTTTCGCAGAATCAGAGCCGCACTAAGCGGAATGCCGGCAGCCTGCGGAGGGGCATTGGGATTCCGCTCGTCCCGCACCGTCATCGTCTCCTCGTACGTGACAGTCATGGTCTTGGCGGGGATGGCCCAAGCTCGGCCTGGCTGCTTGGCCTTCGCCTCTGAAGTTGGCAGTATGGATGAAATGTGCGTGTTGATGTGTCGAGCAAAGTCCTGGAGATACAACTTGGTTGGGCTTGCAAACCTACTGCATTCGCCCCAGGTACAAATGAATTCCTTCTCAGTGTTGTCATATTGATCGCTCTCGTTCTTCTTCTCGCCCAAATGGCTCGTGATGATATGATCCCACATCTGCTTGGCCGTAAGGAAGAAGTGTCCGCACTTTTCATTCTTGTTGGAAGGGTTGGAGGCCCAGAGACATCGGCCATACTCTCGGCCATCGATGCTCAGCGGTCGAGGACGGGCACGGATGCCGTGGATGATGAACTTTTGCTGGTGGTCGCCAGGCTCACGAAGCACTTGCGCATTGGAATCCTTGTAGACTGATGTGCTGTTCCTGATGAAGTCTGCTGGCGTAATGAGTGCCTGTCCGATAGCCTTGAGCGGGCTAACAAAGGCATTCTGGTATGCCTGCCATGCAGCCAGTTGCGTAACAAAAGAGTCGCTGTCCTCCTCGAAGAAGCTACGGACCCAGTGGTGAACACGCTCGGGCTCCTCGAGCTTCAGCATTTCCTGGAGCAGATCCTCGGGCATAGGGGCAATGTCATCACGGGCAGGAAGTTTCTGTTCGGGAGCAAGAATCAACTCTCGCTGAACCTTGCGGGCACCGTGGGCAAGCAGCCGTGTGAGCTGATCAACCAGATTTTCAGGTGTCAGGGAACGGATCAGGTTGTCAACATTGGGTACAACTGCAGTGTACTGATAAAGGAAATCGAGGCATGCATCAGTGAGCTCGTCATCGTTCAAGAGGAGCCAGCTTGCGATTCGCTGCAAGACCGGGCCAGGAACATTACCAAGCGTGTTCGTAGCCTCAAGGTTCATAGAGATTCGACCAAGAGCACGAAGGGCAGTTAGAATAGTTCCGCGGTCCTCCGATGTCATTTGCTCAAGCAAAATCTTGTAGAGAGGATCGTCTGAATCCAGCGCCATAAACGGCGTCAGTTGTTCAGCAATGTCCAGTGTCAAGTGCTTCAGTTCGATAAGCGAGTCCCTGTTCGGCAGGCAAAGGATGATGCAAATGAGATCCTTGAGGGGGTAGAAGTCGGACATGTTATGGGCGTTCTCTGGGAGTGTTACCATGTTTCGTATAGTCAGAACCGCCTCGGTGACCAGAACCATCTCATCTGAATATGACTCTGTTTGAAGAACCTCAGGGATGTCTTTCTCAATGAGACTCTGAATCCGCTCCAAGATATCCTGAGTCCCATTGTTTCCATCCAGGACACCAATGTCATTGCTCTCGAAAACTGGGTCCCAGGAAATTGTCCAGTTGATATGATAAAAGAGACTTCCAATATCCAAAGCCTTCTCTACTAGTCCCTCAGCGAGGCCAGGGAAAGAGTCGAACTTGTACTTGTCACCTCGTTCGAAAGAGATCTTGACAAGATGGTTGAGCGCAAACGCCTGCTCTTGAGGAATGTTGGATCGCAGCGCATTAAGGCAACGCATGTAAATGTTGGGACCATCGAAGCCAGCTATGCCATGTCAGATTACTATAAGTATAAAAGAAACACACATAAAACTTACTGCCTGGCTGCATGGGCTGACGAGGATCAACTATACGCTGGTTCTGGCGGGGTCTCTGGAATTCATTGGGTGCGTTGCTCGGGGTGGCTACCGCACGCAGCTGGAGAGGTTTGAGATATCGGGGTTGATACGAGGTGACCAGATGAGATGTGTTCTCGTTTGGAGGGTGGTGGAGGATCGAAGGACCTCGGTTTCCTTGGTGGCCCTGCTGTTGGGGCATTGGGGGCATGCCTTGCTGGTGCGAGGGGGTTTGAGGGGGGTTTGAGGCAGGTGAATTCTGATGGCTAGCCTGCTGTTGCGCCGAATGTCTCGTGGTTCGGGATGGGCCAGTGTCGGGTTGGAAGATGACTCGCTGGGGTGGTGCCTCACGCAGCCCGCGAGATGCGCGGGCACTAGCCGCAGCATCAGGTACAGGGCGCTCGCGTGCAGGTGTACCATCGTCTCCAGAAGCAGCCGAGTCTGTAGCGCCAATGTTGCTTTCGCGCTTACCACGGAAGTTCTCCCGAGTACGAGACAGGAGTCCAGCACCTTTGGCGGTGACATCCTCTAGTATTTCCTTTGGCGGCGGCTCTTTTCCGTGGACGGTGCTGATCTCATAAGCCGCGAGGTTCTTGTAGAATTTTTCCTTCAGAGAGAAAGCGGTTGAGGCCTCGTTGTTGGAGTAGATACCAAGCTCCGAGGCCATGCGCCGCCAAGCCAACTTCTCCTCCGAGACCTTGTCATAACCTCCGTTTGCGACAATGTGGTTAAAAACCTTCATAAGGTCGAGATGCGTCGATCCAACCTTCGGCTCTGGGTCGAGTGTGGTGCCACGCTTGTTGTGGTACTCGCGCAACTGATTCATGAAATCCTCATACTCGGTGGTGCGGTCGATGGTGTGCACCGGCGTTTCCTGGCGTACTGGCGCCATCGTGTCGGCAGCTCGGGTCCGCAGAGGATCGGGGAGGTTTGCGCCAATTCAATCGAGACTATCGAGAGCCAGAAGAGATGCGCGGTTGCAATTGCGCTCAAGAAGTGTAGAATTATCGTCGAAGCTGGTCGTCGTGCCAAGTCGCGTCGCAGACCAATGCAGTATCGAACTCGACAGTGCGGTGAGAGGCGCCCCCGTCGGATGTAAAATCTGGCCAACACAAAACCCGCAGGGGAATGCCAGAGTTCGCGGAGATGCAGTTCTGCGCTGGAGTACTTGTCGATGTTCCACCTAGTCCAGGTCGGCTGGCTGGGGTCGCTCGTAGCAGGAGCTGCGCGCGCCGCAGCCTCGAAAATCGCCAGGATACGCGGTGATCTTATCTTCACGTGACCTATCACGACCCCTGCCAATCGGGTTGATCCCCTGCAAAACGTCTTTTTCAGGCACGACCCGTCTTCACCTACCCCAGATTCCTGTTAGTTTTGCCCGTTTCTGATGGTTCTAGTGGGAAGGAGCGAGGTGTGCCTTGTCATGCAAGCCATCGTAGATTGGGGTGCCTGAGGTGTACCACGGTCTTTATCTAGTAATCTGCCATTAGAAATTTCCACTTAATGCCATCAATTCCTCTTACCAGCATCGCCATCCAGTGAATAAATTATTCAATACCTTGGAGGAAAAGGTTCTGCTCGTGATGCCCGGTCCACTAACGCCAGTCTCCGACTGTCCTCTCAGCCGGTTAGAAATTCGCGACGGAGGCTCAACCAGGGTTCACCATTCTTCTCGACCCAACAATGTTTTCACACTAACAATAGAGGGCGAGCGATCTATTGATGCCAACTCAAGTACCTTGATTTTTCTCATACATCATGGGTCCCGCCAATTAGTATTGTTCAATGATTCGCTAGTCGGATTCTTAACTCTAACACTACGTAGATACGCATTCGGCTTCACGATCTCCTCAGGAATTCTCAATCTTCGGCCAATATAGTCAGCACCAAGCCTGAAGGGCAAGAAATATGTATTAAGATCCCTGGAAAGGACCACGCCATCATCGTCCAGTTAGAGGAGAAAAGGGATTTCAATATGGCGGTTTACATGTTCAAAAGGTCCAATCTTCAAATCAATAACAGTATTCCTCCGGTATTTTCGACAGTCACCACGGCAGCAACACCTCGAACTTTCCCGAATGCAACATTTGGCTTTCAGACAGCCACGGGACCCAGGCCACGGCTCTCTTCTATTACAAATTTTCCTCCGTCACATTTGTCCACATACAATGACCCTAGCCAGGATATGTCCTTCACCGAGCTTCTGAATCGCCCACCTCCGTCTTCTAGTTCTCAGCCAGTACCGGGACGGCGCTCCTGGCCTCCGCAGAGGATTCATTCTCTTCCTGTATATTTATCGGAATCTTCCAATACTCCATTCGATCCAGATGCTATCTGTCAACAACCAAATACATCTAGCCTAACATTTGGCCGAAGTAGCAACCAGATCCATCCACCTCGCATAGGGTCTCCATTAAGACAGTCATTCGGCCCTGAAGACGTGTCAAGGCAGCCATTATTCTCGAATTCCGAATCCAATGTGCATTTGACTACGACTTGGGCTGATCAGAGAATAGATCAAGCTTCTTTCAAACCTCCCACGCCTGTTCCAACCTTTGAAAACGAGCACCACCAAACCTGCCACTCAGGGGGCCGAGACCAGAAGGAGCACACAAACTCTATGCCAAGGGACTTCTCAAGCGGAAACCCCACAGATAGCCTAGAACCTACTTTTGTCGAGCCAGCTCAAAACTTTCGAGATCTCATGCCAAAACCTCGAAAGTTGCCTTTCAATCCCACGCCAAAGAACCCTGCATCGCGGAGAGAAGAACCAGTTAAGCGCCCAAGGATGGAACCACGGAACGAGTCCTGCAAAAGAAAAACGTCCGAGAGGATTGACAGTGCGTTGAATACCGACAGATTGACTGATGGATCAATTCCAATATCCAGTGAAGTACCTCCATCTATGGGGCAAACGTCGAAAGTTCCAACAAATAAAGAAAGCCAGGTTGATACGACTCCAGATGTCGCATCTTCTTCACACCGGTCTTGGCCACCGCCAACTTTGATAAAGAATCAACTATCAGTGTCGGTGATTGACACTGATACCCTACATGATCTAAATCAAGCCACATCACAATTATTTGATCAATATGTTGAAGACATACAGAGTGGAAAGAATAAAGAGAATCTCGCAAAATTCTATATGGAAAAGATTATGAGCACCCGCACAGCCTTTTGGGTAGCGAGGTTGGAAGAAGGCATGCCAACTCGCCAGTGGTACTCATCGTGACGATTTTCGACGGTATCATGTCTGTTAAGTGGTAGACTGCCCCGCCTAGTCACACTACTTTTATTTTATTTTAAATGGAAGACATGCCTACCTAAGGATTATACTTTGTATTCACATGTTTCAACCCGTGATTCACTCGCGTACCTGCTTATCTTTTCGTTGAATGCGCTTTGTATAAACCGGCCGGCGGAGGGAAAGACTGGGTTGCACTAGGAAAGAACGGAACTTGATAGTATCAGCACTGACCCTCCTTGTTTTCCCCAGGACTCTCCCACTTCATTGTTTTGATTCAGGCACCTATCTTACCAGTCAAAGACACTACCACCCCAACGGAACACCCTTTGACATTTCTCAGTGGCCAACAACTTATTATATCACACCCTTTTCTCATCATGCCCGTTACACGATCTTCGAGTCGCAGAGTCATGATAGACCTCTTCGAGGGCATAGATCTTGACAAAGTCGAGAATCTTGTCCACAAGCCCGGTGTTCGAGTCTTCCGCTTTTGTCATGATCAAGGACCCCGGCTCCCACACCACATCCTCGAATGGACAGAATTTAAGAACCGGGACATCATCATTAGGAGCATTCAACAAAGCCGATGCACGAAAAATAGCTGCAAGCTCAAGTTTTGCATTCCAACCAACAAACACCGGGGCATGCGTGCCAAGGTGTGCAAGCTAATGCGGGACATGGCTCGGGGTAACAGCCGTGGAAAGATCACATCTCAAAGGTTTCACATCACCAAGGTCAAAGAAGAACCACAAGAAGCGGTCTGGTATCTGTCGCAGAGTTCCTAGGCAAACATGGCAGCTTTTTCTACGACAAAGACTCGAGATGCGCCTAACCAATTGAAGGGTGGGAAAGGGGCTTGGAACAGGTTTATGATGCGGCTTTTCTTTTTCTACACAGCGAATGGAGTTTGGAAGAATTAAAAGGTGTCGTTTTTACTGTACACACTTTGGGGGTTGAATTGTGGTCAAATCAGGTTGAGAAACCACGGCTGTCGATGCACATTCATCTGGAAAGAATAAGAAGAAAAGACAAAGAGAAATATGGGCCACTATCCAGCTAGCAGAGCTAGAGAGGGCTTGGAAGGACATTAACATGCCTCAGTGATAAATTGAACTTTTGTTTTGCATGTTCGGCGAGGAATCCACTTTCATGTTTGAATGATTGTTGTGCGTGATACTTCTTATGACAGTGGGAATTCATCTTTCCATTCTCCATGCCCAAAGGAAAATAAATGGACAGGAATAAAACTGAGCCAGGAGATAAGAATTGAGTTTGGCGAATAAGAAAAAAGAGACCCTTGACGTAGTATTCGTAAAGCAAAATACACGTAAAACGCCGCTCAGTCCAAGGTAAGAATCCGAGGTCTGATGTGGTCTGTCGCACTGACGAGAGTGTCACAGGGTAACAAGTTCATGGTACCATAAGCATAAACTACAGTCGCATAAACTGCACAAGGCTAAGACAAGAGATATAGTAAACAAAAAAGGCAAGAGATGCACAGGGTATGAAGAGTCCAGCCCAATCCTCAACACGAAATCCCAGAGAAAAAAAAGTCCGTTTCCAAGGGTGTATAACTCTAAGCAGCCATAATTTCATTTCCCAGATTTCCTTCTGCCCCCCTCTTAGAATCCCACATGCCTGGTAGATTTGATTTGGTAAAAGTGTTTCGGTGGGAAGGTTGAGGATGTCCATAGAATTGGAAATGGTGTAAGGTCATAGAATCGGGGTGGTCATAACATCGATTTTTTTTTGGTGAATGGTGGTTCATTCGGGGACGAGGGTTGTTTTTGGGACAGGTTTTTGGGTATTTCCAGGTAAAATGATTGGTTACTCCTTCAGTTTGACGTAGTTACTAGGGAAAATACCCTCCTTGTTGCCGAGTCGGCCAGTCCTAAAATTGTACATTAGCATTGGGAGGTACATGGTGAAAGGCGATACATACCACCAGTCGTTGTCGCTGTCAGTGCGCTTGAGAATGGTAATGACATCACCCTTCTTAAATCCGAGATCGCCGGGTTGGTCAGCGTCGAAGTTGTACACTGCGACAGCCTCGTCCTTCTTAAGCATTGCCTGCTTGGCTGCATAATTGGGCTTGGGGGCTGCTGGTCGACCAGGCCCAATCTTCTTCTCGCTGGAAGAAACGTTGTCTTTATAAACGTATCCATCGTTGCTGTTGAAGGTATTGGCGCGAGAGGGATTGTTAAAGCTACCGGGTCGGTCGTAGACGTCGTCCTGCCATGTGGTCGATCGCTTAGGTGCGCCAAAACCCTCGTCGCGAGTCGCACCCTCGCCATATGCAGAACCCCGTCGGCCGTTCCAAACAACATCATCATGGCGATCGTCATACACGGGCTGGTCGTTGTACATGGGATCGCCGCCGGAGGAGCCTCCGCGCATACCGCTAAACACTCTGGTGTTGAGAATGCTCATTAAAGAATCGGCCTGGGGAGGGGGGCGGACATTGCCCATTAGAAGCTGCTGAGCAGTGTATCGAGTTCCATACATCTTCTCATTGGCATCGCGACGCTCAATAATGGCAGAGCCCTCCAGGGAGACACCGGCGAACAGGCCCTTGGTCTTGGAGTAACTGAATATTCCGGCCACACTTCTAAGCGAAGCAGCACCGGCGGCTTCGGCATTGCGACCGACGGGGCCGGCGGCGAGGGACACATTGCCTCCAAGGGTTAGGGAACCGGCCTGGGCAAAAGTCTTGACGGCGTTGGCGTCATTGAGAATAAAGACAAAGTCGGTAAGCTCGAAGCCGATCTGACCACCGAAGCCGGCACCAGCAGTGGCGATGGCGCTGGGCGCGCTCCAGGAACCGTCGGGGAGACGAGCGACGACAAGGCCGCTACCGAATCGACCGGAACCGAGGAAGCCAGCTTTGAGGACGGTAATGATCGCGAGGCCTTGGGCGTTTGCGAGAATGGATGGGGGAATGACCTTTTCGGGACCGAAGGCCTGGCTGGGAGTAATGAAAGAAGAGAGAATCTTGCCGCACTTTTTGCACTCCGCTACACAATCGGCACATTAGCAAAACAAATCATCGGCGCGAAAGGCATCTCGCAGAATGGCGCAAAGCTGGCGGCGGTTGGGCTTAGGCTTGGGGGGGGGGGAGAGGGGTAGAGAGGATTGTGAGGGAGAATGCGCCATGAGGGGCATTCGCCGGGAAGTCGGGACTTACACGCCATAGACGACGGGAGAGGGCTGTTGATACCCATGATGGCGGGATTCCAGGCAGCTGCGCCGAAGTCTCACAGGTAGGTGCGTGTGGTTCGGACGAGCGAAGCTATGGCCGGAGGATTGTTGAAGGAGGGAGCCCAGGCACCACAAGATATATGAGCAGAGAACGTGTTATGAGGATGGGTATGGCGGTTGAGTGGGGTTGAGCGGCAGCTCGGAGCAAAGCGTCACCACCAAATCCTGGAGGGTGGCCCTTGTAGAACAGGGCTTGGCTGGTGGATCAGGCTCTGGGGGAGGCGGCGACGGGCACGAGACAAAACTTGGGGAAGGGATGGAAAATTCGGTGTCGCGCACAAGCTGTCGGGTTCTGGATATGAATACTATCGTTGCGCCGGAGGCAAACAGGGCCACAAGGCAGCAGAGGGCGAAAGCTTAAAGAGAAAATGATGATAAAGCAGCTGCTGCGCCAGGATGACCAGCATGGCGACGTAAGTGCGCTCAGTGGTTGTGGCGCAGCGCTTCCCGGGCTCCCGAGGCTGCCGTTACAGGAAGTCGCCCGCCTGTAAGACAGCGAGTGGGGGACCCGTCCAACGTTCGCGACAGGCCTAGCCCGTACCTGCACGTATGTGCTTTACCCATCTGAGAGAGCGCCAAGCTGCTGGGAAGCCATTGGCGCTCCCCAGCCGCCGTCACGCACCCGGAGTCTTCTGACATTCGGTGACAGCCTATAGTGAGCGGTCCCCTCTGGGGCCCTGCGGACGAGCGTGTGACGGCGGGGACGACGTCCCCTAGAAAGCCCAATGATAGCTGCCCCATTGGGCGTCACTTACAAGGACAAGGACCTGGAAACCCGCTACGGATGAAAATTACTGGGCACTATACAATGAGCTGCCCCTCCTTCGCCCGTCCCTGCCGTTGATCTGAGCAAGCTGTGGCGGTGCAGTCAGTGCCTGCTTTTTTTTTTTTTGCTTGCACTTTGGGGGTGCATGTCTGTTCTCGGTAAACGCGACACCGGCATCCATCCTGGGGGCTTTGAAGAACCAACCGGTACGTACCCACCCTTCATCGCACGGCAGATGTCCACGTCATTGGCTCAAGTTTCGCCGCCGCCATCATTGCTCTGCACCGGAACAGTAGCCCCTTTCATGATCAATACATACCCGGCGTATCGTCAACTCGTCGCGCAACCACAACCCCACAATCGGCCGTGTCGCTTCCATTCGCATTAGCTCCGTCCTGAACCCATCTGCCGATCTCCTCCGGCCTCGAAGCCTTTCTTCCCGCCCACGTCGCTCCTCCGCCGTCTTTATTCCCCCCCGTCTTAAACCAGCCTCCACTCCTCCCCCGACCCGACGTCAGCGATTGAAGCCATCACGACGACGGGCCTCGGCACCTCGACGACGCAGACCTCTACGCACCGCACACATCCACTCTTAACCTCTTCGCCGCTCGCCCACCATGTCGGAAGCCTACGAGCGCGAGCGCCAGAACAACGCTCGCCTGGACGAGCTCTCCGCCAAGGTCTCCGCCCTCCGCGGCGTCACCATCGACATTTACGACAACGCTCGCGCCCAGGATGTCATCGACAACACCGTACGCCATCTGCCACCGCCGTCTCCATGTTGCGTTCTCTCGCTCTAACCTGCTCATCTAGTCCGATACGTTCTCCTCCATGTCCAGCGGCCTCAAGGGCTCCGCCAACCGCCTGACCCGAATGGCCGCATCCGGCAACCGAGTCGCCATCCTCAAGCTCTCGGGCATGATCATCGCCGCATTTCTGGTTCTCTACTACGGCTTCAAGCTGGTTTTCTGAGCGACGAGGCTGGGCCATGTTGCTCGCTTTATCGAGCAACGCGATGAATATCATGGCATGATGCTGCATTGCGCACGACGAAATACGGAATGTGTCAGAGGAATTTTCCCCAGGCATGGGGGATTACGGTATATTTTTTTTCGGCAGACGACGGAACTAGAAATGTCGCTCCCAGAACGAGCGGATTGGAGCATTCGTTAGACGAGGCGTTCACCCTATTCATACACATACAGGGTCGGATCAACCCAGGAATGGTTTATGTACAGATGAATTGGATTCGGGTAAGCCACACGGGAGGCTGGTGTCCACCTCAGGAGCTTTATACGCAGGGTCATGTTATATCAAGAAAGTACTATTGGCATTTGGGTGTTGGCGTTGGTTGCAAACTATACAGATATACACCACATAATATCCTCCTAATCCCATGCGCCCCCACGTGAAAGAGAGCCATCGCAAAGCAAAGCCTTACTGGATTCAACATTCATGTCCCCCCCTTTTTTAACGATCTACATGGACTCCTAACATGCAAACTGCCCCCGAGATGCGCGCATTTTCGTTATCATCAAACATATCACATCCTCCCCCTCACTATCCTCGTTTGTTTCCGTGATATATCGAGATGCCGGAACCCTCTTATCTACTGCCACACATTGTTGAACAAGTCTTCGTCAGCGCCGAAGCCGCCAGAAGCCTTGTTGCCCGTTCCAGTTGCAGCAGTTGAAGGGCCAGAAGTCCATCCTCCGAATTCCTCATCAGCCGCTACCTTGGGCTGGGGGTTAAATCCTCCAGAGGCACCGGGAACGATAGGGGTGTTGGCAAAGGAACTGCCAGAGTTGCCCCAGCTAAAGTCATTGGTCGTCGAAGGCTTGGGAAGCCCAGGGCTCTTCTGGGCTGCAGCAGGAGCTGGCGCGGGGGTGGGGGCCGCAGGGGTGCCCCATTCGCTTGAGCCCCAAACATCAGAGCCTGAGAATCCGCCCATGGAGCTGGTTGCGGTTGTGGTGGTGGCTGGAGTGGGAGCTGCAGGGGGCGATTGGGGAGAAGACAGGTTAAATACGGAGCCTGAAGTCGATGGCATAGTCGGGTTCGAAGGCGGAGGGGGAGAGGTTTGGGAAACAGGGGCAGAGAGATCAAAGAGGTCGCCCATGGCAGAGGATTGGGCTGGCTTGGCTGGCGCAGGAGCAGGAGCAGCAGCGGGAGCAGGGGATGCAAAATCACCGAAGCCACCCAGAGAAAAGTTGGAGGATTGCTTCTGGTGCGAGGGAGCAGTAGGCTGGGCGGGCTTAGAGTCAAAGAAGCTGCCTCCTCCGAGTCCACCGAACGCATTGCTGCTGCTCGATGTGTTAGATGTCATGCGGTTGCCGAAGCTGGCAAATGGATCCGGGGCCGCCGGCTTGGGAGCGGGGCCATTGCCCATGCTCAGGCTGCTAAAAGCATCGTTGAAGCCGCCAATGGATCCCTGAGACTGATGGCTCATGGTAGGGGAGGCCATGCCTCCAAAGTTCTGTGCAGGTTGTTGAGGAGCCTGCGGTCGAGGGGCAGTCGCATAAAGGGACAGAATCGACTGCTTCAGGTCGGGACGAGACTGGCTAGCCGCTGTATTTGTGCCGGTCGTGCTTGCTGGACGAGGAGGAGGCGCCGGCTCGCCGAAGAAGTCGAGTCCCAGCAGCGAGTCCTTTGTGCTCGTGGTTCGAGGGGGCGCGGGATCGGCCTTGGGGGGCACCTTGGTGGCGATAGGTGCAGCGCTGCTCGATCGGACAGGAATGGGGTCTCCGCCGATTAGATCGCCTGTAGGAGGTTGAATAACGTTCTTGGGGGCGCTTGACTGGCCCAAAGAGGCCTTGCGGAGCGATTCCTTGCGCTGTATCACTTGCTTCTCCTTGACCAGGCTCAGGGGCACATCGTCATCGCCGTCAACATCGAGGGTGGAAGGGTCGGGCATGGGGCCGTCCATGACCCATCGCTTGAGCTCATACTTTGTGCGGATAAAGTTCTCGATCTTGGCTTCGGAGGGAGCGTGGCCAGAAGCGAGTTTGGCCTCCCAGTACTTGTTGGCGCGCGCATTGCCCCAGCTCAGAATGCTCTGCAGCTGCTCATCGGTCCAGGAGTCGAGGTCGACCGACTTGACTCGGCTAATATGTGTTCCCATGCCGCGGTGAATGCCTGAGCATCGGATACAGATGAAGACACCGAGGTTCCAGCTGGCCCATCGCGGATCTGCAAGGTGTCGCATGTCAGTCATGAAGCCGGGAGCGGTCCCGAGCACAAGGCTGGAAGTGGAATCCAATGAAGTCACGTACGCTTGTTCCTCTTGCAGTCGGCGCAGACCTTGTTGGTCTCCAACTTCAGGAGGCTCTTGATGGTAGCTTGGTTTTGCGCTGCCCGCTCGGCGGCGGGGTTGGGTGCCCTCCTTGACATGGCGGTGGGAGCGGGAGTATTTCGCGAAGGGAAGAGTCGGCTGGCGAGCGGTACTGTCGAGTGGGAGGACGGTGAACTTGTAGGGAGAAATTGGGTGCGGGTCGAGAGATGGGCACCTCAAGGGGCTCAAGACTGTGAAAGTGGCAACCTGGCGAGGGTCGGCCGTCCTGTCTCGAGTTGGGTAACTAAGGAGGTGCCAAGGTGGTCAGTGGCGGGTATCAGTAATTACCAAGGCCTGAAGCTAGGACTGCTAGGCACATCACTTTAGCTTAATCGGAGACGAACAATGCTTGATCCTAGCGCTGTGGGACAGCGACATTGGGCACCTCGACCTCACCAGCCACAGCCTGAACGTGACAGCGATAAGGATCCTGAGGCAGCAAACGTGGGGACAGGGGGATCATACCTAGGTACCTAATATATACTCGCTACCTTGAAGGCATCCATCATGACATCTCCGAAAACAACACGAATTATTTTCATTTCGTGGGCAGTGCTGGCAATTGGAGGCATTGGTTCGCCCCTTTCATTCTGATAATCGAGCTGCTTTGGAAGATACCGTATTGTGGCTAAAAAAGACTGCGCCCCGTCAGATTCCATCCACATCATGTAGCCAGCCGCTCAGCATCTTCATTCCCTCGACTTGACTCGAGTGTGGCTGTGGCTGTGGCTGTGGCACTCGCAGCAGTTGGTAATGTAACTTGGCTGGCTTGTGAATCTCAAGATTCCACATCATGAAAGCCCCTCATTTTTTCCTCATCACCTCCCTAACCCCGACTCCAATGACTTGTTGAGTCCGATGAACGTGGCGTGAATATTGTTCATGGCGGAAAGAACAGGTCGCAGGCCAAAATCCCTTGAATGAAGAGACTAGATGAATATTCGATACGCAATACAATACAATCCACTCTTAATCCCCCTAATCTACAAGGTTGCGCGTTCAGAAATCATCATGTTTTGTGAGGTGCATTCTGCATGTTTGGCATCAAAATAGCACCGAGTCCCACATTGTTCCGCATACGATAACTGTAATGTGATGGAGCAAGGGTGATGTGACGGAAATTTGTTTGCTCTTGTAGGCATGATGAAGAATCTCTCGAGGCAGTCAATACATACTGAGTAGCCAACCTTGCTTTCTTCGGGTTATTTGTTTGCTTGCAGCAAACGTTATCGAGGGGTTTCAAACGTCTTTTCTCATTCAGTCTTACATTCTCATTTTGTTTTGTTTTTTCTCCTTCTCTACACCACATATTTGCATCATCCAGAACTTGTTCTCAAAGAGAACCATCCTCGATCCGGACATCAACAAGGTATGCGTACCGAATACAAACCTTAGACTATCCTCACTTAACTAATCTGACAGCAGTTTCTGTTGCCATCTGCGCAGCAAGAAATGTACAAGGGCTTCCTCGCCATCGCATTCTAGGGGTGCGATGACCAAGCATGCTTTGCCTAACGACTGTACTGGATCAAAGAGGCTCAAGACGCAACCCACTGCTGAACTGATCTCTGGTGATGACTTGGGTGACCAGCCGAACGCCGCATACCCAACAGGAGCTTGTTCTTTTGGAAATCAAAATCCTAGCCAGCCAGATACCATGAACATAGAACATCTAGACGGCATGCGGGTTAACGATGTCGCTAAACAGGTATCTACTGTTGAAGACCAAGATAAAATAACGATATGGGTTTCGGATCAGGCACCCGTATTTGGTTCGGCTGAGGAATCGTCAAATGAGGACAGTTCCAAATCTAAAGAGATTACAGAGCGACGGCACAACCAACCTGTCATGTTATTCAATATTCGGACCAGGGCTTGTAATGACTCGCGGCTCCCGCCATCGAATCAGTGGCATCTGCGCTTGAGCTTAAGTGTGGGTCAGCAACTGAGCGTGAGGAAACAAATCCACCAGGTTTACGTCGGAGTATCATCTGTCAACTTGCAAGCAGCATTTTTGATCCCAAGCAATCAACATTCCTCAGACCATCTGTCCAGCTACACAATCAAAACGGAACCAGGGCGCATCATCTGTGGACAGAACCTGATCCCCCATGAATTCTGCACAGTGCCTGGAAATGTTCGAATGCTAGCAAGGCTGCCAAACGCTCCTACTGGGTATCGCCTCCTTCGCTGCCCTAACCCATTTTTCAGCATCCCTCTAGATCATAGGCGGTGGTCTCGAGGTTTGAGCATTGATCCACCTCCTCACCGATACCCAGAAAAACAAGGCAACTGGCAACCGAGCCTTCACATCAATCCAAGAGAAGGAAATAACTCCTTCTGGTCCCTAAAATGGCCCCCGCTAGGGATTCTGGAGATACCTTCAGAAATGGTGTCTATTCTGAATGGGTTTCTGGAGAAGCAACCTATGGATCCTATCCCGATCAACCTAGCCGTGGCCACGACGATCATTTACTTCGATATGGAAGCTCGGAAATAGGATTTTGACTCTTACAGCTCGACAGAAATGGTCCCCTTCCTGCCCCTGGGGGTATTTCTTGTCTATTTTCCCCACCTATTGCGCTACACCGAGGTGCGTCGGCTTACACGCTATATTCACCCTGTGCGATTCGCCCAACACCACTATGATGCCGACCAAAAGTTCTCAAGCGATTTTCAAGTTATGCATGAAGATTTTGATGCTTTGAGGCTAAGAACCCTTTACAAGGCCATTCGCTCCAAATCCCAAGCAGTCCCAGCAGCAAACAGATTCACTCTCTTGCCACATTCCATGCCAGGAACCCGAATGACTTGGCCGGAAGGAGCCGGAAGTGCTGAGAAGCCATCAAGAGGGCTGTTCAAAAAGTGTCTCCTCAATGACATTCGCACCCTCATGCTTCCCAGCTACCATCAGCGGGACTCTGGGATGCAATGCGTTGGGCTTCCACAATACATTGCTCAAAGGTGTATAAAGGGCAATGAAGTCCCCAACAACGAGCCAACAAAGCCCCCTGGCTTCTATTGGTCCCCGGAGAAAATGGGGGCCGTGATGGCTGTAACAGGCGATGCTAGAGAAATATACACGGTGTACAGCGATCTAGAACCAGTCCCAACCAAGAAAAGTCAGCCATCTATCCTCGTTATTTCAGAGTTCGAAAGAAACCGTGCTCTTGAAGTCCTACGCCAACTTCCTTGCAAAGCAGAGGAATGGAATACTCTTCACGAGATGGTTTCCAGTAAACACGATGTGCCATACATTGACTTCAGAAATTCCATCGAGGCCAATAAGGGTATTTGCATGGCTATAAGAGAAATAAAGGAATTCTCCAGCCGCGATGATGGCCTTCACAGCCACGAAGAAATCCACCAGTTCATGAAACTGTTGCCGTTTTTTATTCTCAAGTTCACCGGACTCTACCGCAAGCAGTTTCTCGAATCGGCCGTGCTTTAGGAACGATTGGACGATTCAGAGTACCAGATTTTGGCCAAGGAAGTTGGGGGCAACATGGTCAGCTTTTTGAAAATGATGTTCCCCCTCATAAGACCTGAGGTAGAGCCCGAGCAGGCTGCAGTTTACTGGGTAGCCGTGAAGCCGCAATTGGAGAAACTGCTGAAAGAACCTTTCATCGACTTGCAAGAGAGGCTTGCAGACGATCTTGAAGAGGCGTTGAGCGGAGGTGATTGATGTGAGGGAAAAGATTGCGGTTTATTCTTTTTTCGAACTGTACCGGACTCTGAGGCACCGGGTCATAAACGGGGTGGGTGTAGGCATTATCCCAGAATTCCCGACTCAATCACGGTGGTAGAGTTCAAGCGATATCACTGAGTGCTTATTTTAGCACACCTCAGTTCTTAAGTCCAGGATTGATACCACCTAGAAAATGAAACGAATCAATACCGAGTTTACAGGGACGAGCATTCAAGAAGGTAAACTACTAAATACTAACACACTTGGGTTGTGCCTCTTCTTCCTCCTGTTCTCAAAATCCCTCTTTAATCGTATGCCAAATTTCTCTCTTAAATGCTTTGTGCGGGGACTCAACGCTCCTTGTAGCCCTTAGGAATTAGCCTTTCGCCCGTACTCTGAAAAAAAACCGTGACAAAAGAAAAGGTGCAACACAAAACGCTGCTAAAGTGGCTTCATTCTAGCATCATAGTACGTCATAAATTTAAGTATACAATTAGGATAGAATTTTTTGGTGAACATCTCCGTTTAGAAGCAAATCCTTGGTAGAGTTCATGAAATCTTTGCGTGTCAGAGGTTACCCTATAGTAGATCAAGCAGTACTGCCAACCTAGCTACATTGCCGAATAATGAACATTGATATTCATCTCTAGAATAGAAATTGGCGATAACTGTCGGTATTTTATAGTAAACACCGCAAACATGTGGAAGGTTTGCGACACGACAATTGACTAAGATGGGTAGCAAGACTTTGCTCTAAACAAAGATTGGCTTCTGACATTAAGAGCAAAGCAAAGTGGAGGGCGGATAATGCATCCGATATGGCGGCGGAATGAACATTGTATCATAGCATTCGTTTTGTGTACGACAAAAGCAGGCATGCTCAAGATTGTTTGAGGTCAGCAGGTATTTATGTAGCATTGCATGTAGTAACCACCCCAAGCAAAACAGGTAGTGAGATGCAACTCGCTTATTTCTATGACAAATAGTCCGCTCGTGCTCGATACGATGCACACAGCTTATAAGGCTATGACGATCATGTGGGGAAGAGAAACTACACCTTTTTTATTCCGACAAGATTGGCTTTCATACTCGATGCGTGCTGTAGCAGTGGTACAGGCGCAATTATTCCCAAGCAGATACGATTCATGGCATCCAAGGCTTCTCCCTAGGTGCATGGTTGGTTGCCTTAGTAAGCGGCTAGATTTCCATTCGTTGAAGCTGAATGTAAGCCGCATTCTACATTTCAGCCTCATGGTGAGCAAGGTGAAGCATGAATGCCCCAGCACTCTGCAACGCGGGGCTAAAAATGATAAATTGTTCTATCTCATATTTATGTCGTGAAGCCCGTCTCATAGCGCCCAATGCCTACCAACCGCCAATATGTAAATCAAGTTCTAGAAAACAAGTGATGGTTCGTTACAATACATGAAAAAAGGGCCGAGCGGGATCGCTGACCACGGTAGGGGCGGGAGGGGTAAAGGGTTTCAATGTGGTGAAGCTGAACCTCACCGAGTTTGATGTATATGGGCCGGTGACCACAATTAAAATAGACACCTCCGCATTCAACATGGGCACTTTATGCCTGCATTAATCATCGCGATCATGTACTCCCCTGTCGATTTCTCCGCGGATGTGGTCTTCGAGCCGAATGCTCAGCTGCTGGGCTTGAGCTTCATCATAGCCTGGCGGAGGCTCATCTGGAGCTCTCCGGCTGTTGGTGCTATCAGATCGGTCATGCCGGATGACCGACAGCGAGTCCTCTGGCGGGGTGGTTGTTTGGCTGGCCTGAGCTTCGTAGGCCGGCAGGGGCTCATCGGGGACTTCGACGCCCGGTCCCATTTCGCGGCGCATTTCTTGATACTGGAAGAGTCGTTCTCGTAGTCGAATGTAGGCTTCGTTAAAATCCATCATGCCACCGTCTGAAAAGGTGAATTTGACCTCGATTCGAGGAATGTCTGCGGGAATCCCGCCCCCAGAAACGGGGATGCAGTCTGACTTCCACACCCATCCCCACCACATGGAGGATGAGGTGGTAGAGTCTTGAAATTTGAGAATTGGGGCGCTGAATGATTCGAATTTGGGTTCCTGGGTAGGTTTTGCGGGAAGGTAAACAATCTGGGAGTGGTGAGCACGATCAATTGCAAGGCTTTGGCGGGCAGGCGAAAAAAAAACATACTCTTTTGTTTGTCAAAAACAAGGTGCCCTTGTCACTCTTGCGCTGGAAAGGGTCGCAACGCGACCTCAATTCCTGGGGCACCGAGAGGTCGCATGAGATGCGGGATTCTAGCTTCTGGAGGATACGCTCGTTGCCGAGCTTGACGAAGCCGCCCTGGTTGAGCATAACCCAGCTATCGGTATTGTCAGGGTCGATAGGCCGTGAAGAAGGTCGGCTCGTTATGAGATAATCGTGAGGGTTGTCCATGGTAGGGCGGGGTCCATGACTCCATGGGCCGGAGATGGCGGGGCAGTCGAACGAACAGGCAGTACAGACAAGTGACAGAGGAGGTACGGAGGAGGAGGATGGTGATGGTCGGAGACGGGGGTTCGGACGGAGGAGAGGACGGGGATATGAATGCAGGACGCAACGGAATCGACAACGGAGGATCGGGAGGACGGCAGGCGGACAGATTGAAGGGGAATTGGAGAAGGGAAGGCTCATAAAAGGAAGAGAAGAGGTTCGAGACTCGCGAAGGAGGCTTACTTTATTGACATTGTCGCAGACAGGGTTCTGAAGACCCTAGCTCAAAGGCGGATGGCTCTAGGCTCCGTACCGGCAGGACGTGCAGTGCAGGCAGCTTTAGTAGGTCCGAGATCTTGGAGCCTGTGGCCCTGTGGTCCTTCCTGGTCCCGTGGGTGGGGTGGGTCGGGTTGGACCTTTGGCGCTTGGTGTCAAGGCTGGTTAGCAAGGCAGAGGGGAGGACAGAGGCCCAGGAGCGGGTGGTTAGTGGCTGAAGGGCTGGACAGCGATGCCGTAACTGGGTGGGGGAGGCGAAGCGGTTTGCGTCCTGGCCTGGCGGGCGGGCAATGGGGAACGGGGGCGTGTGGTGAGGGGAGACGAGACGAGGGGCAGGGCGGCGAGGGGCGAGCGACGGATGCGGAGCGGATCACGGGCGGGCGGGCGACGACGGATGGTGTGATGTCGTAAGTCGCAGCGAGCGAGGCGGGCGCGAAGCGAGCGATGGGCAAAGCAGGCCAAACAAGTGACGAGGAGGCGAGGGAGGGCGAGACAGGGCCAGACAGGGCTGGGTAGGTAGTTGGCTAGTTGCTGCTGGAGCAGACGTCGCCGTCGCAGTAGCTCTGTCGCAGTAGCTTTGTCGCAGGCGCCTGGGCTCTGGGCTCTGGGCTCTGGCGGGCGGGAAGAGCAGCAGCAGTGGCAGCAGTGGCCGTAGCAGCAGCTGGGCTGGGCTGGGTGTCTAGGCCGGATGCCTGCGTGGGTTTGACGCTGCTGGGTCCTGGATCCTGGGTCCTGGGTGGTTTGGGGCGGGGAGCGATATGGCGGCGACAGACGAGGCGTCCCGAGGGGCCAGAGGGGTGGGATGGTCTGGAGTAAGTTGGGTTGGGAAGTGAGAGAGTCTGGGAGAGCACTGTGTGTGCGGTGCGATGCGATGCAGCGCCGGCCAGGCAGGCGGCGGCGGCGGGTTAGGTGCAAGTGGGTTCTTGCGTCGTGTGTGCAGCCGTTGCGTTGCGTTGCTTTGCGTTGCGTTGCGTCGCGGCGGGCCAGGCTGAGCTGTGTGAGTTGCTTGCTTGCTGGGATGAGCTTGTGAGCGTTGAGTGCGTCCGAAGCCTAAAGTGCCCAAAGGACCCGTGTGAGCCGCTGGGTGAAGTGACGGATAGCCTTGACGCCCAATGAACGCCCCAGTCGTGGATCTTGAACCTGAAACTGGGTTGACGGGTGGCTCTAATAACGGGGTCCGGGGTTTGCCTTGACGGGGAGCGCAAGCCAAGCCAAGCCATGCCATGCCATACCATGCCATGCCATGAGCGCAACGGCAGCTCGAGTCGGTACACGGAGATGTGGCAGCTTACATCCGCACTGATCCTCGTTGCGACATATGCCACAGGGATGGGCAGCCTCGAGCAGCCTTTTTCTTCGCTATGCCAGCGTTCTGCAAGAGGCAACTCAGGCTATTCTACTCTCTCCGGCTTCTCAGTCGACCAATAACGGCACCTCCCTGCGCAGTCGTGCCCTGCATGTTAAGGCAGCCCACCACGTGGAATGGGGGACAGGTCCTTGTCCGCATGGAGCGAGCAAGCGGTGCGATTAACCTCGGTCAACTCGCTATCTTCCCAAATTGGCTATACTGGGGGAGATTTTCGATCAAAGGACTACTAGGGCTGCCCGAAAACAGCAACCGGGCAGAAACACAAAACGTGCGAAACAGGTACTAGATTGGACGAGGGCTTGCCTGTGCCGCATCTTAGCCGCCATTCAACGTACCAGCATATGCACTCGCGCGCAGTATACACACTCACGAGACTACCTACATGCGCTCGAACGCAGATACAGGTACACACACACGCAAACGCACACGCTTTTTTGCAAACGAAACCCCCACAACTTGCTAGCTGGTGCCAAGCTCCCGTAGCTTCCTCCCAAACCTCACGCGCTCACCTTCTCCCGTTGTCGATTATCGCCCTTTCTCACACACTACGCTTCCCCTCCCAATCATCGTGGCCCCTGCGTCCCGGCCCCATCTCAACCACCCCGTTCCCCGTCGCTCTCCTGCTCTCCCCCCCTCCCCGTATCGCTCGCTATCCTCCTTAGGGACCAGCCCGGCAGTTTTTAGTTGATCATCCGCGGTTTCCGGGACCGGATCCTTGGGGGTATGGGCGAGATGCGGCGAACTTTGGCAGCGACGTGCAACAACGACCCTGGACATGGTGGCTCCAGTATCGATGGACTGTGAGTATGCCCTCACCCATGTTCCCTTCACGGCATGGCCCGAAACCTTGGGCCCCCCTCTAACCCCTCATTTTTTCCCGCCTGCTTTCGCTGTCCTAGTCCCAAGAACTCATCCGTAGGCCGACCATCACTGACCCTAAAGGCATGACCTGTCACCTATCGGTCGATTCGCCTTAGTGGGAGTTTTAGCTGCAGCGAAACCCTGGTCCTTCGAGGGTCGGTCCTTGGGCCCTCCGACGCGGTCTTGGGAGGAGCCGGCTGGGGGCGCACTGCAGCCAGGCGCATGGCTCCAAGCCAGCGTGAACTCGCACCAAAGCACCCGGTGCTGGCCTCTACGAATCACCGTGGTCCCCGAGAGGGGTTTCCCATGTTTCCCCTAGGCCAAGGCCAAAGTAATTATGGCATGCATATCGCCTTAGTCTGCATTGGCTTGGGTTCCGACGACGAGGTTGGCCAGTGGCCAGTGATCCCTGCTCCCAGACCAGGACAAGCGGGCTGCCTTGGTTGGTGTGGTGAACTGTCGCAGCCCACACGGTTCTGTCCAGATTGAACAAGCGAGAACGACGCCGTTACCATCACCCCGAGGCGAACACCCTGGTTCGGAGGGAGAATTTGACGTGGGGATGGGTTTCTGCGTTTCTCGCACCCTGGCTCAATCTAAACCTTGGGTTCCATCTTTTCAACTGAATCCCACATCAAGGGTCCCGTCAAAACACTTCAAGATCCTGACGACCGGCTCCCGACCGGAACGTCTTGCGGCCCCGCCCCGCAGCTACGAGCTAGAAAAAGCCGAATGTCTGGAATGCCTCGAGAACAGCTGATGAGAGCGGCATTGGGCGCACTATCGAACTTCTGCAGACCCTGAGGCGTTGTCTCAGCGCAGGACCTGTCTCAGACGGAGCCCCTCTTTTGCTTGGGATAGCGACTCTCCAACCGGACATGTGCATGCCGTTGAAAAAAAAAAAAATTATAAGTCCCTCTTTGTGGACTCTACTTTGTCCCTTTACCGTCTACCGTACCCGCTAACCAGGTGCCTGCTTAACCCTACCACCTACGTGTCATTGCAGCAACCATGGCAGAGTGAGGTAATCAACTCCGTGGCGTTGGTTCCATATGCTTGACTCCGGATCTTAATGCACAGCGAGCGGGCTGTCACCATGGGACACCCCCGGCACAGACCAGACGAGAATCTCGAAGGATGAGGTTCCTTGCGAGATCGATGCATGTTGCCAGTTCCGAAACCAATTCACCTATCAGCGACTGCCAAGCGCATTTTCTGTCTTCACCAGGCGGGGGGGACATGGCATCGCTTGCCTTGACTGGAAGATACAACCACCACCACCATGACTCGACATGCCTACGCCACGATAAACGCGGCAAAAAAAACCTACAAGTCAAGAAAAGATGAGAAGCCTCTTTTGCTCCTTCGAATCAACGCCCCTGCCCCTGCACAAACATCCCCAGACACGTCACTTTCTATCCTCACCGGCTGTAAGGTCCCCGTCACCGACTCACATCGTGGTCCTGTGACGGGGAATTGATAGCCAGCCAGTGCGTCTCTCGCGCGGGAATGGCAAACTACCAACAAGTCACGGACGAGGAATCATGACGTCGCTTGTTGACTCTTCTCTCATCCTTCGTCCATCGTTCTTTGTGCTACTGGTTTCCCCTCTCTGCTACCCCATGCAAATGCCCGCCGCCCCACGCGCGCTCGATTGGAAAAAAAGGTCCCATGGAGCCAATGCGCGCTTCGGCACAACAGGGCTAGGAACAAAAGCCACAGCCAACAGAAACCCTGGGATCAACGCGATCCCATGTTGAAAAGTTCAGCCATGTCTCAGTCACCATGGCCTTATCCATGGATTCGGGCCCATGTACGGACCACGGCCGCACATTAGCTGAACCCACGGCCGAGCTAGCAACCGCCCCCCGAAGACTTTGCCCATCGACACCCTCCTTCACCGACCAGCACACTACCACGGCTGAGGTTTGCTAACCATGTCTTACATGACTAAGTATGACGCTCAGCTTGTCAAAGCGATATTAAGGACCGCCAAAAATCGGGGTGATTACTTTTCTTGTAAAAAGCTGCTTGCTGCAGTCTCCGCCATGTTGCATGCCGCCATGTTCATGTCGTCGTTTTGGTCCGGGGCCGCCTCCCCATGGCTGAGACCCTGCCGGGTTCCCAGGCTCGACCGCCCAAGGAGACATAGATCTAATCTGAGACAGAACGTGGCTCCCCGTTCACCGTCAGAAAGAACCTTGGCGGTGATTGAATTAGCGGCGGCCGGGCAGGGCCCCCTTTACCTGGACGGACGAGTGTTCTAGAAACCTGACCTGGAGGGAGTGCTTTGGCGAGGGAGGACGATTTCGCTCTACTGCAGTGAGTCGTAAGGATCGAAATAGCTCGATGCTGATCGAAGCCGATGGCGCCGGGGTAGGTTGCAGTCGGCTATCCCTACGGGGAGGGAGGGAAGAGTAAAGGACAAACCGAATCGAATCGAATCGAAGTGGTTTGCCGATTCAAGCGTTCCCCGTGAACTGGTGATGATCGCCGGGTCAAAGCCTACTGAAGATGTGATCTATCACTTGCACTCGACTATAGCAAAAAAAGATCATCATAATCAAACCCATCGCTTCCAATCCGTTATCAAACTTTCATATAGCGTCCATCGAACCTAGTCGGCAATTCATGCCCCACCGCCCCGACTGTCACATCCGGCATGTGGTGCCGAGTCTGATTGGATGACCGGCCTTATGGGGGCTCCCGGAATCACGGAGCAGACTGGGGTCACGCCTTGAGAAGCCGAAATCGCGATACACATCTCCGCCAAGCAACAGGAGAGGCATCGTCAACCACTATCGTGATCTCTTTTCGCGCTGCATCCTGCAGGCTGTTATTATTCTCCTTTTTTTCTCTCCTGTTTTTCTGGGGCTTCGTTATTACATCGGTTGACTACGCCCCTGCAGCACCACCCTGACGTCACCAGGCAATTGAGTACGATGGCTACATCCGAGCAGATAGCGCAGCTGCAGCGGTATACCGCATGTGACATTTCGGATGCGCTGCTGAAGCTCAAGGTGCCCGGCTCTGGCTTCGTCGCAGATCTCAGCCTCATTGGCTCGCCTCCAGGGGACGAGGCCTCCTTGACGACGGTGGCGCCGGTCTCGACGGTCCTGTTTGCGCCAAAGGGGGAGGAGCTGGCCGAGCCGGCCGCCAACATCCCCAAGGGTGTTCACTGGGTCGACCTGACGGTGCCGGGGAGCATCGTGGTGCTGAAGCAGCCGGAGGGCCAGAAGAACGCTATCTGCGGAGGCATTATGGCAGTGCGCATGAAGGTTTGCCAAGCCAGGGGTATCGTGGTGGTTGGCCGCGCAAGGGACATTGAGGAGCTAAGGAGCACAGCCCTCCCTGTAAGCAAAAAGAAAACCAAACGTGACCAGAACCCAGGAAGCCTATTTAGGAGCCTAACGCCTATTATAGATTTGGAGCCGCGGGCTCTCTACAGTTGGAGCAGGTGCTGCTAGCACCCCCTGGGCAATCCAGGTGCCCCTCGATATCGATGGGACCATCGTCGCCCCCGGAGACTTGGCTTTCAGCGACCCGGTCAACGGGGTGGTTGTCATCCCCAAGGACAAAGTATCCGAGGTGCTGGAACTCCTGCCAAAGTTGACGGCAGCGGATGACAGGGTGAAGGAAGACGTTCTGAAGGGAGTGACGGTGCATGAGGCGTTTAAGCAGCACCGTAGCAACCTGTGACCAACCAACGTGGTCCTGGGACCCTAGACCCGTTATAGCAACTAGCAGAATTTGTTAGACTCCATTAAAATCAAAGACAAAGAAGAAAAAAAAGCGAATAAAATGGTTCCAGTGATGCTATGGGGCCAATGACAAAGCGGTTGCGAAACGGGACACCATCCCTCATTGAGAGTAGAGGGTGGAGGATTATTTGGGTATCCTAACCCACAACACGCAAAACGTTTATATCACGTTGTTCACGGAACCAGGAACCAGGAGCATAATAAAAAAACACTAGTCTTTGACGGCTAGGAATACAAAAATTCCATATAATGCAACTCCGTTGTTGTCATCAGTTCATTAACATGCCATCATCAAGCACTACTGCAACCATGATTACCAAACAATGGACCCGTGATTTCCCAAACAAACCCGATACACAAGAGAAGAGAATAAGAAACAAGAAGGAAAAAAAAAAATAACAACCTGATGGAAAAGCAACCGAAAAAAAAAAGTCCGGAAAATCATGGTTTAGTGCGCGTCTGCCGAACTGTGGCATCGCTTTCGGCAATATCGCTTTTTCTTTTGTCAAACTCAAAGCCACGCATCATCCTTGGGAGCCGGCTTGGGCTTGTCCGACCCAAAGTCGAGCTTGGGCATCTCGATCTTGGGAGCAGGTTCAACCTTGGGTTTTTGACCGCCACCAGCGGCCTTCTTGGGTGAGTTACGCGACTCGGGCGGTGGGCCGTATCGCACATCTCGGACGTCCCAGCCATCCTCGTGAGCCGCAGCAACCCAGGTGCGCAGACCAGTGTGTACGCCGCCGTAGAACTTCTCCTTGCAGAGACGGAGGCTGCCACCGAGGCATCGTTCCCAGCCGGAGATGTTGAACTCGTGTCGCAGGTTGTTCCGCTCCTCCTTGGTGGCTGCACAAGCGAGGATGGCATTCATGAGGTCCAGATGTGAGGCTAGGTAGTTTGTAGCCTCCCACTCAACTCCGCCAACATACGGGGCTGCTGCAACAGGAGGGCGCTCCTGGGGGAAGTGTCGCGTCATGTACGCATATGGCCGATTGTCACCAGGGAAAGAAGCGTCCTTGGCATCATTCTGCTTGTCTGTCTGGAGGGCGATGACGTTGATGTTGTGGAGGAAAATCCAGAAGACTTCTTTTGTGACATTAACAACCTCCTTGCACCACACACGGTATGGCCTGTCCCGTCTCATCTCGAGGACGAAGGGGACTGGTCGCTGATCCTCCTTGGGCTCAGGGTCACGCAGGTGAGCGAGGATGCTCTTAGCTCGAAAGACTCTCTCTGCGGGGGAAGCAGACTCAATGTATCTAAACATTACAGAGGTAATGATGTTGCGGGTGGTAAATTCGCTGGGTCCCTTCTTCTCGGGGTCAAAGATCATATGAATCAGCTTTGGGAAAAGCTCGCTCTGGATGGAGTGAAGGTACTGCATGGCTCGTGCAGTAGTGGAGAGCGCCTTCAAGCACAAGAGAACTTCGTGAAGAAGTGCATCTTCATGTTCCTCTCTGGAAAAAAAAATATTAGTCAACTCTTCAACATCAATCTGATATCATCAGAACTCACCTCCACTCAACTTCCATGATGCGGTTCAGCAGGCTCACAATCTCGTTCATGCCGCCTTGCTGGATAAAGTCTTCGATCCAGGCGACAGTTTCGTTTCTCAGCAGCAGACGAAGCTTGTGGATTTTGCCTACTTCAACAAGCTCAGGCTTCTGGACCTTTCGTAGGTATGCCACGTAATCAGCAGGGCCCTGCTGGAGCTTGATTTTTGAGAAGATGCCGGAAGTGGGCGTCGAGGGACCTGAGTTGAGCCCACCGGCGTCACTGGCGAGGCTATCTGTCGACTTGCTCCTGAAATGACGTCCGATAGTCCCATCTCCTTTGCCCTTCTTGTTGGATGCACCCGAGTCCTTGTCCTTGTCCTTCTTTCCAAGAGACAGGGTAAAGCTTTTACCGCGACTTCGCTTGGGCTTCTCCTCAACTGGGGTGCTTGCAGTCATGGCGGCACCATCGGCACTGCCGACGCTGCCCATGGACGGGGGACGGTCTCCTCTGGCTGCTGCCATCTCAGCCCAGTCCTGGCGGACGAACTCCATCTTGATGGTGGAGTTCAGGTTTCGCATCTTGTATCGTTGGTTCTCAGGGATGTTTCTTCGGTCCAGCATGGCTTCAAGATGCTTGTCAACATCCTTGGGGTCGAGCACCGGCTCGGTTGGCTCAGGGGTAGTAACCACGGATGTGGACTTGGACCGGTTATGTGCAAATGTGGTCAGTGGATTGTACCCCTTGGGCTTGGCAGATCTGCTGCTTGACTTGGAGTTGCTCGAGTCTTTGGAGCCCTTTCGCTGAATGTCCTGTGGGAACCTGAATCTGGATGGAGATGGCGGGGGGTCTGTCTTGGTGTGGATAGGGACCTGGAACGACTTTGGCCGTTCCTTAAATTGGCGTGAGCTTGCGTATAAGTCGGTGTCACTATTATTTCGGCTCATATCGATGCTAGCCCGGACATTTGGCTTCTGCTGAAAGAGGGAGTCCGCGGTGAATTGGGCCCAGATGGGTGTTTGCGTTGGGTCCTCAGGCTTTCTGTTTTCCTTGTCCTTGGACAGACGCATATCCTCATCAGACATCAACTTGTGGAGGTTCCTCAATGACTTGGGCTTGAAGAGACCAGCTAGGTTTCCACCAGACTTTGTCTTCTTGGGCTTCTTGGGGGACACGTCGCGAGTCTTGGGAACTTTGGACGCGTCCTTGGTGGCTACGGAAGTTATCACCGTCATGTTTCCAAACATGTTCTTGGTGGGGGATCGGGACCGGCCGCGAGAGTCGTCGTTGTTGTAATCGTCTCGATCGCGGCGGGGAAACCGGGGAGCCGGCTCCTGCTGGTTCTGCTGCAGCTCGCCAAGAGCACCGGGGTTGTTCTTGGAGTAGCTGGCCGCGGCCGCGTCGTCGTTGCCGGAGAAGGCGTAGCTTCCGTCAAAGGGCCTCGCGGGCAGGTTGTCGCCGTTGGATGCTTGACGACGGTGCATAAAGGATTCCAGAATCGAAGACTTGGGTCTCTGCCGCTGGGGCGGATCGAAGGTGTTCATTATTGCTATGTGACGGGGCACGCTTCCCTTTCAATGGGCAGATTCGAATGGCAATGTTTTGATGGAGGGGAAACCCAACAAGGCCGCGGGGGAAGCCAAACCAACAGGTTCAATGGCGGGCCGTGGTGGGCGGGCAGGTCGAATATGGAAAGCAAGAATAGAATGCAATGGGCGTAACAAGGCGAGTTGAAGGACGAAGAAGCTCGCTCCCACTCGGCGGTGAGTGAGAGAAAGAAGGAAAGCAAACCTGGCTGGAAGAACGTTGTTCGTGATGAGACTATGACATTGTGGATGTAGACGAGAAGGAGGGAAAAAAACCGGGGAAGCAGGTTATGAACCACAACGACGCAGCTGCAGGCTCATTCAGCAGTCGGTCAGCCGTTGCCTCTGGCGTTGCGCGGGAGAAGGCCAGGTGGGTTGTTTATCCTGGGCCGTTGCCGTGGCGATGGCTAGTCCGGGGAGGCCTATCTTATCGGTGAGGGACCATGATGCACGGGTGGGTGCATGGTGCGGTAGTAGCGCGCAGGGTAACATTTGCGCAACGAACTGGTTGAAGAAACCGGCAGCAAAAAGCAACATCTGTGGAGTGGGAATACAAGGACAATCCCTCTCGCGACACGTTTTTGTCGTCCTTCTCCGCGCCTTCGTGCTGCTTTCCTGGGCCTGAGTGGGCATGTTTAAGGGGTTTGCGGAATGGTTGACCCTGCTAAACTGATTTACGCTGCTGCAGCTGCTCTCCAGCTCCTGCAGCACCCGGAGCTATGACGACCAGCGTCGCCCAACCAACTCCCGGCTCTGCCTCCTTGGGCTGCGCCGCCGTGGATATAAATCTCGATTGATCCCCCTTCGCTTAGACAACACGACATGGCGAGGCTGTCGCCCGGTACTATGTTTAGCACTTGGACCAGCAACTCGGAGACCTCTGTGCGCTGTGCACAGCTTTCTTTGTTCTCCTTCCAACGCCGATCATGGTCCTCAAACATGTTTCGGATAAAGAAACGTGCATGTTGTATTTATTCCGCGTTCCAGACTTCTAACAAAGAAGCTCGGCCGCCGGAGTAAAGCTGCTCAAACAAGCTACCACGACGAAAACATTCCAGGCACTGGCCAGATGCAGGCAGAGCACCGCCTGAGCCCAAAACTCACACATCAGCCCGCCGAGCCTGCTCGTCCCCAGATACCGGCAATGGTGCACGCTAGGTTCAGGTGTTCGCCGTTGGACCTCCGCGCTCATTTCCTGCTTGTTTTGATGCTCGCAAATCCCCATCTCTTATGCTCCGCCCGTTGGCGGGGTTTAGAGTTGAAGGCCTTGCCCCTGTAGCTGTCGGAGTGAGGATGACGTGACACCGACGGTCCATGTCGGGCACTGTGTCTTCCTGGGCCGGCGTTGGGTCGCAGAGCGACATCATCATTGAGCCAGAGTCCTGTAGGTGGTCAGCCAAATGCTGGTGTTGGGTAGGACCGAGGCGAGGCGATGCATGTGGTGATAGTATGGTAAAGTGAGGAGAGTCCCCGCGAAGCACCAACCACAAGAAAGAATACTGCAGTAGTGCGGTGTTATTCGGATTGTTTTTCCCTCATCATTGACTCGGAAGTGGACTATCCGACCGCATCATACACTTTTCGTTGACCTCAGCCGGCCGTATGTTGGGACCGGCGCTAGGAATGAGCTGCCAGTAACAAGGTCACCGATGACGCCCTAAAGTAGGCTTGGCTGTTAAAGTCGGTGTCCGAAACTATCACATTGCCATTCAAGATACACTAAGACAAACTTCGGGATGGGGGACCTGTCACCGTCTCTACGGGTTTGAGTAAGCCATGATGATGTTGTTATTGGGGACGTGCAGAACCAGCGACTCAAAAAGCAATGACGCTGGGAATATAGACTAGCGTGTCCGGGTTGGAAGTGGAGATCCCAAAGCTGATGCAAAAACAACCTGGCATTCTTTCGTCATTGGCTGACTTACAGGACAACATTGAATGGTGTAAATTGCACAACACGAAGGACGAGGTGCCCTGGAAATCTCCCTATAAGTGGCGTTATTTTACTCCCCCTTGTCATTAACGTCACGTCACGTAACGATCTCCTGTAGCCTGCCCCTCCAACCAATTACTCCAATGCATGTCAAATTCTCAAAGTATTAGGAAGAGAGCAGACTCGGTAATAGAAATATATTGAAAACCCAACTTAAAAAAAGCCAAGCCTGATCCAAGGCAATTAATTACAATAAGTAATACAAATCTAGTTTATTTTTTATTCATCATCAAGTGTATCATATCCCACGCTTTACATCCTTGGCTACCAAGCCAGTCAGATTAGCCTCGGGCTTAGGGTATTCAGGTCGGCCGCCAAGAATGTTGACAACCTCAGATAGGCCGGTCCAGTGAGCCGTCTTGGGTCGTCGGTTAGGCCAGTCAGTCTCCTTCTCCTCCAGATCCTTCATGGGAGAGAAGACAACCTCAGAGCCCTGGATACCAATCACAACAGTGCTCATAGGATCCTTCTTAACGTGGTTGTGAGCATTGCAGCCAAATTCCTCCAGGTGCTGGATACACTTGATGGCCAGGCGCACAGCTCGGCAACGGTCCATGGGAGAAGGAACACCACCCTGCTGAACGTGGCCGGGGATGCTCTCTCGGCTCTCAAATCGATCGTGAGCCTCATCACGGATGATGTCGGCAATAAGCTTAGCACTGTAGACCTTGCTAGCCTTCTCGTTGACGAGGATAAGGCGACCAGCGCGGGATTGACCCTTGTCTTTCCTGAAAATTTCCTTGAGGTTTCTCACATCAGCATTGAGCATCTCGAGGCTGATACCCTCCTCGGGAATATAGACTGCCGAGGCACCGACATCAAGGCCGGCCAGGGTTGCGACGTAACCCGATCGGCCTCCCTGGGTCTCGATCACGAAAACTCTGCGGCGTGTTGCCGAGGCAGACTGCTTAATCTTGTCACAGTAGTTGACCAGCTCGTTGAGGCAGGTATCGGAACCCAGTGAGTATTCAGATCCGGGAACGTTGTTAGAAATAGTTGCTGGGAGCAGGCACATGGGAATGCAGAGGGATGGGTATTGGTCGCGAGCCTTGCGCATCTGGGAGATGGAGTGGAAGGCCTCAAAGCCACCCACGATGAACAGTGCATCCAGGCGGTACTCCTCGATTAGGTTAGCGATTAGCTCCATACCGGACTCTCCGGGGAGCTCTCGGTTAGTGCCAATCTCAGAACCACCCTTGCTGGCCCAGCCGTCAACCTCGAGCCAATTGAATGGGCGGACAGAGCCCGTTGGCTTGTCGCCATGATGTCTGGCGAAGCCGGCAAATCCGTTGTGAATGGCAAGGGGTTCGTGTCCTCGCGACAAGCAGTAGGCAACGGCAGCGCGGACAGCGGCGTTCATGCCACCGGCAGGGGCGCCAACGTTGATAAAGCCGACTCTCATGCGCTTCTCTTCGGACACGAGCTTGTCCTCACACATGACATTAGTAGTCAGCATGTAAGACTTCCATTGGTCCTCAAACTCGGAGTCTCGGAGAGACATGGCCTTCTCGAAATCTTTGGATTCGACAGCCTCGGCAACCCTCTTTGTTTCGGCAACAGCCTCCATCAGAGGCTTGCGAACAATCTTGTTCTCGGTAATGGCGATGAAAGGAGTCTCGGTTTCCGGGGTGGCGTCAAGGACAGCCTTGACAGCTTCCACACCCTGCAGGGTAGCCAACATTCGATCATATGCCACGGCGGTACCACCTCGCTGAACGTGACCAAGGGTGGTGATGCGGGTGTCCAGGGCAAGACCTCCTTCGCTCTTGTCGGCAAGGAGGTCCTTGATTTCGGTAGCAGTGATCTTGGTGCCGTTCTTGTCTCGGGCACCCTCGGCGACAATGACAATGGTCTTACGCTTACCGAGATTTCGGTGCTGGTGCTTGTTAGCCACAAATCACACTGCTGCTAGAAACGAAACGTTACATACCCTCCTGACGACATTTGCCATGTCTTCCTTCCAGTCATGCTCTCTAGGCCGTTCGGGAATGAAGACAAAATCGGCACCGGTAGCCACACCGGCCATCAGTGCGAGCCAGCCGCAATGGCGACCCATGACCTCAATGACAAAGGCACGGGAGTGAGAAGAGGCAGTAGCCTCAATGTAATCGACCATCTCGCAAATACGTGCGAGGGCAGAGTAGGCGCCGATAGTAGCATCGGTACCAGTCAGGTCGTTGTCAATAGAGCCCACAAGACCAACAATGTTAAGGTGCTTGTAAGGCTGGGTCTGAGCAGGGGTCAGCTCGCCCTTGCTGACGAGCTCCTCCAAGAGCGATGGCCACTCTGCGCGGAACTTGTCGGCACCAGTAAGGGAGCCGTCACCACCGCAGATGATCAGAGCATCAATTCCGGAGAGGACGAGATTCTTGGCGGCTATCAAGCGCCCAGGGCGCTCGTAAAATGCCATACATCTGGCGGTTCCAATGAGGGTACCACCCTCGGAGAGCCAGCCTCGAACATCGTCCCACCCCATCTTTCGAATAAAGTTGCCGCCCTGGACTAGACCTTCGTATCCCTCGTAGACACAATAGGCATCGCATCCCATGTGGATTGTCATGCGGACGACGGCGCGGACAGCGGCGTTCATGCCTGGGGAGTCGCCTCCCGAGGTCATGACGCCGATCTTCTTGGGTGCCATGGTTGAAGAGATGGTTGTAAGGGTGAGGGCGGAGGTGGCAGTGGCAGGGGTAAGTCCCGGACGTATGAGAAATGTTGGATCGGTCGTTGTTGAGAAGCGTCCGCAGAGCCCGGAGAGGGTGTCAAGGGACCAGTATATAAAGCCTGCAGATAAGATCAGAAAGGACCGTTCAGCGGTGGATCATGACAGGTTGAAGTTACCAACTAGACGGCGAAAGGGGTGTGTGAAGGGGGAAATTCAGATCATGTCATGTCCCCTTTCGGAGAAACCTGGCGTGTGTGGTGACGGAGATGAGCAGAGACGTCGGTCGGTCACGGGGGGGGAGCATTGGGGTATTTGAGGACCTGGGGCAAGCAGCACCACTGACCGTGGTCACCGAAAGGTCAGAGCTTGTAACACGATTCGATGTCATGAACGAGCCACACCGATAGCTACAGTGGGGGAACAAAAGTCTCGCGCGATCCATAAAATTCCTACCCTAAAGCGAGGTTTTTTTTCTCTAGATATATGGATACTTGGTCATTTATAATAAAATAAAATAAACTTACATATTCTTACCATACCACAGGTATCGATGAGACAATTATCGAAATCCCATAAGTGCGGGGTATCGCACATGCGGCAATAGTGGCTCAGCAAAAAGCTGCACAAAAGCTTCAAGGGAGCTTTGGCACCTCAGCTGTTCCAACACAACCGTGAGTCAGCTTCCGGTCCCACCGAGAAGCTTTCACGCAACCCCTGCAAAAAGCCTGTGAGAGGGCAAGTATCCATGGTACGAGCTGCAAAGCTGGGCCTTATTGTCGTGATTTCTGCGGTTCTTGTACTTGTTTTTTTTTTCTCGATCTGCATTTATCTGGGTCGGAGACGCGATTGCAAGGGTCTGCTGCAGCTAGCAAGGGACAAGCTAAACCCGCTCTGGATGGCAATGAGGCTTTGAGAGCCCCACCACTAGGTTGGGAATTGACAAACGGGTGACACTCAACAGGCCACTCACCATCACAAATGGTGGGCACGGAGTAGAACTCGGTCTCTTTCTAAGACCGTCCCATTGTTCACTGCAAGGGCTCCAGATGCCCCACCTGCTGTGATGCCGATTACATACCTCGTTGAGCACACGGCACTGGCGGGCAATCAAGAGGTAGGGCCAGCCCCACGTGGGGGCATCGTTCATCGTTGAAGGCGATCTTGATTGTGAGCCTCGACGGCCCCCTCGGTAAGCCCTGCATATATACAATGAAGTGCGTCATGGACGCAAGTACTATCAGGCTTGGCCACGGGCTTGGCGTTATGCCTTAGGATCATATCATGCTCACGCACGACATTGACTCGACCACAAACCTCCGTGCCTGCCGGAGATCGAATGATTGGATCTCGAAAAGGTCCGGATCGCTATTATGACCCAGCGCATAGTCACTCTTTAGCTAGGTGAATACACAAGAGCAGTGAAACGTATGGTTAAGTCAATAAACACAAACATATTTGCACTAGGCAGTTGTTGGGTAAAAAGATGGCCAATTAAAGGTGATCAGGCGAGGGAGGAACCCTAGACATGCGCGAAAGCCCAGGGAGAGGACCTAGAGTAACTAGACCTCAGCTCTAGGTAGTTTTCCTCGGAGTCTCGGTCGTACCGTCTATTAGTATGTAGGAAGCATTTGTGGGCACTGCGCTTGGGGTGTCGATGTGTGCGCCAATGGTGACGAGGATTTGTTGTGGTAGGCTGCAAGATAGTGCAAAAGATTTGCAAGAGAGATGAAGGAGCAAATATCCTGTAGTTACGGAGCATGGCCCCGACTTATATCGGAATTTCCTGCTAATCATTTCCTGGCCGGAACGCCAATTCCGAATCTGGTTCCTGTTTCACAAGGGCTGACTGACTTTCAAATTTTCCTCTAATATCTAGAAAATTTAATTTTAGCTTGTGAGTACTTTTTTGTCATGTTTACAGTCGAATCTAGTTAGTTGTGTGCCGAATCCTGGTAGATGTCATGAGGGTCCACCCAAGCGAAGGAGGGGTGAGGGGTTCCTGAGATCCAAACTTCCAGACTGATTCATGCTGTGAATTTTCATATAGAATCCTGCAATCAATAAAAGATCCAGTTTTAAGTGGATTCATTAGACATCATCTATATCACACTCTTTTTAGATAATGGATTGCTCATCGTGGATCCACGTGGCAACGCTACCCTATAACCGGCTCCTCTGCCAGAGCATGAAAGGCACGGCCCAGCCACGTTAATAACCCATCTTTCTATATGCTATAGAATCCATTCATACCGTTAGGATGCGTCGTTATTGATTTCGAAACGTACCATTGCAATTGATTGTCTAGTTCCTTGTTGAGTTTCTGTTCCAGGCATGGGTGCTTGATCAGTATCTGGAGGCGGTTTCTTGTTCATTTCGTTATGCTGACTTAGCTCTGATCGCAATGGGCAGATTCAAACTGGGATGTAGTCTTGTGGCGCCGCAAGTTTGTCGTAAATTCGACTTCATTATCGCTCAAGCACGTATTTCCAATGCTACGTCGGACCTTCCGATCATCGGTTTTGACGTCAGCAATCTCGGCTTCACCCCGCCGCTAAGGGTGGGGTAGCTCTCAAGAGGGACCTCAACCTCCAGCTGCGGCTCTCCGTCCCGCAATTGGCAAGACTTTTTGACCTCACTCAAATGAACACAGTGAGAGCAGTCCAGCGCCTGAGAGCACTCCAGAACATCCTCTCTTTCCCCAAATTACCCTTTCCATCACTTTCAAGAGGTAGCTACCTAAGCTGTCGTTCCTAAGACAGAGCTAATCAGAGCTTCAAGGAAACCAAACTCGATTAGTAACCATGGCTGCCACCACAAACACCAACAATTACAAGCTCAATCATTCCATGTGAGCCCTCATATATGATCATATTTAGCATTTGAAACCTGCAGACACTAATGCAAGACCAGGATTCGAGTGAAGGATCCCAAGGCTAGCGGTATGTCAGCACCTTCACACCTTGATGTCCCTCGACCAGTCCGGGGTCTGAGCTTGGTCACAACGACCTCGTTGCTAACTTTATCCATTTACCCTGTTTAGTCAAGTTTTACGAGTTTTTGGGAATGAGCTTGATCCAGAAGCTTGAGTTTCCCGACAACAAATTTGACCTCTACTTCTTGGCCTACGACTCGCCCAACGCTCGCAGCACCGGCAACAGCGTTTTTGACAGAGAGGGTGTTGTAGAGCTGACTCACAACTACGGTACTGAAAATGATCCCGAGTACAAGATTAACAACGGCAATGCCGAGCCACACCGTGGTTTTGGCCACCTTTGCATCGCTGTCGACAACATCCAAGCCGCCTGCAAGCGCATCGAGGATGCTGGTTACAAGTTCCAGAAGAAGCTCTCTGATGGTAGAATGCGTCACATTGCGTTCGTTCTGGACCCTGATGGCTACTGGATTGAGGTGGTTGCCCGCAACAACTACCTCGAGACCGAAGATGTTAAGGAGACGGATGTGTCTACTTACACTATGGTAACGCTCCAAAACCTAAGAATCCACTCAAAGGTCGATACGCTAACTATATTAGAACCATACCATGATCCGTGTCAAGAACGCTGAGAAGTCCCTCAAGTACTACCAGGAAGTTCTTGGTATGAGCCGTGTGGCCACTTTGGAGAACAAGGAGGCTGGCTTCAACCTTTACTTTTTGGGATACCCCGGCAAGCAGCCCGTGACTGACAAATTTGACATTCCCACCCGAGAGGGACTCCTTGAGCTTACATGGAATTATGACACCACCGACAAGGAAGACTTTGCCTACCACAATGGTAACGATAACCCCCAGGGATTCGGTCACCTCTGTAAGTTGTTTTCCCTTTACACCTTGATAAATCTGCAGCTTTGGATAGACTATAGACGCTTGCAAATTGATTTGAAACCGGACTATAGTTAACTGAATGTCCTTAGGTGTTTCCGTGGATAACCTCGACGCGGCTTGCCAGCGCTTCGAGGGCATGGACGTTAACTGGAAGAAGAGACTGACTGATGGTCGAATGAAGAACGTGGCCTTTTTGCTTGACCCGGATAACTACTGGATTGAGATTGTTCAGAACGAGGCTTTTACTGGAAAGGCTAACTTTTAAGCGGCGGAGGTTGCTGAGCCTTTGTCCAGGCCGTCCAGGCGTTAGGATAGCTGGCTGGCTTGGAAGTATGGCGGCTTGCTAAAATAAAACAGAGACTGTATCTTATGCTTCACCTATTAATCCGTCGCAAATCGTTTTTGTTCTTAATGGGTTTAGAGGAGGAGGTATCCATGATATTTAAGTGACAAGTGTACTTCTGATCATACGGCCGAACTCCAACCATGCATACAAACTATCCTACAACTAGGCTACGGGATAGATTAGACAAGGGTGGATAAATTCGATCGGTTATGGGGGTTGCCTAAAGCTATTATCTCAAATGAATTTGGTAGGTTAAGCCGCGAGGAATAAAGAAAGAGCCGGATTTTGACAGCGTCCAAAAACGTTGAGTGGTTCGACATGCCCCTAAACTTTCTTGCTTCATGCCCGGCTCCGGTCACATAAATCATAATAACCTCTGAATTGGCATTGTCTGGCCGAAAAAGTTGAACCAGAGGAGATCCAGCAGGCAAAAGGTTATGGCGGCCATCGGGTAGTGTCTGAGGCTTGTTTATTGGTTATCTACCCATAAATTTGGGTCTTGGGTTGAAGGAGCAACATCCAATGAGCAATGACCTTCCTGAGTTGAATGGCATCTCGGTGAGCAAATTACCAGGGTCCAAGGTCGTAATCCGGACCAAATACCACATGCACCTGGCAAAGTCGTGTCTACTAGGGTAGTTTCGTGAAACCCGACAATATGCAGGTCTTGACCGCCAGACAAGGCATGCAGAGACAAGTGGGGGTAGATTGAAATGTGCGGACATGTCGAGATGAATAGCAAAACACATGAATAAGACTCTCGGCTAAATAGTATTGTAGTTGGGCAATATTTTTCATAGGCATGGCTTTATTTTACTTTATTTATTGTATATATTGCGAGAGGGACACCTTATCACCGATACTCTCCATTTGCTCACCTAAAAGAATTTATCCATCAAGTCGCGGCTGAGTGACACGGATAATGTCGTGTCCGGGGAGGCTGGACACTGGACGCTTTTGGGGCGCGCTGTGAAGCAAAAAAAGTGAGACCTTGGGCAGGTATCCGGCCATTTACAGTCGACGCCCCCGTCAATCCCACCCTGTGAGGTTGCAACGATGGCGCCGCAAGTTCGCCCTGCTTCGCACCGCAACAGCTTGGGTCCTCGATCGATGGCTCACGTCGACTGCCGGTTGCCGCGGAAGGGAGGGCCGTCACGGCCTGTGGCCCTCTCAGTCTTGCAAGGGTCAGCACCCTTCAGGGTTGTGGCTTGCAGTAGTCCAACACGGGGAAAACGAGGGGGTGGAGAGAAGTTAAGCTTCTGCCCCGCGGTTCGTCCATTTGCATCGTCATTCCTGGCGTTGCCCCGCGTTCGGACGCATCTTGTACTTTGCTTGCTTTTCAGCCCGCAGACGGATGACTTGGACTGCGAATCCCCCCCGCGCTGAGCCCCCCGAAACCGCTTGAGACTGCGTGTCTGCGCGACTGCGCGGCGTGGGGAGGGCAAGTCATGGCGAGGGAGAGTAATGGGTATTAGATAAGACCTCGCGGCCGCGGTATCGCATGAGCACTATCGCCACTTCTTGTAGAACTTTGCATCAGAGACCCAATCCGTGACGTCTCGTTGGCTAGGGCCGTTGCGCTTTGCCTTTGTGCTTTGGATTGGGCACAAGCTGATGAGTGGCGCCTTCCAAAGTGCTGCTTTGAGCGGCCAGCTGAGGAAAGCGGAAGGAGGGGAGGTGAGGTCAAAATGAGCTTATATCCCTGGAATCCAGATTTCTCCCTGCCACTCTTTTCTTTCCTCCCTCTGTCTCTCTTCGTAGATTACTCCACGACACTGATTCAGCTCCTATCTACTCACGCTATTTCCACTCTGTCCTTCATCATTTCCATAAAAAACAATGGCGCCATCGGCTACTGATAACCCATCGTCCCTGAGCTCCTCCCGGCCCAAAATCCTGGTGCCCGAGAAGGTCTCACCAGACGGCCTCGCCCTTCTCACGCCCCATTTTGACGTTGATAACCGTCTTGGCCTCTCGGCCGATGAAATCATCTCTCAAATTCCCCAATATCATGGCCTTATCGTCCGCTCTGAAACCCAGGTCTCGGCTGAAGTCTTACAGGCTGGACGAAAGCTTCGGGTCGTCGCCAGAGCTGGCGTGGGCGTCGACAACATCAACGTTCCGGCCGCTACTACGCAAGGTATCATTGTTGTCAACTCGCCTGCGGGCAACATTGTCGCAGCGGCCGAGCACACCATTGCGCTTCTCCTAGGAACAGCCCGAAATTTGGGCCGTGCCGATGGTACTGTCAAGGATGGTCGGTGGGAGCGCAGCAAACTTGTTGGTGTTGAAGTCAGTAGCAAAACCCTGGGTATCATTGGCCTGGGAAAGGTCGGCATGAATGTTGCTCGCATGGCGAAAGGCCTGGGTATGACAATCCTAGCAGTCGACCCATACGCTAGTGCCGATATAGCACGACACGCTGGAGTCACGCTTGTCCCTGGCTTGGAGGACCTTTTACCCGTCGTGGACTTCTTGACTATTCACACCCCGCTTTTGGCTACAACTCTAGACCTCATTGGCGAAAGAGAGCTGAGAAAGATGAAGAAGACTGCTAGAGTGCTTAATGTTGCTCGGGGAGGCGTGTACAATGAAGCCGCCCTGCTCAAGGCCTTGGATGAGGGCTGGATTGCCGGAGCTGGCATTGATGTCTGGACTTCGGAGCCGCTCGAGGTCGATTCCGTGGCTGCACAACTTAGCAAGCACCCTAAGGTGGTAGCTACACCTCATCTAGGAGCATCAACTGTTGAGGCTCAGGAGAATGTGTCAATGGATGTGTGCAAGCAAGTGCTTGAGATCCTCCGGGGTGGCCTTCCTACAAGTGCTGTGAACGCCCCCATCATCCTCCCCGAGGAGTACCGGAAACTGCAGCCCTTTGTGCAACTTGTCGAGAAGATGGGAAGATTATACACTCAACACTTTGTTCGCAGCAAGGGGGGCATGATTGGTGGTAGACGGTTTGAGCTTATCTACCACGGCGACTTGGCAGGTATGTCCAACACAAAGCCACTTTACGCTGCATTGGTAAAAGGCTTGGTGGCGTCATTTAGTGATTCACATGTCAATATTGTGAATGCAACACTCATTGCCAAAGAAAAAGGCATCGTTATCAGCGAGACACACTCTCGACAAGAGAAACAGCCCACATTCGCCAATCTAGTGACACTCCGGTCTTACCAGCCCGGAAGTAGTGGGAGTGAGCAGATAATCGAGGGCTATGCATCTGACGACCGTGTATACATTTCCAAGCTGGATCGCTTCAATGGAGCATTCACGCCTGAAGGTACCCTCATTATCCTTCACAACTACGACCAACCTGGAAAGATTGGCGGTGTGGGGATGGTGCTCGGCGCGCACGGAGTAAACATCAAGTTTATGCAAGTGGCCAGCCTCGATACGCAGCAGCAGGAACAGGTGGCGGCGGTGGACGGGCCCGTTGATGGACCTCAAGGCAACGAGGCGCTGATGATCCTGGGTGTGATGGGGCCTGTGAGTAACGAAGTGGTCGAAGGATTGAAGAATTCCGAGGGTGTTTTGGACGTGAGCCTTGTCAAGCTGTAGGATGCAAACTCACATGCGAGGGAGCAAGGGAGAGATTTCAAGTGGATGCCCAGAGATAAAAGAAACCTACCATACAGCAACTCCCCAACCTAAAGAAGTAATTTTCAATGGGACGTGTCATGCCAACCATGTCGCAACCCTGCTGGTAACCATTGCCGACCTCCCTGCACTGCGACAGCAAATGCATCTGTTTGGAGGAGGGCCGCGCCGGCGCCACCATTTTGCATCCACTTGCTGCAACTCGGGAAGTTGCTCGCGTGACACCCTAGAAAATCAGGGACGGCTGTGCGCCTCATGTATAGGGCTAGAATAAAGCGAGCTAGTCATTTCCTTCATTACGAATGCGATAGGTAGATCAGAAGAAGAAATGTGTCCGTGGTAGCGTGGACCGGATCTAGCGGGGAAGTGCAGGGAAGAGCACCGTTCGCGATGTAAGCAGAGGCACGTTGAACTCGAACCGCTGCGGCTGCGGCTGGTCTCAGCTTATTTGCTGGGCTGGTACCTCACTAATGCCCTGCAGTGCCCGCTGAACGGTAGTGGAGCAGAGCCCTGTGGAAGAGGGGCTACAGTGGCCTAAGCCGATGGAGCTCCTAACGCTGACCCTGCGCTAGTGGGACGCTCGCCAATCACATGGCTTAGTTAGGGGTGCTTGCGTCATAGTATTCAGTAGTTCCCTTCGCTGCCAGGACAGGGTACCCTGAGAGAAGCTCTCACCCGTTCGATTATCTTCGCTTTCGCGGCGCGCCGTCTTTTCCGTCGTAACTGTTCTTCCTTCCTTTACATCCACCAAGCTTGGGCCGACCTGTCCCATCACCCACCTTTAGTGGAAGGGGTCGCGAGCATCACCAGTCTGTATCCAAAGACGACTTTCCTTCGCATTCGAGAATTCATCCGGGATTTTTCTTCTTCTTCCTTCTCCCCCGTCGCAGCCCAAGGCTTCGCATTTTTCGCTTCTCATCCGCGGGGAACTCATCGTCGCGTCTAGATTGCAGTCGACGATAGCACACACAGCGATTACCCGACCTTGCCGAACACTTTTCACTGATCTTATCGCCTGCTTGCATCTCTATTCACCTGGAAATGCGACGGACGTCTAGGTACGCCGCGCTGCGGCCCGCCGTCCTCGGCATGGGCCGTATTCTCGGCACTGGCTTGTCTGCTGCGGCAGCCCACCCTCTCGCAAGACGAGCTGAGGGTGCTGAAGAGCCTGGTGCTGAGGGTGGGAGGCTCTGGGTGCTTCTAACAGCCTCAATGGCTCTTGTTCTGCTCGGCGGCGCCTTCGCTGGCCTGACAATTGCGTGAGCCAGCCCCCTCTCCATTGTTTGGCTTGGCAAACAAATACTAACACTGCCAAGCTTGATGGGCCAGGACAGCATTTACCTGCAGGTCCTCTCCGGAGATCCCAACGAACCACAACACAAAAATGCAAAGCGCGTGCTCCAGCTTCTAAATCGAGGAAAACATTGGGTTTTGGTCACCTTGCTGCTCTCCAACGTCATCGTAAACGAATCTTTGCCTGTTGTTCTAGACAGGACGCTTGGCGGCGGTGTCGCTGCCGTTGTTGGTAGCACTGTGCTTATCGGTAAGCATAACTTTGTCTCAATCACTTGCATTCCAGACATTTGCTTACCATCCCAGTCATTTTCGGCGAAATCGTGCCCCAATCGGTTTGCGTTCGATTCGGTCTCCCCATCGGTGGTTACATGTCGAAACCCGTCCTTGCGCTTATGTACCTGACTAGCCCCATCTCATACCCCATCGCGAAACTTCTCGACTGGATCCTGGGTGAGGATCATGGCACCGTTTACAAGAAGAGTGGATTGAAGACTCTCGTTACTCTTCACAAATCCCTCGGCGAACTTTCCGAGCGACTCAACCAGGATGAGGTCACCATTATCACTGCGGTCCTTGACCTGAAGGACAAGCCCGTGGCCGAGGTCATGACGCCCATGGACGACGTATACACTCTTTCGGAGGACCATGTGTTGGACGAAAAGACCATGGATGATATTTTGTCTTCTGGATACTCGAGAATCCCCATCTACCGCTCTGGCTGCCCGAATGACTTCGTCGGCATGCTTCTGGTCAAAACTCTCATTACTTATGACCCAGAGGATAAAATCCCAGTTCGCGAGGTGCCTCTCGGCGCTATTGTGGAGACTCGGCCCGAGACTAGCTGCCTGGATATTATCAATTTCTTCCAAGAGGGTAAATCTCACATGGTCCTGGTTTCTGAATTTCCTGGCTCTGATCATGGCGCCTTGGGTGTTGTTACCTTGGAAGATGTGATTGAAGAGCTGATTGGCGAGTAAGTGAAGCGCAGCTAATCTTGAATGATGAGGTGGCTAATTTTTGTTCAAGGGAAATCGTTGACGAGTCGGATGTTTATGTCGATGTGCACAAGGCGATCCGACGCCTTACACCTGCCCCACGCGCTCGCCGAGTCCATATCGAAGCACCCATCACTGCCGCTACACAGATCCGGAAGCTACCAGATACTATTATGGTTGATGTCATGTCCAAGAAACCTGACGTCGAGGTGGGGTCTTATCACAGCAATTATGAGGGCGGTTTCCACCGAGCTGCAAAGACGGCTATTCACATGAAGCGAAGAACATCTGACGGTGGTATCGAAGGCCCTCCCGTCGTGGTCAAGGCGAATTTGGATGAGATGAGGCAACATCTTCGACTTGGACCCGCCAACCGCGCCGCGAACCCGCTCAGCAACACCCGTGGTGGCCTTTTTAAGATAAAGCAAGGCCTTGATGCCGGTAATAGGCTATCGCCGCGACCCGCTTCGCATCTCGGTCTCCTAACCCAGGAGCAGAGTGGAGGCGAAAATGTTGCAAATGAACACACCCCGCTCCTATTACATCATGACCATGACGACGTGGCTGTGGAAGACGAGCCTTACGATGCGCCTATAACTAACGGCAACCAAAAAGGAGGAAAGAAATGAAGAGTGTAGGAATGGCGGAGCAATTGTCGTATTGTAGGAGCGTATTTTTTTTTTTTGGGTGGTTAAGGATTCATCGTCCTAGACGTTAGACATGACATTAATGATGTAACATCCTTGGGATACCATCGACTTACATGAGTGTCTAGGGCAGCTTGTCGGGTGCCGAAATGTCTTTTTCTTCTTTTCATTTAAGTGCAATTAAACACTGCATCGTTCAATTCCAATACACATCTATGTGCCTTGATACATTCAAGGTTTAAGATGAATGGATTATTCAATAGCCAAATTTGACCCTTTCCCAGAGCAAGGCCAGACATGGCAATCGCTATTAGTGCTTCACGGTGACTTTTCCTCTCGCCATCAATCACTGACTGGATCCTCAGCAAGACATAATCTCGATGCCCTTGGGAGGCTAGAAACGGCACCCGCCCAAGCGATGATGGTCCCACGCATACACCACTCTCCGAATGGATTTTAAGCATTAGGCTAGTTCATGTTCACTACATCTGATAACATACAATTCTCTCCATTATGGCGAACCAATCCCAGTCTCTGAGCTTGGCAGCTTACAGGGAACCAAGCTCGTCAACTCTGGATTGAAGCTGTCAAAGCATGAAGCAGCTGGAAGAGAGTTGGGCATCCTCATTGGTGGCCCCGGGACGACCACTTCCCGAGGATCTGGTGGGCATGATAAAGCTTTGGCGGGCGGATACGAGAGCCAGGGTGCGTGTGTCTTGGGTTGGCCCTGGCTGTTGGTTGACACATTGCCGTTGAAGCCGTGACCGGTAGATCGCTCGGGAGTAGATTTCGAGAAGGATGGTGGAATTCTCCTGGAGCCAATATAAGATTCACATCCCGCCACCAATGAATCACCAATCACACTCGATTGCATCTTCCTCTGTTCTCAACGGATAGTATGGACCACGGATTTTTAACTTGAGTTTTTACCGAGCCGAGGAAATAAAGCTAATCCACTGGGCCCGCCTGCTCGATAGATCGCGACGGCGTCCCCGCATGCCTTAACGCGGGGCATTTTCGCTTTCTCCTCTCCCCTCCGCCCCCGCTGGAGCCGCCGCCGTCGTGTCGTGAGGATAAATATTTAACCCAATCGATGCCCGTCCGCCGTCATTTCGTCGGTTGTCAGGATATGTTTTTTGCAGGCATATAATCTAACCCCGAATTCGCAACATTTTTTTTTGTCGCTGCAGATTACTCGCCCGCCCTTGCCAATCGGTTTTGAAAGGCGCTGTCCTGGCTAAAGAAGGATCCCACAGGCCCCCCCCCCTCCACCAGCCTATTTGCCGCGTTTTCGAACCGCGCCGTGCATTTTCTTTGACGCTATACCCTTGTCTGCCAGACACTCGACCGGCACATGATACGGCATCTGGTCGGTCGTCATCGGCCTCACTTTTTCTCATCTTCGCTTTGCAAACTCGCACCTTCTTTTTCTCTCGCATCTCATACCCCCTCGATTCCCTTTGCGAGAACCTTTGCTTCGACCACTCCCGCCGCAATGCCTGTTCATCATCTTATGGTCGGCACCTGGACCCCTCCAGGTGCCATCTTCACCTTTGCTTTCGACGACGAGGCTCTCACTCTGGAGCTTGTCAACCGCACCGAGATTGCCAAGGACGAGCCCATCTCGTGGATGACCTTCAACGTGAGTAATTCAATCACACCTTGAATCAATTGAGCCCGGTTGCTGAACTGTTGTGGATTAGCATGCGAGAAACACCATTTACGGCGCTGCCATGAAGAAGTGGTCCAGCTTCGCCGTCGAGTCGCCGACAGAAATTAAACACCAAGTCTCTCACCCAATGCTTCACGACCGTACGTCCATGCTGAATACCGAGTCAATTGCTAGTCATCATTTTTATTAACATTGTACTCTTAGCCAACGCTTCCCTCGCCACCACCAACACCCGTGCCATCTTCTTGCTGGCCGCGCAGAAGCCCCCCTACGCCGTCTACTGCAACCCCTTCTACGACCACGCCGGCCACGGTGCAGTCTTCACCACCGACCCCAAGACGGGTGCCCTCCTTGAGAACGTGCAGAACTACGAGTACCAGCCCAACACGGGCATCCACGGCATGGTGTTTGACCCCACAGAAACCTACCTTTACTCTGCCGACCTCCGCGCCAACAAGCTCTGGGTGCACCGCAAGCGCTCCGCCGAGGACCCCACCGTCGACCTCGTCGGCTCCATCGAGTGCCCCGATCCCCGAGACCACCCCCGCTGGGTCGCCCTCCACCCTACCGGCAACTACCTCTACGCCCTGATGGAGAAGGGCAACCGCATCCGCGAGTACCTCATCGACCCCGAGACTCACATGCCCGTCTACACCCACCGCCACTGGCCCCTCATCCCCCCCGGCATCCCCGACGGCGACCGCTGGACCCAGTACCGCGCCGACGTCTGCTCCCTCTCCTTCTCCGGCCGCTACCTCTTTGCCTCGTCCCGCGCCAACAAGTTCGAGCTCACCGGCTACATTGCCGCCTTCAAGCTCACCGAGGAGGGCTCCGTCGAGCGCCAGATCCTCCTCAACCCCACCCCGACCAGCGGCGGCCACAGCAACGCCGTGGCTCCCAGCCCGTGGACCGACGAGTGGGTGGCCATCACCGACGACCAGGAGGGCTGGCTGGAGATTTACCGCTGGAAGGACGAGTTCCTCGCCCGCGTCGCCAGGGTTCGCGTTCCCGAGCCTGGTTTCGGTATGAATGCCATTTGGTACAATTAAGGAAAATAGAGACACACGCATGATATAAAATAAAGAACCCGGCAAAGCAGGACATATGATATAGAACCCGGCGGGGTTGGATCCGCGCCAATGGTAAAATATAAATAAAGAAATAAAAATTATAAATTATACATGAAAAGAACTCTATACTCTGTGCTTTTCTGATATCCTCTTCAAGTGTGCTGGGCTTGACAATGTTGTATGAATCAAGTCAAGAACATTGGTAACACTACCACTGCGTCTATCCTCTCGAATGTGTGGAGGGAGCAGTGAGGTACTGAACTAAATGCTATCTAATAAGATAGTACAAAGCCTGCAAATCACTGCTCATGATGTGTGTTTTGTGGAGTAGATACTTCTCTGCTCCTTCTGCATATTGAAGGGGATGTGGGAATAGGTCAAGATTGGTTCTCTTTTTCTTCTCTTTTTTTCTTCTTTTGCTTTTTACTACTCTGCTTGAACATGGGTGGTGGTGGTTGCAGCGCACTTGGAATACTTCCTTGAATGCCTGTGGCTTGTCCAGCCAACCAGGCGAATCCCCAATGTAAACAAAATTTCGAGTGCACTTCGCTTCGGCACTTGGGCATACCAAGCTCCACGCGGCGCATCAGCAACTGCCGAGCGAGCAACAACCGCAGCGCACCGCCCCAAGATGGATTCGGATTCGTGGGAAGATGACCTGACTGGCTTCGACTTCACTTATGATGAGGATGGTAACAGGGTCAAGAGGAGAAGATCCATCTCCATGCGCGATCCCCATTTCCCAGAGGGCTTTGACACGTTTGAGGCCGCATTTGACGCGCTGCAGGCCTTCGCGAGAATCGAAGGGTATGCATTCACCTACCGGAACCCTCCCAACTATGTCAACGGCCGGCCTTGTCGCTACGAGGTGGCTTGCGCGTGCGATGGATTCGGCTTTTGGTGTGAGGTAGATGACAAGTGGAAGAAAACGTGGGGCGGCGAACCGTGCCAATACAAGGTCAAAGTGGTTCAGAAGAAGCGCCAGGGAGACCGCTGGTATGCCGAGGTGGGCAACGGCATGCACAATCACAATGTCGACGCTCCGATTTCGCAAAAGGATCATTATCGACGGCAGCTACGCCTTGTCAGGGATGCGGTATCTGAGCGCACTGGCGACGTATGCGCATTGATAGATGGGCTCAACGAAGTACCGGATGTACCCATCGGCGAGACGGACCTCTCGCACGACATAGGGCCACGAGTCCAGGCGTTTGGGGGTGCGGAAGAGATTCGCGAGCTTGTCTCGAACCTAGACACTGCCGAAATTCTTCACCACGAGCGCCTCCGCGACAATGGATCGCTCCAGTATCATGCCCTGCTTGTCGACAAGTCTCTCAAGACATGGGAACAGTATCCCCACCTGATGTTCGTAAACGTCGTTTGCAAGTTTGGCATCACGATACTGGAGCTCAATGGAATGAGCGCTGTGGATATGCACTTCCCTTTGGCCTGTGCAGTATCTCTTGATGAGTCTGGCGATGACTTCTTTGCGTGGGCTCTTGAGCACGTAAAGACGTGGCTGTCTGAGCATGCTATCGAAAAGGGGATTGATGGCGACACCTTGTTTCCCCAAATCATCATCATGGAGCCCAACGAGGCTCGGTGCCTAGCCATTGACAATGCCTTCCCGCATGCGCAGAGGCAACTGTGTATTTCCTACATCAGCAGAGATGTCATCAAGGCCGCTCGTGAGCGCTGGACAGGCGCTGTGCGCGGTGACAAGATCAAAACCAAGGCCACTGCCCTCGCAGTTGAGAGCACGGTTTCCGATCCCGAACCCGCGGCGGGAAGCCGTGATGACTTTTTGCAAATGTTCAAATCAATGATGCACGCCCCAACGATGGAGGAGTTTGAAAAGCGACGAAAAGAATTGGATGAATCGTGGTCCACTCAGCCAAGTGAGTTTGAACTCTTTTGATATGGATAAAAAAAAGATGCCAGCTAACACCGAGGTCAGACTTGCTCTCTTACATCCGTGACTCATATACAAATCTAGCACCGCAATGGGCCAATGCCTACGTCCGATCCTATCGCAACTATGGCCACCGGTGGGTTTATGCCAACAAGGTTCAATACGCATCGGTGCGGATATTGAACGAGTATCCGCGACTGACCCTGCTGGATCTCATCAAAGCCTTGAGAGAGCAGAGGAGAAGCTGTGAGGAAAAGCTCGAGTTGCAGTCTATACAAGAGGGAAATGGCCGTTTATATGAACACATCATCCCCCTTTACGGAGAGACACACGGCCGAGTCTGCGAGAAAAGCCTCCACCTTATACACAAAGAACTTCGCAAGGCTCAGGATTCTCTTCTCAAGCCTGATACCCATGCACTGCCAGCCTGCACAACCCGATTCATGGCTCAATATGGCCTCCCCTGTTGCCACATGGTTGTCCGGTATTTGAGGACCGATGCAGAATGGAATGGCAAGCTCGTGGTCAAAGAAGCCAGGCCTATGGATATTTCTTGGTGGGATAGCGCCTGGCGTCTTCACAACCAAAAGGGCCCTGTAAGTAAACAACATCCCCTTTCTGTGGCGTATAAACTACTAACCAGTCACAGGTCCCCAAGTAGTTTTACAGCCGGACCCTTCAGCCTCAAATTGTCGCGGAGAAGCGAAGCCCGCACAACTCACCACTCGTGTGCGCATCAGTTGAGCCAACAGAGGCAACGCCTGAGTCCCCAGCAGCCTCCTCTTCGGAACGGAACGACTCTGGAGCAACCGCAGCAGCAACTCCCGAAAGGAGCCTGAACACCACAAGGCGCGGCATCCGGCGCCGTCGCGAAGACAGTGTGTCGGAAGCGGCCAATGTTTCTGTCATAGCTTCGGCACCGAAACCTCCGCGAAAGCCCAAGCGGTCGCGGCAATCGTGACGAAATTAGCCCTTTGTTTGTAAAAGGGTTCACTATTTCCCCCGTGTTTTCTATTTGTATAATGATGATGAAACGGATACAAAGGATTTTTGAGGCAAACAAAAATGGATCGAGGGATCAGATTGAGTTTGATATTGCGGCGAGTGCCGAACCTATCAAGCTATAAAAAGTAATTGGCAAATTGGGCACACTTTGCCATTAAATTAACAGCTATTAATTAGCGCGAGGCATGTTTATATTTACACTCGTGTGTTTATTCTCTATTTACTACAAAATTTCCAATAACATTTGATCGCCGGTAGAGCGGACGGCACAATTCGTGGGCATGAGCGAAACCTACCACCTCGACAAATAACTCGCCGCGAAACCACCTCCTGGCAGAAAGCCACGAGATCAGGACTCCCAGCCTTGTCCCTTTTTAAACGCCGTCAGCTCTGAGATCTTACAGGTTTGCAGAAAGTGGTCTGTGGCTTCGCCACCTTCTCCGCTCTTCCAGGTATGCTCCTTGCTCGCGGCGCATAAATTGAAACATGTTGGAACCGGCCAACCCCACTGTTAAGGCTGCTGCTCGGACGCAACTGGCGAATTTCGCCAGTCAAACAAAGCTGGAAGAGGCCCTTGCTCAGGTTTGTGCCCACGAGTTGACTATGCAGACTCCCAGAAGAGAGGGTGCGTTGGCGCCTGGCGGGGGAGGAGCAGAGGTCACGGGAACGCTGCCAACGGCAGGCTGGGAAGCATAACCAACTGCGTTTTGAGGCGGAAGTTTCTCGCCGTGGCGGAGTTTGGCCAAAGTTTGGTAAAAGCTGAAATCCTTAGTCTTGGATATGAGTTTGGCGGTTGGGTTTGGCTGGGCCAAACTCTTTGTTAGCAAACCGTTGAGTTGTGTGGTGCACAAACCCAAACTCGTTTGATGATGACAATGGATGAGTTTGGCGATGATGGATGAGGACTCTCTGGGTCCCTTACAGAACCACTATTTGATAGACATTCACCTTGACATGCTATGTGCTGATGATATATTTTCGTCTTGTCGGTGCACAATTGTACCATCAAGATTGCGGGACATGACATCACATGCGCCGCAACAAGGCGGCTAGAGCCAGACCAGGACAGGCCTCTTTTTTTCTTCTTCCTGATCGCCTGTCGAAACTAACCCATGCATGTCCTTTTCGGGGTAGAAGATCATGATGGCATACCGGGGGTTAAACAAAGTTTTACTCTTCCGTCTTTGCCACTTGCCAGCGTCGGGTTTGGGGGATGCCGAGCGATGAATGATACCTCGTCAAACGGGGCCTCTTCTGAAGCAAGTGTCACAGGTGGTCCCCGGAAGCGCCAAAGGCCGACGTCGATCAGCGTCTCGCCAGGTTGGCGCTAAGGCACGGGTAGGCACGAGAGCTCAGATGATCGCCGCCTAAACAGTTGCCACAGGAGGCAGAGAGGGACGGTAGAGGGGACGACAGCGGGACGAAGAAAAGAGGAAGACGCCTTGTTCAAAAGAAACGTTACCACTGCCGGCGCTCGCATTGAGAATTGGTATCCACTCAATTCCAGGATGCTGCTCCCCTCGCGACACAGCCAAATGCCGCAAAGCCCACTCGCTATAGGCAGGGTGAGCGAAACGAAACGGATGCAACGCCGTTTTCTTGGGACATGGCCCAACTCCATCTCCATCTCTCCATCAATTTCACTTAAAATTGGAGCCGCCTCGTGTGGCTGCAGGAAGAGTTGCCAGTGGGCGGCTGCTGGTTGGACGTGGCGGTGCGGGTTTGCAGGCTCGGGTAGATTGGGGATGGTCGCCTTCAGGGGTCAAACAGTGCGAGGGGCAGGGGTGAGTCGGAGAGTTTCAAGGCACATAATCTCGACGTGGTACATCGGATGAACCGGATGATGGGGTCGTGGCGATGCGCCTGTGGGTATGGGTATCTTCGGCCGGCGCAGCTGTCACAGAGCGGTAGCAGCGCAAAATGGAGGGGTCTTGAAGCGTAGCATAGTGCTCTATGGTGCGGCTTGCGGAAGCCGGAGACGCAAACAAAGCGCGGTTTTGGGTTTTTGGTAATTAAAAAAAAGAGTCGAGAGTCCCGGAGAGCCCAATGGCAGGCTGTCAAAGTTTTGAGCCAAGTTGCCGGATACGAAGCGGACAATCTGCTGCCATGGCTATACCGAACTGCCATTATAGCCCATTTGAATCGTTCTGCACAGCGAAACGCGCTGCCCTTTGAGACATGACAGGCGTTTACACGCTCCCACGTAGGAGTGTAGCAATAAACCAGGCGAGCAACGTCGAAAAAAGAACAACAGATCATTTACGGGGTGCGCGCGGGTCCAGCAGCGGTCGCTGCACAGATGCTTGGCAGTTTGGTTGCAATAAGGTACGGGGCCATCTCTGGATCACGCTGATCAGGCGCTGTTTGGGGGAAGTGATCTGCCACCCAGGACGTAGGGCTCGATACAATCCTGAAGCAGCTCAGTAGGGCAATGCGTCGCAGCTGAGCGCCTGACATGTGCGGCCAGTTCTCCCAGGCGTGTGCAATGGTTTGAGGTCTGTGGCCTGCCCGTCTGAAGAAGGTCTCGAGGGCAGCCCCTCGCACTCCAAGCCCCGCAAACCAAACGACACGCGAAACCACTGCGCTGGCACTGTACGGCACGACGGCGACGCCATCGGGAGAGGGGTCAGGCTTGGGGCTCCATGGCGCACCGTGTTGCGGAGGTTGTGGGAGGCGAGAGCATTCCGGTGAGGTCGGTGGAGCGACAACCAAGCATTGAAGGCCCTGACGGCGTTGAACTTCAATAAACGGATCCAAGATCCAGATCGTGTTTGGGTTCGGTACACGACTGGCGGCGGCGAGAGGCCTCGTAGCGGCTGGGGAAACAGTGTGCTGACAGGGGTGGCGGTTAAATGCCCAGATTGGCGGTTGTTGTTGTTGGAGTGTCACGATGGCATCATGTGCGTTGGCCTGGAGGGAGGCCAGCCACTCGTTGGAACCAGCACCGAGGCAGGCCCGTCGAGACATTGGCCGGTAGCACACGGCAGCAAGCAAGACACGCGAGCAGCGGCAAGGGCTAGAGGCCTGAAGCCACTCATTGTCTGTGTTGTGTTGTGGTGTGGTGTGGGTGATGTGCGTGTCTGCCTCCTGCTGTCCCCCGCCTTGACCGTTTGTGGAAATCTGGGAGAAACATGGGCCGCTGGGGCCAGTGAGCCTGTGTTCCAGCGCACCACAGGCTGCATGCAGCACAAAGTCGGCCCTGGGAGCCCTTGGATGCGACCTGAAGGCCAGTGGACGTGCGGGCCGGAGGGTGCTGATGAAACTGGCTCCGTTAGGCCTGGCGGCTGGCCCTCCCTCCCTACCTCTCGGCCAGTCACCCATTGTCGCCCGCCCCTGCATTCGCTGCGATTCAGGCTGGGGCTCAGCCAGGCCTATCGAGAGTCCGTGGCGCCGCCGTCTGACAGTGTTTGAGTGCGGACCCCAGTCAAATCTCAAACAGACGGACACCCGGCCAATGCTGTCCAGAAGGTTTTGATTGCCCTCGTCGTCGGCTTCTTTTTGTTCCTTGGCGCAGCCATGAGATGCGAGAGCACATCGGGGCGGGTGTGGCCTGTCAAGGCCGAGTATGCTGATGAGCATGTCGAGGTAGCATTCCAGGCCATGGCCAATATGTATGTGACCGCAGCAGGCTGGGGTGCGAGAGGGCATCAATGAGGCAGGAGAAATGCATGGGTTGGTGATTGAATGTCATGGCTACTGCAACCAACACCCGAGAAAGACACCGACAGAGCGACGAGAGCCAATTCATTCCAGGGTTCGTCTGGGTGAAGCAATATTCCAATCCAGAATGAATAAGTGAGGGGTTTCTCCCGCCTCCTCAAGCATGCATGTCTTCCTTTTTTCCCCAGCCGATTCAATTGTCGTCTGTCAATTTGCCCTGCTCTGCGCAAGCACACACGACACAACCCACCCAAGGTACGCGTTCGGTTACGACATGCCAACGAAGGCATTGGCGGCACAACGAAACGAAACGAACCGGGTTTATTTGCTTAGCCCGGCCTGACAGTTCAGGACCCCTCGGCCGTTAATCCCATTGTTTGGGACCAAGAAGCCTCCCTTCTTTGTTCGCGGAGGAGGAGTCGACCCAATCGCTCCCGCATCACCAAATAGGCAATCGCATCAAAAAGGACGAAATCATCCAATTTAGAACTGCGCAAGAGTGTGCAGGGATTGCGAGGATCAAACTCGCGTCAAAAAGGCGGGATCCCTGGGAGCAACGTTTTTTTTGCTTCAACCGTCTTTGCTTTTTTTGGCTTCTTTTTCTGCAAAACTGGTCCCTTTGCCTCCTCTCCCCCCAGAGACCACTCAGACCAGCCAGGGGTGGGCTATCGAGATACCCACCACAACCTCCACCTCTCCACCCAGGCCAGCGAATAGCAGCCACCCGCCGGCCTTCCTCGACTTGTCTGGGGCCAGCAGACGCCCTTCATTTCGCAGACCCGAACGGCCACTAGCTCTGGGCTTGGGGACCAAAAAGAGGCCAGGCCACACGTCCATCTTCTGCACAAGGGTGCCAGGCCTTTCCGGGCACTAAGACGACGTGGTGGTGCTGTACTGTGCCTCTTGTGTCTGCCCCCTGGTCGTTGTCGCGGTGCTCCCTTGCAGCCCCAGCCAGCCATCGCACCCACGGTAATCCGCATGCTGGACGGGATACCCACCCGTTATTAGATATTGGATTACGGGCGTATTGAGGATTATTGGCTCCATTATTTTTTGCTCCCTCCCGTCCCTGTACCTTGCACAAGAGAGGGAGCAAGTGAGAACAGCAGAGAGAGCAAAAGCACAACTCTTGTGTGCCGCAACCGCACCCCCGGGCTCCCTCTAGTCTGGTTATTGCCGACTTTGGCTCCTGTTTGTGCGTCTGACGGACTTCTCTGGCACTGCGCCTCTTTTGCCCACCCCCCCGTTCCTCTTGCCATCCTTCAGCTCAGCTCCCGGGCCTAATTTGGAACAGGCCCTTCTCGAATTCCCATTTCAACTCTTGCCTGTCCGTCTCAGGCGCGTTTCCCTTTCACACCATATTCTTTTTTCTACACCTCCTCACCCCGGAATACATCACTCGACGTGTTTTACCCTTCTCTTCTTGCTCTACTTCACATTGTTCGCTTCTTAATTTACAGACGGGGAAGGAAGAAAAAAAACTAAATAGGCGCCGCGTCACTTCCACCTTTACCCTCCGCATAACGCACCCGTACTGCATCCTCGAGAGGCGGCCCTTGCTACTGCTGGACCAGGCGCCCGCTCTCGTCTTACCCCTTTTGTCTGTCAGCCCATCTGACCAACGGGACCCCCGAACCAAGTCTGCGACTCAGAAACCCGAACCTCGACTCGACTTCGACTCGACTCTGCTTCCTCCACTGCCATCACTGCCTCGCTTTGGCCGCTGTTTGGTATTATTTTTATCGCTCTCCTCACGAAACCTTGTTGCGCCCGCCGCGTCCCGGTGGTGCAGCCCGCCCAGTTACGCAGACACAGGCCGCTTCCCCAGCAGCCCGCCGCTGCCACACGGCGTCCGGGACCCCCCTGGTCACGGCCCTTTAGACTTCAGCGTACCGAGTACCCGCTTCACCTCCATCTCGCGCGTTTGTTCTTCCCGTCTGCGTCTGCGTCGGTGTCTGGTCTCTTTCTCCTCCCAACCACCCAGACCTCATCTGAATCAATCCCTCGCCAACCTGCCAGATTCGCGGACTCGATCGTCCCCGGACCAGTCACTCCTTTGATTCCCTTATTTTTTGCTTTTTGGCTCACTTCCAGCCTTGTTATCGTTGTTATTCTTCTACCTCTATTCTTTTTTTGGCCGCGTGCCGCCCTTAGCTTCGCCCCCAAATCCTCTCTCCCCGACCGTTTTCCCTCCGCCTCTCGCTACTTTCGATTTCTCGCTTCCCAGCACAGCCCATCGTCCTGCGCTGAATGCTCCGGTAGCACTCGCGCCTTCGTCAGACGTCTGCATCAATCCAAACAATCGACAGAGCCAAGAGGCCCTTCTTCCAATCACCACGATCGCATCGGCTCTCGACCGCCGATTTAATCCTCCTTCTACCTTATGCCATCGTACGGTTCCGAGGCTTCACCTTCTCTACAGAAAATGGACCACTCAAGAATGATGTACGGTCAGCCTCGCAAGGGCGTCCAGATGGGCAATATTCTTGGCGATCCCTTTGCCTTGGCCACACTCTCTATCGCTACCGTGAGACTCTCAAGATGGTCCCCCCGGTTTGTTGATGTCATTGCTAACTGTTGTGTTTTCAGCTTGCTTGGTGCATCACCTTTGTCGGTTGCCTCATTGGACAAATTCAGAGCACCGGCAACGACACGTTCCCTACATATGCCTGGTGGGCTTGCGTCTACAACCTCCTCCTTATCGTTGGCGTTTTCGTTGTTGTTGGTAGCGATTCCATTCACACGTATCATGTCGCCGTTACCGGTTTCCTCGCCGCCGGTATCATCACCGTTACTTCGAGCATCAACCTGCTACTCTACTCCAACAGCGGCTCTCGACAGGCCGCTGCCGCTGGTTTCATCCTGCTGGCCATGGTAGTGGTATGTGTTCGCCACGCCCACGCTCCCCGATGCAATAATGCTGACCATTGTTTAGGTACTCTGGACTTTCTACTTCGGATCAAATCCTTCGTCAACTCCTCGCGCTTTCCTCGACTCGTTCGCTCTGGCCAAGGAGTCCACCACGATGCACCGATCAACAATCAACGCCTACGGTGGTACCGGTCGCCCCGAGACGTCCAACTCTGTCCAGCCTCCTCAAATGTACACCTCCGCTCAGCTCAACGGGTTCGAGAACCCCTCTCCCGTTGGTGGCGTGTCTCAAGTCAACGGTGGCCGCGGCTCCGCCGTTCCCCAAAGCTTCGCCAACTCACCTATGCAGGGAGCCAAGACCGGCGCTTCACCAGGTGCCGACGCCGAGGTCGTGCCGCCCACCGAATACCCTTACCGGGCAAAGGCCATCTACAGCTACGAGGCCAACCCCGACGACGCCAACGAAATCTCATTCTCGAAACACGAAATCCTCGAGGTATCCGATGTCAGCGGGCGGTGGTGGCAGGCCCGCAAGGAGAACGGCGACACGGGTATCGCACCCAGCAACTACCTCATCCTATTATGAGCAACGACTCAAAGCAAAGAATAACCTAGGATACCCGCTGTCGGGCAGCCTCGAGCTGTTCCGGAGCACTTTCAGATGTCGGAACGGGCTGCTTGTTGATCTGTTTTCATTAACGTATTAGAGTCACGACTCCAATTGGTTTATTATTTGGGATGGGATATGTGTTGGATGGTGTATATTTGGGACGAAAGAGCCCCTGTTACAAACGGACCATGGCGCCTGGCAAGTCGCTGCATTCATTTTTTTTTTATCTTCAATGTCTCTTTTTGAAAGTCATTTCTGTTCTCTTCACTTCATATTACCCTTGATTTCCCGCGGGATCATGTGAATCCCAATCGTGTGCAAAATGTGGATAGCGGAAGAGTAGCATCCAAAAAAACAGGCCCAGAGAAAAGTTGCAATCGGAGTTGTGCTTGATGGAAGAGAGTCATAAAGAAAGAAGGGGAGGAATTTCAAGACACGGGGATCATATAGGAGAGGAGAGAGAAGGGTTGGGACTGGACTTGTACCAAGGGGAACAGGGCAGGCCCGGTGGCAGGAACACGGTTTGCCAGCGTGGACTTTGGTCAACGGACTTTTTTTCAGGAGGCGTTTACTGAGATGGGTAGCTAGCATGAAGGGACTCACGATGTGCCCTCGACTTAGTGAAATGCGATACACTATTGGAATGAAAAATGGTCCAAGTCTGGCAGGTGCCCAAATAAAGGGTCTCGGGGTATGTAGACCGAAGCACCCTCTCTTAAGGTTTTGTCTTGTGAGACGGACAGCTTCATGAAATGGGTGTATCAAATTTGTCATCCAAGACTCTCTTCCTCCAATACTTTCTCTCGCAAGTGTGCGCACACGTCTAATATAATCTGTCTCTGTCTGAGCCCTCAGGGTTGGGTTCGAATCTTGGCATTGAGGCTATCGTGAACTCGCTGCTCCCTTGCTTTCCCGTCCACCTGAGACGACTGCTTTGATGGCTTCCACCCCTCAGGCGGACCAACGAATGCTTTTCCCGTCATGGACGGAAGTCACGATGCCGTTGGCCGGCTCAAACGGGGGCTGGGAGGGGTAGGGGACGGATCGGCATGCATCCCACATCGCCCAATGTTCCTAGGGCGCTCTCCATGTCGGCCGTTGCACCTCGACCGCCGATCGTGCGCTCGGGTCGATCCGCCCCTTTCCTTTCTCGACTGGGCACACATTATTGCCCCGTCTTGTCTGCTAGCTGAGCCTGTGCCATCTACGGCAGATCACTATCCAAAGAGATTGCTAATTCTCTTTGGGTTTGCTGTCTCTCTTTTGTCTGTCACACAAGCCCGCACGTGAATGGGTGCCTGCTCAGCCCTCAAGCCGCTTGCGTAGTTCCCTCTCCTTTTGCAGGACCTCCAGCTCTAGTCTCTCGACGCCATAGCGCAGAGCCTCCTTGCGCTGGCGCACCGCTCGGGCACGGAGCTTCTCCTCTGGAGTGAGCTTGCGCGCGGCCCCGTGCTGCAGTTTCTGCTTCTTCTTAGGAACATCCGAGAAATCATCGGAACGGACCAGGCGGCCCTGCTGCAGCTCGGCGCGGGCCTTGAGCGTTTCAATGCGGCGCTCCTGGCGGTCAATTTGCGAGTCGGCGCGGGCGAGCAGCAGCGCAATGTACGGGCCGATGTCATCACGGAGGGAAGCCTCTGCGGCGGCGAGCGTGGGTTGGGGAATTAGCTCATAGTGCTGGAGACATCAACCATCAGTCATCTAGAACGAACACGCAGACAAAAAAAAAAGTCACGATGCAGGAATTGATAAACATACGCGAACTGACTTGAGGACGTTTACAAGGCGGGGAAAGTCAGAGACGCCGCTGTCTAGCGTCTCGACGGAGGATTCGAGGAATTTGAGGGATGTGCGCAGGGATGTGACGCAGTCGGCGTAGGTTGAGAGGTTGGAGGCAGCGGTGGAGGTAGCCATGGCTGCTGTGCAGGATCGTGGGGTGGGCGTCGTGGTGGAGGAGCGGCGGGATGGAGGGCACAGAGGAAACTATCGTGAAGCGCTGGGCGGTGTCACATTCCCGAGGGTCAGGAGGAGAGATGACGATGCGGGCAGACGGAATTTAGCGGGAATTGCGCTGCAGAGAGGGAGTGCGCGTGGGCTGCGCGTGCGGGTATCGTGAAGGGAGTTTTTGGCGTTGACGAGGCAGAGGCGTGCGAGAAGGCGTGAGGATTGTTTTGATACATGTCACGATGCGTCCGCGGCAGCGAGAGCCAGTCTGAGTCTGAGTCCGGGTCCAAGCGTCCTGTGGCGTGCACGGGCCAATCTGCGTGAGCGCTGCGAGAGTCAAGAGAGTGTGGGGGAACTAACCCTTTCCCAATGCAGCGGCACGTCTTACATAGTTCCACCCGCATCTTACAACCTCCTGCTCTCCACGGCGAGCCTCTCCATCATGGCCCAACAACGGCACAGGCACTGAACAAGCACCGCCCGCGGAGCTTGACGCCTCTGTCTCACTCCCCGTATGACATATCGATAAGGGCCTGGTTCCGCCCACGAATTGCGGCACGGCTGCGCACGGTGCTCCCACTTTGACCTCACTGCTTGGCCCATGACTGGATCTCCCAGCAGACTGCTGGAATGCGATGGCTGCATGCCGGATCGATAATGACACAAAGCTCGACGAAATTGCCATCGGGGGAGGGGGCTGCAGGCTTTTTGCTAAGAGGCGCAGTGACTGACTGAGGCAACATGCTCGACACTTCTTTCCCGGTTTCGTCATATCGTCAACTCGGATACTATGCCGGCTTGCCATTGATCGTCGCTTCATCCCACTGCCTGCTTGCACAGAGGCCCACTACCCAATTCCTCGGGTTCGCCGGTTTGCACCGTTTGATCCCGGGCCTGCTGCTTAGCTTCGATGCTAGCACAGCGGTTCGTCTGGGGAAGCTGCTCCATCGGCGCTCCAGCTGTGATTCTATGTATAGTTTACCAAGACTAGCTTTGATATTACCAATACGAGATCTATTAGACACGCAATGATCGACCGCATCGTCGCGCTTGACGTATCTTGATCCTCGCTCAGCTCTGCCACCAGCCTCCCGCAGCCGCACACTCCTCGTAGGGGATGGATGGATGCCGGAGATAGCCAGCACGACGAACCCAATGACCGACCACGAGGACCTGGCCACGATACCCCCAGCAACAGACGAACTTGGCCTACCCCACGATAGTACGGACTGGTGCCAGAATCGTCACACTGCCTGTCGGATGGCGAACCGGCCAGCACATCCCTCCTGGCCCAATCCACGCCTACTGATTCGCTTCGGCGTTTGGCATGCCGGCTCGATGACTAAATCGACTGACTCTCCCTTGCCCAGGCTGAGACCTTCAATCAGAGGCAGCCTGTTCGACACCCCCCCGAAAAGGATCTGCTGCCGCCTTGGCCTATATTACTTAATCCCCTGCTGGCCCTGGTCGTAATCGATTCCCCGCCTCCCATCTGGAACCCCCCACGGGTTTGGCTGGGTTCCCTAGTGTCTTTGTCTCTTTGCCCAAAGCTGTTCATCTCTCCTTCTTCGGCCTTTCTCCTCTGCATTCCGCCGCCCACAATACCCATACATAACATCTCCCATGTATAACAATCCTGGCGCCGTGCGCCCGGAGTCCGAGGCCCATGGCCTTCGATTCCTCAATGAAGAGTGGAACGAGAGCATCTCCAACGGTCAGCCATTTACTCTCGAGTGGAATGAGACGGTCGACAAAACCAAGGCCGAGCTGGGCCTTTTTCGGATCACCTACCCAGAAGATGGAGTGATGCGGTACGAGTGGGTGAGGAACCTGACAGGCAAGTATCGCAACAGCAACCCAGTCTATTGAAAATGCTAACCATTACATTAGATCAAATGAACTCGACCCGATGCGAGTGGACGCCCGATAACCTGAACGATGACCTCTTCGCCATGTGGCTTACCACGTCCACCGATGGGAACCAGACCTGGACGGTCTCTCCACCATGGAAGCTCCAGAACTATGTGAGTGCTACAAGAGTGTTTGTGCTGGCCTCTTACCGGACTCCTGCTAATGCAAGGTCTTCAAGAGAAACCACGGCCTGCACTGGGCCGCCCCTGTTGGCATCCCCATTGTAGTGATCCTGGGAGTCTACGCCTTGTCTCTCGTGACCTGCCTTTGGTACCGCCGCCGAAGGCGCCTAAAGTTTGAGCGAGGATCAGAAATTCGCAGAGATTCCACCAACAGCGAGTCCTTCGATATTGAGGACCCCTCTGGGCGACATCCATCCGTCAGCTCTGTGGAGACAGCTCAGACCTATGACGAGCCTGATTTCAAGAAGCCCGACACAGTGGTTCTCTTGTCACACGAGCACCGTGACCGGCTCTCTGCCGAACGAGAGCTCATACGTGAGGCTCGGCGGAGCACTTGGATGGAGAATGTTCATTTTGATGGGGTCCAGTTTGATCAAGGCCGTCAAAGGAAGAGTGACGATCCAGATGATGTGTCGGATCGGCCACGGAGGCCAGAGGACATGTACGTGGCGCCTGGGACGGCGATATGACTTGATTCAACACGTGTCATATATGAATACTTAATCACACATACCAAAGACGAAGGACTTGAAAAAAAGTAGATTGAATGTGGAGGAAAAGACACTCGGCGAGCCATGGCGTCGATTTGCATGTTTGAAACCTGGCCAGGATCAATTCGCTTGTTGGAACTTGGGACAAAGTACAGCGGACACATCGGAGCATCTGAAGCAGGACTCTGGTTTATACAAACCGAAAATACCATCTTTAGCTTGAGTATACTTTGAGACAGGGGCTTGTCGAAATATTACCACCCAATCTGTGAGGGGGCGCTGATCCCTCGCCTTGCACTGCCTTTCGCCGCCATCTTGAAACAACTTGCTGATAGCTAAGGGACAGGATAAAATCGCTGAGAGTGGACTTTTTTTCATAATATTATGCAGGAGATTCCGAGCGTCTCTTGTCGTCCTTTGTAGCTTCTCATGCCTCTATTGCTGTTGCCTAGGGCTCAATGGCGACACCTGAGGCATGGCACCTGTATCATGTATCACAAGTTCTTGCACGCAAGTTTGACGATGATTTGTCTCTATTTACTTGTTTTCACACATCCTGTATCCTTGATGAAATTCGATCGCGCGCACCAGTTTCGGCTGTGTACTCCAAATAGCACGCGATTGTTCCGGCTCCGGATGAAGTGGAAGAAAACGCGACGAGCTTCTTTTTTTACCATTTTCTAGTTAATAATTGCTAGACACAATTCTTCTTGGTTTTCCAACGACCTTACACGGTATCGTCGCTCTTAAACCCCGCCGTTTACCCTACAACGACTCCATATGATGTGGATGAACTCAAGCCGCTTCCCTGCTCTGTCCTTCAGTGTATTTTTAGGGAATTCTGACAACTAGTCTTAGAATTGAAACGGTTTTCTCATTACGATGAACATGTCCTCCATTTGGACCTTTCCCATGATCGGTTGTCGACCCTCTTATATAACAACGTGAGTCATTACTTACAAGGATAGGGTAAGCTTACTTTAGCAGTTCGAAGAAAGAATTTTGCGCCCTTATTAAAATCAAGAAGAGTCCGTCTTTTTTTTACACACCTGATAACAAACATGTTTCGAACTGGGCCATTGATTCGCTTGAAATTAAGGAGCCAGAGCTCGCTGTGGAGCTCCTCGGTCCTTTGTATTGCGCTACTGGACGAGAGCTGGATGAGGAAAAATTCATCCTTACCATGTTCAACCCAACCCGACGAAACTCCCACCACGTGTTTAAAATGCGATGGAACCCGAATACGAGTGAAGAAAAAAGGCTGTATGGGTATTTCATCATGGGGGTTTATCTTCGTTTGTGCGTGACTGCGAAAGCTCTGAGGCCCGCGGTTAACGGGGTGGTATTCTCCAGGGATAATCTGCATGTTTGAAAAAAGCATCTAATATGACGTCCGGCTAGCAACTTGCGACTGGACGTGGGTGACCCAACAGCACTATATTCACGATGAGTTGTAGACTCCGCTTTGCGCTTCTCTCGTTGTCAGTCTTGGCCGTAATTTAGGCTGCAGCTAGCCCTGATGAGCCGTGGTATCTCTGACCAAATTATATACCTCCAGAACTCTGAGAAAACAGAAAGTGATCGGGGAAACCCACCAAGACTGAATCAAGAGGTAAACGCTGAACGAAATCGTGCCGCCGGTGTTCTAGTTGGTTGATCCTGAGGACGTATTTATAGATACATCTCTTTGTCAGATCAGAGCAACCCCAGTGAAAGTCTAAACAAGGATACTCAGTCACTCATTAAGATACCGAAATCTGCTCCGTTTATAGTCACAGTGGATAAAAACCACAAATCTTGTCCACTAAGATATGAAATTACACACAAACAAAGAAGAAACCGAAGAAATTATCAAACGGGAAAGCCAACATGCTCTACGTAATCAACACCGTGTCAACTTTTCTGATGATGCCCTGTCATCTCTTCCACCAGAAATCCTTTGTGAAATTCTAGGCGATACAAGTGAGTTTTAGAAAATGATCATGAAAATGGCAATTACAAGTGTACTGAAAAAAACACAAATGGTCGAACCAAAATACATTCGCAAACCGAGTCGAACGTCTAAAAGTAACATGATCTTATGATATAATGTGGAATTCATTATTTTGAATACCATGTGCGAGGGATTTATTTCGAGTGACAGCATGAGCAGCGACGAAGATTACTATTAGAGAGACTACAGCAACGGGGATACTCTAGGTCTCAGAGCCGAAAACTGGGAAATTACGATAGGATTGGTAAGATTGGGAATAGGCATATAAAAGAAAACAAGAATTGAGAGCGATAATGGCAAGCGTTTGGTTTTATACGAGGAAATCACTGAGGCGTGTTAGTGGGATTTTACATTTGCGTTTCCTGGTATAGAATGTTTGTGAAGTTATGAACTATGAATAACGATAGTTTTCAGTTGGTCCCCATATTGCGTGTAAGGGTAAGCCTTAGTTCTCTGCTGACGAGGCCGGGCAGTCAACACGATGAAGAGTGTGGTAGATAATTTGGACCTCACTGACTATCCTCAGTGCCTGAGCGAATAGTGAACGAAGCACAACGCACGTTGGGTTACGCATTTCCCAGCATGTGATGTCAAAGATGATACGATAATTACTTAGCCCTGTTGGCTGATAACAAATTATGAGGCAGTGCTTTTGACGTGTTCCAACCATATCTCTATCTGCAATGTGACGTCTTATTTCGGCCTAGCGAAGCGGGCCTTAATTACCCCGTGATTTGAGCGGCAAAAAGCAACTTGCAGCTTTATGCTTAACTTGAGCGCGATATATCCAACCGACATCCCAAAAAGGTACAACCCGACCTTTATCGTTTACGACACGCCCGATGGAGTCAGAATGAGGCGCTGCGGTCCGTTGCCCGGTTTATGTGTCGGGCTGAGCTCTTGGAACCTGGCTGTTCAATAGCAAGAGCGCAACAGCGATCGCTCATGCATCCCGACAAATCGAGCCAAGATGATCTTGGTTGGGCTAACTCCGCCTCGCTGTGCGGCGATGGCCCAGGCGAGAGGATCCGGCCCACAGCCATGCTAGCCATGGTGAATCAAGGCGCATCGCCTCCCGGCTGACCCTACAACGACCCAACTAGGGCGGGTGGGGTCAAAGCGCGGAACAATTCCTTACATCATGGCGATAGTCACTGGAAACCGGGCAGGAAATTGACATTCCAGAAGCTTGCCTATTGGAACAATAAATTGCTGCTCCACCAGCGATCTTCCCCACGCGTTACCTCGCGCCTATTTCTATTGGCTCTCGCGAGTGTGCCTTGCGCCTGTGACGACTAAACACCCACTTTCTCGGCTTCCAGCATCCGATCAGCCGCAGTGGCGCAGAGAACAAACAACAACAGGAAGGTGCTATTGGAAATACCGCTGCCTGGAAATTAGAACATCTATATAACCAATTCTTGGCGCATCCCATCCTGGCCAAAGCAAGCCAAGTTTGCATGGCAGCGAAGCACTGAAATACGCACTCACACAATGGCTGCACCACCACCCTCTTATCAGCTGGCCCCGCCAGACCCTGCCGCCGCCAATGACGTCCCACCCGATCTAACAACCTCATTTGCAAACCTAAACATCGGCGCAGGACCTCGAGATGCGGACCCCGAAACATGCCTAGCCCACCTCAAGCTGCTGTTTGCCTTCCAGGCCCTGAAGGAGGACGTCGGGTACACCGATGGCCTTTGGCGCCTGTGGGATACCCGCGCCGAGGGCAACATCTCCGTCACTGAGCAAGGGGAGATCCAAGAGCTCCCCGGCGCCGGTGCCAAGGTCAAGGACCCAAAGGAAATGCAGCTGATACTGAGCAAGATCCGGGAAAAGCGATGGGCCGTTTTTCTCGCCCGCGCAGTCGACAGATATGCGGCCTGGTGGAAAGCCATCACCGAGGGTCCCAGCCTGACCGAGTCTGATATGGACTCTGATGATTCCCCAGCTTATGCAGAGTTCCCCAGCACGCCCGATTGCCACTACTGGGACAAGAAGGCACTGCCGCCTCTTGGTGCGTTATTTCCGACAACTCTCCCCTGTTCTCCAGCACATGTTAACATGTTTCGCAGATGTCTTGATGGTGCATCATTCCCACATTCTAAACCCATACAATTATCTGGAAGATTGCATACTTGCTGGCAACCGTCGACTCTGGAATAGCGGAATGCCCTGGAACCTAATCGACAAGGCCATCGGCACTGACTTCAACTATGTGGTTTCTGACAACGACAAAGCTCGGTGGGTTGAGCTCACTGGTCGCTCATGGGAGAACGCCGATGACGGTCTTACCAAGAGGCTCAATTGTCCCGTTTGCGGCGCCATATCTGATATTCCGTGGACAACATGCGGCCTGGACGAGCATGCCAAGGTCAATACCTACCCTGGACTTATCGGCACCGGCTACGGCGACGGGAAGTTTGACATGGCTTGTCACAAATGTCTAAACCGTATCAACAAAGAGAGTCTCAGCATTGCCAAATTTTGCGAAGATGCTCGACTCCTTTTGGTAAATGACCGTCCCATGCCCGGTACTATTCTCAATCCAGTGAACGGGCAGCCTGAAAGGTTCACCGTCAAGTCATGGACCCAGCCATGGAATCCTGTCTCGTTCCCAAACCGCATGATCAAGTACGTGCTTCGCATTGAGATTCAGAACTTGCTCAAAAACCCATCTCCGAGTCAGCCACCCACAATGGAACATGTGCGCGAAATGGTTGAAAAGGTTCTCTCAGATCAGAGTGCGCTGCGGGAGATATATGCTGAAAAAGCACGCCGAGTCACTCGAATAATTCGGGTCCCACCAGCTGGGCGGCTCAGTGTACGAAAAATGATGAGCAGATATTGGGAAAACTTCAGCCCATTCGCTCTCGATCTATGCGGCGCCGTCATCCGGCAAGGGATCTTCTCTGAAAAAATGTGCAAGATCGATTGGCTCCATGCGCCCACAGCGCGAGAGACAATGGCAAGACTCTGCACAAAATACGAGCGCTTTCTTCAAATCATGGCCGATAACCCAACCAAGACTGCCGTGCCAACTCTGGACGTGGATCTCGCCTGGCATACTCACCAGCTTTCTCCCTCGGCGTATTATACTTACACAACGACCAAGACAAAGAAATTTATCCGGCACGATGACAAGATTGATGAGGATAAGCTGGAGGATGGGTTTGAGTGGACGAGCAAGGTGTACCAGCAAAAATATGACGAAGTGTATTCCGAATGCACGTGCTGGTATTGCGAGTCTGTTCGAACCGCCCACATCTCTTCCATTGGAAGGGTTTTTGGGTTGTCTTCCAACGAAAAGAGTAAGATATTGGAAAACAACACATTATAAATTAGTGCGCTGACAAATTCATAGTTGCGGATGGCTTTCATACATCGGGTGCCGCTAACCTCTGCCCCCCTGATAATTCCGCCCATATTTCGTCTCACAATGCAGTGAGACTACCGGGCGATAGCAATGAGAGTAAAGAGAGAGTGCGTCGACATATTATGGAGGCACAGCGGGTTCGACTAGAAGAGAATTATCAAAAAGCCTGCAAACGTGCTGAGAAGAAGGGCCGAAAGTTGCCACCAAGGGATGAATATTACCAACACTGGGGATATAGCTACTACAGTAAGTCTACCCGTTCTTTTATGTTTGAAAGTGTTTCGTTTGCTGATAAACCCGCCACCTACCAGTGTATGGACCTTGGATGTATCCAGTGTACTATACCCCGGGCATGTATTACTATGCGGGCTCAGGAGGTGCTGCTTGTGCTGCTGGAAGCTGCGGTGGCGGTGTTGCATCTGGCTCTTGCGGAGGAGCCGGAGGATGCGCTGCTGGTGGATGTGGCGGAAGTTCAGGAGGAGGTTGTGGAGGAGGAGGAGGAGGCGGCTGTGGAGGCGGCGGAGGCTGTGGAGGAGGTGGAGGTGGAGGTTGTGGAGGTGGCGGTGGTTCTTGAAGCAAGACGCACACTGATTTTCGAGATTGATACCATTCGCGACCATTGCTCTCCATACCCACAGTTTTCCGTTAATGAAGCTTACTCAATGTTAACAATCCACATAAAAACTTATAAGATGTTGAGTCAATTGGAATTTATGCACATATTTTATTTAGGAGAAGAAAAATAATTGAAATGGCCTTCTTCTCTCCTGTGCAAGTTAGGACACTGTTGTTGTATATTTGAGCATGGAACCTGTTGGGGCTAACAGCTTCATTCACAATGGTCCTGTCTGAGAAGTGGAAAATAATTACTTCCGAGTGGAATACTTGTCATGAACAGAAGCAATGGCAGTTTGCAAATGATCCAACCTATTGAGCTACAAAATGGCAAAAAGAGGCAAAAAAGTAGCCTTGCAGCTTCCCCGAAACCTGGTTCGAACAGGTGACCTTCAGGTGGCATTCCATCAATTACAGCCCAACGCTCTTCCAACTGAGCTATTCGGGGATTGGTTGTTGCGGTCCGATCCAGTGAATCCAGTATAGGTAGCATGCTGGAGGTGCAGCGCAATGCATGCAGGTGGTCGACAAACTGAATGCCCACGCAAACCACATGAAACAAGACCAATGATGTGGCCGGTGACGACAAGCGGTAACAGAGAGTTTGGCTAGAACGCAACGGGGAAATACCTCAAACGGAGGGTTTTACATGTGCGCCGAAGCCGGCTGGTTGGAATTGGGAGAAATTATCATATGCATTCTGGTATTATTCAACTGCGGTTGGGCAGCTCGGCGTCCTGCTGACCTTGGGGGGGCGCGTCAACGGGCATCACATGGGCCTGGCGCATGAACCCACCCAGTGTGTCTTGTTTCAAACACTGCTCCATTCAGGAGCTCTGCAGCATGCGACCCCGAGGTACCAGGTTTTGACGCACTCGGGCTGCATGTTCCCTGTGCGCCAGGCCAGGTATGGTTGGATGCGGATGAATAGCTGCTTGTCTTGGATTTTTCTTTTGGAGCCGTGCCCCGTTATGCTTGTTGCTTTTCCCGTCTCTTTGCTATATTCGAGTCGGGCAATGATTGACCAATTCCTGGGTATCTATAATTTCTTTCTTTCAACAACTCTTGCTCTAGGTTAAACTTTTTTGAGGCCGCTTCACAGTTCGTCTTCGTCTTCCAGCTCTTTTTCTGCCCTCCGGACCTGTCGCTCGGCTGCTTCCACTCTGGATTCGAGATCGGCGACGACGTTTGAGTTGTCGAGCACGCCGCTCTCGTACCACGACCGGATCAGCCTCTCGCTCCGTCTTCGTAGCTCAGCAGTCTCGGCTGCCTGGGCAATTTGTGTAGCTTCGATGGCCTTCATCCGGTCCTTCAGCCCAATGAGAGCTGCGCTCTCCGCCGGGTCGGGAATGGGGCTGTCTTTGATGGCGGTCAGGGAGGATAGAGTGGAGGGAAACGCGGACGCGGAGGCGAGGACTATGGACTGGACGGCATCGGTAGTGAGCTGCGAGGGGGGCTCCGAGGGGTCGGCAGTGTGAAAGAAGTCGGGGTGTGCTTTATCTGGGACAAATTGAGCTTCAGATCGCGGGGGAGGGGGGAGGCATTGGCAGCGCCGTACAAATTTTGAGGAGCTCCCCGTAGACGCGGATCTTGGTGGTCAAGAGGGAGAAGCGGCGCTCGAGCTCGCCAATCTTGTCGACGGCAGAGTACTCCTCCGCCAGCGACGGGGACACGGCCTGGCCGCAGAGCAGGTGCTCGACGCGCAGGAGGCGCGACTCGAGCAGGTCCAGCGTGGACAGCGTCGTCTCGTCCATGGTTGGTGGTGATGGGTGGCGGGCGGGATGGCAGAATATGTGGCCTCGATGACAGGATGACGGGACAGGGGCGGGCGGTGAGGGCGAGAAAAGTGGGGTGTCAGTCAGTTTAAAGTTGTAGTTCGTTGTCAAGATCATGAATAAAGAGAGCGTTGTGGCACTAGATTATCCGGCGCCGCATATTAAGATGGGCAAGGGACCGTGGATCAGCGGCGGACTCTCCGGGGGGGAGGAAAAGCATGAGGGCGTGTCAACCTAGCCCCTGGGCATTCCGCTCTACGTGTAACTCGCAATTTGGGTGCAGTGAGGCATCGTATCGCCGTACGCATTCGCATTCCGGAGCTTGCTCGTACGGACTCTGGCAGAGGCCCGCCCCCAGACGTCATTCTCTAGTGAGTTACAGCGCAGAGCCCGGAGTCACAGCCCTGGCACAGCCCCTTAGTGATGCGCCGGACAATTCAGGCCAGGGTCCCGCTGCGGGCGCTGATTGGCCGTGTGGCTTGTGAAACCACTGTGAGCGCGTACCCCGGCGGGCCAGCGCCAGGGACAACCGGTTAGCCCCGCTGACCGCTGGCCTGCCTGGGCTTGGCGGTTGGCTTCAGGGCTGTCAGTCAAAGCATCGTGGCCGCCTGCAAAAAAAGGAACGGGGCAGCGAAATCCGTCTCCTGGGGCCGCTTTCCTTTTCCTTCTACAACTCCTCGCCAACCGCCTCGAGACTGCTTGCGCCCTCCATCGCCAACCCGTCGCCCGTCTTCATCGCGACTGGAGGCATTATCTCTTTGGGGCCTTTGTGCCGCAGGACGGCGCACAGTCGCATTCTGCATTGGCAGTGGCAGCGGCAGCCGACACTAACCAAAAGAGTTGACGCCATCTGACTCGCCACGCCCCTCTACTTTCGCTGGCCGGTAGCCGGTCTCTCTCCCTTTGCTCCTACAACAACCCGCGAACGAACTCGCAGATCCACGATCCGATCCCCGAACAGCGCCCCCTGCATCATTATTGTTTCTTTTTCTGGTTTCTTCGGTTCCTTTCAAGCTTCGACGACGACGAGCGACCACGTTCCCGCCAGCCTATTCTATGACGACCTACTCGAGCATATCTGATGGAAACGCTGAAAACACGACAAGTGACGGCGTCATGTCTAGGTGAGACTTTTCGGCTGCTCAATCGCGAGAGCTTTTTGGGTGTCGCGTGCCTCTTACTGACTCGTTTTGCCCTTATCGCAGAACTCGACACCGCGGACACAAGGATGGCGGCCAGGGTGGCCAGGCCACCACGGTGAGCAGCGTCGTGAACCTGCTCAACACCAGTACGTCCAAAACGGAACTATGTAGCTGATTTATAGCTTGCTAATGAAGCCCCCAGTTGTCGGAGCTGGCACGCTTGCCATGCCCTCGGTCATGTCCCACATGGGTATTATGCTGGGTGTCCTGATGATTGTCTGGTCAGGAATTACCTCCGCCTTTGGTCTTTATCTTCAATCTCGATGCGCCCGATATCTCGAACGAGGAAGCGCCTCCTTCTTTGCTCTATCACAAATTACCTACCCAAACGCCGCCGTCATATTCGATGCCGCAATCGCCATCAAGTGCTTTGGCGTGGGAGTTTCCTACATGATCATTATCGGTGATCTCATGCCGGGAGTTGTCCAGGGCTTCTCGAGCGGAGTGACAAACTACCCATTTCTGCTCGACCGAAACTTTTGGATCACCGCTTTCATGCTCCTTATCATTCCTTTGAGTTTTCTGCGAAGACTAGATTCTTTGAAGTACACCAGTCTTGTCGCTCTTGTTTCTATTGGATACCTTATCGTTTTGGTCGTTTACCATTTTGCTGCTGACAAGCACGCCGACCCTCGGAGTATCCGCGTCATCCAGTGGGGTGGGGCGGTAGAGATGCTCAGCGCCTTTCCCGTCGTTGTTTTTGCTTACACCTGCCACCAAAATGTTTGTCCCGCTCTTTGACATAGTTGTGGGAATTTCGCTAATTTGTTTTAGATGTTTTCTATTTTGAATGAACTCAAGAATAACTCTCCTTCAAGCGTTGTGGGAGTTGTTGGCCTCAGCATTGGCTCAGCTGCTTCCATCTACATCTTAGTGGCTATTACCGGCTACATTACCTTCGGCAATGCAGTCGTTGGAAACATCGTTTCCATGTGTATGTTGATCCGCGGTCTTTGAGTTTCGGTTCACTTCGCTAACATGTGACAGATCCTACCGGGGCTGCATCGACCATTGGCAAGGCAGCTATTGTCATCCTGGTGACATTCTCTGTCCCACTCCAAGTCCACCCTTGCCGTGCTTCCCTCGATGCCGTTTTGAAATGGCGCCCTGGCAACTCCAAGCAGACTACTGGGCGAACCGCCTCACCGCTCCTTAACACGGCTGCTCCTCCACGGGGAGACCACGCAGGAGGCAGCATGTCCGACCTTCGCTTTGCTATCATCACCACTTGCATTCTCATTCTTGCTTACATTACCGCTTTGTCGGTTACTAGCCTTGCCCGTGTTTTGGCCTTCGTTGGCAGCACTGGTTCTACATCGATCAGCTTTATCCTTCCAGGCTTGTTTTACTACAAGATCAGCGACCCAGACAGTCTCTTTCATCAGCGCCTTGTCAAGGAAGATGACGACATTGATGAAGAATCTGACTCTGACGTGGAAGAGTCAGCTGCCCTCGCTCAGAGCACCACCAGCATTGCGAGCATGGCTAGCAACCTGAGCTCCCACAGCACCTCCAACCCTTGGCGATGGCGAAGGAAGTGGCGATGGGACCTTGAGCACATTTCGCACTCCACCTTGCGACGCATGTCCCTCGCCCTCGCCATCTACGGATTGGTGGTCATGGCGGTGACACTGGGATTCAACATTTTCTTCACCATCACTCACTAGATTTTCGTTCCTTAGTTCATAACGGCCGCATACAGTATAAGTAGATACATGTTGGCTACGGGGTGGTTCATGGGTTGTACACCGGCGTCTTGACAGCGAGTTTGTAGTCGCTTTTTAGCATATGTAGATGACGGCGTTGGAGATAGAGATTGCATTTTTTGGACACGCATCATAATATAAGTGTCTAATCGTAACTGCACCGACTTGTTCAGAAGCACGCATTTTTAGTCATGGCAATCCGACCAAATCTGCAGAAGTATTGTACATTGGGCCATTGCTCGTTTCCACGTGAAGCAGCACCACCCACCCCAATGGATTCTAGGACCAGTCTCCTCGCTGCAGGATGCTGCCGGGTCCGTTCATAGTCCCCCTAGCATCAACCTCGACCCAACGCCCAGAAATGCTTTTTTTTTGGTACATATCATACACCTTCTCCCATCTCTGCCCAGCCGCAAGCGAAACAGTCGGAAACTTCGTCCTTATATCCGGTAATTCTTCGTCTCCAGAACCTTGGGCTTGGGGTTCGGTGACGGGCCGAACTTCTTGTTGGGCATGAGGTTGATCATGGAAAACAGTCGCCAGACGGTGTCGGTGGGCTGGGCGCCTACACCGAGCCAGTACCGGGCCCGGAACGGGTCGAGGTTGATGTCCTTGTGAAGCTTGCCATTGTCGGTGTACGGGTCGGGCTTGGGGATGGGGTCGTAGGTGCCGATGACCTCGAGAGGGCGAGAGTTGCGGGCCGTTCTGCGTGGGGAGGAGAGAGAGGCATGTTAGCAATTCGGGGTTCCATTCGTTATTGTCGTCTGATGAAAATATTCAATCGGGTGAGGCCGGGGGATTGGAGAGCGGGGAGGAGGCGTACCGGGCGTGGGCGACGACAATGTTGTAAAAGGGCGAGTTGCGGCGCCCGAAGCGGGCGAGACGGATCTTGACGACCATGGCGGCGACGGGGGAGATGGGCGTGCTGGCTCAATTGACGACCACCGACAGTCACTGTGAAGCATCGCCGCTCAATGGCGATGGTGGATAATTTCCACACGGAGATGTGGAGAAACAATCTTCCGCTCTGACCAACCAGCGCGATCATCGATTCGCCCCATCCAGTCCGTATTGACAGCACTAGCACTGTGCTTGTGCTTGGTGATGTCGGTTATACGCATGTCAAACGATCGGGAAACACCATTACTTCAGTTCGACGTCACCAGTTGTTTTCCTTGGAATTACTCACTTAACGTAGCTCATATGTCATTTTTCGATTAAAATTACAATTTATTTTTCGCAACTCGTCAAAATTACTTCATTATGGCGTTCAAGGTGATCATCTTTACACAAACCGAAAGCAAGACAGGGGCTACCTGCTGACAAACTGATAGACTCTCGGAGCCAAGGCAGCCGCTGCTCTGGACCAGGAGCTCATGAGTACGGGGGCGTTTTCCATTGACCAGCTCATGGAGCTCGCTGGGCTTTCCGTCTCCCAGGCAGGTCTGTTGCCACCATTCCCCATGGCATGCATGGTAGGGAGCGTGGTTTTTGGTTACTTACAAGACTATTCGCGATTCAGTGTACCGTCTTCAGCCGCTGAGCAAGGGCAAGAGAATCCTTGTGGCTTGCGGCCCGGGGAATAACGGTAAGAGCCAGGGCTATGCCATGTATACCACCGTCCACTGACTTTGACCTAAGGGGGTGATGGACTGGTGGCCGCTCGCCACCTCCGCCACTATGGCTACCAACCAACCATTTTCTACCCAAAGCGTAGCAAGAACGAACTGTATCAGGTGAGCCCATTTTTTAATGCTGTTCCGTCGTCAAAATTTCATACTATTGGCGTCTTTGGTAGGCCGCGAAAGAGAAAGGACCGGGCAAATGGTAATCGGGGCGGGGGCTCCGGATATTCCAGTGGATGGATGTATTTGTTTCTATGGATCTTGGCTTTCATCGTGTGTTTTTCCATTCCATGGAATCGTTGACGAGGAGTCGGCATTCCGGAGCCACCCATTACCTTTCATTCATCCGTCCAATTACTTCTCCAAGTCTCGAGATGTTTTTCCCTTTGTCCTAAGAATGAATTCCTGCTAACCGCGTGCGCAGCGACTCGCAAAACAGTTGGAAGACCTCGATGTCCCTTTTGTAGATGACTTTTCCGTAGCTATAGGATCGACTGATCACGTCGTGGATGCGATTTTCGGTTGGCACTTCGCCCCTGGTTTTGGTGGTGTGATTGCTGACGTTCCAAAACCACCCCATAGGATTCAGTTTTTCGGGTGAAGTTCGTGAGCCGTTTCCTGCCGTGATCCAGGCTCTTCAGGAAACCAAGTTGCCGGTCACGTCGGTTGATGCTCCCTCGTCGTGGGATATCGAAAACGGCCCTCCCAAATCCGGCCTCGGAAGTGCTTTTATGCCTACCGCGCTCGTCAGTCTGACGGCGCCTAAGCCGTTGGTGAAGCATTTCAACGGTCGTCATTTCATCGGCGGACGGTACATACCACGACTGGTATATTAAGAGTAATGTAGGCTAATCCCTGACGCAGGTTCGTTTCGCCCTCTATTGCCAAAAAATACGATTTCGAGGTTCCAGAGTATGAAGGTATCGATCAGGTGGTTGAGGTCGGGTCGAAAGGGCAAAAGCTGTAAGGCCGCATTTGCAGGTGCCAGGCAAGTGAGGTTGAGATGTGCCACTTCTGATGGTTGACTGTCTTGGTGGCTTTTCTTCTTCTTCTTCGGATAATGCTACATGACACGGCACCCACCCCTCAGACTGTTTGGGCAGACTGGGCTTGGGCACTGTCCGTCTCGCATGTCATTACGAGCGAGCAGCAACCCCCTGGGGCAGAAGAGCAGTGGAGGGTGGAAGTCGTGACAGAACTCAACATAGACGAGATAATCTTTCCCGCAGACCTGGCATTCGGCGGTATGCTGCTTGCACATTTATCGTGAAGCTCTGGTTATCCTTGAACAAGCTTTGAAGTCCAGGAAGGGGTGGTAGCGGATGTTGAGAGAGGAGGTGAGACCTTGCACAAACGACATGGGCGGTGGACAGGGGGAGAGGAGAAATATAAGTGAGCAAGAGAAGTAGGGAGAGGGGAAATTTTTGCAGGCAGGCAGGCAGGTACGATCCAGCCAGTTGATGTCCGCAGTGGCAGCAGTAACCTCTGGAAGCAATTCCTGATCAATGGTCGGATAGGGCTGATATAAAGGATGTGGCGCTGGTTGTCGTCCCGAATGGAGCAACGGGTTGCCACTGCGGCAAGGTGCCCCAGCCGGAGCTTAATCGTGTCGCTGGCCCGGGCTGGGATGGGACTGGAACCGGAGGGAACCTGTACCTGTACCTGGGCGTACCCGTACTTCTTCGGTCTACCCCCCAAGCCAAGACGTCAGACTAGGCGGCCTCGTGGCGAAAGGGGAACATGTCGACAGGCGGATGATACCGCAGCGATGAAGCAGAGGCATGCGACAGCGAGCCATTTTGAATAAAGAAGTAAAAGCTGTGCGTGTTCTGGCGGGCAGCTCTGCTGGTCAAACAGTGTCTCCCATTTCGGGTCAGGAGTCCAGGAGCCGGAGCATTTGCTCCTTGACCCGCCTGATAGGCGGGGGCGGCAATGCGGCGCTTACAAAAGGAAGCGAGCGTAAAGGGGTCCGCTTTTCTCTGCTGTCTTTGAGCCATCGGGGTCCAGCATGGCCATATCCCCGTGGCATCGCAGAGCGGGCTTGACGTTGACGCCCGGCGACTCTACGAACCGTGACCGATCGGGGTAGCATCTCGAGTGACTCTCGAATCGCTTCGAACCTTGTCGACAGGAGCGCCTGAGCACCGTGGGGGATGGGGCAGGGCGTGTCATTGAGCGGAGATGGGGGCGTGTGATCCCGCCACACTTACGCCATCGAAATTTAGTCTGGACAAGACGTGCATGTCCGCTTCCTCGAGGCCTGTTGATGGGCGCCGTTAGCGCAGCACAACACGTCTCTCCCGGGCCCCTAAACAGAGTTGACCCCGTTGTATCGCCGGGCCGTTGCGCTCGCAAAAAGGGTTGAAGACGACAGGACAGACCTGGATCTCCTCGCCCCGATGTTTTTCGAGAGTTGGCCGGGGCTTGAGCTTCGGGCGCTACAGGCCCCGAGCCGTCACGTCAGGTCAGGGTCCTCGAGGTGGTCCGCGTTACGATCTGGGCCGGGGGGCCCACGATCCGGCCGATAGCTCGTTGCCAGACAGATCGCCGTCATGTATCGAATTGCGATTTGGAATTGGAAGCTCTGAGGCCATCCAAACTCTACGCCCCAACTCAATGGCTATCTGTTGCGACTTGATATTCCAGAACCTTCACTCGCTATTCCACCCTCCAATCTGTCCCACCCATTCATCACCGCTTTCAGCCAGACACACCGAAAAAGAAAAAGGAAAAAAATTTAAAAAAGAGTTGGATCATGGTTCACCACTTTCAACTCAACCCACCCTGACATGAGGGGAACAGCGAACTAAAACGCGGTCGCATGAAACATGCCATCCCGGGACAGGGTTCACCCAAAATCTGCGCGGAGCCTCAGGTGCATCAGTAGCCTAAATGGGGCACACCGTGGGCGGTCGAGACCGAGACCGACATATCTGCTCTCAATGGCTTGGCTCGGCAAATGTTGCTCGATCACAATCACATCTCGAGCCGTGCGGGATCCCGTTGAATATCGGGAGCCAATTCTCTGCCTCTGTCCTTCATTTGGAATCCTTCCACGTTAGCGTTCCCGGCAACATCCGCTGACAGGAACCAGCGCGCTGGCAGATACGCGTGTGGGCCGCAAGTGTGGCGCGGACCTGGCGCGGACCTGGGGTTACTCGTAAGACAGCTCTGAAGTGTCACCGGCGAAAGCCACCGTCGTCAACATGTCGCGCGCTGGTCGTAGGGGTCGTCGAGAAGCTGCCATCAGGCCAAGCCCCGCTGTCCGAATTGGATGCTGAGCCAGTGCCAGTGGTCCACCCCCATGGCAACCCCAATGCCCCCGAGACAGACGCAGACACACGTCTTGGCTGGCATATCGCAGCGCACCTCGACGCCTCAACGCCTCAACGCCTCGAACCTGGACCCCCGACGCTGTGCTGACCACAACCATGGCGCACAGCTAGCGGGAGTGATGCGTCACATGCTGTCCGCTTCGACAATTCCTCCGTCATTCAGCCATTCTGCGCGGGCACGAATGGAAGCGATCGACATATGATTGTGGCTTGACCCTGCAGCCCTTGGACCCCTGCCCTGCCCTGTTGGTGCTGCGTTGGGCTCCATTCGCTCTCGAGCTTCGAGACCCTTCGATTGCCACACCCACACACGCAACCCAACTTGGACACCACCACTTCGGACTAGGGGGCTAGGCATGTCGCCAATACAGACAAAGTAGGTACAAGTGGATCGGCGGGGCAGACACACATTACATGCACATTCAAGCATTGCGCACCCGCGAGCGGTGTGGGAGAAAACTTCCGCTCCACAGCCAGGCACCATCCTCTCAACGGGGGCGGAGAGGCTTGTCCGGGGTGGATCCAGCAATGAAGCACCGAGATGATCCCTCTTCCATTGGCCCAGCTTTGACGAGAAGTACTCTGGGAACCCCAGGGTCCTTTTTTATCGCCCGGTTCTGTGGCGGAGGATTTGCTCCTCGCGTGCTGCCGGCGCGGGTTCCGGGTTTGATGGGCTCGTTGAGGGGAACGACCCGACAACCTGGGACCCCGCCCGGACCGAACGGGCTGTGAAGTGGGGGCCACCCATGATCGACATATCGGTTCCCAGAAGCCTCATTGACGTCATTGCACGCCAATTTCGAAGACCCTGGAAATCCAACGCAACTCGAGAAGTTTCGATGCAGAGACAGCCTCAACAACAGGCTTTTCATTCCTATGCGTCCCATATGCTCATGGTGACGTCACATCATTCTTTTTTCAACTCTATTGCGAGGCATAAAATATTCCTGCACTCTCTGCTGCAACCTTGGCTATTCTCCCACGCCAACCCACAGACTTTAATGTCGGAACGCATATGCAACTTGGAACCATCTCTGCAAACAGGGCCCACGCGTTGACCATCATACCATTCTAAAATTGGATAGGGATGTGACCACAACCGGTTATTGGCCCAGCCTATTCATCTTGGGCACCGAGGTGAAAGCGCCATCACGGCTTCTCGTTGGGTCGCCACTCGTATGCCGGTGATATTGACGGCCGACTAATCGGTTTCCCGGTCATATGCTGCGCGCCGCATGCCGTTGCCGAGTTGACATGGCATCCCGCAGCCCCTTGTCGTCCTACTAACACGATGGGGGGAAGGATCCTCGCGTACTCTCTAGTTTCCTCCTTCCCGTCCGTGTGCTTGCGTCTCCTTTGCCCCAGCTGACTCGGTGACTCAGAGTGGGCTTGGATGAGGCACCTCTATCTGCCAATGCCTTCACCCGAGTATGCATATTAGAAACAGCCCCTCGAGGCGTGGTCGCGGCTTTGTGGATTTCGCCACAAAGTGGCTTGCCGTAGCTGCTAATATCCAGGATAGCCTTGATTATAGACAAGATTCGGCAGTTGGTATCACGACTCTTGTGGTTCGAGTCGGTGTGATGGTTATCAACGGCCCGGTTTGGGTGGGTTGGCTGCCTCTTGGGTGACGCGGATGCCATCAGAATTTGAGGCCGGTGTCAAGTCAGCTGGTACATGTACAATCTTCTACATCGGCCCTTTTCACTAGTTGACACGTTTACAAATGTAAAATCAAAATGTTGTGACAGTCATGTGTAAGCCATCTGGAGATGGTGGTTGAAGCTTGAAAGTGGAAAACTCCGAGGCTCGAGAATTAATGGGTGGCAAAAAGACCGCGGCTTTGGCTGGATTTTAATTCTATTAATTCACGTCCATGTGATTGTCCGGGGCGGAATCGTGAACTCTGTTCCCCTGAAGATCATAGATCCAAGGGAAACAGTTTGCCGATCTGATGCCGGTTTCACGCACCGCGATCCAGTGGTGCATGATGATCAACGGTATAATGCAAGACAAAATGATCGTCAAATTATAAATTATGCTCTCGGGCATTACAGATCTAAACCGCTGCCGAGCTTTTACAGCCAGCCATTGTGGCACGTACTCCCTTCATTCAGAGGAAGATTGTTTGTGGGCAGTTGGAACGAGGTGATATGTCAGTATTCGTCCGCGATTCGACCATCTGAATTTCAGTTTTCAGGGCTAGGGCTCGCAGAAATTTCATGACCATGCCTCCAGATTTCTCCGCAGACTGATGCTCGGTTTGTTGATGGCGTGGCGTGTTCACTTGGACAATCTGGCCTCGTTGCCAACGTCTTGTCTCAAACATCTACTCGTGGTCATGTGGCATAAGGAAGCGTGGTGTTTCCCATTTTATGTGTCTAAGAAGACGAAACGGGATACAGTCGCTTGCTTTAAAAACTGTCTCGGCGTCTCTTGTGAAAGCTATGAATGAGTTGCTGGAATTGGGGGGCCGGGGATGGGGGTCAAGTAAAGGACTTGAATGACCTGACACTACACCACCCCGAATATACTCCGGAGCACAGAATGAGGTTGAAAAGAGTCGTGAAATTTTAAGTGATGGTATTTTTTGGGCAAAAAAGGAGACCTGTGGAAGGAATTTGATGTTGAGTGGCGAGGAGTAGGCGCTAAGCCTTTATAATTACTAAGTAAAAGCCTTGACGCCAAGATAACCTGAGGCGTGGTGGCAGAGTGGTCTAATGCGTATGACTAGAAATCATATCTCTTCGGAGGCGTCTGTTCAAATCAGGCCCACGTCGGCTTATTCTTCTTTTTCCTGCTCAGCAGTGCCAATTCCCACTTAGTTATTTCAGCCAATTGTCAATTGCACAGTAGAATGGCGATATCTTTCGCTCTCTAACCTTTTTAGCCGACACAGTCGTACCGCCTGCCAGCAGAAGTTCTTTTTACCTGCCAAAAGCACCATAGTGCAGGCTGGGTTAGGACTTTATGTTCCAGACCTGCAGGGATCTTTGTGTCCCTTACGGGTTACCCAAAATGATAGAATAAACTGCCAGTTGGAGCTGTCGGCAAACCCCCGACGGCGTGTACACAAAACCCCGACTTCCTCAGTACCCAAGCATGTCACTTTTGCATGCACACCACTTTTTCTACACAGTATCGACAACCTCTGCACAGCATGCCGCTCCACCTTCGCGACGCAGCATTCGATGATGGGCCCAGCATCGCACATGTCATGTCCAATGCTTTTTCCAACGATGCATTTCACAAGACGCTATTTCCCGACGTTAGCGTGGAAAGGCAAATCGCCAGCGGGTTGGCGCTCTGGCCGCGCAGTTATTCTGACCAGTCGGCTCATTACAAGACGGTTGTAGATACAGAGACCGGTCACATCGTTAGCTACTCGAAGTGGTCATTTGGATTCACAAGCGTGGGGGATGAGCTGCGAAAAGCTGGTATTCAAGAATTCTTTTTTTCTTTGTCTTTTCATCTTCAACACAATGCAAGCGCAAAAGCTGATCTCTTCTGTATCAATTCAATAGCTCCCATCACTCCAATTGATAAAAAAGTCACGGATGGGCCAACTAAACCTGAAGGCGTTGACGATGAATTTGCCACTGCATTCAGTGAAAAGGCTGCAGCCATGCGCACCCGGATTCTTGGAGAACGGCCCCATATTCGTATGTAACCTCCTTTGAAGGCTCGCTACAGTATTATGTAACGCCTACCCGATGCACTGTCTGATTCTCCATTTACATGCAGATCTCATCTTGATGGCAACTCTGCCTTCGGCCCGTGGCAGGGGAGCCGCATCGTTGAACCTCGAGTGGGGCGCCAAGATTGCGGATGAGAACGACCTCGCCTGCTGGGTTGAAGCGTCTGCGGTAGCAAAGCCGTTATATGAGAAATTTGGGTTCATTACACAGGGTGAGATTTTGTCGCCGCTGAGTGAGAAAGCGGGCGGGGGCGATTATGTGCACACGGTCATGATGCGAGAGCCGAGGGTTGTGGAAGCGACTTGTTAGTGCCTTTTACTGATAGGGGCTGGGGCACAGCAGGCACATGCCACTCCACAACGAGATGTTAATGACAAGATGAAGTTGGAATAAGCACAAAATGAACACTCGCATCTGGATCTATACTTAATCGCTGGTTTGTCGGTGTTCGGGAGGATGCGGGTACGCTGCTCGACCCTGATGAAGGCAGGTGGGCCAGCGGGACGTTTGATTGGATTCCAGTGCCGTGGTGGACGCGCACTACGGTGCCGAACAGCCGCATGACAACGCGAATTGTGCCTGCGACACGGCCAAGTGACGACGACATCAACGGCTCAACTCTGTTCTCACGGCGCACTCTCCTCGGGCCAATTGGCTTCACCTGTGACTTCCCGTCTTTGCATCGCGATTGGCCGTCACCTGACCGCGCTGGCCAGACCCTTTGGTGCAACGCCTGCGACTACTAGTACAGGTCGGCGACCCCTTGTTAGTGACCAACCTCCAGAACCAGACTGGGCTGTAGAGCACGCGACACGCCACAACCCATAAAGTTGCCCCCTTTGACACACCTCGGAGCCTTCCCCCGTGACGCCAAGTCCCAGATCCAGCCATGAACCGCACGTCTCGCACAGACGAGCCTTGGGAGGAAGACGGGCTCAACCAGAGCCCCAGCCCGCTGTCCAACGACCTGACCACCAACCAGGACCTGAATGGAACTGTCAATGCCAGGGCGCTCAAGCGAGATGACCAGAATCGCATGACCGGCGAGCCACCGCCCATTGCGTCGGACAGATCTGATCTGGACCCCGGCTTGGCAGTTGGCAAGAATCGTTCCATGCTGGCCAATGGAAATTCCATTGGTCAGCGCTCGGGGGAGGAGTTGCCATCTGCTCTGGCAACTTCTCTCCCACCACCCGCGCCGTCTGTCATGCCTCGCACCAGGTCCAACCCGGAGGGCACAGATGGCTCGACCCTGCTCGACCGCGCCAAAAAGGTCATCGTCAAGTATGGGTCTTTCGTAGGACCGGGATTCATGATTGCCGTTGCGTACAGTAAGTGCCTTTGTCTCATCTTCGCTCCAACGTGGTCAAGCGATAAACTAACGGCTTTTGTGCCAAGTCGATCCCGGAAACTATTCCACAGACGTCGCAGCTGGAGCCACTTACCGCTTTAAGCTGCTGTTTGTTATTCTTCTTTCCAACTTGTTTGCAATTCTCCTCCAGACTCTCTGCATCAAGCTGGGAACAGTCACGGGGCTCAACTTGGCGGAAGCCTGCCGAGCCTTTCTCCCACGATGGCTCAACATCATTCTCTACCTCTTTGCTGAGGCGGCTATTATCGCAACCGATATTGCGGAGGTATGCGATCTGAGACAACTCTTGGGTGCCATAGGATATTGACGAATTGACAGGTGATTGGTTTTGCAATTGGATTGAACCTGCTTGCGCCCGCGGTGCCTCTGGTTGTCGGCTGTGCCATCTCAATTCTTGATGTCATGATTATCCTCTTTTTTTACAGACCGCATGGATCTATGAGAGGCTTGAGGGTATTCGAGTACTTTATCGTGTGCCTGGTTCTTGCCGTTGTTGTTTGCTTCTGCGTTCAACTTGCCATGCTCAAGGATACGCCAGTTGGCCAAGTCTTTAAAGGTTACTTGCCTTCAAGTGCGCTGATCCAACAAAAGGGGTGAGTTTTGTTTTGTGCACGCCCTTTTTTTTTGGCATTGTTGTCTGACGGTAACTAGTTTGTACCAGGCATGCGGAATTCTTGGCGCAACAGTCATGCCGCATAGTTTGTATCTCGGATCGGGCATTGTTCAACCTCGCCTGAGAGCTTATGATGAACAACACGGCTTCTTGCCCGCAGGGCCTTCAGCACCTTCAATTCATGAGAGCGATAAGGAAAAGGAAGTCTACGTCCCGTCGCTGAGTGCTATTCGTTACTCAATTCGATACTCGACGGCGGAGCTGGCCATATCCCTCTTTACTTTTGCCCTGTTTGTTAACTCGGCTATTCTCATCATTGCTGGAGTCTCCTTGTACGGCAACTCGAATGCCGCTGATGCGGACATTTTCAGTATCCATACCTTGCTTTCCAAGACTGTCTCACCCGTAGCGGGTACCATATTCGCATTGGCATTGTTGCTGTCTGGTGTGTCTGCCGGCATAGTCTGTACTATTGCCGGACAGATGGTGAGCGAAGGAGCGATCAACTGGAAGATGCGTCCCTGGCTTCGGCGACTTATGACTCGAAGCATTAGCATTACGCCCAGCATCATCATTGCTGGAGCGGTAGGTCGCACAGGCCTCAGTGCGGCACTGAACGCGTCGCAAGTCGTGCTCAGCGTCGTGTTGCCGTTTGTCACTGCCCCTCTGATTTACTTCACCTGTTGCAAGAAGTACATGACGGTCGAGTCTACAAGGGCTGAGCTTCCAAGTCGTGTCGTTGTGAGTGAGGGAGATGCAGAATCGGTGCGATCGACTCATTCTGTAACGATGGAAAATTCCTGGCTTATTGCTATCCTGGCCGTGTTGGTTTGGATCGTCATGGCCGCAATGAATGTCGCCAATCTCGTGCTCCTTGGAAAGGGCAACTAGTATTTAAAATGAAAAGCATTGAGTTCAGCCGATGGTGGGATTGGCTGGCTGGTTTGGTCCCAGCTGCTGTTGGCAGCATTTGGGTGATGATCCAATCTCGGGGTCCGCCTTGGTAATTTGGCAGCAATTGGGCTGAAACATCGGCGACCCGAGACCCGAAAATTTGTTCCTAAATAAAAGCAAGAAAATTTTACCGTTATTTTTGGATTCATGACGTAGATATTCAAGCATTTTGTGGAGGCCTCTGTCGAAGTTTAACAACGATCCTCGCCGAACACCTGGGTTGCTTCGGGTTAGTTTTCGATGAAATCCTCAACTAACCACTTACTCTCTAGTATTTTCTAGCAGCCTGACCCTTTGAGAGGCACGAGACAGGTCTAGACCGCGCTTCAATTGGCTGCCCGCGTTATCAGATCATGGTTGCCACGAGGGAATGCCCGATGAACACGTCCACGGGCAGGGGTGCTCCTTTCATTTGGAAGCCGAGTGTAACCCCGGCCCCAAAAAAGACGATTGGCTGGAACGCTTGCACATCCACTTCTGACAACTCTTTTTGCACAACATCACGCCACTTTTCAACTCTGTGACTCCGGTCCGAGCGGCATGTGATGCAGTTTGCGGACTTTCCCGGTACCGGAGAGGATGACCGAGGTCAAGAATGACACCTTTTGAATTCCTTAATGTAATGGTCCATGCAACATTGACTTGCGCTTAATTCTGCAGTTGAAACCGGTCTGTTGCACTCTCTTTTCCTGCATCCTGCATCCTGCAGCCAGCCAGCCAGTCCATCAGAGTTGTGCATCTATTCCCATTTCCCAATAACCCACACCCGTGGTTCGCTGCGATTTGTTCCTCAGCAGTCTTATTTCGCGTACTTTGAACCTTGCTGACATTAATTTGCCACTCTAAAAAACAACACCTTGGCAAAGAGCCATCCGGACACGCTGCGCAGAAGAAGAAAGAAAAAGAAAAAAGAACCGCGCTTTCTTCAAAAGGGACAAGATGATTGTCACCCGAGCCATCTCTGTGACCAACTTTGTGGTGGCCAGCTCCGCGCTGTGCTTCCAGGTTTTCGTCCTGTACCCCTGGCACAAGGAGCTGGATGCGGGATTTGAGGACCTCAAGAAGGAGCACCTCAAGGTCCTGGACGCCGTGGGAGCCAGCCTGAGCGAGCAGCAAAAGGCCAACTTTGCCAACAAGTTCAACACGCTCAAGACGCAGAGCAGCAGCCGATGGTGGTGGTCTTAGAAAAGAAAAAAAAACCCACCATGCACTCCCCCTTAACTTGACGTGTTTGACGAGGGGTTCATCGTGACGCGGCGGACGCCCCATGAGAAACTGGATGCGCTCTCCCTCATTGCATGGAACACTGCACACCTTTGGAACGGACCACACCGCGTGCTGCGAAATCAGACGCCTGCTTTTCCCACAACAAAGGATGTTGACGGGGGGGACACACCCTTCCCGCTGATCGACAAATGCTTCGGCAACACGACTTGTTTTTTTTTCCTTCTTACTACCAAATCATCAAGGTTTTATTATGCAGAAAGGCTGGAAGCGGAGGAATTGGTTGCGCGATTACGACAACAAGAACCAAATAGAGGACAGTGTCGGCCTACACACACGCACGCGTCTTACGACGGTATTATCATCTCTCATTCTCAGATTAGTTAGACAGCAAGAATTTCATTAGGACATTCTCTTTAGACAAGAAAATTCATAACGTATCAATTACGCGTCCTGGGCGTTTGCTGTGTCGATGTGATCTGGATGCAGGATGGGGTCGATGCATCCTCGAAGCTACTTTGCTGTGTCCCAGACAAGATTGATGGAATGCGGGTAGACTTCATATCGAGAAGCAAATGGGCGGCAAACTTTGAGCAGAATGAAGATGAGGAGTAACCTAGAGGACTGCTGAGCAAGACAGCACCCGCTGCAGTTTCTTCAAGTGGTTATTCTTGGGATTAGCCATTTGCATTCCCCTTTCTGCAATCTTACCCTTGAATGAGTCAAGAGAGGTCCTTCTCTACCCGCACTGGCTGCACAACATTAATCCTGGCCAAAATAATTACAAATGTTCAAAGGGATAATAAGCCTAAACAATCTTAAGAGATTATCTCTAGGTAAGGGTATTTATTTAGGTATTACCTTTATTTATTTTAGCTAAAAATAACATGATGTGTGGTCCTTTTGCCGCAAGGTTTCGAACTGACAATCATTTATGGGTTGTGTTGTATTGATGGAAGCGTATTCGATAGGAGACGAAAACATGGGCATCGCGAATGCATTTCGGTATCCTCGTTTACTCTTAGGCTACGCACATGAACATTGGAAAAGCCAAGCTGCGTGACTCAAGGTTCCTTTCGTCCAGAGGATTTAAGTTGATTGTTATTTGGTTCGGGCCAAAAGACGTAGACGACCAAAGTAACCCAAAACGCAATTCGTATGTCACACTTGTGGACGGTCACCCAGTCGAACCTACCGCTTTTTTTTTTTTTTTTCGAAAAGAAAATTAAAAAAAAAAAAAAGACCACAAATAAAGCACCTCGTACAGTACCGGTGGTAAGCATTCAAGGAAGCGAAATTCCAGTGCTACTTTAAGAGCATCCATTCCATTCCCCGAGTCCGAGTTTCCAATTTTGGTGCGGTATTGCTAGGCTACTACAAAGAAAACCAGATGATTAGGTTTGGGTGTGAACATGAAGTTGTCAACTTTGCTAACGAGCCGCATGCAGGATACAGACTCAAAGTCTAACTGGCCAATCATTAAGGTCTTGAGATACCTTACTGGGCTGAGGATAGCTCCACTCATGCGCGGTTGATGAAATATGCTTTGAAGCAGTCAAGGATTGCCAACAGGGATACCAGAGCGTGACTAGTTCTGGACTACGTCGCTCCGCCGCATCTCCATTGGCCAGCTCAGAGTTAACCAAGGTATCTCCACTCATGTCCAACCGTGTATAAATCTCACAGTCTCCCTTCGGTTCTATGCTCGTTTTCTTCTTTCCCCTTCATACGAGGCTGGCCGCTCAAGATTGGCGAGCCTCATGTTAGAGGGCCTGCAGCCCATATCGCAGAGCTGCTCTATGCTCCATTGTCCTTCGGGGCCACAGTGGGTGTAATTTTTGTTATTTACCATTTTCATTGTGAACGGCGCTCTATGTTCCGTCATGAAGAAGATGCACTATGATTGCCGTCATGTCTCGACTCGAGAACGTCTTTACTGCCTCCGGTAGTTCTGCTAAATGATTTGCTTGGAGTTTGTGCTTGGGTAGGAACTTGCAAAGGCACCATAACACGTGGGGATCCACGTATGTCGCCGGTTTTTATTTCACTTTGACGGGCTAAGGTGATAGGATACGAGATTCGGACTTTGCACCTGGGCCCAAATGATGGGGACACGGTGTGTCACAGCAAGATGTAAATTCTAGAATAAGCTCACGAGAGATGTTAGTGAGCCAGTCACTAAGAGCTATTGATACAAAACACCGTCTGCTGTCTTCACTCCCAGATTGGACTCTTTGGCCACGCTCCGTACCCATCGTCAGATCCATAGACAATTTTCATGACTTTGAAGGCTTCGTCCTTGCGGAATGAGTCAGGCCACCCATGCTCTCGGTAGACCTGCCTAACGTACTGCACGTCCAGGTCCTCCATGCGATTTCTTTCAGTACTAGTAACCTGTTCTGTGGATATATGATCATCTCGTTCCTCCACATCGGGAACATCTAGAGTTGTCCGGCCTAGCCAGGGAATGAGCCGTAGGCTGCGATAGTCCTCTTTGAGTTTCTCGAAAAAGTGCTTTACTTCCGTGGGGCCGAGTTGACTAACACGGATATCTTCCGTTATATCCCCCTCTCTTGTATTCAGCCAAAGGTCGCGACCGCCGGATCTAGTGCTGGTTGCAATGCAGACGAAGTGAGCACCATCAATGATGTCATGTACTGCATTAGAGTAAAATTCAACCCCATAATTGTCCTGATCCTTGATCTCCTGAAAGTCGCTATGGCTGAACGAGGAGTAATCTACCACCTTGCATGCGCAGTGAATCTGTGCTTTGCTTTGATTGTCGAAATATGGTAGGTAGCGCAGGACTTGGGTAACAAAATCTGACTTGAAGTCTTTGCACACTTCATCCGTTATACTTAGCCACCCCCCCGGGGGCGGGATCTTGAGATGCGCAGCGTCGAAGTGTAATGTGGTAAGAAATTGGTAAAAGTCGAGAAAAATCTCTCCAAGCTCTTCGGCTGTGTAGGTCGGAGTGTTGGTGAGATCCGACTCGTCTGAATATGACTCGTCCGAATATATCTCATCATTCATTTGCTGATCTGAGCACGAGGGCGATGAGCCTTCTGGCTGTTCGGGGGCGGAACACATGACTGCCAAGCGTCTTTGTTGTATTTTGAGAAGGATAATTTATTTTGAAAAAAAAAAAAATTGAGAGAGTTCCGGGGCATTTAAAGTGAACCAGCAACAACCTTTCTTTTGGTTAGGGCAAAAGGATCTTCACCGAACCTATTATTGAACCCTATTTACATGCCACATGGTTCCTGGATTACCCCCTGACTTGCCTGTCATCCAGACCCCGACGGCGCCCCGATGGCTTTGTCTGTGAGTTGGGCGGCCTTACCCTCTCAACTCCAACAGCGCCCCGGTACACCTGGCTGCCACCCTGACACCTCTGGCTGGCGAGCAACTTCATGCGTCGCCCAGACCCTAACAGCCATTTACCTGGTCTGATTCTTCCTCAGACCCCCGACCGCTTAGGATACCTCTGGCTGGCAGACAACTCATCCTCATTCGGCCGCGGCTTGGGTGGTTACCGGGTAAACAGCAGACATAGTCCCCGGGTTGGAGACTAACACACAGGTATCCCTCAGGGTTGTACTTTAGGGTGATTACCGCCGATCCTGTCGTTTCCTGATAAGTCAAACACTTCAACTCCTGCCAAGTCCTCTGCCGAAATGAAGTTGTGATCGATAACACAGTTGCCTTTACTCCACTGTAAGGTTGCCTCTTGAACAGATGCGAGATCCTTTGTGGTATCAACAAATATGCCGAACATTCGCTCTGCCTTTTGCCCTTTCCCACAGAGCTCAGCAACCGTGCGGTTAGAAACAGCGCCAGTGGTGCGTATGCGCCCGGAGAGGGCTCTAATTACTGACTTGGCAGTGCCTTTTCCGAGTCCAGGGCCAATATAGATGCTCGCGGCCACCTGATGATGATAGGCAAACAGGAACTTCTCGTCGCAGTTGTCTTTGGCCTCAAAGAACTTCTTCATGCCATCCAACAAGGCGGTAGAAGTTTCAATAGTCGTTTCATTGTTGGTGTTATCGACGCTCGTACCAAACCGTAGCTTGTAAGCTATTGGTTGCCCTTTGAGCTGACATGCAGGCGCAACCTTGAGGCTCCCGCCCTGATGAAGATTCTTTGCTTTTTTTTGGGATTCTCCATGGGTTGAACCGTGGCCATAAGCTTACGGGACGGAGATGCCAGAGAACAGGCATAAATGAGAATGGTAGATCCCGGATCATCCAAGGGCTGAAAAATAGAAAATTGCAAAAGCATTGGCTCATTGCATTTTTCGAGACGGGAGACAGAAAAATAAGTCATCCAACTATGAATATTTGCATAGTCCACACAAGGGACCGGGCAGTCATGGTGGTCTGGATGGTAGCTGTTGATATCAATGAGGGGCGAAGAATTCTCCTCTGTTATAGGATCAACCGCCTGCGAGCTGCCAAGTCTGATGCCAGCATGAACAAGGCTTACTCCCCAAATAAGGGAGACAAAAGTGAACCACCTCATCTGTGACAGAGCAGTATCCTTAAAGAGGTTAATTAAGATAAAAAAGATGTGAACATTGATGAAAGTTGCAATAATAGAAATGAGAGCCTACTTCTATGCGTGAATTGCGACTCTTTGCTTCCAGGTACTTGAGATGTTAATGGTCAACGAAAGCTCTGCCAGCTTTGCGGTCTCTCCGCATTTTTATCATTGCACTGTGCCTAGAAAGGTGTCGAGTCATTTCTAATTGAAGCTGTCGCGAATTTTGGTTCTACCCACTTTAACCTCCAAGGGTCTGACCTTTATGGCTCACGAAAAGCTTGATCACCGACATGTATGAGCTCATGGCTGCTTAGGCAAGTGCTGATTCGGTCGCAGTCACATGCACCAGCAGGCTGTAGCAGGCGGTTGATCCTCCGACTCACAAAGGCAAAGTTTGCACGGTTGTTTAGGGTTCAAAGGAATTGACTGGTGGGTGCAAAAATACTTTCACGGCTGTTGGACACTATTTCTATGTCACCTTTGCGGCCTGGTTCCTGGATGACCCGGTTGAGCCTACTGGTTTTCTTCTCTTCACTAGAAATAAGATAAACGCGCAAGTCAATTCCTCACAATTTCTCTGCAATTAGACCAATTTGTCTCTCTTTCTGGACTCCTTTTCTGTTCCAACCAACATGAAAGCAGCAAAGGCAGTCATCATTCTCACCTCTCTCAAGGTTGCTACTGCATCCATGTTTGATACCATTTTGCCCACCACAACGAGAACCGACACAAGGGACCCATGGGTATGCGCAACCCACATTTTCGAGTACTATTTCGACGTACCAAAGCCAACAGGGAAGGTATCGAGTGCATTGCGCTCTTACGTACGATCCCTGCAAGATGGTTGTCAGACTACAATGACCGATGCTCTTGGAATGGCTGTTTGTACCTTTCCTCCAGAGTCAGACTGGTGCAGTTTTTCAGACATCGCGCCAGCCAGTATTCTGTCTAATTTCTCCTCCTATGGAAGCACTGCTTCCTCATGGTGGGCCAAAAATAGTGCCGATGCTATTTCATATGCTAGCCTCTGTCCAAACAAATGGTTTACGGCTATGAATGCTTTGCCTTTCGGTGCGACATGGTTGAATAGTACCATCGCAATCGCTGGGTGTTTTGATCAAGCCAACTCTGAAGCGCATGCCACCTTAGAGTTGGAAACCATCACTAAAGGACCTACTGCAGTGGCTGGAGCACGACCAACTGACGCTAAACCGCCTGTGACAACATCTACAACCAAAAGGCCTAGACCATTTTGGCAGGTGTCTTGGAATGGTAACGGTCAGACCTGACCTGCAAGGTAAATCGAAGGACCGGGATATGGGGCTATCTAGATAGCTTAGTGTAACGTTTTGGTCAATTCTCAACTGTGGTAAACCAATTAAAGCAAAGGGTTTATTTCGGCAAAGGAATGTGAAGCAAATAGTAGTTTCTAAGTAATAAGAGTGTATATTATAAAGAGATATTATATTTCATAATACTGAGAGCATTGACTTGTGTTCTTCCAAGTGTCTCTGGGGTCACCAATTCACAATGGCTAAAACCAAACGTTACGAAGTCAGGTCAATTAACTGATCAATATATCAATATCTCTGAATTATGCGCCATGAAATGGCGATGATTCTTCTCCAACTCATAGCCATGACCGATCATCTTTTTAGGTGTCCAAACTCCGAAACGACCTTCTCATAATCAAGCTTAGCCTCCCCACTCATGTGCATCATCCACCGTCCTTCCTCAAGCCGTGCGTCAGCTATCATCTTCCTAACCTTGTGATGCATAGCAGCTTGGATACTTTTAGCCATGCCCGCGCTTGTATATGCAAATAAGCCCAACATACCAGCACCACTCTTGGCCACAAGATTTACGGCGCCCTTTCCAATCCCTTTGGTCATTCCAACCATGCCATCGTCCCTAGCCCCTTTGTATGGCTCGACAAAAACGTCGGTCAGGCCATCAATCATTCCCCAGGCAAATGTCTTGCCAGCCACAGCTGCTCCACTCCCCATGTCGGTTACATGTCCATTATTTCTCACTTCACAGCCATAGTGCCCGGGAATGTTTTTCATGCCCTCGGCCATTGCGAGTGGAATATCGACCATCATCCCCTTTATAGCTGCTGGTGCAAACCGGCCGATGCTCTTCAGAGATCCAGAAGCCATTCTGCCTGTCAAAGATAGACGATCTCGGCTCCTGTGAGCAGTTGGCTCTTTTGATGCTACTAACAGAGTGTCACCGTCAAGTGATTCTCGCTCCTGCTCACCACTTTGGCTGGAACGTTCACAGGTTGTGCTCTGACGGCTTCCTGGTCTAACTTCACGATCCTTCCTGTATTCGGCAATGGGTTTGGTAACAATACCAGTAACAGAATCCATCAAATCGACTGTCGTAGCGACCATTGCTGACGCGCCCCCTGTAATGGGATCCCAGCGGGTAGTTTCAATATGAATGGGATTACTTTTATGGCTAGGCAAAAGTGTCAGCGAATCTGAAACTCGTAAGGCCTAGGCGTGAAACCCACATATGAAGATATTTTGGGTCAATTGAAGAGTTGGATAGCAATGTTGCTGCTGCCAACTTGGACAACCTGAGTTCTCGTCCTGGCTTCTTATAAACCCAAACTGCAGGGTGATTGGGCAAGAAATCACAGGCCATTTGTGCCTGCGGTAGCTGTTTGTGAAACGAGCGTGCTGCGGCCTGCACGCCATCTTCTGAACTTATTTTCAAGGCCATAGCTGCAGCTGCGACTCGGGCCTTTTCCGAAAGACAGTATTGGATCGCCTCAGCGAGATTTGAAGGAGTAAGCGTCTTGTGAGGTATCGGTTCTGGTCCCGCTCCGGATTTCGCAATCATGTTCCCCCAAAATGCTTGGCTGGAAACTGTCAGCTACTGAATCTCCATCTTTGGTGAACTCATGAGTGCGTTGTTGAGTAGTCACTCTCGAAAGCTAGATGCTCGATTGTAGGCATCGTCGGGGTGACTTACTCTCCAAAAAATGGCACAACAGCTGTGGGCCTCCCATTTCTTAGACCGCATGCTGTTGTTCCAGCACCTCCGTGGTGAATAACTGCAGCTACTTTTTGAAATAACCATTCATGTGGGCAGTCGCCGATCCAATAGACGTCATCAGTTTTAGAGCCCGCAAGCTGAGACCAGCCCTTGGAAATGAGGGCTCGAACCCCAGAAGCTCGAACAGCTTCAAGTATAATATTTATAAAGACTTCAGGGTCGTCTAGAACAATGCTACCAAAGCCAATGTAGATAGGGGGCGGTCCCGCAGCGAGGAAAGTGGCAAGATCAGCGGGGGGGTCGAATTTGGGCATATCACGAAAGAAGAAGCCGCAAACATCTGTCCTGGTATTAGCTCCGTGGTGATTCTCCAATAAGCAGAGTTAAACTCAACAAACCGATGTAGGAAGGCCAGTCCTCTGGTTTGGGGACTAAAGCAGGCGACCAGCAGTAGGTGAAGGGAATTTTCAATGTCCGTGCCAATATTGGCCCATCAAACGTATTTATCTCTTCCAATTCTAGTGATCTTCGCCACGCATTAATAATGTGACCTAAACTGTCATTATTGGAGCCTGGTTAGTCAATTCACAATATCAAGAATAAGAAGGTGTCAAAACTCTGCGCCACGAACCCTTGCCACGTCATCAACTCAACGACGTAATATGAGGCATAGTTTGCAAACTTTTGGTCACTACCCGCAGACTTGATATTTGCTAGCGGGTGGGGAAATGCTCTTGTATTAGTCCAAGGCATTGTAAACATCAGGTGTACCGGTATTCCTAGAGCCTCTGCACAGTGGACATGCGCAAAGCTAGGCGGGTTGGCAATTATAGCATCCGCAACGAAAGGGTTTCCCGTCACCACATCTGGATTTAGACAGGAGCCCCAGAAGCCCTCCAGCATCTCGGCAACCATGCGCTGATTCTTCGCGATATCTCCCGCTGCAATGCTCTGTACGCTGGGAATGAGACCCGGGTTCTTGACCATGTAAGCCATCAACCCGGCTGGGTCACCACCGACGCCATAAAACTCCAGCCCGGATGACGTAACAAAATGTTCAAAGACATCATGGGTTGCGAGTCGAACTCGATGGCCGTATCTTTGCAGTTCATTTCCCAACGCAATGAATGGCTGCACATCTCCACGACTTCCGACGACTTGGATGACAATGTTCAGTTTCGTGGTGCAAGCAATGTTTAGAGCTTGATCCTGCTCTTTAGCGCTGCCCAATGTTCCGAGCAAAGCCTCAGTATCTTGGGGTTTGTCGGGGCACAGCAAAGAAAGCCGCCGTACAAATTTGTGATTGAAATCAATGTCTACTTGTCCAGCATCTAGTTATACGTTAGTGATTTGCCTCGCAGTTCTGCAGACACGAATGCTCAATACCGTTGACTTTCGCATCGACCCCAAACAGTGGGGTATGAAAAGGGGAAGCTGATGGATTCATTTTAGTAGCTACAGTTGACTGTGCAACCTGTACCAAGTTCCCAGTGCTTCCAGCTCCCCTCGCGATGAAATTAATTCTTCGGTATGTAACGCTGAAAGCGGAGGAATCGTTGCTAGTAAGTTCGCCGTTTGCCGTCTTATGCTTCTCAAATTATATGTTCTTCGAACGATGTGGGTGTGAGGTTGGGAATTGTTTGATGAAGTGGAAAGCAGCTTTTATGAAATTGCTCCCAAAGAATAAAAATAGGAATTCGGCATTGCAGGGGTAAAAAAAAACAAGGCGCAAGTTCCACGGTTGCACAGAGAACCACATAATTGAACCCGCATCCAAGGCTGAATATGAGTTTAACGAGGAAACTTGTTCAAGCGGGGATATGCTTCGCTCCTCGTTTCTTCCAGGTCGTTTACCCTCGTTTGCGCTCGTTTACCCTCGTTTACCCTTGTTCCCGTTTGGCCCCGCAACGCCGCAGCTAACTAGTTCGGAACTCCCTACCATGCCCATTATCCCTGCAAGGGACGAATCTGACAATGACTCGGGTGATTTAAAAGTTGCTGCAAGTGTCATCTCAAATCCAGTTGCTTTCCCTCTATCATTTCGACGTTTCCCATTGACTGTCTTGCCGATTCAAAACCATCGACCAATCCGAAAGTGCAGACATGTCGGGCTCAGACGAATTTTCATTTCAGCTTTACCGGTACACGCCTTCTCTCCCGGCTGCCATTACCAGTGCGGCTGTCTTCGCTCTCCTTACCATTGGTCACATCTGGCGGCTGCAGCGAGCCCGTGCGTATAACTTTGTTGCCTTCACCATTGGTGGAGTTTGTAAGTGATTCCCGCATATTCGTCCTGACCCGAGAACTTGAGCTAACAGGGTGATGATACAGTCCAGACAATTGGTTATTGCGGAAGAATATGGAGCCACTACGATAAGACGTCCATTGGCGGCTTCGTCATTCAAGCCATCCTGATCTTGGTTGCCCCCGCCCTTTATTCCGCCTCTATCTACATGATTCTTGGTCGGTTGATTCGAACGGTTCGGGGCGAACACCTTTCAACAATCCCCGTGCAGTGGGTGACTCGGATTTTCGTGACTGGAGATATCATTGCATTTGGGCTTCAGGCAGGTGGTGGAGGCATACAATCCGCGGGTACCTTGGAGCTTTACAAGATCGGAGAGAAGGTCATCATTGCGGGCTTGTTTGTCCAAATATCCGCATTTGGCTTTTTCATATTTACATCGATTCTCTTCCATCGTCGGCTACATCAGAACCCCACCTCTATATCTATGGGAGAATCGGTGCCCTGGAAGCGTTGTCTTTACGTTCTTTACGGATCAAGCGCTCTCATCATGATCCGTAGCATTTTCAGGGTAATCGAGTATCTCCAAGGGAACGATGGATACCTTATCTCGCATGAGATCTTCCTCTACATATTTGATACCATTCTCATGGCAATGGTAATGGCCATGTTTTTGGTTTGGTATGTTGACCACCTCAAGGCATCAAAGAAGTCATCCAGGCAAGAAACTCGAGAAATATCATAATGCGCTTTGCTGTTTGCACACAAAGTCGATGCTGTGGTGTAATCATGTACAATAATAGTCTATGGAATTATGAATAAAAAATTATTATCTTTTCCAAATAAGAAATTCACCATGCAAATAAAAGGCTTACTGACTAAAGATGAAGATTGCCTATTTTAGGAATGGGTTTTGAAATGTACCCGGGCACAAATACTATTCTCTTTGGGGGTAGACAACAAGACTAATTATGATTGACTATCTATTTTAGCTGAGAACAGAGGCTTTTGCAAAGTGGTAAATGTGCGAGACAAATCGCATATTCATATTAATGAAAATCCGCTGTTACTCTGTATGCCTTGCATAGCCGCACTCTTAACAGGGGTGATAAACTCCTGTCAAACCAGCCGAGATCTCAGTCAAATTCTCCAAATACACTAGCGGGGCCAAGCTCCACAAGCATCCGTGCCCAAGCCACGAAATTCGTTGGCCTCGTTTAGCTCGTTTACCCTCGTTTATCCGTGTTCTTCCAGGCAAACCTAGGCCCACATTTCTTCGTTCTTTAACACACCTCGGCCAGCTTTTGGGTTTGCGTCTTACCTCGATTGTGCACTCTACCACACCACGAGTGTCCCAGCTATTGACCTCGTTTAACCAGCTCCCAGGAATTCTCGTTCAATCCGCTGGGACTGTCCGACTGCCTGGTTTCTGACCAATGACGTCCCATGACGGAGAGTCGGAAGCAGCCAGAGCTAAACGACGAAGGCCGCACAAGAAGGAAAAGACGGGTTGCGCCGACTGCAGGAAACGGCGAGTCAAGGTGGGTCATGTCTGTTCTCTGCTCTCTTCTTTCTGTATGATCCGGCATCTTGCCTTAGATCACTTCATGTAAATCCATCCCTGCGATCTTTCTAATCTCCGGCCACAGTGCAGCGAAGAGAGACCAAGCTGCCGGGCATGTGTTCGTCGAGGTGTCTGGTGCCAATACCCAGAACAGAGCCAACTTCCGGCCTCGCAAGCCTCGGTATCCACGCCCGGTGAGTGGGATAATGCTGCGGCACCTCCTCGGCAGCGGGGGCACATGGAAATTGTCTCTCAAAGCCCTGTCAGTTCAGCTTCGGCCACAACACCAGCCCAGACACTCTCATTGTCGGGCTTGCAGGACATCCCAGCAGCAAACTTTGGGCTCCACGAGATGGCCCTTCTCCACCACTGGACTGTTTCCACCAGCCTCAACATATTCAAAACGGCAGATCAGTCTGACTTTTGGCAGAAAGAACTTCCGCAAATTGCATTCAAGCACCCGTTCCTCATGTACTCCATCCTTGAACTGGCAACCTTGCATCTGGCGTATCTCGACCCACCCAAGAACAAGCGCCATCTAGTGGAGGCAACTCGCTACCACAGTCTGACACTACAGGGGTTTCAGGAAGCCGCCAGCAACAATGGATCCGACAACAGAGATGTCTTGTTTATCTGGTCAATAGTCAATGTTATGTATGTTTTTGCAATGTCCGGGCAGTTCGATGACCAGGAAGCCGACAGTTCTCGTCGCAAGGATCGCATACTAGGTCTGGAATGGATACCTATGATTAGGGGCATTGCAGCTGTTGAACGTCCGACTCCTAATCCTCTCGGGGCCTCTCCGATTGATCGCATGCTGAGCGTTGGGAACTGGTACGAGCTGGACCCTGATAAGACACCTGGACCTGATGATGAATGCTTTTGCCAGGCTCGAACATCTTGGAAGAGAAGCCCCGATGAGCAAATCTACGAAGATGCATTGAATGTTCTTCGGAAATGCAGCTTATACATTTTGCAGTTCGAGGAAATGGGCCTTGGGGATTTGCAGAATTGGGGATACAACCGAGCTTGGTCCGGGCCCTTGATGTTTATCAACTTTGCTCCCGAGGCGTATTTTACGCTGTTGCACCAACGGCAACCTCCAGCTCTCGTCCTTATGGCATTTTTTGGTGCACTATTACAGACAGTAGACTATTGTTGGTTCATGAAAGGGTGGGGTAAAAACATTGTAGCGGTAGTAGACGAGCTATTGGGTAACTACTGGAAACCTTGGATTGCGTGGCCAGCCCAGATTGTTGGCTTGTCATAGACTGGTGATGAATGCGTCCAAATTGTTAACACTAAGATACGAAAATATGTTACTTTTCTTTCCTACTCCTCAGCACAGCCGAATAATCCGTTCACGTGCTGCCTTGAAAGATTCAGAGGAAGCAGAGATGTTCTTGCGCAAACCATGACTACTCGCTAGGCTTAGACATCGGAACGCAAACGAGTATGAACCTGAGGGAATGCTCCCATCTCCCAGCTGTTCTTGGCGTTGCCATCAAAAATAAACGTGACAATCTCAGCTGGATGTCTCCAGTTAAACAGAATCATGACGATGAACATGAGTGTAGCATCAAAGATGTACAAGTACGCTTCATGAGAAAGTAGATAGCCGTTGAAGCCCTGCAAATACTCTACAGCTCTGAAAACAGATCGTACCATTATGAGCATGCTTGCCACATAAAGCACCATCATGTGCTTTTTCCAAGGAGTGGTGTGGGAACGGCGCGTGGGGTCTTTGCGTATGGATCGATCAAAGCCAACCGCAACAATGATGAAGAATCCGAAGCAAAATAATTGGATAAAAAGACCCGCAATGATTATCTTTGAGCCAGTATTCAGGGCCTCAAGAGAACCGGCAGCTTGATAACCTCCACCTGATATCCGTAGTTAGCTTCGCCAAACACGAGAGGAATTGTAAAGCTGCAATGACCCACCACCACCCTGAAAGACAAAAGACAAGACATCTCCGATTACGAACAGCTTGGTCATCCATTTCTTGGAAATTAGGATATGGCTCTCGCCATCCACTGCCGCGACGATTCTCCCAAGCTCCATATAAATCGTAGCAGCAAACAGTGCGGGGGCGACTAGTAACAGCAGGGCTTGCATAATGTATGGACCCATGGTCCAGTTTGGGGACTCGCTACCAGACTTGCATCTTGCCGCATACCCAACAAATTCGACTAAACCAAGGCCAAGATTAGAAACGAGGTCCAGTTCTTGATTTGAAGGATTAATCTCACAAAGACCTCCAATGGCCAGCGGAATCATAAACCAACATCGCGCACGGAACAGCTTCCAGAAATGCAGCAATGTGGTGCCGAAGAATAAAAGAACAAAAATGACGCCGCCTGCTATAGTCGGGTCATAGTGGTAGAATTTGAAAGGGTTTTCAGTCGCCGAAGCCGAGTCGGTTCGTCCCAGAAGTTGCATCGTGTAAAGTAAGCCGTCAAAGTAGGTAAGAAGAACGCCTGATGTGAAAAGGTAAAGCAGAAGAAATGAGTTTGAAAGAGAGTGTGCAACAAAATAGAATAGAGTGCGTAGTATTGCAGTGCGGAGGTGATAGGTGATGGAAAGCCCGTTGAAGATGGCAGAGAGGTCCTGGTCTTATGGGATTCAACAAGTAGGAGGATCGATTTGTACGTGTGGATCAGAAGTGAAGTCTCGAATTAACTGAGTCTGCATCGTGTGTATGGCTATACGATAATGCCTTGCTAATCTTAAGGCGTTTTCGTATTCTAAGCGCGCTTTCGTTTAGATCATGCGCGAATTCCAAGTTGAAGCTCGGTTAGAGCAGGCGCGCGATGGCTTGGCGATGCCTCGTTTAAGCTTCGTTTAGGCTCGTTCAACCACCATCCAGCTTCGCTCCCTGCTGAGCCACCCTGCACAGGCCAACCAAATTTCAGTGTCGCGAGCTCCACCAACCGAAAATGGTAGCAGGGCCGTATCGAAGCCTGTCTGAAATCCCTTGAATAGAAGCATTTGAAGTATTTTTACCAAAGTATCGCGAGTGCTCATCAAGTCGTGTTTGTTTCCCTAATCAAGGACCTAATTTTCCGTTCAATGCGACTTGCCCCCTCCAGACCTGCGAAACATCCATTCTGCCGTCAGCCGAGGAACAGCGTAAAGTTTTCGGTGTCGGAAGATTTCGAATCAATCTCATGCCTGAGGAACGCCATTCACATCACGAAGGCACTGGAAAGAATGGCCGGAAACCAGGTACAAGAGCACCCCACAAGAAGTCAAGAAATGGTTGTGTCGCATGCAAGAAGCGAAAAGTCAAGGCATGTTCCTAAACCACATTTCTTTTTTGGCAACATGACAAAATTGACAGGTATTAATGCTAGTGCGATGAGCGACGGCCGTCATGTTTTCGCTGTACGCGGCTACAAGAGTCGTGCATATACCTGGGGATGCAATTAGCCCCGCGGCTACCTTTGAAACAAGTTTCGCCAAGTCCAAGTCTTGGTGTCGAACTTAATCTCCAGGATTTGGAGTTGTTTCACGTGTATTCTACTTTGACATGTGCGACCATCTCAATGTCGCCACTGATGAAAGATTTCTAGAGGATAACTGTTCCTTGTTTGGCTTTTCAACACGAATATCTCATGAAGGAAATTCTTGCTCTATCTGCCTTGCACCTCGCACACCTGAATCCGGAGCGGCGAGACCTTTACATGTCTGCGGCCTTGACACATCACCATATAGCATCTAGTAAAGCTATGAAGCTGCTAGGAGAGGTAAAAAAGGAAAATGCTATCGATCTATTCATCTTCTCAATCTTCACAATTCTCATAGGTTCTGTCTCTTGTCCTTTAGACGAAGGGTTATGGATATTGCTGACAATCAGTCTGCAGCTTTGGCAACTCCAAAACGATCGCCAGCCGGGAATATCCTATCAGAAGACGGGAGCTTCAAGGACTGGATATTCCTAATTAGAGGAACGAAGCAAGTGAAGGACATACTGGGATTGAACATGTTGGAGAGCCCTCTCGCACCACTCATGGATGTTGGTGAGGAGAAGTGGAAGCGCCAATGCCCCTCCGATGCACCGAATTTCTACGGATGCTCCATGCTATGTGAGCTTCAAGATAGAATCAACTTCCATGTCAAAGATGCAGAGAGGCTATCCATTTACAATGAAGCAATCAATAGGCTCCGATCAGAATCGTATCATTCTGCTGCTCATTTAGAAGGTACGGACATTTTCGCGTGGCTTTACCAAAGCATTGAAGGTTTTCTCCCCCTTCTGGAGCTTCCAACCCAAGAAGCCCTGGTCATCCTGGCATATTTCTGTACTCTTTTGAAGAAGGCGGAAACACACTGGTGGTTGAGCGGTTGGGCTGGGCGCATGATGACTGAGATTTATAGCTTAGTAGATGGGGACTACAAGGACTGGATTTTTACAGTATCCAAGGACATTCAATGAGATATAGTGAATTGCTCCCGATAATAATCTCACATTCTGCGAACCCAGACACATTCTAATGCCTAATGAGAATTTCTTTGCGGTCTCGCGGCGTTGGCGAATGCCGTGGTGAAATTCTAACCTGTCCGCAACTGGGCACCAATCAAAATTTACAGTTGGCTAGGTCTTAGCATGATTCACTCTCGAGCGGCATCTTGTAGTCCTTTTCTTTTTTCAATATAGGCTCACCAAGCGCCCTTGGAAGCAGTCTATTAGTATAGCGATTGCAAGAAAAAGAACAAGAATGAAAATAATAAATCTAGACTATCCCTCCAAACTGTCGACCTTTGGGTATCGTTTCATCTGACATCTCTATATGTGTTAAACATTCGAATCAGTAGGGTTCACCTTTTCGTATGACCCGGTTCCATCTTGCTTTACGGCTGTGTTCTTTCCAGTTCCTTGAGCAAAGTTGTACTCAGCTTGAGGCCATTGATTGGGAGTAAGATAAAACTCCTCTCTCTTTTTCATGGTCAACATGCCGACAAAGTCGAACGGATCTAGCATAAACATGTACCACTCCCGTTTGTGGATCCAGCCAGGTCCCATCCTTTCGGTCTTGCCGTCAAAGTCCAAGTACTGTCTTTGATCGTTGGGAATGAACCTTCCTGGATGAATTACATTTAGCCAGTAGGAGTAGATGATGACAGGAATTGTCTCAAACACATAAAGTGGCCACTCATGTGAAAGTAGGGCGCTAGACTTTGAGCCGCTGTCATCCAAAACGGACCTGAGGTCGAAAGTCTCCACTGCACGGAACACACAGCGAATGATGATGAGGATAGATGTTCCGTACAGCATGATGAACACGGTGCGTACATTGCGCGGCATCATTTTGGCGCGAACACAGCGGAAGTTGAGAATGGCAGTCATGATGATGAAGGCGACCTCCACTACCGCCTGGAGGACCACGGCGATGGAGATGAGCGTTGCACCCTGTAATAGGAGGCTCTTGTCGTTTTTCCCCTGAGCACCCGCCATCCAAGAGCTGCCAATGGCCGTAAAAACCTCGACAAGGGAGCCGAGGAAAAGAAAAATGTAGACGATGCGGTTTGGGTTGACGATGGCGTGCATTGGAAGATAATGCATTAGTCGGCCTAGCGTATTGTATTCGGCGGCGGAGTAGATTGGGGGCGCGAGGTAAATAAAAATGCTTTGAATAATATACAGCGCCAGGTTATCGGGCTGCCTTGTCGAAATGAATCGTAGGAACCATCCGACGGTGTAGAAGACGCCACCGTAGAACATGAAAAACGTGACTCTCCAGAAACCGTACCGGCTATTAAACGAGTCAGAGGATGGTGTCCATAGACAAACACTGTGAACTTACGTATTCTGATAGCCATGTAGGACAGTAGATATGAGTGCTATCACTCCCACAACTATGGGAAGAATCTGATTGGCATGATAGCCGAAAAGGTTGTCAACGGTGGCCATGTTGGCAGAATGGAGCAGTGTGTAAGTAAAGAGTGGTTGTCGTTCCGCATTGTTGCAAAGTTGTTGGGTGCTACAGTTATATAGTTGTCAAAAACTCGACTCCATCTGCAATCAATTTAAATCCGCTCAGTTGGACCGGCAGCAGTGACAGACAACACAGCCGCGAGGCGCAGGTTTTCAGGGGCCGCTCTATTGGAATCAGCCCTGTAGCGGCCCATGTTGACAAATTGGGTTAGTTGAGGGTTTCGCTTGTGCGACGATCCGTGGAACCACAAATCCAATCCCGATCACAGCGCCCTTTTCTTCCAAAAAGGGTTTAGCCGAGCGGGATTCGCGAGCGCATCGTTTTCTGCTTTGGATTAGAGGCTGGACCTCAGCCGCAATTATGACCGAGATGGGGCAAATTTTACTTGTTGAGCAAACTGATACGACGTTGGAGACTGGCTATTATATTTCTGGCCATTTCTTGATCTAGCGTTCGCCTCAATTAAATTACCACGCATACGCCGCGCTGTGTCTGCTCTCTGTCTTTTTCCATTTGCGGATCATTACGTTACTAAGGTTTGTATTGCTGAGAATTGAGTTGATTGTTATTCGGTCAGGATGGATAAAGAGTTAAATAGCTAGATGGGCAAAGTCACATGTCAACATTAATTGCATGCCAGATCTAACTTAAAATGAATTTCATAGACGATCAACTAATGTTGAATGCAAGATGGAAAACCCAATTACACTCGACGTGCACCAGATGACCTACATGCAACTTACTAACGGCCACGATGCGGGGTAACCCCCCACCACCCATTTTGGCGAGAGCATTATGATCCAAACGACCTGGATCCGGTGAACAAACCCGGGGTATTCAAGTGATATGCCGCTAAATTTAACCTCACCCTGGTTCTAACCCAGTTGAGGCTCCGGCGAACTACACACGCCAAGAACTGCTGGGTCAATTGCTGTATGCCTCAAGCCGTGGGCCGTTTGGCCCGCCTGAACACATTATTAGCCTTCATGGTAGTCGTTGACGCAAATCTTACATGACTAGGGCTGGTGCGTTGGCCTTGCATCGACAGACCTCTGAAGATCCAATAGCATCTTGCTTGGTAGGGCACACAGATTTCGACTCCCTGCAAGCGAATCATGATACGACAATGCAAAGAGTGAGGCGAAAAATCGACATCGTACAACATGAAAATGGCCCTATTTTCAACCAAACGCTAGCATTTTAGAGGCGGGGGTAATGCGGCTAATCCATCAAAGAGCTCCTGTTGGGCTGGTTGGGCTGAAGTGGGTCATTTCTGAGCCCAAGATGCAGCCTGAGACTGGTAGCTCACCATTGACCCATATATGATTATCCAACCCCCCTCAGCGGCGGTTTCGGCGTCTCGAATTTCGCTTATTCACGCATCCCACCGACTCCAGCCGGGCTGGGAAAAGAAAACATGGCGGACGATGCGACCTTGGGCCCCGAGTTGCTCAAGGACAACCGCATCTTCCTGTACGAGGATCCCCAGCAGGTGGAGACGCCGCCGGAGCACGTTGGCTACCTGCGAGCTGCCTTGCTGGACTTTGACTGCACAATTGCGGACCAGTACAGTTTGAAGAATGATGATGCCCTCAACAAGCTGGACTGGGAGAGCGCATTCAGGATCCACCGGGCCAAGAAGCCCGAGGTGGATGCCGTGAGAGCCAGCCTCACAAAGTATCGGCGCACAAAGCACCAGGCCAAAGTTACGGCTGACATGGGCGATCGAGATTCAGAATGGAAAAAGTACTACTATGACTACTTCTTTCAAGTTCTCGAAACGGATGTGTCCATCGCAGAGGGAGACAGCAGGCGGTGAGTGGATCGAAAAGAGGTGGAACGGGTGGGAAATACTAACCTGGAGCTTCAGAGTTGCTCGCTATAAAACCTACTATGACTCTTTCGAGTGGTAAGAACACTTTTGATCCCAATAGGAACAGTCTAACTCTCTTGCAGGCTTTCCGAAAAGGCTTGGACGTTGTTTGAGAAAGAAACAGAGCTTCGAAAAGACAAGAAAGGGCTCCCAGTTCCAAAGCCGGACTGCGTTGCCTACATGCCCATATATGAACTTGAAGAAAAGGGGAAAACCCTCAGGGTCGACAGATGGCAGTGGCCTAGTAATCCCAGAGACGGCATGGCTATGAACTTTTCGCGAAAAACCCTGGAGCACCTGAATCGCCACGGACTGCAGGCCAGTACGGCTGGAGTTTTTGGGAAAGGTTGGGGAACGGAGCTGAGCAGATCAGACTACCAGTGCTTCCCGTGGCTTATTGTCGATCATAAGGAAGATGTGATCCGTGACAAGGAAATGCGCTGCTACTGTCGGGTTGCGAATGCGGCCAGCGCCAGTCTATCCATGTATCAGACTCTTGCAAAATATGCCCATGACAAGAACGATGACATTCATATCCCGCCCGTTGTCACCATGACCACCGTGGGCAAAGACGTTCGAATCTGGATCGCCTTTGCGTGCAACAATGGTGAAGACCATGTGAGTAACGGCAGCGTGCGAACTCTCGAGGACTGTGTTTTGGCTCACAACAGGGACAGAAAATGGTTTGTATCTGGAAAGGTGACATAACCCTTGCCATGGACATTATCAAGCTCGAAACGCTCCTTGATAACCTACACACGTACGCCATGCGAGAACTGAGGCCCTTGATATCGGCGTACATTGGCCAGTGGATCTACCACTTCCCCATACTCGCGGGCAGGCTTCCGCCTCCGCCTCCGCCGGCTCCCGCTCCGGTTGAGCCTCCGGCGCCAGAAACTCCAGCTGCTCCCCCGGCGGCTGAAGCTACTCCTGCTGCTGATGCCGCTGCTACTCCCGCCACTCCCGCCACTCCCGCCGCCCCTGCAGAAGACGGCAAGACGCTGGTGCGGGTTGACACTGGATCCTCTGAAGCATCCACCACGTCTAAAAGGTCCACAGCCTCTGATGCCACGGAGAAGGCAAATGGCTCGGGCCCCTCTCTGCGGGAGCTGATCCAGGAAGAGCACGAGTACATCATCTGGAAGCTGGAGAAGCTCATCAAGGGTCTCGTGAACGACGACAAGACGCCTGAAAATGTGAAACCCGAGAAGTCGAAGCCTGAAAAGAGGGTGGAGAAATCGAGGCCTGAGAGGTCAAGGCCTGAGAAGTCGAGGCCTGAGAAGTCGAGGCCCGAGAAGAAGACGTCAACCGCGATGATTCAGAAGCCTCGACGAAGCAGGCGACGCTCCCCTTCCCCTTCGAGATCCCCCCGAAGGTCTCCCTCAAGGTCTCCCTCAAGGGCAAGATCTCCTTCTCGATCGACCTATCGGTCTCGATCTCGATCCAGATCTCGATCCACGTCCAGATCTACCATTTCCCGCTATATATCGCGGTCTCGATCGCGGTCGACGTCTCGATCTACTAGATCACGATCCTCATCACGAGGTTCCTCGAGGTTAACGGCACGAACTGATTCGCGATCAAGGTCGCGGGATTCGAGATTAACGGCACGATCCGATTCGCGCTCCACCTCGCGCTCAACCTCTCGATCAAGGTCGTACTCGCGCTCCAGGTCGCGGGATTCAAGATTGACGGCGCGATCCGATTCGCGGTCTACCATCACAAGGTCCTCGGTTGCCTCTTACAACCCAACCCCGGGAAGGAGGAGGAGAAGAAGGTAGAGGGGAAGCGGGATTTAGCTACAAGAGTAGAGTGCTTATTTGTGAAACGAAATAAATTTACGCCCCAAAGTGAAATTGACTTGCAACTCGTCGTGATATTACACTCAATCCATGGGAACCTACAACAAACGTACGCTACTTACTTTTTTCAGCATCCCATAGGAGTACGAGTACCTACCAATCCAACATCGAATTGCATAGACATGAAGTCGAATCAGAGTTCACGACCGTTTGCGCGGGGCTGCAGCAGCCGCGGCAAGGTTATCTGGTCCGACAATGCAATGCGATACGGAGTTAATCAAGTCGTCACTAAACTCCGGACTCCGCAGGCGGCGGGCAACACATTTCGTTACTCGAGTTGCAGCTGCAGATCTCCGTTCAAGGAATGCTCCCCCACATTTGGGCTGGCTCGTTGTCCAGCAGAGGTACGCTCCTTATCGCTGGTCAGCCAATGCTGACATATCCATTGGGGGGAAGCTTTTAAGCTCCCCTCGCCATAAAACCCATGCATGGTTGCAAGCCCCGCGCCGAACCCTTACTTACCACGCCGCCCCTTCCACTCAACTTGGGATACAAACGAGAGAAAATCCCAGGTCCAAGCTTCTTTCTTTTTTCCCTCTCTCTTTGGCCCGAGCTTCGACAAATCTCCATTTCTCCCCTCCAAGATTTTAGCTGACCCTTGTCGGGACGACAAAACAATGGCTCAAGCTTTCCTCAAGGGCGGGGTTGCCGTCATCACTGGCGGAGCTTCCGGGATCGGTAAGGCCCTCGCAACGAAGTGCCACGGCGCCGGCATGCGCGTGGTTATAGCAGACTGGAACAAGGAGGCTCTGGATACCGCCACCAAGACAATTGGTGCGGGCGTCACCGGGGTCAAGCTGGATGTGGGGAACCGCGAAGATTGGGACTCGCTCGCACAAACCTTGCGCAAGGATTTCGGTGGTACGTCGTCGCGTGGCCCGTGGCTCCCCCCCCCCTCATCCCGAGGAACTCAAACGTTTAGTTCAAGAAGAGAGAGAAAAGCTGAACAGTGAATGTCTTGCCGTTGTGCAGGCCAGGTGAATCTCCTGGCTCTCAACGCCGGCAAGGGCGCCAAGCACTCGTGGAGCGACCCGGCCGTCTTCGAGGACCTGTACAGGACCAACATCCTCGGCGTGGTCAACGGCATCTCGGCCACGCTGCCGCTCGTCGAGGCCGCCGCCGCCGCGGGCGCCCACCCGTCCATCGTCATCACGGGGTCCAAGCAGGGCATCACCAACCCGCCCGGGAACCCGGCCTACAACTCGTCCAAGGCGGCCGTCAAGTCGCTGGCCGAGCAGCTGAGCTGGGACCTGCGCAAGTCGGGCATCTCGGTGCACCTGCTCGTCCCCGGCTGGACCTTTACCGGCATGACCGGAAACGCCGGGGGCGAGAAGCCCAGCGGCGCCTGGTGGCCGGAGCAGGTGGCCGAGTTCCTCGAGAAGAAGATGGCCGAGAACCAGTTCTGGGTCGTGTGCCCGGACAACGAGGTGTCCGAGGAGCTGGACAAGAAGAGGATGTCGTGGAGCGCCAGCGAGCTGCTGCAAGGCAGACCGCCGCTGAGCCGCTGGAGGGAGGACACCAAGGACGAGGCCCAGGCTGCGATCGACAAGATGCAAGTCTGAATGGGGAAAATATAAAATATAAAAAAAGACGCCACCAGGTTTGGCAAAAGATAGTTTTCACGCGTTGTTGAATACAAGTGAGTTTTCTGTCTGTAACACACGCGCGCGCGCAACTTACTAGGGCTGCATTTGCCTCTGCCTTGTTTTTTTTAGAAGGCTGCTTTGCGAACCCGAGATGGTCTGGGATGATATTCCTTGTATAGCCCTTTAAGGGTATGATCGATAGGCCAAAAACAAAAAACAGAACAACCGTATTTTTGCATAATTTACTGCTAAGATAGTACTTTCCCTAATTTGGAATATATTTTTGTGTATAAGGAAAAATATAATATTAATTTTTTATAATTATTAATAAAATAGTAAGCTATTTATATTTTTATATATTATACTAGCAAAAATTATAAAAAGGAATTAAATACTAAGATATTTTCTTTTTTTATTATATTTTTTATTTAGATATAATATACTTAAATAGAAAATATAAAAATAATATATATTAATTTTAAATATAATTAATATAGTAATTCTTAGATTTAGTATAGGCTTTATTTTATATTTTATTATTAAGGATAATTATAATTATAATATTTATAGGATTATTATTTTATTAATATTTATTTAATTATTAGGAATATTATTAATTAAGAGATTTTATTAAATTTTAATTTTTTGTTTTTATAATTTAAAGATAGTATAATAATTTATAAAATGGATATTTATTGTTCTAGGGCTAATATTTAAAATATTATTTTATATAAAAAAAAGTATATTTTATTTTCTTTATAATTAGCTTAAAGTAAATAATAATATTAAAGATAATAAAAAGAGTAATCTTTATTATAAGATTATAGCTTTTTTATAGATAATAGTATATAATAAGCCTTAGTATAATATAAAATATTAATTTTATATTAATTAGAGTATAATCTTAAAAATATTTTATAAGCTTATTAATTTAATATATATTTTATATATTAAATTTATTTAATAATTAAAATTAAAAAATCTTAGCCTTAATATTAAACTTATACTAGAATATATATAGTTTAATAATACTATAAATATAATTAATAATATATATATTCTAGTTTTTATTTTAATTTATTAGTAATAATACTTTTAATTATATAAAAATATAATTTTATAGAATATATTTATAGTTATTAATTTTAAGGAATATTTTTTATATATACTTATAGGTATAGAGAGCTTAATAAATAATACTTTATTAATTTAGATTATAATAATAAAAAACTTTAAAATTTTCTTAGATTGGTTTTATTTTGTAGACTTAGGCTTTAGATCTTATTAAGAAATAATTATTTTATATTTTTAAATTTTTTATTATTTAAATAATTAGAGAGATATTAGAGGAATTTTTGGTAATAAGAAAGAATTGTATAATTTGTAATATATTTATTTTTAGATTATTATTAAGTATATTTTTAGGTATTATAAGCAAAAGTAGAAGATTATTTATATTAATACCTTAGAGTATTTTTTTATTAATTAAATTAAGATTATATATATTATAATAGGATTATATAATTTTGAAATAATAGAAGGAAAAGATCTAGATATAGTATTTAAAGAAAAAATAGTAATACTTATTGAGGAAAAGTAAAATAGAATAAGGTAAATAGAGTAGTATATTATTTTAATTGTATTTTTTTATATTAGTACTTAAATGTGAGATTTTATAGCTTAGTAGATTTAAGAGATTTTGGGTATATAAAATTATTTTTAATATTATTATTATTATTAGGCTAATAATTAAGGCTTTATTATAGGGGTTTATTATATAATAAAGGTAGTAGAGCTCTTGTATATATAGTTAAGAAAGATATAATAATTAGGGCATAAATTATTATTTATGGAGTTTTGGTGGATTATTTAATAATAATATTAATAGCTAAAGAGATTAGTAATATTAAAAATTAGGAATAAAAAATATTATTATAAAGAGGAAAAGAATAGGGCAGTAGGGGCAGTAGTGATGTGAAGTTGAAAGTATAAGTTATAAGGTAGTAAGGTAGGGAAATTTAAGGTAGTTATTTAGGTATGGGGTTGTAGTTGTTGTTAGGAAAATTTTTAGCTTAGTTTTTTGTAATAATTAAAAAAAATTTTTATATAATAAAAAAGAGTTATATTATTTATTTGTATATATTTCTTATAGTAAAAGATGGTAAATATATTGCTTAATTATAGAGAAAATCTTATTTATATAGTTTTATTATTATTATTCTATATTAGCTACCTAGGCCTTAGTTTATTGCCTGCTATAGCCCCTAATAATATGCTGCCTACCTATAATATTACTATAACTATCCTAATATAATAATACCTTAAATAAGGTTTTTTCTAAAGCTATGGTTAACTTAAGCCTATTTTATTTTCTTTAAAGAAAGAGAATTCTAAAAGATTATATTTATTAGGTTATTAAATAACTAAGTAATAATATAAAAATATAATTCTTTCCTATAATTTATTATTTCTATTATATAATTATTAATTACTTTCTCTAGGTTATTAAAGCCTAGGGTATATAAAGAGATATTATAAGATTAATTAGATAAATTAGGAAGAAGATTTTATAGTTTTTTAAATAATAAGATATTAGTTTTTGCTTTTTTTTTTTTGAAGAATAATTTATATTTAAATTTATTAAAATTTAGCTAAAAAAATATTACTTTTCTTTTTATTAAAAAGTAAAGCTAGAATATAATTATAGTGTAGATTTCTATATACTAATAACTTTAATTTTTAAGTTAATAATAGCTAGTAAAGTTAAGGCAATGATAATAATTTGCTTATATTGGGGGGGAGGTATTATTTTCTTGATTTTATTTTTATTATTACTTATAAAGGGATTATTATTATTGGTTTTAATTTAATAATAAATTTAAAATATTATTTTATTATTTATATTAATAATTATTTGCTCTATAGGAATATTAAATAAGAAGATTTTCTCCTAGGCCTTATAAGTAATTTTTTCTTTAAATAAAAGACTATTTTTAATAATTAATTTAATTTTTTTAGAATATTTTTTATTAAAGTTTTTTTTATTTTCTTTACTTAATAATAGCTTTTTAGTTTATTTATTATATTTAATCTTTAATATATTTTTTATTTTTTAAAATATTTTTTAATTTTTTTATAATATTTTAAATTTATTATAAAATATTTTTTTATTTTAATAATTTTTTTTAAATTATTCTTAGAATAATTTAATATATTTAATAAAAATTTATTTAAAAATTATAATCTTTAGGCTTTAAAATTAATTATTATTATACTATAATTTAAATAAATAAATAAAAAAAAAAAAATTTAATTATTAGCTTACTTTTATTCTTATAAATTTAATATTTTAGGTAATTAAGATCTTTAGGAAAATATAGCCTTATAAGATTATTATAAAAATATTATTATTAATAAAGTTTAAATTATAAAATATAAATATAGAAATAAAAAAAAATTAATAATTATTAATATAGTCTTACTATCTTAAAAAAATAATAATTCTACATACAAGGCTATAAATAGGATTAATAAAGGCGGTAAAACGATCGAACGGATGAGGAATAGATTGCTGACCGGGGTGTGAGACAATATATAATGAAAATCGCACTAAAATTGTGCAGGGGATATATCTGATTCTGTTCTTGTTTTTGAATCCTGTTCCTATCGATCATACCCTTAGCTAAGCCTCCCCAAGGCTCGGGTATTGTGGAGGGCGCAGTGAGGAATCCTCCAGGAACGGTCCGTTTCCCGCCAGGGGTCTTCCGTCACGCCACGACGGGGTGGCCGCGAGCATGGTAAGCGGCCTCGGGTCTCGGCTTTGTGTTCTCACAGGAAAGGCCGTTCTTTTTTTCCCTCCCCCAGACTGAGAGGAGCGGGGTGGTGGGCTTGCCACCAGCCGCCCAGGCATACTCGGAATTCAATTGGGAAGTGATGATCTCGAAGATCGCTGAATCATCATTGAATACACGCTGGCCGGCCATGTCCGGTAAGGTTGTCACCATCCAAGTCTCCGCCATGGCTCGTGCGTCTATAGTATCGAAGCTACCAGGTTCCAAGCCACAACGAGGGTGCCGTATTTGGATTGCTGCCCGTATGGCTATTTTTACATGTTAATATATTTTTCTTCTTCGTCTCGTTTCTTTGTCTCTATTCTCGGTAGCTTTCTCGCTCCTTTGGCCCGTCAAGCTTACGAATCACGCAGCATTCGCATTGACGATATGGTTGCGCTGTGGATGGGGTCGTCTGGGCTATATTAGCGGGCCAAGGTAGCAACCTTGAGCACAAGATGCAGCTTCCGCGACTGTTCACTTCTCACTGGGTGGCGGGAAAGCCCAGCATGGTTTGGGGTCGCATGCGCAAGAAATAAGAATTGCAAGTAACTCTATAGCGGAAATCGAAAAGTGATAACTCGGAGGGGTGCAAAGCAGGGATAATCGCTAACCCGGGCATGCACGTTGGTCTCTAGAGGAGACGCCACGGGATTGAAAAATTCAACCCCGTCGTGATATTAGGGTTGCGCGGAATGTTGCCACTGAGAGCAGTGAACCTCAGACCGTCTGTTCCGGGGCATCAGGAACGGGAAACATGGGGGTTGAGGAGATGCCATCGGAACGGAGTATATGTTCAGATGCCATCCATCGCCTTGGATGACAAAGCTCGGGCGGGCACTAAGCAGTTGGCGATCCAAGTGTCGTCGGGTATATGCGAATGAGAGAAGATCGGCGCCAGGCGGCCAAAGGCGATTACATCATGGTGCAGGGCCTGGGAGAATCTGAAACAGTCGACGGACGGAACAGGACAACCGTCTTCCACTGATGCTACAGGCATCGTGTCCACGTCAGGTTCCTGTTGGCGCATCTGCGTATGGGAATAGGGTCCCTCTCGGCTATGTAGTTGCTCGGTCCTCACCGCACCTTGGCGGTGGTGCGGGCGGGACTATCTCGCGAGCCCGACAGGGGTGCTAGTTAAGGTTTCCGCCCTGGCACGAGCCTTGTGTCCACCATGGCGTCAATGGTGGGTTCTTGCACAGGAGATCCAATTTGCTTTGCCCGCTTCGGCAAGCTGTTCGGCGGGCTCTGCTGCAGGGCAGGGCGACGACACACACACACCCTCACGCACGTTTGCGCTAGGAAAGATAAGCGGAAATGATCTTCGCGGGCTTTGCAATGTTTTGTCTTCAAAATCAATGGGAACCAGTTATAGGTCCTCTAGACATTATCTATGGAAATCATCGGCGTAGTAATAGTAGCCCTCTGAAACGTATTGTGTGTGTGTTTCTGAAACCCAAAAAAATGTCCAAAACGCCAATTACTCCTCGCCGAACCTCTTTGATGCAACCCAGAACCAGAAGCGTGCGCTCTTTCTCTTCTTCTCATAAAGCAATACAAGCAATACACTCAATAGCCCCCTCTCCAATCATTTGGGGCTGTGAATGGGGCTAAGCTTGCCCCGCGTAAACTCCTCTCTGTCGTGTGAAACAACCGTAACTTGCGTGCTGACAATGATGCCTCGTTCGTCGTCCCCAAGCCTGTCCTTGGTGTCCAGGTCGCGGCTTGACAGGGATGCATCGCCGCCGGCAACCTTGTACGTAAGCTCCACCTCGTCGTCGTCGATAATGTAGTTCGTCTGGAGTGTCCTCACTGTGTTGCGGGTCATGACTCGTCGGCTGTTGGAGAATGGATCGGCTCTGCTCGAGGCCGTGTAGGCGCTTCGCTGTCTCTTTCTCGTTATTCGGAATAGAGGCGCAAATGTCGGAAGGCATGCTGAGATGATGGCCACTGATGGCTCGATGCTGGACCAGGCTGTAGCTGGTCCTAGCCACCACGAAGCGTCATGTTTAGTAAAAAGCTGGTATAGATAGTGGATTCGGATGATTGTGGCAATGCAAACGCTGCTCAAGTTAGCATTGTGGTGGAGGGGAGCCGAGAAATTCATTGTTACTTACAATCCTCCAAGCATCATGATTCCAATGACTGATGCCTTCAACTTTGGTGTCAACTTCAACTCCAGGATTGTGGGGATCGGAACAATCAGAAGCAGGACATCGTTCAGCAAGTTGATAATTCCAGCAAGCAGAAAAAATAGTCTTAGGTTGACGCATGAACCTTCGGCGCCGGTGTACTGGTCCCAATAATAGCTGATTGGTGAACAGACGTTGGCCAGGGTAATCCATAGGATGATGGGGTATATCGTTGCGACGAAGATGGCGATCCAGTAGAGATAGAAAAAGATTCCTCGTTGGCTCGTGTTAAGATAGAAAAGGCGGTGGTAGAATAATAGAATACTCCATTTCGTCGCAGTTGTTGTTAGACCATAAACGTATGATTCGCTGTATACAATCTTTGTCTGTTGTTAGCATCACCTCGAATCTCTTATCAGGTCAGACAACTCTTGTTACAAATCACTTACCTTGAGCAGCGTTTTTAATCTAGGAATCTGGTTTACCCAGATGTGTGTGCCAGCACCATAACTTCCAGCTAGCACTGTACATGCCACTGATCCACTTGAGCAGAGCTGCGGGAAGTCGGTTAGTTCGGTTCATCTCGCTTGGTCGGCGGCGTATTTTGGTTCAACCCACAGTGCTGAAGATGATGACATAGTCGTCTAGCCATAGATTGGGGCCTTTGATTCTTCTGATGTACAACCGGAGGCAAACACAGGCCACTGCGACTCCCAAAGCAACGCTGACAATGACATTGTACATTCCCGACGTGCTCTCAGTCAAATCCAAGCCATCTGGTGGCGGGCCAAAGACGGCCACGATGAGCGGATTGATCTCGACACTCCTCGCCTCCATGGCGATGTTGAGAGAAAAAAAACCGGGACCTCGATCGACTAAGAAAAAGAAAAAAGGAACCAGAACTCAAGCCATGGCCGTGGGACAAGGGAGTACTTTAAACAGTGGTCACGATTTCTCTTCTCTGCCCTCTCTCTCTCTCCGCGGTTTATCTTTCCGGGGGTGTGCCTACATATCACCACGGCCATGACCCTGCAAACTCTATATACATGAAGACAGGATGAACGCCATCACAGGGCGCTAGGCCGCACGTGCGATAACATCTCCCCGATTAAAAAGCAAGGTGCACGCCTGTGGCGCGACGGTGCTCGCGAGGGCAGGGGCAGATGGGTCGTCCGTGGTGGGAGCTGGGGAGGAAGGGGCTTGGGTTGATTTTGGATTCATGCCCATGTCAGGGGCGCAGCCAGGGGTCGCAATCCTCGCGTCGCAGCTTTTGACAGCGGCAACCGGGGCGAGGCAAGCAGAAGCTCTCGGCAAATGCTTCAGGACTGGAAGGTCCCTTTGCAACCAGTTCACGTGGGCGCAGTGTTCCTGGGGTTCGAGACCCGCCGCATGGTTCATCCGGACCTGGCATGGTGGAGCGGCTAGCACGCCCCTCCCCTGCGTGCTATCGAAAGCTTGCCCGTAACCATGGCATGGCCGTGGCCACAACGAGCACACCCGCCCCGGCTGTACCTGGCGAGCGAGCTGGTGCCTGAGCCCATCTACCGCCGCACGCGAAATGTGCCGGTGCCGATGGCGAGTCGGAACTGAACCCCCTTGCTGTTCGTTCGGCCGTTGAAACGGTTCGGATCCGTGAGACGCCACATCTGTGTGACATACTGAATCATCGTCCCGTCGCGGGGCTGCATCTATCCGCCCTCTTGTTGCAACCCCCCGTGCGATAGGTGATCCTCTCTGCCTGCTTATGAGGATTTGCACCTGGAGTGATTGACATCCTCCGCGATACGAGCGTTATGCTTAGCAACGTGGCGACCCACATTGTGGGATTTGAAAGGATTTTTCTTCGACTTCCGCACCGCCAGGGAAGCCCCCAACAAAAAATAAAAGCAGAAATTGTCCGTAATCACATACAGTATATCTGAAACCTGTATTTTTCCGGCGCTGGGACCTGGGCTCCGCGGAACTCTTGTTCTTCTGTTTGTTCTATTTCCAAAGCTTCCGCGCGCCTTGGCTCGCTCGCATGATCAGCTACTGCCCGGGGTCGCCATGACAAGAAATTGCACTGGCGTCCAAGGTTCGAACCTAACCCCGACAGAGTAAAGAAACCTTAGTTGTGTGATGACTGCAGAAGTTGCACCGATTGAGTTGGGAATTCCCCTGGCTATTCCCGCCCGCCAAGACGCCTGGTCCTCCCAGAAGCACGAGGTATGACATGCCACGCGAGCGCAGACCGCTCGGGAGGAAGCAATCGCAAGGGGACCGGAACCTTGCAGCATCCGCTTGTTCCGCCCCTCTCTCGCTCTCTCGCATCATATTCATGGGGGAGCAGCAGCAGCAGAAAAGAGAGAGAACGAGGCAGAGTCGCAAGCGCGCACTTGCGCCGAGACCGTCACGCAGGCAACAGTAAGGATCCAGAGGCCAACAAAACCTCAGGTCATGGTGGATATGGTCCTTCGGCTGCCGTACGAGATGCGAAAACCACGTTGGCACGCAAGCCTGATTTAGCTGATACAAGCACCATTACGCATATGCCGGCGTCGGCTGCAGCACGCGGCAGGCATTCGACCTCTTGTCCCCAATCGGCGGGATCAGCATCCCTGGGCCTCCACGACTGGGGTTGCTTGGGGTCCAGGAACCCGGTCCGGCGCACGTCCAATCACTTTTCCACATGTCTTCTTGGCCGCTCGCACTCTTGTCAAGGGCGAATCCCGGACTTCACGTGGGCGACGACACTAGCTCCTTCCTCATTAGATCTATGCCATTGCCCGGACCAGATGAACACCACGCCTAGCGGCAGGGGCTCGGGGCATTTCGAGAATATAGCCTTCACCTAATTTACCTCGGTTCGTCTCCTCTGGATGGATCGCGGGACCCATCCTCCACGTGGGCGGCGTGACAGCTTACCCTTTGATCGCTCACGTCAAAGCAAGGGAAGAAAACCTAGCTCCGCTATTTCCAGCCTTCTGAAATTTGACAGGAAACCCAGATTCGGCTCCCTCGCATGAGATGAGGCCACGCGGTGTGACGAGCTTCCCGCCCAGCAAGGGCGCGCTAGCTTGATTGGAAAGCTTTGCGCTAATTGCCCTTAAAGACTAAATCTCCCACATCGTCCTATTCAAGCTTTGTTTTAGCGTTGGGTCATTCACAACGATAAATACGCTCTCTATCCAATATGATGATAAATATCGAGCGGATACTATTGAATTCCGCGTCCCGTTTACGAGCTAAGACCAGCAGCTCGAGCCCGTTCGATATACCTCTTAAGGCGCTCTTGAGTCGACCAAAGCAGACATCACGGGCCCGATCTACCTGCCGTTTCGGGCCGTTCATCTGATACAACCTTGAGAGTGTGCGGTTACGCAAATCCTACCTTCGGTTCCAGTTTTCTCGACTAGGGCAAACAGATCATCCCACTGACTCTGTAGGATTGCCACCGACTCCACTGGAGCTCTCGGAATAAGTCTATGAATTCGCTTAAATCGCATAGATAGCATCAGCAATAGTTCGCCGGCTGAGCCGGGTAGGGTAATCACGAACCGGGATTCACGTCCTAACACAGTCATCTTTCTCCGCGTATCAATCCAGTTGCACTGCAACCAGCCCAACCAGGCTACACGTGTAGGCATCGAACTCCGCCAGGATTGGCGACGAGAGCACACCCTAACCTGTATTAGGATGGCCTGAGAAAACTTGGCGACACTTACTATGCGAGATTAACTTGCCGAGCCGCCACCAAAACACCGATGTTTTCAGCCTCCAGCCAAGAGAGTGACGAATGCCATAGGAAGGCGGCAAGCATAATTGTCCGAACACCGCCTGATTGACTAAGCCTTTGCATGCTAGCTAGCGGCGCCATTGGCGGCTGTTCTAATTCCAAACAGATAAAGTGAGTAGATGAACGATCAGCAGATATTTAAACTCCTTCATTCTCTTGTAGTCTCATGTCTACCCATCAATCACGCACATTAGCCGCCAATATTTCAATTCTCGGTTGCAGACATCTACTTGAGCCAGAAAATGCTACACATTGACTCGAAACCAACTCGACTACAAAAGATGCTGATTGGCTGTTTGGAACACGTCGAGCTCATTTATAAAATCATTTTCGCTCAAGTGCAAGTCCAGATGTCGTAGGAAAATAGTTCCCGTGTTGCTTATCCAAATTCGTCAAACGATAGCAACTAGTGCCGATGCCCATCGCGGAGATGTACGCCAATTATCCCCGCATGACGTGCTGGGACTAGCCCAGCAGTCACGGTACACGGAAATTCGCAACCATTGACGCAACCGGTGCACATATTGTGTGATTAGAAACAGAGACAAGACATTGGCCATGACGAATGACTAATCCTGGCCAACCAACGAATTCGGCCAGCTTATCTGACAACATTGTGATGTTGAAGTGGGATGCATTGTTCCCAACCGAATAGATATATACCGATGTCGCACTTGCTGTTTGACAATTCATGTAAAGCCCGCTGGTCAACGTACCAAAAAATAGAGAAACATTTCTGTTGCGCAATCATCATATTTACACTTCACCATGGCACCGGGAGCCATTTCTCTTCAACACGAGCCTATCGCGACAGAAAAGAAGCCGATTAGCCAATCGCTTCGCACAGTATTCCCTGCGTTAGAGCTGGAAGATCACCCAATCGATCAGGTCCAGCCGATACGAGTTGTTGTTGCTGGTGCAGGAATAAGTGGCATCACCGCAGGAGTTTTCTTGCCTGCAAAAGTTCCCGGGATTGATCTGGTCATATATGAATGAAACGATGATATTGTAAGAATGGTCTACATTTTCTGACAAGTAGCTACTTACATCGTTCCAGGGAGGGGTGTGGCATGCCAACGTCTATCCTGGAGTTCGATGTGACGTGCCGTCTCATGCATATCAATCGACCTTTTCGTCGTCATCTTCCTGGAGCGAGGCATATGCTACAGGGTCCGAGATAAAGGCATACTGGGACAAAGTTGTTGATGACTACGACGTGCGCAAATATATCCGAACAAACTCAACCATTTTATCAGCAGAGTGGTCTGATGAAAAAGGTAAATGGCTTATCAAGGTCAAGACAAGCGACGGAGAATTTATTGATGAGGCAAACTTCCTCATTACGGCCACTGGTCGATTTAGCGAGCCGAGGCTGCCCAATTATCCTGGCATCAACGACTTCAAGGGCCACTTGCGTCACACGTCAAACTGGGACCCAAGCTTTGAACCCGAAGGCAAACGAATAGCAGTTATTGGAAACGGCGCCTCTGGAATTCAGGTTCTGCTCCAACTGCAAAAGGTTGCTGCGCACATCGACCACTACGCTCGCAACAAAACATGGGTGGCTCACCCTATAGGAGGCGAAGATTTCGCCGAACTGGTCGCCAACGGCATCGACAAGGCCCGGACCAGCCCTGAAGAGTATCTAAAATTTCGCAAGCTGCTGGAATCGAGACTATTTAGTCGTTTCGGCGGCATCTTTAAAGGCGCGAGCAAAAACATCGATGCCAGGAACAGCATTACCGAGCTCATGACGAAGCGGCTCGGGGGCAACACCGAATTGGCAAACGAGATCATCCCTGACTTTCCACCAAATTGCCGTCGCCTAACTCCGGGTCCCGGCTATTTGGAAGCTCTTCTTGCAGATAATTTGTCATACATTACGGATCATATTGCCGAGTTTACGGCAACCGGGATCCGCACCGTAGACGGTACTTTTAACCCCCATCTGTCATTTCCCACCCCCAAATGCTAACGAGATATAGGCACACATAGAGAAGTGGATGCAATTATCTGCAGTACCGGACATGACATCACATGCAGCACGCAGTTCCCGGTGATCCACAACGGAGTCAACCTCCAGACCGCGTGGAAGCCCGGCGGCAGCCCCGGGTTCCCAGACACCTACCTGGGGATAGCCGCGCCGGAAGTCCCCAACTTCCTAATGGTCATCGGCGCCAACTCGACCGGCCTCGCGGGGACCCTGTCGCACTCGATCGAGAACCAGATCACCTACATTGCCAGGGTGCTCCGCAAGGCGTCGAGCCAGGGCATCCGCAGCATGGCGCCCACGGCCGCCGCCACGCGCGACTTTCGCGCCTACTGCGAGTCGTACTTCCCCAGCACCGTCATGAGCGAGCACTGCAGCTCGTGGTACAACGGCGGCATCAAGGGCGGGCGCGTTCACGGCATCTGGCCGGGCAGCGGCGCGCACGTCTACCAGGCCAGGAAGGACCCCAGGTGGGAGGACTTTACTTACACGTACTGGAACGCTCAGGGAAACAGGTTTGGCTGGCTCGGAAACGGCTGGGCGACAAAGGATGTGCTCGCGACGGACGGAGCGGACGGCATCGACTTGGATCTTACGCCTTGGCTCAAAGCGGAGGCGCTCGAGAACAAGGTTGATCTAAGAGGCTACCATGAGAATTGGTGGATAGACTAAATAGACGATGAAGAGAATATATCACAGCTATGGATGCCATAGATTACATTGGAGCTCTTATTCTGTTTATTGGAGGGTTTACTGGCTAACTACTCCAGGCGGCTACGAGCGGCCAAGTGAAGATGGAAGATGCCGAAAGCCAGCTACCGCGCACTGGTCGTATTGATAGTTAGCTTAGGCCACAGCAAGGTAGTGCGACTAGGGTGATATCCTTATTTTGTATGGTGTTTCAAGGCCGGTTGCAATCAGCCTCATTTGGCCCTTACCTATAAGAGCTAACACAACTACTAGAGTCATCTGACCTCTGTAAACGAGGCCCTTGTGGCTTCTTAAGGCTACAGGTTGGCCAGGCTGTTGAGACTATTGTTATGTGTGACAGTATATGCATCAGCAGGTTGCGGAATTAACAGGCACGAAATAAATAAACCGAGCAAGGACTCGCATGGTCTAGACGACAACGCATGTTGACAGCACATTTGAGAGAAACGACACTTTCACGGCCACAATCATCTGAATTCGAACCAAATATAATTCATCTCGAATAATTTAACGCATTTAGACTATATGCATATATGCGGGTATCACACAGGCTCTCCTTGGCCCATCTTTCCATATACTCATCCCACGTCTAGATATGAAACAAATAATTCGTTACTCATGCAAGCCAGAACCAGATCTTTTCAAGCCAGTTCTTGGCAACAGGAATCTCATCCATAGCCTCAAGCTCGTCCATCTCACGCTTGCCGGTGATGACGTCAATGTTGGAAGTGCGAATGCACAGCGGGGTGCGGAACCAGATCTTGTGGCCGATGTACAGGACCAAGAAGATAGGAAGGGTGATGTAGGCGGCAATGAAGGTCTTGGTGTCCCAACTTCCAGCGGTGAAGACGGCAAAGCCGTTGGTCAGGGTGAGGATCGTGATGATGACGAGGACGAACCAGGTGGCGTAGGGCTGGAGAGGAGTCTTGTATGGGAGCACGTCCAGCATGTTGTTGTACTCTAGGGCCTTGCGGAATCGGAGGTAGGTAATCATGACGATGATCCAGGCGATGAAGCCAGAGATGGTGGAGATGTTGACGAACCAGTTGAAGACGGTGGCACCAGAGTTGGAGACGTTGAGGAAGGCAAGCAGTCCGAAGGCCCAGGTGAAGAGAACAGCAACGTAGGGCACACCGTACTTGTTAGTGATGCGGAACCACTTGGGTGCCTGGTTGTTGAGAGCCATGGAGTAAAGAACTCGGCTTCCAGAGTAGAGGAAAGAGTTTCCAGCGGACCAGGCAGAAGTGAGGACGGCCGCGTTGATGATGTGGTTCAGGACGGGAATGCCCACGTTCTGGATACCGATGACAAAGGGGGAGGCACTAGCGTTGGAGGCACCGAGAAGTTTCGAGTCGTTGGATGGGACGAGGGTGCCGATCAATAGAGACGAGATTCCGTAGAAGATGGCAAGACGGTAGATGAAGCGGCTGGCTGCCTTGGGGATGTTTCGTCGAGGAGCGACGGCCTCGCCAGCGGAAATGGCAATGAGTTCCGGGGAAGTAATAAAGGCAAACCCAGCACTGATGAAGGCGCTCCAGTAGGCGAGGAACCTTCCAGTCGCGCCTGTGCCCTTGTACTCAACGAACGCTCCTGGGTCTTTCCAGTAGTGGAATCCTCGAACGCTGTCTTGGTTGGGGCCACCACCGAAAAACAGGACGATGCCAAGGATGATGAGACCCATGATGGTGATGAGCTTGATGCTGGCAAACCAGAATTCGGCTTCACCAAAGAAGGACACAGCGATGATGTTGAGCAGGAGCATGACAACAAGAACGATGGCGATCCAAAGGGCAATGTTGACGGGGGGCTCCCAGTAGTCAATGATGATGCCAGCGGCAACAGCCTCGGCTCCGACAAGCATTGCGTATGCGTACCAGTAGTTCCAACCGGCGGCGAAAGCAAGACTAGGATCAACGAATCGGCCAACAAAGTAGGGAACCGTGATACCGCGCATGGGCAAATACGTAACCATCTCGGCGAGAACGTTCATAATAATCCAGACCAAAGCCATCATCGAAAGGTAACCCATGAAGAGAGGGGCCGGGCCGGTTCGAGCAAGGATAGCACCGGAACCGATGAAGAGACCAGTACCAATGGCACCACCTACAACAACGTTAATAAAAGTTGAACGTTCCGTATTTTCCTGTGAAAGAGGGCATACCTAGGGCCAAGAACTGGATGTGTCTGCTCTTGAGACCTCGCTCAAGTTGGTCGTGGTCATCGGCCAGGTTGTATTCCCCAGTCTGGCCTTGCTGGCTGCTCTCCTGGTTGAGCTCGAAGCCATTGCTGCCGTCTGCGTACTGTTCCTTCTCACCCATCTTGCCGTTGTGTACTCGGGACGATCTTCAATAGGGGCGTCAATGAACTGAGGGAGCTGAGACGGAAAAGGAAAAAGAAGAGGAAGAGGCCAAGGTATTTAACCCTGTGCTATGGCAAGGTTCCCGTCGAGTCAAGCCTTGGCGAAAAGCGGAGGTGGAAAGGGACCCCGACAAAAGTGTTCTGGCCGAATTGGGGAGAGGCGGGGAAACCTGGGGGAAGGCGAGAGGGGAGACGCGGGCACAGCTGCGACTCGCTGGCACAGATTGTTCGGGGTCGAAGGAGGCGAGTAATGATGACAGGCAGCTTTTGGTTGCCTTTACCTAATGGAAGCCAGAGTGTTGGCGGGGGGTGGGGACCCGATTTGGTGGAAATAGGCCGAAGTCCAGCGGTGATCTCTAGCGAATGCAGCTAGACGTTAACTGGCACGGCGTTGGCTGGGCAGACGGGCTGGGTGTAAGACTGAGAAGAAGAAAAACAGGGCCAACACGAGAGCCAAGGAAGATGCGACAGCCCCTTCTTATTGTGCACGAACAGCACGATCGGCTGTAAGATGGTTTGCTTCACATCCATATCTGCGACCCTGATATCGGCGGCGAATGAGAAAAACGAGCACAGCGGGGCTGATAACAGAACTTGGCAATGGAGCATCTCTGCCCATCCTCTCCGGGCGCCAAGGGATCTAGCTGGAGCTTGTAAACAAGCTCTGTCCGGGATGGCGAATGCTCGCTCGTCTAGGGGAGTGCGGGGACCGGGGGAAGAGCTGCAGCGCGTACCCATCGATCGCTGCGGAAAATATGGGCCTCCTGATTGGGAAAGACATGTCAAGCGAGCGTTGTGTGTGTGCATTGATGATATGGATGACCGATATGGATGACAACTGGGGTTCGTCTTGGCCTCGTGTGATTTGCCTGTTCACGGCGTGGTCTGGCAGACGACGGTGTCCCAAGTATGAATGCCAAGAGCGCTCTCTGACTCGCCATGCGCAGCCGCCCTCACAAAGCGCATCCGCCCCGAGGCAATGCAATGCGGCATCGGCGGGAAAACCCAATGCGCGAGCGATGTTCCATGCTCAGCAGCAAACTCTGCCAACCCGCGCCCACCACGGTTGAAGTGTCGTCTGAAAAGACGATCTAGTGGCCGGCCCGCCGCAGCGGCGACGGCGTTGCAGCTCCGGAGGGGACCGTTGCTGGGTCCCTGGCGCCTCTAGGGCCGCGCATCGACCATCGGCGCCGGGGTCGCGAGGGCCATGGGGATCCTTGAGAGTTGGGAGAAACCCGACAGAAGCCGGGCTTGAGAGCACTGGTGAAGGCTGTGTTAGCGTCCTGGAGTCTTCAATGAGGGCAAGTTGCTGGACGAGGCCGGTTTCCTGCGGGACGGCAGCGCGACTCCACCAGGCAAGCGGCAGGGGGGCACCACTAGGCCGGCATGGGGCACAGAGTTGAGAAAAAAAGAGTGGGATGCGTTAAGCCCCAACCGGGAGCGTTCCAGAGGCCGTTCGGCCACCGGGCTCGATGCGCACCGCGGATTGGATGGAGGTGCGCGGCCGAGGCGTCCCTGGAGCTGCTGGGCCCTCTTTGAAGAAAAAAAAAAGTCCATGGAATCAACAGGGCTGCGGCCTCTTTGTGACAGAGCATAATGATTCACACAGCGGGACCCGCTGATACAGAGCTCCGGGTGTGCACGTCCTCGGTTCATCAATTTTATCTGATAACGCGGTCCCGATAGACTTGAGTGCCAAGACGCGCCAGATTTCTAATCCAAAGCCGATGGCTTGTGATTTCCGTCATGCCATGAGAAGATTTTTTTTTTACCCTCTAGCACAGGGCGCCAAACGTGTGGCGAGGGTGACATAGTGTGCCAAGGGCGACGACGACATAGCAGGCTAGCCAAAACATCAAAAAGTTTTTATTGCTTCTGGCATTCTGGACAAACTTACGACACCATCTCCACAGCCACACTCTCGGGCACGCACGTAATTCAGACATAAGTGGATGGCCAATGCCCTCAGAGGGCGCCGGGCGTTATGACAAAGGTACCTCTGTCACAACTCAGCGCACGTGGTGGACGGCACATGCAACAGGTTCCCCAGTTTGTTAATTACGAGGGCCTCAAAGCGGCTCTCCATCCACTTGACCCATACCCAAAAGCGAGAAAGAAAGAGAGAGAAAAATAGCCCTCGGCAGTTGGGTACCTCACCGCCGCTCCAATGGGCAAGGAAGCAAGAGAGAAATACGACGTAAATGCAACATATTCGCCGTTTGTGGCTCGCTGAAACAATGAAGCCATGCCGTCATTTAGCTTGGGGCTTCGTCATGACACTCTGCAAATCGCCCCCCCCCAGTCCAATCTCTTTGCCGCGCCGCATGGTACCGCACCGCCTTTGCTTACCCTCCCAAAACAGCGATTTCGGCCGCGGCTTGGCGGGATGAGCCTCACCAGCTGCATATTCCATCTCAGCTTCCGTCTGTCTTCTAGTCTCTCGGCTCAGCAAGGCCCAGCAAACCCTGCGTTAGCTTCGTGCTAGCCGTCTTCTCCACCGCAGCAGCTGCGGCTTAAGGAAGAGCCGTGTGTGTGTGTGTGTGCGCAAGTCGACTCTTGGCTCCCGGAGGTGCCATGGCCATGCAGCCAGCCCGGTCAATTAGAAATGACCACGGGTGTCGGACCGCGCGCTGCGCGATTCGGTGTGCTGACATGAGTGTAACGACAACAGAGCGCGCCCTTTGGACAACAACAGCAGTTGGTTTCTCGCCCTAGGGCGAAAGTGCCTCGCGCCTTGCACGCCTTGCACGCCTTGCGCCCTCCCATGTCATTGCCAGGTCCCCCTCCAGAGTTATACCCAGACGGTTCACGGACTCCAGGCTTGGCTTGGCTTATCAGTGGGCATGCAGACGGATACTGTCTAACATGGGCAGGGTGGATCTGTGCTCCATCGCTTCCGCGACACGGTTGCATCTCGGGCCATATGAGCGTCAATGCTCTCCCGAAACAAAACAAAGTTACCGGTCTGCGTATTCCCTCTGATCACCGTCTCTATCCATGATGTCGCCTATCAAATGTAAATGCTGTCCCCAGAAGTTTTGCTCACGTTCCACTGCGCCAAGCGCTGCCAAGCCAACTCTGCTCGTGCGCGGATCTACTCCAGATGCGCGTGGCCTCATCGGAACCCACCGCCCCATCCCGCCTCACGTGTCGACGCCAAGGACTCTCTGCGTGGTTCGTCAGCTCCAAGATTCCTTGGTATCTGGGGAAGGATTTTTTGTTACATAACGTGAACTCGTCTCTCCGCATAATAGGCTTCCCTTGGCCCGATGTGTCACTTCAAGCTCGGACCGACAAGTTGCAGTCATCTGGCAGTCATCTTGGAGCCCCGGGTTGCCCCATAGCTCCAGGTCTTGGCTCGAACCACGGCTGAGGTTCACTCGTTTAGCTATGCGACCGGTTTTCCATCCCCGCTCGTATAAAATTTTGCCGTTCTCGCTTCATAGCAACCTGTAGTATTTGGCCGAATGCTCGTGTCAACCTCAGCATCCAGGGCCTGGTGATCCGCATCGCCTGGAGCAGCGCATTTCCAATGAGCGAGTGCGGATGTGAGCGCGAGGATGGCACTGACAAATCATGGTACCCACTCTAATTGCAGGCGAGAGATTTGCTTTCCCAGGATACTTCAAGGGAGACGACTTCATGCCTGCGCAAACCGAGCTCGATCAATTTCGTACCAGTTCCGAGTCGCGGCCGCAGCCAGCTTGCCAAGCAAACAATACGCGCACGTTTGCTTCCAAGCCATTCCGGTAAATTGCGCGCCGAAACCCGATATCGCAATGCATTGTGCGCTCGGTCTTGGCTTTTCTTTTTATTTAATAAATCCGTCTCCAGGCAACTATCGGACGACACGACTCGGTGCGGCCGTTCGGAGGTCAAAATAAGGCACTATTGGCAAGCCTGATGCAAGCCAAGCGCCACACCCGCGCCGCCTCGAGCGGCTTCCAGCGGCCTTTGCCCCTGCGCTGGACCTCCCAGCTCACATCTTTTTGGGTAGTTTGACGGGGAATAGCAGGGGTGGGAACAACTTAAGCCTTTTGGTGCCGCACGGAGTTTCCGCTGGGCTAGTTCGTCCTTCTGGCCGCTACCGGCTTTGGTTTCCTAATTTGGGGCGGTTTATACCCGCCGTCCGAGAGATCCAAGGCTCCGGAACTAATTGATTCGAGCTTCGGCTCAGTTAGCAAACGGTTCCTTGAGAAAACTTTCAGTTTTGCCATTGCCGAACATTTATGCTTCCCGTACTACTCGTACAATGAGTCTCAAAGCAGGCCATAGAATGTCGCTGCCTCGGATACGCGAGCCTATTTTTTCGACCTTCTCCAATGAGCAGTTCCTTTATACGTCAAGGTAGGTTCTGCAGCTAAGAAGCAGTTCTCAGCGCTTTTATGACTCCATACCTTGCATACGAACTCATTCCCATGCCATAGTGATCCCACGTAGCCGATCTATCCGGTCAGCAAGATGTGTTGCGCCCGCAGGTGGACATTGACCGCAATACCATGCCTGCGTCCAGACCAGTACCAATCAGTCTATCCTATCCTAATTAACCGTTTACCCTTAATTACAGGACACAGAGGCCTCCTGGGGATCCAGGAGGTCATATATGGGACCTGAAGACCAATTTGAGGAGGGCGTTGAGCCTAGTGACAGTCACTAAACAAACACCGAATACATCCCGTTTTCACTTGATCGAACCGGACTCATGAATCGGGCGCAACCCAAACGTTTGGTGCCATGTAGAGTAAAAGTTGGAAGGAAAAATTGAAGAACTAGCTCCTTAAAACAATGAATCGCAGTGTTATTCTGTGAAGCCAGAATATCTTCAACTCTACCTTTAGTTCAGCCTTATTTTGTTCTTCAATTGCCCATTTACTAGCGGCACAAATTGAAACAACTTCGTTATTGGCTAATTGACGTTGCCAATCGCGCCGAAGGGTGCTTGACTAAAAGGAGGGCGGAAGTTACGCACAATCCCTATATTGGCAAATGAATCCGAATTGTAGCATATTTTTATCTACTGTTCTATATCAGTTTCATCTTCATAATTGTAATACAGCCCACTTCACGATGTAATTGAAGTGCCTGAAAGACTCGTGTTGAGCTTTGCAGAGACGAGAACTAATGGTAGTTGTAGGGTAGGCGGAGGTTGATGTCATCGCCATACCAAGGGGCCTTTGGAAGTTCGTGTTTTTTTTTCGCTTCAAGAATGAATGCTCGTAAATCGCTTGGTGCGTGTTAGCCGCTTTTTTAGATCCTAGATCGCCCGGGGACTAATAGTTGCGTCCTTATCTGTGTAGCGATCTGTAGTTAATAATCTTGGGTTGTTCTATGAAGTGGAAGTGCAAGGCACTTGAAGATGAACTTGAAGGAGCTAATTCAAGAGATAACCCTGCCTAGCTTTAAAAAGTTTATAAAGTTCCACATTCGAATCTATTTACTTTGATTGCCAGACGTTTTACTTCAATGATGCAGATTTGCTAAGCATATCGAGCCGACCAACCCCGCCATGCGGTATCTGGATCAACGCAGGGACTTACCCCACCATGACTGACAGCTCCGCTGGTAGGGCGGCTGCTAGGGCACGTGAGGTCATGATTCATGAGGGCGCCATTGACGTCTCAACAGAGCACGCAGTTGGAGGTTAAAAATCAACTTGGAAAAATAAATTGAATTGAATTGGACCGACAGACCAATTTCACCCGAAAAATACTCATTGACAGGCATATTTGCCGCAGAGTGCGTGGTTTTACTGAGCGGATTAAGGTTGTCCCGGCGCTGAAAATTCATCCCACTTGTGACCTGTGACTCCATGCATGCAAATGACCCCGCGGTCATGGAGGACTTTTTTTTTTTCACCCCGCAACTGAGCCAAACGACGACGAGGACGTCAAAGCACACCCTGCTTTGAAGCCGACGCGCATCGCAGCATTTTTTCACCATGCACCAGGTTCTGGTCGGCGAGTCGTGCTTCACGGCCTCCGAGCTTCAGAAGCTCGTGCAGCGCATCAATGATCAGAGCTCTGTCAAGGTCGCCAAACTCTCCGGTGTCTGGCAGTACTATGTGGATCTCGAGACCGAGGACGCGACCGTCCTGAGCAAGGTCAAGCAGATTCTTCAGGCCAATGATCAGCCAACCGCCGCCGCATCGACCGGAGCTGGTGGAAAGAGCGTCGAAGTCTTCATTTCTCCCCGAAACCAGTCTCCATGGAGCTCCAAGGCCTCCAGCATCGCCGTCGTGTGCGGCTTGAAGACTGTCCAGCGCATCGAGCGCGGCCGAGCTGTCACCATCGAATTCGAGGAGGAGTACAAGGGAGAGCAGGATTTGGCCTTCAAAGACATCATTTATGATCGCATGACCGAATTTTTCAGCACTTCTCCCCCGGTTCTCGATGTCATGTTCGCCCATGGCACCCGAAACCCGCTTGTTGTCGTCGACATCTTTTCCGACGAGCGCGGCGCCTTGGCTGCTCTCCAGGACCACAACAAGAAGGCTGGTCTTGGTCTTGACCAACCCAACATGGAATACCTTGTGAAGAAGTACACAGAGCTCGGACGATCTCCTGTATGAATCGCATTCCTGCCCTGTCCTCCCAATGCTAACAATTGATGTTTTAGAATGATGTCGAGCTGTTCATGTTTGCTCAAGTCAACTCCGAGCATTGTCGACACCACGTGTTCAACGCCTCCTGGACCATTGACGGAGTCAACCAACCAAACAGTTTGTTTGGAATGATCAAGAACACTCACAAGACGAACCCCGAATATGTTATCAGCGCCTACTCCGATAACGCCGCCGTGTAAGTGGATGCAGCCCCAACGCCTTTTCATTGCGCAACATTTCCAATCACTTTCTACCACAACCTTGTAAAATTTACTGGCTCGGCAATTGCTAATGATCAATTGGCAGCATGGACGGAGATGAGGGAAACTTTTGGGCTCCTGATTACTCTACCGGTAGCTGGAAGCTCACCAAGGAGGTCATTCAGCCCCTGATCAAGGTCGAGACCCACAACCACCCTACCGCCATCTCTCCCTTCCCCGGTGCTGCCACTGGCAGCGGAGGTGAAATTCGTGATGAAGGTGCTGTCGGCCGAGGCTCGTCGCCCAAGGCTGGTCTTAGCGGTTTCTGGGTGTCCGACCTGTTGATCCCCGGTAGCAAGCAGCCCTGGGAAGTTGACATTGGTCGACCTGCCCACTATGCCTCCAGTCTCGACATCATGCTTGAGGCTCCCATTGGATCTGCTCGATTCAACAACGAATTCGGTCGTCCCGCGTTGACTGGAACTTTCAGAACTCTCCTCACCAACGAGGCCGAGTCAGAGGCTCCTGAGTACAGGGGTTACCACAAGCCCATCATGATTGCTGGTGGTATTGGAACAGTTCGCCCTCAGCATGCCCTGAAGGAGGAGGCCCATGTCGAAGAAGGTGCCCATGTCATTGTTCTTGGAGGTCCTGCCATGCTTATCGGACTTGGAGGTGGCGCAGCATCGTCAAACACTGGTTCTGAAGCTACCGCAGACCTCGACTTTGACAGTGTGCAGCGTGGCAACCCCGAAATGGAGCGACGTGCCCAGATGGTCATCAACACTTGCGTTGCATTGGGCCCCGAGAGCCCCATCGCTTTCATCCACGATGTGGGAGCTGGTGGTCTTTCTAACGCTCTTCCTGAGCTGGTCAAGGATGCCGGATTTGGCGGTACATTTGAACTTCGTCAGGTCGAGAGTGCTGACAACTCCATGTCGCCTCTTCAGATCTGGTGTAACGAAGCCCAGGAGCGATACGTCCTCCTCGTCAACCGTGATGGCTTGAACCGATTCACCAGCATCTGCCGACGAGAGCGTTGCGGTTTCTCCGTGGTTGGAAATGTCGCTTCCAAGGATTCCAACGGCGATGCCAAGCTGGTCCTCACTGACCGCGAGCCTACTGTCCAGCCTCCAATTGACCCCATCAACCTCCCCATGGATGTTCTCTTCCCCCCTGGACGAAGAATCTCCAAGGACGTACAGACTGTCGCCAAGAACCTCCGCCCCTTCGATGCAGCAAAGAGCTTGACGGAACAATGCGGTGCTTCCGACCTGACCGACATGGTTACAAAGGCTACGGAGCTCGTCTTCAAGCTGCCCTCCGTTGGTTCCAAGAGCTTCCTCATTACTATTGGTGACCGAACTGTTGGTGGTCTGTCGGTTCGAGACCAGATGGTTGGTCCCTGGCAAACTCCCGTTGCCGATGTTGCCGTGACCTTGAACAGCTTCAGCGTCGACGAGAAGAACCACCGTGGCGAAGCCATGGCCATGTAAGTACTATCGTCATTCTCCTCTTCTGTTTTATTACTAACAGCATTTCAGGGGTGAGAAGCCTACTCTCGCTCTTATCTCCGCTGGTGCTTCCGCCAGAATGGCAGTGGCTGAGAGTTTGATGAACCTCGGTGCCGCCGATATTAAGCCCGGCAAGGTTAACGGAGACCTCAAGCGTGTCAAGCTGTCCGCCAACTGGATGGCCGCTGTCGGTCACCCTGGAGAGGGTGCTGCCCTTTATGAGGCTGTTGAGGCTATCGGAATGGAACTGTGCCCCCAATTGGGTGTGTCCATTCCTGTCGGAAAGGACTCGCTGTCCATGAAGGCTTCTTGGAAGGATAAGGAGACTTCAGAGTCCAAGACTGTCACTGCTCCAGTGTCTCTTGTTATCTCCGCATTCAGTCTGGTGGAGAACATCCGTAGCACCTGGACTCCCCAGCTTCGACGAGTCGAGGATGTTGGCGACAGCATTCTCGTCTTTGTTGATCTTGCCCAGGGCTTTAGGGCCATGGGTGGCTCTGCTTTGGCTCAGTGCCTTGGCCAGATTGGCAATGAAGCTCCTGATGTGCGCGATGCCGAATTGATTCGCGACTTCTTTGATGCCCTGTGGCAACTCCACCAGGAGAACATTGTCCTCGCATACCACGACCGCTCGGATGGAGGTCTTTTGACCACTGTCGCTGAGATGATGTTTGCTGGCCGATGCGGTGCTGAGATCTCTCTTGATGATCTTGCCCCATCTGATGACAAGGTGCTCGAGACCCTCTTCAACGAGGAGCTTGGTGCTGTGTTCCAGATCCGACGAGGTGACGAGACCAAGTTTAAGCGATGCTTTGCCACCTGCGGTCCTCCTCACGGCCTGATCAAGACCATTGGTTACGTCAAGCTCGCCTCCAAGCAGTCTCTTACCGTCAAGTACAAGGCCAAGTCGGTCATTGACCTTGACCGGGCTCAAATGCAGCAATGGTGGACAACCACCTCGTACGAGATGCAGAAGCTCCGTGATAACCCAGCCTGTGCTCAGTCCGAGTTTGATGCCATCTCTGACTCCAAGGACCCCGGTCTTCACTACAACCTGAACTTCGACCCTGCCGACATCAACCTGCCAACCTTTATGAACCTGAAGAACCTGGTTTACAGGCCCAGAGGTGCGAATTCTTGAAAACCATGTGCAAATAACTGCTAACTTGTTGAAACAGTCGCTATTCTGAGAGAGCAGGGTGTCAACGGCCATGCTGAAATGGCCTTTGCTTTCCGAGCCGCAGGTTTCGATGCTGTCGATGTTCACATGTCCGACATTCTCGATGGCTTCTCTCTGGATGGATTCCGTGGTCTTGCCGCCTGCGGTGGTTTCTCGTACGGGTGAGTAACATCTAAGCAACCCGTTTTCCAGTCGTCGCAAATACTTACATGATAACAGTGACGTTCTCGGTGCCGGAAACGGTTGGGCTCAGTCCATTCTCATGCACGAGGGCGCACGCCAGACCTTTGAGACCTTCTTCAACCGACCCGACACCTTCTCCTTTGGTGTCTGCAACGGTTGCCAGATGCTGACTAGACGTACGTTGCCTGCCAATTCCATCCATTAAAAGATTGCTAACAAAATATTCCAGTCAAGGAGTTGATCCCTGGTGCTCAGCACTGGCCTACCTTTGGTATGTCCCTCTGAAACTCACGATGGCCCGCCCGCCTGCTAACTTTATTTTAGTCGAGAATGCCAGCTCCCAGTTCGAGGGCCGATTTTCTCTGGTGACTGTTGAAGAGAAGTCGGACAACTCTGTCTTCTTCTCTGGCATGGACGGCTCCTCGTTGCCCATCGTCGTGTCGCACGGCGAGGGCCGAGCAGACTTCACTTCTGGAGGCAGCCTGCAGTCTCTTGGCGATGAGGGACTCATCCCTCTCCGATATGTTGACAACTATGGACATGTCACGGAGAGGTACCCCTTCAACCCCAACGGCAGCCCCTTGGGTATCGCCGGTGTGAAGAGCAAGGATGGCCGCGTTGTGGCTATGATGCCCCACCCTGAGCGAACCATCATGGCCGATGTTGGTTCGTGGAAGCCCGAGGATCAGCTTGCCCAGTGGGGCCAGTTCGGACCTTGGTTCCAGCTGTTCTTGAACGCTCGCAAGTGGGTCGGTTAGGTAAGTGGATGAAACGGGTTGTTGATTCATTTGATTGGTGTTCTTGGGATTCATTTATGCATTATTTCATGGTAAGGGATGGTTAAAAGAACTGAAAAAAAGACAAGAATTCAATGGTGGGTTCGTAGACAAACATTTCTTTACATAGACAAGAAATTGAATTATTTATAAGGACAGACGCCTGTAATGGCTAAATCATACGCTGATCCCAGATTAATATACATGTATGCTCCCAGATACTCCGCCGTATGACTTCGTGGATGAACAAAAGAAACGTTGTAAATATGTGCGCGTGAATGTGTATGTGTAACAAAGAAGAGGGTGTTGATGAAAGAATGAATAGAGACAGCTTAGCTTGCCTCCTTCTCCTTCTCCTTTTCCTTGTCTTTTGTTTCCGAACTCTCTTGTTTTGATGACCTCTTATCTGAAAGGGAGAACAAAGAGCTCATCTTGAGATTGGCAATGTGCATTAGTGCAGTGGACTGCTGGACCTGGAAGAGGCCGTGGGGGATGACAATGTAGAGGTCTGAGCTCACAGAGTCATCTGGTCTAAACTTGTTGTAGTAGGCTGCTTTGCCGTTGACGGGAACGGCCTGCATGACGCGGCGGTAGCCCATCTGGGTAAACCAAGCCTGGAGATTTGACTGGCCGGTGATGTCGTGGAGGTCCGCGTATGGCTCATACCCCATACTCATGTAGTCGATGCCTGTCCTTGATAGAAGCTTCATGCAGGCAAGGACAAGGAGATCACCGACGCCGCGAGGGGCTGAGGAGGATGCGATGCAGGGGTCGAGGTGGAAGCCGCCGTTTGCGCCTAGACTGCGGAGCACTGCGAGGCCATTGGCGCATCCATCGCGGTCCTTGGTGTACACGAACATGGTCACTTCGGGGTGGGAGAAGAGGTCGTAGACGGTGACAAAGGCTTGCGAGCCCACTCCAAGCTTGTTGTTTCGGTCTTCTCGCCAGCAGTCGTAGACTCGCTGCAGCTCCACCTCGAGGGCGGGCTCGCGACCGTTTGTGCTCGGGCTGTATACGTGCATGGTGAGGCCACCCCTTTTTGGGTCGAGCAGTTGTCGGGCCTGGCTGACTATGCGCTTGCCAGCTCCCTTTCGCAGCACCGGGTTCGTCGTCGGGTTAATGACTCGTTCGCGGCCAAAGTTGAGCGTCACCCAGCCGAGCCCCTGGGCATACTCGACAAAGGTCTTGCTTACACCCATGAAGGCAAGCTTGAGCCTGCGCTTGGCTCTGAACTGGCGCAGCTCGTCGAGTAAAGGCTTGAACTTGTCCGGGGCGCACATGGGGTCGCCCGTCACGATGAGGGTGCGGCTCTTGATCTTGTAGACGACGGCGCCGTGGCCGTGCTGGCTGGTGAAGAGCTCATAGCTGGGGTCGAGGATGCCCATGTGGGCGGTTCGACTGTACTGGCGGTACGCGGACAGGAAGTCGTCGTAATGGCCAGCTTCGCATTCGGTATCGGCACTGGAAGACGGGACGAGGGACGCTGTCTGGTCACTGAAGGACAGCGGAGGGGTGGTTGCAGAGTCTCTGTCGCAAAGCTTCATGGGGATGCCATCGATGTCAGTGGAGGCTTTGATGATGGAGCACACGCTAGTGATGAGACCACAGCTGGATGGAAAGTCTCTTAGCGTGATTGACGATGCCGGGGCAGAGAGTGTCGACATGGCTGTATGATTCGCTGCCAGCGATGATGGGATAGATTGGTTGTGTTGTTGTTTGGTGTTCGGTTTTCTATACGTGGTTGGGCGCACCCAGGCTGGTATAAGGATGATGAGTGAATGGGGAAAGCTCTCTGGCCTCGAGATCCATCGGCCGGTTCATTTTATTTTAATTTTTAATTTAAACTTGGATCGAGAAGGAATCATCCATACACGGGAAGGCCGGAATGGGCGCAGCTCCTGCTCGGAGTATCGAGTAGCGCTTTGGACGATTCGGCTGGGAAGCTGTCATGTCGCAGCGGCCACGGGTCCAGCCCCTGTGGGCCAGTCGCGGCGGGAGGCTGCACCGCCAGCGAGACGGACGGGCTTCCTCCATGTTTCAGCCCTGGCCGCAGGGCAGTGTCTGGGCGACCTACTTGGCAAGTCACGCCCAGAGCAGAGTTTCGGTTGAGTTGTGCCGAATGACAAGATGCAAGACTGGACGTGGCTTGCCGCTTCGTAAAGGGAGGCAGAGCCATCCCTGCAGCCAGCGAGGAACCATTTTGCGGTGCACCATGACCAAACCACGGACCCCGCAGCACGCACCGCAGCGAAGGCGCCAAGAGTCCGAGGCGGCAGTGGGAAGGGTGGTGCGCACATCAGTCAGTCCCTCCCGTCTTGGCGCCACCAGCGCTGCTCTGGAACCTATCAACTTGGGCCTTTGGGCTAATGAGGTTGTGCGGCTGTGCACACGAAAAAGACCGAAACACGATGCCCTGTGCCGGCTCGAGTGATCCGAGAATGCGTGCTAGTGGTCGACGCGGGCCGCATGGCGCACCCCGAAGAACCCGATTATCCGGCCCCACCGCTGGTTTTACGACGCAGCCTGTGGGTAGCCCCAGACCTGGGCCGTGTGCCGAGTGCCTTATTACGAGCGCAGAATGCGAGAATCCCAAAGTCCAGAGCCCGGTGAATTATGCTTGATACTATGCTAGACAAAGTCCGGCCTCATTCTGCGCGGCACTTCGGCTAGTCAATCTCCTACAAGTATCACGCACCGTACTCCATCCTCCATTTTAATTCATTTTGCTTAGCTGAACCGTGGAAGAGGCCGCCCATACCGCGACAAATAAGTCATAGCCTTGCCGAATAAGCAACGAAAAACAACCACCGCACATACATCCATCCCCGCCCAGTCTGCCTGGCCATTAGATTCTAGAAGGGTGTACATCGAGTCTCAAACCTAAACTGCTGGCAAAAAGGAGACACCGCTAGGCTGACTTTGAACTTTGATACGTATTATGGGGCGTCGTAATAATGTGCGTGCTCTTGTGCCACAGGGCTGATGAAAAGCCGTAATTGCGTGACCGTCGCATCCAAATCGAGCTGGTGGGATGCCTTCGTATCCAGGGCAGTGTGCTCGTCAATTTTCAAGATGACGGGCTGAATGGTTGTCTACGCGCGAACCGTGACGTAGGCCCGTCGCATTCAAACCGATCGGGTGAGATGTTTCATGGCTGCTTGTCAATTTTCAAAAGAAGGATGGGCTGATGGTACCTCTTCTTCGTCCGAGGGGTGTCGTGTCATTGGCTGTCTCGCTACATCAATGCGGCTAACACATGCAGCTTCGGCAGTCGTTAGGCTGTGCCACACCCATTTCGCTGAATTGAAAACGTAAGTTGCCTAGTTTTTTTCGGTGGCTGAGCGGCTGCATGTAGCACAAGACCACGAGGACACACCTCTTTTTTTTGGTTCTATTTTTTTCTCCCATTCTTCGAAGGATTTGAGGGAATGGGGTTGGGAGAGGAGGAATATTCCATTTTGGATTGGATGCGGCGTTGCGCCCATCCGCCCTGTGTGGGGTTTCATCTAAATCTTGATACCTGATCCCCTGCCCGAGGATCTTATTGAGTTTACGGAGTAATCTCACAGCCAAGGCACGCAACTCAAACTGGCTGAGTCAATCTAGATGCCTGCGCCCGCCTGTTTCTGACGTCACATCGTTCAACGGTTATTGCTTTCGGGGATATGGCTTTTTATTCGGATTCGGTTTGATTGTTTTTTGCTACTTCGCGGGCACGGAGATGTAGATATCAAACCAACATAAAGAACTTGGAACAGAGAAGCGGAGTCGTTGGTCCGTGTACTTGGCTTGACATGATGAACTGCATGGCTTGATCCTCCGCAGTTGGGAGCCAGCAAGCACATTGGGGCCTCGCGACTCATAATTGGTTTCTTCGTTCCGTGTATTTTGAGGGGAAATTATCACGTACTCGATGGCTTGGTTCGTTGCAACACCGTATTCATGGTGGCTTTGAGAACGTCGTCTTCCAGCCACCACTTCTAAAGAAAATAAGCATTACGCGTAACAACGTTTACAAGTAAGCTTGCCGTACCTCAAATGCTTACGACGGCTTTTACCCTGTTTCAGCTATGCGTGAGAACACTGGGCGTTTTCATTGCGCGTCTGGCAACCCTCTTGGCAGCCTGCTTGGCAGCCCTGTCGGCGTGTCACGTGATGATGATTTTCATCCCACCCACCCTGATTAGTGCATCCAACATGTTTGATAAGCCTTGGACTCAAAAAGATCATTTGCCAAGACAGCTTGGAACTGAAAAGTGGCAAAAAATGCAAAAACAAATGAGGGACAAGAGATTTGAACTCTTAACCTTCAGGAAATTCCTGTTCTGGAATCTGACGCGCTACCGTTGCGCCAGCCCCCCATTGATGAAGAAGTGCCGTGTTAGATTCCTACAAGTCCTTTCCCAGCTTGGCGCCAATGTTCATGCCAAACACGACCAAGCTTGATGCGATCCCATTTTCAGGACAGCTTGGCTTTCTCGGCAACAGGGCGATCATTTTTTGCAAAAACAAAATGCATGTGGCCATTAAGCGAATAGTGGAGCCAGCCAAGAGCTCAATTGCAAGAATGTGGAAAATTCCAATTGTAGGGTAGGATCTAGACTCGCCACAACGATTCAGTGTTTCAAGCCACACAACGCTTGCCGTTTTTCATCGCATTTTCGGTTGATTTCGCGCTCTATTATTGGCAGAAATTACTGTGCAGGTCGCTGGTCCACGTTGTTCAATCACAGTCGAGATTGAAACATGGCGTTTACCAGACGGTAGATCATGAAGATCAAACACTTGGCAGTGGAGAGTGAAGGCCAGGGCTGCTTTTCGGTTCCACACCCCAATATGTTTTCATGTTCAAGTCTTGTATGTTTTATCCAAGACACATGCACCAATTATCCATGACTTCCATAGCTATGTCATGTTGGATCATGCAGTATGACATGTAGCCAGACGCGGCAATGGAAGATATCGTAATCTTATCCTATGATTGTGACAATGGTACATTATCACCCAACTCTAACACTCACACCTATTTTGAGGTTGTAAATCCAAGGAGTAAACAGCCGCCTCATCCCAAATATTGAGTAGAGGCCGGTTTTCTTGGAAGCCAACAAGCATATGAAAACATTTCGTTTGAATTCAATCCAATGAGCAAAGTAGTCTCCGTTAGCAAACTCGGAGATGAACTATATTGCAGTTTCTTGTCACACAACCATAAACAGAGGGTAAAAATATCACGAGAAATATGCCCTTGATTTTCGGTTACTCGGGAATAAAACATGTCAGATCAATTTTCGTACGGGATGTTTCAAGCCGCCCCCACGTGGTAAGGGGTGGGTCGTGAAGCACAGATGCAGATCAACACGAACAGGGCACTCTGATAGCATCATGTAAGCGGAGGTTCAGGGACAACTCACCCTTTCCGCACCACATTTGTCGGAGATTTTATTCAATATAACTGGCAAATATCGTGCTAACGCAGAGACGGAAAATATAGCGCAGATAACAGGGGAAAAATTGATGCCAGATCAGCGGATCAGACCACCAGCATGTCGACCCAAGATAAAAGGCATGGTTGACGATACGAAAATACGTATTGCATTCCTTCCTTCCTTTCTTTATTACTAGCCTCTTGTTTCATAAAAATACATTTGACATGGGATCGTACAAACCCCCCATCAACCGAGCCCTCTGGCTCTCCTCCTTCACCGAGCCGTTGTCCGTCATCGGGTTCCCTGTTCCGGAAGCCACCGCTGGAACAGTCGTCGTTGAAATTCTCGCCACACCTATTACCCCATACACTGCTCTGGTCCATAGCGGGAAACTGCCGCAACTTCATCTGGTCCCACCGCTGGTCCCCAACCCCAATGCAGTCGGCCGTGTCTACGCAGTGGGGCCGGATGCGGTGCGCGTCAAACCTGGTGACCTGGTCTACGTCGACTCAACGGTTCGAGGTCGCGATGATCCCGAAGTAGTGATCATGTCTGGACACCATGGCGGCGAAAGCCCGCAGGGCCAGAAGCTCTTACAAGGAGAATGGCGTGATGGCGCTTTGCAGCAATACCAAAAGGTTCCCTTGGAGAATGTCCATATTCTCGACGAAAAGAAATTAACCCAAGAATTGGGATACTCTCCAGCAGTGCTACAGAGCATTGCCTACTACTGTGTTGCAGGGGGTGCTATCTTGGAGGCGGCGGATGTTAGAGTTGGGGAGACGGTCATCGTGGGCCCTTCAGGAGGCTCCTTTGGAGGGTTGGCTGTTGAAATAGCCCTAGCTCTAGGAGCGAATGTGATTGCTCTTGGGAGAAGTGAAGAAAAGTTGAAGACAATGAGGGAAAAACTCAACAACGACCCGCGTCTATTGTATGTTGTCATGACGGGCGACAGCGATGCCGATACTGCAGCAATTCTTCAAGCAACGCCCTATGGGGCCGGTGCAGATGTTTACAACGACTGGACACCAGGCAGCTTGAAATCAGCCCCCTTCCTCTTTGCTGCTGTGCGCACCTTGAAAAGGCAGGGCAGGGTGGTGCTGAGCGGTGGCACGCCCAATAACCTGGAAATTCCCTATGCTTTCGTGGTACACAAAGACCTCAAGATCATGGGCAAGTGGATGTGCTCGCCGAAGACCTTGGGCCAAATCATCAGCATGATCCAGCAGGGCCACCTGAAGATTGGAGTTGAGAGTGGAACCAATGTGACTGTATTTACTCTTGATGAGCACCAGGAGGCTATTGCACACGCAGCGAAGCACAGCGGTTGGAGAGACTACACAGTCATTGCACCAAACCCCTAGTGAAAAAGTGACAGTCAGCTGGAATATGGAAGTATGAAACAAAATGAGGCAAATATATAAAAATGATAGAGTGTAGAATAGAATAGAATAGACGCATTGAATTTGTTGATGCAATGGAAGTAAGCTTGTCAATTAACTTTTAAGCCTCATCTGCATATTAAGATTCGCATATGCATGCGCGTGGCTTCACCCTTGAATATGAGGAACTAACCTTAAACCTGGACGATGAAGATTGCCCTAACTACAGTAACAGATGTCACGCAACAGCGGCATACGTTCATCATGATTAGCAATTGAATAATAGGCGATGGTACGAGAACTCGTTTCCCTCAGCACGGCTCTCAGTGAAGTTCTTGATCCAGGCTAGAAATACCACACAAGCCTGCATAAAATCTAGGTTATGCGATGCAGTGTGCGATTGAATTCATCATCATTATCATCAAGATAGATTTACTAGACCATTTGAGCAAACCTGCCAAGGTGCAAAAAGCCGAGATGAGGATTGCACAACGGGTTTAGCTTCGAAGGAAGAATATGCAACAAGTATGACGATTCCCGGACATTGAAAGTAAAACACGATAACAAAAAAGAAAACAAACAATAGAATATTCGACAAGATGTATTCGCTGGTCGTCACCGACATTACTGGGTACTGTCCGACGCCTCAAACAGTGGTCCTGGACCCGTTCTACATATACTAATGCATGAGACGGCGCCATGACGTACTTCGCTCGCCCGGATCATCATTATCCCGACATGATTCCAAACATTTGCCCTAAAATTTGATGACAGGGCCCGGTCGTCGGACAACGCCAAAGTCCGAAAGGTCGTGGCGGTGATTTCTGTGGTCTCTGTCGGTCGCGGAGATTTTCATGTTCCAGTTTTTCTCGCCTTTCGGAAATGGGCCTTCCGAGACCGAGACCGAGCCGCGATTCAAAATTTTCGCTGTTGCTCCGCTACACGCGTTTGCCAAGCAGATCTGTTTGATTATCCCGGATGGAAGTCAGCATTTAGGCTACAGCATGTGATGTGATTGGCTGGAACTTTGGAATAGCCAATGGATTCTGGCGTTGCATTGGGGCTGCATTGAGAAGCTTTGATTAGCCCTACGCCTTTATCGATCTCGGCTTGTGCACTGAACACGGGGAATAGGCGTCAGTGCTTGGTAAGATGTACTAGGCAGATCCATTTGTCGATTTTGGACCAATCCCGATACTTACATCTACTGCTCGGCGCTCGGTATGGAGCAGATGCCGAGCATGACAAGCCGAGAATGGCTTCGTCATTTAGATGCGTTGCGGGTGGCAGTGTACGAAGATGAGAAACAAGATAAAAGATGCTTCATCAATCTACTTCAACATATCAATACATTTTTTAGACTTTATTTGCTTATCATCTGCTACCAATACTTTAATTTCACTGCTTTTCTGCTCTTTATAGACTCTTTCACTCCAGTCTCGTCAACCACGAACCCCCCCCTTTTTTCTTTTTTTTTTCCTTCCTAAAATCAACAACGCTTATAAGAAATTCTACTACTTGAAACCGACATGGAAACTGACGAGGAGATGGCAAGGACCTTGTCAGTGCGGTCACAATCCTCGAACGATCACACCCCCGACACTCGACCCGATGATAACGGGGACCCTCCGGGCGCTTCTGTCAACAGTGACAACGATTGGAAGTTGATGCCCGAACTCAAGTCAAGGGAGCTTATGAAAGGGAATCAGCCACAAATGGGCAGAAAGCTTGGGGTCACCTGGACCGATCTCACTGTCAAGGGGATATGTGCCGATACCACGCTGAACGAGAATGTACTGTCGCAGTGGAATATCCCTCAGCTGATCAGAGATGGAAGAAAGCCGCCTCCGAAAAAGGACATCATCCACCAATCTCACGGTTGCGTGAAGCCGGGAGAGATGCTTCTAGTCCTGGGTCGACCTGGCTCAGGATGCACGACCCTGCTCAGGCTTCTGTCAAACAGACGTTTGGGATATGCAGACATCGAGGGAAGCGTCTCTTTTGGATCCATGGATCATGAAGAAGCCCGAAAGTACTCTGGCCAGATCGTCATGAACACCGAAGAGGAGATATTCTTCCCAACCTTGACTGTTCAGCAAACCCTGGACTTTGCAACAAGATTGAAAGCCTCAAACAAGGATACTTCTTCAGATGTGTCATCAAAGCAGCTACGAAAGGGTGACAGGGACTTTTTTCTTAGAGCGATGGAAATCGAGCATACAGAATCGACAAAGGTTGGCAACGAGTATGTCCGAGGCGTGTCCGGAGGAGAGAGGAAGCGAGTCTCTATTGCAGAATGCCTCTCTACCAACGGTAGCGTCTTTTGTTGGGATAACTCAACACGTGGACTAGATGCTAGCACCGCCCTCGAGTATACCAGAACCATCCGCGCCATGACCGATACACTGGGGCTGACCACAATCGTGACCCTTTATCAAGCCGGAAATGGTATCTTCAACTTGTTTGATAAGGTTCTTCTGCTGGATGAGGGCAAACAGATCTATTATGGCCCTCGCCAACAAGCGCTGCCATTCATGCAGAATCTTGGATTTTTCTGCGATCCATCTGCCAACGTGGCCGATTTTCTCACCGGCGTAACCATTCCGACAGAGCGCCAAATCATTGAGGGATACGAAGACCGGTTTCCCCGAACTGCCGATCAAATTCTTTCCCACTACGAGGGATCGGACATCAAGCAGAAAATGATTGCAGAATACTCTTATCCCACGTCCGAGGAAGCCCGCTCCAACACTCAGCAGTTTCAGGAGCGTGTGCGCTCAGAGCAAAATAAATATCTACCAAAGAATTCTACATTGACGACCGGATTTATCACGCAGATCGGAGCTTGTGTTGTGCGTCAGTACCAAGTTCTGTGGGGTGACAAGCCCACTCTGGTTCTCAAACAATGCAGTCTTCTGGTTCTGGCTGTCATCCTAGGCTCGCTATTCTACAATGCTCCTGGCAATTCTTCTGGGCTCTTCGTCAAGGGAGGTGCTCTGTTTTTGGCCGTTTTATACCCGGCATTGATGGCCATGTCCGAGACCACGGACAGTTTCACCGGACGACCAGTGCTTGCTAAACATCGATCTTTCGCTTTTCACAACCCGGCAGCATTCTGCCTTGCTCAAATTGCCACGGATATTCCCATCATTCTTTTTCAAATCAGTCATTTTTCTATCGTCTTATATTTCATGGTTGGCCTCAAGGTTTCAGCTGCTGCATTCTTTATTTTCTGGTTCACTAGTGTCACTGTGGCCATGTGCATGACAGCATTCTTCCGCATGGTTGGCGCCGCTTTTCCGACTTTCGATGCTGCCTCCAAGGTTTCCGGGTTTGCTATTGGCGCTTTCGCAACTTACGTTGGTTACATGGTATGTGCCGCCTCTCTACTTCTACCCTCTTGTCCTCTCTTACTGACAGCATAGATTCCAAAACCTGATATGCACCCATGGTTTGTGTGGATCTACTGGATCAACCCTCTTTCCTATGGTTTCGAGTCTCTCATGGCCAATGAATTTCAGGGACTTCATATTCCCTGCGTTAACAACAACCTTGTTCCGCTTGGAGCCTCCTACACAAATGCATCTCATCAAGCTTGTACTGGCGTTCGAGGGGCGTCGAAGGGCGCGGTTGCCGTTGAAGGTGACCAATACCTGGCATCGCTTTCGTTTAGTCACAGCCACATGTGGAGAAATATCGGTATCGTTTGGGCTTGGTGGGCTTTCTATGTTGCGCTCACCATCATGTTCACGCACACATGGAAAACATCAGATAACAACAGTCGCTCATTATTAATTCCTCGGGAGAAGATCAGAAAGGTTACACGTGGTCAAGCAATGGACGAAGAATCTCGAACCACGGAAAAGGATGAGCATGCTACCAGCACTGGTCCCACTGACCAATCCCTAATGAACACCAATGCGAAGAGCGATTTCATGCAGAATACTTCGGTATTCACGTGGAAGAATCTCACGTACACGGTCAAGACCCCTGAAGGCGACCGAGTTCTATTGGACAATATTCAAGGATGGGTAAAGCCGGGAACACTGGGCGCACTTATGGGTTCCTCAGGTAAGCAATGCTTTACAAAGATTGTCGTAGTTTTCGCTAATGAAATACTCCCCAGGTGCCGGAAAAACTACTCTTATGGATGTTCTTGCACAGCGCAAAACTTCGGGCACCATCACAGGCTCCATCATGGTTGATGGGCGCCCGCTTCCAGTGTCGTTTCAGCGGTCTGCTGGGTATTGCGAACAGCTTGATGTCCATGAGTCCATGTCAACGGTTCGCGAAGCCCTTGAATTCGCCGCGCTACTTCGTCAATCTAGGGATACTCCAGTGGAAGAAAAGCTTAAATATGTTGATACCATCATTGACCTTTTGGAGTTGCATGATCTTGAGCACACCCTAATTGGGAGAGTTGGAAACGGCTTGTCCATTGAGCAGCGCAAGCGAGTTACCATCGGAGTTGAGCTTGTGTCCAAGCCAGGGATTCTCATCTTCTTGGACGAACCGACATCTGGACTGGATGGACAGGCTGCCTTCAGCACTATCCGCTTCCTGCGCAAGCTTGCGGACATTGGTCAAGCAATCCTGGTAACGATCCACCAACCTTCTGCTTCGCTCTTTGCGCAATTTGATACGCTGCTGCTCCTGACGCGGGGCGGAAAGACTGTGTACTTTGGTGACATTGGTCATAATGCCAGTACTATCAAGGATTATTTTGGCCGCCACGGTGCCCCTTGCCCCGATGACAGTAACCCAGCAGAGCACATGATTGATGTGGTTTCGGGTAGTCTTTCCAAGGGTAAAGATTGGCATGAGGTGTGGCTAAGCTCTCCCGAGTACTATAATACAACAGCGGAGCTGGACAGGATCATCGCGGATGCCGCCTCGAAGCCAGTTGGGTATACGGACGACGGCTACGAATTTGCTGCCCCCTTGTGGGAGCAAATGAAGATTGTCACCAATCGCATGAACATCGCCCTATTCCGCGATGTCGAGTATGTCAATAATCGCATATGGTTGCACATTGGTAGCGCACTGTTCAATGGTTTCAGTTTTTGGATGATCAAACACAAAGTATCCGACCTCCAACTGCGCCTCTTTACCATATTCAATTTCATCTTCGTTGCGCCCGGCGTTTTCGCCCAGCTACAGCCACTATTCCTTGAACGCCGCGACATCTACGAGGTCAGAGAAAAGAAGTCCAAGACCTACCACTGGTCTGCTTTTGTGACGGGATTAATCATTTCCGAAATCCCCTACCTACTTGTATCAGGAGTTTTATATTTCGTTTGCTGGTACTACACGGTCGGCTTCCCTGTGGCAAGTGATAGAGCAGGCGGGACACTGTTTGTCATGCTCATGTACGAGTTTCTTTACACCGGGATTGGACAGTTTGTGGCAGCCTATGCCCCGAATGCGGTTTTCGCCGCCTTGGTAAACCCGCTCATCATTGGCGTTCTCGTGTCCTTTTGCGGAGTCCTCGTGCCCTACGAGCAAATCACTTCGTTCTGGCGCTACTGGCTTTACTGGCTGAACCCATTTAATTACATGATGGGCTCCATGCTTGTATTTTCGACATATGACGTCGAGGTAAAGTGCGCCGAGTCGGAGTTTGCAACTTTCGATCCACCAACTGGTCAAAACTGCAGCCAGTATTTGCTGGAGTACATGAAGGGCGCGGGTGCGAGAACAAATTTGGTGAATCCGGATGCAACCAGTGGTTGCAAGGTCTGTCAATATCGCAGTGGCAGTGATTACTTGTACAGGCTGAGCCTGAAGGGTTACTACTACGGGTGGAGAGATGCGGCAATCGTGGTCATCTTCTGCATTAGCTCGTATGCCTTGGTGTATGGTCTTATGAAGCTAAGAACAAAGGCTAGTAAGAAGGCGGAAGGGAAGTAGGGGGCATAAGGAATTGCAAAAATAGGGTGGCTAAAGATGAGGGAAATTGCATGTTTAGCTGCAACAGTAGAAGGGAAGGAACTCGGTATTATTCAAGGGGGAAGAATAGACTAGAATGTTTTTAAGAAATAGAGGAATAGAACAGTACTTGCTTTACCTTATGAACCAATCTAAAAAGATTGCTACTTATGGGATAACGCTAATCTAGTTGCTTTTCTTCAATATTTGATCATTGAGAAGAACTTGCAGACTTCCTGTGCAATCCTCTCTTCCCATGAATACCTCGACAATTTTTACGCCATTAACTTGCTGAATATGTGCAGACCGGAGTACTTGGTTCAATTCCCCCCATGTCTTTGCTCTGAAGAAGCCTTTTGAAGAAGTATCATTATCGAGACCGAAGAATTCCAAGGCGAGCCGATGGTCCCAAGCTGATATGTCGTTGTATCCCATGTTCCTGCCATGGATAGCACGTTCAATCGTGTAACCATCGTTGTTTATGATGAAGATGATTGCGTTGAGCTTCTCCTTGATCATTGTGCTGAGCTCCTGCGCCGTCATCTGGAAACTCCCATCTCCAACAAATAGGATGGCGCGGTCCTGAGAAGATGTGCCATTCTCACCCTCGAAGGCAAGTTTTCTTGCGTCTCTTTGAGCTAGCGCTGCCCCAAGAGTCGCAGGCAGCATGTAGCCAATCGAAAGCCACGTTACAGCCGTGAAGAAGCGCGATGCTTGCGGTAGCTTGAAGAATCTACCCCCGTGAGAAGCAGTTCCAGTTTCAGTGAGAATAATATCGCCGCTGCGAAATATTTGGTTGACAACGTGATAAAAGTCCTTTTGAGTCAACGGACCAGCATCATCATGCTGAGAAGTGGCTCTGATGAGCTTGGGCGGCCCTTCAACTTTCGCAAGTCGAGTTGGATCAAGTCCTTCCAGCACCCTCAGCACAAAGCTCTTGATTGACAAGTCACGCCACACCTGGCCATCAGTTCTAATTTCGTTGTGAGAAAAGTAGACTGAAATGCGCTCGTCGGGAATCGCCGTAAACCTGTAGGTGTTGGTGTCGCTGATATGGGGCCCAAAATACAAAGCTAAATCTGCAGACCTGAAGTAAGCGACGGCTTCCTCGTCGCCGTATTTAGCGCCGTAGGTGCCATGTACTGTTGGCAAATCCTCATTCACTAACCCTTTGCCAAACGGGGTCGTCCAAGTAGGCCAATTAGTCAAATTGATGAAGCGATGGACCTCATCCAAGAGATGAAGGTTTCTGCTCTCTCCGTCAACAAAAATGAGAGGTCTCTTAGCTGAGTGAATCTTTTCGATAATACATTGGATTTTTGCCAGGTCATCATTTGTCGTTGGGGAAGTTGGCAGCTGCATGCGGAGGCTGGAGTCAAGATTTTCATTTGAGACCAGAGTATCCACCAGATCATCTGGGATTTCCAGGTAAACCGGTCTCTGATGAAAGAGTGCCTGTTCCAAAATCCAGTCAATCTGTCTGGGTGCCAATTGCCCATTTCTCAAGTCGACTTGCGCAGCTGTGATGTGCGTGGCCATAGCAGCGAATCGGCGATAGTCCCCGTCAGCGAAAGTGTGGTGCATGGCTACGCGGCGATCCTGGAGGTCCCGCGACGGCGTTCCCACTATATGAACAACTGGGGCCCTTTCAGCGTATGCCCCTGCGATTCCATTCGCAGCAGACAATTCACCGACGCCAAAAGTAGTGACAAGAGCGCTGAGACCATTCAGCCGGGCGTACGCATCAGCCGCATATGCTGCGTTCAATTCATTGCAATTTCCAACCCAATGGAGGCCAGTCGAATCAACAAAATCCAACAACCTCAAGTTGTAATCGCCAGGAACCCCAAAAACAGAGCCGACTCCTAGCTGGCGGAGCCGTGTGAAGAGGTATTCCGCAAGCGTAATTGTGTTGGTGGAACGAATAGAAGGCGACATGGCGCAGAGGCAGATTGGGAAATGGAGACGGAATTCAGGACAATCCAGAGCTTCTATCAATCATGACCTCTCCCAGGGGTGATTTATACGCTCTGGGTCTTCACCAAAACGGCATCTATCCACACGCCGACGGGACAAGGGTCCGCCCCGCACATCGGAGTAGGCGAGGTCATTACGCCGATACGGCTTCTGTGCACGCCGAAGTCTTTCTTGCAGATTCACAACCTCAGTTCAATCTCCATTTTGGACCATGACAACAAGAAACATGAAGGCAAAAAAGCCCGCATGCGAGGCATGCCGGAGATCAAAGCTCGCGTGCGACCATAAACGCCCGCTTTGTACGCGCTGCCAAAAGGCCAAAAAAGAGTGCACATACCGGGCCCGTCCTTTCAAGAGAAAAAGGCCAGCCTCAATCAATTCTCAGACCGAAACACAGTGAGTTATTTTAAATACTCCTTGTCCGATGTTTAGAAACGTCTTGAGTCCGAGCTCACGTTATAATGCCACAGGTCTAGCCCCGAACTTCGGAGCCAGTCGGTGACTCCAACAGTCGCCATCCGGAACCCGTATCCGAACCCTGGGTATCTGGGATACTCTAGCAGCGCAGCCATCTTCGAACACATTCCTTCGGAGACTCGGGACTCCGGAATTAATGTAGATGACCGATTAGAAGTTGATACTGAGACACCCACTCGAAGGTTGCTGCTCACCGATGATGCTGTCGTCACGCGCGGAATAGAGACAATTAAAAAGATTGTCAACCACGGAAAGATAAACGCCATGAAACAGCTGGTGACTTTTTGGATAGCTAAAGGCGCAAACTTGGCACTTGCAGAACCACTTGTAGGCTATTGTGTGGAAGAAATGGCTTGCTTTGCACAAGAATGGCCAACCGGCGAGGACTCGTTCAGGGCGAAATCCCAAAGTCTCTCTACCAATTCTGCAACGTGGATAGAAATTTCGCAAGCAAAAGATGCATCTAATTTTGCCAAACAGTTTTCAGGCCAATCGCTCAGATGGGAAGTACTCGGGATCTTCTTTACGGCGTTCGCTCGAGCTGCGGCCGAGATCGCCTTCTTCCCTGGACTTTACAGGCTCCCAAGAGACCAGCGGGCTGTTCAAAAGTTTGCCACTGAAATCAGTGATGAATGTCTTCGACATTGCCTCCAATTAGACTGTATGAATATTTTGCAGCTTGTTTACCAATACGAAAACTTCATCTTGCACACGTATGTGGATGGGGATCAGAGTAAGCCACCCCAATTTGGAGCTGCTGTTCTTTGGCTAAATCACCTGGAAGGCTACCACTCTTGGAGTAGACTCGGAGATGTAATTGCGTCAATTTACGCCCTCGGATATCACCAAAACATTGAAGCTAAGCCCGAGTTCCCACTGTTCCTCGTTGAGCTTGCCAGCGCCGCGTTTGCACGCACATATTCAGCAGACAAAAATGTAGCCATCTTTCTAGGCCGTCCATTACGAATGTGCAAGCGATTTAATTGCTTTAAAACACCCCTCTGTCGTGAATTAGTGCCAGAAGGCGTGGTGGTCTTGGAGCCCCACCACTATTCGTGGATGTCGAATACAGCGATGAGTTACAGAGCCGAAACACGCTGGACAGCATTGTGCGCTTTTCTGAAGGAGGATATTTTAGAGCTGCTTTCGAATAAAAATGGGAGCAACCTTCTTGATCGAGCCCAGTAAGTCAAAGTCAATCCTCAAAAATTGTTACCAACACCACCCTAATGAATCCAGTAACATACACCTCCATGCAATGGCGCAATGGGAGGCTCTACCAAGCCACTTCAAGCTTGAAGGACGATTAAAGAGCTACGATGAAGGCCCATTTGAACGGGATTTCCTCGCTAGCTTACGTTTGAACCATCTTCATGTCCTCTTTCTGCTTCGCCTGCTCCAACTCACTCGGCTCTCTGAGCCGGATGCAGCCATTGTGGAAATATCTCAAGAAATGCTTGAGCTCGTAGTCGAAGCAATTCTTCTGCGAGAGAATCTGGTCAACTCCGGAACAACCATGGTGTGGAAGGTCAGTGTATTGAGAAAAGCAGCTGTCGCGCGCCCTACTAATGATGCTTACTCAGGTCATGTACTACGGGCTGCCCGCGATAGGGATCATCTTACTAGCGATGTTGAGAGAGACCCATGTTTCGGATGGTTTCCACTTATCACGAGCCACGGTGCTGCAAAACCTCGGCGTGTTTGTTGCTGAGGTTGAACTGGGAACTCTGATCAAACCCACTGAACCAAATTATGAAGTCTTGTCGAAGACAACGCAGCGGATCAAAACTTTCCTCTCCACAAGATTTGGTCCAAGGCAAGAGGTTCCATTCGCGGAACCAAGCGCTCTTTGGAGACAGCCCCATTGCGATTTGCCAATTCAGTCCGATGTTGATAACTGGAGCCTGGACATCGAATTCTGGCAAAGCCTTGCAGAGTGTTCTTCGTTGGGATCAATCATTCAGTAGCACTCTAACAAAAATTGGATGGGATTAGAAAGAATTGCGAACTAAAATTGGTCATGTACGAATGCCCCCAAAACTGAAATCCTATGGTAAGTATGCAAAATGCACGCAAATGCCTGCCGGCTTCCTTATTCGTGATCTTGATGACGCATATGGATGGGGCGGTGGGCACTGTGAGATAGCGTACAAGCGCCATCACTCCGACCTTTTACGCCGAGATATTCACATCCTCCTATGGTCGGACCGGAGTCCCGTCGGATCTAGCAAAATAATATGAGTGGATTTAAATCCCCGACGGACTTGTATAAATTATACGAATCCTTGATGTTCCTCAAAATTCTCACCTAACATCAAGCCATCGCATTCTTTATCTTCATTATGGGTTCCAGAGATCATTGCGCCGAGACTGTTGTATCAAGAGTAGAACCACCTCCTGTAGGTCCTATGGCTCATGTACTTTCCTCGTCGTCCAAATTATCCGAAAATGTTCTTCCTTCGGCGTCAATCTCTCTGAAGCACCATTTCAGCACAGAGTGCCGCGACTTCAATGGGTCGGACCTCAAAAAAACATCACTACGCAGCAAACCCGACTTGATCCGTTTGGGCACGGGTCGCCCAGCCGCTGAGCTCTATCCTTGGAAAGGGAACAGCCTCGACCAGCTTGTGGAAATGTCAAACGGACAACCCAAAAACAGTTCGGGGGTGAGCGGCAACGCGTTTGATCTAACTGCCGCGCTTAACTATGGCTACGCCAAGGGTTCGCCCTTTCTCACTCAGTTTTTTTCTGAGCACGTCGGAATGATTCACAAACCACCATATGGCAACTGGGAAACATGCTTGACCTGCGGCACGACCTCGGGCCTCGAAATCGCCTTGCGAATCTTTTGCAACCGCGGGGACGTAGTCCTCGCGGAGAAATACACCTACCCAGGCTTCAGCGATACAGCATCTTTACTGGGCCTCCGAGTCCATGGTGTCGAAATGGACCAGGAGGGATTGCGGAGCGATACCTTGCAATCTCTTTTGGACGATTGGGATGACTCTCAAGGCCCAAGGCCAAGAGTCCTGTACATGGTGCCCACTGGGCAAAATCCGACAGGAATAACCCAGTCGACTAATAGACGCAAGGCCATCTATCAAATCGCAGAGAGATACGACATTATTATTCTGGAGGATGATGCCTACTTCTATCTCCGCCTGGGTGCCTATAACCAAATTCAGGAAGGCCCAACCTCTCAAAATGGCGCACTAGATGACAAATTGTCCTCCGATTACAATCTGCTACCATCGTATCTGTCTATGGACAAATCCGGCCGTGTTATCAGACTGGATTCTGTATCCAAGATCCTAGCTCCCGGCCTCCGTCTTGGCTGGATGACAGCGAACGAGGAAGTGATAAGCAAATTTACGTCTTACCACGAGGTCACCACCGTATCGCCTAGTGGCTTAAGCCAACTTGCTGTATATAAGCTTCTCGAAATTGATTGGGGTCACCAAGGCTTTCTCAAATGGCTCCAGGATTTGTCGGCGCGTTATCGCCACCGTCGGAACCTCACGCTTCACGCATGTGCCGAGTACTTGCCAAAGAACATATGTCAATATATCCCGCCGTCGGATGGCATGTTTCTTTGGATCTATTTGGACATGAAGAAACATCCGCTCTTCCAGGGAGACGATCTGGAGAAATTGGGCGGCAGTAGCTTTTACAACAAGAAAGCCGAGGTTGAACAAAGAATCCATGCTGCGGCCTTCGATGAAGGTGTTCAGATCACCCCAGGTTCCATGTTCAAATCAGACTCAAATGCGACCAGTGATCTCTCTTTCAGGATCACATTTGCGGCTGCACGAGAATCCGATTTAAGTGAAGGTATCAGGCGATTCGCATCGGCAGTTAGACAGGAATTTGATGCAGGGAGGTGAATGAGGGGATCAAACGAGTAGTCAACCTCTGCCGCTCGCCTTTGGGTATACGGCTCTGGAATAATGTAAACATTAGGTCGATATTAAACAGTCAGAGCAACGAGAATAGCGCTCAAAGCTTAAGCTACAGTTGCAGCAATGGTTTCTCTTTCTTCCTGGCCGCTGTTGTCACCGAAAACCTCGTCCATCTGCTCCATGATCTTGCCCATGGTCTCGTGAAGGAAGAAGTAGGTCCAAAAGGTAGCGATCGTGCACCACGCACCGTAAAAAAATATAGGTTGTGAATCGTTTAGTTCAGGTGTTATTTATAAATAGCTTCTTAGCCTCAGTATGTCTTGGGCCTGCAAATTAGGGCTCCAAAGTCATGCATACTACACACAAATGCAATCCCCTCTGAACATCGCATTGGCAGAAATCCTGTCAATATAATGCAATCTGCTCGAATTACTTGGGGCTGTTGGGCGTCGCTGGAAGTCTCGTTTGCTCTGTTGTTTATGGCATGGGATGTGTAAAAGTCTCACCTCGGAATATCGCTCAGCCAAGACTCAAGTCCCATTTTTCCCTACCCCATACTTTCCTCTTTTTTTTTTAATTTAACCCCATAGACACTGGATGAATCCCTCAAGTGTTTATGCGACCACATATCAGGCCAAGTTTGCGGATGAAGTACAATGCGACCTGGGGAGGCCCCAAATGCAATTCCAGCTGGCTGCGGATGAATTCTTGGCGTTAAGGAAACCTTGATGCATGAGAGGCATGTTCTATGTGTTGTATGAGTTCTTTCTGGGTGCTTTTGGAAATTTTCGGCAGCTTCCGCCCGTGTTGGATCATGTCCCTCTCGAGTCACATGGTGAAAAGTCGACAAGTTGCTCACAGCCCTTGGACTGTGCCACAAACCGGGTTTTCCGATGAACAATGCAACAAGGCTGGAAGGCCTCAGTAATAACCTTGAAGTCAGCTCATTCTTGAGGCGCGGGATGTGGGATCGCTGCCTCACTGGTGGAGTTGTGGTAGGATGAACTTGTCGACCCTAGAATCCTGCCCAACACGAAGTCTCACGAAAACGCAGTCGGGAATTTCTGCAAGCTAGAATCCAAGATGGCCTGTTGGTGCTGTCCATTTGTCCGGGGAGCTCCCCGACGGAGGCTGTGATAATGAGGATGATGTTGTGGCTCGCATGGATGGTGGCGGTGACATTGCAACGACTGGCGACCCTGACCTGGCAATTCGGGGAATCGGAAAGTGGGATAATGGTCTGTTCACAGGAATGGATGTTCCGCTGTGGGAGACCAGGCTATAGTTCTCCGGCGTGCCCGACAAATGTGAGACATTGTGGTGATCGACCACATACGCGCGCTGACGCTGATCGTGATATGTTGTAACTGGGCCAATGTGATTAGCCAGACATCACCTGGAGTGGTTGCCTCATTTTCCAAATCCCGCAGCCACCAGTCGCACTAGCAAAGTGGCGTTTTTCTAGAAGGAGGGCTAGGATGCGTTGTCATTGAGAGGATTGACTTTCATCAAATCGAATCGCAAATGAAATTGGGGTTCGTGTTGCACAGGCCACTGCACTGCTTGACGGCAAGTGGCCTGTGAGTAAGGGACTAACGGCGGAGTAATTTTCTTGGGGCAGTCGGTGGTTTGGGGCGATAAGTTGGACAAGGATGGAGACTCGAGGCGAATCAAGTCCTCTTTGTTTCAATACAAAATGAGCACGACCTAAAATACCCCAAAACATCACGATGTAGCATCGCCGGAAACTGGATGGCTCTAACAATAAGCTTAGCGACAAGCAGCTTCCCCGGACTTTTGGGGGCGACAATATGTATTAAAGTCGCTGCGGAATGGAAGATAAACATGGCAACTTCGGCTGGGCTGGTGTTGAACGGGCTGATATCGCTGCGACCGAAAGAGGAAAGTTTGGAGTCCCACGCAGGATTGGTGACTCTGGCCAAGCGGGAGGCGAAAGTTGCCCGATACGGCTGTGGGGCTCTACGTTGTGTGCGTCTCAAAGGAGCCGCATCCGAACGTGTCTTGCACGCAGCAATTGAGGCTTTCCATATTTCATGCATTCTTACAGCTGAAAGGGGCCAACATCCAACCAAAATCACAGTGAACAATAACTTTGCGTAAAAGGACCGAGGAACAGACTCCTTGAGAGTTCGAACGCGAAAGACAAAACAGAGACTCCGCGTAAGGGATCATCGTCGCTACCAGCCTCATCAGCAAAGTTCCACACTCTTCGGCACCTTTAACGGTGAGCAGTTCCCGTGAGCGAATCGGGTCATCAAATGCCGCAGCTATCGCACGGATATAATTGTGTGCCAACCATGGAAGGGACCTTGACTCGGCCAGAAAGACGAGCAAGTGGTGCGATTCGCAACGGTGGTGACAAGGTACAGGGAACATGGCTGATTGGGGAAATAATTCCCATCCCAGACCAGGTTTTGGTGATGATTGCACACATCCTGGAAGCGTCTCTGCCCCGGTCAGAACTCCGGAGACGACGACGAAGTTGAAAGAAGGTTGAGCTTAGCAAGCGAGCTGTTCCATACCCATTCACGATGTCCTCTTTTGTGACAAGTCGGGCTTGGTGTCGTTCCCCCCCCCCGAAAAGACGGGAGCCTAGTATCTGAAGAGTATCGCTCGCTGCATCGATCGGCGGGTAGCCGCCTAATCGAGATTTCCTGAATCTGTCCGACGGCAGAGGCGCCGATCGTGATCGCGTTCCGCAGAGTTCGTCGACGTTGGCCCCCAGGACAGTGGCACGACTGCCCAAAGCCAACCCTGGCTGCAGATGGCATCAATACAAGTCCTGGTCTTTTCCCCTTCGACACATCTTGGGTGACTCAATGCACAGTACTTTTTGGCAAGGTTACTCCGCACGGAGAGGATTGAGGCATGAGGAGGCCAACCGCGCGGAGCGTTGATGGGCTGATCTGCTTGCCGCTGCTGACTGCCGTCGCGCACAGTCCATCACAAGAGCAGTCATTTTCCAAGTTGAAGGCACAGTCTTTGCTCTCGGCGGTTGCAATGATGTCATTGACTGGTGCTGTCGAAAAGCCTGGCCGTGGACAGAAGGGCGAACGAAGAGGGTCCGAGGAAGAGGCTTGACTCGGCGCTAAGGAAAAAGGGATACCCACTCCCCTCACTAGTCATTTGTCCCGAGGTGAAATTTCGCGCGGCCTTGGTTTCACCCTCTCCATTGCCACACGACAGATACCGCGGGCGCTCACCGCCCAACAAAAGCATGGCAAAGATGCAAGCGATGCAGTAGAGCAAAGCTTCAAACATGACACAGGCAGCACGTCCGAGGCTAGAATCGCTCGAATGCAACGCTGCGAGCGTTGAGGCCGGGGCGCGGCGTTTCCAACCCAATCACTGCGAGCAAGAATTTTAGTTTGTGGCCTCGAGGGGATGTTCAGTGCGGAGAGCGGAGGAAAGAGTGGAGTTCCCCGCATGCCGGCGAGTGAAGTTGGTTCTATTTGTCGGGGTAGGTGGCATTCACTTGGGGTAGTGAAGCCGCTAAAACGGCCGGGGCTGAGTACACGGCATGGAAAGCAGGACCAAGGGTCAGCCGGATGGTCAGCTGATTGTCGCATCGTCTTTACCTGCATGGCAGGTAGAGTAGGAATTGCTTTTTTCCCCATGGTGCCCGCTCCTGAGTCAAGTGGTGTGAGTGCGAGGGTGAGGACCGTGTAATGGGGTGGAGCCGGACAAGCAAAGGATCTTGTTCAGCAAAGAAACAAGCCATGATGATTTAGCGAATATGGCACGGCAGGTACCAAGGTCGAAGCCGCGCTAAGGGGCCGAAATGCCAAGGGACAAAGAGAAGTCGCATCCAACAGAGGCGGCCAGCGGGCCAGGGTTGTTGGTTGGTCTTTGCTAGCCCGGCCGCAACGATGATAATCTGCCTCCAAATCTCGTCACAATACAGCATTGGAGCCGAGCAGTAAAGTTTGACCCAATTCATTGAAGAAACATCTTTGACGCACGACAAGAAACAGCATCTCTACCACAAGGGCACAGATCATCCAAGAACTTTCCTCGCGATGAATGGTTCGTCGCCCGACATTGACATTTGCATTGGCATTGCCGCCACGAGTCGGTGCCGACTCGTCTCTTACCCCAACACCCACCTCCCGGGAGCCGCAGCCCCTGTCGCTAGCCCTATGTCTCCAAAAGACAGGAAGCGCCGCCGTTTCCCTTAAACAGCTAGAACAGGCAACTTTCGTCTGCAACGTCAGGACAGGGGGGTGTGCCCACTGCAAATTCCCTGTTGCAGTATCTTTGCCCGCCCGCGATGCCTTGATCCCTGCTCTGCCATGTGAAACCAAGACATCCCCAATTCTTTTTTTTTTTGGGCTGTCGCACTGTTTTCCGAGCAGCTGCCCGGAATTCTTCCCGGACGCTACGTCCAACGCTGTCGTTGCTCAACCCACAATCCCGCCAGCTCGGGATTCCGCTTCCGTAATCAAGTGCATCTATTGAGGATGTCCGTTGTGATATGTCATAGTTCATCTCCACTGGCACGAAATCTGTCGTGGAACATCGCACAAAAGATAGGCCATCGCCCTCCACATTGAAGTTTGTCGCACTGATTTTCTTGACATTTGCCTGCTTGGTCGTGTGAATTCCAAATAGCTACCTACTACTCACCAGGATGTAAGCGCATCTTGGGATGCCACCACCTCACCACCATCATGGCATGGGCTGCCCCAAAAGACTGGGAACTGGGTGCACACGCCCCCCTTGGCACTGTCGGCTCCTGACCACAACCCATGCAGAATTCCGAGCAAGGCGATTGGTGTTGCCGCGGAGCGTCTGCCTGGTTGAAGGGATTCCCGCAGCTTTGACTCGGTGTTTGGCCTGACAGCTCGTAGCTAGCCGCACACCACCATCCGTATAACTCGACATATTGGTCTCCAAATATCCTTGGCACCGGAAGATGGGAGCATCCTTGTGATTGTGCCCGGCATTGATGCAGGAGGCCCTGGCCGCGGTCGGGTTAATTCCCTCGGCCAAAGAGAAGAAAGAGGGCCCAACAAGGCAGCAACACCGCCAGCCCTAAATGCAGTTCGGTGTAGGGTATTCTTTTGTTTCGGAAAACGTCTTGTCACCTTCAATATGGGTGTAAGGCAGGACGATTATCTAACCAAAAGGATGGAGCCAGAAACGCGATTCTGATTCCTGTAGTTGTAATGGATCTACTTGAACCGCAAAAACTCTGCTACAGACTGAAATCGAATTCATTTGACCTACAGTCGGCATTATGGCCTTCATTTTCCCGTCAATCAGCTTGGCGAAGCAACCTGGCCACGGATTTCGTCCCGAGCTAACAACTCGGCCTCGTTCTGGCATGGCCCCTGTATGATCTACGAAGTCGTCCAATAACGGCGAAGAATGATAAATCAAGTGATTCCATGAATATGTGGGCATATACCACCTCAAATGCTGCTGTGTTACTCATTTTAGGGTGAAAGCTGTGTCTTGAGTGAGCAAAACGCTCAGTGATTGAAAGCTCACTCCACGTTTATGGTTGCATTCGTGACACGATTAGCGTCACCCGAGTTCTAGATCATCATGTTGAATTTGAGGCATGTTCAATAAAGAAAGGGGACGTTGATCTGTGGTGTGAGGGCTACGTTGCGGTTAGACTCGTACCCCAACCGCGCCTCCAAGTTGACGCTACTGACACTCCCTCGAACTACCCCAACGACCCAAATTGTTTTTACGAAATACCCCTCTCCGATTATTCTGACGTATCAAAAATACACTAGAGGATTCTCTTGCTCTTCGTGAGTGGTTTTTGGTTTGCAAGTATCAAATGAAGCCTGGAAACAGGGCTTGATGCCAAGACATTAGTGGAAAAGGACCACTCTACGGTCACAGACCGAACTATGAAGAAATCGACCGTGTGTCAAGTGTTACGTATAATCGTGAAAAATTGTTCGGATTGCATTTCAGTGCAATTAAAAGCAAACACTATACACTTCTGCGCTGTTGCCCATCAGTATCCAGGTTGCTTGGCGCGAATATCAAGGACCCTGAAGCGACTTTATGGCGCCACGCAGGACTGCCAAAGGGCTAGTTCAACGTAGCATTTTGTAATTCAACCTGGTAACTTTAAAATTCCACTCCGGGTGACTGCACACTGTCCATAGATAAGCCTCCGTTGACGCGAGTTCTGGGATGATTTCATGCCGTGGGCAAGGGAGGAGGGTCCCGCGGAGAGCGGAAGAGAGACAGATAGCCGAGAGCGAGAAAATAAAATAAAAATGGGCCATTCTCATAGAATCGGTCCGGATGTTGTACTGAATGGGGGATGATACGTTGCTGGCGTGTGGAAGGGGGCCCTGAAGAATGAGCTCTCTGTTGAGTGACGGATTATCACCCCCTGGTTGTTTGAAGTCGATCATCCGCTGTAGCCGGATTAGCGCAGACAACAAGCTGTGGAGAAAACCCGTCTTGATTCGTACTCTTTAGTTAGTCTTACCGCGTGCTGGAAGCGCGCTCGCCCAAAAGCGGCTTCCCCAATTGACATGGCTCCCTTGGCGGTGATGCTCCCCTTCCCCATGGACTGAATCGCAGCTAGTCCACACACGCACGGCGGAGAGGCGTGGCCAAGCAAAAAGCAGCTTAGACCAATTCCCTTGTTTGGTAAGCTTGCGCGACAGCTTGCATTTCCCCCTAGGAGAGGAGGCGTTGGAGAAGAGCATTTCGGGAGCAGCCAGGGCTCGGTGGGGAAAGGGCAGCGTATCTTGTCTGTGGTTGGTTGGGGTGCTCCCTGCCGGGACCCCGGAGTTTCGCTTGTCGTGCAAAATGAACCGACGACCGACCGAAAACGTGCAACTACAAGGCGCACTGGGTTGGGTATTCTCTTTGCCGAGGACGCGAGCCATCAGACAGGGGGAGTTACTGTGTCATGGGGCGAGAAGCGCAGCGGCGTAAGACGCCCAAGAGGCGAGGAAAAGACTGTCATCCATCAGATGAAAAAGAAAAGAGAAAGAAAAAAAAAGTGTGGTTGCATGCATGATGGCAAAGTCAGGGCGGTTTTCTAGAACAGCCGACGGGACGAATTCACGCGAGTCAGGAGAGACCAGAGTGTGAGACATAAACGCTTGGGGAAGCTGAAGGTACAACCAAGCGGCGGGCTTACCCCAATAACTGGCGGGTGCAAGGGGTGTCAAGTTAGGCCTCAACACCACGAGGCCACGCACAATGCTTGTGAGAAGGATGGCATTAATTGACACGCTTCAACGGGCTGCGGAAAGCCACGGGACGTAATTGTGCGAACATGAGGGCCCACTAATCCGCTGAGCGTCCTCAAATCGGGGGACATGCAATTACGTACCGAGCTAGGGTGGCGCCCGCATCGGCCCCAGCGCTGAGAGTCGGGGGTGGATTAACCCCGCAAAATCCCCGCGCGTCCAGGTCCTCGTCCTTCTCCAGACTGCAGAGTCTAGATACGGGGCGAGCAGAGGGTTGCCTCCCCTGTCGCTTCTCCACACACAGCGAGGTCAGGGCGCTGGAGGTACGCTGCCGCCCACTGGCACGCCCCCCTCCTCACGCCAAATTCTCCCCCCCCAATCCGTCGTGGCGTCATTCACCTCATCATCATTTTGCGTCGCAAGGGTGGCCCTGGCACCGCGAATGCCCGCCCCCAGGCTTTACTGCACGCTGCCGCGGAGAACGTAGGGGGAGAGAGTCTGGGGGGGCGTCTGGGGAATTTGCGAGGGCGTCCGTACCGTCGTATCCTTTGGGGATGGCGACAGGGCTCCAAAGGGCGGAGGCGGGGACAGCGCTGCTGCTGTCCAGCGTCTGGTGTGGGGGAGCGATGACATCTCTCGAGCTAACGGCTTGGTCTGAGGGGATTGACGTCCAGGCATGCCTCGCCTTACTTTTATTATAAAAGGGCTCGGTCCTCCCCAATCTCCAATGCCTCCTTTCGTTTCATCCCAGACTCAAAAGCTTCCAGCTTCTCCAAGGCTCCTTTTGCAATTCTTTCTGCGCTTGTGGTTTGCATCTTTTCCATCCCTCTTCATGGGACAATAAACGCCCTGCAACCGCTTGCTCCCTTATCTCTACCCACATACCCACACACCAGCCTAGCCCACAATGGCTGACTACAAAGACGAAAAACGGTTCTCTGAGGAGGACGGCACCGTCGAGAATATCGACGTTGTGACCCTGCCCAATGCTGAGGACATCTCATATGGGCCTTCAGGCATTGCTGGTATTAGCCAGTCACCATATGTGTTCTTTGCTGCTATCCTGGCCTCCTTTGGCGGCTTCTCATTTGGATATGATCAAGGTGTCATTTCCATCATCAATGTTATGGACGAATTTCACAGCGTTTTCCCTTTCGCCAAGGACGGCCTCGGCAAGGGTCTCATGACAGCCATGTTGGAATTCGGCGCCTTCTTAGGATGTTTCTTTATGCCATGGCTGGCTGATCGTATTTCTCGAAAAAGAGCCCTAGCCGTTGTTGTTGTCATTTTCAACATTGGTGCCATTATCCAGACGGCTGCGGTCAACTATCCCATGCTTGTTGTGGGGCGAACAATTGGTGGCATCGGTGTTGGTACACTTGCAATGGTACGTTTTCTCTCCACTTGAAGCACACCCAGATGGGAGACTAACAATGCGACAACAGGGCGCCCCTCTCTATATTTCCGAAATCTCTCCTCCAAATCTGCGTGGTACTCTCCTCGTTCTCGAATCCGTTTCTATTGTCCTTGGTGTCGTGGTTTCTTTCTGGATTACATACGGAACTAAGGAGATGTCAGGCGAGATCTCCTTCCGTCTGCCCTTCGGTCTTCAAATGGTCTCTGCCACCATTGTCGGTGTTGGAATCCTCTTCTTCCCTTACTCTCCCCGATGGCTTGCCCTTGTCAACCGCAACGAGGAAGCCCTCGAGAGTCTGTCTCGGCTTCGAAACCTCCCCACCACTGACGATCGAATCCAAGCCGAGTACCGAAGCATCATCGCCGACGCCCAATTTCAGAAAACTGTTCTTGAGCGTCGACACCCTGGAGTCCAGGGCTTTAAGCTCGAGGTTGTCACATGGCTCGATCTATTTAGCCCCAAGACCTGGCGACGCACATTTGTCGGCTGCGGTATCCTGTTCTTCCAGCAGTTCTCCGGCGTCAACGCCTTCATCTACTACGCCCCAACGCTTTTCCAGTCCCTTGGCCAATCTGACGGTATGTCTTTGATCATGTCCGGTGTTTTCAACATCCTTCAGCTGGTTGCCGTTTGCATCTGCTTCCTGGTCATTGACACCCTTGGCCGACGCCCGCTCGCCATCTGGGGTGCCGTCGGTGGCGCCATTTCTTGGGGAATCATGGCCATTCTTGTTGGCGTTTATTCTCATGACTGGGAAGCGCACAAGGACGCCGGTTGGGGTGCTGTTGCCATGGCTTTCATGTTTATCCTGGTCTATGGAGTCTCGTACTCTCCCCTCGGCTGGGCCCTCCCCTCCGAAGTCTTCCCCAGCGCCACAAGATCGAAAGGTGTTGCGCTATCCACAGCAACGTGCTGGCTTTGCAACTTTATTGTCGGAATCATAACACCCCCGCTCATTTCAAATACTGGCTTTGGAACATATGTATTCTATGGCACCTGGTGTGTTATAGCTGCTGTGTGGGCTTATTTCTTTGTTCCTGAGACCATGGGCAAGACCCTGGAGCAGATGGATGAAGTTTTTGGCGATAATAGTGGCCAGGAGGAAAGGGAAATCATGGCTGCAACTGCTGCTCAGGCTATGAGTGTTCCTGTTACGCGGGCTGTTTAAATTTGGTTTATCTACTTGTATATACTGATTATTGATAATGAACCTTTTATGTCTACCATTTGTCATGATGCTATTTGTGTGCAAGTATTAAAATTTCAAGCTGCAAAATAAATGAGTCAATTACCGTGGAATTCTTCCTTTAGAAGAAACATTTGAAGTACATGAGCGTGATCCAACTTGCAAGTCTTGGAGCACCCATGGTTTGTGTTGGTGTCGTGCAATTGCTGGGCGGGGCATGGAAGTTGTGTTCACTCAAAGCACATGGGTCCAGAGTCAAGAGCACCAGCAGATCAAGTAGCGTCCCCAAACAAACTTTGAATAAAATACACTGCGAAAGCTCTCGCGCAAGTTAAGTGGAATTAAAGGGGGCCGAAAACGACAGCGAAGATAGAATGAGAGAAGCGGGACCCTTGAACGCCGTGCACTTGAGCTTGTGCTTAATCTGGCTGTCGCTTTCAAAAGTCTTTCTGTTTCGCTACTAGAAGAAAAAGAATAGATGTTTCGCGTCGCGAAGGTGAAGTTGGCGACGTTTTGAACAGCAACTTTTGGCAAGCCCGTACCAAATCTTCATCGCTATCCTGTAGGCGGGCTAGGGACGCCCCCGCCGTCACCGACCTGGAAGTTTAGGCCTTGCACTTGAACAACGAGTTTGTTTTGCACATAAACCGGTTGCAAAAGGTGAATTTTCTTGTGGAGAAGTATTTTCTATGCTTTACCAGTCCTATAAACACAATTGGTTGAACTGGATAAGTGCTTACGAATGCCTGTGAGAACAAACAGGCAGGTACCGTTTACACTCCACGGAAAATAAGACAGTACGACTCCTATGGTTAGAAATATACTTTTTTGAGATCAAATTTTCAATATCCTACGATCATAGGAACGGCTCAACACGGTTGCCCGTGGAACAAATAGATTTTCCAATCCCTTGGTACGATTGCCCTCGCACCAAACTATCAACATGGTTAGAAATATACAATATTTCGTTTGTTCAACATCCCATCTTTTTAGTCTTGCCTCGATTAAACCCAGTTTTAGAGACGGTGACCCAAAACACTCGCCCTCAGCTTGGCGAGCCTTTTGACGGGCTGCATGCATCGTTGACTTAGGTCCCCATGGACTATTATATCGCCAAGCTTGTGCCCTATGGAGGCGTTCCATACGAAGCGAGTTCTGCGTGGTTGCTGAAGTATTTCCCTTCACACAACCTTCTGCCTAGGCCTTTCATTCGCGATCCCCTAGGTCTATCCATGCCAGCCTCTTTGTCTGCAATATCGCCCTAGCTTCTTTGTAGCTTCCAGCGTTATGAGTACCCCTGATACTGCTCTTGCGCAGTCCGCCGGTTCAATAAACGATGACAATTGAGTTGGCGGTTTGATCCAGTTCCGCGAGATTTTGAGGTGGGATGGATTTGGGGTGTTGAAGTGGAGCTTGTAGCTCCCGTTCAAAATCCCCTAATGTGCTCTATTTCCATCGGCTCATCCCGTACTCTCATTGCTGCAACTATGTATCTGTGCTTTTGTTTCCTCTGTGGTTAAAAAAGCATTGCGGGTGGTTCCAAGCTTACTGCGCCAAATTGTTAACAGCTAGCACGAAAAAACCCGTGTCACATGATGAATGGCTGTCCGTTTAGCAGATGGGTCTTGGCAGATGGCACGACTTGTTCAAAATGAGCCGCAATCGCATATTTGAAGCCGGCATTGTTTAGTGAGTTCATACATACTCGCCCGGGTACTGGGATTCCTAAACTAGTGCCGAGTTTAAAAATAGACCGACCAGAGAGAGGGTGAGGGGCACACGACGGGCCCTGGCTTTCTCGATGCAGCAGAAACGGCGGACGCACACTAAGTCGCGGAAGGGATGCGGGAACTGCAAGAAACGGCATGTCAAAGTAAGCACCCTGTGCGCTTTAGGTGATGTCGACACATGCGCGGCTCTGGGCTGCGTGGATAGTGACTGCTTCCGAACTGACCGCTCCGAGTAGTGCGACGAAGAGGGCCCTCCGTGTGGTAACTGTTTCGTCCGTGGTCTTCAAGACTGCGTCTACGGTAGCAATTCTCAGCTGGGGTCCTCGCAGGATGCTTCATCTACCGACTCGTCGACCAAGAGTATCGGTGCGACGCCTGAGCTCACCCACAGGATCGAGCTGGAGCTGATGCACCGCTGGACGACGTCAACCTACAAGAGCATCTGCACAGTCCCAGAGGACGCGCACTGGATCAGAGACAGCGTGCCGAGATGGGGCTTCAAGCACGGATTCCTGCTCGACGGCCTCTTTTGCCTCGCAGCGCTGGAAGTCGCCCTGTGCGGGGGTGCCGTCAGCGTCGATGACCCGAAGGTCTACTACAAGCACGCGCTCGAGTACTACGACCGCGCGAGCAGAACGTACCGCACCGGGGTGTCCAACGTGACCCAGGACAACATCAAGAGCCTCTTTGCCTTCTCGTCCCTCGCCGCGCTCATCAACATGGCCATCCCGCAGTGCGAGAGCCTGGTGGGCAACGACGAGCCGCAGGACATCCTGGGCCGCATGATTGCCCTGTTCAGCCTGCTGCGCAAGGCGGCGTCCATTGCCGCCGACCACTTCGACATGCTCCTAGCGGACCCGGAGGCGGCTCTGGCCATCAAGGCCGGCAACGAGGCGCTGGACAAGCCGCCCGAGGGCCCTCTGCCGAGCAACATTGAGGATGCGCTGACGCGGGCCATGGCCGTTGTGGAGAAGGGCGTCCGCTTGGCCATGGAGGAGGACTGCGAGGACCAAAAGGTAGACGAGGAGGCAGCCGAGATCAAGATCCAGTCGCATCGCATCACTATCCTGGGCCTGCGCATGTGCTTTGTCGAGGACGCCAAGGCCATGATCCGGGGCCTCTGCATCGCGTTTCCTTCGCTCGCCGCTCCAGATTTCCCCAACGAGCTCGATCGCGCCGAGCCATTGGCCATGTTCCTGATGCTGCACTGGGGCGTGCTGCTTCACCACCTTGGGAAAACCACCTGGTGGGCTAAGGGCCTAGGTAAGAAGATGGTAATCGAGATTGCGGACTCTTTGAGCCAGTCTCAGTCAGGTACTCAGCTTGGGGACCTGCCGGAGTGGTGCGAAGGCATCCAGTGGGCGAGACACGAGGTGGAAAAGAATGAAAGTGATGCAATGGTTGAGAGCTGATGCATTATATTACGGCGCTATGTACAATATATAATCCCACTCTGTCGTACAGTCATCTCTCGTAGTCGGTGTACAATTTCTTCAATTACAAATCATTTCCACTGTCGGCGGCCAGTTCTGTCAAAACATCGTCCCAGCCATCTGAGCCCGAAAACAGAGAAACCGTGACATTGCAAACGGTTCCCGCTGCAGGGAGCTCGCCTTCGGTAAAGTATGCCCTGATGACCTTGGCGGTGCAGAGCGAGGCCTGGGTGAGTGAAACGTGCTGCGCAAGTTAGTAAACCGAACACAATCGTCGCTATGAGGCAACTTACACCATGGGCACCATGCTGGAGCAAAACACTGCCGTCAAACGACTCGCTCAGATTGCGCGCCGACACAAGCGGCGTCACAGGATCATAAGTGTTGCCGATAATGAGGACCGGCTTCTCCGTCTTGATGCTAAAAGTGCCGTTGTAGCGCTCCTTAGCGGGGAGCTTCCACTCTGCGCATCGCATGGCGACGATGTCAGCAGTGTCGCCGGCAATGCGGCTCTTCTTGTGGCGCTCGGAGATGGTGGGCAGAATGTCGTTAATGTCAGACGTCTGGCCATATGAATCGCCGCACTTGATGCCATACTGGGCCTCGTCATCCAGAGTCGATCCGGAGCTTATGTAGGCGTCGTAGACGGCAGCGATGATGTCGACGTTGCTGGAGAGCAGGGCTTGCAGTATCACGGCGAAAGTGGGCCACCCTGTAGGGTCGTACAGTTGGCGGTGCATGATGGGCTTGATGGTGCTGTAGTCAAGGACCACTGGGCCCGAGGATGAGGTGATGACAAATGGGTTGAACTTGAGGTTGTCAAAGTAAGCATAAATTGTAGCCTCGAGTTCTGGCCCGGTGATGTCGCCGGTTGCCAGGGAGCAAGTGGTCGGGTTTTCAACGCATGCAGCGCAAAAGTCGGAAAAGACCTTGTCAGTGTCCGTGAAAAGCTCGGTTTCCCTATGACTCGTTAGAACATCCATTGACTTCAGATGCAAAATGATATCCTACCGGCCGGCATAGTACTCGTACGGGTTTACGACACCGTCGAGAATTACTTTGTCCATTTTCTTGGGGAACATGGCTGCGGCGGTTGCTCCCAAGAGAGTGCCGTACGAAACACCTACAAAGAATCTGTCAGCTCAATCTACACAGAATGAGATAGCCATGCCTACCCCAGTATCGTAGCATCCCATCTTCGTCGAGAGCATCAACAATCTGAATCATGTCCCTCGCCACGTAGGCGCTGCCGACGAAGCTTCCGGTATCATTTTGAGCGGCAAGGCAAGCTGAGGCGAAGACTTGGCTGTCAGCCCAAATGCGACCGGTGGCAACGTCGGATGCATTTCCTGACAGAATCGGGTTCGTGAGTCCAGCCAGAGTTCTTTCCGCAGCAGTAGAATAGCAAGAAAATGGGATCGTGTCATTGGTTCCTCTGTTTCAGACATTGTCAGATGGTTGCGCTTCACTCGAGTATTTCCAACTTACCGAGGGACGAAAGAAATCAAGTCATGAGTGCCACCAGTTACTCTACCAAACGTTAGCAATTGCCTCGCTTATCAATTGCCTCATTCACATACGCCAACAGCCGCGTGGCGTAGTAGGAAAAGTCAGAGTATCCCGACGCGCCGGGACCGCCAAAGTTGAACAGAATGCTACCATTGGATGGCGTCTTGGTGGCAGCGACCTTGACAAGACTGAGCTGGAGGGTTTCGGTCGACTGTGGATCCGAGTAGTCGAGGGGAACAGTAAGGTTTGCGCACGACATGGGTTCTGTTGCTCCCAGACCCAGATCGCAGGATTTCCAGCTAATTCCGGAGGCTCGGGCATGGTGTGGGTTCATCTCAAATGCGGAGGCAAGGCAGAGCGGGGCGAGGAGGAGCCCCGACAGAGGCACATTGGGAGACGAGACCATCATTGCGATAGATTCCATCAGCGATGATCAGAGCAAGAGTTTTCTGCGGGGTTGCTGAAAATATATACAGGTATTACCTTCGCGCGCTCATGAGCTCCGCGACATCCCGCCGTGGGCTGCATCAGGGACCAGCGCCACAGCCGGGGCCGAGTCTTGGCCGTTAATGGGCCATATGCAGAGCTCAGCCCAATCACGCCGGCAACGTGGCCATGGCACGAATCAAACGGCTTTGAGGCTAGTCCCGTGGGTCCAGATTCTGCAAAAACGTTGCCTGACTTTACACTCGCTTGTCTTGGACGGGTAACCACCGCTCAGGGCTTCATGGGATGTGGATACAATGACCGGGTAGCGTGACGTCAACTGCTCGGCTTGAGCACATCAAAAGCCATGTTGAGCGCTGGCCAGGTGCGGCTGGGTCGTATTTGTGCCAATCTTGAGGCATGGATGGCGGAGATCATGGCGATTTGGGCATCTCAAGGTGGGCTTTGTCCGTGGGGCTGGTGGGGTTGCGAGCTGGCGGCTGAGCAGAAAAGGCTGCCATGATGTGAGGGTGGTCACCGCGGCGTAGCATTGAGGCTCGATTTGCACACGGCTGCGCGCGGGAGACGGGGATTCGCGGGATCCGATTCGGCGTGCTCATGCAGGCTGAAATTGGGTGACAAGGCGAAGGATCACGGCCGGGATTCGCGCCATAAGCCTGCAGGGCTGAGATGAACTAGCCACCCCAGAGAAGGGCTTCTTCTTTGCGCCACACAACCGCCATATTGCTTGAAGACCTTGAAGGGATATTGCTGATTAGATCAGTACGACGTGAGTCTATGATTTTTATGGCGCTTTTTACAATTCACTTCAGGACTGGTTCTTGAATGGCATACGTCTTAGGCACCCAGCAGGCACCCACAGGCACATAGCTCACACGCTGAACGACGATTATGTAATCATTCGCTGTCTGGAGATACTCAGGCGGCCAACACGTCATTCATGAGAGGTCACAGAAAACAGGACAAAGGGCTCTCGGATGCCATATTTCTTATTTCTTTGCCAAATTCTGTCTCGCATTTTATCTCCCCTCTTTTCCACATCACCTCCACCGCTCGGGATTAAGCCAGCGTCTTAATTAGCGAGAGTTGCGATTCGGCCGGCATGCCTCCCAAGCTGCCCAAAAACCAGACTGCCCCAGTCACTAGGCGTAGTACGCGAGCCGCCGCAGCACTCAAAAACGGCTCCGAGTAAGTCAATTTCCGCCAACCTTGTTTGCAACACTATTTTGACGAACCCTGCAGGCCTGGACCAGAACCATCAGCTCATCGCTCAAGCAAGGTCACACCCGCAATAAACGCTGCGAGCAAGCGAAAGGCCGAAAGCGATGTGCCTGACCCACTTCCCTCCAAGAAGTCTCAGAGGACCACCAAGCAACCCCAAGTGTCCAAGACTCAAGCATCAGCCAGAAAACCTAAGAAGCCAGTCAAAGTAGCCTCGCAGCCTCCAGTTCGCCCTCTGAACTCTGCGCCCGCTGAGGCCATCGCGATATTCCCCGTAGGAAGCGGTGAATGTGGTGAGCTGGGCATGGGTCCCAGCGTAACCGAACTGAACCGACCTCGTATCAACACATTTATGGACCCGAATGATGCGTCATCAAAATTCCACATTGTTCAGCTGGCGTGTGGAGGCATGCACACAGTCGCGTTGACGACAGAGAACGAAATCGTCACCTGGGGCGTCAACGACAATTACGCATTGGGACGCAACACAGATTGGGATGGTGTTCTCCGAGATGTAGGCGCAGAATCTAGCGATGAAGAGGGCGAGCTTAATCCTTTTGAATCGACACCAACCGCTATCCCTTCAAAAGTGTTCCCTTCGGGTATTCAATTTGTCCAAGTGGCTGCAGGCGATAGCTGCAGCTTCGCCCTTACAGACCATGGCCTTGTATTTGGATGGGGCACATTTCGTGTAAGTAGCCAGCCTACGAGTGCAAACGATGACCCACTAACATGCGACAGGATGCTTCCGGAAATGAGCAATTCCGTTACGATTCAGACGGAAAGCTCATTAAAAAACAACAAGACCCCATCCAAGTTGAAGGTCTTGAGAACATTGTGCAAATTGCCTGCGGCGCAAACCACATCTTAGCTCTTGATGTGAAGGGCAAAGTGTGGGGCTGGGGCGCCCATGAACAGAACCAACTGGGGCGTCGCCTTTTCGGACGCCATACGGAGCATTTGAGGCCGCGGCTCGTTGAGGTTTGTCGAGGTCAGGCCAAGTACATCTCATCTGGCGAGTATCATGCATTCGCCATCGACCTGAAGGACAATGTATGGGCTTGGGGCTTGAACAGCTTTGGCGAGGCCGGGTATGCAAAGGGCGCTGGTGGCGACTCGGCGCTCCTACCCTACCCCATGAAGATTACCGATCTATGTGGCAAGAGCATCAAGGTCATTTCCGGGGGAGCCCATCACTCTGCAGCTGTGTCGAAAGCGGGCGATTTCTTGGTCTGGGGCCGCATGGATGGTGGGCAAATGGGCATTGCCTTCACAGCCGAGCAGCTAGCCGACCAAAATCTCATCCGCCACGACGAACGAGAGAAGCCACGCATATGCCTTCGGCCCACAAAGGTGCCAAGCATTGGCGATGCTCTCCATGTTGCCTGCGGCACCGACCACACCATTTTTGTCAACAAAGACGGCCACGCTTTCGCCACAGGGTTCGGTTCTTCAGGCCAGCTTGGGCTAGGGGCGGACGATGATGCGGATGTGGCCCAGCAGATCAAAAGCAAGCACCTTAAAGATCGAACTTTGACGTGGGCAGGCGCTGGTGGTCAATTCTCCATCCTAGCTGGGCCCAAGAATAGTTGATAAAGGACAGGAGAGTGTATGAATTTGGTAGCAGGTTGAGGGTTTTTAGATCGAGAACGTATACCCGTGGAATTTCTTTTATTTTGCACCATTAATCTATACAACACGAACACAAGAAACTTGGGTTTTTAGTTTATTTTATCCCATCTTCATAAATATATTTGGGATCCTGTTGAAGGGAACATCACACCATGCGATGGTGTCCTCAGACTTCGTCTTGTGAATTCCCAAAATTTCCACGAACCAAGTGTCAGAATCCCTCCTCAAGAGCCAACTAGTTCAGCCACGCATGTGTAAGAGCCTTCTGTATAGTTGTTAGTATTGCTTCATGTATCCAGTCAATATGAAGGACTTACAGAAATGGTCCACCGATCTGTAGGGTTCACCCGCAGGCTATTCAGAACAAAGTCCCTCGCGTCTTTGCTTATGTCACCCCAGATTTCTTCGTCGAATATCTCCACTTGCTCTTTGCTGCTGGTGGCCACACGGAATAGCTCGCGTAGGTTCCCGGAGCTAAACGGGAGATATGCGGTTAGAAGAACAAACGCCATAACTCCGATGGACCACATGTCGGAGGCTCTGCCGTAGACCCCGTTTATAAGCACCTCTGGTGCTAATAGTCCACCTGAGTTTTCCGAGTTTGCTATTTCGGTCACAATTCTGCCGTCGCCATTGATGACCCTCAGAACATCCAAGCCAGAAAGTACCAGGCTTGAATGATCATCCTGTACGAGATAAAGGAGTTTATCAGGCTTCAGATCTAAGTCACTAGATTAACCAAGCGTCTTTGAGTGGTCCAGCGTCATAAACTTACTTCCATGCACTATGTTCTTGCCATGAAGATAGTCCACGGCCCGTATTAGTCGCTTGATGATCCAGGCCGCTTGCTCATCAGGTAACCGGCCACGCTTGAGTTGGTCCAAGACACTGCCCCCAGAAGCAAATTCCGTAACAATGTAATAATGGTCCTTGCTTTTTAGTTAGTCGGGAAACCCACGTAGAATAAAGCTTCAGGCCATACTTTTGACTCAAACCAGTCAGTAAAACGTAGCAAACGTGGGTGCTCCAAGCGTTGGAGCATATCCAACCTGGTACCGACAATCTCCTTATCTCCCTTCAACAAGTGTTTTGAGATGGTTTTGACAGCAAACTTTCGACCAGACGTGTTGTTTGCCTCTCTAACACTGCAATAGAGACCAATGTGAAGTACAGGACCCAATCGATAGCGAGATCTGTGTGGTGTACAATGTCAGATAAATAAAGCCGCGCAAGGTAGATAACATACTTCTTGTAATAGCTGTCTGGCTGACCGCGAAGCTGATTGATTAGTTTTGTGAAGGAATTAGGCACAGACAGCCGCTCCGTGTTCGTGGTCGATACTTTCTTGAGCGGCCTTGGGTTACTGACTTGTCCTTCAAGCCGTCTCATGGTCGCCAGATGGGTTTCGCTGGAGAAATTAATAACCTGCAGTGCACGTCCTAGCCTCCAGTCGCTATCCACGCCCTCTATCCCTTGCCTCTCGCGAATGTTAGAGTCGCATATATGTCGAGGGTCAAACGGTCTTCTCCACTCCGGAGCCAGAACGTCGAGCTTCTTCGAATCATATTTTGGGTGCTTTTCAGTAACGTAGCATGAGATATCGCATCTGCAAGCCAGCTCCAGGAAAGAAGAAATTTTAAGGGTGCCAAATAAACAGCTCATGACTTGAGAGTGGTCCCATCTCTCAAACACCTTCATTATAGCAGCCTCGAGCTCATCTAGAGCATCGACTTCTGCAATTCCAGTGGATACCTCGAGTACATAGGCGTAGTAGAAGCTGCCTAAAATCCACTTCCTGAGATACGGTGTCATGTAGACTAAGCGATGAAGGTGTAGGAATGACATCGCCTGACTAAGATTTGCTCTGAAGAGAGTCCTTTGTGGGCTGAACTCTGCTCCAGCAACCTCCAGGAGAGTTTCCTCTGCATCTCTTGTCTGAATAAAGTCGCGAACCATCGTCTGAAGAAAACCAACACGCTCAGCAAGGAGAACAGGAGCTTCGGGGTCGGTTGTAATCTGTAAAAGATCTTTTGTTTGCGTAATCAGATGCATTTGATCCCGAGTCACTGCCTCTGTTTCATCATTGTTCAAATTTGGCCAGTCTCGAAGAAGAGGTGGCAATTCCGATTCTGCAGTATGGCCCTCGTCGCCAAAGTTGATGAAGCACAAGGTGATCAGCGGGAGAGTCGTTTCTGCGCATGCCATCGTGAGTAGCAGTCGCGAGTATTTCATCCTGCACTCGACATCTAAATTATTGAGCATAAGAGTGAATAACTCCTGCAAGTCGCTCGGTAGTTCTTGTAATCGTTCATGAAAATCTGCAATCCCGTCCTCATCACGCAATCCATGCAGAAGAAAGCGGACAACTAAAAAGGCCCAGAGGAACACGCCATCAGCTCTTTTAGTAATCTCTGCTATGAGATCCTCCGCGGCACATGGGTCGCCTCTCTCAAGCTTGGCGAAGCGTGCATCTTCTGCTAAATTACCTCTAACAGACTGGCAGAGGCTTTCGTAAGTCAAGTCCTGCAAATCCAATCCCCACTGGTTCTCCGGTAATTCTTCGTAGAGGCCAGGCCATTTTCGACTAGATGCACAAAGCTTCACAGTTTCCCAGCCACTCATCTTGCGGACCAAGCTTACCAACTGGGCGTGGTCGCCGTGGTACTCGTCAAACCCGTCAATAAAAAGACATACCCTAAACCGCGCGCCACTCATTGTCGCGATATTCTCTAGCGCCGATAGAAGCTGTGGAAAGCTCCAGGGTCTTGAGATGTCTTCATACGGAATGTTCCATCGCTCACCGCAAGCTATTGGGATCAGATCTGGTTCCTCGCTTAAAATCTGAAAAAGAAGCGATTGCAAGCACCCTTTCTGTGACTTCTGCATAGGGGTGCCTTGATTCCAATATTGATGTTTGGCAACAATGAGGTGGCTTTTATTCGCCCATTGCTTTAAGCAGTGCATTGTCTTCTGGTGATTTGCAAGAAATCTCATCATTGTGGACTTCCCAGATCCTGTCTTGCCTGAGACCCAATAGACCCCATTGCCTTCATGAAGCCAGTCAATCAAGCTTTTTGGGTTGGTTCTCGCAAATGCCCTCTCCAATGTGATTCTATAAGCTTCAACTTCAACGGGCTCTCTTTCCTTGATCTCGCAGCAATACAAGGTCTGTAAAAGTTCTTTTCGTTTCCGCTCAATTAGAACTTGAATTCGTGTTTGGTAGCCTTGTAAGAGCTCGCGAGTGCTATCCCAGTTCAGGCATCCCTCTTGTGTAGGCAGACTTGTGTTTGGAGGAGTTTTCTGGGCTTTGTCCCGTTTAGAGCTACGTGCTCCAAAGTCTCTAGGGTGGCGCATGTTTGAGCTCGGCGCTGCTTCATTTGCTTCCTTGGAGACAAGATATTCAATAACCTTATCAAGTTTGAGGTTATACGTTTCTTTGACAGCTTCTCTCTGCGGCATTAAACCACACAGGGTTGACTCAAGCTTCTGCTCTTGCTCTCTGTGGCTCATTAGCAGCAAGTTCAGAAACATGGCCTGATTAGGCACTAATTTTCTTACCTTACTAGCAAAACTAAATAAGCTAACGCTTGACTTCTTAGGTTGTAAAGCCTATCACAAACTGCTCTCAACTCATTTCCCTGAGAGGTATTTTTGACAACTCTGGTTATGCCATGGATGACACCAGACGCCGGTTCATCAAGCTTTAGTGCGTTGATAACCGCAAATGTTTCCCGGTATATATCAGTGTAGCTGCGTATGATACTACTCAGAGCTTCATCAAGGCCAGTTCCATCCCGAATGATCTGATCTGGGTCACGAAGGGTTCGGAGGGATACCTGGACGTCATTGTGGACCGTGTTCAGTGTAGGGTTTAAGCGCAATCCATCATGGGAGCCGTTGGAGGTTCTCCGCATAGCAACCAACGCGCATTCAACAAACTGGATAATATTTCCAGTAACAGAAATCGAAATTAGGGCATCCATCGCAGGATAGACCATGATGAGTGTAGGATGAGTGAATCATCTCATCGCTTATTTTCGGGTATTAGGCTGCAAGGCAAACGAGCGCATGACTAAGCAGCGTAGGACACCAATGAGACATTCAAGGCTGACTCCAATGACCCAATTTTGGACATACGAACAATCGGCTCTATCTACTATATCTATCTCATAATATTATCGCACATCTTTGGTTCGATAAAAAATGATGGCGGCAAGGGCCGTATTGCTTCTTCATAGATATCGCATCACAACCCGCTCAATATTGCGGGTGGCGCAATAATTCTTGCCGACTCTCCTCGTCAGTAAGCTCAGAACTTGACGTCTAGATCCATTTGGATCAATATTTTCTGCTGTTTACATTGCGAAACCCTTTTCTACTACTTAAGAAGAGCTCAAAAATCTTTTCTTGACATACGGAAGGATTGCCCGACGGAGTAGATTGGCTTTGCCACTGAACAGGCTCGCTGCTCAAGAACTGTTTCCAGGGCATCGGTTGCCAATAAATTTAGCTCTTGAGCAGCTAATACATATGGCGTCTGCAAGATACTGCCGCCGCGAGGAACTTGACACATGCAGCCTGTGAGGCGCAACAAGAATGCGACTAGGGCCACTTTTTATACAATGACAGCAAAACTAATTTGGGTCTTGGAGCTAGGAAGACAGCCAATACGAGTGACAGAAAAGAAATGCACATTTATTTCTCAATTACACTGGTAGCGTATCAGTTTCCCTTAGACTTCAATCTGTATCGAGATTTTACGATCGAGATTCTGACATCAATTTCCCCATGTCATACATGCACAGTGAGGCAATGGTGAAAGAAGAATATGCTGGCCACAAACGCCTGGGAAACAGGGTGAAGGCTAAAAGCCAATTAAAGCGCGGGTTTTCCTCCAAGGTCCGATCGTTCCGTACCATTGGACATAGTCATGGGTGTGCCTGCATTTCAGCACACCAAGCAAGGAACACCAAACCGTGAGCACACCTCTATTGTCTCAAATCAACAAGATATCACAGCGAAAAATAAGACGTGACGCGTAATTTTCAAGGCCATCGCCCAGCGCAATGCAACACATTGCACACCACTAGAATTCCATCACATTGGTGGCTTTTCCAAACTTGCCCTCCACACCAAGGATGTTAAATTGGCCTCGCCATGTCCCCTGAACAACCCTGCACGCAGGCACGAACTCTCCCCGCATCTGGCCGGTGATGGGCTTGTTTGGGGATAGTGGGAAGCGGAGTGCGGGGGAGAGACCACGAGACTGGGAAGGGATTCCGCCAGAGCCAGCGGTCAGCTGACCCAGCACGAAGATGCAACCTCGCCTTCCCTGAAGTCGATCTGTTGGCACTGCGCTAGGAAGTCTCCCAGCCCCCGTCTGCGAAAATTGTCGAGTCTTCTCAGGCACCAGAAGACGCACGTCGTCGGCGATAGCGACGTGGCTCACAGGCGTCCAAGGACTGCATCGCTCCTCCACGCCTTGGTCGGCACTTCCTCGGCCCACGATGGCCTCATCGCCCCCGCGCCATAAACGCCGCAAGGCCTCGTGTAAGGAATTTCAGTGCACGCACGAAGGATGCGGTCGCACGTACTCGCGGGCCGAGCACCTCCAAAGACACCAGTTAAACCGTGAGCTGCGCCGGATTGGACCCCAGTTTCCTCAATTTTCATGCTGACGGATCTGCAGATTCCCCAAAGGAAATTTATTACTGTGACTACCCAGGGTGCTCATTCTCATTTGTGAGAAAAGATCTCTACGCCCGGCACAAATTAAGACATGAACGCCAAATAGAGCAGTATGGAAATGGCCGGTTATCTCAGCGCCCAAGCTCCTCTCAGCGGGAGTTTACTAAACTGCCCAGACATCGTCCACGGTACTCATTTAGTGAAGATGGATCTGGTTGGAGCGACACCCAAGATGAATCAAGGGAGGCCCCCTCTAAACGAAATGGCATCGGAAAGAACGACTTATCATTAGAAGACGGTCACGATCTCGGCGAAGGTCTCGCGCAAGAGATCGGGGAGGGGTCAGGCCAGAATGACACACACCAGGGCAACGAAGTGGAGGATGGACTAGGTCATTTCGGAGACCGGAGACCAATTCGAAGCAGAGATTCTTCAATAGCGCCGGACAAGCAACCACTGGGAACTGTCCCCTTCATGCAAGCAACCGACATGTCAATTGCGATGGCGAGCCCTGAAATGACAGGCCGGCCAGAGCGTAACAGGACCCAGTCATACGTGATGCAAGGAGGACTTGCGAACGGGGACTCGTTATTGGAAGACCAGCCATTTGGACCCTCGCCTTCCAGCACAGACGAGTTTACTTCGTGGTTATTTAATGGGCAAAACATAAACTCCGGATATTCTTCGTTCGCTCAAGGAAGTGCACTGGGTGGGATGGGGGGCTATTCTTCAAACAACTTTGGCCAACTATGCCCTGAGTATCCCCCTCAATCAGGACTTATGGGAAATTCATTTATGGAACCAATGAACCTTTGGTTCCAATCAGAAACTATTCCCATGGCTACGCCGTTGGTCGACATTTCGCAGCTGGGAAAAACAGGGTTGTCCGAACAGAAGCGCCAGTCCTTGCTTCAGTACATGATGCAGCGATTCAACGAAATCGGATCTCAAGGAACCCGATCGGCCACTGATATTAAAAATGAGATTTTTGGAACGGACAGCGACGCTGACACTCACGTATTGAGCTTGTCCAATATGCAAAGATACATCAACTCATATTGGGAACATTTTCACGACCAACTACCTATTCTTCATAAGCCAACATTTGTTCCCGAAACAGCGCACGATTTTCTACTCCTCGCCGTTTTAATAATGGGAGCGTCCATGCTCGATAAAAGAAACGGGTCGGCTGAGACGACAGAGAAAATCACCAAATTTACTACCTTTGTGTCCTGGAATCTGCGATGGCAGGTGTTTATGCACGCCGATTCTCACCCACCAGCCAAGCTGTGGGTGATCCAAACACTTCTGATCCTGGAAGTTTATGAGAAGCTCAACGCAACCCGCGTTCTCCATGAACGAGCCCACATTTATTTCCCAACCACATTGTCACTCATGCGCCGTGGAAGTGCTTTAACCGGAAAGCAGTCATCATATGCCTCGCGAGTTCCAACCCCGCATATGAGCCCCAAGATGGGAGGTGTCAAATTTGCTTCACCACCAAACAGACGAGAATTTGACCCATCCTCGCCCGAAAAATGGTGGGACCACTGGATAGCCCAGGAGGCGACCCGCCGCGCCGCCTTTGCCGCCTTCATAATTGACGCCACGCATGCAGCCTTATTCGGACATACACCAACCCTTGTGATTCATGAAATCAAGCTCCCTTTGCCTTGCGATAATACGTTGTGGTCCTCGGATTCACCATCCGAAATTGGCTGTGTTGAATCTAGTCTATACGCCAATGGAGTCACACCAGTCACTTTCCTCGACGGACTGCAAAAGACTCTGAATGGTCAAAAAGTGCGGACGAGTCCATTTGGAAGAATTGCGTTACTGGCCGCATTGCTCTCAGTTACTTGGCAAATGCACCAAAGAGATCTTGACAGATCTACTCTTGGCACAGACACGATACCAGGAGTTCAGGAAAGATGGAGGCCAAAGTTGCTGAGGGCATTTGATTGGTGGAAGAAGGATTACGACGATGGCATTGCCCACGTCCGGCATGCTGCTTTCGATTGGCAGAGACTTGGCCTGAGCAGCCGAGGTGGAAGTGACGACGGGGATGCATTCCAAACCCTCGGAACAGTCTTGTACCACCTTGGCCACATCACAGTCTACATCAGCATGCCTGAGCTCTGCATCTTTGCGGGTGTGCCCCAAATCCTTGGACGGACCGTTACCTCTCTTGATTGGAGACGAACGGAGGCTAAGATTAAGGAATGGGTGGCATCACCGGGTGCTATAGGCGGCGTTTACCATGCTCTTCAGCTGGTTAAGCTGATTCTGTTGCAAGAAAACCCGCATGGAAATGTATTGGGCGAGTCCACAAACTTTAATCCGCCTCCATACCCTACCTACGATGCCGGAAACGATAATCTCTTGAATCGGGCATGGGCGTTGTACTATGCCTCTTTAGTCCTATGGGCCTATGGCTTTGTGCAGGATGGAAGCATTGAGCCCTTCCCAGAACAACTTCAATACCCCCCGGAAAGCCTGCCGGCAGCGCGGGTAACGACGGAGCCGAGCATTCAATCCTCTGCAAATTCGTTGGCTCAGGGTGCGACTCCAGCAGCCAACGCCAACGATGTTCCTCAGACATCTTCCATCGAAGGGAGCTCAATGTCGATGAATGCCGACTTCGAAGCTGTACGACGCAGCCGACATGAGGATCTAAAGACATATCTCCAAATAATGATCCCGCCAACCATCAATTCCATCAAAGCATTTCACGTCCATCAAAACCAGGCCGGGGTCGTGGGCAACCGCAACAAAATTATTGGCCTGCTTAGCGTAGTTGACGAGGCCTTGTCGGGTGCAAGGTGGGAGCTTCTGATGGAGGCAAGGCACAGACTCCGGATGGCGGCATCAATGATGAAGCACCCCGAGAGCCAAGAATTTAACAAATAACAAATGAGATGACCGGGGCAGCGGCGTAAGACATGTGTATGATAACATCTAGCTCCTTTGAGCGATTGTGTGGGGATGAAAATGGTCACGAGGAACATGGCCCGTGTAGGATAGTTCTAGTTGATAATAGCGACGAGTTTCCCCGCGTTTGTGGAGCAAAACAATCAACAGTTTCAGCAACCACTACAGATTCTGGAACCCGATTTAACGGCAGGCCGGGAGTGAAGCCGATCATTTGATCGCATCCTCGAGGTGGATGGAACCGAGTTCCGCAACGATGGAAGCCACTTTAGCGTCAGGTCGGGATGGGTACCGATAACGAGGTGGCGGAAACCCCAGACGACTAGCACGGGATCGATTTAGCTCGAATGCGCCCTAATCTCGCAACCCCAAGTTTGCGGAGTCTATAAAGATAGGCGTGTCCCAAATGCCGTTGCGTATCGCGTGCAACGATAAGCTGACTCCCGAGTTCGGACCACGTCCCGACATTCGGTGAGCGGTGCTGGGCCGGGGACACTAATTGCCCTGTCAAAGCGCGGCTAACCGCCCTGATTAGCGCTGTCTCGTTACGTTATCTTTGCGCCATCCACCACCGCCTGCCTTGAGTCACGCCCCGGTATCCACCGGCAACTGCTCCGTCCAGCAGGGTCCCCGCCCACGTGAGCGGCCAAAAAACCTGAAGAGGCTCGGAGCTTTTTACCGAAGCCTCGCCCACTCGAAAGACGTTCGGACGACGCCCGATAGCTTACCTGCCCATTCTCACAGTGGCTTGAGCCTCGCTGCAACTCTTTTTTGCCCAGAGAGACAACCCTCCAAGCCTATACCTTGCGCTGCGGATAAGTCAATTTAACACCGCCGAAACCATGGCCCCCGGATTGGACCGAGTGCGCAGTTCCGCCGTCGGAAGAAAAGACGTACGGAAGGCATCTTCAGCGTATGTGGGGTCCAATCTGCACAGTTCATTGAGGAACACGGACCGTGCTGGCTGCCAATTGCGCTTGCAGCTTCTCATTTAGGTGCTTGGCTAATAATTGGCAGATGTCTCACATGCCGGAAGAAGAAAGTCAGATGCTCCGGCACCAGTCCTTGCACATACTGCGTGAAGCGTGGCTTAGACTGCGTGATCCGAGGACAATGCCCCAAGAGAGTATTCCTGGCCAGGTGAGCAGCTTTCAGTATATATCCCATGTGAACCCTAGTAACACTTGTATAGTCGGGTTGAGGAACTTGAAAGCCGTCTCGCCCAATACGAGCAGGTTGAGAAGGTGCTGTCAACCAACAACCCAAGTATGCACCCACCTTCACTTATACAGTCAACTTCAGAACTAATATCAAAGCAAAGCTCCTTCACAAGTCAACCCAGCAACCGTGCCTGTATCTCAATCAGAGCCCCTACCACAGCTGCCTCACCTGTCTCCACACTCTGACCCCGGGCATGGAAACTCGCCTCCAAGGTCCCCTATCCTTCCCCGTCCCTCTCCCAACTTCTCAGCACCCTCAATCAGAAATGGAGGCTCCCAAACCTCACCAACTTCAAGTTTGTACCCTTCCTTTAAAGTATCGTCACAGTCTCTGACTTTAGTAGCCATCCCGGTTGACTCAAACATGAGTTCCAGCCGGGCGTTTTCAACAAAGGTTCAAGATCTCCTTTCGCCACATGGACAAACTGGACAAAAGAAAGCAGATCAATCGCCGGGATCTGCTCATCCAAAGGACTCTACTTTTGAGTCCGGAATGCAGATTTCCAGCAAAAACTTTCCCAGACTACCTTCACACCAAGAGGCTCAGAGGTTGCTAGAGGTTGCCATGTTCCATCTCGGACACACCCAGCACATCATTGACGCACGGGACTTTTCTGATCGAATGTGGTTTTTCTATGCCAACAAGGATGACGATTCTCAGCTGAAAACTCCGTGGTGTTTTGAGATGATGATTGTCATTGCCATCGGCTCCCAGTTTGATGCCAACCCTGAAGGCAACGGCGAGTTTTCCGGCATTGAGCTGTTTGAATATGTGCACAAGAATATTCCAACTTTGAGCGAGCTGTACTTTTATGGAACGCTTGGGGTCGAGATTTACTGCTTGCTGTCAATTTACCTCCAAAACTTTCACCGAAGGGAGGAGGCATATCTATATGTAGGAAAGCTCTTTTGATTTTGGAAGCATATAAACTAACCTCCCGACAGATTAGCACTTCGCTGCGGCTAGCAATTACACACAAGTACCACCAGGTTTCGGGAACGAAACATCTCATGAAATCCGAAAGGGTTCATTTAAACCGTCTCTGGTGGACGGTTTACATGCAAGAGAGGTGAGAAGGAATGCTGCTATGAGATGTGGATATGAGCTAATTCAAGTTCATCAGGCGCCTGGCAGCTGCAACTGGAAACCCATCCGGTGTCAGGGATGGATCGATTGACGTGGAACTGCCGACCAACTCTCCCGGATTTGCGCCCGCGGGACCTATCTGTGTCAATATTAATATTGCCAGGATTACAGGACGAATCTTGTCGGGTAGGTTGACAACTCTTGGTCCAGAGTCCGGTAATGCTAATGCGTGGTGCAGTACTCTATGGCCCAGAACCTCATACCGAGGACACTTTTATTCCCAACGTTCAGGATATTGTGCGATCTCTTTACGAGATCTCGCGGGAGATCCCTTCAGATTCAGCAAAGGACTTTCAGGGCATGGACCGAGACCTCGCCTTGAGAACGACGGGTTCGTTGCATATTATGCTGTATCAGGTAAATTTACCACTGGTTTGACATGGAAATGCAACGACTAACCAAATCCAGGCTACACTTCTTACACTACGGCCAATCATGTTGCATGTCGCCAAGCAGGTGTTAAGTGGTGAGGGGCCAAACAGCACAAGCCTGAACGCCACTCCGCTCGGAAGATTATCCAGAACTTGTTCGGAGGCAGCCCGGAGACTGTTGAAAGTCGTCTGCTCGCTCCGAGACCGAAATATTATTGGTACGATCCCTTGTCGTATCACCATTCCTATTCTTACTAACAGAAACCTAGCCATTCATAGTTTTCCAGACTTTGACGCAGTGTGCTCGTCATCGTTCATCATGATTCTGGTGGCAATTATTGACTCGGTTTGCGACGACGGACAAAGATTCTCACCATCTCCGGGACTCCAGGATGCACTGGAGACGATGCAGTATATCGCCGATCACGGAAGCAAGCACGCCTTGCAGAGGATGAAGGATCTGAAGGGCATCTGCAAAGCCATGTCAACCAAGATCCAATCCCTCCAGGCCATGAACAGCTCCCCGCTTTCGGGCGATCCTTCTCCCCAGGTCATGACCGAAGGGAACACGCCAAACCTGGCAGTCTCGACGCCAGGACATAAAATTTTAGACAACATGAGCACCATTGACGGCTCAATAGCAGGCCAGCAGGATGCTCCGGGCCAAGATATAGAGCTTGAGCCAGACCTGTGGGACAACTTTGCCAACATCTGGGTTCCTCCGACCGATGCGCGAGGAGAAAACATGTACCAGGATGTTTCGATGGCAGATGTGTCATCGGATGAGTACTACAAGGCATACTTTTCAATGTATAACAATGCCGACTGGAGCCTAACGGGAGAGGAAATGGGTGGTTTTGCAGAGCTGGGACGACATATTCAAGATGTTTAATGAGTGGATGAAACAGGAAAAGTAAATATGCGATCAAATGAATAACGGAAACCATACAAGCATTATGGTATCCTCAACGATACCGGGTTTGTAATTAGCGCCGGTTCTCTTATCAGACGGCAGGACTCCGGGCTGATGAGATGAGTACGCGATAAATGAGAGACAAAAAGTTCAAACTTGGGAGGCGCACCAACTGGTTCGCTTTCCCAATCAACACACATTGCATGATATCCCAATTTGCAAACAGACAAAATGTGCATGCCATACATCTTACCGCATACATGATATGATACCTAGTCTCTCCCTTCCCATCATGAATATTTTATTCTGCTGAACGCATGAACTGTTCGCAATTGGCCTCGGGGTAGTTCTGCAACTCGTGAAACCCCTCCTCGGGGCGTTCGAAAATCGAAAAACATCTCTCGGTGGCCAACCAAGGCGTCTGGCACGTAGCCATCTCAACTCTTCCCTTGGCAGCGGTCATATGCACAGCATCGAGTTTTCCGCCAAAGTCCCCCGCCCTGTAATTCTGGACATCGCCACTGGCTACCTCGCCGTCCCATTCCGAGCAGTGCCAAAGATGCGTCAGGTTCGTCATCCTTGGCACGAGGGATTTCAGGTCGATGCCTTGGCTCCGCCACGACACCAGCCTCAGCTTCTCCAGCATCGGCCAGGTGCTGGACGGCTTCAGCGCATCCGTGGTGCATGACAGGATGCGGACGTTGGGCGAGTGCAGCACCATGAAGTTCTCTGCGCCGTGAGCCGGCGGGGGATAGCTGCGCCATTCCCAATTCACCATCCTTCTATCGGGCGGCCGGCGGTAAATGTTCATCTCCAGGTGCTCCATTTCAGGAAAGAAGAGCACTCCCAGCTGTGGATAGGCCCGGTCGATCAGCGCATCCTCGAGTGGTTCAAACTCCCAGGTGTACCAGGCGGAGATGCACAGCTTTCGCAGATTGGGCAGCTGCAGGATCAAGGCCTGCACCATGATCTCTCCCATGTGGCACTCCTGGTCGAATTCCGCGCGATCTACCTGCGTCTCGAGCAGGTCGACCAGGTCGCCCTCTGTTTTGCTCAGCGTCCCAAGAGGACGGCGCGGGCCGTAGGTGCACGCCTTGCTGCAGTGAGGCTCGAGGACTTCGACGGCCTTGACGCAGATTCTGAGGTCGTCGCGCTCAAAGAGCGACCGGTGGAACAACCCCATGCTGATGCGCATGTCGGGGTGCGAGGAGGTGAGGGTCGGGTACATAAAGGCGTGAAAGAGCACCGGCTGGGCAGCGTCACGCAGGGCCTTGGATACCAGGCAAAGAGATGTGAGAGCGTCCCAGTTGCTTCGAATATTCTTTGCCCTCGCTTCGCTGGATACGGCGGCATTGGGAGGGCGGCAGTGCTCGCAGAATTGAGCACAGATGAGACTAAGAATCTCATATGGCAAACCGGATATACCAGATGGGCCTATGCTGTCCGGTTTCGTAACTTGGCTCATGTCCATCTGGTAACTATTTTTAGTATGAATAAATAAAAAGAGAACTAGTTGCTAAAAGGAAGGTGATATCTGAATGAAGACAAGCCAGAGAAAGAAATAAAATGAGAAGAGAAGAAAGCGGAGGGGACAATGACAATGACAGCTTCCAGAGCCTTGTCATTATTAGGCTTGCAAGGCATCCATACATGTCGATGATGCATAGGGGTTTCGCAAGATGCAGAATATCGACAAATGATTCGCGCAATTTTGAGAATGGTGTATTGGATAGATAGGAGCAAAAAAAAGTAAATATGCGGGTTGTGACTCCAAGTACCAGGGCCAACTCAATCGTCCCCCAGTGGATGCAACCACTTCCAAGGAGTATTAAACATAGTCTATTGTAAATCAGCGATGAAACGCAAAGCTAAAAACTTTAATCCATACCCCCATACACTTGGCAAAAAGCTAGAATTGTCAATCCATATCCCATCGTGCCTTGATTGTACATAGCTGCATGCAACCATCCGGCCATGGCCTGCACGCGGGGCACAAATCACGACCCAGTGCGGTTTCACAAAGCACACCGCCCATTTCTTGTCTTGCCCTGTAGTTTGTCCTTGATGCTGTACCACGGCGCAGTGTTGCAGCAGGTGTGGGACAGGACTGGCTTGGGCTTGCGATGCTGGATCTGATACGCCGCAGAATCGCGGACAAAGCACAGGCGTGCGAATGCATTCCGGCAGCTGAAATAAATGCCTTAGTCATCTCAAAGAGGGTTGCATTCCATCTAGGGACCAGATCTTGCTACAGGGGTTCTTTGGTAGAGGGTGCAGCAGCACTATAGAGCACGATGCTAAGCCGGACGAACTCGACCAGGCAGCTTCATGCACGGTAATCGATATTTCCATCCTGTCGGTATTACCCTGGGCTTATGGGGGTGATATTCGCCCTAGTTCCCATATCTTGGTGAAGTTTGGAAATCGGAGGCCGTTTCACATGCCTCTTCCGCTCACGATACCGCACTCGCACTGGCTTTGGCTTGCATGGTGAGTGCCATCTGTGGGTGCACTGCAACTCACTGCTCATAGGCCACTCGTAGTCACCTGGAATTTTTGAACTTTTTTTTATCTTTTACTGACGAGTTGGAGGTATTTCAATCACCACCACGACTCATATAGCCGTATGCGAACCATGCGGCTTCAATTTATCTAGAGGGACGCTAGGCTGCTCGGGTGGGTATAGGGTGGCTTCCGCCAGTGACGGGCCGGTTGCCGACAATAGGCAGAATGTGAGAAGCCACAAACGACAAGACTAGCTTACTCTTACTGCTCGACTCTAAAATTTACGTTTGAATCTCAGGCCATGCAGTCAAAAATGGCCCGATGGCACCCTGGCTCGCTAGACGAGGGTTTGGGCGGTAATTGGAAACCACTGTTTGGTGTCGCCGTTAGCAGTGGAGAAGGTTGGCCTGGCATATAGCCTAAATGTTGGGATAATATCTGGCTCGTTACGGCCTGTCACTTTACTTCCCCGCCCTCCTGGAGAGTGATGCAGCTCACTAAAATTTGACACATGTGACAACTTTTCAGCCTGGGAGGTGATCTCGATGCAATCGTTTGTGTACTGGCAGATATACTCATCTCGATACTACAGTTAAATGCGAGAAAATGGCGAGTGGTGGTGTTTGTTTCTCTGGCCCGTCTTTGATACAACAGCCAAAAGAGCTAAAATTCAACAGAAGTAATCCTGCAAGTGTGGTTCCATACTTTGGCTCCAGCTAATTTCTGTGGCGAATGGCAGCGTGTGTTGGTGCTCCGCAACCATGATCTTCGCAGGGTCGGTTGCCAACGCGGGGATACTGGGTCTTCCCCACACTGGGTCCTCTATCCTAATCAACAAGCAGCTGCATCAAGAAACGAACAGCCAGGTTTGGTAGGGCATCACCGAGAATAGACGCTATACGAGAAGAGCATGTTGAAATGGGGCTGGCACATGCCGATTACAGCGCCTGGATGGATGTGGTGTCAACCTCATTCTGGATGAATTCGTACCCTGGTCAAGATGCATGAGGCCTCGCGTGATGCTGTTGGTGCACCCCAACGAGGGCTCGTTGGAGCACGTTTTCGTCTGACGCGGGAAACACTGCCGATGACAGAGAGACTATCCCGAATCTGGCCACTCACTATGCTGCTTCAGCAACTAAAGGATTCCCGGTTGCCATCTGATCACGGCTTGGCTGCATAGACAAGGGCATCTGGACCGTAAATCATCGAGACGAATGGGACATGGGCAACGCCATTCCCCAGCCAAACCCCAGATTACCCCGCCTGCCTCCCAGTGCCTTAACCCCAATCGTTCAGCAAGATAGACACGGTGATGATGAGTTCGAGTGGCCAACCCCGACTGGGGCCATAGCCGGTCCACTCAGAGGCTGCGAGCCCTCGCATACACCCCAACCTTGGCGAGATGTTCCACCAATCGAGGCGACCATCGTCTGTGACACCTTCGCCTCACGTTAGTTTACCATCAACTCTGCGCGGCCCGACGTTCCTATCCTGGCGGCGGCGTCGTGACGAGTGCCGGCTCTGCTCGTCCGAGGAACTGGAGGAGTGAACCAATGGAGCCCGAGCTGCGTCGGCGCGACTGAAACACCCAGCATGTATTCTAACCGAGACCCTGCGGAGGGCAGAAATGTTATAACCGTTGCCTCTGCCCATTTCATCTCGAAAATGCAACGCTGCACACCTCGACCCTTTACACGCTTCCAGCAGCTCAAGGATTGTTCAATTGGACTCCATTGACGCGCGGGTTCAAGATGGCGACCGAAAAGAAAGTCGGCGCAGAGCACATAAATAATATTGAGAGCACCGACGGTGGTCTGGACCATCTGAAGAATGTTGACATCCATGACAAAGCCCTCGTTAATGGTGCCCTGGACGCCACGACACAGGAACACAGCTATGGAGTCATCCAAGGTCTCAAGACATACAAACGCGCTGCATTTTGGTCTATACGTAGGTCTTATTTGAGAAGCTTCCAGCTGGACGGACGTGTTGGCTAACGTTTTGAAGTGATTTCCACCACGGTCATCATGGAAGGTTATGATGTTACCCTGCTGAGCTCCTTCTATGCGTACCCCAGTTTCCGACAAAAGTACGGCGAATACCTGGACGAAGACAACGGTTACCAGATCTCAGCCAATTGGCAGCAGAAATTCAATTGCCTCGGAGCTCTGGCCAACATCATCGGCGCCTTAATGAACGGATGGGCAACGGCAAAGTGGGGTCATCGCAAGGTGCTCATGTTCAGCCTGGTTTGGTTGACCGCCTTCATCTTCATCGTCTTCTTCGCTCCAAGCATCGAGATTTTGCTTGTCGGACACTTCTTTTGTAACATCCCCTGGGGAGTCTTCGCCACGACCGGCCCCTCCTATGCTGCCGAGGTTACTCCTCTTGCGATTCGAGGATACCTGACGGCCTATGTGAATCTCTGCTGGTGCATTGGCCAATTCATTTCTGCCGGCGTACTCAAGGGCCTCGTTGATAACCCGACAAAATGGAGCTACAAGATACCCTTTGCCATTCAGTGGATATGGCCTATTCCTCTCTTCATCGCCGCTTGGATAGCACCCGAATCCCCATGGTATCTTGTCCGACAGAATCGACTTGACGAGGCAAAGACTTCTCTTGAGCGATTGTCTGAGCCCGAGCACAATGTCGATCTCGATGCTACGGTTGCTATGATGGTCCACACGAACAAGCTTGAGATTGAGGAGCATGCGGGTGTGAGTTATTGGGACGCCTTCCGAGGCACCAACCGACGACGAACCGAGATTGCCTGCATGGGATTCCTATCCCAGATCACGAATGGCGGTGCTCTTTGTTACAGCGGATCGTTCTTCTTCCAGCAGACTGGTATCAGCGCAAGTGCTTCTTACGGAATCTCACTTGGCGGAACAGGCATTGCTTTTGTCGGAACCATCATCTCGTGGTTCTATATTTACCGATGGGGCCGTCGTACAATTTGGCTGACAGGCTTTGCGTTTCTTGTTGTGCTTTTGTGGATTATTGGCTTTTTGGCATTGCCAAAGCAAACCATGCCTCTCGCATGGGCCCAATCCCTACTCTGTATTGTCTGGCTGGGTGCGTATTCCATGTCGGTCGGACCAATCATCTACACCCTTGTTGCCGAGATTGGCTCCACGCGATTGAGGACCCAAACTGTCGTGTTGGCACGCAGCACGTATTATGTGGCGAATATCATCTGCGGCGGACTTATCCAGCCCAAACTCCTCTCCCCTGGCGCCTGGAACGCCAAGGGCAAGACTGTAAGTTTAGCGGTGCAGTTCGAGGCTTTAAGGTTCTGTTGCTGACCACGACGAAAGGCGTTCTTCTGGGCCGTTTTGGCTACTTTGACATTTATTTGGGGATACTTCCGTCTGTTTGAGACCAAGGACCGAACCTTTGGAGAGATGGATCACATGGTGAGGATGCCGTTAGAATCCCTGGGCATGACAATGTGGTGCTAATCAGATCCTTGCAGTTCCAAAAGGGTATTCCCGCTCGAAAGTCGGCTAGCTACAAGATTAATGAGGAGGACATTTATGTCGCGCAGGAGAAAGACGAGAAATGACGCTGCTTATGACATGTTGTGGGTGTGAGGTAGTGTGCCGGCTCTAGCCATGTTATCCGTATATTTGTATGTTGATGGTGTAAATTCATCGTGTGCATGCATTCGACATAAACATTGCATAATTTGTGACAGGCATGTGTTGATCCATGGACACCGCCACTGGCTCAAATCTGGAACAGCGATTGATCGAGAAATCTGGTCGGGATCATCCACCGTGGAGAACAGTGACGGGTTTTGACTTCAGGGGTCAACGGGCCTGGCCCGCCTGGACGAGTCAGGGCTGCTGCACTGGAAGGCTTAATAATGAGTTCGGATGGTTCTGTCGCGATTGGTGACGCAGATACGAGCAGCGGCTCTGTGAATGACGGCGACATGTTTGTGCCTGATCAAGATGTGAGTGCGATCTCCATGCTAACGCAGGGGAGGCCTCGGACTCAGCAAATGAAGCCACAATCAGAAGGCTCCACCTGTCAAGGGCGAGGCCGAAATCCACAAGAAGCAGGTCTTGCTGGGCGGTCGGCCACATGCAAGGAAGTTCCAGGCGCAGACTGACCAGTCAAAGCGCAGGACGGAGGGCCGAGAGTGGGCATGTTTAAGGTTATGAAAACGAGATGGTTTCTTGGCCGTCGGTGATCCGGCTTGCCGAGCTTGGACTGCCTCTGAGCATCAGGGGCGATACGTAAGCTTGCTTGTTGTGCCAGCTGTTTACCGCCGCGTGAAACTGGCTTGCGTTTCAACCATTGTTTGTCGTAGTGCATGTGGAGCTGTACGAAGCAATATCATCCAACAAGGTTTCGATGCCTCACGGTGAAAGGCTGATTGCCACCAGATTTTGCTTTGTTGGTAATGGATCCTTGCAGGTCATCTGGGCGCAAAGGAAGCACTCTGCATTTGCGTCTTGGAGCTCCCAACAGGCATCATCATGGTAGCTCGTCAGTACGAAACACCGGCACGTAAAGAACGGACGAAAAGGAGCGGCCGGCAGGGAACGACCGTGTTGTGCCAGCGTCAGGTCCGCTGCCCCAACGCCAACGGACCGGGCACGGCATGCCTCCCCGACCGTCAGGCACCGTACCGTGATTTGTCGCTGGGGGATTAGAGAAATTAGCCATCTCGATTAGGCTAGCCCCATGCTAAATACGAGGCAGAGCAGACTGGGGAGAGGCTTCCCCCGCCATTGGCTCAAGCCCACAGTTTCTATTCTGGGGACGGCCCAGCCGCCAATCCCAATCATTCCAGCGGCGCGGTGGACCCGCAGCCACTGTGCTGTCCCCTGCCAAGAGCCCAAAAAACCTGGCAGGCGCATCCCGATCGTCGCTGATTGTTATGCATGCACGTGACACAGCACGCACCCTGCGGGTCGCCTCCCCCTAATTTGCTGCGTTCCAAGTCGTCCGGTTCCCTTTATTATCCTCACATCGGACCTCTCAATCTCTCGTTTCTGAGATCGTTCTGTATTATCGTCGCTCTTTGCCTGTTTTTCCTGATTTTTGTCCAAAATCACCACATTCATTTAATAATTGTGTAATTAGGCGTCATCAAAACCTACACCTAAACACTACCCATCACATCCGTCACAATGCGTGTCTCCGCTACCGTCGCCGCTGCCAGCGCCCTCTTTGCCGCTGCTGAGGCCAAGAACTATCTTGGTTTCAACTCCGGTGCCACCAAGGCCGACCGAACCGCCAAGTTCAAGGCCGACTTCCAGGCCGAGTTCGAGACTGCCCAGAACCTCAAGAATGCCCCCGGTGACTTCAACGCCGTCCGTCTCTACACCAACATCCAGGCCTACTCCGATTCCGACCCCATCCAGGCTTTCGAGGCCGCTATTGACACCAAGACCTCCATCCTCCTTGGTGTCTGGGCCTCTGGCACCACCAACATCGACAAGGAGATCACTGCCCTCAAGACTGCTGTCAAGACCCATGGCACTGCCCTCACTGACCTCGTTATCGGTATCTCCATCGGTTCTGAGGATCTCTACCGCAACACCGAGACCAGCATGAAGAACGACGGCGGTGTTGGTGCTGACCCCGATGTTCTCGTCGGCTTCATCAAGGACTTCAAGTCTGCCTTTGCCAACACTGCTCTGGCCAAGATCCCCGTCGGCCACGTCGACACCTGGGACGTCTGGCCCAACGCCACCAACAAGGCCGTCCTCGACGCTGTTGACTGGATCGGTGTTGACGAGTACCCCTACTATGAGACTGGCAAGGGCAACAGCATCGACAACGCTGGCAAGCTCTTCGACAAGGCCTACGACGCCACCGTTGCTGCTGTCAACGGCAAGCCCATCTGGGTCACTGAGACCGGCTGGCCCTACACCGGTCCCACCTGGGATGAGGGTGTTGCCAGCGTTGAGAACGCCAAGAAGTACTGGCAGGACATTGGCTGCAAGCGCCTCTTCAACCAGGTCCCCACCTTCTGGTACAACCTCCGTGACTCTAACCCCGACAACAAGATGAAGTTCGCCATCACTGACAACCTGTCCACCACCCCCCGCTTCGACCTCTCTTGTGATGGCATCGACGCCGAGACCAAGACCTCCTCCAGCTCCAAGGCCACCGGTACCTCCAGCTCCGGCTCCAAGAGCTCTGGCTCTGCCGTTTCCAAGCCTACCGGCTCCAGCGGCAGCTCTAACGGCACTTCTACTGGTTCCGGTTCTTCCGCCACTCCCACTGGCTCCTCTGGCTCTGGCTCCTCTAGCTCCGGCTCTGGCTCCGGCTCCGGCTCCGGCTCCGGCTCCTCCGCCGGTGCCTCCTCCACCCCCTCCAGCTCTGTCTCTGGTGCCTCCACCCTTCAGATGATCTCGGCCGCTGGTCTTGCTGCCATCGTTGCCGCCATTGCTCTGTAAAAAGTTGAATAGATCGTGGGTAAATAGGGCCCATTTATATAATGTGTCTTGAATGATATCTCGCGCCTGGGATCTGTTTGTATTCTTTTATAGACCAAGTATAGACTTTTAAGGGGTTGCCACTGCTTTAATATCTCCATGATGACCAACTAGTACTACATAATGCGTGCCCAATGTGCCGGAAACACGAGGGCTCTTGAATAATACCCTCACAATGATTCTTCAGACTTGTCCCTTCGTGTGTTTTGCGTGAGTGAAACTGCTGTTCCTCTCTGAACCCAAGATTAGCACAGATATGAGACGGGTAAGACGGGCTGAGACAGGTCTTGAGATCCATATCCTAACAATTGGTGGTGTCAATTCCCAGCCGGGTCTCATTGATATGCTTGTGAATCAAAGAAGCCATTATTAGTAGCAATGCAATCCATCACCTACATGTATTCAACGCCCCGCATTTGCAGTCTGCCAAACGGCACACAGGTGCTTTTTTATTTATTTATTAACTGACAGCTGCTTGGCCTAGCGCCCGCCACTGCTTGAATCGCGGTGGCGTTCCGTCCCGCGCACCGCCTCATCCGGAGAATGGGCAGTCTCACTATTGGAGACGAGATGATTGCTGGGCGCTATTGGCATGAGCCGGCGATCCCGCGCATCTGGCGCGTACAGCAAGCGTGCTTGCTTGGTTCATTCTTCTACGTAATCCAAGTCGCATGTGTTCAGTCTGTCTTGCGGGAGGTCTGCTCCTTGACAATGTGGCTGCTCCCAGGAATGGAATCATCAAGATTCCAGCTGGGCCGCCACATGCATGCAATTCGCCAAGCCGGGCGCTTGCCGCTGAGCAGCCCCCAAGAACCGCTGGCTGTGGGATGCTGCTGTGAAACAGACACTCCCCTCTTCCCTCCTGACAGAAGATCTCTTCTTCATGCCGCTGGAAGGGATGGATGGGATGCCGCCCCCACCACTAGCAGCTGGTGGAGCGCTTGGGGCTGAAGGTCAAGTGCTTACAGGGGTTTGCGATCGACTGCAGCTGTACGAGTGGGCGAATGGCAACAAGGGAGGATGATGGTGTTGGCGCGCGTTGGGTCGCACGATGTTCCTGGGCGGCTGCTTTGCACTTTGGCTGCTACTGCTTACAAGTCTGTTGGACATGCGCCGTTGGATCATGGAGCTGGGAGAAAAAATCACCCAGAGTGGGAAGATCCGACGAAGGATGGGATCGACATCCTGGCGAGTCGAGGCCTCCGTGTTTTATTGTGCTGTATCATCGGTCAGCTCAGCAAAAGGTTATACGCGTTTCTGTTAAGTTAACATGCGACAGCGCATCGTCGTATTGTCTGGCGTAGCTGCGTTGCTTTCCGTTCCCTGTAAATGTTATCAGTCACTTGCAGACAGCGAATTACTGACTGAGCTCCTCTCTCACGCTCCAACAACCACCGCCGATGTCAAACCCACACATGGAGGCCTCAGATAATTTTCTGCAACAAAACCTGCATCCATTCAGTCGCATCCAGTCAGCCTTGTGAACAGCCACAACACCGGTTTCCGCTCTGTAATGGCCGGCGCCACTGCAGCCCCTCCCCGCTGGCCCGCTTCTGGAGGCTCGCAAAGCCTAAATGGATACCCTCCTCCCCATTTTGGCCTCGGAGGTATTCCCGGCCTGCCTCGCAATTGGTTGCTGGAGCTTGATACTATATTGAAGGTGTGGCGCGTGGAGCTGATAATGGAGTACTCTCCTGCCGGCGCCCGAGCTGTAGGCACTTCCGTCATCAGCTCATGAGCCTCGCTTTCCGTTTCGGGCATCCACTTTATGCCACTGACGCGCTTGCGAGCATCGCCGCCAGCTTTTTAAAAAGGTGGCATCCCTCCCTCTTGTCCTGTACGCGGAACTCTCTCGCCGTTAAGCATCGATACCCTGTCGCAGAAGTGCGCATCAACCTTGGCCGATAATCCCCTCATCCGCATCCCTCAACTCTCGCAACACCGTCAAAATGGTCCACCTCAACCCCGCGCCCCGCCCGATCGGCATCTTCACCAACTTTATAGCCCAGCAGACCGAGACGCTGGTGATGCGCGAGAAGGTTCTGTCCCTCACAGGCGACAGCTTCGAGGTGAAGCTGGCCAATGGGCAGCCCCTCCTCAAGGTTGAGGGCAAGGTCATGTCCATCTCCGGCCGCAAGAAGGTGTATGATATGGCCGGCACCCATCTCTTTGACATTGTCAAGGAGCACTTCCACCTCCACACCACCTATGCGATTGAGTCGCCCGATGGAAAGAAGATTATGGAGGTGAAGAACAGCTGGAAAAGTAAGTCTCTCTCCCGGGCCGATGCGCCGTGGTATCAGCAAAAAACTTGTCGCATTGCTAACGTGCCGCCTATAGTCATTGGTTCAAAGGCAACGGCGACCTTCACCTCTGCTGGCGGCCAGGCTGAGACGCTGACTATGAGAGGCAACTGGCTCGACTATTCCGCCGAGATCCATGATGACTCCTGCAACGCGATGGTGGCGCGCATCGACCGCAAGATCCTCAGCGGACGCGACCTTTTGTTTGGTCAGCAGACATATGCATTGGTGGTGGCACCCCAAGTTGACATGGCTCTCATGGCTGCTCTGTGTATCTGCATGGACGAGAAGAACAATGAGGAGAGTAACTAGTACTCGGAACGAGGGAGAACATCATATGCTGGCCGTCCGTTTTCAAAGCCCCTTGTTCGTCGTGCATAAACCCAGAGGGGAAGTAGTGCGAGCTGTCAGGGTCCAACTTGATCTTGGATAGTTTGAGCGTGCTTGGTTGTTGGTTGATACAGAACATGGCTTTCCAAAACGGGGGGAACTAGCCATACTTGACTACCGCCTAGTTGGATTCGGATTTGGACATGACAACCGAGGAATAAGAATGAAGACAGAAAGGGAGAAAAAAAAGAATAAAACAATTTGATAACAATGTTGTTACCAGTGTACTTGTTTGAACAGCAGAAATAGCAGCACAAGTTGTCAGTGAAGAGCGGGCATGATGAATGTGAGAGTGATGGGTTGATGGTTCCAGACCAATGCCCAGGGTACAGAATGGATCACGAGAGCTGCTCCTTGAACTTGGCCGATATTTAATTCCCTCGTCCCTCCCACTGACCAAATTCCAAGTTGCCATTTGATAATAGGCGCCCTTGGCAACCTGCAAGCCAAGCCAAACACGCCCTCGACAGCAAGCCCCCTAGAGTCACAAGACACACAGGCCACCCAGGGAGCGGGCCCGAGGACCATGGCTCTAACGAAGAGAAGCTCTTTGGCGGATGCTTGTTTTGTTCCTTATTGCTGAGCTTAAACGTCGCTTGCTGCCCGTCACACGTAGACACACATACACAAACGCACACGCGTACACAAAAATAACGTTCCAGACCCGGCACTGAGCTGCCGAGCAATCGCAGCCCGTCCTGACCCACGTTTGCTTTGCCGGGGGGCCGAGTCCGGGCGGGGGGTGGGAATCGTCTTACCATCCAGTCGTAGCTGCACATGTATGTCCGTCCAGTTAGTTACGCTGTCATGCGGGCGGGCGCTCGACACAGCCTCCATGACACGCGGGGGTTTCCTGCGCATGTCTCTGTTTTCTTTTGTGTTACTGTTTTAGTTTTGCAACAATTCTGGTTTGGAAATGGAGGGAAAAAGAAAAGAAACATCTCAAGGAGGTATCTGGTACAAGCAGCAAGCATGTACATTACAGTATGGCTTCTTCTAGCCCCGAGAAAGGGTCCCCACAGCGCGATAAACAGAGTTTGGCGGGCGCTTGAGCGTGTCCCGCCTCAACATTTGGCGGCGGCGGCGACGCCCAGGAAACGGATACCTGGGTTTTGTCACTGTAGGTTGCGGGCTACATGTACATGTGCAAGGGTTGGATCGCCAGCTTGCATGCACACACACGCGCGGGCGGACGGGCACATCTCCTTGTCCCTCTGTGCCCCTCTCTTTCTCGCCCCCGGTTACTGTTGTTTTTCCTCCTGTTCGGCGGAACCACACAAGAAATATGGCCTATTGGCGCGGAGGTAGACGCAATTGTCGGTGGAATAGGATCGAGGCGGTGCAAAGATGCAGTGCAGAGCAGCACTCTGCTTCTCCTTGGTCTTGGCGCCAAGGGTCCGCCAAGCTGCCGCCAAGCTGCCAAGCTTCCCAAATGGCAGGGATCAGGTCGAGTGGCAGGGCTGGAGACTCGAGGAACGGTCCCCTAGAGTGAGACGAAGTGGAGAGCCGGTGTCTTGGCCGTGTGCCGATAAGCGAAACCGTAGCTCTCGGCGTCAGAGGCCAAGACAACGTCCAACCGCCTCTTGTCTGATAGACCGTGGGCGTGACGCCATTCACGGGTCAAACTGCTCAACGGAGCAACGCGGGGCAGCAGCTCGGCCGAGCCTGCATCCATGGCCACTGCTCATTGCTGCAACTGTCACCGCATCGCGGGGCATTTCTAACTGCCAAGAGCACCGAAAAATGTCACTGCCAAGCCAGACTCCAAACGCGGAGCAGATATTCAGCGCAAAAAGAAAAAAGGGGTCTTTGTTTAACTAATGCCTAACCTAGTGTAATGGTCTTAACCCATGCTTGCCTCCGTTGTCCCAGGTCATACTTGATTTGGATATCAAACGTGTCATGTTCATGTGCGTGTGGCCGTTGCTCATCAGCGGACATTCTAGTCCTCGTACACTTCCTCGTATGTCTCCTCGTACTCCTCGCGCGCCTCCTCAATGTCGCTAGCGCTGGCATCTGAGTCGGCCAGGGCCTCCTCGTACTCTTCGCGAGCCTCCTGGACATCCTCGCGATCACTTGATGATACAGAGGAGCCATCTGCATCGGTAGCGGGTAGGACAGCAGGTGGGCCCTCGTCGTAGCCACCGTAGCCGCCGCCACCGCCGCGGTCGCCATACTCATTGTTCTCGTCGCCGTAGTAGTTGTTGATGACAGTGGTGGAACCGCCGCCGCCTCCCTGGGCAGGGGCGGAGTGGTGGTGTTCGTCGTCGCTGTCATCAAGAGCGTTGGCGATCAGAGCGCCTCCAATGGCACCAACGGCGAGACCACCGGCGGCGCCCATGAGCATGTTCTTCTTATCGCTCTTCTTCTGGCTGTCATGGCTGGTCTGGCCGTAACCTTGGCTGTCACCATAGGCACGGCTGTCATGACCCTGCTGGTCGTAGCCACCGGGGGCGCCATAACCACCTGGAGCAGGAGATCCATAGCCTCCAGGAGCGGGGGAGCCACCGTAGCCAGATTGGGGGGCCCCATAACCACCAGGGGCACCGTAACCTCCGGGAGCAGGAGATCCATAGTTTCGGGAGCTGTTGGAGGGGTTGGACTCCAGGGGAGGGCGGCTGTCATATGAGGGCACGGGAGGGGCGCGGTATCCCGGAGCTTCCCACTGGGAGCGGCCGGAAGCAACCTCTACATAGAACCAGCGCTGGTGCTGCTGATCAAACTGGGCGGTCCAGCCTTCAGGCAGAGGCGGCTTGTCGGAGGGGGGGTTATATGCGGGCTGGGGAGGAGGTGAGGAGTAATATTGTTGACCAGGAGGAGGACCCTGGCCGCCTTGGTAGCCGCCGTAATCGCGGTTTCCTAGAAGAGGAAAATGTTAGACGTGGCTGAGATTGCGTGAATTGAGTGGGAATGAAGTCAGCACTTACCACTTTCCTGGGGAGGAGGAGTAGACTGGTATTGATGTTGCTGCTGGTATTGCTGCTGAGGCGGCTGCTGGTACTGCTGCTGCTGGTATTGTTGCTGCTGCTGCTGCTCGGGCTTCTTATCACCGCCAATTCCGAGGTTCTCCAGCTCGGAGGTGAGCTTCTTGAAGAAGGACATTATAGAAGTATGCCTCTAACAGAGGACTTGTATATGGGCTGAGGGACGGAGAGGAAGAAAAAGGGTGAGAGGAATGATAAGGTGGGAGCGAGAAGGAGGTGGGAAACCCGCCAAAGATATAGAATTTAGCTCAGGGTGGCCGCTTTGTTTGTTTTCTTTGACAGGTCGGATGTGTAAGCTTTCCGCGTAGCAGCTCCTCGCGACCGCCCGCTGGCACTTGGCGACATGCGCATGTGGAGGCACAAACGAGGGTGGGCGCGATGTGGACGATTCACATGGCGGGGGGGTCATTCACTGTGCTGGAGATGCCCCATGAGAGGTACCCGCGTATGCCTGCCCTGCGAGCGTGTACTTTTCTTGGCTGCCTCCCACGCGCGAAATTGGAGTCTGGCGGAGGTAAAACACTGTCACCATGTCACAGATTCGCTACCGGCATGTATCCCTCCCCTCGCCCAGCCGTATCAACCTGGAGATGATTCACGGGACCTTGCCCAAACGTCAGGCCGCTGCCCCTGTGGCCGGCCCCCAAAAAGCACCGCGGACGACGCCCACAGAGCCCAAAACGCTCCCCAAACAGGCAGCCCTGCGGGCCGTTCCGGCGGGGCTGTGGACCCCTACGGTGTAATTTGCAACTGGCAGCGCTCATTCGAGCCACTGTGTTTTTACGAACCTCCTAAACTGGCCCCGCGAAGCCCGGACCTTCGGGGTACTGTGTCCATGCTTCCTATGGCCCCGAGAAGCCCGAAGAGCCGTGGCTCCGGTACGAGCCTGATCGCTAGCCGATGTGAGTAACAGTTGCAGCATGCTTATTGTCGCCCTTGTTGAATTCCCCGGGACCCGTGAGCAATTTCCACAGCCTCAACTAGGATACGGCGCAACCATGGATCATCGTCCAGCCGCTGGATGGCAAGTAAACGTGCAATGACCCAGCCCGAGGTATCCAGTACTTGCTCTCTCCATTTCTTTTTTTCCACTCCCACCATACGTGTCATGTTTCAATCTGGCAACCACGGTTGGGCCGCCGCGGAGGCGCAGCCCAGGCAAATGCGAAGAATCCCCGGGCTGAACATCAGGGGTGGTTGGTCTGTTGACGGAATGGAATGGAAGGAGACCGCCATCTAGCCTTGTCCACGAGAACGAGAAAAGACGAGGGATGGCGAGGGGGAGGGGTTGCTGGTAGGGGTCGAGGGGCAGCAGCAACTGCTGGGCGCCAAGTACAGCCCATGGCGGGAGGCCGCCCCCCGCTGTAACGCTTTGCAACACCAGCCTCTGGCGGCATGGCGGCGCCTAGACCTGGCTGGGCTGCATGTCAGCGTCCCTCGCGGAGCGGAAGAAAGGTCCTTTGTGCCATGCACCAAGACGACCTTCTTGGCGCCTGGTCCACTGACCACCTCAGCGTTGGGGTCGCCCAGGCAGGTCACCTTGGGCTTGCTGTAGGTCCACTGGACCTGAAGCTTCCGGCCCCCGCCAAGCAGCGCCCGCCTGCTTGGTGGGATGCTGGGAGCTTCAGCCCTCCCACCTCTGCCCCGCTCTGCCCCCCCTCCGGACCCCGACGAACACCCATGTGCTGTACGTGGTGTCGCATGAAGCTCCAACCTCTTTCCATTGTCCCGTGAGATGCAGTGAGCTGCATTCTGTTGCTTCTTTTTCCCATCTTCGCTCCCTCTTCCTTGCATCAGCATCACAGCTGCCCTTCCCTCACCCCGCGAAACAGCTCTTCGTCACCTTGACACCATGTCCTACTATCCCGGCCAAGGACAACACGGCCAATACGGCGGTGGCTACGGCGGCGGCGGCGGCGGTGGTGGTGGTTACGCTCCTCCGCCAGGCCCTCCATCTGGCTACGGTGGCGGTGGTGGTTACGCTCCTCCCTCCGGCCCTCCGTCAGGTTACAATCAACAGGGCGGATACGCTCCTCCATCTGGTCCTCCTTCTGGTTATGACCGTCCAGGTGGCTACTCATCTCCCTCGGGACCTCCTCCTCCCTCGAACTACGGCGGCCAAGGAGGGTATGCTCCTCCTTCTGGGCCTCCCTCAAACTATGGCGGCCAAGGAGGATATGCCTCTCCTTCCGGACCTCCTCCCCCTCAAAATTACGGTGGCCAGCGAGGCCAGACCCGATACGCTCCTCCCAATTACCCCCCTCCCCAAGGTCTCGACGCCTACGGATACCCTCTGCCTGTTCAGGACGCACGATATGCCAGAAGCGCTCATGCTGGCCCTCCACCTCCCTCGGCACCTCAGCAATTCGGCCACGGTGCCCCCGAAGGCTACACTTTCCAGTACTCCAACTGTACAGGTCGCCGCAAGGCTCTGCTCATTGGTATCAACTATATTGGCCAGGATGCGGCGCTGCGCGGATGCATCAACGATGTGCACAACGTCTCCAACTTCCTTACGGAGCGTTACAACTACAAGCGCGAGGACATGGTTATCCTGACCGACGACCAATCCAACCCCGTCATGCAGCCTACAAAGGAGAACATCATTCGCGCCATGGGCTGGCTTGTCAAGGGTGCTCAGCCCAACGATGCCCTGTTCCTCCACTACTCCGGTAAGCTCAACAAGCTCTGTTTCTTGAGCACAAGTACTAATAACAACGTTGCAGGTCACGGAGGACAGGTTGAAGATGAGGACGGCGACGAAGACGACGGTTATGACGAGTGCATTTACCCAGTTGACTTCAAACAGAATGGCCACATCGTGGATGACATGATTCACACATTGGTGGTGAAGCCTCTCCAGCCGGGTGTCCGTTTGACAGCCATCTTTGACTCGTGCCACTCTGCCACCGTCATGGATCTGCCCTATGTCTACTCGACCAAGGGTGTGCTAAAGGAGCCCAACTTGGCCAAGGAAGCCGGCCAGGGTCTGCTCACTGCATTCCAATCGTACGCTGCGGGTGATGTATCCGGCGCCGCAAGCTCCATTTTTGGCTTGGCCAAGTCAGCCTTCACTGGTGATGGCGCCTACGAGAAGACCAAGGCTACTCGAACGTCTCCTGCTGATGTCATCATGTGGTCTGGAAGCAAGGACGACCAGACATCGTAAGTCGCCCAAGCCATTGCCCCAGTGTTCTATACAATGTCCACTAACGGTTCTCCAGGGCTGATGCCACAATTAACTCTCAGGCTACTGGTGCCATGTCGTGGGCTTTCATTTCAGCCATTAAGGCCAACCCCAAGCAAAGCTACGTTGAGCTGCTCAACAGTGTTCGTGAAATCCTCGAGACCAAGTACACCCAGAAGCCTCAGTTGTCGTCAAGCCATCCTCTTGGTACGTGCACCTAAGCTCCACCATGTCCAAGTTTCTCGCCTCGCTAACCAATCGTCTAGATACCAACCTGTTGTTTGTCATGTAGTTATGATGATGAAATAATACAGCCTTTTTTTTGCCATGCCAGTCATGTTAGCTGTAGCTAGGCAACATATAACACGAAGTGATGAAATACAAAATCGATTATTTACGGCTCGTGAACTCGAGCAAAGTGACTACTCTTGACTAATGTTCATTTCCACCAGTGGGGTCAGGCGCAAAAAGGTGTGAGACCTTTCAGCCGCTGGTGGCCTCCTAACTGAAACCCCCGTCCGCCTCTGGGCTGGTTTTCAGCAAATGGTTCCAGAGGCATTGCAAAAAAAAAAAAAACTGCAAAAAAAATATGATCAATCGTATCATTTGTATAGGAATAGCCCGATGCGGGGGTCGAACCCGCAACCTTGAGATGTGTGTACTCATAAGAGTCTCACGCTCTACCGATTGAGCTAACCGGGCAACCGGTTATTGTTGAAGGAGGGTGTCCCAATTTGGCACTGTGTACCTGGGTGACTCCAAGTGACAAAGCGGTGGTTCTACTACAGAAAACAAGTGCACCCAACGTCTTCTATGAACTGCTTCACAACAACAATGTTGTTCCGTAGACCAGTTATATCTCATTGTAGAATATAAGATGAGAAGTGGATAAGACAAGCAGCTTCCCTTTCTCAGTGGTCCCAATTGACAGCAGCGAATCTTCTGACTTCCAGGGTGGTGATGAATTCACTAACTGTGTTACGGCAAGTCTTACGCTCGGGCTTTGATTTGGCCTCAACCAAGAGTCTGGTGAGTAGAGCTTAGAGACTCTATCAAGCCGAGTGTACAATCGAATCAGAGCTTCACCCCAATAATATTCAACTACACTATTATCACAATTGGTAGGACGTGACCTCACATTGACTAGGGGACCCCAATGATATATTATAAGACTGTATATTCAAGCTATGACCTCAACGCCCAACTAATCTACATCTCTTATGAGCAAACATTCTGAAAAAAATACCTTGGGATGTTTACTAACGTTACTTTGTGGTTGTGTGGTTACAAGGTTCTTTGTGCCAAGGCGATTAAGATCCTGGAAGAAACAGCACAGGCAATAGACATCATATTAGAAATGCCAAGATGCACCAGAACGCGGGTGTATTTCAATGTCCAACTTGACCTGAAAAGCTTTCGCAGCCCCTACTCGCTCAGAAATTATACTACTTGTCAACCTCTATCCATTCATCGTCCATCTGCTTCCCATTCTCAAGCATCTCGCACACCTTGTCCAAAAAGCCACCACCATCCTTAGCAATAATACTGACATGTCCTTCGTCCGGGAAGAACTGATAATCACATCCAGCCAGCAACTTGCTGGCCTTCTCCGCCATGGCAGGCGGCACATTTTGGTCAAGTCCGCCATGCCAAATGGCAAGAGTACCCTTTTCCACCTTTACATCATCGAGTGCGAATCCCCAATCGCTGCCAAACAGCTTCGCTTCGTGGCCTGAACCCGTCGCACCGTTTTTTAATGCTTCGCGGAGGTTCGCAACGACCGTCTCCCGGAAGGCTCCATTTTGCTTCCACGCCTCGGCATCTACGCCGGGGCGGGACTCAAACGTCTTGTTCACCAAGGCGGCAAACCGCTCCGGGTTCTGGGTATCTCTGGCCGCCCTGCCCAACCCAAAGTCAAGTCCTGCTGCCACCAGGCCGGGCGCCCACGGGGCAAGAAACAACATGGCGCGTGATTCAAGCAGCATGCCTTGGGTTCCCAGGGCTGTCGGCCAGAGCCCGGCAACGATCATGGCGGCCCGGAGTCGAGCCCGCGGGATCTGATGGTAGCATGCGAGGACATAAGGGCCGCCGCCAGAGGTAGCAGCGCAGGCAAATTGTGATATTTTCAGGTGGTCTGCAAGCGCGAGTATATCGGATGGCCAATCAAGGATGCGGCGGTCTGGTTGGAAAGTGCTTGAGCCCATGCCCGGTCGGTCCACAGCTATGAGCTGCAGGTTGCGCGATGCGGCGGCATCGTGGAGCATTGCGCCCTCGAGGCGCGAACCGGGGTAGCTGTGGAAATAAAATACGTGGTGAGAGGGCGCAGCTGATCCATAGATGGAATACGCAAGAACGCGACCGTCAGGTAAAGCGAGGTGCTGACCTTCAGGGTCCTGGTCTTGCGTTGTGGAGGCCATGATGCAATATGCTTGGAGCGACAGCGGGCGACAGTCTCGAATCCTCTGACTAAATTTTGATCGCCGCCAAGGTACAATATATAACAGAGTATTGTTTGGAAATCGCACACGGAAGCCACGTTTCTATCCTTCGAAATGGTACTCTAATCTCGCCAATGCCAAAGTGTGTAGGATTTGCATCCTTCGATGCGCAGCCCTTGCGGCGGCCCCTGCGCGAACTAGGCCATCTTAATCCATAATAAACTACGGCGCCATAGCCAAGGGTACCATACTCCTTGGTTGGGTCAGCAGCGAAGATGACTGGCCGATACAATGCCACGGATACAGTTTCTGTTTCCTCTTGCACAGTATACAGATAGAACTTATAGTTGAAGGCACTGGGCATAAAGTCTATGAGATTTTTCCTCCTAAAATAATGGAAAGAAAAAACAAAGATATCTGTTAGATGCAAAAGAACACAGCCCTCATTCTAATCCATTGAAAGCAAAACAGCGTCAACAGATCTCGACAAGCTCCTCCTGGACATCATGGTAGCGTATAAGCGTATCAATTGGAGCCAGATCAGTTGAATATTTCGCAAATTCTACAGCACATCCAATTAAACCTCCATACTCACCTCTCTCTCATTATTGTGCGTCTAGTTAATGATAGTCGCATCTCTTCCCTTCAGCCGCCAAGCACTTTGAGCAGAGCAACATTCCCACAGCCACTGGAGAGTTCGTTTCGAATTTCCTTCAGTATTTGAATCGCAGATTATGTGCTCACACTTCTCGCATCCTGCAAAGATATTACATTATTACCAAACCCCCCATCATGGATTCCGCCGTTGATCCCAAAATCACTCACACTACTCCCCTACTCCTCGCCAGCGGGACTCATTCAGCCACTATCAAAGCCCTCGTGACATGGGTACTCAATCCTTGCTTCGTTTCCATTTTCATCTTTCCAGCTTCAATGAAGAATAGATAATGGGCTATCGGCCCAGACCCGAGGACTCGGCATATGCAGCAACCCCGCCTGGTTACGATAACCAACATGCAGACAACAGGGGTATCCTATCCTCGCCTGCATTGCCACAGTTTGGCCAGTGCAGATGGGCCGAGGCCTGGAAGCTTCAGCAATCCACACCCATGTGCCAAGATTATGTCGTCATTGCCTGCCGCCTCCGCAGCTGCCTCCGCATGGTATTGTGGATGCGTCCCTATCTTGTGCGATGCGATGCCATGTACGAGGGTGTTCGCACAACGTCTCGGCCATGTAACGGCCAGCAACGAGATACACAAGTTAGTCATAATTGCGGTGCAAAAAGGGGCTCGCTGGCTGGCAAAGACTTGCCACGCAGAAACTAGGTGTAGTTGCCACATTGGCTCGGAGACATTGATGCCCTGCATGGCGGCCAATGAGTTGCCGCCAACATTGTTGATCCCCGAGACTGAACATCATTCCAAGGCGGTAAAGGGATATACGGTGAGATTCAGTCTGTACGGTAAAGCCCAAGTTACAGTAGGACGACACGCGACATCGCGTCGCGTTCCAGCAGTGAGTGTCATCCGTCATCCCTGTCTGTTTGTTTGCAGCAACACGTTCTTACACAAGTATGACTGCATCTTGCACCTCCGCAGTGGCACAACGACATCCCCGCCTTTGGCGACAGCCAAGAAGATGATCCCTCGGAATATAGACCGCCAGGAGTAAGGGGGCGGTGTGTGGTGGAAACTGGCAGAACATTCTATACGTTTTAAACCCAATCATATGTCAAAGAAACAGCCTTTATAGTTGATTGGCTGTTCAAGTCACGAATAGGCAGTTCCGTTGATAGGCGGGTGGCATCCACCCCCGCTCGCGAACGTCAACAATCCTTCGCGGGACTGCGCTTCAGGGGCCACAAAAGCACTTTTTGTGGCGAATACAATGGCAGCGGCGATGGAATGTTTACCAGTTGTGGCCAATCCCCTTGGAGTTGCATATGCGTGGCTTGCTGAAACGGTTTTCAGACGACGCAGATAGGGGCTCCCCTCCTTATAGCCGTTCATGTTGCTACGCAACATTGCCGTGGCACCCAAACACGATACAGCATCTCAATTACGCCGTAAACTAGCCATGCACGAAATAGGAGACGTCACTTTTCACCTTTCTTGCGTGTGTGTCGCTTTGCTGCCTAGAGCGATCTTCGCTTGGAGGCACATGGAAACGCTAAACGAGCTTCCCCAAGCCTGGGAATCCCAGCGCAGAGAGAGCTTGAATCGAATCCCATGACCTCTGTGGAAGCACGACGGAGGCGTAGCACGGCTATCTGTGGCTCTGGAAGTAGCTGAAACCCCGATTCATGCAGCTGCATCATGCATGACGCGACGTGAGCATCCCACGACGACCAATTGATCGGGATGCATCATGCACGAGTAAGCCCCATTGTTTTGATCATGAAGCTCTCCTCAAACGCCACAACATCTCCTTCTAGATATATAGTTATAAACGGCGGGGAACGTGAGCTTGGGTCGAGTAGAGAAATCTCAGCTCTGAGCAACTCTTCATTCACTCTCGTTAGCACTATCCAAAGACCTTGAGAAACTACCATGGCGGCCGAGGACACACGATCTTCTGCATCTCCGTCCCCAGACATCCTCGACAAGATAGTCGTAGACTACCATGGGGACCTACATCTCCACATTGGCCTGGAGCGGCACGACGTCCTAGTCTGCTCCAACGCCATGAGGCGGGCCTCGATAGTCTGGAAGACCATGTTCTTCGGGCGATTCACCGAGTCCAAGCCGGCCAAGCCCGACGAGGACTGGATCGTGAAGCTCCCAGAGGACCGCAAGGAGCCCATGCTCACGGTGCTCTACATCATCCACGGCCGCTTCGACATGGTGCCCAAGGAGCCGTCGGCGTCGGAGCTGTACCAGATCCTGGCCGTGACGGAAAAGTACGACATGACCGAGATGACCCGGCCGTGGGCCCGGCAGTGGATCGATGCCGCGCAGCAAACCACGCGGCCCGTGCTGGCCTGGATCGCGTGGGAGCTCGGCGATGCAAGCGTCTTTGCGCAGGCCGTTGAGACCTTGGCCAGGACCTGCAGCCTCGACGAGGACGGCCAGCTGGTCACCGACAAGGGTGTCCCCTTATCCCACTCAAAGTATGACCCGTTGCGGCCCACAGACCTTATCGGTATGCTTGCTTTTTATTCTCTCCTCGTCTCGTTGACAAGACACTGCTAACTCGCCAACCCCAGAGCACGTGGCCGAGACTCGGATGCAAATACTCGACTGCATGCTGTTCCCTCTGCAGAAGCTGCACAAGGACCTCAAAAAGGCAAACTCCAAGTGCTGCGAGGCGTGCGCCTTCACGAACCTGGGATCCTTCCTCATCTCGACGGCCCGGTGCGGCCTCGACCCGCTGCCCGCGTGCGCCGAGGACTACCGGGGGAGCATCGTCAAGCTGGAAGAGAAGTTCGCCCTCATCAAGGTCATGTCGCCGCACAACGGGCCCAACGTCATCAACCCGGTGCCCGCGATGAGAAACCTGGCCAAGATGGCCGTGGAGAACAGGCGGAAAGAAACGCCCGAGATGTATCTGGAGCACATGAAGAACCAGAGAAAGAAGACTGGAATCGTGTGCAACCTAGACTCTTAAGCAGGTCTAGCCTTTTTTTGTCTAACGGATGGTGTTTGCGGCCAGGAGCGCCCAGGAGTTTACGGACGTGTATTTCAGAATAATGAAGCGCAGGAAGGATTCCCAGGTATTACCACAGATTTGTTTACTTTGCCCACCAACAACATAGATTTCAAAAAAAAAAAAATACTCGCACTAAAAAGAATGCAACCAGTTAAGCGATGACAAACAGGTGCATCCGATCCGGGTTTATAGACCCGCGTCGCTTATATGCAGGGATCCTCGCCGATCGCCTATTCTTGGCAACAGCCGGTCCGCGTCGGAGCTTTGCCATCTGATAAGATAATCTATGCCCAGAAAAGGATCGCGAGTCGCAACAGACCAGCATCTTTGACGGGCAGGGTGAGCGGTTTTTCCCAACCTCGAGCTGCGCATTTGGTAACAGATGTCTTGGCGGCAGGCATTCTACACGAGGGGGACAGGCGGGGTCAAACTCCGATCGGTCACCGATGAAGAGCTGCTCTCCATCAGTTATTAAATCATTGTCGCGTCCACCGTTCCTAACCATCATCTTGTCATCAACAGTATCTACAGGCACAATGGCAGAGCACAGACACTATGGTACTCCGGACCCCCAGTGGGTGGATGTAAGTGCTTTCGTCCTCTCGGGTGCCCACATCCTAAACTGATGCAGTTTCCAAACAACCTACCGGCAGGAACACGCCATGCTGTGCAAATGACACGAGCGCACGATCCCATCACGCCACAGGAAGGATTGAACATTCAGGAGTTTGACGTTCCAGTGCGCGACGGTGCCCCGGTCACACTCCGAAGCTACCGTCGCACCGCGAGCGAGAACGAGAGTCTCCCCCTCCTCGTGTACATGCACGGTGGCGGCTATGTTACCGGCGGCCTAGAGACGGACGACTCGGCATGCCGCGCCATTGCACTTGAGCTCGGAATTGTCGTCATCAACGTCAAGTACCGCTTGGCACCAGAGCACCCGTTTCCCACGGGATTCGAAGACTGCTTCGACATTGTCCGATGGGTTCGTCAAACCCTGCTGCGTTCTCATTCTCTCCCGCTAATCATCAATCTCCAGGCCGCTTCCTCAGCTGGACAAGAGAAGCTCAACACGGACTTGTCCAAGGGATTCATTCTGGGCGGTACGTCGGCGGGCGCAAACTTTACCGCCGGCATTTCCCACCTCGCTCGCGACGAGGGCCTCTCGCCCAAGCTCACAGGCATCGTCTTCTTGGCCGGCAGCTTCTGCCATCCCGATGCCAGACCCGCCAAGTACCTGGATCGAATCGTCAGCTTGGACGAGATTAACGATGCGCCGGGTCTCACTCGCAAGTCAATTGACTACTTTGCAGGTAGCTACACCTTTCTCCTTCATGTCCAATGTCCAATGTTTATGTGTAAACTGACAATATAAGCCAAATACGGCGCCCCTCCGACTGACAAGCGCATTTCTCCCCTCTTATTCGACTCCCACGCAGACATTGCGCAAAAGGCATACTTTTCCATTTGCGGATGGGACCCTAGACGAGACGAAGCCATCTTGCTGGATCAGCTCCTCAGAGAGGTAGGACTTGCAACCAAGGCCCACATATATCAAGGCCTCCCTCACGGTTTCTGGACCACTTGTCCAGACCTCCCCGTGTCAAAGCAATGGCTGGAGCACTTGATTGATGGCATGCGCTGGATGATACAGTAGTATTTTGCCCAAACCCTCCAGAAGAGTTAAAAAATGTTCAGATTCATAAATCATATGCTTGCTGTAGAAAAATACAATGCTCGCTAAATGTAGAAAATGCAAAATGGCTTCAAACAAACACATAGTCTGAATCATCGCCAAAGTCGCCCAGGATTCCCTCTTCCACGACATTGACCTTGACCTTCATGCCAAAGGGGTTTTCTTCGCCGATCCAGTTCTTCTTCTTACCCACCTTCTTGATGTCTTTTGAGTACTCGAGAATCGTCTCCTTTGTCCTCTCGGGGTCCATCTCCGTCTTTTGCACGGCAATGGTCAGCACCACGCCCTCCTTGTTGCCCTTCTTGCCCAGGGTGGACGACCACTGGGCCGAGAAGACGACTCGGGTCTTTTCCCTGTCAATCTTGCCCGCCGGGTACAGCGTGGCGATGAGGTACCCCACCTTGCCGAGGTACTCTGCCCACCAGACCTCCTCGGGGGTGAGGAGGTTGCGCAGCGACTCCCGGAACTCCATCTCGCGGGGCGGCAGCTCCCCGTCGTACCGGGCCTCGAGCATCAGCGCGAGGCGGGCGCGGTCGTGGTGCGAGACGCCGTGGACGGTGGACAGGACGCCGACGCTGGTCGAGTACAGGGCGGCGGTCGAGGCCGACTCCTTGGACATGAACATGTGCACGTACAGCGAGTTGGCAAACGAATCAATGACGTGGTCGCCAAAGTCCTCGGGGAAGCACCGGGACCGGTCGCTCGAGGGCAGGGGCACCGAGCTGAGCAGCAGGTGGCGGATCCTCGCGCAGGAGCCCGGGGCAAAGTAGCTGGTGCCGACCTGCAGCGGGGCCTGCTTGCGCACGGCGGGCGGCAGCTGCTTGTACAGGAAGCCCTCGCGCACGCCGCCCTGGCAGAAGTGGGCGGCGCGGATGCCGTGGGGGATGGCCTCGGCCAGCACGTTGACCAGGAAGGCGACGGCGGGCACCTGGGAGCGGCGGCGGTCCGACACGCGGAACAGGTGCTTGGCGGCGCGGGCGACCTCCTTGAGCGTCTCCGTGTCCTGGAACTGGTCCCGGCCGGCCGTGTAGCCGTTGATGATGGAGAAGGGGTAGTGCTTGCCGTGGACCTGGTTCATGTACAGCAGCAGGTAGCCCCAGCCCCGGAAGCCGCCGCCCGAGAGGTAGATGCGGAAGCCGCCCTTGCGCCGGGCCTCGTCGACCAGCTCGTCGGGGATCTGCAGGCGGTCGTAGGCGTCGCGGAACTGCGCAATCATCTGCTGGCGGAACGCGCTCACCGCTGCTTTGCCGTCGTGCTTGCTCTTGCCCTGGTGGAGCTCGCCCAGCTTCTTGGTGAGGGCCGCCGCGCCGTAGGGGAAGCTGAAGCTGCCGCGCGGGCTGACGCGGATGTCGGACCCGGAGTTGACCATCCAGGTGATTTGCGTGCTGCCGCCCCCGAGGTCCATGACCAGGCCCTCCATGCGCGAGAAGCCGCTGGCGATGCCCAGCGCCCCGATCTGGCCTTCTTCTTCCTTGGGGAGCAGGATCACGTCCAGGTCCGTCTTGCTCTTGATGGCGCTGAGGAACTGCGCCGAGTTGATGGCCGCCCGCGTCGCCTCCGTCGCAATCACGTTGATGCTCTCCTTGGGCGTGCCAAAGTCGCGGCAGATGGTGATGAAGCGGCTCAGCGCCGAGCACACGGATTCAATCACATGGTCCGGGATCGGGATCTTGTCGCCCGTCTTGGAGTCGAACTGCGAGTCGTACAGTGAAATAGACGATCGGTACACAAAGACCGGGGGCAGGATGCGGGCCAGCGGCGGCGTGAGATCAGTTATGGAGAAGCGAATGCCGTTGCTGCAGGAAGGTTACATTGTCAGCTCTCATTCGATGCCCACGCCATTCTAGCTTTTTGGGGGGGGGGGGGGGGGGGGGGGGTTTTTTGGGTAGGGGGTTTTTTTTTTCTTGGTAAACTTACCTTCCCATGTCCACAACACCAACAAGCTTGAGTCCGCGACCTATCCATGGTCGACGGACTATGCTTGGTCGTCGCGATGCCATCGGCGACACAGGCGAGTACGAGTGGGAGGCCTGCTCAAACTCGAACTTGCGCAGGGCCTCTGACAGGTCCGGCTCGTAATCCTGGTCGTCGCCATCGGAGACGCCGTCGTCCACTTCTTCGAAATCGGAAAAATCCATCTTTTTTTCCAAAGTGGAGGGGAAAAGAAAAAGTAAAAGAAACAACACACCCACGAACAAGAAAATAAAAAAAGGGGAACCTGGCGTCTGTCTCCAAATTATATTACAATCCAGATGAGACAGGCAAGGAGACAGACTTTCTTCTCCCCGTGCCAAGGACACAAGGTCTCTTATATTAATTAAATGCCAGCCGCCGTGGGACACAACTCAACTTGCGCATCCATCCAAGGGCTTTCATCCCCCGTCAACAGCTGACTTAGCCTGGAACTCTCTGGGGAAAGCTCCCCCTATGACGGCACAAAAATGAGTTTATTGCCCGATGTGGCGGCTGAGTCGTTGGCTGTCCCAGCCAGCCATTGGCAAGGGATCATCGCCAATCAACAAAAACTAGTCCAACAAAAGGCCGTCAAGCCGTCCCGCTCCAAAGCAAAATTGCATCGGCTAGCGCGCTACTCCCCCAGAGACAGGCCCATTCATCTTGGCACAAGAAAAAGCTACGCGGCGGCGGGGTCCTGTTTCTCTCTTCGTCTTTCCTTTTTTACCTCTCTTTTTTTACGGGCCATCTCTTCGATGTGTGGCTGGCTCAATGCTCGGTAGTGTGCTCTGTTAGCGCTATGGTCCCATCCAGTCTGACTTATAGTAAGACAAGAACAATCGGGCCCGCAGGTGACCCCCCATCTGCCCTCCCAGTCACGCATGCGACTCTGCATTTGCACTCTCCCCGCCAGCCTGTGAACTGGCCACATGGACCAGCGACGTCATTTTCACTCGGAGGCAATTATTCCAGGGTCCTCCCGCCCGCCCTGATGCGCAGGCCACTTAGACCGACACTACCCCACAGCCGGGTGACACGCTCCACACCACCCACACTCTCGCTCGCTCACTATACCTCTTCCTTCTGGAGTACTGGACGCTTGTACTGTATGTGCAGTATGTGCCTCAGCCAAACTCGAACCAACCCCTCCAGCCGGGCCGTGCGTGCGGGCTGTTATTATATCCCTTGCCTTGGCTTGGTGTCTTGAAACGTATCCGGCGGTAAAAGACTGAAGTCTATTCGTCTTGGCTGCTGCCATCTGCATAATGCTCTGCGTATCCACGGCCTGGCCTAGAACCCTGCGCCGGCCCACGAGGTCGGTACGGCTGGGAGGATCGTCGGGGCCCGCCAGACGAACCACCACCTCGCCTGTTGAAGTCTGGCATGCGCAAATTGTTGTACGTGGTGCTTGACTCCCGTCCGCACCTTGCACACCCGGGCTTCGTGCAGTGGGTGGTGCCCGTCGTGTGCGCAGCTGCTGCGGGCTCGTGGCTCACGTGTGGCCGCGGGACGGGATACACAGGTATCGAATGCGAGTGCGGGATGTGGTGCGACGTCGAACTCGGCCGTACTTGCGGCGGTCTGCTGGGCACAGCCGTCGCTGGTGGTGGCATGCTCGCATTGTAGGCGGGTGGGCGGCCTGGTGGTGGGCGCGGGCGAGGGTAGCTGGGCGGCCTCGAGTCATCCGAACTTTCGTCAGAGGTGTCAGAGTATCCAGACTCGGCAGACACTCGATGCGATGCACGCTGATGTCGCTCGTGCGGCACACGACCACCACCGCCAGAACCTCTGCCGGTCCTGTGGCTGTGCTTGTGCTTCCTTTTTCGCTTCAGAGTCGGTATATCCGAATACGGCATCAGCTGTAGCAGCTTTTGCAGCCGCTTCGGTCGTAGCCCATCATCTAGCCTAAGACTCTTGTTAAAGATGTAGACGCAGAGCGCGCATGAAGCAGCAAAGACGGGCACGGCTGCCGCCGCGAACCACTTGGGATCCGCTTCCAGCGACGTCATGCCGAAAATAGACTGCTCTAGCTGATCAGCAAAAAGGCGGCACGAGTTCGCCTGCGGCATTAACATACCGCAACAAAGGCCATTGGCGTGAAAAGAATGGCCACAAAGGTGAACCACAGCATGACCCAGCTCATCCTCTCGTCCGCCACGCTGAATTCCTGAGACAATGATCAGCGTCTTTGTCTTGATCTACGTAAAAACACAACAAGACAAAAAAAACAAGACAAAAAAAAACAAGACAAAAAAAAACAAGACAAAAAAAAACAAGACAAAAAAAAACAAGACAAAAATTTCCCTCAACGTACCAGTTCCAGAGATGCCTTGAATCTTTCCAGAAACATGTCTACCTGTTTTTCAAAATCCGACACGTCATCCTCCATTGACTCGAGTGTCTTGTTTGCTTGCTCCATTGCGTCCTCGAGGCAATAACTCAATTGGCCATGTCTCACCCTGACGGGAGGATTTTCATTGTACTCTTTGAGCCGCTTGAGAAGAGCCCTGTGTTGAAGAATATCCGGGAGGCTAAATGAGATTTGGATCAGCGCTTGGTTGAGGAGAAACGATCGATCCGAGACACCCCATGTTGTGCGCCCTGTAATGGTTGTCTTGCCACGTCAATGCCAGTTTCCAGTAGAATTATCCGAGTGAAATACTCACAGATATCCTAAAGAGTCGTTCGTAGCATTTTAGAATGATGTTGAAGTCGTTGAAGCAAAAATGCAGGTACAGATATATGAGCATGGGGTGATCCTCGATGGCCTCCCCAATACCATGCGCCCCAAGCTCCGTAAAGAGATCTTGCAGAATCTCTGCAAATGAACTTGACCGCCTGGCTCTCTTCTGCTTCTCAAACATGAGAACTATGAAGCTCCTTAGTTTAATTTTGGGGTCTGGCCGCAAAGCATCAGGGTCAGTGCAAATCCACGTCGCAACTCGTGTGTTGGAGCGAAAGAATCGATTTTGACCTTGCTTCTTGTCAGCGTGTAATCAATTTCTGCTACCTGCCAATACACCTACGTCTCAGCAGCTGTTCAAAGTCTGATGCGCGATCATCCTCAAGCCACGCCTCTGCCTTGTCCATCGGGCCGTGGCTCCCGCGATACTTGATGATGGACCATATGTCGTCCGACCCGTTGCTTGTGTACTCTGGGATTTTGCTCACATCCGTGCTGATCAGGGCTTCAGACATTTGCCCTGGAAAGGAGGACCTGCAGCCGGGGTACAGCAGTTGCTCTACGGAAGCGGCAATGTCTCCGTCGAATTCGTCATGGTCTTCAATGACCCTACCGGCCGTGAGTCGGTTGAGCCGCCAGGCATTCGCTCACTTACATGATAGCGGGCCCCGAATATCCCGACGAATCAAATGCTTTAATATCGGCTTCATCATACAGTCTCGGTTTGGCCAGAAACCCCTTGAGCTCAACGCAGAGACAGCCTCGGCTGCCTGGCGAGTGCGGCTGCTTGAGATAGAGGACTGAAACTTTTGTCATGATGAAATTCTTGACTCAGGCGCGGGGTAGAAGAGTGGCAAAGAAGGCTGTTGTTTAAGACAGCATGGGTGAGTGCTGCTTATATACGATGTAACCCATGCTGTCGGTCTGCTGTGTGGGGGCCGTAAATAGGGAGCAGTTATCGATATGACCAAACCAAGACGTAGCTAGCTGGTCATGTGAGATTAAAGCATAATCTTATGAATTTCCATGAATTATATGGCATGGCATTAGCCATCGCAGAGCTTGCCGCGCCGTTCGCAGGATGAAGATATAATTGATGGATGTAAACACTCCAGACGACAAGCTGGACATGCGCAAAGAAGAAAGGAAGGGAAGAATAATACAACCTAGACAAACAAATTAAGGTTTTTTTTCTATGAGCAAAATAAAAGGAAGGTCCAGTGTAAGGGGGGCAATGAGCCACCACAGTGCTGACAGCATCACAAAAAGAGACCACACATTCAATCCAAAATTGTCACCGAAAGCAAAAAGAGAAAAAATTAGGACCGAGCGTGGGTCGAACACGCGACCTTAGGATCTGCAATCCCACGCTATACCACTTAGCTATCGATCCGATTTGTTGAGATTCTTGGTCGTAATTGTGGCTTATAAACTGCATGGGTTGTGACCCACCAACACAACTTGTGCTGAGGGCGCGAACTCGTTAGGATACATCTCCAATCACCATGCTAATCCCTCCCCGTAGGATCATTTCAATAACAAAAACCCATCAAGTTTCCCTTATTCATTTTTAGAACCTTTGAAGCGAAAGTATACACTTGTGTCCCCCTTTTCCCGTGTTCAGTTTCTTATCTGTCTTGACCGCCATACAAGCCTTCTCCCTTCTCAATGGGTGCGTCAATGCGATTATTAAACTCACTGATGGGATCAGTAAGAAATGCAGTTGCTCAAGGGAAAAATTAGTCAAGCGGTAAAACTCATCATTCAGAATTACTCACCAATCACTCCAACCGCTACGAAAGCTGCCGATGTTATCCACACGTGCTGAAACCCCTTGACATATGTGTTGAAAAGGGCGTCAGTCCCTGCCAAGACGATACTCGGTGAGACACCCGCAACCTGTCGAATGCCAGTCTCATTTCGACCGAGCACGCATCCCACAAACTGATCAACGCTGGTAGCAGGGAGTCCCGCACCCATCGCCGCCTCAGCTACGCGATCGCCAGCATATCTAACCTCGTCTATAAAAACGGCATTATCTGTGCATCATTCTGTCAGCACCCCTCTACTGGTTAAATATCTAGTGACGCACATATTGCAATGCCCACAGTCCCTCCGAGTGATCGAATGCTAATTATTAGTCCGCTCGCAATGGAGATGAGTTCCGGAGGCGTGGCAAATTGCGCCATAGTGACGAGTGTAATGAGCGCCATCCCAAGCGCCGATCCAAGAAAGACCGGATACCCCCAGGTGTTATCATCAGTAGTCTCGTCCGTGGTGGCCATGCATGCGAAGAAGACGACGAAAATCAAAAACGAAGTCACCGAGACCCATCGAATCTTTTTGGTGAGTGTGCAGTACAACCCCGTGGCAACAGAGACCGGGATTGTCGCGATAAAGGCGATACTGAACCGTACACCAACAAGCAATGGATCATCTTCGTACAAGAATCCAATCTGTATTAATTTAGTCTCTCGCTCTTCCAAAGGATGTTATTTGATACCTGAAAAGGGAAATAGACGGCTGCGGCGAAAAAGGCTACGCCCTCGCAAAACACCGAGGCGATCGAGATGGCAAAGTTCCAATCCTTTCCTCGAAACAGGCCATGATGAAACATTCCGTCATTCTTAAACTTAGTCTCATATACCACCAGGGCAATTCCCAGCGCCAAACCGACAGCAAAAGTAGCTGATGTGTGGGGATCAGACCATTCATAAGGATTATCAGACCAAGCGAGACCTATACAGAACAAGACCAAACTTGACGCCAATATCATGTAGCCTATCCAGTCGAGTTTTGATAGTTTCTCCTGTGTGCTAAGGGAGGCTTGCAGCTCAGTCGGGGGCGGTCGATACCCAAAAGCGCAAAGAATCGTCCCAGCCACGAACAGGCCCGCGTTGATGTAATAGTAGTTGCGGAACCCTTCGAGGTGACCATGTCGACTAAACACGCCTCCGAGAATGAGGCCGATGATGAGACCCAGCGAATTCGCCACCATGACGGCTGCCTGCGCAGGGGCACGCCAGCGCCGAGGGAGAATCTCAGACGGGATTGCGTGAAGAAGGGGGAGAACACCAAACTCGAAGCCCGTAATGGTCATGCCGGCAATGAACATGGCGAAACTGGTCGCCCGGGAAGCTACAATGCATCCCACGATTCCGAAAAAGCATGAGCCCACGAGAAACCATTTCCGGCTCCAAAAGTCTGCCATTTGAGCTACAATGGGCCCCAAGACTACACTGGGGATGGTCAGGCTGGTCGTCGCCCAGACCGCATCCCCGGGACGGCCCAAGTACGTAGCAATTGTGTGTCCTTGCTGCAGTTGCCGCATCAGAAAGACGCTGATATTTCCCTCTTTCATCTTGAGCACGGGTTATACTTACTGCCCCAGTCCCTACCAATGCAAAGGTCTGAGCAAAGTAAATGAGACAGATGGCAAGCAGCGCCATGAATGTTGCCGCATGAACACCTTGTTGCGGCTCAGTTAATCCTTCCCCTTCGCTTCCATTCTGGGCATCGTCTGCCACGGCAATGGCTGGTTTTTCTGCATCGGATGAAGCCTGGGCTTTAGCCCTATCATTGATATCAACAGAGGGTGACATCATCTTCTGTAACGAACTGAATATTCCATGAATTGAAATTAATATCGAAAAATCTAGGTGAGTTTTCTTTTTATCTCATTTTCTTTATCTGTTGATACAATTTGCAGAGCATGACGACGCACACAAATCTCGGAAGCCGATTCGGCAACCCGACTTGCACAACCACACCAATGTTGTCTCAGAGAAGCCAAACCAGCACAGGAGCACATTTCCTGGTCGTTCTTATCTCCTCTTTCTAGTCTGTCATACAAGTCAAGAGTTCTGTGGCGCTTTTTCTTAATAGCCCTAGACCCAGCTCATGCAAAATCTACTGTGAAATGCCGATGTGGTTATACAAACCCAATAGGCGCAAAAGTCCAGGCTCACAAGTCCAACCAGCGCCAAGAGCTCCGATTTGTTTCACCGGTTTCATGTGCGGTCATACGAGCTTGCATTTGCCTTGCGTAGTGCTGAATTGACAAGAATTCGTCAGCATTGCCACCAGATGAGCCAGTCGTGACTTTTTTTAGAGTTCAAATTGTCCATTGAGATTGGTAGGACAGATCAGATTAGACGATAACGAGGCTATCGATCCATATATGCAAGTTCAAGCCACCCTCCTGATAAAATCTTGGGAATCCCGGAGCCAGATGTAAGCAAAGCAACATTTTTTTGGTGTGGACGCGCACAGTGTAGCGCTGGATTGAAACTGAGGCTATCCACCAAGCGGGGTTTCCCCAGGGCTCCCCGCCATCCCATTCAGCGTGGATTTCTCTTCTCAAACCCGGGGCCGCAACCAGGAAACCTCTTTGCTCCAATGGCGTCCAAGGTGCTCATCCTCGACGGCGGCCTCGGCACGTCGCTCGAGGCCAAGTACGCCGTCACCTTCAGCCGCGACACGCCGCTCTGGTCGTCGGACCTGCTCGTCTCGGACCCCGCGACGCTGCTCGCGTGCCAGAAGGACTTTGGCGACGTCCCCGTCGATATCCTTCTCACGGCCACCTACCAGGTCTCGCTGCACGCCTTCGCCGGTACCCGGTCCGCCGAGTTCCCGGAGGGCATCCCCGCCGCCTCGGTGCCGCGCTTCCTCGAGGACGCCGTCACCATTGCGGAAGGGGCCACCGCCGCAAGCCCCGGCGCAAAGGTTGCGCTCAGCTGCGGGCCCTACGGCGCATGCATGATCCCCGGGCAGGAGTACAGCGGCAAGTACGATGCCGACCACGACGATGCCGCGTCGCTGGAAAAGTGGCACACGGAGCGCATGCGCCTGTTTGGCGGCATCCCCAACGCTGCCTCCCGCATTGGCTACGTTGCGCTCGAAACCATCCCCAGGCTAGACGAAATCATTGCCATGCGCAAGGCCGTCGCCGCGACCCCGGAGCTGGCCCATCTGCCATTCTGGACCGCATGTCTCTCGCCGGGAGACGACCTGAAGCTTCCCGACGGAAGTTCCATCGAGGCCGCCGTCGAGGCCATGCTGGATCCTGCCTTGTCCACCAGCGTTCCCTGGGGCATTGGCATCAACTGCACAAAGGTGCACAAGCTGGACCCCCTCCTCCGCATCTTCGAGTCCACTGTTTCCCGCATGGTTGAGGAAGGACGTGTCTCTTCGTGGCCCGCCCTGATCCTCTATCCCGATGGGACCAATGGAGAGGTGTACAACACCACGACCCAAAAGTGGGAGCTGCCAGAGGGCTCAACACTGCAAGACCGTGGACCCTGGGAGAAGCAATTGACCGAAGTCGTCAAGGCAACAGAGGAGCGCGGGAAGTGGCCAACGATTGTCGTCGGCGGGTGTTGTAGGGCCACAAACGAGGATATTGGGAGACTCAAGACATGCCTACTTGATTAGTTTTATATAAAATAAAAAAAAGTTAAATTTTGATATGTCGCGGACTTGTAATCCGCGCATCTAGACCAGCAGTTCATTCATCAAGTGAAACCCAATTTCTGTTAGAGAGCTAGAACACAACTAAACATCATATATCCGAAACCACTTCACAAGGTTTTACCTAGTTGAAACATATGGAACTCTCAAATCAAATATTAAAAATAAAATAAGCTCTGGTATATACAACTGATTTACTTTCGCAGCCTATGATGAAACCCAACTCAGTCAATTGATCTGAGTAAATATGCTCCAAGCAAACTCCATTCTTACCTCTAACTTTGTTAACACCAATTATTCAAAATAATAACAATAAAACCCATTTTCATATTCTTTCTATAAATGTAAATGACTACAGATCATGTATGAGCATGGAGCAAAAGGGCGCTTGCATTGGCGATTGAAGAGTGCAGGGTAGCCACAGCGAACCCCACTACTCACACCCAACCCAACCCCACCTTCGCATCAGAGATCTTGGAGATTCCATCACCGTCACACTTGCTCACGCTCACTGCGCACCAATTGTTGCACAACAGTAGCCATGGCGTCAAAAGTAATCATCATCACCGGCGCCAGCAAGGGCATTGGCGCCGCCGTTACCAAGCACCTGCTTGAGCACTCCCACAGGGTGATCATCACGGCACGATCGCAGGCGCCCCTCGAAGAATTGAAAAAGTCGCACCCCGACCAGGTTCAGTTCCTCGTAGGAGATATGTCTGATAAGGATGTAGGATCTCCTGGGTCCTCGGAATTTCTATGGAGGCTGACGGAAGTAGTTGCCGACCAAGCTGACTGACTTGGCCGTGTCATCTTATGGCAAGATTGATGGCATCGTCATCAACCACGGCGTATTGGAGCCCAAGAGGTTTGCGGACACCACTGTTGATGAGTGGAAGCAGCTCTATGACGTGAACGTCTTCAGCGGTATCGCTTTGGTAAGTGCTCTTATAATTCTGGTGTATCAGGGCCACAACGCATTGCTCACATCATTCCCAGGCCAAAGCGGCACTAGATGAGCTACGCAAATCCAAAGGATGCATGCTTTGGGTGTCTTCTGGCGCCGCCACGGGCTACTACGCAGCATGGTCGAGCTACGGTTCGGCCAAAGCGGTTTACAACTCCGTCTCTGCCCACATTGCTCTTGAGGAACCCGACATCACGAGCGTCGCGATTGCTCCAGGCAGAGTCGATACGGACATGCAGGGTGTCCTCAGAGCAGAGGGCAAGAACACAATGGACCAGGCACAGTACGACACGTTTACGGAGGCATATGAACAGGGCACTCTGTTAAAACCAGAGCAACCCGGACATGTCATGGCCAAATTCGTTGTCAACCCCTTGAAGGAGTTGAGCGGCAAATTTTTCAAGTACGTTCACATGACAAAGAAAATTACAACACTAACGTTAGTAGGTGGGACTCGCCCGAGGTTGCTGCATACCAGTAGTAGTTGTTGGTTAGTTTGATAGATTCTCCTGCATCTCAAGCAATGTTAGCTTTGGTCCAAATAGACAATGATAGACAAGATAAATGAAGATGATATGCAAGTCAGTCGAAAGATGAAAAGCTCTTGTTACTTTACTCCACATGTGGATTCAGTATTAGCATGGAATGTAATTTTCTTCATCATAGCATATCGGTGATCACGAAAGAAGAAAAAATCTATCCTTACCTTGTAAAACATGGAATGTTCTGGCCCGACGCGATTCATCTTGCTCAAAGGACACTGGTAGCTTGACACTCCAACTGTCCGGCACTAGATAGCCACTGGTACATTGGACCATGGCGCTAGGTTGCAAGAATCGTCGTGGCGAGTCGATCGGGATGAAAGGCAAGAGTCGTTGAAAATTTTTACGATTCCGAGCCGAATCCTAATCTTGTAGATTGTTAGCATGATGCGAAGCTAACGAGACTGTGACAAAAGCAATGGGATGCATATGAAGTCGATCAGATAGTGTCTATTGGCTAAGACGAGGTCATTCAGCATAAGAGGCTTGTCGGACCTCTTAAGACTGGGGCGACAACGTATTTCGTCATTTGACGATGCGCTCTGCGCGAGGGCAGAGAAATGCGATTGAGGTGAAATAGACTTACCATATGAATGGGAGCAGTGTGTCGAGCAATGGACAGATGCTACGTCCATTGCGATCACTCACTTCAGCATGTTGGAAGCCAGTGGGAGACCACTCGGTTCGAGAGTGAAGAAGCTGAATGGTGATGAGGAAGGAAAAGAAATTTGCGAAGAGGAAATTTCGGCCGATAAAAGTAGTCGGCATCGACCTGGTCCGTGCACGTAGCTGGGATCTTTCAACGCGAATGGAAAGGGTGGATGTGGCGCGTGCTGCTAGTTTGAGTCTTGGAGCGCGTCAACGAAAGCATGAGCATCAACCATCATCATGCCGTTTTAGTGGGCTTCGGGAGCTGGATACGAATACTCTTTTTGGGGGAAATATTACATGCATGAGAGTTCCTTTTCGACCAATACTATCCTGGTATTTGCATTCTTTATTTCTGCTTGATGGCCCCATGTCCTCGTGGGAGGGTGATGGTGAGATGTGGCTGTGCGGCTCTTGAATGCTCAGTGTGCGCGCGAGGAGGCGGCAGGAGGGCTTTTTTCCCAGCCCCAGGCTGCCTGAAGCCTGATGCGGGTACCATCAATGACCTAAACTCTAGCTGTCAGAGGCCCATCTATAGTGGCTGCTGGGGCCCCTGCGCCGCCGTCCTGGGAGGTCATTGGCCTCTGGTCGAGGCGGGACCCTGTTTTTTTTCTGGCAGGAGTGATGGGAGGAAGGGAGCCCGGATACAAAAGAGGCTTGCTTGCCCCACCACTCGTCACTCTCGAGCAACTATCCGTCTCTTGATCGCCCTCTTTGACATAGAGAAGCGCGAACTTGCATCCGCGACAACAAAGGATCTTCTTCATTCTCCGGCAATCTCGGGAAATCGTGCGTCTGCGCTGCTGCGTTCCCCTGTTCACTGCATCGTTTAAAACACCGCCCACTGCCTTGCGCTGCCTGTATCGCTTCATCTCTGCATATTCTCTGGTTCTTTGCACACCGCGGCATCCCCTGCACAGCCGCTCGCCACTATCCGAGTATTTATCTCAGGCGCCTACCGCTGCACCATAACCGCTCCAACTTAATTATTTCGTTTTCCATATCTTTTTGCAAAAATGTCGGACCACGAATTCGGAGGCAAGTATTTTATTTTCCTTCTGTTCTTCTCTTTGCCCCGTGACTAGACAGGCCTTGTCACACGATGAGCTGTTGTTTGCTCTGCATCACTGCCTGCTTGCACCCATATGCTCCATGCACGTTTGCTTCCGAACGGGATGTGATGCATATGATGCATATCGAGCCGTGACCCCTTATCACGCTTCTAAACAACGTGTTCACGCGATGCACCGTTTAGTATTTATACCCTTGGCTCTGTCATGGACTTTGTTATTTCATCTGGCGTTTCTGCCCGCACCCAAGAAACATTATATGTTCATTTTTATCCTTCCTTTTCAATATTGCGAACCTTTTTATGCCGATAAACGCCCAAGATCGCTACTGGTCAAGGATCGATGCCGGCCTCCATCCAAATAGTCTTATTTGGCCTCATCTTTATTCTTCCTGTTGCTAACTTCAATCTCATAGGAAACGATGACCTGTCACTCCCTAAGGGTATGTGTAAATGCCTACTTGTGATGCATCAACCATTCACTAACCCGTGTTTATAGCCACCGTTCAGAAGATTGTAACGGAGATTCTGCCTCCTTCAGCCGGTGTCGCTTTCGCTAAGGAAGCACGCGACTTGCTGATTGAGTGCTGTGTCGAGTTCATTACTCTCATTTCTTCCGAGGCCAACGAGATTTCTGAAAAGGAGGCGAAGAAGACAATCGCATGCGACCACATTACCAAAGCTCTTGAGCAACTGGGCTTCACTGACTACGTCCCTGCCGTAATGGAGGCAGCTGCCGAACACAAGGAAGTCCAAAAGGTACGCACATTACCCCCGTAAATAACCCAAGATGAGGCTGACATGAGTACAGGGACGCGAGAAAAAGGCCGACAAGTTTGCTAATAGCGGCATGTCAATGGAGGAACTCGCTCGATTGCAGGAAGAGCAGTTTGCACAGGCGCGCGAAAGACACGGGTAAAGATAATGAAGAGACTGATATCGAATTTGGCATTGTTTGGCGTTGATATATAGGGTTGGTTTAGTATGGGCTCTGGGTTTCACGGGGCTGGTTTGGTTCGATTACTCCATCATCACAATCACTTTTAGATTCTATGATCCGACTTCCTTAATAGAAGCATGCGCCGGATTTGTTGAATCATCCACGATTCATTTCTGCTCACCATAGTTCGCGCCTCGTTCCCATCTGTGCAGTGGGCTCACAGCTCCACGATAGCTTCCTGGCTTCTCCAGTAATCTAACCAGGGCTACATCCATGGCCTACTAATCTGAAACAGACGAGATGCACAACCGGAAGAAGCCGAGCATCCGTATTGCGAGCCAATGACATACATATAGGGCAAGGGTTGCCTCGTATCTACACAGCCTCATTGCCTGCAGAAGCCTGGAGTCATGGCGCGGGCAATCGCGGGTTTATCGATAAGCGTTAAGCGCCGCTCGAGAAAAAAAGATGATGTAAACTCCACCACCCGCCACCACCCCCACCATAGCGAGAGCCCTCTCGAGACGCATTTCCATCGCCACGAATTTTATGCGCCCGCCGCCCTAGATACCTTTGTCGCGCCCGCTGCGCAACTATCGCCAAAATAGGCCGCAGACGTCGAAACCGCAACAAGCCGGGACCCCGCGCTCCCCGCTGGCAAGGTCGCAAAATGGGGCAGGAGGAGTCATCCCTCGTTGACACGGGTCCGCCCAAGACGCTCAAGGATCGGAGCCTCTCCGCAGTCGCCGAGTACATCAAGAGCGGGCGCGTGAAGCGCATCGTTGTCCTGACTGGCGCGGGCATCTCTACTGCCGCTGGAAGTATGTGCGCTTGAGTGTTGTTTGCTACGCAGGACAAGCCTCTAATCACGATGCTCTACCAGTCCCCGACTTTCGATCGCCCAAGACCGGTCTCTACAATAATCTCAAGCGCCTCAATCTGCCCTACGCCGAGGCTGTCTTCGACATTTCCTTCTTCCGCGAGCACCCTGAGCCCTTTTACGTCCTCGCCAACGAGCTCTACCCGGGTAAATTCCACCCCACCGTGTCTCATGCCTTCATAGCACTCCTCGCCCGCAAGGACCTACTTCAGATGCTCTTCACCCAGAACATCGACTGTCTCGAGCGAGCAGCTGGCGTGCCGTCGGATAAGATCATTGAGGCCCACGGTAGCTTCGCGACCCAGCGATGCGTTGACTGCAAGACCGAGTTCCCCGATGATAAGATGAAGGAGCACGTTTTTCGAGCAAAGGTCCCCCGCTGCGAGGATAGAGAATGCCGCGGACTAGTCAAGCCGGACATTGTCTTTTTCGGAGAGCCTCTGCCCAAGACGTTTGATCACAATACCTACCAGGCAGCCATGGCGGATTTGGTTTTGATCGTCGGCACCAGCTTGACTGTCTATCCGTTTGCCGGGCTCCCGGAGCTGGCATCCGAGGGAAAGCCGCGAGTCCTCTTCAACATGGAACGCGTGGGGCAGCTGGGAAACAGAGCCGACGATGTCATGGAGCTAGGCTCCTGCGACGCAGGCATCCGCAAACTCGCGGATGAGCTTGGATGGCGAGACGAGCTGGAGGAGCTCTGGAGGAACATAGTTGGAGACGAGGAAGCTGAGAGGCAGCTCGGCAGCCAGGAAGAAGCCCAAGAGAGACTCGAGGATGAGGTGGAGAAGTTGACGGCTGAGGTCGAGGCTGTCATGCTCAAGGACGCCGAAGATGACAGTGACGTCGCTAAAAAGGCCGACGGTGACATTTCGGAAGTTGCCCAAGGCGGCAATGGGGTCATCTCGGCCGAGTCAGCAACAGGCGCGAAGGAGGGAAAGCCCGAGAAGCCAGAGGACAAGGGCGACACTCCCACCGCTAAGGCGACAAGCTCACCGCCAGCACCACCACCCGCGGATGCAAATGATGACGCCACTAAGAAGGATGAGGAACTCAAGCCCGGTGCGAGCGGGAAAGCGGCAACGGAAACGCGTGGCGCCAATCAGACGCCCGGGCAAGATGCGAACTAGAAGAGCGGGGAGCTCACATCAAGGTATTGGAGAAAAAAATAAACACGATTTCCCCGGGTTGGTTGGGCGCAGCGTTGAGGGTGTGCAGGAGGGTTGCAATACCGCTTATTTTTACCATGCATACATGTAGCTATCTTGAGCTGCACCCACCCCACGCATGCATCATGCATCGAGAAGCACTATGATAGCGAGATACGGCACATGACCTGCAAGACCCTGTTGGATCGCCCCCCGCCTTGCTTTTTTTTTTTGCTTCCGTCTTTTTCGCTCTCACCTGCAGGATACAGCGACGCTATTAGATGCGGCGTCCAATACTTTGATGAACTAGGGTGCGGAAGACACCGCTGGAGATAGGACGGGAGGGCAAATGATTTCCGCACAAGAAGAGGCATGAGTCACGAGAGCATCACTCATTTCTGTTATCACGACTCGGAAAAAATGGCATTACACACGCAGACACGATATAGCATAGACTAAGAGAAAAAACGAATTTTTCATGACCCATCATTTTATATATATATGTCCCGAACCTTTATATATATAGTACCGCATTAAGAACCCTAGATACCCAAGAGAGAAAAAAGAAACCCAGTGCCAGCCACCACACAAAAAAAAAAAGTAAAGGAAAAAAAAGGGGGGTGAAAATAATTTTTTCCGCACGATTGAATAGTGGGCGCTGGGCCCGATGGTCTGCCATTTGCTAGATCAAGAAGACCGGACGGCAGACCATTCGTGCGGAACTTAGCCCAGAAGAAGAAGAGAAGAAATTTTAAACAATAAAACAGAGAGAAGATTCTCAAGTATGATTGTCGTGGGGGTGAGCTTGCTTGCTTTCGTGCGTAAAAGTTTCCAATTACGACAATTAGAGCACGCTTACAGACCACTGTCAATCTGGTTGGGGATGTTGGTCTTGGTCCAGGTGCCCCAGTCACGGCAGGTCTGGGCCACGGTGTTGGGGATCTTGTACTTCTTGACCTCTGCCGGAGCGGTCACGAACTGGATCAGGAAACCGGCCGAGACGTGCCAGGCAATGTGGCAGTGGAGAGGCCAGACACCTGAGCGTGCGTGTTAGCGACCTGGAGCTAAGAGGAGACGGTGGGAAAGGGGGGGGATGGGATCGACATACCTGGGTTACCGGCGGCGTCAAACTGGACCACCACATGTCCGTTGCCACGGACCTGGATGACGTCTCGCCTCATTGGGTTGCTGGGGTTGACAATTGTGCCGTCCCAAGCGCCGTCACCTTCGCTAAGGATGTACATGTTGAAGCCGTGCATGTGCATGGGGTGGCTGAAAAAAAAAGGATCGTGTTAGTGGCCGGTTGTAAGACGGTAAAAAAAGAAAAAAGCAAAAACTTACGGAATGGGAGTGTTGTTTATAATGTTCAGTCGTACACTCTTGGCCTTGCCAACGTTGCGAACGTTCCACTGCTTGTCAAAGTCTTGGCCAAGCTTGGCAAGGAGGAGGGTTGGGCTGTTGTAGTTGGCACGGAAGTCAATGCCGTCAAAGTAGAACAGGTTGATGCCGCTGTCGTTCTTCTTGACCTCAACGGGAAGGTCGTAGGAGAGGTCAGCCTTGGGCACAGGCAGCTTCATGAGCGGCACAGTCAGGGACAGGTCATCGTTGGTGCAGGTGGCTGGGTCGGGGACATCCCAGGCGGTTGACTGGGGTGCCTTGGTCTGGTCAGCCTTGCCGTAGTAGACGGCGGCCAGCGCGTTGGGGTTGGTGGCCAGACTGCAGGGCGCAGAGATGTTGGCGCGCATCCAGTACGAGTCGAGCTTGCCATTGGCCTTGACCAGGACATCGACACGCTGACCAATGCCAAGGGTAACAACTTTAGTGTCGTACGGCTTAATTTGAATGTAATCGTTGGCAATGACAGTGAGGGTGTGGCCGTCGAGTGAGAACCTCTGCAGGGCTTCAGCACCAGAGTTGATAAGACGAAGACGATGAACCTTGCCAGGCGTGAAGGTAAACTTGGACAGGCCAGCAGCGCTGTTGCAAGTGGTGGTATCAGTGGTGGCCAGGGTGGAGCAGTTGAAGTTGTTCTTGCCGTTGATCAGGTTGTTATCCGAGAAGACGATGCCAATGTCAGGGCTCATGACATCCTCAACAAGATCAAAGTAGGGCCTGTGATACCAATCCGAAAGCATGATGGGGCCAACATCAATGTCATAGTCGCGGCGTTCGCGAGGACCGTGGACGATGATAGGACCAGACACACCAGCAGCATATTGGGCAGAGTAATGAGAGTGATACCAGGAAGTTCCGTAAAGCTCAGCGATGAATTGGTAGGTGAAGCTCTTGCCAGGGGCGAGGGGGCACTGGGTGATTCCAGGCACACCATCCTCCCAAGGCTTGTCTGTCTGAAGGAATCCATGCCAGTGCATGGCAAAGCCTTCATCGTCGAGGTCGTTGTGGACGGTCACCTGAATGGTGTCACCCCAGTTGGCCTCAATGGTGGGACCGGGGAAAGCACCATTGACCAGGATGCCGTCAACCTCGTAGCCATCAGGGGCAATCTTGCCCCGGGTGATGGTAAAGTCATAAGACCGAATGACACCAGTGTTGGGGTAGTCCTTGTAGTAGTTGGTAAAGGCAGTCCTCTTACTCCAAGGGAAACCATTAGGAGTAGGGTTGTTGGTCATGAAGTAGGGATACTGGGGAGCATCATCCGTTCCCAAGACCGACTTTCTGGAGATTTGATCAGCACTCATGCGGTGTATCATGTGGAGCATCAAGCAAGACGTACCCGTTGGTCTTAGACTGGTCCCAAGAGCCTTGAACGGTCTTGGGCGAATAGCGGCCGATGTGGTTTGCACGAGCGGCCAGGTGGTTGACGGAGCCAACTCCAGCGGTGCTGGCCGTGTTGCCCATGGTGAAACGAATGAACAAGGAGAAAACGATTGACGGGATCTCAGTGAATGAGAATTGAGGAGTCTGATTTAAACATGTTCACCATGAAGGCGGAACACGAGGGTTTATATACGTCTAGCTGAGGGAGAAGCTGCAGCTCGTGGAGCCAAGGTAACGGCGAGGCATATGGAAATGGCCAGGCACTTGCAGCTTGCCGAAGAGCCGTGGCCAGATTCCAACCAATGCCCCCAATCCATCTTGGGCGACCCGTGTTGATAGTTCGGACCAGGTGCCAAACGCCAACGTGGTTATGGGTCACGACGGGAAGACAGGGAACAGTGCTGTTCCCAAGGGACGGCTGGTGGTGGGGCCGGCTCCAAGCATGGCTCAGGTCGAGCTGCAGAGGAAAGCATGATGACCGTCAGCTCCAGCACACCAAGAAGAGCGAGAAGAGGAATTCGCCAGGGCACGCTGCATCCTATCAGACCACCGTGCCCTATCTTATTAGCCATCATGCCGCCAAGGTGTGGGTGAAGTGGTGTGGGTGGCTTCAGCCTCAGACGAGCGTAAATAGCATATAAGATCGGCACTTCAGGGTCAGGGCACCGTGAAGGACGACTCTTTGAGAAAGCCGAGCAGCACCTGAGATGCACGAGGCTCGGAGCGGAGATCTACGCGGAGAAGAGCGAGGGACCAGACCGGCACGTCATGATCTACTCGGTTCCGTCGGATCCCCAGGATCAGAAGACAGGGTCAGAAGACAGGGTCAGAAGACAGGGTAAGAGAGTGACAATCCGGGCTCCGAGCACCGAGCACCGAGCAGCTGGAGGACCCATGGATGAAGATCTCGCTCAGGTCGTTTTTGTCACTAAGTTAAGAAACAGGGTGGACCCAATGATGTCTTCTCATTTAGTCAGTCGAGCAAGAACACGAACCGAGCAGGTCCGGAGGCTGCCTCTACTGCAACTCCTAGGGCTAGGAGGCCAGGGTTAGCGCCAGGTCATCACGCAGCTTCGAGGGGTAGCAAGTGTATTTTCTTCTGAGTAGTGCCAACTAGGATCGCGACTATGTAGGATTCGGGTATGAGGCAATCGCCAAGGGGGGCCCACAACAAGCCGCCCTTGGCCCTAGCCTGCTCGCCCGGGCCCGATGGATCATCTTGATAGAGGGCGATCGAGTCCGGGGCGGCGTCATGACTGGACAGCGATTGGTGGGGATGGAGCAGCTGCAAGGTCCAGGGGTGCCCACAGCCATGTCTCGCCGCTCGAGAAAGCCTCCGAAGCGCCGTCCCCGCCGGGACGGGAAGAGCAGTCTAGCTACCAGCTATGACAAGCCTCTGAGACGGCAAGTCTCAACGATCTTCTAGCTGCAAGCCTCTCATGTACGGTGCCTGAGCTCGGAGCTGAGGGAGGCACGGCGGTTGAGGTTTTCCTTCAGGCCCGCTCTTGGCACGCAGTAAAAGAGAAACGAAGCAAATGCCGTTGGACTAGGGGGATGCTGTAAAGCGCCGGAAGTGGGTGTGTGTGACCGTATCCTGACATAGAACTGGCTGATGGAGGTGTCGATGCACCTGTCGCATGGCAACAGGCAACTGTAAGTCAGCACAGCATGGCATGCCATGGCATGTCAGCACCATCACCGCCTTGGCCTTGCATGGGCCCAGCAAGTTATCGTGTTCTCGTCGCCGCTGTCGCATCGCATTGGCGCAGTGCAAGGCTCGCTTCTCATTGCTGCCGCTGGCACCTGTCAGCAAGGGATCCGGCATGCGGGTGTCCAGCCCAGTGTAACATTACAGCCTGCTTTTTACATCCCAGCTTCAACCTGCTCGACTGACCGTCAGCTCTGCTAGTCCAAAAGCAAAATAATTACCACATCTCTGCCCCGTTGGCCCAACCTGCGTGCCCGCAGCTTGTGGAACATCGCGTCGGGCCTCAGCTCGCAACGGATTGGCGGGGCCAAGGCTCAGGCGTGGGCTCCAAACACGATGGAGCCAATCGCAGCCTGCTCAGGCATGAGCTATTTGTTCCACGAAGGAATCGAGGCAGCCGCGCTGAAGCTGGAGATGCAGCGTGCAGCGTGCAGCTACCATCAAGCGACCCCGACGCTGAATTCCGAATACTCTTCTGGGTCCCTTCCGTTGTCGCATGTGCAAGATGGGAGGGCTGAGGGGTGGGAAACCTTATCTGACCAACTGTTCGAGGGCGCGAGAGCCCCGCCAGCGCTAGCCATACATTGGTTCCTCGTATCGTCTCACAGGCACGGCGACCGCCACTTTGTTTGAACTGTTAGTCACACGGGTCGCATCCATCAGAATCAGCGCATCAGCCTGCATTCCGGAGGGATGGCTGCCCCGACCTGTGCAATTGATACCCCAAGGTCAGACGCCACAACTGGATTTGTGGAGGTTGCTCGCTGGCGGCCATGTGCTAGCCAATGACTGCCCACTTGGTAGTCCGCTAGGCGTACCGCTCCAACCATAGGGCAATGTCGATCCCGTCGCTATTCTTGTTCTATTTTTCTCGAGCCACAGCGTCCGGGTAGTGGGAGACATTTCCGTCGCGGCTTTGCGGGACGGAGGCGCCCCGCAAGGCTACTCAGCCAGCCGTATGAACACGAGCTAACGCCACCGCGCAAACGCTTCTCCAATAAGATAACTCCAGCTGCCGAAGCGCAAGAAGAAAAAAATTCACTGTCAGACCGGTCTCTTCCCTGTTCCTTGTCGGTAGAACTTTTGCTTGATATATTACAGAATGCGGCCGCAACGGCCTTGCTGTACATGGACCAAAATAACCGTGTCCGTTAGGTCGTCGCTCGCTTTAGCTGCAGATGATCCCCTCATCTCTGCGCACCTTAGGTGCTGCCGCCACCGCTACCTTTCCTATTGTTTCCTCCAGGCGGGGTTTGCCATCATGACTATGGGTCGTCGCTGCGCTCGCTTATACATCTCGTGCATTCTGGGGTCGGCGTCTGATCGGATGACACTGCCAATGGACATGAAGAAGCTGAAGAACCCTGGTTAGCAACCGTGCACAGCTGACATGATCATGGCAAGCGAGTCTAGCATACCCAAAGGTAGCGCCAGAACCAAGCATATACTGGCCCAGTGTTCTCATGATTCCGTTCGGGCCGGCTCCATAGCGGAAAATGTTGACCGTTCCTGCTGGGGTCAGTCGTCTATCTCACACTTGCTTGGCCTTTGGCGGTCGGGGGCGAAAGATATGCCGGCCGGTGTGGTAGCATCTCAGCCGTCCGCCTGCAAGCACCTGGCCACCGAATGTTTGGGTACGGGCGACATTACCGAAAACGAAGCCCATAATCACGCCCACAGCTGCAAGCAGGTCAGAAAAGAGGTTCTGGACTCCTGGGGTCTGCGTGATATCATACTTCCACCCATAAGCATGCCCATCTTGACTGTATTATTCCACCGTTAGCAAAATATCCTCATCCCCCCTCTCCTCGGGCTGCCCGAGCCATCAATTAACGCACACTTCTCAAGGTTGGAGGGGCCATGCTGGCCGGCGATCGGTGCGACGGGAGGCATTGTGAAGTCGAGGTCGAAGGAGGTGTCGGGAAATGTACGGAAGTATGTAAGCTCCCCTGTGCGCAATTGTTTTCAGGCGACCGGGCGTGACGTCGTCGTTGTTGTCGAATGATTCCTAGTCTGAAGCTCTCACCACTTCCAGTCTTCCGAGGACAAGACAAGTGAATATCCGTGACCACCCCGATGCCCCGCTCTGATTGGCCACAGAATCTGCTTGACAATGGAATGCGGCAGATATTTCATCCGAAAATCCGGGGCGCGGCGCACAGTGCCCGTGCATGACGCGAGTCAGTTCTTACTGTGTAGAGTCATCACGTGGCTCCCTCTCGTGGGTCGACACATCGGCTCCACAGCACGGCTATCCAAGAGAAGAGGCATTTGATTGTATTGTGAGTGTGAGCTCTCGAGGGCTGCTCGACAGCTTCCAGTCTGGTCATCGATTTGTACGTGGTGCTGGGTGCTTTGCGAGCACATGCCGTAGTGAATGGGCGTGTGCTCCACTGTATCCGGCCCCCAATTCGACGACGCCAAGCAGCAGCGCTTAGCGAGCCGGGAGACCGTATCTCCAAAACCTGGCATCAGCTCACTGTCGGCCTCTGCCCATCGACCACTGCAACGCGGGAGCGTAGACTCATCGCAGAAACCTTCTTCTTGGTATGTTTTATGCCGATGCAATCGCCTGCAGTAGTTTTCTGCCCGTCGCGAGACCTGCCTGGGCCGTGCGAGCCGTCCCCAATCGATACCGCCCCCTTGCCCCGAACACAGACCCTCAGCCTCGAACTGACATTTTCTCCCTTCCCTGCATAGATTACGGCCGACACGAATCGACCCCCTTCGAGCAGAGTGCGTCGCATTTTGCTGAGCCCGTCCTTCAACACCATCGAGTCGTCTCCGACCGAAGCCCTTCCTTTTTAACCCAGCAACAGCGTGGCAAAAAAAACCACGACCCACGGCGCGAGCCGCACGCTCCCCGAAAAGCAAGCCACCTGTTCTTCATCACGTTAATCTTACCGTCCATCGGCCGACCCGTTGTTGATTCTTCCTCATGACTGCTGTAGCGAACCCACCGAACTTTTCACAAATTTCACGGCCAGCATGGGGCACGATTAACGGAAACCACCAAATGAATCAAGACGACGGCCGGGGAGGCATCGGCATGTTCGTGCCGCGCAAAACCTTGTCGCGAACCAACTCGTCATCATCCGTCTCCTCCACTTCATCCAACTCATCTGCTACCACCGTGGCCTCAAACGGCTCCCAGCTCAATGGCACTCCTATGTCCTCAACAACAGATCTGAGCCAATGGTCAGCCAACGGGGCGCCTCGAAAACGACCTCAGCCCAAAAATTCTTGGCCAGCCGGGAAGGGCGAGTTCCAGCCAGATATTAATAGACTTCCTGCCGGACGAGGTGCCGGCATGATGGCATCTCATGGACAGGTGCAGGCCGGTCCTGGCCAGGTCCAGATGACGCCTCAAGGCATGATGCGCCCTGTAGCCGCAGAGCAATTCCCCCCTGGGCAACCGGTGCTCTATCTCCTCTCTCTCAATGGAACGTTCGAACGAAAAACAATCGCTGTTCCATTTGCCCCAGAAAGCCTACGGATAGGACGTCAGACGAACCAAAAGACAATCCCCACGCCCACCAACGGTTTTTTCGACAGCAAAGTGCTGTCAAGACAACACGCAGAAATTTATGCTGAACGCAACGGGAAGATCTACATCCGCGATGTCAAGTCCTCCAACGGCACATTTGTCAATGGGACTCGACTCTCGCAGGAGAACCGTGAGTCCGAGCCTCACGAGCTCCAGACTTCGGACCACCTTGAACTCGGTATCGACATCGTTAGTGAGGATCAGAAGACCGTAGTTCACCACAAGGTGGCCGCTAAAGTCGAGCATGCCGGCTTCCTAAGCTCGTCTAATAACGTCCTTGACATGAACTTTGGCGACCTGGATCCGGCCAACGGCGCCATGCTGATGCCGGCCGGTGGAATGCCTATCAGGGGACGAACTGGCAGCAATGCTTCCATGGTCAACAACGGCCGGATGATGGTCAATGGGGGCGCCATGGGCATGCAGCCAAACGGCATGCCCCAGCAAAGACCCTTCTTCCTTACACCTATAGCTACCGACCAAATTCTCAAGCGACTTGCGGTATGAACTTGAACCCCTCCGCATTACAGGACCCCATGCTAATTTACCTTCCAGAATGAAATGCGAAGCGCTCGTTTACAAGCCCAGGACTTGAGCCGAACAAACCAGTTCGTGAGCACCCTCCTCTCTAAGGAGGATCTCAAGGATCTAGAGAAGCAAGAGGCCCCCCAACCACCCAAACCGCCTATGGTCAATGGCAATGGCATTCCATTCCGCGGCGATGCCAAAGCCCGATTTTCCGACCCCCCTGCACCACCTCCACAACAACCTCTCCCGGAGAAGCCTGACGTGCCGTCATTGAAACGAGGCCCTACCGAGCGCCCAAAATCTGGGCCACAAAACAACTCACCAGTCCGCCAAGATAATGTTAGCCAAATCATTCAACTTACCGAGGCTCTCAACAATGCAAAGAGGGATATGGATTCTCAGACTGCGCGCATGCGTGAGCTCGAGGACATGCTCCAGAAGGAACGTGTCGCTCGAGAGGAGGCGGAAGAGTTGGCCAAGCGCCTGGAGGAGTCTGCTACTTCTCAGATAAATGGGTCTGCTGGACCAGACGAGGTGGAACTTGTCAACGGAATTGCAGAATCCACCGAGGAAGAGGAGAAGACCGTCTCCAAAGAACCTGAATCTGTTGAGGATGCTCCTCAGACAGACCCGGCTCAAGAGACGGCCAATGTTCTACAAGCCCGCATCGACGTTATGGATAGTCAGATGCGAGAGTTGAAGGAGCAGATGGAGGAGTGGAAGCACCGATGCGAAGCGGCTGAGGCTGAACGTGATGCCGATAAGAAGACATTAGCCGAAATGGTTGTTCAGCTCCGGGCAGAAGAGGCCGCACGAGAGGAAGATCAGAGGAGGGCCCGATCAAGGTCGAGGCAACGACGTGCTGAAATGGCCAAGGCAAGCGAGCAAGCCTCGGCCGCTGCAGCGACACCAGAGATTGCTCTGGAGAAGTCGCAAGTCAATGGCACCGTTGTTAGCAACGAGCCGGTGGATGCTCCCACCCTATCCAGGGCCAACACCATCACGCCAACGACCACGCTCAAGGGAGCCGATGGGCAGGACCAGCGTCTGCAAGCAAGCTTGCCTTACGCGTCGATGCTCGGAGTCGTGCTCTTTGGCGTAGGTTTAATGGCTTACCTTAATGGATGGCAGGCCCAGCCTCCTAGCACGGAGCAATAAATGTTTTATTGTACGGGTCAGACTGTATGAGTTTCCCTTGGAAATGTTAGCTATAGGGACCGGGGATTACGACATATTATTCTGGGGGGATTTACAACTTTTGTCATGAGCGGTATTCATAATGCAGCATGCCTCAGTACATTGGACTGGGGCAACGACGAGACGAAACGAGACCATCATGGACATATCCGACTGAACCACTATTTCCTTTGTACGTACTATACTTGGCTTCTCTGTAACAAATAGCAACCAGACAGTGGCATGTCTCGGCAACCGTCGTGGTGGGGACTTGGCGTGACGTTGCCGGGTTTGTTGAAGGGGGTGGCGTTGATGTTTTTTCTTTTGTCTTCGACCTTGATACACGGATTGAGGCGCACGAGGGATATCAAGCTGGGGATGCGAGCAGTGGGCTGCATGGACCAAGGCAGTGACTGGGGGTTTGCATGGATTGCTGGCTACCTTATATGTACCTAGTGTGAATGGCTCAATACAAGGCTTCGGCTTCTAATCACGAATTATGTTGTGCTTGTGAAACAATTCATTTCCTTAGCCACAGTGTAGCCCAGCCACGACATGCCTTGGGGTACAATACCATACTTGAAGGATTGTCAGTCCGACGCTTTGCTGCATGGGGCCTTGCCAAAAAGACCATCAGTCTAAGCATTTTCGCTAAAATAAATATATTTGCCCAGAGATAATATTTTAGGCTTTTTTTTAAGGATTATTTTTACTTTAGAAATCGTGGTAATCGTGACTGGACCAACTTGTGCGGTGGGGAGGTACCGTTACAATCATTCAAGGGTTATATTATATCCCAGGTTTAGCTTAAGCCATCTACGTCGGTAGTTGACATTAACGCGCTCGGTATAATAAAGTTTGATGCCGGCTTAAATATGCTGTGCGACAGTATAAGGCTTAGCACGTACCGATCGATATCCGAGCGTATTAAGGTCATGTGATGGGCGAGACAGCCAATGTTGCATCCAACTTCAAGGAGGGTGAAGAAGGTGTCAACGCTAAGAATCGGCGCTAACGCATTTTCGTATTCGACGCTCTATCATTGATCCGTCTGGCTTAAGATTAGAAGCAGGATGATGATCGGTCCGTATCGGGCCTGGAGGCGTCTCGGGGAGTTTTTACCCTGGCGCTGGCTGGAGAGTAGGTGTTTATATATATAGCCTGTGGTATTGCACCTCCGGGATCAGAGTAGCATCACAAATGGACAATATCCCCTTCCTATGAGTTTCAAAGCCGCTTGATCGTCGATATACATCTCTTCAAAACAAACTCTGTAACAAAATGGTTTTCCTTTCCCAGATCAAGGAGTCGAACCTCCGCGCCTCCACAGTTCTGCCCAGCGGCCTTGTCGCCGTGTTTGCAGGTGCCACTTCTGGCATTGGTGAGATGGCTCTCAAGTCCTTTGCAGAGCACGCCGCGCAGCCAAAGATTTATTTCATTGGCCGCTCTCAAGAGGCAGGGGATCGGATTTCGCAGGAGCTCAAAGCCATCAATTCCGAGGGGACATATGTCTTTGTCAAGGCTGACATGAACCTGTTGAAGAATGCAGACCAAGTATGCAAGGATATCAAGAGCAAGGAAGATGCCATCAATGTATTATTCATGAGCCAGGGGTCCATTAACATGTCCGGTAAGCAGTTCCTCATCATCATGCTTACTGATGACTGATTATATATCCTATGGCTTAGAAACCGAGGAGGGGCTGCGCGTCACCAACGCCATCTCATTCTATTCGCGGATGCGACTCGCCGCCAATCTGCTCCCTCTTCTCCAGAAGGCCACTGCCATCCGCCGTGTCATCAATGTAATGGCCGGTGGCAAAGAGGGGCCCGTCTCTGCTGACGACCTTGCGGGAAAAAACGTTTCCTTGGCCAATTCCAGGGGCTACATATGCTCCATGATGACTATGTCCATTGAGGAACTATCGTGCCGGGCACCCGAGGTATCCTTCATCCACAACTTCCCCGGCCCCGTCGACACCAACTTCATCCGCCCGGAGGATGGAATGGCGATGCGGCTTTTCGGATGGGGCTCGCGGGCCTACTTCATGGCCACCGGCAAGTTTCTCAAGCCAGAAGAGGTTGGCGAGAGGCACGCCTGGCTGTGCCTCAGCGGGAGATATCCATCCAAGGAACCTGGCCAGGCCCTGCAGGGCGTGCCATCCGATACGATTGCCACGGCAGCCGACGGTAAGACTGGTGGCGGTTTCTACAGTGTCGATTGGGATGGCGAGAGCGCTCCCCAACAGGTGGTCGACCTGCTGGCAAAGTTCCGGGCTGATGGCTTGGTCGGTAAGGCGTGGGCTCACGTTGAGGAGGAGTTTGTGAGAATTACCGGAACTACATCAATTGAGTGAAGTTGAGATAGAGCGCGCGTCTTCAACGACAGAAACCATGGCCGGCCATGGGTCGTTTAAGGAATCCGAAGCTCACCGAGATAGCTGGTATACAGTGTTTTGCTCGTCATCTCACTCGCTAGTTTGATTTGTAACGCTGAGGCGGGGGTATGACAAGAGTGTGCCGCTGCTAACCCATTCTACGCGATGTCACCGTGAGTCACTAGTGTTGCACCGCAACAAGTATAAGAAGGCATAACAATACGCGCCGCCATATTAATTACAATATTATATTACAATATATTTAAGATATCACTATTAAAAATGTCAAAGCAAGATTTCCAAGACCAATTGCCCAAGGAGGTCCTCGATGTCATCCCTGACACCGATGTCTGCCTGTCAGCGCTAAAACTGGCACTAGATGCCCTCTCCAAACCCATTCTCAACCACAGTCTACGAGTGTATCTCCTAGCCAAATGGCTTGCAGAAAAGGAAGGCGGCGAGTGGGCGCGGCCATCTCGTCTGCCTCTCGTCTTTGTTGCTACCGTCTGCCATGATTTCGGAGCCAGCGACCTGTACAACGGCAAGCAGCGTTTCGAAGTCGAGGGCGCCGACGCAGCCAAGGCCCATCTCCTCTCCCACGGGACTTCAGAGTGCGACAGCCACGACGTGTGGATCGCGATTGCGCTGCACACGAGCCGCGGGATAGCCGAGCGCATCAGCTCGCTCTCCCGGCTGGTGCGGTTCGCCGTCAAGGCCGACTTTTCGCGCCAGTTCAGCCAGGAGCTCGGCGCGCAGGACTACGGCACCCACATCGAAGAGCTTCTCCCGAGACTGTGCATCGAAAAGGCCCTCGGCGATGCCGTTGTCAAGCAGGCGGCCAAGATCCCCCAGGAAATCAACAGCATGACCTGGGCGGACTCGGAGAAGCACCCCAAGGCGAGCTGGCCGGGCATTTTGCTTCGGGCGCATCTCGAGAACCCGGACCATGACGGGGTTAACCCGGCATTCTAGGCCTTTACAGCACCAGTAGGTGGCCAGGCTGGTGTTGATGGGTGATGTGAATGATCACTCATCAGCGGGAGTGGTCACTAGGAGCGGCCTCGTCTGTAGCGTCAGCCCAGGCCAGCTAAGGCTGAGGAAGGCTAGCCAGCCTGATATTTCAGCCTTGAGCCCCGGGATGTGGGAGACAGTCAAGCCACTTTGCCAAACCAGCTGGGTGTCACTGAATACAACCCACAAAGCACGACGGGAGCTTAACTAGCTGCCGTGTGTTGGCACTGTTGCACAGCATAAGTAAGATCCGACGATCAATCTGACGCGCGTCACATCTCGTGGGAGTGGGCGTCATATGCATGCAGTGTAGATGACTGTGTACTTCTTGGCACTTGGCGCACCACCTGCACTAGAGGATGGACGGTACATTAAAAGTGGACAGCTTCCTATTGATAATTGGTTTGAACGAATACAATGATTTGTCGGATAGTATGCTCGTATTGTGCGTCATGTTGCAGCGTTACATCATTGCCCCCTTGGCCCAGCTAGTGTATAAGTACTGAACTTCTGCAACTACGCAGTAGGATCCAGCAGCCAGGCCTATGCTTACATGAATAAGGAAGTAATATCTCTAGCTCATTTCGAAGAATAGAAATCTTGCCCGGCTGACCTGCAGCCTCAAGTCTACCCACAGGTTGGTTTGCGCCAAGTGCGGCCCGCATGGACAGTGTAACTCAGCAACAAAGTCCCAGGACAAGCCAATTATGCCTTTCAATAATCTAAAAGACTGTTCTCATCATAGGATCAATCTATTTTTGCGGCTCGGCGCACTTGCCATTCGTGCAAGTAAGGTTATCGGCACAATCTTGCGCAACCGAACAGGTAGCTCCTATAAGAGAAGAAAAAGTCAGCTTGATCACCACAACTCCTTCACCCGGGGGTGTATTCCCGTACCTTTGCAGTGGCCAGGCCATGAGCATGTTTCCTGACCGTCTCCGCTGTCACCATCATCGCCGCTTGGAGGGGCGCCATAGTTGGTACCGTTTCCCGCACCAGTGCCGCCAACACGTTGGATGAGTTTATCACCCGTCGCAACAAGGCTCTTATGAAAGTCATCGAAGCAGCTGGCATCCCAGTCCGCGCCGTCCTGGCCAGGAACTGCATCGGAACCAGTGAAGGCAATATAAAGAACATCATCGACATCATGGCTCGACCCGTTTTCATCTCCTGACGACATCTTTTTACCATAGCATGCCGTGGCCAAGGACAAGGATGCCTCCCCAACTCTAGCCTGGTGACCGTCGTCTCCATTGGTATCGCCCCAGATGCCATAAAACTAAACCGTTGCTATGAGAAGAGTGTCTACCAGAGCGTGTGGGTGGAGAAGTTGTCAACTTACCATCTTGTTTCCACAGATGACAGCCATTACACTTGCTTTTTCAACACCATACTCGCGTGGGTCAAACGTGTTCCAATCGCCGGAGCCAGAGTTACCAAATACGATGTAAGAGTGTACATGTGGGTTCAGGTCGTTCACTTCACAACTGTACCCCTCGATGATGGATTTGACGCTTGTTTCTGGCAGAGTTGTGGTCTGGTTACCGCATCTTCCGTCGTCCTGGGGACCTCCTTGTTCGCCATCGCAATCGACATCCATATTCGTAAAAGATCCTCCCGTCCCCTGCAGAAAAACCACTCCATAGTCTTCAAGATGATCACCGCAGTATGATGTTCCTGGCCAAGTTCAGTAAGTGCTCTATTTGACCGCGTATCGTGCTCAAACGTACTGCCGTTGTCAAACTGTGAGTTGTAGAACCCGCTGGCAAGCTTTTTTGAACATTGCTCTCTCGCCTTGACCTTGTTGTAAAACGTTCTGATGTTGTCGGGAACCTGTAGAGCAAACGTGGTCGAAATAAACAGCAGCGAAAGGGCGTGAAGAGAATGCATTGCGAAAGAGCGACTATAGTGAGCGACAAATAATTGCACAAAACAAAATCTACAAATAAAAATAACAAGGAAATCTATCAACACGAGCGCCTCTAGCAGTTCACTATCAAAAGAAGCAGAATGCCGGTCTTGCAGTTGCGAGAAAACACCTCTTTAAGGTCTGGCGGATTCGGTCCAGGTCCGATGGGCCAAGTGGCGAGCTCACCAACAGTTGTGCTCCGTCTTGGCATCCCCTAAGTCAAACAATAAGCTTGAAGAGGCTGAAACTGATCCCCGCCGTTGGCTCTCAGGGCTTTCACTCAAGATCCAAAAACATCTCCCGACAAGCAAGCCATCAGTTGCACATGGTAGGCCCGTTCAGAATCGCCGCTGTCGAGACACATGTGTTTTTTTTCAATTATATAGCTATGGGTTCTCCCATTGTAATCAATCTCTCCTGGGTGACTTTGGATCTTTGACGTTTCGGCCAGACCACCTCAGCCGCTTTGTTTGAAGGAGCCGTTGGTTGGTTGGTAGGCGCATTCCGTGGTTTCATACCCCAGCACAACTAGCCCAGAATTATTGGTGCACGAAGGACCAACACTAAGTGTCGTTTTTCCCAGGCGCTTAGATATCTTTCTCAGTTAGTAATACTGCAATTTGCATTTTTACAGGAGAAAAAACACTGCTTGTCTGAGGTAGTAGACGGCTGGCGCATGTCCCAACGCACAATTGGCTCAATGATGAATCGCCTAGGACACGGCCGAAGCCGCCAGTAATCAGGTGCATTGGGCGCTAGGTTTAAACGCCCGCATGCCCAATCGCCTTGCATTTCGAAGTGCATAGGGGGGCCCCTTTTCTGTGACGGCCCTTGCGCCGCCACTCAGATGTCCGGTGTAACCGCCGGCGTGGGGAAGTCAAGCTCACAACGCCATCTCGCAACAAACAAGAATATGAAGAATTAATTGATTACGACATTATATTCATAGTTCGTTCCAATGCCCCTGAAGTAATGGTGATCATGATAAAGATGTTGCTCTCATCGCGGTCGCTGATCATGACCATGACATCATAGCAACGTCGGTATGAAACACGCACTGACAATACGAGATGCAGGAATAGCCCTTCAAAAAAGACCATTCCTTAGGCTATAAATAAATATTCTTCAGGGTCCTAGCAATTCGAATCGGCGAGCTATGAAACAGATGAGGTCAGTGAGTGCCCGTGGGTCGACTCAAGCTACAAACAAGTTGGAACGTCACGATGGCCACAACTATCGTATGCACAGGGCAGCCTACTCAGTTGATCAAATTCCACTGTACCGTTATTTTTGTGCGTCATGCTGTAGTTTAGGCTGTGTCGAAAGAAAGTATTGACAAGTTACGGTCTGTGGTAGCTGAGCCACCATAGCTGCTCACCTACCCTACTTAGCAACACGCTGAAACCACTATGAACACGACAGCCCTTTGAACATGGCGACAAATTCCCGATCATCCAGACACATACGACCATAGGTGCTAGAGAGCTCGGGGTCCCGTCCGCTCCCCCCATAGATAAGCTAGCAACCGGCGGATTAGTAATTGGGTCGGTGATGACTAGCGAATCCCCGCTGTTGTATGTTTCTTTTTTGGAACCTTCGTAGCCTTCTTCTTTTTTTCTTCCATGATTTTGTTGAATCGATCGAATCTCACTGCGGGTACAGTAGTGCCGAACAGGAACCACATCAAACCTAGATGGATTCACCCCTTGCATTTTGCAAAAAAAAAGTGTCAGAGTTTATTTGATGCCTTCTTCTCTCCACTCTTCCCCTAGAGGTAATGATCGCACGTTAATCTTGGAGTGAAAAACTTGAAACAGTGGCACAGTATGGGGAATGTTGTGTTGTAAGATAATTTGAAGCTATAACATGAAAATCTAGTTCGCCCGATCATTTCAACAAGCAAGCCCACTTGGAACATGTTGACTCACTTTTTTCAATCTGGTAAACTCTCAGTGTCGCAGCAGTCTCCTTCAATTTTACTGTTCATTGTGGATTGTTAATGAACCAACTATGATGGCCAAGATATTAGTCAAGTTTCATGGCCTGTTTACTCTCACAGCTTAGGAGCAACTTGCTACGCCGTGGTATAATCATGAGATCTTTCCTTCTTTGTAATCATATGTGACACATATTGCAGTTTTTGGTTAGGAAATTTACCTCCACTGTTATCCGAAGACTTAGTGGATGGGGTGCCACTGGTCCACGAAAGGCAGGTAGAAACCCGATAGTTGTCTTCGCTGGATCTTCTGCAAATCACGGAACCCATATGCATGGAAAAACTATAATATGGCAAGAGCGGATTCCGAATACGACATTACTTGACAAGTACAGGGTTGAATGGAAGGAAGTGGAGTCGCATGTTTTGTACGTGGGAGGCTGTAGGGTAGGTCACCGGGCATTTCAAAATTTGTCCTTGGCAACGGATGGAAATTACAACACTTGGCTAGAAGGAGGCAATTGTCGCCTGTTTCTCCCGACGAGCCTGCGTGATTCCGGAGTGGATCTTCCATGCCGCAAGCGGTAATTCGGGTGAATGCGTGGCGGCATTCAGGTCTTGTCGGCGGCAAGGAACAGCGTTCATCCAGTTCACGAACCAACCCCCATACCGAAGATTAAGGGTCCAGCGTTTGAAAATCTAGACATCTCCATAGTCGAAGAGACAAGGACTTGGCCTGGATGCTTCGGAATGTAAATTTTCACGCCCTCATGTTTCCGTTCCTTCTGGGCTACTTCCCGCGCGAGTGGGACCACCAAAACCGCCGATCGTGAAGAAGTTTTGATCGCAGCAAGTTCCATTGGGGAGGAAAGTCCGAAATATCACCTTGTGTTTGGACGTTAGCCGGGGATCCAGACATGGGCATCGGGGTCAGAGAGCAGATGCGCGGAGGCTGGTCGCACGACTGCCTGCCCTTTCTTGACAACGGAGCCTCCATGTAAACTGGGATGTGCTGGCCGTGTGTTTGTTCTAGACGGAGTCCAAGATGGGGCCGTTCACGATGGTACAGGCGGTACACGGAGGTACATCGCCATCGTGAACGAGACGATGCTTCTTTCGGGGTAGTGAGTGGACTCTGGACCCTGGATTTTTTATTTTATTTCCTCATGGTCCGTGAGGTGAAGTGAAGGGCGGACGGTTTTTTTCCATACGATGAGGCTGTTAAGATGCCAACGGGGCCCGTGAACTGTGGGTAAAGCGGGTGGCTAGTGTCGAAACAGAGGCTAATTAGCCGGAGAAGTGAAGGAAATTTTCTTCACTATGACGCAGTGCCGGGAGCAGTGTCGCAGCGAGGTGGAGGAAGTGCCGGCGTGAAACCACGCGACAAGGCCCGGAAAGGTCCACTTGGAGTCGGGATGACACAGGGAAAATAGATTCGCCGCACAAGCCAACTGAGTTCAGACTGCATGCAGCAGTCGTCGTCCGAATCGACGCCCTGCTTTTCGTAAGCAATTTTGCACTGACGGCCAATTGTCAGGCCACTCGGCCACGAACCATCACCCACTTTCGCCAAGCGTCGCCTCTTTGCTCTGTCCTCTTCCCTCACTTCGGTGGTCCCGGTCCATGCTCTTGGCGACGACTTCGTCCCTTCATCTCAATCCCGCGCAACGCAACGCAACAACAAACCCTCGAGCACCCGCCTCGTCCGGTCCCCGTTCTTCAGCCTCGCACACCCCCCGACCAGCCCCCCTCCCCCTCCGAACCGGCCCGCCGACAGCCCGCCCGGCGCACCCCTCCGGAGACCGACAATTGCCAATTGACCCCGTCCCGCATCACCCCACGGCCACATCCGAGTGACCCGCCAAGATGCCGACCTTTCAGAGCAACAAGTTCCGCTCCGCGGCCGACATGAACTCGATCGGCATGCGCTACCGTCGTGTCATGAAGAGGCATCCCTTCCTCATGTTCGGCCTGCCCTTCCTGTCCGTCATCATCGCTGGATCCTTCGTCCTCACACCCGCCACCGCGATCCGGTACGAGCGCTACGACCGCAAAGTCCGCCAAATGACAAAGGATGAGGAGCTCAATGTCAGACGAGCTCCCAGGAAGGTGGATATGAAGGAGGAGTATTATGTACGTCACTTTCTTCTTTTCTTTTTTTCCCTTTTTTTTCTGTTCACCCTTTTCGGAGTGCATCTATCAGTCAGCGAGCTCGATCTCGATCCCCCGGGAGCACTCTCTCCGGGCCCGCGAGACTCACAGACGGCAACTTGCATCTGCATGATGGAACTTGACACAGAGGCTGACACTGCCACAAACAGCGGCTGGCTGGAAAGGATCTGGACAATTGGGAGCAGAAACGTGTGAAACGCCTGGCTGGTGAGAATGATGGTATTCTGGAATAGATCTCGATCGCCCGCAGGGACTATCAATAATCGATGACGATGCTATTCAAGGGGTCGCCAATCAGGGCACCCCACGCAACCAGCACCACTCAATACTGTCGCAGAAAGAAGCAAAGAGACACCGATAATTGGGAGTCATGCATTGGATTTGAAATTTCCGGGCGTTCTGGCGTGAATGGGCATTCGAGGCCGTGTTTCGTCCTTGATCAGCCCATCCAGGGCGCATCAAGGGATGGAGCGCGCAACCTTGCGGCCAGCGGGAGTGACTCTGAGCAAGCCTTGAGGTTGTGCGGGCGGTTTCGCGGGTGGCATCCGAGTCAATGATGAAATCGAGTGTGGATGGGGGACGGCCGAAGCGGCCATTTGGCCGGGCCGCAGCGCGCAGCCCAGGGAACTGGTGCATGGACAGGCACCCGAGTGTTTCAACACTCATGTACGATGAGTAACACTGATCGTCGCGTCAGCAGCTTGCGCAGCAAAGTAATAGTCTATCCCGCATTCCGAGAGACCCGTAACCTTGGCAGACAGTGTTTGACTTTGATGGCTCAAGGAATCATCATGATGGCATCGTCACGAATGGCCCCCTTGCGCGCGCAAGTGCGCCGCCGTTGATTGATAGCTTTGCATGTGTCCGAGTTTGGGTAGCAATGAGTTTAATTGGGAATGAAACAGCGTCGTAGTAGCTGCTGCTGCTGTTGCTTTGCGCCTTTGTACTAGTACCGCGTAAGCATTCGTATCGAGAGTTCACTCGTCAATGAGAATTCGTGAATACTTACGCAACGCCTAATCCGCCGTGAGAACCGTAGTCGTCTTGGCAATGATCGTCACCCCAGCAAGCCCAGCCCCGCAAAAAATCCCCAGTCGCTGTTGGGCGATCTCGTGAGGGAGTCAAAAGGCGTGCAACCTAGGCATACGGGCTGACGGGCCAAACTGCCATCATATCATTCATAGCAGTTCAGAGTTGGTCGCGAGACCCGCGTTAGCCCGAGGTCAAATGGTCAGGGTGACGCGCCACCAGCCGCCATGGAGGCGGGAGGAGATGACATTCGCGAACTCTCCGTGGCAGCCCCGCGGCGGCCGGCTGAGCGGGAGGGAACTGCACGGTTTAGCTCCAGGCGGTTCGTTCGGCGCAAACGCAGCCTAGCGCAGCGTTTCCCTCTGTTAGGCTTTGGGGACGGGAGGAGAGGCAGCAGAGAGAGAAGGGCGCAGGCAGCCTTTTCCTCGGTGGTTTGTCACCCACACCAACTGGCCGGCTCGAAAGCGCGAGCGCGCCGCACATTCGGATGTAGAGTTGACTTTCGGCCTCGGTTCCTGTTTGGCTCAGCTTCACCCGGTTGACTTTTTGAAACGACACACCCGAGGAAGGAATGGATCAGGAGGATCGATCATGGACGATCAATGCATCCTCGACGAGTGCGATGGTGTCCCGATTTGCAAACAAGAAACAGGAAACAGAGATCAGAGACCTGAGATCATAGGTCCCGGGTATCTTGGCCCCAGGCCCCTTTTTTCGCATACAATAGGCCAGAGCCTGCGTCATGCCCAGCATCCGTGACGTTGACGTGTTAAGTGGTTGTGGCAGTGGTGGTTAGAAACGATGTGAATCGCGCATGGGTTGTCGAGGGGTGATCCACAGGGGCTGGCCAATTGGAAGCAGCGGGTGCATCACCGGTGAAGAGGGAGGACCTTGGGGAAACTTGGAGAAAGAGGCGGCCACTGAGCGACGATCATGATTATCAAACAGGAGCGATGTGCGCATGCGTGTCTTGAGCCATGCTTACTCCAATGCTGTGTGTGGAGGGCGCAAGCAAGAAGTAACTCTCGGGATCCCAGCCATGATTGACAAGGTACAAGCGTGGTACAGGGCAAAGACAACGAGAGTACACTGCCCATCCATCCCATGCCATCCCATGCCATCCCATGCCATCCCATGCCCGTGGTGTTGTCTGTGGTGTGTGTAGGTTTTCCAAGGTTTCAACATGCAGAGAGAGGTGCCAGAAACCGGGCTGAGATGAACGTGCAAGACCTGGTCCCGAAGTCTTTCGGAGCCACGGGTCAGTGCATCCATCTCTTTGATTCATGGGTAGCCGGAATTGGGGGCCCGGCTCAGCCTGGCGAACACAAAAAAAAACCCAAATTAAAAAGAAAATAGACGGGTTGCATTCAATCAACGGGACGGACATGGCTCAGTCCAGCAGCGGCGCCCAAGCATACGAGGGACCAGGGTGGCGCAAACTCCCAAAAAGCATATTCCAAATTGGAGTCATATCAATTATTTGGGCTGACGCTGCACAGAGGCTCCGGGGCTTTGCCAAGCTTTCTTTTTTTTTCATCCTCTTGGCTGTTGGACGCAGCTGACAGGGAACGTCGTAGAGCCTAAAAGTTATTCGTTTCCGGAGAGCTGAGATTGCTGCCCTCTGTCTAGGGTGTCAAAAAATCTTCTCCATGAAGGACGGGGTAGCCCCCGGCTGCAGATGCTGCGGAGCCAAAAAGTCTCATCGATCCGAATTGGCGGATTTTTAGCTCGGCATCAGTCAGCTTGCATGGGTATGCCGATTTTGTTTTAATGATGAGAAATCATGTTAACATCATGATGATTGCCGAATGTCGACGATGTGCAGGACTGCCGGGGTTACAGCGGACCCAGCACCCGAGGTTCTGGGTATGTTGGGCGGCCGGGTCTCATCCTTCTCATTGCCGCAGAAGAAAAGTCAAACCCAAGGAGTTCGTTCCCAGCGATCCAGCTAGGCTCAGATGGCTGATGGCATCAAGCCCCCTTGTCCACTGCCTCGGAGACAGTGTTGCATGCGTAAAACAAGGGCCCAGTTACCAGCTGGATGGGATTTGAGGCTGGCTGATGGCTGGGAAGTGAGTCCATACCCATGACACGTTGGGCTCTGTTTTTTTCTTTTTGCTGGGGCCCAGGCTGTCGGAGACTCGGCAGCCTCACGCTATTGTTCGCTCAAGATGAGATTTTGCGATGCAGATGAGATTTCAGGAGGATCCATCCGGGGCCCGGTGGATGGGGCCCAAAAAAACAAAAACCCGGCAAAGGACCACTAAAAACAGAAGCAAAGAATGACACTTTACAATAAGAGACAGGGCGAGGTAGCATCCAAAAAAGAAACAAAAAAGCAAAATGCGATGCTGACTGCGTCCTGCGCCCCGTTCCCGGGGAGCTGGGTGATCTCGATTTCGATTTCCAATCATGGGGTCCCACCGCGAACACGACCGTGACGACGAACTGGGACTCGCTGCTGGGTCGGCGAGGAGCCAGGAGCCAGGAGGCTCGTCGACAAAGGCCGCAGGGCTGTTCTCGGCGGTGAATGGCTACCCATTCGGCGACCCGGCGCAGGCTTGGAGTTGACAGCAACGCCACGCCCGCAGCGCTGGGGCCAACGAGAGCCAACGGATGCCGTGCGAGCTAGGGATGGGGGGGGGAGGGGGAGGGCAGGGTGACGGATACCGGCATTACATTAGCAGCTGAAGACGGATGCACACACATCCGTGAGGCACGGAAAAATTCATTCATGGGTATGAAGCAAATCGAGATTATTACTATGTGCGGCTTGAGGCCGCTCGCGTCAGCTTGCTTGATTGCCCCTCTGGCCACCGTCCACTTCTGCCGTGACCTTGTGGCCCTCCGTGACCCTCCTACACGCCCCTCCCCTCCCCTCCGTCGCCGGTTACTAAACAACCGGACAGAGGCGGAGAGGGGCGGGGCGACGAACGGACTCGCGACTATGGGGACGGAGCGGGACGCAAGTGCTCACGATCTGGCGGTGAAAACGCTCTAGAGAACTAAGGCCTCACTACCGGGAGGGGGGAGGGGGGGAGGGGCAGCCTATCGCACCGCCGCCATAGGAAACCCTTAGCGAGCGAGCGGGCGATAAGGATGCCGTGCCTGACTATTGATGAGGGTTGAACCCCGCGGATAGCGCGATATAGCACTTTAAGGACGTGTGTACTCGGGTGATTAACACTGCGGGTTGTGGAATGCTGAGATTGGAGTGAGACCCGGTGTGGAGGAGCAGGAATGAGTGACAGCGCGCCGCAGCGAATGGGGACGGGAGGATCTGCGCGCACCTTTGGAGGGGCATAGAGAGCAACTGAGACATGGGCAGATGTTGACAGTAGCCCGTGCAGGCCAGCCCGCGTGAAGAGAGAGCCAACGTGCAAGCAGACATGTATGTGTAAGACAGAGAGCGGAGCCCCTCCTCTCCAAGACAGCCTCTTCTCGCCCATGTGCGCCAGGCGTTCCTCCGGACGGGAGAGCAATACACGGCAGACAGTGCTGTCTGTACGTGGCTGCCCATTGCTAGCTGCTGTGTGTAATTACCGTGCTGTAGCGTCCTGCGCGGCTGTCTCTCTCTGCCTCTGGAGGGGGGGATCCGGCACGAGTGGTTGCAGCTGTCAGAGAGGTCCAGAATGCGTCTGGCGGCAGATGACCGGTGGTGTGGCATGGGGATAGTCTCATGCATGATGCAGGCCAGATTGACACCGCAGCTGCCACGGGCCCCTCCTCTCATGTACGTGATGGCGATGGCAGGCCTTAGGCTCGGGGTGATGCAGGTACAAGGGCCGCTCTAACGGGCCTCAAACATCAAACCGCAATTCAATTGATTGAGGCCACCCATCACCGCCTTTGCAGCATCAAGCTAGAGAGGCGAGAAGGGGGGCATGTCACTGCGCTCCTGCTGAGCTCTAGGATGCCTTTGTCCTAGCCCCAGGGCCACCGCCAGTATCGCCAACCACTCGACACATCGACACAGTCCTTTGTCGTATGCAAGGGCGAGATGCCGGGGGCCAAGAACCCAATCAGGGACCAGCTAGAGAACGCCACTCCGAAGCCCTCCCCCCCTCTTTTTTCGAGGTTCGGGATGACAGTGAGAGTGGCTTGAGAGGGAGTTGGTCACCCCCCCCTCTCACCGATTTTACAGTTGAGAAGAGAGGCGAGCTAAGGCATACGAAACCCCTAGCTGGCCTGTTTTGGACATGTATGCGAAGCACCTCACACATGCAGCGGCGCATCCCACACACACTGTTGAAAAAAAGGCATCACGAGGCTGCTAACCCCCCCCACACCGGACTTCCGAGTCAGGCTTGGCGGCCGCCACGGGTCGAGACAGGGCCAACAGAGGGTCAAGGTCAGATGGGCTTGCCCGAGCCGTGCGACGGAGCGTCGATGGTTCCGCCTTCGTCTGTGTTTTAGCATCGACGCAAGGGAGAGGAATGACGATAGGCCTTGCGACCAGAGTTTCGACGACGGGAAACAGAACAGGACGAATTAAGCTACAACGCGCCGTCTCGGCGAAGAAGGCGTCATGACATGGGCGGTGAGCAGCAGCTGCTGCTTCGATGCATTGAAGAACTGGAAATTGGAAACAGCCGGCTTCATTTCTGTCAGTTCGAGAATCGATCATGAGGATGCTGCTAGCTAGCTTCAGGCCCCAAGAAATGAAGCCGTTTTGTTCGCCGCATTCCCAGCTAGAAGCCATCCTCGTGCGGACTGAGAGAGAGAGAGAGAGAGAGAGGCGTACGAGTCGTCCCCCCGGGGGGCGTGTGTCTTGGTGTTGAGGCTGAGCCCAGGTGACGACGTTGAGACCCGGATTCAGGAACCAGGAACAAGGCCAGGAACGGGCGGCCGGCTATCGCCTCGAGTCCTACACACACACACACAAACACACAAGCACTCACATGCTGCGCGGCCAGAGGCTGACAGGGCACATGAGCAAGGCAAAACCTCTTAATTTTACCCTAGAGTCTCGAGTCCCGTGTATACCCGTGCCGTCCCCCAATAGAGTCACACTATTGACCGCACGAGGCAGATCAAGCATTGTGTCGCAGGACCTAGGTCCAGATGCATGATGTTTTGGAGATCTTTGTTTCGTTTTTCCCGTTTCGTTTTCCTCTTTAGGCAGTAAGGTGAGGCAAAAAAAAAACAAAAAAAAAGCTGAGCCTGTTCACTTTTTTTTTGACTTGCCCGCGCTACAACCGTTGGAAAATAAATGTCGACGAGACATGAAGCTAAGGTCGGGCAACACGAATTTTGACACAGAGAAAAACGAGGTAGCGGACTGGCAAATGATGCCCAATCAACCAAAACATGGACCTCGTTCCAGAATGCTCTCTCCCTTCCTTTCCCCGGAAAAACGCGGCAGTGGTAAGCTGGGAGAAATGCGACATGCACGCACTCAAGCTCACGCTCGCCGCTCATTCACGCTCGCTGCTGCCGCATTCACGTTTCCACTCAGTCAGACCCGTTGCGCCGTCCCCCTCACTCATGCCGAGCTAGTCTGTAGACACCTCATTCACCCGTAGCATCAACGTCATGGGGGGGGTTCTGGACCCGGGGCCTTGTCCAGGGCTAGCGAGTAGCTCCCCTCCTCCGCATTGCTTTTTTGCTCTACCCTGCTCGCTATTCGCCTACTCTTACTGCATTCCCCTAGCACTGCTACGGAGGGGGGACTATATTGCTTTTTCTTGCTGCCTCATCGCCTTCGCGATCAGCCCGCACATTGCAACAATCTATCCATTCTCCCCACAGCCTCCTTCTCATCCCCTGCCCTGTTCAATCTGGCGTGCCAGCGTGTACGGCGCAGGCGTGAACCAGCCCCAGGCACAGGGGTCAGGCATGTCCGATGGACGATTTCCAAGGCAAATGGCAATGTGAGGATTTGCAAAAAGCAGTTCCCGTGAATCCATGGCGGGCTGATTCGGGCCTGTCGAGACCAAAACCCGATTGTCGGGTCGGGCGGCGCACCGGGTTGCTGGGGGAGCAAATTGGCGAAAGGATGATGTGACTCCTCTTTTGGTAATCGAGTAATCGAAAAAAGAAGAATACGCATAAAAAATAAATTGTAATCTACTTGAATTGCTCAGGGTTGTACAGCTCACCAGGTCCGCGCGCCGAGTTAATTGGCCCTGTTTACAAAGCCAAGGCAGTTTGTAATGAATGTAGCAGTAGGACACACAGATAGGAACACAGCTTAGGCATGCACACACACATACACACACAATCACAGCAGGCACCCAAAAAAAAATGCAGGCACGGCAGCAGCACGGACGTTTCGTTCTCGGTTTCGCAGGGCCTCCCCCAGGACGTGAGGCCCTCTGCTGCAATCAAGAGCCGGTCCGGGAATCGGTTTTGTGGCGTTCGGAAAGTAGGAGGGGAGGGTGTAGTGCGGGTGGGTGTGGTGCAGCGTAGCGCAGTGGTGGCGCGGGCCAGCTTGGACGCCTCTCCGGAGTAAATGGGAAACAAAAAATGGGTGTGTGAGGGTTGGTGCACGGGAGCCAGGCACAAGAAGCAGTTCCCTGTTGGAGGGTTTGGAGAAGAGCCGAGGAGTCGGTGAAGGGGAACTAAGCACCGAGCACCAGACAGCGGCCGGAAAGTAAAGTGAGGAGATGGAGGAGGAGTATGAAAAGGAAAAATGTGTAAAAAAAGTAAAAGCTCTACGAACGGGCAAAGCGTTGCACAGAGAAACAGCGAGCGCGCGCACATGATGGGCACATGCACAGGCGCATGCTCGGAATTACGAGGACTTTACATCACGAACTCTGAATCCAAATGTCGGAGGACCGCAACGCCCGCAACTTGAAGGCTGCCAAAGAAAGACGCAAGAAAATTAATTCTTTTGCTCTACAGGTTTAATCGTGGTGGTGTGTAGGGCATTTGGTTTTTGTCAGCCCCCCCCCTCCTCGTCCTCCGCTGACAGGAGGCGTAGATCGGACAAGGAAAAGAAAAGGTCCCAAAAGGACGGAACTGGATGGTGTAGTGCGAGTTGGTTGAGTTGACAGCAGCCAAGGACTGCGCAGTACCACGCCGAGTACCTCGAGGTACTCGTCCGTGTCTCGAGGTGCAGCCAAGGACAGGCCAAGGGCTTGGGATCGGCGGGGCCCAGCAGTGAGCGTCCTGTCCTGGGGGAGTGCAGCAACAGGGGGTGTGGGCTTGGCTGGTGGGTGTGCCTGTGAGAGGTTCGTCGCCGCGCCGGAGGGTGAGCGTGCAGTGAAGAGGGACGAGTCCGTCTCCGTCCGGCGGAACTGTAAGAGAGAGAGTGCGTGAGAGTGAGCGTGCGAGAGCGCGCGGACCCGTAGAATCCCGGCCGTCATCAAATCCGTCCATCCCATCCCCCTCCCCTCCTTCCCACGCCCATGGAACCGTGGATACGGGACTGAGGCTGGCGAGAGCTGAGCTGAGATGAGGCGGGGGAGTTTCGTCTCTGTTGCTGCGCAAGTGGATAGAGCGTCGGTGGGTGCGAATGGCCTCATCTCGCGGCGGCCGATTGACACAATGCATCCCCAAATAATTCCTTTTGATTTTTTTTTTTTGCCTCCAGGCCCCCCGGATGGCAGCCTTCAGCTGCTCGCCAGAGAGGCAGCGGTACGTCACTCGCGTACCTTGGAGCTAGCGGCCAAGCCAGCAGGGATCGCCTGTGAGTGATGTGTGGGTGGGGATACGACCACAGTAGCCTGGCAGGGGTGTGTCAAAGTGTCTGAGCCCAAAGGCCGCCCCGCCCACACCCACACTCACACCGATACCCTGTCCCTTCCATGCCAGTGACCAGGGCTATGCCATGTAAGGCTCGCTCTTCGGTTCTGACGGTCAGTGACGTCCACCGTTGCCTCTGCCTTTGGCCCTTTTATTTATAGACTTGGGATGCCCCGATACCTTCACTTGTTCTACCAGACCACATCAGCAGCCTACTACTCTAGATAAAAGCTTGGGTTGATCCCATCTACAGCCTATTAACTAATACTCAACCACCACTTGCTTATTACTCCTGCATCCCGCACTCGCCTGTACGCTCTCACTCGACGTATAAGCCAACCATCACCCACCACCACAACCACCACATCGATTCGAACATCCACCACAACCAACACACCAACCGCCGCGATGCATATCCTCAACCACGGTTTCGGCCAGCGACGCAAGTCCTCTCACAACCGCCCCCGCGACCTCCAGATCCGAAAGATCTCCTTCTCTGGCTCTTCTCTCTCCTCCGGCTGCTCTCTCTCCTCTTCGACCTCATCTACTCCCGTCGCCACTCCCGCTCGAACTCCCACAACAGCCTCCTCAAGACCCGACATGGACCCTCTACATCTTCACCCTAGCTTCCATGCTCCTCCCAGGCTATTCGACCGCCCTTACAAGGACACCACCACGGTGCCCGTTTTCTGCGACCACGAGGATGAGGAGAGCGTCATTATCGAGGAGGAGATGGAGCTGCCCACAGAGAAGCCCCTCCCTCCCGTGCCGGAGACCCAACAGGAGGCACCCGACTACTTCTTCGGTGCCGTCCTAGAAACCCGCCCCTCCATGCCCAAGTCTCGCTGGTCCGAGTCTACCATCCAGACTCTCGACATCGAGATTACCCAGGACGAGGACGACTCTTCTGATGAGGACGAGGAGGACACTGACTCCGACTCGGAAGAGGACGAAGACGTTCTCACCATGCGACGATCATCTCGCCGCGCTGCCGCCCTACAAACACTTAGCCTCAACATTACTTATAACCGACCCGGAGCTCCTCAGCGACCTCCCATGCGATCTCTCGACTCCGTCGACAACTATATCCGCCGCGGAGGCTGGAAGCGACGAGGCATCGTCTTCCACTCCGAGGATGTCGGCGGCACTCCTGCCGAGCGCGCCAGCTTCTAAACACGAAGCAATCTATAACCAACACACCTCACCACTCTCCTACTTCTACTTTCTTACTACTTCATCAACCACACAAACACATCAACACACTATCTCATTTAACTCCTCTTTTGTTTTATTACACATTTAGCATGCCTTATGATTTCTTCGATACCCATATCTTTTCTTCATTTCTCATCTCTCCTTAACCTGCATTGTTAACACCACATCAATTGGCATTTATGGGATATGGATTTGGACTGTATTGGGAACTTTTCTATTGATACCTGTGATACTCCCCCCGACTACGGGAAACTTGGATTTTCTTTTACTCTTTTTTCCTAAGCTTGGAGTTGGATGTCTCGGGATTGAGACTTGGGCAAACATGGTTTTTTTTTCTTTATTACGAAAAAGCGGTTAGAATGGGTTATGTCTTATGGACTCATGTCTGGGATTGTACTACCTCGCTATCACTTCTGCCTCTACTGGCAATTTTCTCTCTATCTATCTAGCCACAAATTTTAATGACAATAATGGTCAGCATACACACACACAAAAAACAAACCTTGCCATTTGCCGCCGTGTTTACATGTTCTTTGCCCACTTTTCCAGTGCTTTGTCGCCATCTCCACCCATGCGCATCTGCAGCCTCATCTGGTGTTGTTTCGAATCCTTCTCTCCCCACAGAGCAGCAGCCCAGCCTCTCAGCGGCCCACTTTGTCAGCCTCCATCCACCTCATCTCGACCGCGCCGCAAACCAACCATGTTTCTTTTTTCCCCAGTTGCCCAGATTGCCATGATAATGCGAAACGCACTACTTGGCCAACAAAAAGAAAAGCAATTATGCCAATGGGTCTTTTTTTTTTCGTCCCCATCCCCGTTTGTTGGTGCCAGATCAGCGGGGTCCACCCCGGTATGACCGACCCGTGCTCGTTTTTTTCGCGAACAACTCAGCCCAACAAACCTCGCCGGGAACCCTGGTCCCTGAACAAAGCTGTTTATTTTTTTATTGATGTGTGGTTTTTTTTGGGCACATCAAACAATTAGTGAACCCCAAGCTCCAGATTAAACCCTATGCCCCAAGCTTTTTTTAAAACCAATTATTCTAATTGTGCTTCATTAAATTCCGTGAACGAGCTAGAACAATATGGAAGGCCAAGTGAAGGGGTCCAGGCACCCGTTGCCGAAATAAAGACGAGTTATGCTCGATCCTGCCACGATTGCGAACGGGCGCTTACACCAACACTCAACACACCCACACCCCAGTTGTTTTTTTCTTACTTGCCTTACCTTGCCTTGCTTCCCTTGCTTGCTTGGCGGGCGCTCGAGGACACGACACCCTGCAAACACTTCCCCGAGGGTTGAAACGCTAAGGGAAAAAAAAGCGAAAGCATGCGACCATTACCGCTGACTCATAGGGCGTTGCCCTGGAGGGAGAATTGTAAGACGTAACGTCCCGTCCCGGAGATGAGAAAGAGGCTTGGAGGGCTTGGAGGCTTGGAGTGGTGAATAGTGTACCGCCTCGCTGCCTGGTGGCTTCGGACGAGGCTGAGGGGCATGTGAACGAACGTTGGAAAAAAAAAAAACCGCCATGGCCGAAATTATTGATGATGCAAGGGCGTTCGCTGGTCTCGCGTGACGGCCTTCGCCGCGTGACAGCGAGCAGCGAGACAAACGATGACATATGTCCATGTTCCCTTCTCCTCCACCTTCCCCATGTCTGGGCGGGACGACAAGTCCGCGCTGCCCTTCTTTGTTTTTTCTTTCTCCGAGGAGGGGCGTGCACTTGTTTGCGCTTGTGTTATGTTTTTTTTCCACCACTTCGTTGTTGACTGGTGTCCTTGCCCCGGGCCCCTGGCGATCCACGTGGGACTCTCTTCGGCGACGGCTAGCAAGAAACACTAGACCCCGAGGCCAGGCACAGGGGGAGGCGAGGAATGACCTCACACCTGACCCGCTGGAATGTGGCAAACGTGGGAGATAGAGCGGAGGAGGGGAGGGCTAAGGGTCCTTGCTGTCTCGCTTTTTTGTTGTGATGACGATTGCGCGCTCGTGCGTGCGAGTGAGTGTGAGTGGTTTTGTCTTCGTCTGAAGCTGGGCGTGTGTGTCAGGGCGAGGCGTGCCAAGGTGAGAGGTGTGTGTGTGTGTCATCGTCCTTCTCTCCGTGGCAGCCGGTAAGCCGTGTCATTCCCATGGCCATTCCCATATCTGCCAATGCCCGAAGGGAGATGCCCGAGTCCAAGGGACCCTGCGGACTTTGGGGTCGGTCTCCGCGGGGCGGCCTTGGGGCTCTTGATTGAGGCTCATGTCAGCATTCCGCTAGTGTCTCACGGAGCAGGGACGACTTGTCGCGGGATAGAGACAAAAGCAGCACAGAACAGGACGAACAAGCGAACGAGGACCCCTGGCAGCGGAAGCCTGGGGGTGATCTGAGGTGGGCTAGCCGAAAATAGTGTTGCAGAAGGATGGCGCTAGCACTGCCTTTTGGGCGTCGTATTGTAGTCATTTCCCGTCTACATTGCCAGATACGAAATGCCATGCCCTGGCTCAGCTCAGCCCAGCCAGTCTGCCGGGATCGAGTTGGCGCCCTCCCTTCGAGAAACTGGACGAAAGCATGCACGTCCCGCCGCCCAAGCGAGGGCGCGCGTATCTTTGGCCAGATGAGATTCATTCGGGGGTGTGTGTGTGGTGGTGGTGCATCGTCGCTTCATCTCCCCACCATCTTGGCACATGCCCCCCAAGGACTTTGTGCCTGGCGATGGTGGGCGCATACGTGTATGTAATTCCCAAAGTCCTGCTGTGGCGAAACTCTGCGTTTCATGCATGCCGTCGATCCCGTACCTTGGGGTGTGACACACACACAGAGTACATACGTCGCCTTTTTCGTCTCGTTTCTCCCAGGACGCCGCACATTGCGTTTGCCGAATTCCGAAGGTTTATACTCGAAACGGCGCGAGGAAGCTATTCCCGGCACCCTCAAACGTGTCTCTTTTCCACTGTGAGAGCTGCCTCCAGGGCCCACCCCTGGTGGATTCAAACTTCTGCACCCCAGACGACACTAATCTTTTTGACAGCCCGACATCGGCGGGGAGGCAAGGGCCCAGCATTCCCTCAGGGCACCTCGGAAACAACCAGCGTATAGCTCGATCGTCTGATTTTCGGACTGCGCTCGCGGCCCGGCAAGGTTTGTCGGTTCTCGGGCAGCGTCGCCGCCCTTGCTTGATCGGGCTGAAGGCAAATTTTGTCTTTTTTCGGGTTCTGCGTCGGGTGCGATGCGAACCCGGAAAATTACCCAACATGGCCGGGCGGACAGTGATGTTGCGAACAGTGAAGTTGGTAAAGAGATGAAGTTGGTGGTGATAGACTGCTTACGTATATCGACGTAGATTGGGTTGATTGGATAACACTGAGTGTCTTTCCGTCGAGAGCCAATCATTTCAAAATCACAATTCCCTATTCTGTACAGGCTGCATCTGCGCTTTGACCGAAATGCGCTGCATTGTCTTTTCGTCTAGCCTATCACATTTAACCACCATCTACAGTGAGATCATGTACTTCTCACCAGGACCAATGAAGCGAATGATAGAACAGCCACGTCGATTAGCTTGTATTGACATCCTCTCACCATTATAAGATGAGAAAATTTCCTCTGATGCACCATCCTCTCCATTTCCTGGCGAGTCCTGATTTTACATTTTTCTACAACCACCTACGTATTGCCTTCGTCGCCATGTCGCTCTCAAACCGTACGGGACAAGTCGTATCGGCCACTTCCCAAGGCCCTAGTCATGAAGAATGGGCAAAACACCGCGCTGTAATCACAAAGCTCTATCTGCGAAAGGAGATGCCGCTGGCAGAGCTGGTTGATGTTATGGCTCGGGAGCATAATTTTAAGGCGAAGTAAGTAAAACCAGCCTGTGTAGCTTTACCTAACTGACCACGACCCGGTTCCAGCGCGAGAATGTTCAAACTACGCTTCAAAACATGGAAACTGGATCGAAATCTTCGTCCCGACGAAGTGCTGGCCATGGCCCGGGTCGAAACTCGGCGAAAAACACTCGGGTCCGGCTCAGACTTTTGGAGACATGGCCGACCCGTGACTGCAGGGAAACTTGAGCGATATCTTCGAGATCATCCTCATGTGGCTACACAGTTAAAGAAATTTGTTCCACAGGATGTATTGATGAAGGGCCATATTGAGGCATTGTTGCCTCCTCATATCGTGGTTCTGACGCCTTCCCCATCGCTTGTGTTTGACAAGAACCTCCATTCACTCGAAGACCTGCTGGGTTCACTGTCATTCTATCTTAACAACGAATTTACTCTTACGGGAAGGTTGTTTGAACGCGACCCGAGTTTATTCTTCCCGGATTTAAGCATGCATGATATAACGATTGCGTGCGAGGATATCGTTCTTCCCACCAGAGCTACAAATTCTCTATTATTGAATGCCTTCGACTTACTTCACGGAGCACTCATGAAAGGTGGCATAGCACCATTATTTACGATTGTGAAGAATTATTTGGACATAAAAGAACGTCGCCCGGAGATGGCGATGTTGTGGTTGAATCAGGCACGAGACGTATGCGCCATCATCAAAGGCTTCGACCACCCGTTGTCAGTAGCAACGCGCACAATTGTCAACTCAGCAGGCAGAGTTGAAGAATTACATATATTACAAGCCCTAATGGATGTTACGTTCGACAAATTCGCAGATTTCTTCGGGCAAGAATACAAACTTATGCTCATGTTTGACATCATTGTTGTGAGTTTCATGAGGGGTTTGAGCATTTCTCAAGATAGCATGGATTACAAAATAAGGGCACGAGTGAAGGATTGTGTGAAGAAGCTGGATACATCACAACTAACCGATTTCGAGATTACCTCTGTTGTTGCTCTTCTTCAGCTAAGCCCTCGGATGCAGCAAGAATTTGGGGCGTGTTGGCTGGAGCGTTGTCAATGGCAGAGATATGCTTCTCACCATTATTCGACGACTGTACTGATCGCTGAAATTTACATGGAGCTAGGAGATCTCGAAAACTCCATCATGGCCCTCTCTTTATCACTTAATGCTCTCCAGAACGCCTGGGTTCAGAGGCAAAGTCTATTTGGTGATGCCGCCGAACTCAGTCTATTAAGATGCATTGCTTTTCTCCTGGATGCCGTCACTCAGAATTTCAATGAAAACGATAACATACGTGATTTGAGAGCGTCCTGTGAGGACTTTTTGAAACAGGTTCGAAATTGGTACGAGCAGAACGATTTAATAAACTGAGCTGGTTTTTGCTTTCAATTTTGTCGAAGTCTATTTTTTGCTCTAGTGTTTGTGTATAAGAATGATTACCTAGGGCTTGAGTTGTGGTTAGAAGAGACAAAATGTATTGATGCAAACACGCGAATGCCTTTCAACTGAGTCTCATATTCTTTAGGCCAAGGACTTCGGTAGCTCATACTATCCTGTACTCAGGATACCGCATAAGTCAGCCACATATTTTAAAGGCTATAAAAATGGTAGAATTTTTCAGTAAGCAGTTTGCTGTTAGATGCGGCTGGCCAGATTACTTAAGCGGGTGTCAGCTTTTGGGATAGTTTATATCTAGAGATTTATTGTCGGACGGCAACTACCTAGGGAGCTTTACTTCAAGTTCTCATCTTCAAAGCTGCTGCAACGAAATCAAATGGTAATCTAAAAGGAATTCTAGAACGCGCTCACATTTTCGGGAGAGAAGCATTTTCGAGAGGATTGGGGTGAGAGAGGATAGCAGAATTCTAGACTGTTGTAGCATGACCGATGATATATGACCTGAGAGTATAAAAGATGATTTTACATATGATTATAAACATGTTTTTGCTTTCTTTAGACGTTTTTAATGAGAAACGCTCCTCTCACCAAAGACTTTGAGCGTTCAATAACACCCCGAAGCCTGGGCCTTGGAGAATTCTTGAGTCGCGTCGTAGCCGCCGCAGCAGTGATTGGCGCTTATTCTGAGGTGTCAGAAGAGAAATGGAACTCCGTTGATGATAGCTAGCATGTAGCCAAGGCAGCCTTCGGCCAAGTCGACCCAGACAGAGCATGGGTCCGTCTCTGCACAACTTGCAAATATGAGAAGCCTAATTAATCCTCGATTATAATAGATCCTGTCAGCATCTAAAAATAAATACACTCTGAATAGATATCTGCGTTCATGTCTCGTTTTATTGATTACTCCTATGCATCCCACGCCTAGAACAGAAATTGATCATCGATTGAAATTCGCGTTGGGGTCTCGGCAAGGGGTGCGGCGCATTTAGCGAATCCTTCAGCAATCCTTTGGGCATGAGATTTGGGAAGAAAGAATGGGAGAGAATTATGATTTAAATATATTGAGAGGGATTTATTAAGGATAATTTTGAGAAGAGAGAAGACATGATATCGTGTTTGTTGCTTGTCCCAATGCAAAACTTGTCTTTCATCGTGGATGAGGCCCTGGTTCCGCTAGCTGCGCTCCACGTCGCAATAGCGTAGTTACTGGAGCTAGCAGCCACTGTAACCAGTGATTCCCTTGCTAAGCCAGGGCGTTCAAGCAGTTTTCACATCCTCCTTGGCCCCAAACCACCACCTGTAGCCGGCCTTGATCCAAACCCAAGTCTCAATTGTGCCGAAAATGCCAACAATGACGTAGACGAGCGTTTTCATGTTCTTGCTGAGGCCAAGTCCATCAAGGCTGAAGGCAGGTATTTCGGGGTTGTTGCTGTTGTTGCTGTCTGACTGCTGAGAGGTCTTCTGTTTCTGCTGGAGCAGCGCAGAGCGCGAAGAGAAGTGTCTTGTCCTTGGGGAGCTGAGAAGCACGCACGTGGCGATGTGGTTCCTCATTTGTGCGCGAGGAAATTGGTTGCGGGCGACGACGGTAGCAATCGCAACACCGCGGCGCAAGAGATATGGTTGGAGTGACGACATTGCCAATTTGCGAGTTGCTCGTCTTTTTTCGTGTCCTGTGGTGAGTCTGGAGAGTTCTCTCAGGCACTTAAAATGAGCAACATGTAAGCCCCTTGCTCGACCAACACAGGCTTTGTGAAGCCACACGGTGGCTTGATTGGCTCAGCACAAGGTGCGGCTGAGAACATGTGTCATTCACCACACGAGCCACGCGCATGGCTTTGACAGTCTCGCCATTACTCTTCAATCCCATTTGAACGAGATGAGAATGGCTATGGCCTAAGAAAAGCAACGGAAGAGCAACATCGAGTTCTTAACCAACCATGCCCATTTGTTATAGACTCAAGGCCGCTCTACACAGCACAACTAAACCAATCCTACGCCTTTTTATCAACTCCATCGCTTCCGACTGCGCGACAAAATAGGCCAGTGCCTTTTAATTGCAATATTGTTTAAACCTTGGTTGAATCATGATGGTTTTTGCATGTTTAGTTGATGATGCATTTGTTTTCCCTTTTTGATTCAGCAAACCCTGTTGGGTAGGAAACATGTGCCTGCACCTCGTCCTCGTTCAGATTATCCAAGCACGATTTTCTCAAAATCAGCGTTCTGAGAGGGTCGCGAGCACCCCGCCGTGATCGAGGCGAATATCCTTTTCTACTTGACTGTTACTGCGCGCGCAGCAAGCTTGAAGTCCCGTTATAGGCGGCATTCGGCATTGCCGGTTTCGTCAGACACAAGTCGCCCAAGCACTAATTCCGCAAGCCAATGCTTTGTCCGCTGCCAATGGGGGATGAAGCGACGCGTGACGGCAGCTCCGCGGGCTGGCAGGCAAAGCAGGGCATTGATGTTGCGTCTATCTTTGCCCATTCTAACACGCTTGCGAAGGCGGCAGCGACTATGATCGAATCAATGTTACGTAACCCAGAATCTACACCTTTATTTTCGCGTGAGGAGCGCGGTGCCGATGCGCCGCCCAACGTCCGTAGAGTCGGTTCGCTCGTTGCTGTGGAACTGCGCAGCTGGCTTGCCAAGGAGGTGAAGGCTGATGTAGCCATTTTTGACATCCTGGGCAGTGCAATGACCGCTACGAGCACGTTGCCTGCAACAACCAAGCCCGAGAAGGGTGGATGGGGAGAGGCGGCGTCAGTGACGGAGGTGAAAGTTGTGCATTGGTGGCACACATACCACACTGATAGATTCTTAATCCAAATACGAAGACAAGTGCAAGTCTCAGTCGTATATTTAAACTCGAGGCCGTCAGCACAAGCGTCGATCAATACATGGGTGCCTGTGTGGGAGGGAGGGGGCAGCTGCATTCGGCTGTAACCCACACTCGGTGTAATCCCCCGTAGGGCTGTGTCTGCGATCCTGAAACATCCCCTAGGATATGCTATCCAAAAGTTGCTAAACCAACAACCAACAACCAACAGCCCAATAGCTTTCAGTTTGGCGAGTTTTTGTGCTGCGCCTTCTTCACAGCCTTAAACTTGCTTATTCAGCCGATCTGCAGCATGTCATAATTCCCCCAGCCTGGTCAATTGATGACGCTTTACTTCTCCATCAAGCAACCATCCCACCATGTCGCTACGGACGCTTCCACTTCGGCCTATTTTGCGCCGCGCCTCTTACTTGCAGCGCCCACTTACACGCCGCACGCTAGCATCTTTGGGTGCACTTGACAAGGAGAACCAGACGATCAAACTGCCAGATGGCCGCACTCTAGGCTTTGCCGAGTACGGCGCGCCTGAAGGTCGCCCAGTCTTGTGCTTTCATGGCTACCCCTTCTCGAGGCTCGAGATGCAGCCCGTCGACACCATAGCTCGACGAAACAATATCCGCATGCTGTCTCTTGACCGACCCGGGTACGGCCTCTCTTCATACCAGCCAGGCCGCCGAATCATCGATTATCCTGAGGATGTCAAAGCCTTTGCCAATGGCATTGGTCTGGATAAATTTGCTGTTCTGGGACTTTCAGGCGGCGGCCCATACGCCCTGGCTTGCGCATATGCACTCCCAGCTGAGAGGCTTACGGGCGTGGGCCTATTCGCCAGCGCAACTCCCTGGATCAATGGCGCCCACCACATGATGCGGTGGCGCAGAGTCTTTCGGCTCCTTGCAGACCACTGGCCTGGCGGTCTGAAAGCAGTGCTATCCGGGGCCGTGTGGGCAATGAGAGCCACGGAAAACTCCCACATGGGGGCCAGGTACATGGACTCGATGCTGGACAAGTTGGACGAGGCTTCAGCCGACAACGAGGCATTCCCTGTCCCCAAGATGACAAAGGACGAGCGGAGAAAGGACTTCATGAAGACTCTTATCGAGGAGCCATTTGCCCAGGGCCCCGATGGCGCGGCCTGGGATGGCAAGCTTCTTCTGGCTGATACTTGGGGGTTCGACTTTGACAAGGTCAACTACAACCCCGTGTGGATTTGGCATGGAGCTAAGGATGTCAACGCCCCCGTTGTCATGATGCGATACGTGGTGGATCGACTCCCCCAATGCCACTTTCGAGAGTTCAAGGACGACACTCATTACACCATGTTTCGATATATTGAACAGGCATTGCAAGAGCTTGTATCTGGGGAAAAGGCCGTCAAGACAGCCGAGAAGACATCAAGTGAATCCTAGACTATTGTTTCTTATTTGTATGAACCACCAGACAAGTCTTACACGAACATGGCCGGCCAATTATGACAGCATCAAACTTTTCTTTCTTTTGAAGTTTCAAGGCAAGTCTAAAGTAGTGATGCCAACTGGCTATACTCAAACAAATGGACCTCTTAGAACAAGCGGATTACGGGCGTGGAAAACTGTATAACCTCAAACCATATCATGTATTATATAGCATGCAATACCATATCTTGTTACATATCCGATTGCTCATATCCAAAGTCACTTACCGAGAGTGAAGTAGATGATACTCACATGCCAAGGAAATACGACATTGGAAGAGACCTTTAAAGACAACATCACGCAGAGCAAAGAGTTTTATTACCGTGTTTCTTTTTTTCTTTCTTCCTTAACTTTTGACCTAGTGTTCGATCTTGAGCGAAAAGTCTATGTGCGGCACTCCCTGATGGATGGAGCTCGTCGAGATTATGTCCACATCTACCAGCCGTTAGCTCAGTCAAGACAACAAGCATGTGCAGCTTACCATGGCACACATAGGGCTCCACGTTGTCCGCGCGCAGTCCTCCCGACACCTCGAGGAGGAAGTGCTTCTTGCCCTGCCACCTCTCCTTGAGGCTGCGGGCGGCGACCTTGACGCCGTCGCCGGTGAAGTTGTCGAGCATGACGACGTCGGCGCCGGCGGCAATGGCCTCGTCGGCCTCGGCCTCGCTCTGGACCTCGACCTCAATCTTCATACTGAAGCCGGCGACCGACTTGGCGGCCTTGACGGCCTCGGTGATGCTGCCGCGGCTCCACACGTGGTTGTCTTTGAGCATCACCATGCTGCTCAGGTCCATGCGGTGCGCGTCGGCGCCGCCCACCAGCATGCCGTACTTCTCGACGAGGCGGAACCCGGGCGTCGTCTTGCGCGTGCCGGCCAGGACGCCCCGGTAGCCCGCGGCGCGCACGCGGGTGACGAGGTCGCGGCTGCGGCTGGCGACGCCGGAGCAGCGGGACAGCGTGTTGAGGGCCACGCGCTCGCCGAGCAGGATGCCGCGGACGGGGCCCCGCACCGTCGCCACGCGCATCTTGCCGCCGTGGTCCGAGAGGTCCAGCTCCGTGCCCTCCTCGGCGTGCCACTCGACGGTGCAGCCGCACTGGGCAAAGACCTCGTCGAAGAAGGGCCTGCCCGCGATGACGCCCGCGGACTTGCCCCAGAGGGTGGCGATGCGGGGGCCATCGCCGACGACGAAGCCGGCGTAGTCGAACGAAGGTGTGTCTTCAGCGAGCCAGGCCGTCACGGATGTCTTCCACGATGGGGGCAGGAGCTGCGACAGCGCGCCCAGGGGAGCTGTGGTTGCAGACATTGCGACAGGGCAAGGGACGAGGATATCGAGCGTCTTTTCGGAGCGGAGAGTCGGATAGGGAAAGCGATCGAGTTGTAGGTAGAAGAAAGTATTTGACGATGAATCCGACTCGAAAACGAATTGCGCTCAAAAAGAATTGAAGTCTCCGTCAGGCCGGGGAAGCATCGGGAGTTTGAGGATCAACGGACTCCTTCGGTTCCGGATGACGGAAGACGGCATCGATCAGGTGGGGGAGGGGCAATCCAATCCGATGGCGGGGTAAAAAAAAAACCGGCAAAGCTTGTGATTGAACTACACCAATTGACTACAAAACTACAAAACTAACACCTTGATGCATAGAATACATAGAATACAAAATAGTAAATCGATAAAAAAATGGATGAATAATCCCAGTCAAACCATCTTGTTTCGTATTATTTTTCGCATTCCCAAAACTAGCAGTTCCCGTCAACCGAACCCGAGTATCCATGCCTCGGAACTCTAATAAATTGGGATGACACGGACAGTGATTAGCGATGACTTTTTTTCCTTCTTCTTATTTCCGTAGCGTTCAAGTTTAAAAAAAATTACCATTGCGTCAGCTCCCGTCGTAAAGTTACGATTCGATTGCAAAATACGAAACACGCTGGGGGGTGAACAAGGGGTTGTTTTTATGGGCCACGCGGGAACGCATGCTTCTTTCGTATCTAAACGGAAGTGTCCCCCCGAGCGAGGGCTGAAAGTTAAGTTTAAAAAGAAGACAAATTCAAGGGTCACCATGCAAGTGTAGGGAGACGGAATGGGGACGGAAACAGACGGTTATTGGCTGTCGCGTAAAAGTAAAGTGACTTTATATTTTATACGTATGTCAAGACATGGCCCTGAAACGGCAGGGAACAAAATCTATGTACACAAAACAAAAAAGATGAGCGCCCTCTGGGCAAAAAATGCGATGACTGATGTTACAGTTCCATTGGAGTCCAATGGCCCATTCCAAGTTTTTTCCACAACAACACAACTGTCACAAGGCGTCACGGACGCCAAGCGACATCAACCACAACGGAGCTTTGCTCAAGCCCTTAGTTGCCGCCAATCTTCTTAATGTGGCGAGCGTGGCGGCGGCTGCGGCGAGCCGAGCAGCCGCTCTTGGGAGTGCTGGTGGAAACGGGGGCAGCGGCAACGGAGGTCTGAGCCTCACCCTGCTGGGCAGCAGAGGTGACAATGGTGGCAAAGGTAGGGGTGGCAGCGGGCTCAGTGACCTGGGCAGCAGCGGAGGTGACAGCAGCGGCAGCAGAGGTGACCTGGGCAGCGGCAGAGGTGGCAGCGGGAGCAGAAGAGGCAGCGGCGGCAGAGGTGGCAGCAACAGCAGAAGAAGCAGCAGGGGTGGAAGAGCCGGAGCCGGAGCTGGAGCCAGAGCCGGTCCAGACATCAGGGCCGGGGATGGTGTAGCTGGTGAAAGATCCGTAGAGGTTGAACACGATGCCGGGGTCGCTGTAGGTGTAGCCAGTGTTGAAGTCAAAGGCCTGGCTGGGGACAGCGCTGCCGGAGCCGGTGATTTCAAACTGAGCGCAAGAGGGGTAGAACTGGGCACCACGGGCAGAGTTGGCGTTGTAGGCAGTGTCGGACTCGTGGAGGGCAATGATCTCCTGGCGGACAAGGTACTTGCCGGCCTTGAGGGTGGAGGGGATGGTGAAGGTGGCCTTGCCCTTGTTGGTGATGAGCTTGTCAACAGCCCACGAGGAGCCGTCGTAGCCCTCCTCGGCAATCTTGGTCCAGATGCCACCAGTGCCGTCGGCGGTGGTGTACTCAGCAATGTAGGTGATGATGGGGCCCTTGTGGGACGAGGCAATGATGTCGTCGCCACGGTTGTCGTGGTACCACTCGAAGGTGATCTCGTCACCGGCAGCGGCCGAGACGAAGGCGGAGCCGGCAGTACCGCCGTTGACGTTGCAGACAAGGTCGGCGCTGGTGAGATCCTTGACGGGGCTGTTGCTGTCGGGGCTTCGGATGTACTTGGATCGACCGTCGCCCTGATCGGCGCCGTTGACCCAGACGCCGTAGACCTGTGCGTGGGCGGCAACAGAGGTGGCCATGGCCAGAGCACCAACAATGGAGAAACGCATTTTGATGGAGAGCTGAAGGAGCTTCTTGTTTTGTTCTTGTTTTGGTTTGTAAAGGATTGGATGAGGCAAAGGTCGCTAGGATCTGCTTCAAGCGGATTTGTAGAGAATGAAGGGTTGGCACAGCCAATTGAAAGAAAGTGAAGTGAAAGAGAGAGACAAACAACGACAACCAAATGATTTGCAGTGACAAGTGTGAGGAGGAGAGAGCGAGAAGGAGGGTTGATGGCCTGGGACTTATATATATCGGTTTTTTGCTACTCCCCCCATCGCCTCCCTAGACGGGGGGCCTTGCATGTCAACTCAGGTTAAGCATAGTTGCTCCATGGCCCCATCTCGGTTCCAGCAGGAACAAGCCGGCATGGCGGAAATGACAGCCAGGATGCCACCTGAGGGACTGGCACAAGGCGAGATGGGGTTTTTCGGACCAACTACATTGACGTGGCCGTGGAAGCGGTGCCAAGAACAACCTCTAACATGGAGCGTTGGGGATCTTGCCGGGGCGGGGCCGGCAGGGCATCTCTTTTCGGGGGGGGGCAACGGGGGCCAGGGCCATATAAGCGATGCCCTGCTTTCCGCCACCAGCGAGCGCTGTGAGTGGCCAGCCAGGGCGCCTCGGTGCAGCACGCCGAGAAGGCTCCAGGGCGTCTACGATGCAGGCGGTAGCCTTTTCCCCTTCTGGACCTTCTGGAGCATCTGGGTGGTGGCACCCCCCGGCCAGGAGCTGGCCCGGGCTGGTGCCAGTGGGACTGCCGCTGGCGCTCCCCCTAGTTCCCAGGTCCCGTCAGTCCCATCCGTCCCATCGCGGACATGATGGGCGGAAAAATGGACATTGAAACTCGTCCGCCAGCTGGACTGCCCACAATCCCGGCAGCCCTGGGTTTGAGCCTCACAGGGAGCAGCTGATCTCGCGCGCCGCCCATTGGGCCGCGGCCTCCCGCTGAAACCCAGGCCCTCGATGGCTGCAACCCTCCCGGTCCCTTCAATCACGGGACAATCACGCACTTGTTGCCTCTTGCAATTCTAGCGCCGGAGTCCCTGAGCTGCGGCCACCACCAAGCCAAGAGTCATCCCCACCTCCAGCCAGCGCTGGATGCCCTTGTCTTCATGCCGTCACCACCCCTGGAGGTGCTGGCCCCCTCGTTCGTCTGCTCGTCTCTCTGCTCGTCTCCTCTGGCCAATCCCAGGCCTCGCCGTCGTTTGACCTTTGCTTTTGGTTCTGGAGCTCAACTTGCGCTGCTCGCACCTGAAACCACGCCAAATGTCGTCCGATATTGAGGGCTTGCATCATCCGCTTCGCAGCCAACGGGGAGGCGCTTCGAAACGCCGTGGTCTGATGGGATGGACGGGGTGGAAAAACCATAGATTTCTATCGGAGCACGAACCAGCGGCTAAGGAAGATCTCGGCATGGGCAAGACGAAATCTCGGTTTGATTTTTCTGGTACCGCGAGCATGCAAACAGCCGCCGAGTGTAGCGAGGCAGATGGTGCGCTGCACTCGGGGTCGTGCAAATTTCTCGAGGCCATCCTTCTGTGCTGCCTACAGGAGCCTCTGCGTCCTTTGATCCTGTGACGCAGCCGGAAATATTCCTTCCGTTGGTTGCGCTGCGTGACAAGAAAACTAGAGGCTTCATCCCTGGAGTCGTGCAAACCAACACCCAAGCAGGAGAGCATACGCAAGCTGCTCACACAGTTGCACCGGGCGGGATCTCCTGGGCAGCCGCGAGGTTACTTTCGTACGACTTCAAGCCCGTGTCGCAAGCCAAAGAGGGGAGGAAACCATGTTTTGTTTGACAAGTTTCAAAGGGTTCCTTTGTCATCTGATTTTTTTTTAACTATTCAAGTCAGACAAGAATTGGTCATTGTTACATTGTTTCTTCATCCCATCTTTCCTTCCATCGATGTCGTCTGTTGCCGAAATCTTTATGCTTAGTCGCGTTTAGCTTGATTGTTAAGCTTGCGCGTCCAACAAGAAGCACAACCATTAAGGTTATTTGCCTTTGACGGTGCAGCAAGCGCGATCGCCATTGGCGCGACTTTGTTTCCGCCGACCAGGATCCCATCTGGGTTGGTGCATGTTTGGCTGAAACAGGGGAAAATGGGCGACCAGGGTCGTTCCGGTGGGGGGGGGGACGAGGAGGGACGAGACGGTTTCTCTAATGCGTCAAGGAAATGATGGCAGAAAAGAAAGATGATAGAATCAAGTGCCATCATTAATGGAGTCCTCTGCTGTTCCCCGACGTTGGTATCAGGATCGGCAGTCGTCGCTGCTACCCGGTCCGTGACCCAATGGAACGGCGTAGGTTTGCAAACGTATCCAGCGCTGGTGGGCCAGCCAATATTTGAATTTCATGCAAAACCCTTACACGTACAGAAACTGTAGCCATTATCACGAAATAATCTTAAGAATCATTTCTGCTGAGAAACCCATAGCCTCCATCTATTCAAGTCCAAGGGAATTTTACGATATGGCATGGTAGATGATGAACTTTGTTAAGGTGGCAGTATATTCGGAATTCGGAACGTCAGTTTACGAATTGGCCACTAGTAGTAGAGGCATTGTCATTGAACTCGAGGGAAAGGGTTTCCTGGAAAGTGGGCATGATGTCCGCCATCTTCTAATATTCAATCTGGCATGTGTCCATGGCAATGAGATGAGAAATCGCTTTGTAGTTACATCTAAATTAATCTATCCCGTTGCCACTCCTGATGGAAGATCTCCAGAACGGAAGAATTAAGAATCTTAGAAAGGGGTGACCTGCAAGCTGCGGACTCCAGCACTGCATCGTAACCAATCAAATTCGTCCTCTGTAGCCGGTTACCACGGGTTCCTGGAAAGGAGTGCGATGGTGAAAATCAAAATAGCTCTAGCGCAATTCTCCCTACTGGGTCTGCTTGATAATGGAATCTGTCACTCAGGCCAGACTTTCCGGAAGTCGCTGCCCACACCCATGATGCGCTGTGGAATTGCATCAGAGTGAGCGTCCTGGTTGAACATGACAATCGGGTGCACTTCTATACGACCGGGAATAAGTGATAAAGTTAATCATCGTCTACCTTTGCAAGGGCAGCGGCACGGTCGGAAAATATGTGAGCTTGGACGATAAAATGTGTACTCGGGGAGTTCCGGAAATTTCTGCAAAGGTGGGCATGATGAGTTTACTTGGGGGACAGAGCGTCCCATGCACAATACATTCTTTGGGATTTCTGAAGCTTCATTCTGTCAATTAATCACCACTGGCTACTGAAAATTTAGGTTGATTTGTCTAAAAACCGACTCAGTCGTGGCTGAAGAAGCACACGATAATGGAGCGAATACCCTATAGCTAGCTGCTAGCTAGCTCCGTGGCGAATTCGCTACCAATTGCGGCCGCCTCTGCCGTTAGCCGAGTTTCAAATCAATGAGCATCGTCCCCCCACGGAAAAAACTTTGCTCGCGCGGAATTCATGGTACCGATCCAGCGGTGTTGTTGTAATACTTCGTGCCTCGGCATCGTGCCTGAGAGATCTTCCTGTAAGACCCCCAAGGTCAACAACCTACCTCAACCCGATTGCATCTCCGGAACCCTGCCGTTTACCGAAGCACTAGATTCGCTAAAAAAAAAAAAAAGCGGTTTCCTCGAACCCACAATGGACGTTGAGTCTTCTCCAGAGCTCGGTTAGACATGTCTCGGCTGCTCCACCTCTTGGCATCGAACAACGGCGACTCGTTCGTTTCCTGCATTAGCTCAAGTCGACAGGGCGCCAAGTTGGCGACGGTTGAGATTCCATGCTACTTCGCACGCCGAGGCCGTCCTGATGTCGCGGGTGTGAATAAAACATGGGGCCCAAAGCATGTAGCGAAGTGAGCATCAAGATCTTTCTGCCGAGAATTGGCAAGTGCAGGAGTTTGCCGCCGCATTATTTATTTATTTATTTTACTTGACCGCCATGTCGAACATGACCTTTCCAAAACCTCCGTATAGCGGTCGAGGTTCTCGTTCCCTTAGATTAATTCGCTTATGGCCATGAGCATCTGGTCCCTGATTGTCCGGCGCGCACAGCGGTGGCGCTAGCCGCTCTGGCATGATGCACCCATGGCGATGCAACCGCTGCGGAGGCTCGGTTCTCTCAGCCGACGGAGAAAATAAAGACCAACTTCAATATTATGGATGAGCGCATGAAAGCGCTCATCTGCACGTTCAAGGGTGTCGTCGCCATTGAGACGGTGTGTTGATTTGCCTAGTAACCGCCGAGTTGGCTCGCCCCAAAATGTACAACGATCCAATCACGTTCAAGACCACCCAACGCCTCTAAATTTGTCACCGTAGACACCCAAGAATGTCCCTATATGTGCTCAGTCTTGAGTTAATTTTGGATCTCCTCTGGTGAGACGGCGCTGAATTCTGCGCCAAGTTCAATGGCTTTCTTGTGATGCATATCCGGTATATTCTTATCATCAGAGGCAACTTTGGACCCTGTCATCAATGACTTGCCCACATTGATGCGTAGAAGAATGTGATTACAGTGGGAATAATTCGATAATGTCCATTCGATCGACGTGTTTATATATTGGCTTGTTTTTATTGGTATTGGTGTCGGCAACAGCGTGTGTTTGCGCTACGCTACAGTAAAGAAGCCGTGTACCTTTTAACGCCATCGGTACAGTTTTAGAGGGAACGGGAAATATTTCGGGTGTGATGGCTTCATAATCCCACTGCCTGATTTGGTCGATGGCAATGACATCGAATTGCTCGCCGGTGTTGGAGGATTCAACGTTACCGATCTCTTTTACCAGTGTGTCTGTCCATCTCAGTTCCCTCTCGGCGTTCAGGGGCTGATCCCAGCCCGGCGGGCGGTGATATCGGCTGCGACCTCCCAAATTGAAGTGAGATGTTGGCCAAATAATGAATTGAGATGGGGCAGGGTGCACAGTAGTTTGGATAGGGCAAGTTTAAAAATTCACCAGGCTGCGGAACTGATTCACTGCAAGTCTCCTACGAAAGGGAAACATTTCTGGGTAGTGACTATCGGAAGTCGGCAATCATATAGTTTAGATAAGGTCCTACGACACTGCTCATTGCACCCCCAGGCACGGGCTTCTCATTTTGAGCGTAGTTGTAAATCTGAGTGCCAGGCTCGCCACTAATTCCGACACTGACCTCCAACCATTACAGCTCTGACCACATCAAGCGTGACGGGCCGAATGTGTGCATTTAGGTAAGTATTAAGTAATCGTGGTGTAAAAATATGTCATAGCTTCATTTTATTCTTTGGATTTGTACACACAGGTGATCGGCCCTAATAAACGTCGCAGGAGCCAAGTGGCCACGATCATGGCCACGATCATGGCCACATCGCTTGGACCCATAACTTAGCGTCGAGGCAAGGTTCACGGACCTTATTAACACCGGATATATCGCTGCGCAGAACACGATTGGAAAAGCCATATACACACCCTCCGGATCTTGTTGTTCTTCGAGGCGACGATGTACTTGTGGCGAGTCACGCGGTATGAGCAGGCACTAACACGCTCTTAGCTGGTTCGCCCCCGATACTACACGACGTAAGACTATCGTCAACTTGTGATAGCGAGCGATTCAGCCGCTAAATTTAGATCTGGTAAATGGACTTGGAAGAAAATGATGACACATGCCACGGCGTCGAGCAAGGGGACCTCGGTATCCACGAGCATAGACCCCATCACCCGCCCAATGACAAATGCAACCCGCAAACTCAAACAGCAGCCAATGAAACAAAGTGCACAAGGCTAAATATACGCATCTAAGGTGCCGTGGGTTCAGTACCCGAGCAAAACAAGTGCAGTTGCTCGCCCCAAAGAGGGCTGCAGTGCGAATTTAGCATAAACCTAGAGTGAATGTGCAAGTCTCGTCACCCGGCCACGGTCGTTGGCTAAAAGCAAAGCCATCTAGGGTATAGCCGACCGCACTCCGGGAGGGACCGGGTATTTGGAGGGGATGAGGTTGATCGGGGCCGGTCCGTATGGGGCCGTCACATCAAGATTTCGGCCGTCACCCTCCGCTAGACCCCCGCTAGACCCCCGCTAGACCCCGACTGGATATGTATTTTGACCAACCGGGGCCGTGGAAAAGAATGTTTCAAGGCCGTCGGCTATATTTCCCGTGTTATCCCGATCCCTACGTCACGAAGAGAACAAGGGTCCCGGCGAGTCACGTTATGGATGATGATGGTGGTGGTCGCAGCATCCGAGCTCAGCCAGTCCCCGTTCTGTGTAACGTCTTATTTTCAACCCCCGGAATGGATCAACCCGTTTGCGAGGGGAGCTGGCGAATCAAGGGGCGTCGTGCGGATGCGTTTGGCAATTCGGCAAACCTTCATCCCCAATTTACCCCGGGGTCCCCGGTTTCCCCTCTCAACGTCAAAGGTCTGGAGGTTATGGGCTCAAGTCTTGTGCGCAGCATCTTTGTTCGATAGATGTGAAGATGTTAGTACACCCAATCATAGATGCATTTCGAAACTCAGCCCTGCTTTCGGTGGTACCGTTATCGTTGGCTTCGGTGTAGCTCGACGCCCAAGGCACACTCCGCCGCACAAGCAAAGGCACACGCATCTTCCCCGCCTTTTTAACACCCCTTTCCGGTTCATTTGATCCTTGTATCGGGCAACAAGTGCCATCAACATTGGGGTTGTGGTCGTTGTTGTCCTAGATCCGCGCTTAAAACAGGGCGGTGCAACAAAAAAAAAGTGAGGCGAACCTAACTCGCCAGTCAAACGCGTGGTTGTCTCGCGTCGATGCACCCCATACCGATTGACCCTGGTCTCTTGTCTTGCAGTAGCAGCCGTCGTTTTCACGTGGAGAAACGGTGCCACCCGCGTCCCAGTCAAGAGACCCGAGACGCTTGCGGCACTGCTGCATCCCCGGAGTCCTACGCGATACCTATATGGCCTAGCAGAGGCTCTCGACCAATACTAGAATCGCTACCATGCCCCTTTTTACTCACAGGGATCTGGCTTAGCCTGTCAGAATGCCGTATCATATCTCATTTGTATGTCATTGCCCGCATAGCCGAGCAGTCACCTTCGCCGCACAGAGACAAGCACCCGCCACTAGGAGCAGTGTTACATGCTTGTTCGCATGCGCATGTCATAGACTATAGCTCGAATTGTGGCCCAGGCCCGATGTCACCAGATGCTGTAGGTGCTATGGTGTTTATGCGTGACCCCGGCCGTTTTCATCCAACCATGTTTTACTAACTAACGACGTCGCATCACCAGGCTTCAATTTCAATCTCCGGCTTTCTTCATTTTCAAGCCAAGACGCTACCCTGAGAAAGGTTCGCAAATTTGATTTGGGTAGAACTGGCGGTGAAGAATGTAAGCCGTTGATTGCTGGGCATGGTCAGCCGCGCTGGCTCCAGGCCAAAACTTTTCAACCACGCCACTCACACACATGCCGCGACTGCATCAAGCCCGAAGAACAGCGCGCGAGTGCTCTGCCTATCCTGGGGTTGGGTCGAAATGGGCTCCAGGGCGGTGCATGTGGCATCTGTAACCCCGGCCAGTGGTATTAGGAGCTGGTTGATCGGCGTGGGGAAGTGGAAAACCGGTGTGGGTGAGTGAGGCTGAGGTTCTTCTAGTCGACTTCTGTGCCGAAGAAAATAAATCTCCACTTGGAGATGTCAGAACAAGTAAAAAAAGCCCGTTGGTACCTACAGTAACCTATCTGCAGGGAAGTAGGTGAGAAATTCGCTCTTGTGCCTCGTATTCCTAAACTAAAATCGGAAAAATCTGAACCTTGGCGTGGAATTGGGGGCAGAAGGAATCTCTAGCCTTGAATCTCGATCCGACAGTCCAATGGCGCCTTGAGCAGAAATGGGCTACAGCCCAACAACATGTATGTGGCCGGCACTCCACACACACACACACACACACTCGAGCTGTCAACGGCCCAGCCACGTCAACGTGAAAGATCGCCGCCCTTAAGAGCATACTTCATGGCGCCCGCCCCCAACTTCTTGGTCCTCGTCATTGGAGAAAGTGACACTATTCGGACATCGCCGCTGCAACTTGGGCGCTGCATGCAACGAAACGGAATAGATTCCCAAGCCAGCCGCAGCCTTCACACACGAGTCGACGCAGTCGATCTTTTGTCCCTGATCCTTCGGTCGGTCCTTTCGTGGTTGGTGATCTCAGAGGTCCCGTGGTAAACTGCCATTGCGCCCGTATCCAGGGATAGTTTTAGGTTGCATCGTGACGTATCCCAAATTTGTCCCCATGCCCGCCTTCATGCTTCCGGAATGGCGGGATCGTCTCAAATCAACCCGGGGGGATGATGCTAATCAGAAGCTGGAGGAGTTCCTCAAACGAGCTCCTCTGGCATCACCATGACGGTCGGTACAAGGCCAGGGCCACGTCGGAGCGGTCAAGCTCGAACAAGAGACCACCGGGGCTCCTTTCTGGCCTCAATTTTTATCAACCAGGGTCTCTCTGCTGAGCCAGCGCCAACATTAGACGCGCCACCGCCTGAGCTCGTCCTCTAGCAGCCGAATCAACACAGAGGCTGCAGATCGTATTCCCATAACGGAAGCTCAGAAGAGGTACACACACTGATGCCCGTGTCGCAGCCGCCCGAGCGCCCAAATCTGAACTGCGTGGTTCTCACCTCGGCCTCTCAGAAGAAGATATTCATCAGCCTCGCCCGGTATGCGTCACATGGCCTCATTCTCTCAACGCCAGTGACGCACTAGAACAAAGCGCGAACAGGACGACTCGGGCTGTACGGCCCACACCTGCGAGACACGTAACAAGCCTCTGCCAGGTCGATGCACGTCGTTGGAGTCGGGGAAGAGCTGGTGGCAGACGATGAGGCACTGCTAGACACTAAAGCCCCGGCAGCCTGGGTTTTTCTTTGTGAAATCTTCACGTTTAGTCTGCTCGAGGGGATCGATGAGACATGCTGCGACCCCTCGGCAATGAATCCAGGAACGCCACAGATATGCTAGGCCCCCAAATTCACGGCCCCCTGCGTTATGTCCGCATCTGGGGGCACGAGAAGATTTGGTCTGTATCGATGGGTTGGGGACCGGTGAAGCCTGAGTGTATACCACGTTTGGTGACTCGTGGTTATCAGTCCTTCTTTCAGCTCTGGAGCCGCATCGATCCTCTGTTGCTATATAGTAAGGGTGTGCCGCGTTGCCCATACCTGGCAGCAATCGTGCTTTTGCTGAGACCAGTACCATAAACACGACGTGCACGCCAACCAACCACAAGATGCCCCCAAACAATGCCCCTATCAGAGACGTCGCGTCTCAGTCCTCTCGCCTCTCCCTTGTGGCTCAAAACGGGAGCCGGCCATCGAGGTGTGTTCCGATTTAGCCTGCTGTTACGCAGAGACTGATAGCGTTACAGTGCGAGAGAAGCCGGAGATCAATCGGGCAGAGGTGGCGCTCAATCAACCCGGTTGTGGGAATGGCTGTTGGACCCAGATCGCCCACGTGAATATTTCAAGCCGCCATCCTCAGGCCAAAGCCATTCCCAAAGCCCACGGTGAATAACGCAGGGCGTCCAAGAGGAGCGAGCAGGTTCCACGGCGGTGTTGCCGAATGGATGCAACTGTGGCGCCTTGACGTCGGCCACTAACACACTCGGCAACAATTATTCGTTCCTTCCTTGCCTGAGTGCACCCTCCATGTGCGGCTTGGGGGGAGTTTATCCGATCTGCCACCAAAACGGCGTTGCCCCAGCCGTCCAGCAACCAATCTTGGCTGGAGTTGGATGGTGCACCTGGAAAAACCAATCACGCCATCTTTTGACCAGGGCCAGGACACTCTGCACATAATAAGTCGTGTTGCGGCGTGCTTTGGCGCGTGAAGCGAGGGGGATCTTGGTTATCTCCGTCGCGCCCGCTTGCCGCTGGGCACCAGCCCCGCCTGCGGGGAGGCGGGTAGCCGCCGCATGTCCGCGATTAGTGCACCGCAACCCATGGGTCCGCACGTGGTCTCGGATCAGGTTCGGGATTATGTTCTGCTTGGAAGGTTGATGTTGAGGAAACATAATCGGGTGGTGCTGGATAGGAATATTAGCCTTAGTAATATGAAGCGGTTGGGCTGAAGACGCCCCAACCGTCTTGAATCATTTCAGCTCCGTCAAGCCATTGACCAGCAACGGTGTAACTGCTTTTCTCCTCCCTGTTTCCTTCTCCACAATGGACCACATCCGTCGGCGGCCACTAGTTCGTGAATAGTTAGCTATTGGTGACCCCTTCTTGGTGATCTCTTGTGCATGAACGAAGCCGCGGGAGAAGCCTCTCAAGTGTATGCTTTGGATACGCGCCAGGCGGCGTACCCGTTCCCATGCAGATGTCCCTATAGGCATAGCACTCCGGGATCAGTACATGCCCAGACGCAGGCGCCCAGAAATCGTTAGTGGTGGGCCAATGTGGGTGGGATCAACCAGTCAGCCAGCAGCTGAATGTGAGACCTTGCCCATGCAGCCCGTCTCGATTGAGGCAGCGGCTGGAAAAGACGTCCAGAGCAGCAGGATGTGCAGAGAAAATTCCCTCTCTCTCCTCATCTCTTATTCTCTCTCTCCACCCGTGTTCATTTTCTCATCTTCCATCTTTCCCCAGTAAGTCGCCAGCTTTTCGCAGCTTCCCAACGCGCGGGCGCCGAGACCGAACGAAGCCTCATCTGGTGCGAACAATGCGGACCACGCCCACTATGCCTTCTCTTAGGCAGGAGGATGCCTCTGCTCCCCTGTGTCTGATCAACTATCCTCGGTGGTACTCGCCCCTCAGCACACACAGCCCCGGTCTGGCATAGGCAAGCCACAAGCTAAAACCAGCTTGGGGAGAGGAGTTGAATGGCCTTTGGGCAATTTTATTGACAGCAGTATGGCTGCACCGCCTCCACAGCGTCCAAGGCATCGTCCAGGAGCCAGAGGCAGGGGCAGTGGCAGGCGCAAGGCACTGTGTCCGGCTCTCCTCGACCACAGGGCGATGTGGCTAGTGGTATCCTCTGCCTTTCTTCCACTTCGGAAGACCATCCTAGACGGTCTCATGCATTTTCAACTTGACCCTCCCCAAGCCCCCTTTCGATGAAAAACATTACAACCATGGCGCGCCCTGCTTTGTCGTTAAGCCTTGCACAGCCCAAGTCGCGGTATAATAAATGATGCTTCTTGTCGTTGGTGTGATCGATAATCTTCGGCTCGTTGCTCCTTTCTGCCACCTCAACCTTCTCGACTCTAGCACCAGTCCCGCATCACTCTTGCATCAGCCATGTCGCGATCACAACGAGACAACTATGGCGCCTCGGGAGGCGCATCATCAAACCATGGCCATTATCAGGGTTTTTGGAGCGACCAAGTACCAGAGACCGGCAGGTAAGCCATGTGCATGAGCCACCTCGGAGATGGAGACGGAAGACTGACTTTTTGCACACAGTTACAACGGTGACGCTCGGTACTACGATCCCCCCCAACCACAAGTAGATGAATACGGCAGACCGTACGATCCAGACAGCATGTTTCGTTACCTCGATGAGCAGCCAGGGCCATACCCCACTGGCTACAGCAGGCAGGACCGAAGAGATCAAATGGGCAACATAATCGAGGGTTTTGACGCTGCTTTTGGCACCAACAATGACACCAGCAGCAACAACAAAAAGCGCAACAAGCACGGTGAAAACAAGAAGGGCAAGGACCATAGAAAGAGTGGCACCAGAGAACCCAAGTCGGGTCAGAAGGATGACCACCACCATCGTGAAAGTAAGCGCAGCGGTTCGGGTCGCTGAGCGCCCTTCTCGCTCCTTCTGCTTCTTCGCAAAGCTATGGGACGACAAAGGTGGTCGTCTCGTGTATCCTCCGAAGCAGCAACATCCTCCTTCCTGTCACATGACTTAGAACAAACGCATTTTCTGGCCGTCAAGAGCCTATTCTTAAATATACTCTTGAAGGCCAGCAAAAGCGTTTGTTCTAAGTCATGTATCGGGAAGGGACGACACTTAGATGATGGGCCGTCTCTTTGCTTTTGTTTTTCTTCTAGTTGTGGAGGATCGGAAAGGATAGATCATCGCTCTGTTTTATGTGCCTCTTCTTTCGTCATTTGTTTTAGACTTGAGCTTTTTCCGTCTTCGTTGCACGCGGGCTTGGCTCGTTTTCCGTATCAACATTGGATAGTCCGATAGTAGTTATTGCGATAGTAGTTATTGGGATAGTTTGGCTTCAAGGATGCTGTTTAATAAAAGATTCCGTCTCGGCCCGTGATCCCCTTCACTGCATGATTCCCCTTGCATGCGTAAGCAATGATTTAGATAGCCACTATGCGGCAACTTTGCCACGGGCTTGCTTGCATGCAGCACCAATATCCACGGCCACAGCGGCCCGGAATTCAGCATGCAGTGTTCCACCACAGACGGGACCCAGCGAACCAATCTGTGGCGGCCGCAGATACACCACACACCGCCGGCCAGCCCAAAAGGCCACCAGCCTGAGACCTGCAGCCTGTATTGGGACGAATGCGGACAGCCTTTTCTGGGTGTTTTTTTAAGATGGGGAGAAGCCAGCGAGAGAGGAGGGGGCGAGACAGGTCCGCCGTGTCTCGGGAGCTGCGTTATATTTCCCGTCAGATGGCCTGTCTTTCTCTACACTCTAGACACACGTATTGCGGCCATAGCTTGGGCTAGATAGCAATCAACTCGGCGGGCACATGTCGGCTGAGAGCTGAAAAAAAAGTAGGCAAGGAGAGGGGCTCACGCCCAAAGGGGGTAGGATTTCCTCCACTGAGCAGGTATGCTGTGTCACTTCAGCTGCAGAGTCTGCATATGAGCCTGGCCTGTGAAAACACCTGCGGCTGTTCCAAAGTGAGCACTCAGGGCAAATGCAGACTGGGCGTCTTCGGCGGCTGCAGCGGGACCAGATGAAAGAGAAGATGCAGCTGCAGAAGTGATAACTACCATTCGCTCCCCGCATCCCGCTCTCGTGGTCTCTTGCTTCTGTTTTCCCCGGGATTTGTCGTGCAATCGGTGCCCCAAGCCCAGGCTTCCGTCTGCACCTGCGAAAGAAAGGCGTTGTCATCCCCCGCTCCCCTCTTCTCTCGCACCCGCCCCGAGCCCCTCGAGTCGAGTCCAACCAACCCCTGCGCTCGCCCGAACAGCCTCGACGTCCTCGGCCCTCAATGCTGCGCAGCATGTCAAGTCGAAAAACAAAGGGCCCCTTCTGCCGACGGTTCAGCCAGACAGCAATGCCTTCTCTAGTCCGTTTGCCTTTGCTGGCAGTGCCAGGAGCGAGTGGGCGAGGCACTCGGCCGGTGCGCTGACTGGTGCACGACTGGTTGGCCCCTCGAAGATGTGACAAAGTAGTGTCCAGGTATCCTTGCAAACTCACTGCGCGCACTTGCACGCAAGCCCAGGCAGACTTCGACACCGACTTCTTCACTGCCCCCAACATGACTCTTTGACGAGTGACCCTCTTGCGCTTGCCTCGCCTTGTCTCCGAAGACGTCACACTCGGTTCGGGAATTACCGTTGAAACAGTGAGGTACCGGAGCTTCGTCCAGTCTGTGTCATCTCTGGCTGTTGTCTGCCTGGTGCCTGCACTCGTTCAACCACCCCCTGCTTGGCTTGGGCAGAAACACCACCCATCGGAACAGGGCGTCTCGGTTTATCTCATCGTCATCCCGAGGTGGTCCCTTTCTCTCCTCTAGGCTTCATCCATCGCCGGCAGTCGTCCTGCACCTTCTTCGTTCCTGGGTACTCATCCAGATAGGGGCCAGCCCTTCTCCTGAGTCCAAACAACCTCAACATTTCCCGCCCGCGTCGCTCGCATTACCAGCTTGTTATTGTAGACAGTCTACAAACATCAGACTCTAGTCCATCGCTCTTGGGTTCGTTGGCCCGACCGAAATCTGTCCTTCAGACACAACCCGGCGGCAGCCAACCATCTCTCAGGTCCGACACCACCATGGGCGACCAAAACGGCTGTTACGACGAATATGGTCAGTTTTGGTCGTATCCTGGCAACACTGACAGCGCCAACCCTTCTCGGTACGCCAGCAGCCTCCAGTATGGGCAGGCAGTAACCGGTCCCTCGGTGGGATACGGAGCGAGTGTTAGTGGCCAGGTCTATCCCCAGAGGACTTCTAGGGCGGGTAGTAGTCGACATCGTACTTCCCAAGTTGCGGTATGTATTCAAGTTTCTTTCTGACTGTAGCCGCGTCCAAGAGGAATGCAGTATGGTCAAAGTACTTTCCCCCTTGCCCTGGGCCGTTCCACATCTAGCAGTGGTAACGCAAATGCTAACTTGACTCAGCAAGCAAATGCATCCTCAGTCGAAGCCTACCATGGTAGTTGGAACAGGTAAATCAGCGTCAAGTCTGACCCAGAATGACAAACTGATTATCCAGCAGTACCCAAAGCCGCTATGATGAGCACTCAGGTGGCCTTCCTACAGGTCCACGCCAAGATCAACTTCAACAGGGTTCCTGGGCTATTAGCACCTTCCAGCACCATGATCCACCAAGAGCTGACCAAGTCCAATGCGCCATAGACAACGTTGATCAACAAATTTCATATACTCATCTGTCTGATCCGAGGCGGCCCTATCCATACGTGTTGGAAGTGTCATCGGATGAGGGAGAGGAGAGTGAAAGGATAAACCCCAACAGTATGCAACACAGGGTGCCTAGCAACCACTCCGGGCACACACCTAGATCCGGATCAGGGTCTGGTAACGGCCACTCCAGGACGGGACACTCTAGCTCAGGACGCTCTGCATCGAGACGCTCCAGGCCTGGGCACTCAGGGTCTGGGCCCTCCAGGCGTTGATATTCCAGGTTTGGACGATGGGGAGGTTTGAGAAAACATGTAAACAAGTGGGAGAAACAGTAAGTTGTTGTTGCACCTCGTTCTTGAATTATGCTGACCTGATGAATCAAAGACAATAGTTGATTCTTTAATGGCCAGTTGTTGCTTTGGTCTCTTGTCCTGACACCCTTGACGGTTATGCATCAGTGTGGATAGCCATCAAGGATACCAGGAGGAGGGGCATGGAGTTGGGGAAGTCTGTGTTTTATATTTCCCCAGGTTACCTGCAAATTGCCAGATTTGTTATTGTTATTTTTGTTGTCTTTGATTCCCTAGTGCCATCGTCGACGTTTTGTCTCAAATATTGGAGATGTTTCATGCTGTACTTGTATCGCAATTTCGTAAAGACAATGTGCAAGCACAACCTGAGACAATGTTCGTATAAGTATTCCAAGTGCCCTCTTGATGATTAATACGAAGATCCACAAGGTGGCAATTGAGGCGCTCGCCTCCCAGTCCATGACTCAAGCTGAGTGCTGCACTGCCCCGTTCGATGGCCGAACAGTAATAACCAATGAGTTGCAACGCGGGATCAAGTTTCAGCTATTGTGTGCGGGCTGTGACGCAATAAATGGTCGGCGAGGCCGTGATTTGAAGCGAGATAACCAGCCAATAGAGAGTTGCAGAAGGGGTTTGACTAATGCAGAGAGAATCGCTACTAAGCCGTGAGCATATGATCAACTCGCAATGTGGTAAGCCCCAAAGTCAGTAACCAGCTTGAGGCCTTTGGGTATGAAGATAAAATGAGAAAAGAATAGCAAGAAATAAAAACAACTGAATGAGAAAAGGCGGCAGGGGATATGACGACCTAGCAATGGAAGGAGGGGATGGCGAAGCAATTCCCTTTGTTTGTAATATGTAACATTAGCGTTTTCTCGGCCCTCACTTCCCCCACCTTTTGACCTCCTCTTTCTTCTGGTCACCCCACACAATGCCGAGTCTGTATTTCGAAGCCAGCAATTGTCGTCACAAATCACTGTCCTCTATGTTCGAGCTTCGACGAACTCATCCAATTTATATGCCTTCGGCAGCAGCGGATCGGAACACGAACTGCACCATGCTACCGGTAAGCTGGGCCACGCGACTTACGCACGCGCGCACCGCCATGCACTGCCCCATCAAAGGATCCAAACTCCGTCCGTAATCCTCTTCTAAGAGTCAGATATCAGCACTCGAGTATTCAACTCCGTCGGGTGGTTTTTCGCCGATTGGTGGTTTAGACTGCACTGCGAAAGCCCCTTGAGGCCGCTTGCTCACCGAGGCACTCACCGTGCCCAAGCCATAAACCCGGTACTTGGACCAACTAGCGCAATTGCTCACTATTACTCATTCGGCGTGAGTGCACTTCGGTTGATCCCGATGACCTCGCGCGAACCACTTGCACTTTATCTTCAAAAGGCGCATCATCGAATGCGAAAAGCACTCGTTTCTTTGCTTCTCGAACAATCTCGGACGATTGCGTGTTATTCGCCCCCGGCAAAAAACTGGTTTTTTTTTTTTTCCGCGCTGCGGTAATCCCAAGGCAACACCCCCCCATTCGCCACCACCACTCAACCCGCAGGACTAGCCATGAAGCCGATAGAGTTAGACGGCAAAACAGGTGAAGGAGGAGGTCAGCTGGTCAGGGTTGCCATCGGTCTGGCCGCTTTGACGACACAGCCAGTGACTATTCAGAACGTCAGAGGCAATCGCGGCAAAACCTCCAAAGATGGAGGTAGGCGGCATCACCCCCCCTTTAAGTAATTTCACATACAAAAAAAGGGCCGAGATGTTAACGCGTTTCTCCACTAGGACTGAAGAGCCAACATGTGACATCAATCCAGTGGCTTGCCGAGGCGACGGACGCGGATGTGCAAGGCCTTAGCGTTGGTTCTAAGAGCGTGACGTTCATACCGCGCCTTGAGCCGTCCCAACTTGTCCAGAGAAATGTAAAGATTTCAGCCGCATCAGGGGCTGCGAGCACTCTGCTCATCCTCCAAGCCCTCTTGCCCTTCCTTGTCTTTGCAGGCAACAGCAGCGGCGAGCCAATCGAGCTCGAGATATCCGGAGGTACCAACGTAAGCTTCTCCCTAAGCTACGAGTACGCAGACCAGGTCCTTCTGCCTGTTCTTGAGGACCGTTTTGGAATTCACGTTGAAAGGAAACTGCACAAAAGGGGCTGGAGCCTTGGCCCCCAATCCAGAGGATCTATATGGATCAAGATCCATCCCGTGACCATCGGCCAGACGTTATGTTTCAAGGCAGCAGCGTTGAATAAGCAGGAAAAGGCCCACCAAGTCTTACGCGTGGATGTCAGCATGGTCATCCCGGGTCCTATGCACAGCGAGGTTCAGAACACTCTCGTGAAGGACCTCGATGTGCTGTTCCCAGGTGCCCAGGTTGACCTGAAGCTGGTCGAGGACTCCCAGTTCGAGACACGGTGGTACATTCTTCTTGTTGCTCACTCCAAGGAAGGACTCAGATGGGGCAGTGACTATCTAGGGTCGATGCCGAAGAAGCCCAAGATGCGAGACCCGTACATCGCCCAGGTCTCGAACAAGCTGTGCCGAGATCTCTACGACCAGGTATCGCAGGGCGATTTGGACGAGCACTTGCAGGATCAAATCGTCTGCTTCCAGGCCCTCTGTGGCGGCTACTCGTCATTCCCGCGTGGCGACAGCCCCGATGACTCCTTGGATAAGATTGTTATTGATGCTCTAGGCAACCTCGATCTCGGTGACTCACGCATGAGAAAGGAGAAGAACCATGAACCCTTTGGGCACGGCAGCTTGCATACCCAGACGGCGAGATGGGTTACGAGTGAGTTACTGCCTGCTGTGGAGTTCTATAATAAGGGCGACCTGGTAAAGGGCGTCGGCATGGCTATCAGGTGATTTATTTCGCTAATGTGGCAGACCGCCTCTCCCTGGGCTAGACAGTCTTTATCAAATATAAAATAGAGCAGTCACCGTGGAAATCACCCGAGGTCTCGAGGAGCATGTGACATTGTGAGAGGGAATATGAGATGGCTGTGCATTTTCAGGACGAATGGCATGACGTGGTGTCATTGAGAATGTGGAAGGCCTCATCCCATGAGGCCTAAAAACGATGGCAAACAGGACAGTTTATCCCGCCACCCATTCATTCCATTACTCGTGCTACTTTTAATATTCCCTCAAGCTCGAATTTCTTTTCCGCCTAATGCCTAAAGCCAAATCCGCATCCTGGAAACTGACTATGAGGCCATTTTTACTGGCTGAATCCTGAAATCCGAAACTTGACGTGTCTGCACCAGCTGCCCAATTCATGCACCCAAACTAGAGCTTCGATCCTTCCGAAATATCCCCAAACCTGTATTGCGCCCATCCAAAACTGCCCTCCTGAAGAGTCCATGTCTGCTTTCCCCAGTCATCGCCGGCTGCGCCAGCTGCAATGTACACCGGCATCAAGTGATCCATAAACGGATGAGCCTGCTTTGCGTCACCACGCTTTGTGACGGCGGCCATCTTGTCCTCTCGCACCGAGGGGTCGGCCTCCACAGCCGCCTTCAAAGCGTTGTCAAAACTGACCGTGTATGGCAGGGGGGTGTTGTCACCCTCGAACATATAATGCATGTCTCTCAGGTTGTGCACAGACATGCCTGCGCCGATTATGACAATCCCCTCGTCTCGAAGTTTGGAGACAGCGCGGCCAAGCGCAAAGTGGGCGTGGGGGTCCTCGTTCTTAAATAGCGAGACTTGCACAAGAGGCACATTCAGAGGATTCTTATCTGGGTTGAATGCTACAGCCTGAGTTAGTTTCTAGGCCGATGTCGCCTTAAGTAATAGGCGCACTCACCCACGTGGAAGCCTGACCAAACACCATGGTCTAGACCCCGGTTGACGCCATAGGACTGGATGCCGGCCTCCGACAGCATCACCAGAATCTTGCTAGCAAGCTCGGGGTCTCCCTCATTGGGGTATTGAGCCTTATAGAAGTGGTCTGGAAATCCATAAAAGCTGGCAGGACATGGTCAGCACCCAAATGCGTCATTTCGAGCCTGTGTAATTGGCCATACTCATAGATAAGGTCGGTGTGCTTTTCTTTGTTCACGTGGATAGTATTGCCGTCGCCCATCCAATGAGCCGAGAACACAACCACAGCTTTCGGTTTAACCTTTTGCGTAATTTCCCGACCAATGCCCTGGAGCACGGAGTATGCTGGGTGGTCCTTGTTGTACTGTACATCAGGCTGTAAAATAGGTACGAACGTTAGAAAAGCAGGTCCATGATGCTAAAAATCAAGACAAAAAAAAAGGTGCCTTACTCCGCCGTGGCTAAAGAAGTAAACGGGCGTTCTAGATGCTGAGGACGCTGAAGACGCCGTAGCGTTTTGCTGTGTAGAGGACCAGCTCATTCCGGCTCGTTGTATTGTGGAGGTGATGGCTTTGAGAGGCGAGGCCCCGAGAAAGGCGAACATGGCCACGGCTATGGACAGGCCTATAAGGGCTCGGAACGAGAGAAGCTGGGTCATGATGGGCGCCGGAACCTGCAGAAGTGCCCCTCCTTTAGGGAATTGGGAGCGAGCAATGGGTGGGCGAGACGGCGACTTTTGTTTAAGCATAGGCTTGATAATTCCGTATTTCCAGACGCCCCGGAACGCCGACTGTGGAGTAGCCGCGCGCGATGACAATTTGGCAATTCCAGTGAGGCCATTGCTGAATCAGCCAGCTTTGTTCGCGGGAGCTGGAGCTGTCGGCTACCGGGTCCGACCCACAGCTCGGAAAGGACATGCCCCTGGCCATTGCTCTCGGGGCTTGGGGTGGTGTGTGCTAGCGGGAGATCGCACGCGAGGGTCGAAGGAGAGGATGGTTCTGCCACGGTTGGGTATCCATGTTGAGCATGAGGATCCGGGGGAGAGTGTTGGCAAAATAAATTGATTTGATTGAGAAGATGGTAAGAGAGGATGTGACGGTGAGAAAGTTGGGTAACAGATTATGAAAAGAATGCGGAGTTGTGAAATGGAGAAAGAATTGGGCACAAAAGAAAGCGGGGAGGAGCATGAGAAGGCAGTAGGAATGAGGAGACCCAGATAGGGATACCAAATATGCACAAAGTCATAGGCAACAGCTTCGATCTAAGACAAGCTCTTCCAGCTTGGAGAGGACAAGTAGTGAGAGGTGCTAGTACGCACAACCTGGACTCCGAGAATAAGAATATTGTATTGCTGCACAAAAGGACAAGCAATAGATATGTTTGGATATTCAGTGTCTATAGAATTTATCGAATTAAAAAAAATTTTAAATAAAAAAAAGAATTAGACATATTGGAGCTCATCAAGCTAGATCACGCTTGTGTCAATGGACGACCCCTGAGCATTGTCATTGCGAACCACAAACAGTCCAAGTTTAAGGCGTACAGCAATCTTGTCAAGAGCAATAGGTATCCCAACAATGCATATAATGCACGCAATATTAATCATAGAATCTCTTATAACAGCCTTTGCAGACTATCTAATCTCTCAATCATGGAAATAGAAAAGCATAAATCACAAACGATACACGAGACACGATACCCGCTAGCACCCCAACCCAGCTCTGATCCCAACGGGGCCATGGTCAGTGAGCTGCGGAGCCCGAGCCCCAGACGGACCCCCAGATCAGGCAAGCTAGGCCATTTGGTTGGTTGCTCAGGCAATGGGCGCCAAAAAGTCAAGGCTCGAAAATTGTGTCGCCTTCATCGACACAAAGCCTTCATCCCTGTGCTCTCGACGCTCACACCCTCGACACCCTCTCGCTCGCTGCATCTCCTCCGGGCTTAATTCATCTCTGGGAACAAAGGAGACTGGTTCTGCTTGCCCGCCGCCCCTCGCTCGCCTCCCTGGCCACCTCCTCACTATCGACGCCAGACTCGTCTCGCCCTCGCCATGGCACCTCTCATCCTCCACAACGTCCCCGACGACGAGTGCTACGTCGGTGACGATGGCATCAAGCGACCGTATGCCATGTATTTCAACCAGTACGGCTCCAGTGACCCCAGCTCCAACGCTCCCCAAACTGACTCAGCTGCTTTTTTCAGACAAGATGCTCCCTCAGGCACCGCTCGATCGCGACGCAGCGTCGCCGAATCAGGCTCCTTTGGCAAGTCGACACGACGCTCTCGCTCGCGCCCAGGCACGCCCGCGCGAGGCCGCGAAGACCCAACTCTAGCCGCCGCCGACAGGCTCTTTGGCGACTGGGTCTCAAACCAGGCAGCGCCTGCTGCCACGGTGCAGCGCAAGAGCAGTGGCATGCTCCAGGAAGACCCGGCCCCCCAGCGACCTGTCGCTACCCACCCCGTCGAGATCATGCTGCGCGGGTACCGCTCGTCAACCCAGCAGTACGCCGCCATCTCCCACTACGAGTCTCTCGCGGGCACCATCCTCGAGGACTACCCTCGCGAGCCCCCAGCAACCCAGCGCCGGTACAAGTCTGAGCTCCGGGACCCTGCCTTTACGCGACGCCGAACGCTCAACGCAGACGAGAGGTCGCTGGTGAACCGCGCTGATGGAGGAGAGCACTGGGTCAAGGTGACATTTGAGAGCGCAGAGGCTGCTGATGCCGCCATGTTCGCCAGCCCGCAGAGAATACTGGGACACCTGGTGTATGCTGAGCCCTACCGCGGACACCCCCCACCCAAGGACGAGGCGTGCCCCGATGTCGAGTCCTTCAGCGACCACACCCGCTCCAACAGCATGCCCGCCACCGCCAACGGCGCTCGCAAGGGCGTCACCGGCCTGCCTACATCCTTCAACAGCCGCCTCCTCGACCTCTCACCTCCCCACTCGCAAACATCCAGTCTGACCATGGACACGGGCACCATTGACAACTCCCGCACCTCGAGCGCAACCGTGACTGAGATCCAACCCCTGATGCCCAAGGCTGCCGCCACCAGCTTCGAGCCCATCGAGATTGACGACAAGGACAGCGTCTTCTGCCGCCGCATCCCCACCGCTCGCCGAGCCACCCTGCTGCCCGCAGAGCAAGCTCTCCTCCCGCAGCAGTCCGTCATGCAGCGCTTCCTCAATGCCATTCCCTTTGTGAAATGGTTCGGTGGCAGCATGATTGGCAACGAGGTGCCCCGCACCGAGACGGGCGAGTTCGACTGGAACCGCGCAAGCCTCTACTGGAAGCTCATCTGGTGGCTCGATGCCACCTTTGGGCTGTTTGGCGGAGACGTCTTCAGCATTGACAAGGACGACTAAGGGCCAGTAATGCAAAACACCAGTCTTTTTTTTCCCAACGGGAGTTTTTATTTATTTTTCTTTTGGGACTCCATGACGAAAAGAAAAAAATGTTGTCAACAATGGGCAGATTTTTTAGACTGTACGAGATGAGAGATGAGCTTCAAACACACAAACACACACATGGCCTCGGTATTTCAGGGCCGGTTTAATGGCGTCAGGCGTCCGAATGACACGGAAAGGGAGGGGAAACTTGTGACTAGAGATATCGGACATATTAAAGAACCGTATAATGCTTGTACAACAACAAGAGTTACCTATGCAAATTCTATAAACCAGTGCCAAAGAAACAGACTTGGGAAAGAAAAGCCTCCGGATAGCACCGCGACCATGGATGCTTCCAAAAAAAAAAATACGCCCCCCAAAAATCAACGCCCAGCACACGTAGATATGTAAATCAAAAAAAACATAAGCGCCCATGTTCCTCATCAAATCAGCGATTGACTTCCTCCCACGCTCTCAAACGACTCCTCGTTGCCAATCAACACTGGCGACCTGCTCCTTGATCTCACCGATTCGGAGGGCCTTCGACCTCGTTGCTCCTCCTCTTCCTCTTCCTGCGTAGCGTCTTCCTTGTCGTCCTTTTCGTGATCGTGGTCATGGTCGTGGTCATGGCTGTCATCCGCATGCTCCTTGTCCTTATCGTCCTCCTCTGCAAGCTCAGTCTCCACCACAGGCATGAGGAATTCCCCGCCATCATCATCATCATCATTGGCGTCTCGCTCAGTCGGTTGTGTCTCCGCGCCGAGGGACTCGTGGGTGACGTCAGTCGGAGCTCGGCGGATTGGCTGCGGAGAAAAAGGCCGGGCATTTCGAGGCTTGTTGAAGTCGGTCGAGAAGACGCTCTCGCTGTCAGCTACAGCGCCGACGACGTTGCCTCCGCTTGGTTTGGTATCAGTAGCCAGACCAGTGAGAGACTGGTACCGATCGGTATCCATCAGCAAGCTGTCAGCCCTGGCGTGGCCCCCTCTCGATATCTCGGATCCCGAGTCGGCAAGGATGCTCTTTGGAGGCAGGATAGAAAACAGCTTGGGCGTATCAACACCGCCGGCAGCACCGCTCAAAGTTGAAGTCTCGTCCTCGATGGCAAACAAGTCCTGGCCCTTCTCCAGCAGGTCATCCAAACCGCCACCGCTCCATCCCTTCCTAGCCAGGCTCTCGAAAATATCCACTTCAGCCCGGACCAGGCTGCAACTGGCATCGACAATCTTGTTGCTCGTATCCTGGCTTTCCCTCAGCAGCGTCTGGGCGTGGTCCGCATGGAGCGTCGTGAGGCCGTCCAGCTTGGTCGTAAGCTCTACGAGGTGCGCCCGGAATCGTGCAACGTCCCGCCTGCGCTGCTTGTGCAACTTGAGGCCTTCCTTCTCAAGGCGCTTGATTTCCTTGCTCTGCGCTTTGACTCTCTGCTTGTATGTCTCTTCCTCGTCGTCGATGACCGTCTGCCATTTGTCCAGGTCGTGCAGCAGAGGCACCTCGAAGGAGCGGTAGACTGTCTCGGAAAGAATCTGCTGGTGGTTGGAGACAAGGTGGTGGACGCCCGAGGCGGACATGAGGTAGTCGGCGGTGCAGGAGCCCTTGGTGGTGAAGCTAGCCGTCATGTTGGTCGTCGACCCGGGCGGGCCAATCGGCTCAGCTCGAGCTTCCTTGAGGCGCGCACATGCTTCGAGGGCAGATCCAAACGTGGACGCAGCGGTCGATAGGGAGGCGAGGGCGAGGCGGTAGGCTTTTGCCGACGAGAGGAGGTCCGAGTAGGCAAGCTGCGACTGCTCGATATCGGCCTTGTTTAAGACGGCGTGGGCGGGCTTCGGCGGCGGGGGAAGCGGCAGGCGGAACTGGGAGAGGGGATTCGCAGTCGATGCGATGGAGTATACGGGCGAGCCGGGGACGGGCGGCAGCTGGGAGAGCGTGGGCGATGCGGGACGAGATTGCTCGGGGGTCGCCATGTTTGTTTATCTAGGATGAGACACCGAGGCTCGAGTGGGCATCACAGGATTGGGGACGGAGGAGGTGGACAGCTCGTTCAGCCAGAGTTCGGGGATAATGGCATATCGCGCCAGCCGGGGGGTTGAAGTCGTCTTTTTCGCCGTATGCGGAATTTAAAAAAAACAGAGGCAAGGAAGCGATAAGGTGGTGGGCGCAGACGAAAGGCACGGAAACGAGATGAGGCGAAAGCGGGAAGATCAGAGAAAGAATACTTGCCTAGTGCAGCAGCGGCGACAGGGGGACCTTTTTGGCCCAGGCGCCCGAACGAACTGTTGGAGAATACCGCCCGCGTGTTGCTTTCAGTGGACATGGCGGCCCATCTACAGGGGATCCACCCCGCTGTAATTGACGCATTCGCTCCCCCGTCAAGGCGCCTGGCGCGCTAGATGCACGTCATCCCGCACCAAACAGCACCACACGCAAGCACCAGCATGATGCGGCGGGTGATGCACAAAATTCTGCCTGGCATGTACATTCCAACATGGACATCACGAGATGCGCGGCAGTGTGAGAATTATGCCACGCGTGCGTTTTGTGGTGTAGGGGCATGATTGGACATGGGTGGAACTCGTGCCGTGGTGAATGTGACGTCGAAGCCCACCAGGGAGCTTTGGGAAATGGAGCTTCTTTTTTTTGGGTGAGGGGTCCTGTCAAGGCGGCCATCGAGACTAGTCTAGGTTCTAGGTGAGCAAGCTATGTAAGATCTCTGCGTGTATAAACCCGACATTTTCCAGTTGATTACAGCTCCTCCTTGGCCTTGTCTCCCTGGGGAGGGAGTCTTGAAACCAGGAACTTCTCAACATCATCGAGTTCCTCCAGGCAAGCAGAGTGACCCATGCCGCTAGATACCTTGTCAGCCAAGCGTCGTTTTCGGATTTCAGCAGCACTTACGGATACGTCTTCCATGTCACGTCGTAGCCTAGGCCCTTGAGCAGCTCGGCACTGAGGTGGCCGCCCTTGGTGGGAACGACGGGATCAGCATCGCCGTGATACATGAGGACGGGAGTCTGGCGGTTGGGATCGGAGGGGGAGACCATGCTGGCGAAGCTCTGTGACAGGAGGAGCCACGAGGAGAGGCCGACGATGCCAGCGAGCTTGGAGCTGAAGGTCAGGCCGGAGATGAGAGACATGGCGCCGCCCTGGGAAAAGCCTCCGATAACGATGCGGTCAGAGGGGATGCCCGCCTTGATCTCGGCCTCGATCAACTCGTGAAAGTACTTGCGGCTAATCTCGATGCCTTCCTTGTCCTCCTCGCGATTGAGGATGTCGATGTTACCGCCCAAAGAGACCTATTTTCAGTATTAGATCGAATCCGTCAACTATCCTCTTGCCAACTATCGTTGTGATACATACCACGTCAAACCATCCCGGCATCCTCATGCCTGCGTTCTTAAACCAGCGGTGTTAGCCCAAAGCTCAGCTCGTAGCCGTACCGAGCAAACCTACGACAGTAATGGGGATTCTGGGAGCATGAGGCAGGATGAACTTGACCTCGTCCAGACGCTGTCGTCGCCGCCAGTTCTCAACAGCCCCAGCCCAGCCATCGCCAGTGTCGCCAAGGCCATGGACGAAGATGACAGTGGCCGTGTGCTTGGCGCTTCTGGCCGCCGGGACGATGATGGGAGCCAGACGGTTGAGCGACATTGTGCCTAGTTTTTCTACTACAGGCTCGAATGTGAGAAAGTTGGATGCGGGGTGAGTATGAGACTTGCAGAATGGTTCGAATAAGTGTGAAGCCGGATATAAATGAGCTGGATCTGGTTGGCGGTCGATGATGGTACTGCACCCAATGAACGAAATCCGGGTTACTAAGTGGAGCAGCGTCGGGTGCCGGGTGTGCTACGACAAATCCCGCGATGCTGTATCGCACTTACCCTGCACTGGAATTTCGGCTAACAGTGCAATACAGGCCCATGCCGCAAAATTGCTTGGTAATGATCTATCGAACATCACAAAGCAATGGGGAATTTCACCGGTTTGGTATTTTGAGGAGGTGGAATATCCGACGTAAGCACGCCACGGGGATCAATGATATCGTGGACAATGGATACAGAAACGGGAATACGGTCCGCACAACTTAGATGCAATATTGGACTGGCAGATTCAAAGACCAACAAGACGGAAACAGAAGATGGTTCACCATCGCAAAAAGTACACTGATTGGTATTGCGGTATCCAATCATGTCAATACAGCCGCAGCCGGGATATTCAGGAATAATACCAGGGTCACAGACGCAAGCCTGCATAAACTCACAGATCTTATGAACCAGGGACTCCGATATTGGACAAGTGCTGACATAACCACGCTCGCTAATATTGACTATTTATTTAAATTGATACCACTATTGTTGACCTCCTAACTCATCCATGACCAAAGGGGCCGGATAACCCTCTGGCACTCCCCAGTTTCCGTTTTCTGCACTCGCTGGCCCACATCGCCATGAACATCCTCTATGAATAAATGGCACGGCAGTCTCTCCTTCTGCCATACTTAGTGGCACCACACGCACCTGCACGCCATCATCCTGAGTTACGCGATCACAGGTTCTAATCTCCTGCCACTCAACCCATTCAACAGTGGGAACGACGATCGTCTTCCTGCAACGGGAACATACAGTGCCGCCAGCTTCTTTTTGTCGCAATGCACGCTCAAGAAGCTCGCGCAAGTGCGACAGTCCGTCTGGAATATATGGTCCCATTTCGGGAAGTTGGGCGCTCTGGTAGCAAGCTTGAAGAGCCACTTCGACGAGACTTGGCACCCGAGTGGCGCCTTTGAGGTTCCGAAGACTAGACTCATCCTTGCCAGTATCGACGGGCAATACATGGCACTTATAACCAGAGGGGAATTTAAATTCAGAGAATATTCGACCACTTGTGTTGATGAGCTGCAACGGGGAACGGCCGAGCGACCTGCTGACAAGGTGCGGAATAGAGGCATCTTCAACGTCCTGGTCATATTTGAACAAGACGGGCCTCACTGCTTGCTCCTCAGTCTCATCCGAATCCTCTACTTCGGCACCTTTCTCTGGCTGCCAGAATGGATTAGGATGCACAACGAGAGTATGCAGCTTGCTATTTGCGCCAAAGAGATCGAGCAGCTCGATCGGGAGGTGGCGAAGTCTATTTTGTGAGACATTAAGTTCAGTGAGGCCGTGAAGCTTTGATATCGCAGGAGGAAGCTCCGTGAGCTTGTTGCCTCGAAGGCTAAGAATAGTAAGATGCGTGAGATCAAAAAGCGCGCCCGGAACCCGTGTAAGCCGGTTCATGGCGAAATAAATCTTGAGCTCTGGGTCTTTTTGTTCGAACGCGACATCCTTGGCGACGATAGGGATGCGCTCAAACTGAGAGAGAGGGCTAATTGCATCATTGGAAATCTCCTCGAGTCCCATGGACCAGAAATCAATCGTTTCTTCTCCTTGATCAAGACAGGCACGGACCTTGTCGCGGACGGCCTGCTCAGTTTTTGAGACCCGTGAGACTCGGCGCACAGCAGGGCGATCAGGCTGCGTTGGGCGATCGAGCTGTGGCAGGCGTGGTTTAGTGGAGATTTCCAGGGTCTCCATCAAATCATCGCTTTCATTGCCGTCACTCCCAAGGTAAACACCACTGTCGGGCTGTCGCGTAAATGGGCGCCTCTTCTTGGTGATTTGGAGGGGTTGGGGTTCACCAAATGTCGAATCTGACGATGAAGCGGGCTGCTGCTGGAACCAAGATCCGACGTAGCGCTTCTTCCGACGACCCTCTACATAATTGTCAAGAGCGGGATCATCGTCGCTGGAGAAGACGGCTGGGTCGCTTGAGTTGTATTTTAAAGATGGCGCGTGTTTTGTGCCCTGGGCATTGCGGACGCGTTTTCGTGGGTTGTTGCTGAAGCTCTGCGAGTGCTCGTCCCACGACACTCCCGGCAGACGCGGCAAAGTTGGCTCTTCTGACATTTTATAAGTGTAGTAACAAGACGCGTCTTAATTGGAACGAATGTCACAAAATTGGAAGCAAAATGGGAGGATCAAAGATGTTAAAGTAGTAGAGGGGTCGATGGGGTCTTCGAGGCCACACGCGCGTGACGCCGAGAGCGACGGGGGTGTAAAGGCCAGGGTTCGGCCCCACCAGTACCGAGAACGCATCGCCCATGCTTGCCGAAGCGCACGTGCCAGCTAAACCCTGGAGGAGGTGGCTTGGGAAGTCAATATACTTGACGTAGGCGGCAGGGTCCGAGGAACGGAGTACAACGTTGAAGTGTCGCGTTGTGCTGCATGCCAACAGCCCATCTAGAATGCATCGACGCGTATTCGTACCGTTGGCGTGCCATTCTGGGGCTGGGTGCTGCCCGGGATCCTCGGAGGTGGTGCCGGGGCGCGGGGTGCCTACTGCTTGAGAGCGGCGATTCGTCAACATTTCTCCTAATTGGAGATAGGCTGAGACTGTCTTGACGTTATTAGGCATCAATCCGCGTGCTCTCACTCGCGTTTCTAATCACGTCTATTGCTTTTTCTGGCGGCAATGTTCCAGGCCGCAGGACTGGCCATCTCACTGAGAAAAAAAAAATCGGGCCGGGTGCGCCAATAGAGGTGGTTGGTGTTGGGAATTATTGAAGCCAAAGCAGGGTTGTTTGGCGATCCTCGTGTTACTGGTTCGTCAAAGCAGGTGAGTTGACCGCAAATACAAAGTTTCTTTTGTTTCTCCCGCTTAGTCCCAATCATCATCGTCGCTGTCGTCAACCTTCCTCGACTTCCCAGCGGTTCCAGTCTTGATGCTACTGCCCGCGAGGCGTGCCTCCTCGGCGTCCTCCGCCGCGCGCCTCCTCTTTACTACTCTCATATCTGAATCGGGAACTGCGCCAACTTCCACAAGCATGTTGTCGATTCTTTGCATGTTTGTTCGTACACCACCGATGGTCGCAAGCGTCACGACTTGCTTGACAATATCGCCGTTCTTGTATACCAAGATGGTGGGGCAGTTTCGATCGGGGTAGTTTTCAATCGCCTGGTTTGCCCTTATTTCGCAAAATTTGACCTCGCCATATTCCTTGGCTGCTTGCCTCCAAAGCTCCGTCAAGACTCTCGATTCAACGTTTGTTCCCATCGAGGATGTGAGATTCACAAACACGGGGCCGTTTGCGGAGGCATCGGTAATCTCTCGCTGGTATTCAGGCTTTGCAACAGGATATACGCTGCCATGGAGTGCCTTCTTTTGAATACTGCTCATCTCGGCCATTCGCTTCTGTCGGTATTGCTCCAGAAAGGCCTCGTCCTCGTCATCTTCGAGCTCGTCCAACTCATCCAAGTCTTTTCCCTCTAGACGGTTCTCATGCGCTAATCTTCGGCCCTCGAGAATGGCCTCTTCAATCATAGGAGTCGGGCTCGGGGGTTTCTCAGGAATGACACCATGCTTTCGTAGAATATCGTTCCTATGGCGGGGTTAGAGGTCGCGCGCTTGGTCATGGAGGGGTAATTGGGCCAACTACGAACCATTCCGTGTCGGCGTTGGGGTCATCAATGGGGACAGCGATGCGCTGATCCGAAGGGGCTGCCATGGTGAATGCGATCTGAGAATGCAAAGGCTTCAACCAAAGGAAGACAGACTTCGCAACAGTCGAGACAGTCGCGGCCTGCTTGAAGTGATAAAGCCCCAAAGTTACTGCCTGCTGGAATTACGTTAGTGCTGTAGCTCTAGCGCCCGAGGCTGCGAAATACATAACACATGCACAAATGACGCCCCCACTTATGTAAATTATACATTTGACCATTTTGCAGGCACCGCCGCTTCGCACCGGCAATTTTTGAGGGTCGCACGTGATAAACCCTATTAGCTAGCCCGCTTTTGACGAAAATTGGATCGCAGGCGAAGACCATCCCCCCAAAGCCCACCGATCTTTTCACCTCCTCCCACCCAGCCTCTGCTGCCACCGGTTTTCGTCACGCACCCCTCTTCTCGCAAGACTCGACAAGAAAATTCTTACCGGGAAAATCAGTCAAGATGGTAAGCGACCGCATTTCTATGATACATCCGATGGACGGACGATGGTCGATGGACGATCGAATGGCGATATACACGTGTGGGAAAATTGGGCAAAAAAAGTGCCTTTAAGACTGGGCTGTCACGAAAACACCAAACCGATGGAAGATGGACTCAACAACGGATACGACGGACATCGGAGCGAACACATGGGACACGCAAAACCTCGATTGAGCAAATTTGCTAATTTTCCTCTCCATTCAGGTTCTCGCCGTTGATCTCCTCAACCCCTCCGCGGCCGCCGAGGCCAAGAAGCACAAGCTCAAGGTACGATAGCTGCTGCCGACATGGACCGCCTCGGATGAGCCCATCTAACGATAATGTGCTCTACAGACCCTCGTCCCTGCTCCCCGATCCTTCTTCATGGACGTCAAGTGCCCCGGCTGCTTCACCATCACCACCGTGTTCTCGCACGCCCAGACCGTTGTCATCTGCCAGGGCTGCACCACCGTGCTTTGCCAGCCCACTGGTGGTAAGGCCCGCCTGACTGAGGGCTGCTCTTTCCGAAGGAAGTAAACTGCTTCGCAGCGGTTTATTTCCTTTGGTTGTCATGACTCTTACGGTTCATCTCATGGTGGTCATCTCGGATCTGCAAAACAACAACCTCGACATGGGCGTATAGACAACCAAGCTTGCGAACATAATCAAAAAACTCTTTGCAGATAGAAGATGGGGCACCCAGAATAGGGGCGTTTGGGGTCTCCGGATATCTTGCATGGCACATCATTCTTCTTTTGTTTTTCCGTTGCGCGCCTTGTACCAAAGAGTCGAATCGAGGCTGGAAGGAAAAAAAAGCACTGCATGGGTGGAAAGCTGGAGAAAAGCCTTCACGAGCGTCTGGGTGGTCTGGGTTGACCGGCTCCGACGTGAGGACGTGGAACCGCTGGTTGATGATCGCTTCATACCCGGGTGCAGTGGGTAGCGGAGGATGGTCACTGTGCTTATGCGAAATTCACGATGGTTTCCACACATTTGCTATCTCCATGACTTTGCTCTCCATCTCTGATGCCGTGCGTGATCCATATGTGGTTGTGCTGTAGTATTGTCCTGGCCAAACCCAACGACTGGCTCCACTGGATTGTCCTGGCTAACTTGGTGGTTGGCAAGAAGCTGTAAGAACTTGATGGGCTTGGCCGACCTGCATGTCCTAGGTTGGTGGCGATCCTGAGATGAGTCAAGGATGTGTTGGATGCCTAGCCAGCTGCGGACTACTTGACTCGCTTTGCTAAATGTCATGCGTCGAGACAGGGCGGCTGGTCCGCTAGTGAATCCGGGGTATTTGGGAGGCGTTAGGGACCAGGCGTGGACTAGTTCTCTGGTTGGTTGGTGATGTGACTCGAATGTAGCATTCGCCGATGGCGATATCCACCTTGAGAAGTCAAAGACAAGGGTTAATGACGTCTTTGATCTTCCCTGAATCTCCCCGTGTAAACCGTGTGCTTCCACGGACCGGACCTTGCATCTTGTGTGATACCGCCCACATCGCGTGAGCTGCCATGAAGCTCGTGTGACCGCCTTGCGGAGCAAATGCGGGATGAAAATCCATAATTTGCCACTTCCAGAATGCGGAAGAGATTTCCCGCAGCTGGGCCGTGCTCAACGTTCTTGATTGGGTGTCAATCCTGTTCTTGTTGCGCGGTGCATTGTATTGTCGGCCTCTCACAGTAGTGAGATTGGGTTATCAGATGCAGCGAAAACGGCTTTTTTGGCGACGGCTAGCTTGAGCCGTGGGAGAGAGCTTGTTTCGTTGGTTGGGTTCACCGGGTGAGTCAGCGAAATGTTAGTGCCTCGATGCGGACTAGTTTGGTTGGCATGGCCACTGCCAGTAAGAAATTTGAAAAAAAAAAAAGAGAAAAAAGTATGAGGTGATAAACCACTTAACGCGAAGGCGGCACGAACCCGCCGCGTCGGGTCGCGTCTGGGCCTCCCCACATTTCTGCTCGCTTTCCTGCGTCCTGGCTGACAGGGTCCTGCAGGCCTTCCTTGTTTTAGGTTGAGGATTAGTAGAGGCCGCCTGTGATTGGCTGGTTGCAGCCATGGACCATGGCAACGGCGGCGCTCCCCATGGCCTTTGCTTCTGTGCTCATATCATCGTCTCCTTTCTCCCCTCCCCCCGTTGCCTCTCTTCGTTTCCGCATCAACAGTTGCAACCCCTCCTCGCTTGGCTTGTTGTTTTCTTTTGGCCCCTCGCCCGCCGCCAACGTCATCGCCCGTGCTTCAGACACTCTCCACTCTCACCATCATTGCATACTTGTTCCCCAGCCTTGTTTCTTTTTGCAATTGCTTGCTGCTCAGCCAGTGAATTAGTTTTTGTGTCCTTCGAGCCAGATACAGTTTGCAACGTCATCTCACCCAACACAATTGAGACAGGCCATCCAAGCACTTTGCCACACATCACGCATTGGCGCTTGACCTGAATCACACCTGCTTCACCACTTGCACTACATCTACATACCCAATCTCGCTTCCTCATACCAGCCTCGCCATCATGTCCACTCCTCGAACCAAGCGTCAGTTCGCCGGCGCCTCGGCAGATCCCTCCCAGCGCCAGATCACCTCATTCTTCAACAAGTCCAGTGGCACCACTGCCCATGCTGCCGATGCAACTTCCGCCCGCCAGCCCGAGCTACCCTCGTCTGTCCAAGCTAACCTCCTGAGCGTTGGCATGCGGGTGCGCAAGTCGGTGCCAGAGGGCTACAAGACAACCGGCCCCAGCGCCTTTAAGCTGTGGACCGACAGCGCCCCTGCGTCGACCAAGTCGTCGGTTGTTCGCAGCCCCGCCAAGGCCTCGTCCAACATGGAGCTCCTCCCCTTCTGCGGCATCAACAGGGTTGGCGGCCTTGCCCCTCAGCCTGCGTTTGAGCACGACAGCGACTCTGTCCCCGAGCTGGACTCTGTACCCGAGCTCACCATGTCCCAGGAGAGCACCGACAGTGCCGAGTCCTCCTTCGTCGACTCCTACGAGAGCTCCCGCAAGCGCATCTTTGACGAGGACGAGGACAAGGTGGATGAGAGCACCCTCATTCCTGGTAGCTCCGCCAACTCTAGAGTCATGGCTGTTCCACACTCCCGAGTCAAGAAGGTGCCCCTCAGGAGCGTCGGCCAAGACAACAAGAGCGGCTCTGATTTCGAGGATGCCGAGTTCCTCGTGTTTGACGAGGGGGAAATGGATATGGGCCACTAAATGAAGGCTTTGGCTATCCTTTTCGAGGCCATTGACCTCTGTTCGTGTTCATGTTTTACAGTTTTGTTATATGTGTGTATGCTGGGGCGGCACACTTTGGGGCGGTTTTTATTTGGTGCACGGCGTTTTATATACGGGCTCCAAAGCTGGGTGTAGGATTATACAAAGATGAAGTATTATTTCATCTGATGGATTAAGACTCGTCGGCTGGATGACGAGGAATGAAGCTATTTTACTTATGCAATTGACATGTGCAGAACCAAACCCTGGCATGAACTCCGTGATTGTAACCGAACCTACTTACACGCATACTTACATACCTACAAACGGCTCGCGAAATTCGAGCAAGTCTCTTTGTCCGTAAAACTCACCGGCGACTGTAAGAATCATATTCAACGTCGCTCGGAGGTTGGCTCGAGTACGTTCCTTGGCGGCTTCTCGCTCTTGTTCCTCTCGCAGCTCGCTCTCAGATGGAGCGTTGTCCAGCTGCGCGAGGAGACGAGCCTTGGCATCCTGAAGATCTTCTGGTTGTTCGGTAGTCTCGCCATCCTCGGCCTCAGAATCTGATTCCAGATCCATGGCCACGTCTTCCTCGTCCCCATCATCGTCCTCGCCCTCTTCTTTCTCCTCTTCTACCTCACCTTCTTCTGCATCGCCATTGGTTGGTTCCTCTGCCTTGGTGGCTTGTGGCGATTCTTCTGCGCTCTCTTGATCATCATTGTCGTCTAGGCTCTCCTCGCCTTCGACTGGAAGATCTTCGACCTCGCCGAGCACCTCCGAGTCAGTACTGCTATCGTCCACGGCCTCATGGTTACCAAGTCCCCCGTCGGCCAGCTCTTCCCTAAGAGCTGCCATTTCCGCAAGACTTCGACCGAGCAGCACAGCTCGCCGTCCCAGATCACGCACCCATCCAATCTCACTGTAATTTAGCTCACCCTTTTCAGGCAATCGAGCCAGCAGCGCCCAGATCCAGCGGCTTGTTCGTTCGGGGAGTGTGTATCCGCGACGGAGGAACTTGCCGCCTAGCAGGATTCGTAGGATTTGGAGGATGGTATCTTTGGACATTAATGCGACTTGCAGAGGATGCGGATCGGATGCGCGCAGGAGGCGAGACCATAGCGCAATGGCAGATTGCTGAGATCCAGTGGCGCATGTTGGTTGCGACGAAGAAAGACGAGAGGAGGCGTTCCGGGGGGGTTTCGAGTTGAGAACGGATCGGAGATGGAGGTATTGATCCATGACGGCCACAAAGTAGGCCTCATGTAGAGCCTTCTCCTCGTCGATTTCATCTTCCTCACCTTGTTCTTCCCACTGCTCGTCTTCCCAGGACTCTGGCATGGCGGTATATGCGCCATCCTCGTAGTAGCCTCGCATGTCTCCAGTACCATCGTCGTATATGCTCCTATCGATGGGCTCGTCGTGATCGTCGTCGTCGTTGGGATTTGAACCGCCTTCTCTCTGGAAATCAGCAGGCAGCTGCGGCCCAAATTTGACTTTGGGGGCAACGAGCAAATGGGGGATTCCGTTGGCTTCTTGTCTGGAGCACTCACCATGTCAGCATATGCGCTCTACTAGGGCGACAGAATCTTCAGCAAAGACGCAGCAAGAGGGGAGAAGATTTGGAATGGAAGGGAGACCTTACCTCACAGATTTCAAGTATGCCATAGCATCCGCATCGTCCTCAAAGTCATCCTCTTCGCCTACGGGGATCGTTGTGGCGTGGTCGTTGCCTGAAAATACATATTTTTGGCCCCAGGTAGGATCGATATTGGAGTTCTGATGCTGTCGCGACTTTGCGTTGTGCTTCTTTGGACGCTTGGGCTGGGGCTCGGGAGCTTCGCCTTCATCGGCGTCGTCAAACTCTCGTTTGGACGCCATATTCGTGCCTGTTTTGTATTGAGGGCAGAATAATCCTGTGCCGTGAGTGTGTAAACGCGATGATGAAGTTGGAGCTCGGATGGAGACCCTTAGCTGCCTGCTGCACGCGCCTGAGCCTTATCGATAAGACACATCCCGCTTTCGCTGGTCAGCTTTTTGGAGCTTGGTCGGATGCTTAGACTTACAACCACCAAGTTCTAGCTGTTGTTACATGGTGATTGATTCACAATGAGTGCGGCTCTTGCGCGCCGCCTGGCCCTGAGTGCTCCTTCTCACCGCGCAGCTGGCCGTGTTTCTCGTCAAGCGCCGTTTCGTGCGCAATCGACGCCCAAATTATGCCGCTCTCTGAGTGGCTATAACCATTTTGTCGGCAGTGGTATGCCTCGCATGACACAGTTATTGACTCTCGATGGCTAACTGAATAGAATAGACCAGCCTACTTCCAATTCCACCACTTCAGCTAGTATTCCCCTTCGTGATGACGCAAAACCCTTTACCCTCGCCGTCAAGGACAATATTGCGACTGCCAATTTCCCAACACAATGCGCCTCCCACATTCTCTCATCCCACCCCTCTCCTTTTGAATCTACAGTTGTCCGACAGCTGCGCGCTCGTGGCGCCTCTGTCGTCGGCAAGACAAACATGGATGAGTTTGGTATGGGATCCCATTCTATGCACTCTGTCCATGGTGCGGTAAAGAATCCATTGGCTGCTGAGGGCGAAGACGTTTCGGCTGGTGGAAGCTCAGGCGGCAGCGCTGTGGCCGTCAAGCTAGGAGATGCCGACATATCCCTTGGAACGGACACTGGAGGATCAATTAGGTTGCCAGCGGCCTATACGGGCACCGTGGGATACAAGCCTAGTTATGGCATGATCTCTCGCTTTGGCGTGGTGCCCTATGCTAACTCTCTGGATACCGTTGGGTTCCTGGCCAATGAGGTCAAACCCATCCGCGACATTGTATTTGAGACTGGTCTCTACAAGGAACACGACCCCAATGATCCGACATCATTACCGGTAGCCTCCCGACAGCGCTGCTCAAAGGCATCTCCAACCGCCCTCCCCAATCTCCGCAACGTCAACATCGGCATACCTGAGGAGTACAACATTTCAGAGCTTGAGCCTTCAATCCGCGAGGCATGGATTGCCGCTGCCTCAAAACTCGAATCCCTCGGTGCACAGCTTGTCCCCATTTCCTTACCTTCTACAAAGGAGGCCCTTTGCGCTTACTATGTTCTTGCCCCTGCGGAGGCTTCTTCCAATCTTGCCAAATACGACGGCGTTCGATACGGCGTTAGAGGCGAAGGCCGTGATGCTGTTGGCGAGACCCTGTATACTGAAACCCGTGGTGATGGCTTTGGCGATGAAGTGAGGCGCAGAATTCTTCTGGGCACGTATAGCCTTAGCTCTGAAGCCATGGACAATTACTTCATCCAGGCGCAAAAGGTTCGACGAATGGTGCAAAAGGATTTTGATCGAGTCTTTAGGCTCGACAACCCGCTCTATGAGCCGGAGCAATTCGATCTGAGCGACATGGCCGAGGCGACTGGCATGGAGGACAAGCGAGGCCCATTGCAGGTTGACTTTATCCTCTGCCCAACGGCCCCTACATTCCCTCCTCGACTGGATGAGATTCAGGGCCAGAGCAGTGTGGATGTGTATATGAATGATGTCTTCACGGTCCCCGCAAGTCTTGCAGGGTTACCAGCTGTGAGCGTACCTGCAAAGGTGGAGGGGAGTAGATTCCCTGCTGGACTGCAGGTGATAGGGCAGTACTGGGACGATCGCAGAGTGCTTCTTCTGGCTGAAAAGCTCAAGGAGACCATGGCTGTGTAATGGAATATGTGTAACTTTATGAATGATTTACGGCATTATATTGTATAGAATCTCATTTGATGATTAACTGATATTTGAAGCGTGACATTGTACGCTGATAGTCTCATACTACAATTGTATTTGTACCCAATTCACAAACCCAATAGCCACCATAAATTAATACGTTTGTGGCTACGAGTCTGGTCTCTTCCTGGTCTTCCCGCCGTAACTAAGTTTCTCCTATGAGAAAGAAGTAGGGTTTGATCGCCACCGTTGTGCCCTGATCTCGACACTTCATTGGTGACGAATGCCCACCTGGCTGGATCATCAGAAATCAATAGCCAAGTCGTAATAGTCGTAAGGTGGTGCAGAAATTCTCTTGTACTGGTCGCCCAGAATGGTTGCCTCCCGGCGGAGACGTCCGAATCAATACCCGGCAATTGTGGCGAGTAGGCAAGCCTGCCTATTGCATTTGGTTCCATTTGGAACAGAGACCCACAACTCAAGGTGATCGACTGCGACTGCGGCTGTGACTATGGCTTCGATTTCGGCTTTCATTTCGGCTTCGACTTCGACTTCGGTTTCGACTTTGGCTCCTGCTTCTAGATCTTTCATCACGATCCACATCCATTTCATCCCTGTCTGAAATCTCGCCAGATTCCTCTCGTGTGCCGTTCTCCTTGTCTGCTTCATCGTCATCCTCCTCAAGCAGGTCCTCGATGTCGCCCAGAGGACTCACTCTGGGCTCCAAGACCTCTAGGTCCTCCAGATTTTCTCGGGTCGGCATCTTCCACAAACTTGTCGCGCAGATTCGCTCCTTCGTGAGCAAGTCGTCCACAAAGTCGTCCATGAATGTCAGCGACGTGCCTGCCCTGCCCTTGCGCCTGAGTTTTCGTCGATCTTCGAGGAACGGTTCCAGCAGCGTATACACATCCTTCGCTTGTCGAGTCATGCGCACATAGAAGCAAGCCAGCGCTCTTAAATATTTGAACGCTTCGCCGCCGTACTGGAGATATTCGTGTAGGACCGCGTCGCTGGGCCCAAGCTCGAGCAGCTTGAAGGCAAGGCATAGAAAAGGGCTGGGTTTCTGGGTCGCGCCGTGTGTGCCGCCGATGAAGCTGACGTGCTCCACCACGCGATCGACGATGTCGGCTTCGTTGAGCGCGAAGCACTGCTCCTTGTAAAAATACGAGTCGACGATGCGATCCTTCACAGCCTTTTCCATAATCGTTGCTGGGTTGAGGCCATTGGGCGCGAGGGAGGCGCTGGACCCGCGCTCGTCGAGAAACCGACGCGCATCGGCGTGGATGGTGTCGGATTTGGGCTTGAACATCGTGACGGTTGGTATGCGCAAAGATGGCGGCGGCAAAGTGACGTTGCGGATGGTGGGGGCTATAGCTCGATCTTGGTGTTGAGGAAAAGCTGGGGCGATAAGATTGTTGCCGTGCCGACGAAACTAAACAGGCCATCCCCGATCGACCTTCCTGCATGGCCATGATGACGACGAACTGACAAGAAACCATCTCCCGCAAGGCGAATTGTGTTCAAACTCGCCATTGAGCTCTTACACATCTCATTTTGATTATTTAAAGCCGTCAAATATGCCCAAACTTCTTGTTACGTCGGGGCAAATCCAGGTGGTCGCCTCGGGCCTCATCAGTATGCTACCAGCTCCTCATCTCCACAAGTAGCCGCATTCCAAACCAGTTCACTCACACTTCGTCTGTAGTTATTCTTTGCACATTCGCACTCTTTATCAGCGGTTACGTGATACAACAACGCACACTCGGCCAACTACGCGTCGCAATCCAACCGCGGGGGATCCCAGCGGGTGCCCAACCGCAACGAGTGACCACTTCGGCCTACGCCCACGCATACCTCCCCGAACGATTTCGCGAAACGACCACTAAGCTCGAGGATGGAACGATTGTGGTAGTAGAAAGCGAAGCCGAGCAGGAGGCAAAGGAGCAAACCCAGCGAGTCGAAGAGAAGGTCAACCTCGAAGCCGAGGAGAGCCAAAAGGTCATGAAGAAGGCGGACGTGGATATGGACGTTGAGGTCAACCAGGATGCCAAGAAGGACAATATTGATATTGTGGAGGCTCTCAAGGCCAAGGTGAAGGAAAAGATTAAGCAAGGAAAGGAGGAGGAGAAGGCCAAGGTGAAGAAGACGCCCATTGGCCGACCTGATCTTGGAGCCAAGAACACCAAGCCGCTCACCGCGGCGCAGCGACGAAAGATGATCAAGCAGGACTTGAGGAAATCTGCGCAAGTAGAGGACCCTGCGTATTACCAGCGACGCATGTGGTAGGCTATGTTTTGGATGGGCTAACGAGACAGATGCGGCCCTATTGATGTATTTATGCGAATCAAGCACGGGAATACTAATGAATGGTTAGGCGTTTGGTCGTTTTTAGGATACTATTAGATTGTATTATCATTTATGTTTTTACAAATGCCCCTCTTCGATGGTGTCACTATTCTATTGTTTGTCGGATTCTGATTACCTAAGAGCTCCTTGTCGACCGAAAGATTTCATAACACTTTGAATGGGTCTCATTCACCCCAAAAGTCACGGTGGAAACAAACCAAAGATGTTATGAAGGCACATCTACATCTACACTGCTAAGGATCTCCCTATTCAGTGGGTTTTATTTGAACCACTGGGGTTTTTGTAGTACATCTAGGGCTAGCATTGCGCTCCCCTTGACGCGAGAGTAAGAAGAACGTAATACAGGAAGGCATAACTTGAAGTAATGACCGTGTAAATGAATCTAATAAGAAACTACTCCGAAGTAAAGTGGATAGTCAACAGACAGACACTGAGGAGACATTTCATCAATTCCGAGCACGGAATGTGCCGTATCATCATATTTAGGCAGCAGTTTGGTTGTAAAAATGCGATGTAAGTTAAGCTAGTAGTGGGAACATGGTGGTGGAGGAGCAAGCTATCCAACATCTAACTAGACAAATAACTTGCCCACGAGTGGGGCAATTACGAGGGATTTGACAACGCATAGTGAAAAGCGGTATGGGGATCTAGTGCCGTGAGAGAACATGTAAGCAACTAGACAAACTTGCGAAATGGATATTACAAGGAGTTTCCCAGCAGCCATAATTTTCGTCCTGCGTTGAATCTTACTGTGGTGGTCGTTTGTAGAACCGCTTGAGGATGTTGCAAATTCTCTGGTGCCTTGTTAACAGTGGCAGTCAAGGTTTACTAGCCCATCTCCACCTCACTTTTCCCTCTACAAAACTGCTTTCGATGTGTCAATTAATAAAGAATGAGGCTGCCTTGCTCACGCAGCCCCGTCCATGATAATGTGGAAGAGGAGTCACTACACTTCCAAGACAGTCAAACGTTATCCGAGGTTAGCGTATGGCCTGGTCCTATGTAGACAAATGATCAAGATATCCGAACATATGGAGTGAAAAATCTGCGACGATGGTCACATGCCGAGACGATGATCTAGCACCAGAAATCTGGGATGATCCCTGAAACCAGTGTTGTTTTCATCCGCGTGACTTGCTGCAGCGTCGTCTGTCGATTTCACTCATGGCTACCTGAGCAAGCAAGAGTCGTTTAGATCTGGCCTGAGTCCAAAAGACACAGACTAGAAATTGACGCCCCGAAACGCACGCCGATCCTTTCAAGAACCACTTCCGAGGTGATGCCATTTGGCCGAGCACCACCTCGCCTGAAATGTGAAGTGGTTGGGGGAATAAATATGCGGTGCACTGGGGTCCAAGTAATCCCTGCGCAACCAAAATGCGGTTAAGAAGCGGGGAGGTCTGCCATGATTCGTCCAAGTGTGTTCCATTTTTGGACGTGCAGCTGGGCGCTTATTAGAGTGGGCGCTTAGAACCGTTACAAGCGAGTTCCCCTGGCGATGCAGGTCACGGCCGTATCACCTGCGAACCATTTGGTGATTACAGGAATATGAATATTCTAGATGATGTGAAAAGTAAACCCCATGTGACGTTATAGTCGCACAAGATCGTTGCTTATACCTAAGAGTGTCCAACAGACAAAGCTCAAGCCTAAAGCGAGTGGAGACGGGCTATAATTATCGTTGCAAAGCTGAGCCAACATGCATCGGCGACACAACCAACAGATCCAACACGGCCCCCCGGTCCACCGACTCGAAACATTAAATATGCAGGTCAGGGCCAGGCTAAAAAACGGTCTTAAAAGACCGCTCTGGTCGTCGCTGGCCGATGAAACTCGTTGTGTCGCTTTTTGTCGCTGCCAGCTCTCACCAGAGCGAATCGCCAGGCCCGCTTGGCCTTGACCTCAAACACCATGGAAGAAGACCCGACATTCCTGCATCCGGCACGCCAGAGTCCCTTGCCACCGAGAAGCAGCGTCGGCTCTTATCACGAGGTTCCCCTTGGAAAATCACCATCGAATCGTGCACAACCTGGAGACTGGAGGCCACTGTCGCTCACGACGCCACTTCTCCTGACCGTTTTGGTGCTGTCGCTGCTTCTCTTCGCGTGCATTGAAGCTCTTGCGCAGCGTAGCTCCAGCAAGGGTGGCTTAGCGTTTTACTCATCCCTCGATGAAATACCTGCAGCTGTATCGTTTGCCTACACTTATCTGCCTACTATTCTTGCCACTTTATTCAGTCTTCTCTGGAATTGGATTGACTTAGACGTTAAGCGAGCGCAGCCATGGATCGAACTATCCAAGTCCACAGGCGCAGCCGCCAAGAACTCAGTTCTCTTAGACTATTCGTCATATTTCCTTGCTACTGTGCCCGTTCGAGCCGCCAGGCTTAGGTCAGCCAACCCCATCCATTTCTACCCCCGACAAGGTCGTTCTAACATCATTTGCAGACACTGGCCGGTTTTCTTTTCTGGAACGGCTGCAATCCTTATTCTATGGGTTTTAACTCCACTACAAAGCTCGCTATTTGGCGAATCAACTGTCTTGCATACAACATCAACAACAGTTACTGCAAGGTCCCAACTTCTTCCACAGGATGAGCAGCTTAAAACGGAGCGTTCTCTTCAATTATCATATTCTATTGGCATTCTAAATCAATCATACCCTGCTTTTACGACGAACAAATACGCACTTCTCCCATTTTATCTTGAGGACAATACGACCCAGTCTACAACAAGCACAAACTGGACTGCTGAGACGACCAAGCTGTGGGCTGAAGCAAACTGCTCAGCTGTAAAGATAACTTATTTGGGTATCCAGGGTTATGGTTCATCAGCTTATAATTTCACTGGAAACAACGGCTGTAGCATGGCGAATAGATATGTTCCTACTCCCAATATCCCATATCCCATGGTCGGCTACGTGGATAACACTCTGGAGAAGGTCACAGGACTCGGCGATTGGAAATGTGTTGATGACTCCCAGAGGAGATACTACTCCAACACCTCCTACTCTGCACTAATTTACTGGATGAACCCAATAGATATAACAAACACGACATCATCGGAATTTAACCTCACAGCGATGCAATGCTATCTATCCTATTACAAACAACAAATTCTGGTCACAGTTGACTCAAAAACCTTGGAACCTTTTCAAGATTCGATAGAGCCGTTGTCGAAGAAAGCTATTGTTGGGTCGGATGAATTCAACAATTTTTCATTCACATCTTCATTCCCACAAGACCAGCGTTTCAACTCGGAATTTTCCGACAGTCTGGATTACACAGACCAACTATACCCAATTGCTCCAACAACGAGCGCACAAACATCTCAGCTAGAGAGTATTGTTCGGTATGCACTTCTCGGGCTTGACTATGACATCGACACGTTATCAAAGGCGTCTGTGCTGGAAGGTTTATTCCGGAATGTTACTCAGCAGTGGTTTAGTCTCGCCATCTCGACTCTTTTAGTGAACCAAACGACGACGGCAAACGATCCGGCGAAATCAACAGCGTTTTTGACAGGTATTATCGTTAGTAGGCCTTTTTCAATTGCTTCAGAGGTACTGCTGCTGCTCAGTGCTCTGGTACTCGGCTACCTGTGTTATGCTATGAAGCCCTCAACGTGCACCTTGGGCAACATTCCTTCATCAATCGGTGGTTTCATTGAAATAGCTCACAATAGCCCCGAGGTAGCAAGGCTATTTCAACCAATGGACACAGCGGACGAAGATCTTATGAAGCAGGCTCTCAGCAAAGTAAAGCTTTACATAGCCGCCGATTCACCATCGGAGTGTAATAAACTCCTAGTGATGCAGGGAATCCCAGTGCCTTCAGATGAGGAGGAATGCATGGTCCCAAAGCCATACTATAAGCCAGTCAAGCCTTGGATTCCACGGAGAGGCACCGGGGTCACCTTGGCCGCTGTCTTGGCCGCCGGTGTTGTTGTTCTTTCCTATTTCAAGAAGACAGAACGCAGCAATAACGGTAAGCATTCTCATTCATGTCAAGTTTTCATCACTAAAACTTCAATCTTTTAGGTTTACGGCGCCCTTCGAATAATTTTGAGGTGTTGCAAATATTAGAGAATTATATACCAACCATCTTTGCCACACTCATCGAGCCGTTTTGGATACTTCTCGCCCGAACCATGTGCATTTTCCAACCTTTCAAAGATCTTTGGAAAGGGAAGTCACAGGCAAATAGGTCTATTGAGGCCAGATACACCTCGGTACCGCCTCAGCTGGCCCTTTTCGAAGCCATTACCACCCAAAAATTCCTCCTATCTCTCCTATGCTTTGCGGCCCTGCTCGCAAATGTTTTGGCAATTGGGCTAAGCGCACTATTCAACGAACGTCCCGTGGCAGTTGATCATCCCCAAGAATTCGGGCCACTATACCAGTCACGACTGAATTCATCGACAATCCTCGATATAGTTTCGGAAAAAACAAACTTTCTTTCCGACAGGAGCGCCATGTTCATGGCTTTGACCAACATCACGTACAACTCACAATTGTCTCCGTGGACAACGACTGGGTACTACTTTCAGCCAGTGGATATCATTGAACCTAATGAGAATAGCACCAGCGATGAGTATATCGTGAGAACCAGAGGGTTCGGGATTGATATCAATTGCACAACATACTCAGCTTCATCCCATCGCCTTTGGCCCAACCCTTATTCCGCCTTGCCGAACCAATACAACCTATCATGTATTGATCCGATGAAAGCTATTCTATCCCACTTTGAACTGGGTACTGCTACTTCGGACATTGACGAAGAAGTCAAAGCATCATACATGTCTTACAGTATCCCATTCATGAAATACGTCAAAGATTACTCATATTGCCGTCCTGATATTTCCTTTGGGTGGGCTAGGGCTCCTCAAGGCATAAAGCAAAACAACACCATTATGACAGCGTATGCCCAGTGCCAGCCAATTTTCCAAACCGCCATGTTTAACACTACTATCGATCGAGGAGGCTATGTACTTGGATATGAGCGTGTCAGCAAGATGGAATCAAGTCTGGACTATTCCAACGCAACCCAATACGTTGATCTCCTTCTTGCGACTTATAACAGATTTCTTTCTGGGTCTGGTGACACATGGTCCGACAGCAACGTTACCAAAGCTTGGTTTTCGCAATTCATGTATTTGGACACAAAGTCTCGCGACTTTCTCGACCCTAGTTTGCCTGTCCCTGACCCAGAGGCCCTGATGCCATCCATCCGGAGGGTATACTCGCGGCTCTTCCCCCCTTATCTCAGCACGGTTACGGATCTCCTGCAAGCTGCAGAGGACAAGACGTCAATTATGGGAACGCGACGCACCAAAGAGACGCGCATATTCATGGATAATACGGCATTCATTATCACAATAACAGTACTAGCTATCGACTTTTTTATTGCGTTGGCATTTTATCTCCCGGAATCCCTCTATGTCTTGCCACGCCTCCCATCCTCAGCCGCCTCCATCCTCGCATACCTCGCACCAAGTCGTGCAGTCAGAGATGGCAGGCCTTCTTCAGGCTGGAAAGAGCAGACGTTCAGTTTTGGTAGGTATTTGGGATATGATGGGAAATCCTATGTGGGGATAGAAATGGACCAGTATGTTGTGGAAAAGGATACCTCCCTAGGAGTATACAAACCTCTCTTGCCAACTTCACTTACAAACAACCCATCCGAGAGGACCCCATCTTTGAGTGGAGATGAACAGGGTCGATCCAGTTAGACTTTTTTTTCTTAATACTTTAAGTCAAATACAATACTTTTCGTGGTTAGCGTCTTTGTCTAGTCTTGATATCTACTAATGGGGAATGCAAGTCGGAGTTCTTCACAAGGGCAAGTCTTCATGGATGAGTGCGCCCATTCAGGTTATTGAAGGGGAGGGACATGCATACAAAAACTCATGTTCAATTTTTGATAATACAGCAAGAATTTATGCGCTTTCAAGGACTGACACCTTCCGTGAGCGAATGACATGTCAATCACGCACCTCAACGATCCTCCACGTTTGATATTAACACATTCGTGACCGGTTTTTCTTCAAGGTTTCAAACCGTAGAATGCTGAACTCATTAAAATGGGCAAGCAGAACTAGAACCAGAAACTACGCAGATATTTAGGAATGGCAAAGGCCCATCAATGAGTAAAAGCCACGCGGCACGTGAAAGGTTATCTAGTTTTTTCTTTGCGATGTCACATTTGGATCTATGAGTTTCGGCTCCATGCAAAATAAATAAAGTACCCCCATAACCTAGCCCTAATAAAACCCCCCATCTCCAAAGCTTCTCATCCCTCTTAGTCTCTCGCTGCCAAGGGACCAGAGAAGACAATCGCTTCATAACTAGGGGAACGAAACGAAGACATGCTATGTATAGGTCCAAGTGGTGTTTTGCTTCTCATACGTCCTAAATGCTCCAATCGCGCCATATCCATTCGATGCAGAATCATGAACACCGTTGAATATTGTGCGAGGCCATGAGAAGATGACCAAGTGGTCCAGATTTTGACAAAAAATATTCGTTAAGTACAACGCGGCATAACGTACAGATGAGACGGAGTCAAGCGACATGGTTTAATCATGATCTGTTAGTAACGCCTCGTGTACTAGCAGCAAATACTGCACCCAGCCCTAAAATATGTCGATTGCCCATCAAATTAGGCTTTTCCATCCCCATCCTCTCAAATATAATCGCCAAATTGCAGCTTAGACGGCGTGGAACTTGACATTGCTGGTGGAAGGGAAGACGTTGTCACCGTACTCGCCACCGTAGTTGCCTTGAATCGTGTTAGCATTGATATACTTGCTTGTGCGCGAATTGAGACTTACCAGCGCCCTTGTAGTTGCAGACAGTGTAGTAGGCGGGGAAGCTGTACATAGCACCGGCCTCACAGTACTGAGTGGCGCAACCGACGGTCTGAGTGTTGTTCCAGACGACCTGGGTGAAGTGGCCGTAAAGATCAATGTCCATACCAGAGGGGGGGTTGGCCTGGCCATAGTAAGACCAGTTCTCAACCTCGCTGTTGTACCACTGGTTGGTGACGGAAATAGCACCATACTTGTTCTCAGCGCCCTTGGGAGCATCAGTAGAACCCCAAGAAGCAATGTTCTGGCCATAAGTGCTCTTGTCGTCAGAGGTAAACACGCTGTTCCAATTCGTTAGTTTGGAAAACTACACAACAATGAATCAACTCACCTGGTGTCGTGGGCAAAAACACAACGGGCGGCAACGATAGCGGCCTCAGCAGCCAATACATCGTCCCAATAAACACGGCCAACGGAGTGGTTGAGGCGGTGGTTGTTGTGGTAGTTCTCAAGAACGGTCGAGTAGTTACCCGTGAGACTGAAGTCGGCCTCCCAGGCGCCAGAGCTAGAGCCAGAAGAGGCAGTAGAGCTGGCGGCGGCGGCGGAGCTGGTAGTGGCGGAGCCAGAGTCAGAGCCACCGGAACCATAGTTGTTGGCGACGCTGGTAGCCTGAGTGGTCTCCGAAGAGGAAGAGGAGCTGTACCACACGGTAGTGTACTCAACAGGGGCCTGGGCCTGGGAGGTAGTCTCGGGCTGAGACTCAACCCAGACGGTGGTGTAGACGTTGCTAGGCTCGGCAGGAACATCGTACACGTTGGTGGCCTGGGGAGCTTCCTGGCCGGCAGTCACGTAAACGGTGACGTAGTCGGTGACCCATTCGGTCTCCATGGCTCGCTTGTCAATGGGGCCTGCGGCAGCCAGAAGGGCACCAGTGCCAGCGATGAAAGCGGAAGTCTTCATTTTGACTGAGAAAGATTGACTGATATGGTCAGTTACAGATCGAGAAGTGATGGCATGGGGTATGGTGTGTAATCGATTTGAGGAGTGACACAAAAGACATTGCAGGTGTAAAAAGTCGGCGTCAAGACGGTGTAAGTGGCGGTCGAAGTGCTCTGGTGATACCAGATATTTGGAATCGAGGGTAGGATGATAAGGTGCCAGGCATAAATGAAGGCGTCGATGTTCAAAAGATATGTGCAACCACGGACTGATACATACCTTGAGTGTGTTGAGTGTGATTGGGCCGTTTCAGAACCAGTCTGGAACAATGGGCAGCACGGCTGGAATAGGATCCGTCTAGGATTCCTTTGGGATAGCGATGGTGGAGTGGACTAGGTCCTAGTTGTTGGTTTAGGAAAGAGTGACGAGGGTATGAACCGTGGCTGAGAGTCGATGATCTAAGAGACCTTTAAAGATGAGGAGAATCGACAAGTATTTGAATCGGTTCGAACCAGCGGCGTTTGGCAAAAGGAGTGGACTGCAGTGTATAGACACGCAACAAAAGAGTGGCAGCAGAAAGAAAGTGGTCGGGCCTGGAAGTGGTCGACAGAGACTCTGAAGGGTGAGGAGTAAGGGAAAGATTGGCATTGAGACGGGGCGAGCGACTCTGTTTAAAGGAATGGACGGAGACTCGACGTAGCAGTACGACCGGGCCGCATGGAGAGGGCTCGGCCTGGTCGCAGGGTTGCTGGTGATCCTGGGTGATTGGGTGAGGGGGACGATCCAGGGGCATGATCCACCAATTCGCTCGCACCATCTAAGTTGAAGGGGTGTGAGGGTGTACATGATGCCGGGAGCTAGGTTCAATGAGTTGGGGGTGTGGGGAGTCCGAACAAGGCAAGAGGAGATGAGCCTTGTTTGGGGTGCTTCCAGTGCCAAGCCGACACACGAGGTACGTACCGCACAGGAGCCAATGGCAGCCCACCCCTGCTCACAAATGGTAGGTGACCTCACGGGCTCATGCTTAGACAGCAGCTGCAGGTACCAAACAGCAGTCAGGCACAGAAGCAAGAACTGTGGCTAGTGCGTCAGGTACCTCCTGCTGCCTCCTAGCGCGGTGGTCAGCGCACCAGCGCAGCACTCCGTCGGTCCCTCGGCAGCGCACAACGCACGTCCGCTCAACACGTTTTGCAGACCTGGATCCCCCGACATTAGATCCCTCAGTCGACGAGCGTGCTTGAGTCTTTGCACTGCGCTTGGGGCCTCGCCCTGGAAGACGCCCCCCTTGGCTTCCATTTCCCAGCTACGAGCGAGAGAAGATTTACGGGGGGCTCCCCAGCACCAACGGCCCCGAACTCATTACCTTGGAACGCTGGACACTCTGGAATACGACAGTCCAGCAGGAAAAATAATACACAGTGGGCTCCAGAACAACGGTCACCTAACTCAACGTCTATCCAAATCGGCCGAGGATTTTCAGAGCTATCCGCGCCATATTATTAGCATCGTCACTCGGACTGGTGTGGCGCCTCTGCTCGCGCAAACCGAAAGAGGGAGGCCGCGGGTTTCGAGAGTTTCCCTACGCACTCGGCATTCCTCCCTGTTTTGCTCGCTGCAGCCAAGAAAGCATCCGGGTCCAGGTCTAGATCTATCGCGGCAGCACCCATCGAACATGGAAGCGCCCGGGTTACGTATGCACTGTGTGACAGAGGCGACCGCCTCCATGCGTGTGCTCTGGGAAGGCTCGGGTAGCCCAGCCCAGGTCCCATCAGATCGGACCAGTCGCCTGCCAGAAGCCCTGGCCGCCTTCGAAATCTCAAACAGAAGCGGGATGAGCTGCACCCTTAGATTTTGCTACCTATCATGTCATTAATTAATGTGCTGTCCGCACTAAACAACAAGAGAAATAAACACCACGCAGCTTCATTTGCATCGCAAAGCGTGCCCCGTCCTGGATCCTTCGCACCGCTGTTGATCGTTTGATTCCGATGCTTCTTTCCGGTGACAGTCGTATTGTAAATCCGTAGCAATTTCCTCTGCCTCGTTCCCGTAGCTGCCGCCCCACGAGCAAACAGCGATGCCGTCCTCCCCAGCACCCATCATCCCAATTTCATGCCATGTTTACGGGAAATAAGGTTACTCTATCTCGCACTGAGGTCATCTCCGCCGCGGTGAACACGACCCGATCGACATCCGGGCTGCCCGAGTTGGGGACATGGAAAGTCCCCGCCAGCTAGTCCAGAACCACATCGCAGAAGTCGCTGCTGACTGGATGATCGCTGTGGCAGTTGATTAATCGTTTTGGTTGGATTTCGTAAGAGTGAACCATTCTAGAGCTCTCCACCAAACCCCATTCGCGTGACCCCAACCCGATAGATACTGGATCCACGGTTGATCTTGCTCACGATGGGGTTTAGCCGGCAGCTGAGGGCTGAGCTAAGTGGGAGCCAAGCTCCAGAACAGGTCCAGGCCATCGTGACAATTGTGCAAATCGAAAATAGATGCCGACTGTGGCTTGGCTCTTTTTCGCCAACCGCATCAGCCTTGCTGCGAAGATAGTTACTACGTAGAGGGTATTGTTCCGAGATCCCGCGGCAGATCGGCAAGTCGCACATTGCTGATGGTGTAGGGCCGCCCACCACCACGATGACGATGGCATACATCACTAATATCGGGATTGCGTACCAACAGTCCCGTGTGCCAACGATGCATTTACTCCATTTCCCCATGTCTTGGCTTTCCGCCAACTGCTCGGTAGACGCGCCCCTCGTGTCTCTCATACGGCTTCTAGCGTAGACCATCCCATGCCAGCCGAGCCCAGGTCTCAGCGCCAGCCGTTGAGTATTTTCCGAGTCGAGCCGCAAAACGCAGCCATCATGCATCGAGATTGGATCGCCAACTCGGTGATCCGTACTCGATCTGGCGCGCACTGATCTTATCAGTGGTGAGGCGCAAGGCGGCATCGCAACGACGGCTTTCTCAGGTTGGGCTATTTACCCCATTAATCCCCCTAAGGAGGAGCGCTCCTCCACTCCCGTGGGAAGTGTGGCTGACTCGATCCAAGACTGACGGGATGCCAAGACCACCTGGTGAGGTGGCCGCTGATGACCAATGAAGTATGGGCAACTTCACAAAAGACCCACCAAACAAGCTCCCCTGGTGATGTGCGTCTGTGTGGAGAGCTGTGCGCCACACACTACGTACTGAGGTTTCTCTTGTTCAGCCAGGCTCTGATTGAGCGAGAAAAAAATCAAGGCGCATGGGCAGGACCCCAATGCAGCCACCCGAACCCCTGGACTGGAAATACCACCCGGGACAAGGGGCCCGGCACTCCATCTGTCTGAAACGGGCCTAAGTCCAGCGGTCAGTCCCCTCGTCATCTCCCAGGCAGCTCGCCAAGAACGAGCAGGCACCTCGTCGTCATGCACCACTGAGCTGGCAATCTTGGTCCCAGAGTTTGCTGCGCATGTGTGGGTGGGCAAGATTGGCGCTTGGCGGTTGCAAGCAAAAAGAAGGCTTCCTGCTAACATGCCATGTGGATATTGCCCATAAACCAACGCCATTCGCGACCCCAGGATTTCCTGTCAACGCAAGCCTCTGGGAACTTACGGGGTAATAGCTCAACCCAAGTATGAATCTGGCCCAGCTCGCACCGCCCAGCACCTACCGCTCTCAGCTGGCTCTGGGACCCTAGCCTCCAGCCCCATGCACTGGTTGTCGCAGACTGACAGCTTTCTGCAACCTAGGCCGGCACTTCCTTGGACCCCAGGGCGTCCCCCTCACCACCGCCGCCTCCTCCTCCTCTCGTGCTCGCCGTACGAGCCACTGGGAGGTGCAGCTGACAGCTCCGCCTCTCTGCGCGTGCTCCAGGCGACATGACATGACGGTTTTCCTTCTTTTGTCCTGGCCGGCCCGCCCTGGTCCGACGTGTTCCAACCAGAGGGCATCAGCAGTCGGGCGGGTGCCGAGAATGGGCTCGGTGCACTTATTCCTCGACCGCCACTATCAATCCATAGGCAATAATGGGAAATCACCAGTGACAAGGAAAACCACTCATCGCTTACACGCAACCGCCCACTATCCTGACAGGCCCATTTTGTCATTTCCCGCTTTCTATTTGACATCCCATGTCTTGGCTCTCAGCCTTTAGCCGACGGCCGCTAGTGGCAGCTCTCTTTTGCTCCGCGGGAGATCAAGCCCCCCGCGCGACGCCGCTGCCCCTTCATCATTCCTCCCACTTCCCACAAGGCCATTGTTCGCTCTCGGGAGGAATGCAGACCGGGTGGGCGCCGTGTCATTCGAGACAGGACGATGTCACCTCGAAATAGTTTGGTGCAGCCTAGATCATGCAGGTCGCCTCAACCAGGCCTGCATCCAAGGCTTCGTGGACACCAAAAACAAGGCTCCCTTCGCCAGTCCTCGCTGTCGATCAAACACTGCATTGGGCCTATATGTCCTCTGATATGCCAAATATCCCCGCATCGTCCGTTGTTTTCAAACTCGTTAATCTGGTTTTGTTGGGCACACACAGCTAAACGCTGCACTCCTTGGCTTTACAGCTCATCATGCTCATGAATTAGACGAGGATGCCGGCTGCATCAGTCGTCACCTAATGTAAGGCACCCGACGCTGTCGTGTCATGCCTATCATCCGAACCTCGCGGTTGCACTAATCTCAATATGCACCCGGGCGTCCTGTTGACATTTTTGTTGGTTCGCATTTGCATGCAAGACGAGCGCACAGAGACCACGGCCGGAGTTTGATCCTTTGGGAATGTCGGTTGGTTCTAACGTCTTTGGCGGGTAAGCATGGACTCTGGAATATTCGGTAATCATCGAACCAACGGCTTCTCGACTCGCGGGTCCTTCATCCCAGCACATGGAGGTCCGAACATGCCAGGGTCCCACATGTTCCTCCACCATCCCCCTTTTACCCTCTAATCAGTCAGCACCCTGGGAATCTCGCCACCAGCGAGAAAAAAAAACTCACGGCGCACAAGCTGACGGCCCGCCAGTGTCCAAGGAATCACCCTGCACCTCTGTCTACAGCAGCGGCCTACCGAAAAGCCATCACCCTGTAAAGTCAATCTCCGTCTGCGTAAGCTTGCCACCCACTGCGGCAGCATCGGGAAAACGCAAAGGCACGAATAGAAGTTCACGGGCCGCACAATCCTTATCATTCAAGGCATGTATCGAAAAAATCGATACCAATACTAGTTGCAATCGGCCTTGTTCGTTCTATTCAATTCAATCAGGCACTCCTTCATTGCCGATCGCTTTGCCACAATTGATGCTGGGCGGGGACTTGCATTGAATTCCAGAACCAAAACAAGAAACACAGTCCAGGCCGTTTCTTGAAACAAAAGGAAATCGCCGGGAAAAGTTTTGACGCCGTTTCAAAAACTTCTCTCTGCCTTGCTTACCCGTTTCTTACCATTTTGCCCCTCCGTGCCCCTAGATTTCATCCCAGTGTTGTTGGACCAACCAAGGGCCCTCCCCACACCGGGCCTCAAACCAGGACAGAGGCGGCCCTGTTTCACCCAAGCGTTGAAGCGCTCGCGCATTTCCCAAACATCTAGGGACGAAAGAGAGAAGGGGAAAAAGACTAGTGACCGCATTACCGCCAATTTCTTGCAACAATAGTTTGAGCCCTGCGCCCTTGGCCGCGGCTCTGCCGCTGCGCACATGGCCGACCCAGGATGGTGCTTAATGACGATCTACCAATAGGTGAACCAAGCTGTGTCGCGACAGGGCGGGTGCGCGCAAGATCTACAAATCGCGACATTACCCCTAGATCCCCCAATGCCATTGCCGCTCATGAGTATGACCCAAAGTGGGTGATCAAACAAACGTAGATCCGTTTTGTTTATCCCCTCCCCCCTCTGCAGCTCTCCTCTTGGCGGCTACTGATACATCAAGGGTTTCCCTTGGGCTCTATCAGCAAACAAACCATGATATTATAGGGTAGGAATCTATACCGCTTCTCCCTCTGTTTCAAAGATATTTCGGACAACATCTGGCCGCAAACCGAGCTATCTCGGATGCTTTGGCAGCCCCGTACAGCCGAGAGCGAGTCCGAAACTCTTTGCACCAAAACCCGACGGCATGCAGCTACGAAAAGCCACAGATGTGCCTTTGATCACGCTTATGTACAATTTCAGTGATCCAAATTCATCTAGTACCACATCGGATGTTCCAAGTTGACCGTTGTGCAACTCAAAAGTGTTTGGTTAGTTGTGTCTCACGAAAACACTAGCCACGAAAATGAAGATGCCGTGGCTGCTCAAAAGAGTTTTCGTCCGGAGTGTGATTGCACCCGCCATAACTTGGCAGTGACTTGTATTCCCCAAATGAAAGTGTTGGCCACTCAATGCCTCCTTTGAGCTGAAAGATGAAACGCCAGGCTTGTTGTTGCCGTGCATGTGCAGCCAAAAAGCTGACCAACTTCTTCCTCTAGGATGGACATTATGCCGGCCACCCTCAAAGCAGTAAATCCTCCGGAAGTCAACGCCAAATTCACCGATTTCTTCTTTACTGTAAACACTAGTCCCTTCAGCCTTACTGCCACACTGTGGTGGGTTCAATCGGCTAAAGGCGATTGTCGATATTACTACTGGCCCCTTGGGCCTCGACTGCCAATATATTCCATACGGTTTGCGAATCATTTCGGGTCTCGGCAGCGCTGGAGCGGTACCCAGCCTCTCAACCCCGTCGCCATGCTGGCGGCATTGCCATTAATGCTGACTGAGTAGGCCAGCTGCCCATTCACCCATCATGACGGCCAGGAGGGAGGAGCTGATGGTGAGACGTTACAGGCTTGTTGGGCTCACCATCTATCCGTGGAAAGAGGTTATGATGCCTTGTGTAGGCCGTTGTGCACCAAGACTTCGGATGCAATGCACCATGCTCATGCACCGGCCAGCCAACGTCAGCAAACCATTGATTCGTGTTGTTAGCGACTTGGCCTGAAGCTTGATTCACCGGTGCTGCTGGGTTTGGAGAGCGCCTGTCCGTGACGAAATCTTGTTTCTGGAATGCGGCGCAGCCAGAACTCTAAACCACCATGGCAGTGCCTAATCCAGCCCTCTTGGCCTTGCACAGGCGCTCTTGGCTCTCGTGCCAGCGGGTGTAAGGGAAGGCTAGCTTCCTTTCAGTGCGTGGGCCCGCGAATCGCGCTCGGGCTGTCCAGCGAGTCTCGTATTTGGATATTTGGCTTTTCAGGCCCAATTAGCCTGCGACTCTGTGTTATTTCTGGCTACCAGCGAAAAGGAAAATTTTGTCAAGGGTGGTATATCTTCTATTATGTGCAATATACCTCTCATTAGGGAATCCAGGCACGCAATCTCTCCAAAATGGTTGACTGACACATGTCACCTGGAACCCTGGCGCGCGCTGATCTTTGTGCTGCATCGCTCCAGTGATGACGACGATTGTGCCTGAACTACAGTAACGATCAACGGCGGAAGCGGACCTCTGTCTCGTATAACCTCTACGCCGCAGACTTGTTCCACTTTGCTAGCTGTCAATTCCTCGTAAATCTTAAATGAGTTTTCCGCCTTGTGGATTTTTTGGGGGGGTGTGTGCTATAGGGTAGTTAGCCTCTCAGACGAGAATGACGGATGCGCTCGTAATTGAAATACAGCCTGGTGTCGTGCGTCGAAAATATAAAGATCGGCGCAATTGTAATGGCATTTGGAGGGCCCAGTGGTGAATATAATTACGTTGTTATTGTTCGTGATGCCCCGCTGCTGATGTACTGGTTATCCACTCCGAAAGAGTAGTCATGTGGGAATACCGACGATCAATGACGGTGCATTTATACGATCAAAGACAACTCATTTGGAACTACCCTAGACTACAACCCGTGTATGGTAATACGAAAAGGGTTATTTTGCCAAGGCATCAAATAAGCATATCATCAAGCTCATAAAAAAGGTGGCTGGATTATAGGGAGTCAAGGAAGACTGTTGAGTCGGTGATTTTATGTGTGCATATGTATTCGGCTATTAAGGCTACAGCTATGATGCAGCGTTCAGTCGAATGGACTGGTCACCAATAATAGAGCAGACCATCACATCAGTTAAGAGAACCTCTGAGTTAGTTCAGCCATCCCTCCTTCACAAAGTCCATTGCCTGCGGCTTAAAGGGCCAGCTACCTGGGAAAAGGTCGAATGCGTGGTCTTTTCCAGGGACCAAGTCGTAACGCAAGGTTGTCTGGGGCTGACCCTCCTTTACCAACTGAGCGAACCGGTCCGAGTGCTTGCTCGGGACGACCGACTCGTCATCTCCATGCATAACCCAACTGGCAAAAGTTAGCTTCTGGCGTGCCAAGTGACGGGTGAGGTTACTTACACTCTAGGGGGTAGTTTTGCGCCAGCACGCATTCTCTCCATGGGGAGGTATGAATCGAGCCTCAGGTTTTTGGGATCAAGAACCGAGGCATAGTGACCGTGCTGAGTGAAACCAACACAGAAGGGTGTTCGCTCCGCACCGGCCTTTGAAGTCACGTCGTTTATCTTCTCATCGATCCAGGCGAGACTAGCTTCCTCGGATGGGATTTCTTCCAGTGGAAAGCGCAATACGGTAGGCGCCCCCTCGGCTGGTCCTTCAAAGTACAATTTGTCGTACAGCTCGATGAGCGGATACAGAATGGCCACGGCTGCGATCTCGTCGGGGTGCGAGAGCGCTACTTGCAAGCAGCAATAGCCGCCGGCCGATGTTCCGGTAAGGAGGGCCTTGGACAAGTCAAGAGAATGGCCGGGAGCTTTTTCTTCCATTACCTCTGCGAGGCTGGACCGTGACCACTGCCAGAAATCCTCCAAGTCCTCCAGGACATCTGCCACGCCATTCGTGGTCGGCAGCAATCGGTAGTTGGGCGAGACGATAATGGCCGAGTTTTCCAAGGCCAACTCACACGCCCAGGGAGGGAAGAAGGCAGAAAGCAAAGAGTGCCCAGTGGCAAGGAAGCCTCCGTGGAAATTGAAAATGACGGGATGGCGACCTGGCTTGAGATTTTTGGGGATCATGACTGCCGTTGTAATCTCATGAGATGAGACCTTTTTGAACCTGTCGGAACTGAGCTTCAAGCCTAGGAAAGTGGAATCTAATATAGTACTTACGTTGTTTCAAAAATGTCGAAAGGCTCGAAGAGCGAGTCGTCAGGCCAAGGAACGTTCATTTTGTTGAGAGTTGAAGTTGTAAGGCAATGTAAGAGGGAAGAGTAGTAGTAATTGTTCAGATGATGCTCTCAATGTTTTTGAGGTTTGCTGAATGAATTCGAGAAATGAAGCGAAAGAAGCCATTGTATATATATCTCTTGTACATCGGTGTTGTTGTTGGCATGGAATGCCATCTTCCGCTCCCGCTGGCTGTGTTGCTGACATGGACGGATAGTTTCATTCCGCTCCATCCTTTGCAGACCCACACTAGCGCAAGTTTCCGTTCCGCTCATGAATCCGCTCGGTATCCTTTTGTCATCATGAATTAATAATTGCCTGTGTAAATGATATATTTTAGCAGGGGGAGTAAGAAGAGCTATTCCGACATCTGTTTTATAGCATCACACATTTTTATTTTTGCTGTTTTGTCAAGCCAACCTATCTTTCTCACTACATCCTGACCATGCAACTCTCTTCTCATACTTGGATGCGCCCAGAGCCATTGGAGGCGACTCTGAAGCGGCTCAATGCTTTGGGATATTCCAGTGTTGAATTGGCTGGCGAGCCAAGGCGTTACCTGGCCCCGGAGACCCGCCGACTTCTGAACAAGTACAACATGGTGTGCTGGGGCACAGTCACGATCATGCACGGGAGCCGCGATTTGATCGCAGCGGACTCTCGGCAGCGACGCGAAACTATTCAGTATATGAAAGACGTTGTCACATTGTCTGCCGAGCTGGGAGGGCAAATCACTACGATTGTGCCCAGCACTGTTGGGAAGATAGTCCCAACTTCCACAGCTGAGAATGAGTGGAAATGGGCGGTGGAAGGTCTGCGGGAAGTGGCAGAATTCGCAAAAGAACAGGGCATACGGATTGCGCTGGAGCCTCTCAACAGGTTCGAAACGTATTTCATCAACCGCTCTGACCAGGCGCTCGCTCTCGCAGACGAGGTCGGATTCGACTGCGGGGTCGCGTTTGATCCTTTTCACCTGGCCCTCGAAGAGAAGGATCTTATCGCTGCCATTCGGGCTTGCGGTTCCCGCATCTTGGACTTCCACGTGTCCGACCACAACCGCCTCGCCGCTGGAGACGGAAATTTCGACTGGCCCAAAATCATGTCGGCGCTGGCAGAAGTAGGCTACAGCGGGGCTCTTGCGGTCGAGTTCATGCCCCCAATTGATCGCACTCCAGCTGCAAAATACGGACAAGGCCAGTTGGAGACTGAGCCGGTTGATGTTGAGCCAGATCAGCTCCAGTTCATTATTGATCATGGCTCGGCGCTGCTGTCTGAGGAATACTACACGGAGCTCCTGAAACGGTCTGCTGAGACATTGGCACCTTTTTTGAGAGAGAAATAGGAAATGAAATGTACCTAGTTATGTTGCATGATGAATAGACTACATCGTTGTGTTTAACTGCCCTGAGCTTTGTGACCCGATCTGACTCCTCAGCATTTCTGTTCATAATTGACGCAGCAATTCGTCTGCGTGCTAAATTACTAGGCCAAGGGCCCCATTCCTACTTTTACGCATGTCTTGGACTACATAGTCAAAGAAGCTGGCATATTGGAGGATGTGCTGTGGAGTGTTAGCGACGGAGCGGAATAAAGGATTCCGCTAGCAAAGCGGACTGGGTCTCGCGCCGCTCACTGTGCTGACGGGCGGGGCGATTCCTCCCGCGGAAACTCACCATCCGTCATTCATCATCCGCGATATTCATCATTTACGGATTCTAAGCGCCCATCGTAGTTACTCCGGGTCTTCCCCTAGACCCTGTCACTACAGATAACCAAGTCATGTCATCCGAGCAAGCCGCTTCGGCCCGCCGGCGGAAACATCGATCCGCTGGTGCATGTGACTTCTGTAGACGGAGAAAGGTACATCATTCCACTCTGTTTGGATGCCTTATTAACGCATATGCTAGCTTGGATGTGACAATTCAAGACCCAAGTGCGACAACTGTCAATCGCGAGGCGTGGAGTGCACGTATGCGAAGAGGACTAAAACAGCACGGTGAGCAAGACTGCTTCGCTGCCCTCGAGATGCTAACTTGTTGGATGCTTATTATGTATTGAGTTTAGACCCTCTAAAGCACGCATAAGTAGACTGGAAGAAGAGAATGCGAGACTCCGCCCATCTCTACGACAGAGCTCAGAGCCTAACACCCAAGATGCTGCAACCGACCTTACACCTGCAACTCCAATTGAGTCATCTCTGATCGGCCAAGATGCAACGCCATCACAAGAAATCACACAGATTTCTCAAGGCACACCCGTATTGCTTCAAGACCCATCTCTAACGCTATCTCCCACTCCTCTGCAGCGCCGGCTTCCTCTACCTCAGCAAGAAGTCGCCTTTCACGGCCCGGCAAGTGTCATGTTCGACGCAGCACCGAGAAAAGAAAATGCGAGTGATATGGATATGTCCAACTCTCATGCTAGGAATCAACTTTTGGCCGATGCCACAAGACAACGTATGCTTTGAAACCTCTATCTAATCTGTCTCCCCTTTTACTGTAAACGTCTAATACATGCTTATAGGACAGCTCGAGGTTGTTAATCTGCACAATGGGAAACTCGAATTTGACGGAGTAGATCCTGATCTAGGAATGCGACTTTTGGCCTTCTTCTGGAACCGTCAACATTATTCGGGGACTGTGGTCTACCGCCCGGTATTCATGAGAGATATGGCCTGCAAAGGACCTTATTTTTCTAAGCTACTCCTTAATGCAATCTATTTTGGAGCCTCAAAGAATCTTTCAGCCCCAGACGATATAAATTACGACAATGGTCGCTCTTTTAGACGTAAATTTGAGACGTATCTGAATGACTCTGGCGGTCAATTGTTGTGGAAGAGCAATGTTACAACAATACAGGCACTGCTAATTGTGGCTGATGCTTTGTTTACATGGTGCGATGAAAGAACCCTGGCTTGGCACTATATGGGGGTCGCTATCAACATGATTGTTGACCTTGGAATTCATGTTGAAGGGTCTGCATCACGTTCTGCCAAAATACGGTCCCCAGAGGACCTTGAGGTACACAGACGCCTGTTTTGGGCTTCTTTCAGTACGTGCTATCCAAATCGCTGCCATTGGAAAGTAACTGACAGGCTGAATCAGTATTGGATAAGGTCCAATCCATCTACCAAGGTCGTCCTGCACGACTGCGAGAAATAGACAATCGTGTGCCGGTGCAGTTCCTCGACGAGTACGACGAGCTGGAGTTATTCCACACACTCACATACTCAGCTACACCGGGCCTACTGGACCGCCCTGCCTATAGCGTTTCGACTTTCCGAGAATTATGTAAACTCAGCATCATCATGGATCGTATTCTTTGCAAACTTTATGCCGAGAAGAGTTCATCCCAAGACCCTGCAGAATTGTTTCGCACCTCTCGAATTCTCCAAGGCGAACTGAAACGCTGGAGGGACAGCCTGCCTGACTGCATTTCAATCAATCTTGATAACCCAGACTCAGCAGCTCCTCTTCCTCATACATTATCTTTATTGTGAGTATATATTACAATATTCACACTGCCCAATTTTGACTAACTCTGGTAAAGATCCATGTACAACTCTCTCGTCATCTTGTTGAATCGCCCGTTTGTCTCTGACGGCCACCTCCAATCCGTTTCAGCATCGACAGCTAGCGATGCGTTTGCTGCCTGTACAGCATCAGCGTTGGAAATACACAAGCTTCTTTTAATGTACCGAAGTCACTTTTGCATGACGACCACGCCCTACTTCGTCTCCTATGCAACGTATGTCAGCGCTACAATTCATGTGCGCATAGCAGCCCAACAAAGACCTGGTTCGGAGGCACACAAGCGCCTGCAGAACTGCATTTATGCAATAGCTGAGCAACAATCTAAATGCCATGGTCCGCGACAAGCCATGAGAATTCTCAAAAGTCTCATGAGACGCTTGAATGTCACCGTAAAGGAGGTGCCTGAAATCATGTTTGGAAATTGCCAGGGAACGCAAATGTCGAGCGCTACAAGGAATTCTGATGCACCTGTGCCTGCTAATACCCAAAATAATCTGGATGCATCACAATGTTTGCCTGAGTCACAAATCGTCAACTCTGAGCCGATGTTCACGGAATTGGACATTGACGAAGTGATGAGAAGTTTTGATTATGGGTTTAGATATCCCCTTACACCTGCCGATACCCAGGGTAACTCTTCCCACACCACTCAACTTTCAGCTTCGGGTATGTACACGGTCGGGATGGAAGGTTCCACGGGGGATACGATGCCATCTTTTGACGATGTAACAAACTATGGGCTCCAAGAGACGCTGTTTTTGGACCCGTTATTCGGATTTGATGCGTCTCCTTCTTGAGAGACAGTCCTATGCATATCCCTATGATGCAGGGGAAGTTTTAATCCCAGCGTGGACAAGTAGTCGAACTCCATATATGGGCAATGGTTTAGAGACGAATACACTGGAAAGAACAGTTTTGAGGATATAATATATTACACTCTTATCATTAACATTATTTATGTACTTTTGCGCAAACTCGTTTTGGTCGACACCGATCTATCCCTGCGTCACCGCGTTGCGACTACTCCGAGGAGGAGGCGGAGTCTTCCGAGTACGACATCTTGAAGAACTTCTCGAACACGGCCGACTCGAGATCCTCCTCGCTGGGGTCTGCCCTACTCTTTCTGATGACATTGCTTCGCCTGAGGTAGACTCGCTTGGCCCACTTCCAGGCCTCTGCGCCGGCAAAGAAGAGGAAGGTCATGGCAAAGATGATGCCCCACTCCTTGTCGATCTGGTCGTGCAGGAACAGGTCGTGGTTGATGACGGGGATGTACATGACGGGGAAGACGCTGAACATGCCCAGCATGACGGACCAGAACAGGAACGGGTTGCGCCAGAGCCTGAGGGCCCACAGGCGCGTGTTGGAGATGATGCCGTCGAAGAACGAGCGGCGCAGGTCGACGAGCTCCCACGCGAAAATGGCAAAAACCCACATCATGATGGTGAAGCACGTGGAGCGAGCGCGGAAGACTGCCTCGCACGACGCCGAGTATCTGAGGTTGCAGTCCTGACCGAGATCCCCGTCGTTGAGGCCAAAGAGGACAATGGCGAAGCTGCCCAGGAGGGCCACGCCAGTGAGGAACCCGTAGACGACAATATCTGCGAGGAACTCGGGGGTGAATACTCCATATTTAAGCTATAGAAGAAGAAAAATTAATAGGGTCCTCGTGAAATAGGTTATCAGGTCAACTTACGCTCTGGGGTGGTCGGTTGAGAATGTCTGGGGTTGCAGCCTCGAATCCCAGTCCGGTCTCGGTAAAGGCACCGCCGATGATCAGCATGAACAGAATCTCGATGGGTGTGACCTGGAAGATTGATGTTCCCGTGGCGTCCTTGTAAGCCAAGCCGACCATGAGAGTGGTGACGAATCCTGCGTTGGCAGCAAGCACATGGAGCATAAACTTCTGGATGTTGTCAAAGATGCGGCGACCCTCTTCGATGGCGTTGAGGATGGAGGCGAAGTTATCGTCGGTGAGAACAATGTCAGAGGCACTGCTGATGTTAGCTTGAGCAACGAAAAAAGAGAAAAGGGGTCTAACCTCTTGGCGACGTCGGATCCAGTCAATCCCATGGCAATGCCTACATCAGCACGCTTCAGACTAGGAGAATCGTTGACTCCATCACCAGTCTAAAGAATTGCGGTTAGATATGACTGAGAAAAATACTAGGGATGGAAGCTTACCATAGCAACATAGCGACCGCGGCGGTGGAGCGCATCAATCATTCGAACCTTGGTGTTGGGGGCACAGCGAGCAACGACAAGAGGCAACTCGGGCAGCTGATCGACCTCTTCGTCTGTCAAAGCGTCAAAGTCGTGCGCAGTCATGACTATGCGCTGGACAATGTCGCCTCTGAGAAGCTCCATGCGCGAGGGCAGAATTCCGACCTCGCGGGCGATGGCGCGAGCCGTCTCGGGGTGATCACCAGTCAGCATGTGGACGTTGATTCCGGCCTGGTGGCACTTGAAGACGCTGGTTCTGGATTCTGGGCGAGGAGGATCGTAGATGCCGACGAGACCGTGGAAAACCAGACCGCACTCGAACTTGTCTCGCTTGAGGAGGCCTTGCTTGGCATCGTCCTCGGAAACCTCACCGCGCATGACCTTGCTGGCCAAGGCCAGAACACGAAGGCCTCGACGAGCAAGAGCCTCCATGTTGGAAAGGATTCTCTCCTTGGACGTCGCAGTCATTGGGGAGGGCGCATCGTTGGTAGCAATAGCTGAGCAGCTCTCAATGACTCGCTCCACAGCACCCTTGGTGAAGACGTGGGTTTCCTCGGTGGCTTCATTCTTGCAGATGACCGACATCTTCTTGACCGACGAGTCAAAGGAGAACTCTGCCAGCTGGCTCCATCCCTCTGTCTGATCCAGCGCAGCTTGTCCGAACCGGGTGGCGAAAACCCGAATGGCAACCTCAGTTGGGTCGCCTTGGGCAGCCCACTGGCTTTCGCCGTTGGCATCGTCTCCAGTAAACTTCTTCAAGGTGGCCAGGTTGGCGAACGAAGCAATGTTGAAAAAGTTCTGGAGCGACGAGTTCTTGGAGAGTTCCTCGCTTGCGCTGATGGGGAGGGTCTGGTGCTTTTCATCCTTCATGGTGTCAGGCTGGGACTTGGAGAAGTGAACAGTGCCGGAAGTCGGGTTGTATGGCTCGTTTGTCGTGTTGACCGAGTAAGTACCGTGGCCAGGAATCCAGGCCATTCTGGTAACCATCTTGCCCTGGGTCAGGGTACCGGTTTTATCGGAGCAGATGTCTGCATGTGATGTTAGTTATTGTTCCTAAAGTTCAATTATAGAAGGAAGAGACACTGACTTGTCACACCACCCAAGGCCTCCAAGCTCCTCATGTTCCTGACAAGGACATGACGCTGCACCATGGCCTTGGTACCCGCCGCCATGGTGATGGTGAGCACTAGAATGAGCGTGACGGGGATGGTTCCGATAGCAGTAGCGATTGCATAGATGATGATGTCTCGATGGGCCTTGAATCCGTTCGCTGCCAGCACGATGATACCACAAACCAGGGAGAAGGCAAACAGGTAGAGAAAGAGTCGGGCCAGCTTGCGCTGCAACGGTGTTCCAACATTCACACCCAAGAAGGTTGCAATAACATCCCAGGATCTGCCGCTCCAGAACTTGAAGTACGCAGTGGCAGACACCTTGCCATCACTGTTGCGCTTCATAACCCGCTTCTCTCCGTTTTGGTGGAGAGCGGCGGCAATGGCACCGATTTCCGTAAGCATGCCAGTCGCAACGACAACACCTCGACCGCGACCCTTGGTAATGGTCGTTGAGCTGTAGGCAATGTTGCTTCGATCACCAGGGCCGGTCTCGATTTCGTGCACCGCCGCGGGGTCCTTGCGGGCCGGGACGGATTCGCCGGTGAGCATGGCCTCGTCGGCCTCGAGGTTCATGACATCGAGGAGCCGAACGTCGGCGGGCACAACATCGCCCGTCTTGAGATCAACAATGTCTCCGGGTACAATGCCAGCCACGTCGACGACTTGAATCTCTCCGTCTCGGACCACGCGAGCCGTGGCCGAGTTCAAAGACTGCAGGGATGCAATGGTTCGGGCGGCTTGGAGGTCCTGCAAAAAGCCAATGACGATGTTGATGAGAATTATAAACGCGAGGACGCCAGCTTCTGTCCAGGCTTTAATGGCAAAACTAGCGGCCAGCGCGAGAACGAGAACCTAGATGAAGAAGTACAATTAGTGTCTTGTCCAACAGCAACCAACTTTGTTTGGGTGTTCTTACAACAGTCATGGCATTAACAATCTGGGCAATAAAAATCTGCAAGGGCTTGACTCCCTCTTCTTTTTCGAGCTCATTCGCACCGTACTTTTCCACCCTTTGCGTGGCATCGGCGGTGGTGAGTCCGTCAGACGGGCTTGTCGAAAGCTCCCTTGTCACTTCGTCCACCAGCAGTGCGTGAGCCGGTCGAGAGAGGGGGCCATTGTATTGGCCGGTGGTGTTTCCACCAGTCGTTGGCCCTTGTTGGACAACCATTTTGGAGGAAAAAGGAATGTAAGGGTAGCCCGTTCGCAAATGCCTGCTTGCTTTATCCAGCGGGTACAGCACAAAAAGACAACGAAGAACCAGAGAGGGTTGGTGACAAAAGAAAGGGTTTTTTCTGATCAGGATGGCAATCTCATCTTTATATCTGACAAGACGACCTTGTGTCTGGCCCCCCCCCCCAGATCCCCATTCATGGGGGTTGCAAACTACCGGGGTGGAGCAAGAAACTTGATCATCATAGTCAACTATTCCACATGTAGCAACTAAGGTTCCAAGCGGTGTCAAGGTGTGCCTGGGAGGGGCACAGATGAATCAATCATGAGGAACACAAACTACTCCGTCCTGCCTTACAATGGCACCCCACTAACCCTGACTTGGCCTACTCGGCCGACAAGTCATATTCCTTCTGGGGGGGCTCGGTTCGCTGGCCCGAGTTCACCCTCTTGGAGTTGCATTAATGAGAATCGTTGGCTCATGGCTCGAGTGTGAGTGTGGAGGAGGAGAGCCACGGTGGGGTCAATTTATTCGGGAAGAGATGCCATAAACAGACTAGTCTGTGCTTTAATTGTGAGATGAGACGCGAAAGATACCGTCTGTCGCTATTGGAACTTTTCAACTTTTCATTTCTTTTTTCTTTTCGTTTCTTGTTTTTTTGGGACACTTTTATGACAAATACAACGGATTTAATTTCGATGTACGAGAGTTCTTCCCGGCTGAGTCCTGTCTCGGCAGAGTCCTGTCTCGGCAATGGAGGCTAGCTCAAATGTCCAGACAGTAACGCATCCGTGGTCTATGCGCCGTAGTAGTTCCTTTCGATAACCTTCGCCTTTTCACACTGCCGGCACTTTACATCTCACTCGCCACCCCCAAAATGAAGCAGTAAAAGGCTGAGGCTGCGGCGGTTGACCACCACCGTGCGCTAATCTTGTTAGGCTTATCTGCCAGCGCGTAAACCCCAAATTCCGTCAGAGCTGCCTCATGGTAATTGCGTACCTCGTTTTGACTCGGCGGGATGCCCTCCTATTGGTGCCGCGCCTTGTCATCTGCGGGCATCTCGTGGTCTTGACCTTTGACATGAATATTGCGTAGGGCTTCGCCATGACCGTACTCTTCAGCTTTCGGGAATTTTTATATTACATTCAGCTGAGCTGAGATGTCTTGGATTGAAAGTGACGTCTCCCGAGACTTTCATAGTCCCAATCTACGATGTTTGCCTTCCGCCTGAACCCTTTTGTTTCGCTTAATCAACGCGTCTATAATCATTGCACTGCCTCCCCGAGAAACCATCACGCTCAATTGCCAGTTTCTACGCAGGAGAAAGAGAAAGAAAAAAAATCCGGCCGGTTACTTTTGCCAAATTAAAAATAGCTTGTCAAATGGCCTTCTGGCTTGCGCTAGAAGCCGTGGCGGCTGCCTTTGCGGATGCGCGGCCGCCAGGAGCTTAGCAGCACGTGTGTGAAACCAAAAGACGGCAGAGGGTGATCCCCGGGTGATAGGGCCACGGAATCCGAGCATCTGAGAGTCAGAGCTCAAACGCAAAGCGATGATGTTGAGCCTAAGTGCGGCTCCCCGGGAGGCTATGGCCGACCCGAGATACTGAGATCTGTGACAAACCGGGGATGCGAGCCTGGGTTCATAGCGCTGTGCCTATTTGAGTAAAACTTGCCGACTTCGCCGACCCGACGCTGTGGGAACAAGACAACGAGCGTATTGAAACCTACCCGACGGGCCGGCTCATCATTCTGTCATTGGAGCCTTAGGACACACCAGAAACAAATTATGGGGGGTCTTCTCCACGGATTTTGGCCATCGCCTATGTATACTCTCTTTGGTATAGCAGCTCCAGATAATCACGAACTTTCAATGTTGCATCTCTTCTGCAGCCCTCTTACATCAGATGATTGATTGACGGTGAGAAAGAATGACGAATTCATTCTTTGAGAGCCGGCGGCATCGTCAGGGTCCGCAGTTCCGTCAGTTTGGGCCTACGTCCTCCGCATTGATTAACAATCAAGCGGGATCCTCGCCAGGCGGTCTAGAAGTTGGGGGTGGGTTCCTTTTGTTTGCCTGAATTGGCCTTGAGCAGTTCGACATTTGCCTCAAAATGAACGAACAGACGGCATTGACCCGTGGGTTCGGTCGCAGCCGAGGCTAAAACACGACCTGAGGTTGGCTCCAGCTTCAATATCTCCCAAACTCGGTGAATGAAACGGCAAGCGAAGTGTCCAAGCGACTGTCTGGGCTGGAAACTCATTCGGAACAGAAAGAGACGACGTGGTAGCTGTAAGCGAGTTGTAAGTATATCGAGGACAGCACGGATTTTACCAACTTCCTATATTGTCTCTACTTAAACGTCGCCGATGCGCTCAACAGCTGCCGTCTTTGCCGCATCTCGAAATGCACTCGGCTACGCGGCAGAACTCAACTTGCTTATAGCAAAGCTACGGGTATGAAGTCAAACCATCTCGTCCATTTTTTTTGACAGTGCTGTACTTGTTATCGTCGTAACGTTAAACCGTCTGATAAGATCATGCCTAGATAATGAGTTTGGGGAAAGTGACAAATCGGTAAAACATCCAGATACCAGATATGCAGTGGCTTAGTTTAATTTTCAACGACAACCAGTCTCTTTGATTCATTTGAAAATATACATGATCCATCCCGATCTTCCGCCGTTTCAGCTCTTCATTGGCTTGCCTCACTCTGTCCAGGGGTGTAGGGCTTGCCGTCGCCGGGACCGATGCGCACATCGGCAAAGATCTGCTTCGGTCGCAGCTCGACGGGGGTGACGTTCTTGGGCTGGTCGGGGATCTTCTTCTCGAGGTTCTGGCAGAGAGGTCAGCGGTTACGTGCCGGGACTTTAGGACTCAGGTTATGACGTACCAGGTTCTCGTAAACACACTTGTTGAGCTTCCACTCAGCAGGGCGGCACTGCCACAGCTGCTGATTTCTGTCGTCAAGGCACTGCCAGTGCTTGCGGAACTCGGCGAGACAGTGGCTGTTAAGGTCCTTGATGCTGCGGGATCGAATCGGGTCAGCGGGAGTCCATAATCCTCGAAACAGAGAGCCAATTCCTGGGATCAAGGCCAAAAGTTCCAATCTGCTTCATCTCTCGGCGGAAACGTACACGCTAGAGGCACATCGGGTGACTCGTCGGCCCTCCTTCAAGCACTCGAACTCTCCTCGGCCGGGGTTCTCGGTCTTGCACTGCATAAAGTCATCGTTGTAGTCGCGGCATCGGGCGCCGATGAAGAAAGAGGCCGAGAGAAGGGGCGCAGAGCTGGCGCCGATCTCCTTGACGGCGGGGATGTCCTCGGGGAGAGGGGTGGTGTCGATGAGCACCTGCTGGTTGAACCTGGCCGAGGGTTAGCCATTTATTCTCCGCTGCCAGCCGGGGACGGGGGCCCAATTGCCCCCGATTCGGACGTCAAATGACGGCTGATGGGTCGTGTATCGGCGGGGAGACGTACTGAGCTCGTCGGGAGGCCATGGTTGTGGTGTTTGCGCGGCTGGGCGGGAGCGATGCGGTGATTCCAGTTGCAAGGTGAATGTTGCCGGCTGGATTTGAGAGTGTGATGTTGGAATTGCCTCGCTGTGATTGGTCGGGGTGTGGGGCAAGGCTGCGAGGTACCTAAGGTGACGGCCGGGCCTAGGTGAGCCAACGCCAAGCTCTGTTTTCGCGTCCAGCTCCAATAATTTTAGAGGCAGCAACAAAACAAAGGACTTTGCTCAGCCTTGCAACCAACCACGACGCATATCCCGCGCAAAACCATCAGAACGCCCGCGAAAAGTCGCCAACGGCCGCTGCGGAGTCGCTGCTTTTGTCTTTGCTCAGCTGTGCAATCAGCTGACGGCTGCTGTCCCCCCCGAGCTTGAACCAGGCATTCTCAACACCCCCGATCTCGGATTTTGCGACATCCCACGTCCGCCATCATGTCGCTCTTCGGTCAGGCCAAGCCCTCGCTCTTTGGGCAGTCGCAACCCGCGCAGGCTCAGCCTCAGCAGCAGGGCAATGTCCTAGGTGCCTCCATCGTTGGCCAACAGCAGCAGCCTCAGCAGATGCCCGCCCTGTCTCAGTCGCAGGCCCAGTTGTCCAGCTCGCTATGGCAACCCGGCAAGGAAACGCCCCGTATGTGGTCCATCGATGCTTTCAACTTTCTTTTCGCACAATATTAACCAGCCATGATAGACCAGAAGCCCATCCTTGAGCAGATGAAGTTGGTGACGGAGAAGTGGGATCCCGCGAACCCCAACTGCGTGTTCAAGCACTACTTCTACAACAAGGTCGAGGAATCACATGTCCCCTTTTACAAGCCCCAGCCCTTTGAGGATCCTCGCGAATGGGAGGAGGCTCTTCAGAACAAGCCTGCGCCAGGCTTCATGCCCGTGCTGTGCTCCGGATACAACGGTGTTGCCGATCGCCTCAAGACGCAGAAGCGCGCCGTGTCCGACTTCAACACCCGACTGCACCAGATCAACGGCAGCCTCGACGCCATCCTCCAGCGCCACGAGCTCGAGACCGAGGTGAGGGCCGTGGCTGCACGACGACGACAGACGACCATCAGCGAGCGATGCCTGGCGCTGGCCGCCCGGGTGCAGGTCCTGCGAAATCGGGGCTACGCGCTAAGCGGTGACGAGGACGACCTGAACAGCCGACTGCAGACACTTGAGAGAGAGGTCCAGGACCCGGCCGTCAACGCCCGCGAGGAGGAGCTATGGAGCAGGCTCATTGTCCTGCGAGGATACGCCGACCAGCTGAACAAGGAGATGGACAAGCCTGCGGGAGGCGAAGCAGAGGCACTCGACCCTGAGACGGAAGTCAAGGCCAAGAGGGTAAGTCGACTATTATATCCACATCATGATGCACGGAACTAACGAAATATAGGTATTGGAGGATTACGAGAAGCAGATTCAGCACCTAAGGAAGGAGCTTGAGGCTCTAGGCGTGGACTACCAGGAGTGGGAAAAGACCAGAAACCCCCACTCGCGATCGACGAGGTAATTTAGATGGGTAATGTCGGACCTAGTCAACATATTGGATCAAAAGAGGAGTCACGGGTTCTTTATTCAAGGGTGTATTTTTTGTAGTACTTTTACGGTGAATAGGAGCACGCAACTCGGACCCGGGTTGCCGTCGAGTTGTCCAGATGGAAGATGCAGGTGTTTTTCGACACGATAATGAAGCAGGCCAGAACTTGTCAGGTTGACATTTTGGCGTTTGCGCCTTTTTGATTGTATGATGGGAGGAATATCGAGATGCATGGACTCATCCAGCCTTCGTATAATGTACAATTTTATACCGTAAAAAAACCCCTCCTGCCGTCTATCCAATCCATCCGTCTATATCGTACAGGGGAGCGAGCGCCGTCTCTGAAAAATCTCCACGGTGACAAAAGGGCCCGTCATGGCCGGCCACTCCGCCCGCCCGCCGTGCGTATGCTGCAGCGGCTGGTTCATTACGTGCGGCAGCGGGACGGGTGGGCGGGCGTGTGTGTTTTGCTCAATACTGCTTCGGCATCGGCATTTAGAAGATCTTGGCGGCAAGATCAATGACGAAGGGAGCTGGCGGCCCAATTAGCAAATGCTCATGGCAGCGAAAGTCCCGACAAGCCGGGTTTCCATAACACAAATAAATAAAAACATACAGAGGTACAGGATGACGCAAGTGGTCACGGCCTGCTGGACGGTGAAGTGGGCATCGGCCTCGAGGGCGCGGATCTCCTCCTTGGACTGCTGGGGGGGCGCGACTGCGGATATGTCAGTTTATGTGATGCGTGTGGGGTTGCCAGCGGCGGCGATTGCGGGACGAGCGTACATCCACCGAACATTTTGGCTGCTGTGGTTGTTGGTGAAGAGGGTTGGGCAAAGAGTGCGGGTGCGTTGGAGGCTTTGCGGAGCAAGGGTGCTGGTGGTGGTTTTACTTGGTCGGGGCTGGGATGCTATCGCGGAGTTGTCGAGAGTCCACGATTAAAAAAAATCGGTTACAGGCCAAGCAAACGCCGGCGGGTGCAGCTCGAAGCGCACGGGCCCACAGCGTCACTTGGCCGATTGCCAGAGTTGTGGCTAGTACGTGGCTAATCACGGCTCATGAAAAATTTGGGGGATTCCATGGCTCGGCTTATCGATAAGGATACAACTTTCTGTGCCCAAACAGGAAGAGCAGTTTTTGTCAATCAACTCGTTGCAACCAATAGCACTCTTCTCAACCATTCAAGAGAGAAATTGAGTCGGAGTCCGATTAGAAATTCAATTCGCTAATTATATTCATTATAAAAGGTTTTGCTTTGACCTAGAGCAAGTTGAATTAGAACAATCCGAATCTCCAACAATGAATTAAGTTAACAAAACTTGTTTAAAATGACATTGCTTGACAACGAGAGAAAGATGTTCTCTGTTTATGACACCTAGGGATTTACGGGAGACATAACCATTTCAAACTTTGCATTTAATTTAATTCCTAGCTCTCGGGGTTCCTTTGTACTTCTGTTACATAAACCCCAATTACTGTATTGCTGTAAAGTAGAAACTGTTCACCTCACATTTCAACAGGAAGAAAAATAAGAAAGTAGTGTCATAGGGGTATCAATCCCCCAATTCTATGCTCATTCATGTATCGTCGTAAAACCTCGCAGTCAACTGACTTCTATATACGCTCATTCTTCCCCGCCCTTACACCTTTTTTCTTTTTCTTCTTTTTTGCTTTGTCCTTTTGTTATGATAACTTAGGCCTCAAATACCAAAGCCACACCATCGTCTCCTGCCGTCACCACACGCTCACCGGTCTCACCCTGCACGAAGCCGAGAACACCACCGCCCTCACCATCTCCACGGTGGCCCTTCCATTCCTTCTGCAGGCCAGCCTCAACGGCTGTCGCAGCGGCGTTGGGGTTTGTGGGGCCAGCACCTCGGATGTCCCAGCGGCGCACAACACCATCCATGCCACAGCTCGTCAGCTGCCATGAGTTGCGAACAAACTCCAGCTTGACAACAGAGTGGTCCTCGTGAGCGCCGGCAATGTGGCGACGGACAGCGAATCGGCGGGTGGCGTCGTAGACAACGATGGAGCCGTCGACGGAACCAGCAGCCAGGAGAGTAGTGGGAGGAGAGACGGAGGCAACAGTGATAGCAATGCTCTCAACGCTGTCGGAGCTGGACTGAAGGGCAGCAAGAATCTGGCCACCTGCTGCAGCATCGTTGGAGGCCTTGCCTCCGCCACGGCGGCCCTGGGCCTGGGGGGCTCCGCCAGAAAGACGGGGGAGAGAGACGATCTTGATGGAGCCGTTAGCACCTCCAACAGCGACAAAGGCTCCCTTGGGGTCAACGGCGATCGAGTACAGGCCACCCTCGACCTCGAATCGCTGATCCTCGCCAGTCATGGCAACAGCAGTCATGCCGTTGTCGCCGGTGAGACCCTTGGTAGCGGCCTCTCCCCAGACATCCCAGACGTAAAGACTGCTGTCCTCGGAGATAGTAGCCAAGAGTAAACCGTCAGGGGTCCATGCACCAGCGGTGCAGGAGCCAGTGTGGAGGAAGTAAGACTGGACAATCTGGAGGGCGTTCGCAGAGTCGGAGGGATCAATGGTGTAAACCCAGACGGAGCCATCAGAGGCGCCGAGCGCGATTGTGTTGGGGTTGTTTGCCGAGGGGCAGGGCGCAATCCAGTTGACCTCGGGCACTTCCTGGGCCTCACCAAGGAACGAGATCTTGAGGGGGGATCCAGGCTTTGTCTCGGCCTTCCAGGCACGAATCTTTCCGTCAAGGCCGCCGCTTACGAGGACATCGCCGCTGGGGAGCGTCCACGCGAGAGTGTTGATGGAATCGGAGTGGCCGTCGAGGCTGAAGAGCGACTCGAGCTGGGTGCTCTTGGGGGGCTCGGCCGAAGGGTCGCTGGCGTAGCTGGCGGGCAGAACTGGTCGCGAAACCGCTGCAGAGGTGTCAAAGACCCAACCAGCGCCAGGGGCATCGTCTTCCTGGCCGGCAGAGCCACCGACGGCAATGAGCGAGGAGTGTACGGGGTGCTGGGCGATAGCGAAGAGGGAGTCCTGGGGCACGTCGAAGTAGGCGATGGAGTCGTTTTGGAGGGTGATTTCTTCTTCTTCGTTGTCCGAGTCCATGGCAACATCCTCGCCCTCGCCCTCGATTTCCTCAGCGACATCATCGGCGTCGAGGATATTTTCCTCCAGGTCGTCGGCAGGAGGGTCCTGCTTGGGATCGTGGGATGCAGACATGATGGCGGGGTAATTGTGTTTTCAGTCGTAAGTTGTTATTCGCAAAAGAAGCCAAGCTTCCGAATATAAGAAAGGAAAAGAACGGATATGATGGTATGATCAATCCGCCACAGTCACAGGAAGTAGGGTATTTATCCCTTCTGTTGGATTCCCAGCAGTGGTGTTGCTTGATAAGCAGACGGCGGATGGCTTTATTTTTTTTTTCGCCTGCCCGTTACAAGGAATTTTTTCGAAACTGCGGGGTGTTGGTGACATAATGCGGGACAACCTAAAGAGAGAGCCCACTTTATTTTAAGCTGTGTAACTCAAAAAGCGAGCTACATTCTCGTATTAAAGACACTTTTCCCGTAAAGGATGGGTAAAGGGCATTTTTAATCATGGAATAAGTCGTGTATGGTTTTGGTATTAGCTCATATGATATTCAAAAAATTCGCTTCTTCAAACCACCCTCAAACTCCGTCGCACCGAACTCATATCAGTGTAGAGAACAGACAAAGTTCTGTTCCTTCTATCGTGCTTCTTGGTGGCTGTAATGTTTACCCCATTGGATAGTGAACTGGGGCCGGTTTCTGTGATAAATAGACCTAGAGGCCTACTTATACCAAAAAGCCTGTCCCCCCCATTGGTATTCATTTCCATCCTTTAGTCCAATATTCCCCAATAATCGGTAATATTGCCATGATAAAATATCAAGCGCTTTGGGCACACTTCTGTGCTACATCTCCCTCGCTAATGTCACGATCGTCCCCTGCCATGACTTCCAACTGGCGATGCCGTGCTCAAAGTTGGCGATTCGGCCTTGCTTACACCACCCGAACTGAGCCCGGGTGATGATACCGTTCTCGTTTCATGAGCGTTTGGTGCATCTGCCGGTAACTCGACTGCAATATTCGGCGATTCCAATTCTTGGGGCGCTCGCAGCGATCCATAGAGCTCCCCCGGTATAGCATCTGATGGTAGCTCCTTTGCCGCATCTCCACCGTACAATTCACCAGCGGCGTGCTGCTGGCGCTGCTTGCGTCGCCGGAACCAGAAGAAGAGGCTGACCAGGGCTGCAATGGCAAGCAGAGGTATGACGACGGCAATGGCGGCGATTGCACCCGTTGACAGCCCCCCGGAACTGGCTCCGGATCCCTCATCACTGCTCTCCGTACTTGTGGTCGCAGCTGCAGCTGCAGTTTCTGTTGCTGTTGTTCCAGTGTCCGTCGTGCGTGCACCCGTGGTTGATGTCGTCCGGTCGCTGTCCTCCCAAACCATGCGAATTCCATAGGCGTTGATGCCATCAGCGCCAGACATTGTAACGGCTGACGTTATTACTGTTGAAGTGCTGCTATCCGTTGATGTCGACGTGACCAGCAGCACCGTTGCCTGCGAGCCTGCGCTCCATGTGCAGAACAGCGTCGACCATACATTTGCTAAGGAGCTCGGGTTCTCCACGCATGTCAATGCGACATTGCTTCGCGACGGACAGCATGTAACGGTGTGAGCTGTGGCACCGCTGGAGGCGGATCGTGTGCAAGAACTGGGTGCATGGTAGCCGTCGGGGCATTCCCATCCCGGGGAGTAATAGGCCGAGGGCGCCGTGTCGAAGTTGTCAGGCAGACATGTTGACGCAAAATCAATACCGACAACCTCTTCGCTCGTGATCGCAGTGCAGGCAGCAGCGGGTGAGTAGGTGGTGGGAAGTGTTCCCACAAAGGTGACGTTCCCGCTGGTCGTGGTCGCCATGTTGGTGATGCTCGCCATGGTAGACGACAAGTATTCGTGGTCGTTATCGATGAAGTAGAATAACAAAATATTCAAGGTGTTCCGATCGCAGGCGCCTTTTTATCTGCCTCCTCTTCCAAGTAATATAGACCTTGGACCTTTTGATAGAATCCAATGGGCCTGCTCGAATATTGCGTCGCGCTTCTCAAGCTCCTCGTCAGCACCAAAGCTGCATCGTCTTATACATTCGGGTATCACAGGTCGGTGTCACAACGCTCCAGAAGAAACAAAATGCAAACGAGGGAGAACTGGACAAGAGGGAATTCACGGGCTAAAGAGCTAATCGTCTGCCCTACACAACCCCAGCAGCTTTCAAGAAAGCATCCACTCCTACCCATGGCTCGGTCCCGACGGACCGCTGTCGCAAGGCGCTCTGATTGCGCAGCGCACCGCCCCCATACAAAGGATCGACACCCTTGTACTTCAGCAGCTGGCCCCCAGCACGGCCTATCCCTACTGCAACCAGTCTAGGCGGGAAGGGAGCAAAAATGGACGCCTGTCTAATGTGCAGCAGGAGACATTCGTCACCCAGAATGCGGCTAGTGGTGATGAGTGGGTATGTCCTGTGTCCTCCTAATTTCCTTTGCCGCAGGCGCAAAACCACTTCATCCCATCTGCAAAATTTGCTCGACAGTCTCTCCTGATGGATGCTCGATCATCTACGAAAGCGGCTCATGGTTGTCTGTGCACCTTGTGTCAGTAAGCGTCTTGGGATCAATTAGCTATCTTGGTGGCACTCGGTCCAAGATGAGACCGCCACAGCCATCGACTACCGAACAGCGCGCGAGAGGAGACGGAGACGGTGCATGAGCTAAGGCGACCTTGAAGCGCGACCACGATTCCAATTGGTGCTTTCGAGGAGGGCGGCACGCAGGCCCCCCCACCACAACTCATCCCACGATACAATCTCAACGGCTAGGCGCCCGTGGCGTCTGTGCTGTCGCACTCTTTTATCGTCCCTTCCCCATTGCCAGCTGAAGTTGCCTCAGTCAGGACACTTGCACTTGTCTCTGACCGTATTAGTGACCTGATAAGCCGTGGCTGTGCCTGCTCTTAGGGCTGCCATGTAACGAAACAAGGCCAGAACTGGCCCATGCCGTAACCGCGTGCTGCTGCTTCCGTCTGGATCCTTTGGGGGCTGTGAAGCACAATACAGTAATTCGTCTAATCAACCCTGGTCTTCCGCGTTGTGGGTCGTGAAGGGAGATTGTAGCAACCCCAGAATCAATGCTGCCAATGTGAGAGAGATCCAGCGCGCTTACCCTGAATTGGATGCTGTTGTATCTAGCCAATCGTCCCATGAGAAATCCATTTGGTAAATGGCGTGACAGGTTTCGCATGCTCTCTCTTTTTGAAAAGAAAAACAGTGAAAGTAGAGTGTAGGAAACAGCTAATTTTGAAATCACCGTGCCACCTTATTTTTTCTCAGTCTTCAATTTGATGTCTCACGACCGATGACCTATGCACAAAACCGTCAAATAACAATGAACAAGCCCAGGCATCGCAATTAACCTAACCATCAATAGAAACACGAGAAAATAAACAAATAGTCAGACACCTATTGATTGATGTTTATCAAACTAGAATAAAAACAACCCCACTTACACATAGGCTACCCAAAGCCTTATATGATTTGCTATAGGGTAACCCTTTTAATCCAAACATTTGCGATCAGGTTCGCAGGTATTAATATTTATACGCCAGAAACGCCTAGATCATAGCCTTTCCTCTCAGCTGTGTTGCTTCAGACATGACACAGGGACTGTGAAATGTTACTCTTCAAGCACCTCCACCCAGTTCTTCTCTGCCTTGAGTCTTCGATAGCGCTCTCCCGCTGCATCACTCACCACCTTTTCCTCATCACCGACTTCGGCCGCCTGGGCAGCCATTTCTCGAATCTGGTGCTTGATTCCCAAGACCAGCATCTTTTGCCACCCACTGTGGACTTTGCACCGTTTCTTCTCGCACATGCCGCTGACCTCGTCGGCCTCCCCCGCTGGGTCGTCGAGCTTTGCCGCCTGGAAGATTGCCTCGCCTTCGGGTGACTTTGCAAATGCAGCAAATGAATCTCGCGCACTGATGGTATCGAGACGCTGGTCGTAGCCGCAAATGTCTTCCCCAATCCGCCCAGCGGTAATAGCCGCGCGGCGCCTCTCCTGGGCAAACTCGATCAGGGTGAGCATCTTGTGGCAGAGAATAGTTTCTTCAGCGAGCGTAAACCGGGCTTTTGCTGCCCTGTTGAGAAATTCCTTTTCTTCCTCTGACAAAATTTTCGATAGCAGCTCTTCATCAGCTGCGTGGCAAATTAGTACAGGTGCGATCAGACGCGTAACGTGGCAGAAAAACTCACTGCTGTCATCTCCAGCTTTTGCCACGCCGTCGGCAAACGGTGTCTTGATCAGTCTCCAGGCTCCCTCTTCAGCAATGCCCGAGAGACCGCTGGCTAAAAGCGCCATAAACTCTTCCTGAACCAATTGATCGCTGAATCCTCCTTTGCCCTTTGTTTTTGGCAATTTTGCCAACATGCGCTCCCACCATGTCTGCGCGTGCTCGCTTGAGCAGAAGATACTCTCGCTTTCCTGCGCGAGACGCGCCGCCTTCCGACAGCCGCTTAACGCGCACGTCTTTTTGTAGAGGGATGAAACAGTGTCGGTTGTGCAGTTGGGGCAGATGAATCTCTCAATGAGTGATTCTCCAATGTCTTTGCTGAGGTTGATACACTCCCCGTGAAACCAATCCTCGCATTTTTCACAAAAAATCATCCATCTGTGATCATCCGGGCCGCGGCACAAACAGTAGGGTCCGTTGTCCTCGTCGTCATCATCGGAGCCTCCATCCTGAGGTGTCTCACCTCCTGGTGTAGGCTTTCGCTTTTTAGCGGCCTTGGGGCCCCCGTTCTTGGGTCGCTTGGGGGCCTTTTTCACCGTCGCCGCGGTACCTTTTTTCTTGGAAGCCGTGGATGGATGGCCGGGCATGCTGGTGCCGTCCGTGGATGGTGGCGGATTTGATGGAGATTTTGAAGCAGCAGTTGGGGCTTCTGATGCTGGCTGAGGGGTGGATTCTGTCATCGGCTCGCTCTTTAAATCATCATGAGCGAGGTCGGGGCGGCCCTGGTCACCTGACGGTGTTGTTGAGAGTGTTTGTTCCATCGTTGCACTCACAACAAAGGCTGAATGGCTGCTAGTGGCCTCTCCCAACGGCTTCAGTCGCGGTCCAATAGGATACTCGGTTATTTGGCTCCAATCAGTTTCCAAGTATATATGTAAGCGCTTGCTTTAAACCCCACCTGCAAAAGGAGCACGTAAATTTGTCGTCATTGGTCATACATATATCCTGTGGCCTCCTGGTTGAGGGCGGCATGAAGTTGATAACTTACTTGAATGGGTGAACAGGGGTTGCGTATTACTAAGCTGCCATTGACGGAGGTCGCCCCACCGGCAAATGTTCGGACGACAATTTTGGAGCTTCTGATAATCGGAAGATGTAAGTTGACAAACAGGCGACTTCGTCTTTGCAAGCAACCTGAGGCGATTGAGTCGCAAGTCACCCACCATGTCCAAGTCGATCGCAACCTCCAAGGTGCTGCAGGGCATGGCTGCCCAGCTCCCCGCGCGCCAATGCCAGCGTTGCTTCTCCAGCCGCGCCCTCCAGGCCAAGCAGCTTCGCCCGTCCGTCCCACGATCGCCCCTCCAGTCTCGACAGCCGATTACGCAGCGACGAACCAAGATGAACACGATCGAGCAGGCAAAAGCCAGATATAGCAATGGGGTATGGAATTGAGTGTTTGATCTTGGTGCGACCGAGTTGTGGAACCTTGTGGCTGACAAATGCGCTACAGCCATTTTCGTGGAAGGCCGGCTTCTTGTTTGTGGCTACTTGTGGTGCTCTAGTTTGGTACTTTGAGTTTGAAAAGAGCCGCATGAATCGCAAGAGAATAGCAGAGGCTGCTAAGGGCGTTGGTCGTCCCAAAGTGGGTGGCTCATTTGAGCTGATTGATCAGCATGGCAAGCCATTCACCAGCGAGATGATGAACGGCAAATATTCCCTGGTACGTGGCGACCAAGATACAATTCGCACCTCACGAATTAAACATACAAACTTGAAACTAACATGGAGACTAGGTTTACTTTGGTTTCACCCGCTGTCCCGATATTTGCCCCGAGGAACTCGACAAGATGGCACGCATGATTGACATTGTCGAGGAAAAGGCCCCAGGCGCCCTTCTTCCCATCTTTGTCACCTGCGACCCTGCCCGAGATGACCCCAAGGCTCTCAAGGACTACCTCGCTGAGTTCCACAGCAAGTTTATTGGCCTCACTGGTACATACGACCAGATTAAGGACCTCTGCAAAAAGTACCGCGTCTACTTCAGCACTCCCAAGGAAGTCAAGCCTGGCCAGGACTATCTGGTTGACCACAGCATTTACTTTTACCTGATGGACCCCGATGGCGACTTTGTGGAGGCTTTGGGCCGACAGCACTCTCCGGACCAGGCTGGTCAGATCATTCTGGCACACATGAATGACTGGGCCAAGAGCAAGTAAAACAGTAAAACAACTAGAATTTGGCGAGGAATGAAATAGCATGATATAGCGCACGGGGGAATTATGTAAAAGTACTGTATCTTGTAACACCATATCGTCGATAGAAGATGCCGGCCACACTGGTAGAAACCACTCAATTCACTGCAATTTTCTCATCAATCGCTCTGCAGTAAAAATTTAAAACCAAGTCTGTTCCAAACTTAAACCTTGAGTGAATTTTCGGTATCAATTTGGTTAATCTGTGTTGGCGCAGATAGAGTTACTGGGTCGGCACGTTTATCAAAGCGCACCGGATATTGGCGGATTTTTGCCGATGACTGTAGCTGTCACTCACTGAGGGCCAACCTGGCAGTGACTCCTCAACTCTCACACGTCTCCCGCCATTGGCCCCGCGCAACGACACGGCAACTTTATCTAAATATTCCCCGGTTCCCAACTTCAAAGTCTGTACTAAACGAGACTTGATTTTATAAAAATGCGACGCTCCAGCGTGATCGGCCAGTGCCGATTCGCTGCACGTCGTTGGTCCATGCAGCCTCGCCTTGTGACACCTATCACCGGCATCGCCGCCAGTTCACATGCTGTGCGATACGGCTTGAGAACATTCCATGCCTCTGCCAGTGTAGGATCCAAGACCAAAGGCTCACTGGGCGTAAACCCAAGTGGTCTCCATGACCCGAGTGATGCGGCACACAAGATATTCTCCGAGTTTGGTTTTGCTTTTGAGTACGTTACCCCGATTTGCATGCACCCCGAGCCATGTTGTTCCTCTAAACGAACGTCCTTTACAATGTATATTTTATCTTCAGAGTCTAATGCGTTCACAGCATCGATGGCGTTCTATACCAGGGCCGGAACCGAGTTGAGGGGGCTGATAAGGTGATCAAAATGATCAGGGGCAACGGCATCCGGTATGTCTTTCTGACAAACGGAGGTGGTGTCTCGGAGAACAAGAAGGCCGACACACTGCAAGAGAGACTTCAGATCGCAAAGCACGAAGATGCGATTCGCGGCAGAATGATTTTGTCTCACACCCCCATGAGCGCGTGGGATGAGTCACTCAAGACGGACGGCACGGTGCTGATCACTGGTTCCCATCCCGAGCAAGCCCGTCAAATCGCTCTCGAGTAAGTCGAACATTATTCATGATCCTTTAGACATCGTTGCATTCTATGACTCACACCGGATAGCTACGGTTTCAAGCGTGTCGTTACTCCCGGCGACATCCTGGCAGCTTGCAGGGACATTTACCCATTCGAACTCAAGAAAGACTGGCTCCACGGAAATCATGTACCGTTGCCGGACGGCAAGCGCATGTTGAACCTGGAGGACCCTTACACTACGGATATTCCCCACGACGCGCTCAAGATCGACCATGTTTTCGTCTGGAACGACCCTCGGGATTGGTCGGTGGACTCGCAGATTATTCACGACCTGCTCATTTCACACAAGGGCTACTTTGGCACCATTTCACAAAAGAATGGAGACACATCGCTGCCCAACAACGGGTGGCAGCAGGACGGACAACCCGGGCTATGGATTTCTAACATGGATCTTCTCTGGAAGACGAATTACCCACTCAACCGCTTTGGTACGGGTGCATTCATGGAGGCCATGAAGGGCCTTTGGTCGACCACAACCGACGGCCAGGATCTCCAGTTCACGGCCTACGGCAAGCCGTCGAACCACACCTACAAGTACGCGCATGACCGGCTCCTGAGATACTATCACGACATGGCCCGCCAGCGGGGTGAAGCTGACAAGGCGCATGACACTGCCAAATGCCACCCTCTGAGACGCGTGTACATGATTGGCGACAATCCCGAGAGTGACATTCGCGGCGCAAACGACTTCAACCCCGACGACGGCACCGAGTGGGTTCCCATTCTGGTGCGCACGGGCGTCTGGCGACAGACTGCGACGGAGCCCGAGCCGCGTCACAAGCCGGCGGTGATTGTCGACGACGTGGTGGATGCTGTCGTGTGGGCTCTCAACAATGAGGGCATCAAGGCGACCCGGGAGTGGCTGCTGTCGGCGCTGTCTCACACCAAGGGCTATATCAAGCTGCCGGAGCTGGAGGCACACGACCGCGACGGCAGCGACGGGCCGGGCGAGTCTGGGGTATCTTATCCGAGCGAAAGGGAGGCGACCGGGGCGAGTCTTTGAAGGCACGCGACTGCCATGTTGGCCGACGCTGGGCAAGGTTCTATACTATAGCATGTTTGACACAGGTGCTGGTTCGGGGGTTTGCGTGGGGGTGGTCGGGCGTCCCAACAATGACGAGTCAACTCTGTAAATAACCGTCGAGGCAGGATCCAGGGGGATGGGATGCGAGGCGAGTAATAAAGGAACATGAGTGGCACGTATTGACTGATGAGCGGCATTGTCGACCCGCAAGGCCCTTCGCTCCCTCCGTCTTCCGAGACGCCTTCCCTTGCGTGCGGTGGCCGAGAAGTGGGTCACGGGGCGGGTTCCCTCGGGACCAAAAAATCAAATGACCATGGTCGGAACGGGCCGAAGGGTGGTGATAGCAGCGCCCAGCCCAGCCAGTTTGGCCCCTTGGGGGGCCCGCCAAGACTGCTAAGAAACCGAATGGAAGGGGGAAAAAAGAAAATTTTGCATGCTCGGTGTAATAATCCATGCCCCATGTTGCATGCCACGGATGAGCCGCAGCCGTCAGTGATGCCGGAAGGAAGGATAGTACAGCCGGGCAAAACGTTCGGTCATCGCATCTGGCTTAGCGGCCTCGCCGCTGTTAGCATGGCTCCGTTAAGTTTTTTTTTTGCTAGATTGGGGGTGAGGGGGATAACCTTGTGCAGCGTTTTGTGCAACCAAAACGGTGGCAGAAACGGTAGATCATGCCCAAGACATTCCAGCTAGTTCCTGCTGGCTTTGCGGCTCTTGGCTAGGGTTCTGGTGCTTAAATCCTGACACTTTAGCATCCTGGACGATTAAAAGTCTGGGCGGATCGCCCAATCACCAGCGGTTTATAAGCATAGAATGTTTGTAAGTTGTCACCATTAGGCATGTAGATTGGATTGATTCAATCTCAAACCCTTCAAAACTATCCTGGCGCTATGATGTATCATAATCTAATATCTAGCGTTTTCTCTCCTCTCATCTGTCTCCAGTGGTTTGTGGACTCGATGATCTCTGGACACCCTTGAACCAACCATCCCCACTTTTGCAAAAATTCGACACTTGCTTCCCACGATCTCACGTCCCACGATTCTCCCCACACAATCAGTGCTGACTTCTTCACGTCGCATCCATCTCCGATGTAAGCAATGTCAAAACATAATTCATCTTCATCAAATATTTCGGTGACAGCCCCTTGGATCATGTTGTCTCGCATCTGCGGAAACGGGAAGAGGTCCAGCCATGGATGATGTGTTATGGCCAGCTGGAGTGCCGTTGGGCGAAGACTATCGGGGCAGGATCGCAAGGATGCAAGGTAGTCGGGTAGACTGGGGCCAAACCTGTTGAATGGCGATATAGTTTCTGCATGACATAGCCCTTCTACCTCGAAACCCATTACGGTGGCATTGTGGCCTAGGGCGTTGAAGACGTTTAACCGAATGAGAGCGGGCAGATATGTCGGCCGCATTGCCCGCAGGCTGAGGTCTCGCTGGACTTGGTCTAAAAATGAATATGCTAGCCCACGTGATTTCGGACAATGAATCATCAGTATCCCTTCTTCATTGACCGATCTTGGTGACGTCAATCTTGTTCTCTGATTTCGAGCATCGGCAGTCGCAGCGATGCTCGCTTTCTCGAGCTTCTTCTTTCTTCCTAAAGCCGAGTTTGCATTTGTAAGCCCGGGAGGTTTAGATAATGGGTGCCGGGGAGGGCACATCATGACGAAACACATACGATACGTCCTCTGGCTCAGGCGATTCTGTATTTTCCGCCTTTCCTCCGTCCCCGTCTTTCCCGTCCAGTCGTCCTGGGCATCGCGCAGCTCTGATAGCTGGGGCATGGCTTCTAATCTGATGTCTGCCAAGGAAGCCGAAGGTTCCGATCGCCGATTTGTTTCGTCCATTGCGTGTTGTATATCCATGTATGCCTTTGTGTGATAGGTTGATAAGGTCAAAAGTACGTTTGGGTGTGGACCGAATTTTTTCTCTTGCGCCTCCACACTTATATGCAGGCTGCTTACCGAAAAAACGTGTGACAGTGGCTAAAGGGGATTAACGGGGCATCGTCGGTAGTAGACTCCGGGGAGATTTATCCTTGACCGTATGTCTTGTTGGGTGCCTCGGCGGTTTCAACGCTCGCCGCGACGAATCGTCAGTGACGTTATCTATGCTCGTTCTGGCTCACTAATGCAACCTGCTGATGCGCTACCGGCGACAGGTGGAGCTAATGTGTGCAATTTTAGGCGATAAAGTTTATGCACTAGCCAACCACGGCTAGCATCCGAACAAACCCTTGCTCTCATGGCATGACCAAGTGGTTTTTTGCACATACCGGAGTTAATGGCCTTGGCATGATGCTACTATTTGGATGACATATGCGTAAAGAGTATGCGTTAAATCCGAATATCTTAACTGCGAAGATAGGTGTAGGACTGGCTGGTTGAATAGATATATAATGCCCGGGCTCCCAAGTTGAGTCGAGGTCTAATTCCATCATCCTCAATTCAATCTCAGCTCCTGCTCAATACCCTTGCAACTGGCAGCGTTTCCTATCTACTAGGACTCCAATTTTCTCTCACACTTGTTTGAACCAACTTGAAAATTAACAATGGCCACCGACTACGTCTTCCAGGGATGGCTGGGCAAGACCCCCGAGAGCGCTGAAGGAAAGATGGAATGGGGAGTTTTCGAGCCCAAGAAGTGGGAGGAGGACGATGTCGACATTCAAATTACCCACTGTGGAATTTGTGGCTCGGATCTCCACACCCTTCGCTCTGGTTGGGGCGAGACCCCGTATCGTGAGTAGTATATCCCTGACCCGTCGCCAGGTTCGGCAATTGACTTGCGGGAATGCAGCCTGCTGCGTTGGCCACGAAATCGTGGGCAAGGCGGTTCGTGTCGGCAGCAACGTGAAGGATATCAAGGTCGGAGACCGCGTCGGCGTCGGCGCGCAGGCGCGAAGCTGCCTCGAGCCCGACTGCTACGAGTGCTCTGTGGGCCGGCCCAACCACTGCCCGCGAAGCGTCAACACGTACGGGTCCGTGTACCCCAAGGGCGAGGGAAAATCCTACGGTGGATATGCCGACTACAACCGAACAAACGGCAACTTTGTCTTCAAGATCCCTGACGGCCTGTCGTCTGAAAATGCGGCCCCCATGCTGTGCGGTGGAATTACCGTCTACTCTCCACTAAAGCGAAACGGCTGCGGACCAGGAAAGACTGTTGGAATTGTTGGCGTTGGAGGTCTGGGCCACTTTGGTGTGCTGTTCGCCAAGGCTCTGGGTGCGGACAAGGTCGTTGGTATTTCGCGAAAGGCCTCAAAGCGGGACGATGTCATCGCTCTTGGAGCTGATGACTACATTGCGACTGACGATGATGAGGACTGGGCCAAGAAGAACGCTCGAAGCCTCGATTTGATCATCTCCACTGTCTCAAGCGCCAAGATGCCTCTGACAGACTACCTCCGACTGCTCAGGATTGATGGCACCTTCATCCAGGTTGGGTACGTTATTTTTTACCTCGTTTCGAATTGATTAATGGCTAACCAATGATATAGCGCCCCCGATGGTGGAAACCTGCCACCCGTTAACGCCTTTACTCTTATTGGTGGCGGCATCAAGATTGGCGGCAGCGCTATTGGATCGCCCAATGAGATCCGAGAAATGCTTGACTTGGCTGTGGAAAGGAAGGTTGAGTCCTGGGTTGAGAAGCGACCGCTCGCGGAAGCCAACCAGGCCATTGTCGACCTGGCAGAAGGAAAGCCTCGCTACCGATACGTCTTGGTCAACGAGAAGCACTTGTAAAGAGAGAGAAAAAAATGGGACCTGGAGTTATGATGGCGGTTGTTGGGCGTAAGCGAGGTGTATTAGAGTCAAGCATAGATAGGTTTAGAGACGGTGTGAATACGAAGCGAATGAAGATTACAGTTTAAAACGGCGAGAGCAAAACGGTATCTTGAGTCAAGTTGTGCAGAGTGGAGAGCATCGTGGGGGTCAGCAGTTCCTGGGAAAAGCGGCACGAGGGGAGCTGAGGGCGCGAGGACCAGACTGGTGCCGTGGGCATGTGAGAGACTTCCAAAAACCGCCACCGAAGGCAGCTGGAATGTCGCTAGCCGGGTCAATTACGTCACGTGGCCATGCGTCGAGGTGGCATCGGTCGGGGGTTTCTTCGCGGGTTGACATGGGCTTACATGGTTCGGCAAGGATGCGAGGGCCCTCGAAGGGTCAATTCCACAGGGATCTCCATGGGGGGGAAGCAGCCGCGATGCTGCGGGCGATGTGGGTGTTGTGGGCGGCGTGGGGAGTTGCGCTGCTGCTCACGGCCCAAGGCAGCCAACCAGCGTCGGCGCAGAGGTCAACATCGCCAGAAAGTCAAGGCGACCGAGGCGCCGCGGGCGTGGCTCTGGCGTCCCAGTCGAGTTGCTTCCCGGCCCAAGTGGGAATCCGGGAGCCAAGGGTGGCGGGTTCCGGTCGGTGTTGTGTTGGGTTGGGCGATGTCGACAGTCGTTGCCGGCTTGCGGTGCCCTTGCCTGGATGGCTTCCCATGTCTGGACACCAACTCGGTCAGGGCGCAGCACGGCATGCACCAAGCTATGTGGTTAGGACTTCCCCTTGGCTGTGCATGTGTCTGATTGGGGGTGCTTCCCGGGGGGCAATTTCGTTGTGTTATTTTTCGCGCTCGCTTCACCGAATTTTTTTTTTGCTTCTGGGAACTATTTAATACCCTCGCTCGCCCTCTCTTGCTGCCGGGTTTCCGTTCTGGGGAGTTTTTTTTTCTTCCAAATTTCTATCCCAAACCCAAAGAAGAACTGGTCTCGTGCTCTCTTCCCTCATAAATTAAAACCAGAGTTTCCCAGCCGAGTACCCGTTCCTTATCGTGCCTGGGCTAACCCGCATCGTACTATTGAACGAGCCGCAAGCTGGGCTAGGTCGTCTTCTGAAAACCCACCCTGACCTGCCCGATAAGCGCACTCCCGCACTTGGCCCCCAGCAGTCCCAGCAGTGCTCCATTACGCAGTACGGAAGTACCCTACCGCACCCTACCACACCCTACCAACCCAGCCCGGCCTGCCACACACACACACACTGCAGTCCTCCTGGGCGACCAACAACGACCCCTCTGTCGCCTCCTGCATCTGCATGTGCCCAACTTTGCATCGCAATTCTCAATTCGTCCTGGGCTCACTCACCTCTCTTCTCCTCGCCCTTCACCGCGTTTTCACCTGGGACCTGTCCTCTCCTGCAACCGTCGCCAGCTCTGCGTCTTTTCAGAGACTTTCCCGCCCATCATGTCTGCGGCGTCCTCGCCTAACCCCGCTGTGAGCAATGGCCACGGCTCGGTCCAGACGCCGCCTTTGCGCTCTGCCCTCAAGACGGACGACGACGGCGACCGCGCCTCGCCCGCCAGCGGCTCCCTCAAAGGTACGTTGTCACGCATTCTTGTAACTCGTTGTTGTTGTGCCCATGCTCCGTGTTGCTTTCGGCGCAGTCCAGAACCTCGGTGCACTCCCCTGCCCTGCGCTGACCCTTGAGCCCTGTGCAACTCGAACGCGACGTGACTGGTGAGGCTGGCAACCAACAAGTTGCCTTTAGACCCCCCCTGGTCTCTTATCGCAAGTGTGGTGGCCGTGTCATGATCATGGTGATTGAGCAGGGCCACGACTGTAGCCTGAACGCCGCCGCAGTCCCGTGGCCTTTTGCGCTCAAGTGAGTGTCTTTTCTCTCGCATATGTGCCCCTTCATCCTCATTTCTCAATTTTTTCTTATATCCTTCTTTGTTTGCTGCAACCCCACATGTTCGCCGCAACGTCATAGATCTACCAGGACCCTGCCAGAAGGATGGAGCTTACTCTGGATACAGCTGTGCATATTGCCGACACTGAACCCGAAATTCAACTGCTCGAGGATGAGTCTCAACCCATGAGACAATTCCCCGCTGGGCCTAAGCGTCGTCTCAGCGGGAAGCTGCCTCCCCCTCAGTTTATCAACGGCTCCTCAAGGTCCTCTCTTAGTGACATCTCGCCATCTCTTCGCCCCCATGACGACAATGCCCAGCCTGCCCACCACCATCATCAAAGTAACCATCGCCAGTACTACAGTGAGAAGTTGCTCGCTCAGGTAAACGATTGGCTGGAGCACGAAAAGAGAAAGGCCTCCTCTAGGAGACATAAGCCCCGTCGCCACAAGTCCAAGTCTCCCCCCAAGGAAAACGTCCAAGATGGAGAGCGCGCTACTCGTCATGACCAAGAACGAAACGGCCATATTCGCTCTGAATCAGTTGACTCCCAAGGAAGTGACGTCTCCTTCGACCGCCTTCAGCGCATTATTGAGGACTCCATGGCACACATGGGATTCAACTCGGTTCCTCACTTCAGCCCCAGAGTGAACCGCCCGCGAGGCACTCGCAAAACCAGCTCGCGAAGCTCCTTGCGTGCTGCATCGTCCGACACAGATTATGTGGATGGTGATGTCATCGTCCCTAGCTGTGACGCCTGGCTTGACAACTCCAAGACAATGAGCTATGCTGGCGGTGGAGCTGGAAATGAAGATGCAGACCTGCCTGCTGACTCCAAGGCTGAAAAGGAGCGTGAAGCTTGGCGTAGCTTTAAAAACGAAATCATTCGCATCACACACACTCTGCGACTCAAGGGATGGAGACGGGTTCCTATGGGCAGCGGTGATGGCATGTCCGTCACACGTCTCAGTGGCGCTTTGACAAATGCCGTCTACGTTGTCTCTCCTCCCGCGGATCTTCCCGAAGTTATTGGCAAGAAGAAGCCGGCCAAGCTTTTGCTCCGAGTATATGGTCCACAAGTCGAACACCTCATTGACAGAGAAAACGAGCTTTCCGTTCTCCAGAGACTCGCTCGCAACAAGATTGGACCACGATTGCTGGGAACTTTCCAAAACGGTCGATTCGAGCAATTCTTCAACGCCATCACCTTGACTCCTCCAGATCTTCGCGATCCATACCTCTCTCGGCAGATCGCTAAGCGTATGCGGGAGCTTCACGAAGGCATTGAGTTGCTGCCCCACGAGAGACAGAACGGACCAAGCGTGTGGAGGAACTGGGACCAGTGGTTGGAAAATGTTGGCCGAATTACCAGTTTCCTTGACAATCAGTACCAGAATGAGACGGGGCCTGCACAACACGACTCTGTTTTCCACGCCTGGAAGAACAACGGATATGTGTGCGGTACTACCTGGCCCCTATTCAAGGCGATGGTGATGAAGTATCGCAACCACCTCGAAAGTCAGTACAAAGGTAAAAAGGACATTAACAACCGCCTTGCCTTTACACACAGCGATGTAAGATGACCCCAACCTCTGACTGATGATAATTTGCTTAATTCGGAACATACAGACCCAGTACGGCAACATCCTACGCATTCGCCCAGATGATGAAAAGTCACCGCTTCTGCAACCCGCAAATCAGCATAAGCAGCTTATTGTGATTGATTTTGAATACGCCGGTGCAAACATTCCTGGCTACGAGTTTGCCAACCACTTTGACGAGTGGACCTACAACTACCATGATGCCGTCGCCCCTTGGGCTTGTCACGGTAAACGGTACCCTACTCTGGACGAGCAGAAGCGATTCCTCAAGGCATACGTGGAACACCGACCTCGAAAAGCGCAAAGCAACAACATGACGCCTCAGATGGCACCATCGGATGGAAGCCTGTCGAGCGGCCCTTCAACGCCACTTGTTCAGCCAAACACGGGTCCCAGCACAAACTCGATTGTCGATTTCATGCTTGATGCTCGTGTTCCCCCAGGTGGATGGAGCGCTGCGGAGCGCGCCAATGAGGAGCGAAGCGATCAGCGCGTGCGGGAACTCTTGGACGAGACCCGGTTGTGGCGTCCAGCCAACCACATCATGTGGGTGTCGTGGGGTATTGTGCAGGCCAAGGTACCTGGTCTCGATACCTCCATCAGCGAGGATGACGTCGGCCCCGACGAGTTTGACTACCTTCGCTACGCTCAAGACCGAGCCCTGTTTTTCTGGGGCGATTGTTTGCAGATGGGGTTGGTTAAGAAGGAGGATCTGCCTGAACTTTTGCAAGCGAGACTCAAGATTGTCGAGTACTGAGCCATGTCGATGACGGCATGACGGATTTTGAACAGTTTAGGGCTTGGTTCGGGTGAATTGTCATTGGATACAGGCAAAGATATGATGACGCAGGCGACCCTCTTTGTTGATTTTGATGGGTATACCAGGTCTAAGGAAGGGCCACAAGTTTGCACTGCTTTTAATCCCATGATGTCTTTTTTTCTTGGTTTTCGTGGGTGCAAGAAAAGGCACAACAGCTTGAAACGTCGTGACAAGTCCTGATGAGTTGATTTTTCTTATTCCTTGTTCTGATGTACCTCTAGATACGTATAATAATCTATCACATGCCTGTAATTGATAAGCCCGGTTGCAACCCAAGATGTGATGTGCGATCAGGCATCGAGTTTTAAGCGATCCAGCATGGCATCAATCTTCTTGAGTAGGATTTGGTAGTTGATGGCGTCGGACACAAATTCATCCTCGACCACTTCTCCATCCAAAGTACGTACCGCGCCTGCTTCTAGCGGCTCTTTGGGTTCCTTGGGTACCTCAACGTCGCTCACAGCTCCATTTGAGGCTCCATGCGAGGCTCCATTTGAGGCCGGCGCGGCATCGTCTGCTCCATTTTCTATAATGGCCGCCTGATCAGCCAAGGCAGCAGCCAGCTGGGCCTCGATCTCGCCCGTCTCGTCCATCATGTCCTCAAGGCCTGCATCCTCGAAGCGGAGACGGAAACGATCCGAGAGGTAGTACCGGATATCATCCAACAACTCAATGGTATCCGTCTCCTCACGGGACTTTAGGCGCTGCGCACTCTCGTTGATGATGTCTTGAAAGTCTGGTTCGTCAATGTAATCCTCCAGCCGGTAGGCGAGGTACCTGGCGGCGAACTCTTCTAGCTTCTGCACACGGAGCTCCCACGCCGCGTGGATTACGTCGTAGATGTTGATGGGCTCCATTTCCTCCTCATGGTTCTTGACCTGGTTCCCATTGGCTGTAGTTTCCTCCGATGCATCGGTCTCCTGGCCGTGTGTCCGGTCAACAAGGAGATTGGATGTCCCGCTACCAAGGGTGCTGATTGCTACGGCGGCCTTGGACTTGAGGGCGTCCAGGAAGAGCATGTCTGATGCGTAGAGCAGGTCCAGGGCGTGCTCGAGCGGACACACGACTGTCTCGGTATACAAGAAGGTCAAGATAATTTCCAGGACGGCTGGCGTGCAGTCGACCGTGACGACCCGCAAGTGGTCTGCCTGCTGTGATTCAACAAAATCGCCCGAGAACATTTTTTCAAAATACTCGCTGCGGATGAGCATGGCCTTGTGGGCCGGGTAAAGGACTGATTTCCTTTTGGCGGGTTCCTCCTGGCTTCCGTGTCCTGCTGGCCCGATGGGAATCGACGGAGCTTGTGTTTCGGATTCTGTGGTGACAGTGGCGCCCTCAATCTCGGCCTCGACGGGCTCGTCTGCGCGGAGGAGCACATCGGCGAAAATAGCATTGCCGTAGTTCCACTTGACGTCCTTGACTCGATCCGTGTCCACCACCATTTTGTGACCTACGACCTTTTCCTGGAAGAAGGTTTCGAGCTGTTTCCTTGCGCGCTCTACCTCATCCTGGAAGCGCTGGCGCGCCAACCGCCTATCTGAGCCCGCCAAGATGGACTCCCATAGCTGTTCTACCTCGAGTTGCTTGCTGATCTTATCCAAGCCCTTGGCAATGTCCTCATCTGATGCCGAGCTCCCCGGAGGTGCCAGGTCCCTTGGCAGCTCGCCGAGGTATAGGTATCTTAGTACAATGTGGTAAGCCTCCGGCGGAACAATGGCAGCAAGCTTCATGCTGCTTGCTGCTGGCGCTTCGGTAAGTTTCCGATGGAAGTAGGGAGAACGGGAGGCGAGCAGAAACTTGTGCAGCTGAAATGAGCGCTCGCCAGCTACAAGCGACACATCTGTAGTCCTTGGCATAGTGCGGCCGAGCAAGGTAGAGATGTGAGTAGTCCAATAGATGTAGGGGTCAGTAGACTTGGAGAAGTCGTACTTGAGCAGCAGATTGCGGATGCGGTCGTTCAGGGCGTTGTAGATGCATCGTTCGCCCTGGAAAGTGTTGCGCTCGGCGAGCGCACCTGTCTGAGTGAGTTCGTGTGTGATGAATGTCAAGTGCTGTAGCGTGCGTGATAGGTGAGATACGGAGATGAGAAAGAAAGGTGGAGAGGACGGCCTGGGACGGCAACTTGACGATACGGAGAAGACAATCACACAAAAAAAAAGAAAAACGCAACAAAAAAAAAAGTCACATACCCGCTTCTAGCAGAAGCTCAACGAGCTCGTAGTGGCCGCATAGACTTGCCTGTTGCCGAATTAGCATCGTCTCCCCATTGATGTCGCTCGAATTCCATTAACTCCGAAACCCCCACCATCCGTGCTCTCTGGGGGAGACGGCGAGATTACCTACAATGATGAGCGGCGTGTAGTCGAAGCGGTCCTTGCCGTTGATGTTGACGCCCCGGTTGATGAGCTCTTGGCATGTCTTGAGGTCACCGTGGCGGCAGGCGGCGAGAAAGTCGTGGAACTCGGGGCTGTCGTCGAGCGGGTTCTCGTCCCGAAGAACGCCGGTCTTGATGAGGATGGCTTCCTGGGCGAGGGCGCCCTCGAGCTCGTCCTTTCGGAGAACCATGGTGGTTTATCGGTCTATGCGGTGCGTAAAAAGAACAAGAAAAACCAGAAAAGGAAAGTTGCCAATTTTTTCTATTATTTTTTAGAAGTATCCTTCTGCTCTAGCCCATGATTATCAAATACACGGCAATCGCTTGGTTCCCCCTCCACCAAGTCGCCATCGCCAAATTCCACTTTGCGATCAGCCAATGGCCAGGTTCCGGTCCCTCGACCAGGTCCCCACATGGCTCACCGACGTCATGTTATCTCCGGGGCAGCGATTCGCTTATCGATAGACGATAAAGCCCAATCCGGCTCTTCTCCGGCTGGTTTGTCTCGGTCACCGCCCAAATGAATGGCTCACGCTTGGTGGCCCTCGCAACTCTCACTGCCCCACTTTCCGGTCGCTGCCACCGAGGTGTTGTCATGACGACGGACCAGGATGTTTACTTTCCAATTAGACGGCTGCCGACCGACGGGGCCAGGGTCTGAAGTGGACGGTGCACGCAACTAAACGTCGTCAAGCGGCTCGTTGCTCTCCACCGACTCTGCTCTCTTTTTCTTCTTCCCTTCAAGCAACAAACAATCGAGTTTCGCTACTAACACCAGCAGGGTATATTTGTTTTTGTGCGGTTCTGATTTATACTTGCGCCGAGGTCGCCTTTTCGCTTTTACCAACCTCCCGACTTACTCACCGTGAACGCTGCTGGTGCACGACACAACCGAAAATTCACTGCATGGGTTTAGAGTCACGGCAGGTTTCGACCGTGAAATTCCATTCAAGATGTCTGCAGAGGACAAGTACGAAACGTTGGAGAAGATTGGTATGTCTGCTCGTGACTGCTCTCTCCCTCATCCCGTCCCCAGACCGCCATTGGCAAATGTGCAAATGCACGCAACCTCGACCGAACCAGAAGAAGCTGACCACTGCGTGATCGTTCACGCTCGCAGGCCATGGATCTTTTGGCGTGATCCGAAAAGTTCGCCGCAAGGTCGACGGCTTCATCATGTGCCGCAAAGAGATTTCCTACCTCCGAATGTCCCAGAAGGAGCGCGAGCAGCTTCACGCCGAGTTCCAAATTCTGTCGCACCTCCGCCACGACAACATCGTCGCCTACTACCACCGCGAGCACCTCAAGGTCAGCCAGGACCTTCACCTGTACATGGAGTACTGCGGCAATGGCGACCTGGGACGCGTCATCAAGGACCTCACCCTCAAGGGCCACCGCGCCCAGGAGAGCTTCGTCTGGAGCATCTTTAGCCAGCTGATCATGGCCCTGTACCGCTGCCACTACGGAATGGACCCCCCAGAGGTGGGCACGAACCTGCTGGTCGGAGCTCAAGGAAACATGAACGGAGGTCCCAAGGTCCCCTCCGGAACCATGACAATTCTGCACCGTGACCTGAAGCCGGAAAATGGTAAGAATAGATGAACTCCCCACTTTGGTTAATAACAAAGCAACACCCACTAACACGCACCACTAGTCTTTTTGGGCGAAAACAACTCAGTCAAGCTGGGAGACTTTGGTCTCTCCAAGATGATCAAGTCTCAGGACTTTGCCTCGACATATGTCGGCACCCCGTTTTACATGTCGCCCGAAATCTGCGCCGCCGAGAAATACACGCTCAAGTCGGACATCTGGTCCCTAGGCTGCATCATCTATGAGCTCTGCGCCCGCGAGCCGCCCTTTAATGCAAAGACCCACTTCCAGCTCGTCCAGAAGATCAAGGAGGGCAAGTTTCCCGCCCTGCCTGAGGTCTACTCGCCCGAACTCAGCCAGGTTATCAAGGACTGCCTCCGCGTCAACCCGGACCGACGACCCGACACTGCTCAGCTCCTCGGCCTGCCCGTTGTGAAGCTGATGCGCAAGGAGAAGGAGGTTGTTGACCTCAACAAGTCGCTCAGGTCAAAGGAGGAGTCCCTCCGTAAGAAGGAGATGGAGCTTGCCGACCGCATGGCAACCATGGAGCGCGAGAAGGAACTGATCCGTGAGGAGCTGGACTCTTCTCTGCGACGGGAGTGGGAGGTGAAGGCACGTCTCGAGATTGATCGCCTGGCCAACACGGAGCTGGAGCGACTCCAGAAGCGCTTCGAGGAGGAGGTCCAGGCTCGTGTCGCAGTCGAACTTCAGAAGAAGCCCGTGTCCTTCATCCCATCTCGGCCCACGAGCCAGGACTCGGACGTGGCTGCCCCGACCAGGGCTGAATACCCTCAATCATCGGTTGGCACAAGCGGAGACGACTTCCCCTCCACTACAGACATTTCTGAAGTCTCCGTCGACAGCCCTGACAGCTCGCGGGAGGCTAAGAAGACGGCCCGCACTCCCTTTGCGCGAGCACAGACAATGTTTGTTGGCCACGCCGGGACACCCATGGACATCGAGATGGGCTCTCCCAGTCCGATTGCCATTGCCTCGTTGTCGTTGTCCCCGCGACGAAATGGCAACACCAAAGCGCCCACCCATAACCCGGGCAACATTTTCGCCGTCAATGCAAACAACCCGAACGACCCTCGGTGGGACCAGGGCTCATTGACTGACTCAGAGGACGAGGATATTGTTCCCTCGCCTACTCGAAACATCAAGTCCACCAAGAACCCGTTCACTTCCAAGTCACGCCCCGTCCTGACATCGCAGAAGTCGCAGCCCCTCAACCGCCTCAAGACCAAATCTTCCAACCCAGGTCTCGTGTCCAAGTGCACCCTGGCCCCGGTCGAGGCCGCTCCCCGATCGCCCCGCCGCCTTAGCAAGATCCCATCGGCGACCAACATCCAGGCTGACGCTGCGGCCAGCGGCCTGGCTCGTGCGTCGTCTCTGAAGAAGGGCGACAACGAGGCCCTCGGCAAGCTGGTTGCCAAGAACAACATCAAGGGTCGCACGCTGGTCGAGCTCCAGCAGGCCCGTGCTGGCGGCCGGCCGCTCAGCGCCGTTGTCATGCCCAGCACGGGTGAGAACGTGAGCCCCAAGCGGGCCTTCCGCGAGCGCCTCGGCCTCGAGCGCAAGTCCAGCGGCGACGAGCCTGCTGTCTGGGACCCTGAGCGCGACGAGATGCCCAGTCCCTTCCTTGTTCGCGCTCGCCGCATCGCCCGGGTGTAGTCCGCCTCGGTGCTGGCCGCGTGAGGTACATATAATTAATGAAAGAGGAGTTGTGGTCATGTTGATGAGGAGAGATGGGGCAATGTTTGCGCAATTGAGCATGACGGCCACAAACTTCTATTTTGCATTTCCTTTGTCTCACTCAGAATGGATGGTCCATGGGTGTTTTGTCTTTTCAGGTATTAACGTCGCATGAATCCACTGGTGAAAGTGGCGCTGCTCCATCGCCGCCATTGATGGGGACGGCTGTTTGGAAATTGGCACAGGAAATCTCGAGGCGTTTTGGGCGTGTGAGGAAACAAGCATATTAACGTCTGTTTTTGGTTCTTGTTGCTTGGCTTGTTCACTTTCTCACCCCGCTTTTTATGTTTTGGTATCATTTTCGGTATTGCGGTGTCGTGTTTTTTTCTCCGAATCTTTTTTTTATCGCTTGGGAATGACAAACACATGTGCTGGCGGATTGGCACTTTATGACGGTCGATCGGTTCAGAAAGAGGGGATGGTAGTTATGAAGGTGGGCGTTGCACTGATTGCTGAGAGAAGGCCATTGAAATTTTGTAAATGTTTTAGACGTTGTAAAAAAGATTACCGTCCATGAAGTTGCGATGTGTCTTGGGATGTGAAAAATCAGAGCTCGAGTTTTGAGTAATCATCATGCATTCTCTATTTCGGATCAAAGGAGGGGAAGACGAACACATACGGGGGGTTGAGACTGATAAGAGAGACTTCTTGTATGAGAAAACGCCCAGTGAAGTATACAACCCGAATACCATCTAGCTATACGCTAGTCTCACCAACTTGCCAACCCCCACGTTATCAGTACGCCTGATAGAAAAGAAGATAACATAATTATAACTACATCCCTTAATACTATGTAGACACCGAAAGCCCCTCTAACTTTTCGTATCAAATACGGAAGCAAATTCGAATCCAGCGGCACCTGAGGGCAGGATATTCTATCGAGATCCATCAGGGTACTCATAATTGAGAAAGCTTCTGAAAGAAGGTACTGCGGCATAAAATAAAGTAAACCCTTAAAAAACATCGGCATGCCATGGCTACTAGGCCTATTCAAATCGGGTATGATATGTGGATTCACGGTGGAAAATATCACACAGGAAATAGGTCCCGACAAGAAAAAATAAAACAAGACGAAACAATGCAAGCTAGGCAGGGGAAGTAAAGCGTATACCATCCCCAGAGCGAAGGAAAGAGCCCAACGATAATCCCTTAGACTCGGCGATGCTCTTGGGCTAAAATAAGAGATCGCAGGGATGAGGTGGTGCATGAGGGCCATGACAGTACTTAAATCGGATAGGGAAATGCCTTCCCATTTTATCCAGTTCAGGACAACGCTCACAACCATGCGTGATACGCTGTTTTCGGAGCATTTGATCCTCAAAAGGTAAAAGTTGGCCACGGCGCCTAACAATGGCGACATGGCCATCGGGAGAACAATAGTCACTCCTATCCCCAGCATGGCCCAAATCACAGAGGCTGGATAAGTACAGTGACAAAGCGGTGTGTTGTTTATCGCCCAGTCTAAAGCGTCTAATGAGACGGCCAGGGAATAAACAAACATGTTCGTAGTATCCTTCAGCTCGAAATCAAAGATTTTCTGATCCAGAATTCGCTTCTGCACCACGTGAGCATACAAGACACGCCTATTGGAGGCCAACCACCGCCCGCCGCGTCCGATGATACGCCTCGGGCTACGTAGTAAGTGCAGTGTCTCGGGCGAAGCTGGCAGCACAAAATGGCAGCACAACTCAGCATCGGGACCAGTTGGCCTTTCAGCAGGCCGATGGACCCGGAAGACAACAGCGAACTTCTCTTTCGTCTTTTTTATTTCAAAAAACAGAACAACAGGCATCTCGCTGTTCCAAGAAAACACAAATGGTGTCTGTGGTATTGGTATCCCCTCTGATGTTGTTCGTTTCAGCGGGCGGATTTCCAGCAACTCGACGGTGTCTGGCAGCCTCCGCATCCACATGCTGCGTAGTAATTTTTCGGCTGTTCCGAAATCCGATTGATCTTTCATTTTCAGGATCACGCGTGTCAATGGCCACATATGATATGTGTGGTGGCTAACCATCATATTCGCAGCGCTAGCCCTTGAATAGGTATTGTTTCCATGAGCCTTGAGAGGTAGCGCTATCAGGTTCCAAGGATCGTGACGAAATCCACACGGTATAATTGCATATGGATCAGGGTTTTGGCTAACCGGGAGGGTCATTTCCAATCCCCGGGCGGTCAGAACCCAATCCACGTTTGCATCACAAGGTAGAATATCCTTGCAGTCCCGAAAGCAATCTGGACTCGTAGAAAGGTGACCTGCGCTATAGGTGGCTCTTGGTTGTCGAGAGCTTGACCACGGGTGTTCCATGCCCAAGAGCATCTTCAACGCCGAGAGCCAAGCCGAGCATGAAGTTGGCGCTTCGGGCAGCAGGGCATTGCCGAACCTGTCGGTTGTGTTCCAAGCCAGTATTGTTGGGTCAAGGATATTTCTCGCTATTTCTTCTTGGAGCCGTTGAAAAGCTTCAGTCCCTTCTCCGTAGATCAGAGGCATGTTGACACCGAATATCCCGAGCAGGCAGTACGCCAAGTCTTCGGTCCTGGTCGTTTGTCGACTGGAAGCCCAGCTCATCTTCTCCGCAATGCTCGCCTTTGCCATCGAACTTCCCAACAGATACTTGTAGTCGATTCGGGTAATTAGACTGATATCTACTGCTAAGCTTTCCCTAGACGCAATAAAGGACCAGTCTGAAGCAAAAAAGTCCAGAACCTTTGGGGCTATAAGCTCCTGCAGAGTCCACCCTCGGGTGAACCAACGAGACTTTGCAAATTCTTCGTTCGCATTGTTGGTGTCAGAAAGTACATCAACCAGATATACAATGCACAGTGCTGCGTTTTGATACCATCGAAACATGGAGTTGATCGCTTCCGAGAGTTCAGCGCTGCTGGTTTTATCGATGCAGCACGTATCAATCCAAACATGGTCAAACTTGCGCCCGAGAGCCGTGTTGCACGCCTGCTGTATTTTACGGTAGCCCTTCTTCGTCTCAATGGCAGAGTGAGGCTGCTGGAACTGCTGCAGCGACACCTCTTCGTCGCCCCAAGTATGGGATAAAATTGCATATTGTGGAGTGTTATTTTCGAAGAACTCTTTCAGCTCCAGGGTTCTGGTGTTGATGAGACGCATCTTGCCTAGCCGCAAGAAATTTTGATGATTAAGAGAAGCGGTAAACACGTCTACAGAGCAGTCACGGCTCTCGCCAGGTTAAACTAGGCAAAAGTGCGAATAGGCACATCACATGATGAGGCTTGCATAAGCCGTCCAAAACTGATTCGTCTACAGCACAGCACTGCCTCTTTTTTTTCTTTTCCTTTCAAAATAGCCGGGTCAGAATTTTATCGGCTCGTAGGAGCAAAAAACGAGGAATTCCTCTCGGCAATCTGGACCATCTGCCCGGTGGGCTGAGCAGGAGGAGCACCCTGTGTCGATTTCGAGTCCCACTTGGCGGCGCATCCTTGGCTCGCCAGATATATCCATCCAACTGCGTCTAGGACGAATCAATAAATAAAAATTGATTCACGTATTTACTTTTCGAATCCATTTAAATTACCTAATGCAATTGATTGATTTTTTTTCATTTCACAATCGTCTCCCCCCGCCCATTAGGTAAACCAGATGCAAATTAGATCGATCACTTTTTTTATACACCGACTTTATAAATCGTACTAGCAATGGCGGCACGTCAGATCCCCCCGACCTTCTTTCTATCTTACTAGGTGCTAGGGAAGAAAAGAAAGAAAAAAAGAAGGTTCGACTATCGGTAAATAGCCCACTTCCACATACAGCTAGCCAGGCCTGAATGATGCAACCAGGCGCAACTAGGGGCGCGGAGAAAATTCGAAGCCTAGGAGACGAGACTAGATGACACGCGTGCATACGGCCAAGGCGGACCGGAGTGAGTTCAACGCAAGGGGCCCGGCCTAAGGTGGACTATCACCTATTGCGTTTGCAAGTGCATCACGCGCGTCTTTCTCATCAGGGGGAACACCCTCTGTGGAAACCCTAGCCTCGGGCATCATTGACATGTGTTGCAAAACCCGACAGGTACAACAAACTGTGGAGCAACTCATCGGCATTTGCTAGGAGGCTCTCGAAAGCAGATCATTCCGTCTTTGACGCAACAATCAGTCGGGGGGGCACATGGTGTTCTAGCTCCTGAGTGGTTGACAGCGCACCTGCACATTTGGGTCTGCCCGTTGGCGTCACCTTCTTTTCTTTTTCTTACCCCGATCTTTTTTCTTTCTCAGCACCAGGGCTATCCCGGACTGCCGAGCAGCGAGCAGCAGAAATCGGATGATATTGCATCAACTTTCCGTCCCAATGCGTCGACAACTTGTCGACAAGGGCATCGGACACCGTTTGCCTCGCGCTCATCACCAAGATATGTGTAATCGAGAAGAGGCAGACACCCCGGCCAAGCCATGATTCCCCGATTGGGGAATTTGCAGTTCAAACCACCCCCCCCCTCCCTCCATCCATCCCTTCTCTGATCCCCCTCCTGCCACCCCCGGTCCTTTTTTTCCCTTCCCCTCCCCTCTTTCCCCCGGGTTTCGCGGAGGGCATGAATTCCCGTGCATATCCATCGGCCAATGGGTGCGGCCCGGCACCGCGCTTTGGGCTGCGGCGGCTTACACCATCATTCAGAGGCCATCCACGGGCCTGCCTCAAGTCAGTCAAAACTGCTGCACAAAGCAGGAGCCACACCCACACACAAGACACGGAAAATTACAAATGAGAAAAGGGAAAAAGAAAAGGAAAATACAAAAGGATGGATACCCGGAATGCCAAGAAGATGTATTCATCGTCATCTCGCGGCCCAAGTGGGAGCCTCAAAAATGCAGCTTTCCCCGCTCCTACCCGTCCTTGCTTCAACTCTGGGTCGCCCAATCTCATGGCCCAGGCTGAGGCCGCGCCCGCGCACGCACACGCACACCATCACGTACATACATGAGAAACTTACATACAGCACACAAGGCCGTTGGGCATCACTGCGTCTCACCCTGTTTTTGTCCCCCTTCTCTCCTTCTCTCTCCTTCCGCCGTCCCATCATCATCGGTCACCGACCATTGAAAAGCGCACCCAAACAACAGAAAGAGAGACAGGGGGACTCGATGCCGGGGCGAGGGCCTCTCATTCGAGGTGCGCTGGCCACGCTGCCTGTCGCCCATGCGCGTGAAGCTGCACCCCAGCCAGTCGTTTGCAAAGCAGGGCGAGCTCCTTGCTGCGTGACGAGAACGATGCGTCTTGCAGCATCCTGGCCGCGGGTGCATCCCATCTAGACCAAGTTGAGACTGAGCCATCGTTTTGGCATTGACATTGGCGCGGAAGACCGCTGCACGCCGTCATGCATCACGACCATTTGGGAGCCACGGAAGAAGAAAAAGAGTCAGGTCATCATCTTGTCTTGGATTTTTGTTTTATGTCGCGAAACTAGAGTTTAGACTTGCCCATAATTCAAACATGATAAGGGGTATTTTCATAGATCCAATAATAAAAAAACACAGCCACTCGTTTACCCAACGGGTTCATCCCAAAAAAAATAAAACATGCGAAGGGCCTGGGCCTGGGCCTGAGACGTGCATGAGAAAAAAAACAAGGCCTGAAAGCCTGACCAGACCGAGTCTTATGCCCCCCTGCCCATCATCGTAAACAACTAGTACAAGGGAGATTCAACGCCGGATAACCAACAAGCCGAGACAAGAAAAAAACAACAATCATTGGTACAAAAAAAGAACATGATAAACCCAAAAAAAGGAACAAACATTACAATAGCCGTGAGGCAAATTCCATCTTACTAGCCGCGAGGCCCATCAATCTTCATATTCCCACGATCCGAGCGCCACCGTTAGAATTCGTGTCGTACTATCTCAAGTGGCGAGGAGAAGACCGAAACCCCCTTCAAGTCTTGAGTTTGTGCATGACGTGCGTGTGTGTATGTGTTAGCGTGTGCGTAGCGGTCCTGTGTAAACCCGCGCAGGAACACCGCATTCTCCTCCAATCTCTGTAGGTTTTTTTTTGCCCCATCCGTGGGTGAAAAGAAAGCTCCTTGCTATTTTGTAACCAATTCGTTCAGATTTTTAACTCTTTGATTTTTTTTTGGGTCCCCCCGATCTTGTTTCGATCGAGCCCTGCTGCGAGGGGGACCAGGACGATTGTAGCCGTCGGTGCTCAGGGAGGGCGGGGTTAAGAGGGGTTCATTGGTTCAGTGCCGTGATCGATGGGAACTGCTGTGACGATGGGAATGACTGTGCCCATGACTGCGATGGGATGAGTGGTGCGACGACGAGTGTCTGTGGCTCCGGCTGGACCCGCTGGTGTCGAGGTCGCGCTCGAGGGACTCAACTCTCGACCTGTAGCCCTTGACAATCTCCTTGATGTGTGCAATGCGGTCAAAATCGACTTCGAGCTCGTCCAGCTGCTGGAGGATCTCGGTGTAGCGGGCAATCTCGGCATCCGCGCCGGCAATGATGCCATCGGCCTCGTCGTACTGCAGCTGGGTGAACCTCTGAGCCTCGTAGCTGAGATGCTGGATCCTCTGCTCAATGCTTGCCATGAGATGGTCAAAGTAGCGCCCCAGCGCGGTCAGCGAGGAGCTGTCCAGGAGCAAAAGACCCTGGCTGCTCGCCCGGCTGGCAGCGCGCGAGCTGCTGGACCCCCCACCTCCCAACGCCGCCTGGCCTTGGCGGAGTAGCTGTACCTCCTCGGCGCTGAGCCCTAGCTGGGTGTCGGGGATTGCCTGGGTGGACATTGCGGGCAGTCGCGCAAGGGGGCGCTAAGGCGCGGGGAGGCCAGAGGGGTCGCAGAGGCGGCGGCTGAGGTTGAGGTCGGGAGGATCGCGAGGCGGCTCGGGGCGGCGGCGGTGGTGGTCGTTGTTGGCGACGATGGCGGAGTAAGAGCAGGGACCGAGGTCAGGGAGAAATTCGGTGCGTGTAGAAGAGGCCAGCGACTGCGGTGGACATGAGCCGTTGTAGTTATAGAAGGGGTGCGTGTGTGATTGTGACTGTGGTCCAAGATGTTGAGTTGACCACAGCGACAGCGGCAGTGATGAGGATGGCGGTGATGATGTCAATGAGGCCGGCGAGAGTTGGGAACAAGGTGTCGAGAGTGCCGGGGACGGCGGCAGCAACAACAACGACGGCAAGGGCCCTGGGATTGGCGAATGCTGTGCTGCGCAGAGCATCATGATATCGGGATGGTGGCGACCATGGGCATTGTCGATGTGGGGGAGCGAGACAATGGCTGGTGACTTATTCACTAAGAGGCAGACGGGCACCGCCACGAAAGAAAAATAAAGTAAAAAAAAGAAGGGGAGGAAAAAGAAAGATGGGGGGAAAGAAGGGGCAATTTGATTATCTAGCTATCCTGCGTTACTAGAATAACGGCAAAGGGAAGCTAGAAAAAAACAAGTAGGAGGAGGAGCGAGGAGGAGGTGGAGGAGGAGGGGAGAGAGGAGCGCGCAAGAGGGTGGTGGTGGTAGTGGTGGAAGAAGAGAACGTAATAGTAAGAGCGGAGAGGAGACAAGAGGGGAGCAGAGAAGAGTAGCTTTGCTTCTGGGGAAAGGATGGGCGGCCGTGATTGGGGAATGGGACGGAGAGACGGAGAGACGGGAGAGGGGGTCGGTACTCGATATTAGGACGTAGTAAGAGACGAGACAGACGACGCCGGCACAGACTGCGAGTGCAAGTATACCGACCGAGGGGCGCGCGGCGGTGCAGATTTCGGTGAGAAAGGCCAGGATGACTGGGTTGGCTTGGGTTTTGGGGCTTGACTGGGTCGCCAGGGTAGGTCGTTTTTGGCGCTGGGAACCTGGGCCGACTGGGGTGGAAGGGGTTGTGTGAGTGTGTGTGCGTGCGACTTTAAGTGAAGGCCCGGACTGGACTGGGGAATGGGGACCGGGGTGGACGAGAGTGTGTGTGGGAGTGAGTGGGATTGGCGATTGAACGATTAGAGTGATTGGGGATGGCGTCGGTTTTGGCTCGGGCCCGGCTCGAGGAGCGCGTGGGACGGGAAAACGTGGGACGGTATCTCTGCAGACGGTCGAGGAGGACGGGCACGGCGATGCTCGACAATGGTGATTGGAGCCGGCCTTCAGTCACTTGGACGCGGATTCTGGGGAGGCTTGATGGGCGTGGGCGTGGTGGGCGTGGGTGCCGTTTGCGTGGGGAGGAGAAGAGAGATAGATGGCGGCGCCTCGGAGCAATGCGCGGGCAGGGGTGTCGTTGCTTTTTCTGCGTCTCTCGCAGGTCGATTGATAAAATCCCGGCGTGGAGAGGGAGCAAAGTAACAGCTAAAGCTCTCCAGGTCCAGCTCTAGCTCTTCCTGGCCGTGGTGCTGGTGGGTGGTGGTGGTGGTGTTGACGGCCAAGCCCGACTTATGAAAATGACGACTGGCCAAAGCGGCGGCGCGGCGGCAGTTGGCCTTTGCGAGCGATTGGCCGTTTGGGTGCTCGCGACGGGTGCGGGTGGAGAGACAACGGGACGCTGTTGGTGCGAAAGTGGTGCCGGTACGATGCAATGCGACAAGTGAGATGTTAGATAATGTTGCACAAGGCAGATGCGCAACACCCTAAACGGAGTCTTGTGGTTGGCACGTGTAAAGCCGCAGCAATGGCAATGAGCCGCGGGTTTCCTCTCCTTCTTATCCGCAGGGGGCAAGTATGGCGATTGCCCAAAAGGCAGGAGCAAAAAAAGAAACAAGAAAAACTTGATCCAGGGTTACCGACAGAAGGGAACCGGCGATACACAGCTTGTCGCTTGGTGCACTCTAGCCCCCCCAGTAGTCTGCTCGCTAGTGCCGCTGTCGGTCGGCTCTGGCCCCCGAAAAGAATCGCGGCGATCTCCAAGCCCAGGGTTTGGACTTGGGCCACTGTCACTGTAGAGGGAAAAGCAAGTATGCACTGCGGACACCGGGCTAGGGTGGACGGGGGATCCTGTGTTTTTTTATTTTACTCTTTCGTAATTGGCAATATTCAGCCTGGCTGGGGGCCTGCTTGATCGGTCTGGTCCTGCCTCCGTGGGGTCCCTCTCTCTCGGCGAAGGGGGAACAAGTGTGTGTGTGTGTGCGTGCTCTTGTTGCTGTGGTAAATCCGTCGGTGTAGGAGGACAGCCCAGGATGGTGAGACGGGCCGGGTGACGATAACAGAGAGCAACTATGAGCTAAGCGGAAGAAGAAAGGAAGCAGGAAAAGAAAGGAAAGAGAAGAAAAAGAACAGAAGAGAAAAGAGAAAAGACTGGAGGATATACGTAATGACCGGCCGCTGCTCAGGGAAATCCCGAGGGTGACAAGACGAGATGAATACTCTGGTGATGGATGGGATGGAACAAAGTCCCTTGGTGGCTGGAGTCATGCACGGGAACGGACGGGTGAACAGAGGCATGATGCGATGAGCCAGGGAATCGGAACGAGGTCAAAACACTGTCCCTCCGTTGTCCTTGGATCCCGACGCGAAAAGCACACCAGAAACCACGCTCCGAAAGAGGGTCAGGAGACGGTCATGATACAAGAGGGCAGGCGGCCTACCATCTCCCATTCCGGGCGTCGCAACGAGGGCGGCCCCCCTCCTCCTCGCGTAGCTCCTAGCAATTACCATCCTATGCTTTCTCCGGGTCCGCAGGGATCATTGCTTTAAAATGAAGAATCAAAAAGAAAGAAAAGAAGCAAGACAGATTATCCCCGCTGCTTCCATCAGTCCCGTCCGGTCGTATGTTGTCTAAGCTCCATGCCGATGCCCACAGGCCGGAATCCCGGATCATGGGCCCCGTCGCCCTCCACCCACCTCGGCCGGCCGCCCTGTTCGTCATGTCTCTGCTAAGTTCTTTTCTTTTTTTCTTTTCTTTTTTCTTTTATCCTTTCGCTTGTTAGCCGGCTCAATTACCTGGGCGGCGGCCATGGTCATGGGATTTACTTGATGGCTTTACACGGTCACCGACACTTGACACCCGGTTCCGAGGTAGGGATCAGGTCTCGAGCTTAGGCTTGGGGTAGTGAAACGAAACCCCCAGGCAGTCAGTGAGAAGGGAATAATAATAAAAAAGTCAACGTCAGTCCAACATCTGATTGCTGCAGCTTGCAGCCCGAGACGCTTGGCTTCGGGAATTGCAACATCCATCCATGGAGCCACAGTCGAGCGCAGAGCCACAGCGAGCCACACGAGGCGGCCCCTCCACCCCCAACTCCCCATGGAAAAAAAGGCCTCCCCCAACAAGGATTGGATCCCGTTTCTGTCTCTGTGCATTTTGTTCTCCATCTTGGTGTCGTCTCGGCTGACCATGACGGAACCGTACCACCATCGGCGAGGACGGGGAGGAGCCCACACACCTCTCGGGACTTGGGGACAAGCTTGCGAGGATTGCGAGGGCGAGCCCGGGGTTGGTTGGTGGGATAGGCTGCGAAACGGGTTGCCGATGCTGCCTTCGCCGCCTAATTCGCCAACCGCCCAGGCCACACTATCGACTGTGCTCAGCATAGCTTCAGGCGAGATTCGAAAAAGCTAGGGACCTGAACCCGGCGAGGGGTTGATTCCTTGGCCCAAAGGTCAGCCGCGGACGGGGAACAGCCTTGAGGAGCCCCGAGAGCGAGATACGACCCGACAGGACGGACACACCATAATGACTTTGACGAAGGGGCGGAGAGGGACGGAGCCACAATCCCCATCAAGAGAGGGACCCAGAAACTCGTCATATCAGGTCACGTCACCATCTCGTCGCGTCTGTGTGCCGAGTAGAAGAAAAAAAAGCATGAGGGGTGTCTCGCTTTTGTTTTTTCCCGCCATCTTTCGTTTATTAACCCACCTTCAATCCTACCTTGCCCTTACACCTGCTTACGTAGCGTCGCTCGGAAGCGCCAAGAGTTGAAGTACCGAAGTAAGAAGATTAAAGGTATCCGTTGAGAGGAGAGCATGAGGATATACACGACGAGAGCGGAATGGAATGGCGCCAGGCGGGCAGACGATGGGCGCGATGCGAAACTACCTGCCGCAGATGGTAAGATCGGATGGCATCAACAAGACCAGCAAAAAAAAACAAGAAAAGGCCTCACAATCAATCCTAGCGGCATCCTTTTGCTCAGCCAAGTGAAGGCTGGCCAAACCTAGAGTGCAACTCATGGCACGGGTACCTAGCTAGTCCCAGCGATGATGACCGAGGCACTGCGAGGGAAAAAAAGCAAAGCAGAGCCTCGTCCCTAGTCACCACCACACACTCACACACATCTGCGACTAGGGAATGACACACATGCACATCCACAGGTTCTATTCGCACACACCACCAACACCAGCAGGCAGCCCTACCACAACCAAGGGCGCTGTTTTAACTGCCCAACACGGTAGGTGCGAGCTAATGTAATGCGCACGTGTGCACCCATACGCCAAGCATCGCAATCTCTATCCACTCACCCGTGATGGCCGTCGCATCCCATCATCAGCACGCCTCTTAGAGCTTCCATTTGGACACTCAAAGCGCCGGGCGGTGATTGCTTTTGGCAGCAGCATCGATCATCACTCTAAGCATTCACCCCCACTATGGCTTTGCCCGATCTTGATACCCGCTGGCCCACCCAAGCTCGAGCTTTGCGTCGTCACTATGAGCACAATGCAAGCTTTCGGCGGCGCTTGACTCCCTGCCCATCACACATTGCCAGCCGCCGACCACCAAAAGGGCCCAGGCCCGGGCCCGAGACAGAGCCCGTCACATTGTCTCAGAGCGCCGGCTCGAGAGACCCATGGTCGGACCGGCCTTTTGCCTTGGGAGGCGGCAACCGCCGATGACCTCGGCATGGGGCATCAGGCCGGAGACTCAAGAAGGTATGGGTATGGGTCTCGGAGTTTGTGTGATACAGTGCGCTGCGTGGCGCCCGCGAACCTGTGGCGCGCGCCAGATGAAACACGATCCCCCCAGCCAAACTACTCGCAGTCTCGGTTGGTTCATCAAATCGTGGCGACCGAAATAGAAAATGGAGACGAATTAAACATGAGAAGATGAGGCAGAGTCATGGAAAAGGGCAGACGCGAGCAAAGGGAGGCCAACCAGCTGCGACCAGGCACCCACACACTTGCACGCCTCGTGGCTCACTCGCATACATCCAAGACAAATCATTTGCTCCTAGGTTCGTCCCTTTACCCGCCGACGTTCGTCAACCTCGTTTTCCACTGCATACTGCACTATGCAGCGAGCCGCCCGACCTGCAGCAACCCTTGAGCCTCATGACGCAGCGACGCCTGCCGGCAACATGGCTGCTCCATTGATTGCAATCGACACAGCTGTGATAATTTTGTTTTTTCATTTTTTTTTTTTCCCCCTTACCCACTGTCCGCTATGACCCAGCATCCAGCCTCACTTTCGGCGCTGCCCAACCTGCAGCGCGCATCCCTCGTCGCCGCCCATGAAGCTTCAACATCGGGGGCCCAAACTGGCGGTCCCGGGTGCATCTTCCCCGGTGATGCACACACCTTCAGTGGCCTCCGACGTTGCATCGTGCGCCATACGGCACGAGGACAGGACAGATGCCCAGACAAGGAATCGCGTGGAGGCGCATGTTGCCGCTGCAAGCAATCTTTGCCTCTCCCTCGGCGCAATCCTCCCCACGAGTAGAATCCCCCCTGTCCGGGGAGACGTGCAGCATCCGCACCCCCAGGATACCCTCGTTGATCCTTGCGGAGCGCTGCTCAACTGTGCATCACGCTGCCCATCAGCTCCTTACCCTGTATGCAGGGTGTTGCAACCTCGAGCCCGTACCTGTGCCAATTCGCTTGCCTGTAGACTGTGAATTCCCCCCCAAATGCCTCGTCTCCCTTCTTGCGGAAGAGGCCGCTCATGTGCCAACCCTTTGATATTTAGCCCCGGCCGGGATCTTGGTAGAGTTTCCCGCTACCTGCTGCACATTTAGCCGTGGCAGACACGATTCTGACTGGGCCGAATACCCGCCGCTGCACCCAAAACCTTCTGGTAGGTGTGGCTGACGCGCAAGGAATATCGATATACCTAGCTTGACTGCATCTTTAGAACATTGTAGTAGATACGATTACGGTTCCTGAGACGTGTGTCGTTCAACGAATGTCTTTGGCTGATCAACCTCAACGCGAGTGCATGATTTGACAGCTACCATTTCCTCTCCAAAATGTAGATACCTTCAAGATTCTTGGTGTTTTTTATTTATTTAAAAAGATGACTCCTGGATCTCACGGGCAAAGCCTTTTTTAAATAGCCAGTCTCACGGCGTCTCGTATCATTCTGGTTATACCCAAGATACGGGCGGAAGTTCCGCAAATCCGTCGAGGCTGTGTCATTCCTGTTGGGAACCATTTCGTCATCCGAGTACGAAATCCAGTTGGGATTTCAGGCAATACCTGCCCGAAACAGCTTGCGCCGCCAGCGGCAACGTCATAATTTGCTCTGTATATTTAGCTACGGACCCAAAAGATGGTGGGGGGTTTGCTGTGCGACAATATATGGGTGTGTGTGCATGGCGACATGGAAACCCGACATGCTTGTGAACGGCTGGCCCGAGTCAGGAGGTTATCGATCGGTTAAAAAACGCCCAACTGTTTCACGTGTTACTCGACAGAGGAAATCGAGTAAATGCTTTTTTTTCATTTGATATGATATCCAGTAGTAAATGATAAGGCAATGCTACCTTGTTGTGTTGCGTGATCCCGATTACGCTACTTTAGATTGGCGAGAGCAAAAGCTGTAAGCAAAAGCATGTGAAAACGGGATTTGATCTGAAGATGTGGGAAGAAGACTCAAAGCAAAGGCTATTGAAAGGGAGATCGGTGCGGTGTTTGGCTTTGGGGGGCAGACGGTCTGATGGATGGGCGCCCATCACTACAAGATTCATGCATATGCGATCTGAAGAACCCACGGCCTATAAACTTCCAATTTAAAAGATATCTGACCGTTTGGCTCGTTTCAGCGCCTCCCTAATGACCCGACTCGTCATGATGATGGCGGTAGCACCCTGAGAATTCTCCTTCTTTGCCATAATAATATTAGGAACTGCTTGACCCCATGGTATTAGAGTTATCACGCCGCTGCCCGATAGACTGCTGCCTGCGAGTATTTTCTACGCAATGCACGGAAGGCTGTCATTGCGGCTCCAGGCCATCCTTCATCTAATGGTGAGCGGACCGGTCCATACGAGGGAGGATTAATGAGCTACGCTGATCTTAGTCCAAGTCTAATTCTACAATTGGACGAGTGGCTGGGGGACTTGCGCCTCCAGTTTGCCATCCGCAAGGAAGCATTCATGAACAGACATGGCGAGAAGCAGTGTATCTGAGATGATGCACGGTGAGGATTGGGTCCGGCCATCCAGCATCAAGGCACAATATCTTGCTGTCCAGTAAAAAGTCCACCGTTTTACGCCGTTATACATCACCCTAGGTGAATGCAAAATATTCTTCATATTCATCTAGCGCGGAGTTCGGGCCAGATTCTTCAATGACAAAGGCTTCCTGACTCAATAACCACCAGTCAACGGCCGTACTGTCTGTGCGGACGCCACAACTGCCCCAGATCAGACTGCTTCATTGGTGAAGCAGTTGATGACCTGAATCCTAAGCCCGTCAATCCGCACCTTAAAAAAACTCTAAATATATATATATATTTAAATCTAAACCTAGCGTTGATGTGACGTCGGCGGTGATTCAGAGTCGTCCGCCCAGCGACACACTTGGCGCTGAGATCCAAGCGGCAGCCTGTTTGATACAGGGACGAACACGCCGTGAAATTAGAGGGACGATGACTGGTTCGAGATCAGCGGCAATGAGCAATTCCAGCCTCTCCAGGAGCGTCTGTTCAAGCCTCGGGTAGGGCGTCGATCGTGGGGATGAGATGACCCACAGACCCCACAGATCACCCAAGCCGCTGGGACAACCAGGGACTAATCTCATCATTGTACGTGCGGCTCATGCGAGTCTGCAGATTGTCAAACAACGAAAATGTATCCAAGGCCTCAGACGGTCTGAGATGTAGGCGCTGGAAAGGTATATAATCTTCATCATCCAGACCCCCAAACAACTCGATATCAGCTCATCGCTCATCTTCGCTCACAACATCTCGACGCAGCTTCTCGCTTCCAACAACTGTTTTTTACGCTCTTTAAGATTTAATAAAAAACTATTCAACTACAGCCGCCAAAATGCAGTTCTCCACCATCAAGCTCTTCTCCGCCGTCCTCTTCTTCACCTCCATGGTGTAAGTCCGTACTCCGCTGCTTCGCCAACCTTGGCATCTAACACTTGGGGCAGCGCTGCCGTCGAACGTAACGGCTGCATGTGCCTCAACGGGGATGCGTACGACTGGGAAATGACCCGTTCTGCCTGCCGCATCTACGATGACAATGATGAGAGGGTACGTCGTCCGCTCAATAACTCTACGTGGCCAACCTGCATACTAACGGAACTAGTGGGGACGCGCCATCTACGACGACCGCTCTCAGGAAGTAAGTGACTATAGCCAACCGACCAGTTCTCTCCTCTCTAACATCTGCGACAGTGCTACGGCGGAAACGGAGGCGGTCTCGACGACACCGAGTGGCACGACGCCTGCCGCGAGGTTGCTCGCAACGGGTGGGAGTGCCAGGACAGCGCTGGAGGCTGCATCTCCGACCCCCGCCAGGCCAACATCTGGTGCGAGAACTAAGCACCCGCATGGCACGGCGTTTCCTTTTACGCGGCATCAGCTGTTTCATTCCGCGGCACACTTCCCAGCGCCATTCGCGTGTTCCGAAGGGGCTAGTATCGGATCTGGGATGATGGATTTCGGAAATTTCTCTCAAGCGGGCTCATTTTCTTCGATTAATTCACATTAATACACATCCAAACTCAAATACCGGACGTTCGAACTAATAAATCCAATGAAAAGTGATAATGCAGCATTTAAAGGGGTCAGGGGGGGCTTGGGTTCACCCAGTCAAGTCTGGGATAAATAATCGAGATGCAGCATGACAAACATTAGCGGTGGGCTTTTTTTTTTATCATGCTTTCAAATAAATCCAAGGTCCTGGAAATACGAAATGCCCACATCTCGTGGAGAATGCAAAACACCACGCCAGTGTCAACAATCGATCCAACACCACGATACTGCCATCAACCCAGGGTGCTTCGCTCTATTCACAAGCACGCATCACGACCCTCACAGCTTCTTTATTTTGGCCGTCTATATTTCCCTTTGTACTATCTCAGCAACCTAAGATTCCAACGCAGCCCTCAAAAAACGGAGTGAGATAAAGCCACGCTGCGGCATTCATATTCATTTTTGGCGGTTTCCCCTGAGTGATTACCATGTCTGCAAAATTTTACCATTTATAATAGTTCCCGTGGGATCATGAGAATAGCGGACCCTTGACAACAATGGTTTGCGCAACGGAGAATGTCACGGGTGGTGATGAGACATTGGACTCTCATGTTGTCATGTTCAGACCAAAGCTTGAATATCCACGGTTGCATCATTTGCCACTCAATATTAGTTTATATTCATGTTCTCACATTTATACTGTTCATTTGAAATGTCTGCGGTAATGTAGAGTGTTGTCGCTTGCTTGTTGGTTTGATCATTTTACATTTGAATGTGTATTCGGGACTAACCAGTTGTCAACATGACACAAGCATCCTGGTTTAGACCCTCGATTGCATTGCTTTGAACTTGGCATTCATGAGATGGTTTTATTTTTCACTTCTTGGATCCGTAAAGAAAAAATAGTTGAGTGTGCTAGATAGCATTATTATGCTTTATCATTGGATTGGTGTCATACATTGGTTCCGAAGAATTTGCCCACAATTTTCCTAATGAGCCAAATCTTCTGTTCTTCCGTCGGATTCAAAATAAATCTAATAACCAAAATACACACGCTCTATCTATTGCCAATAGACGTTTGCTCGGTTCCAACTTGTCAAGGCGAATCATCATTCAATGTATTGGTAGCTACCCTAGACCTACAGAGCAATCAAGTAGAGAAAAAGTCACTGCGACATTCATAGGTTTTGTAAACCAACCCAAATGCGAATAAATGGCTGCTAATTTCTTTTAATAAAAGCTACGAATTTCGAGCGCCGGCTACCCTTGGAAGCTATCTGATTGTCACCGAATTGTCTACGAATAAACCTCGACTTGAACGTCTAAGTCAATGGTTAGCACCAACCATCTTGTCAGTCACAGCAGTCTACGAGCAAAGGATACTACGAGCTACTCCTAGAGAATACCTGACTCGTGCTCAAGCATGAAAGCTACTCACTCACCTCCGGGCTTCCCTGTACGGCTACCCGTCTCACTGCCGTCGGCAAGGTTCCTTGGCAACGCACCATCGAAAGCATCAACTGACCATGCCATTCCTGCAGAAGGGCAAGACTTGCGAGAAACACGCCTGGGTTTCATTCCCTTCTTCTCCTGGATGCCTCAAACCTGCCTGCAGTTGCTACATTCCAATCCGACCTTCCCCTTCGATGCAGTTGTGACGTTGAAACTACCAAGCTTTTCTGATCCTCTCTCCATTAGTGATCGCGTCGGGTAGGCCGAGCCGGGAGGGTCGCAGGGGAAACAATGACGCACCGTTGTGATCATGAAGATCTCAGGTTGCGGTTAGCGATCGAAACTTAAAACCCTGGGCGGTTCTGCCGCACCATGTGTCTGAGGTGCAGCTGTGTTACCCACGATGCAGGGTGACGGGCTCCCATCACGCTGCCCGTATGACTCCGGATCGCGGCTTCTCCGGACCAGCCATGTGCTCGCGGGACAAGGGCATCACCTCAGTATGTTTGAGTTTTGGCACGCCTTGCGCCCATGGAGAGGTAGCGCTGGCGGTGGAGTTTTGGTTTGGAAACGGGGTCATCATGTGCGGGTTGAGCGTCAGATTGAGGTTGAACGTCTTGAATGTCTTGAGTGAAACGAATGCAACTCAGAGCCGGGCCTTGGTAATCATGACATAACGAGACCAACGCAGGTCGCCCGTTCAAGAACCAACACTGGCAGCACGAGGCCTATGCCCCCGTCGGGTTGCTGACGAGAGGCTATCCGTAACTGCACAGAGGCTAGTATCCAGGGGACCGCAGAGCGGATTACCTGCCCGTCAGGGCAGGTAGCCTTCCACGAGCCTCGCCGTACTGGATCAGCTGCATAGGCTATACGGCTAACCCTTCTCCCGGGATTTTAATGACACCGGCGTAGTGGCACTCTATTCACTGCAATCTCTCAAGACCCTGCATCTGCCGTCCGGGGCACGCGCAGCCCATGCCATCACCCGCCAGGGACTTGGGCGACGGGGGGCCCGGGTGACGATCGCCGGCAAGGCAATCATTGACCTTCTTCTTTGTCGGCGCCGCGTAGCATCGTAGTGAGCGCGAGAGTGCGATGCTGGGTTTCCTGGGAAGGGGTAGAGCACACCCTGGCAAGATCCCGAAACCTGAAACGCATCAGGGACTAGCGAATGGGACGAACTAAACACCATTTGGGCCGTAAGCTCCGTGGCGTCGGTGAAGTTTTTGAGATGAGGCTGGGGGTGTAAAGAAGGAGAAAAATAATAATAATAATTCCCCGTCGTAAAAACCAGGATTGGGATTAATACGAAAAAAACAAAACAACAGTAACAGGTGAAGGGTTGTTGGTGGTGATTGTGACGGTGTGGCGCCTGATACGCTGCTCTCGTCTCGTCTGCGCCAGTATAGGCGAGTGTGACGGTCCAGCCTGAGACTCGGACGAACAAGTACCGAGAGGAGTTGCTACGACCAAGGGTTCAGGATATTGGACCCCGGACAAGGAAACAAGTTGCATCTCGTTAATAAACAAGCTACTGTGACCCGACTCGGGGCACGCGGGATACCTTGTTCTCAGACAGGCCGTATGGATATGATTCGCCCGGACCAGGCTTGGCTTACACCACGTTGCTGTACATGATAGCTGGTTTAAGCGCTGCAACCGTCCAGGAAATTACGATAGAGGCAAGGCAACAGTGACAGCTTCTGCAGGTGTGGTGGTGCCGCACAATGGCGGCGGCGGCGCGGGCTCGGATGGCCACGAGGTGTCACTGTCTGAGACTTATTGAGCTCCGCGGCTATTGTTCCTTGGCAGATGAAAGGTTATTGCCATCTGCTGGGGACCTCGTAAAGTATGTAGGGGGGCTAGGCCAGGAGGGCAAGGGGGGGTCCCATATGATTGAATACAGTTCAGACCTGGTCCACCATCGCGGCGCGCGGGTAGCGGGGGCGTGGCCAGGCGAGACCCAGGATGATGGAGGAGGCGAGAGACAAAAAGGAAAGCAGGTAGAGAGCTTGGTGGGCGAGACCCGGCTGGTCGGCGGGTGGGCGGCAGAAGCAAAGCAAAGTGATGATCCGCCGTTGTATCGGTGCAAAGGGCCAAAGGGGACGAGTGGTTGTGGAGGAGGCAACTTGGATAGCCCACGCCCCTTTGGCTCTGCCAATCCCTCTCGTCGTCATGTTTCCTTTTCTCACAAGTGATAGATTGTGGTGGAGGGCCTGTCGATCATGTCCGGGTCTGGATGACATCCCGTATGGATCACCTCCCGAAAGGATGACGGATCACATCTCTGGAGGGATCATATCCGCCGATGCGATGAGTATGCTGCCATGCGGCACGGATAGGTGGGTATTCCCCAACGGTCGCCCGTCACTCAACCAACTGCCACATAGGCACACGCCGAGGCCGATTTCCCATTCAGGATATGCCGCCGTCCTGAAGGAGTGATGCCCCCAGAGATGCCCTCAGGGGGTGTATAACATGCCTCGAGGAGGCAAATTCGGGCCCCGGTAGCGGAGGAGGAGGCGGTGGAGATTCTGGGCGACAGAGAGAGAAGGAGAGAGAGATGCGTCTCCATAACGAGCACCATGTTCTGGGTCTGGGTAATCTCTGCGTAAAACGGTCCTCCTCCCTCCTCTCCCGCGAGGATGGATCTGCCATGTGCTGCAGGGGAGGGGGCCTTGTCTCACATCCCCCATCACCCGTCACGTCGGCAGCGCAGCCTTGCAGGACGATCCAAGCGCCCGGGCAGGAGAAACACTGTACGGAGGCGTGAGGAGAGCAATTGGCGGCAAGGGAGGCCACACTGCTATGTCTCAGACACGAGCATGGCATGGAAGCATGTCTCACCCCTTCCCCATGGACAGCGCAAGGGAAGCAGCGCCACCGTCTTGGACGCAGCGCCTGTCTCGCGTGGCATACCACATGGCCTAGAGCCGGTTTCTAAACTTGGAAGAGGGAGGGGAGGGGACGGTAGATGGGCGCTGTGGGAGGGATGGAGGGAGGGAGGGATATGCCACCTGCTGCTGTAGAGTTGCAAGCTTGAAGCAAGAGGAAAAAGAAATGACAGGCGCCACAGCATGCCCTCCACACACACGAACCCCATGATTCGCCCGACTATCATGAATGATGGTCACTTTCTGATCTGCGCTCTGCACATCCACTCTGCTCTACCATCGGCATGAGTACGGCGCAGCAGCTGTTCAGAAGAGGATCCCATCCATCAGTTGGCTCCGCCCAAAGGGGACAAGCAGACGAGGAAGAAAGAAGAAGAAAAAATATGATGGACAGCCGGGGGAGTGAGGTAATGTGCTCGATGTAGCGTGCTTGCAGCGCCCCTTAAAGGCATTGAATCCACTTCGGCCGTTGCGGTATCATTGCGTGTGGGAATTTGAGTCCAAGTCGACATGACCCCTTGGCAGTGATCTCACGATTTGACAGCCGTTTCCACTGCCGCCGGCCATGGGCCGCCCAGGGGAGGGGGGGATGGATGGGAGGAGGCAAAGGCAAGGTTGTGTGGTGTTGAGCCTCTCGGGCCCAGGCAAGGGCGAGCCGCGGAGGTGGATTTGCAAAGGTGCCAGGGGGGCGGTAGAAGGTTGATGCTTGGTCGAGCTGAGTGGGCAGGCAAACGAGAACGACGACCATGACTGCCGTGTTGTTCCTCTGGGATCGGTGAGAATGTCACCGGGGGGGCCATGGGGCGAGGAAGGACTTTGCGTCTGAGTGTCGTCGTCGTCGTCGGCGTTAAGAGCCGAGATGAGATGAGATGACAGAGATGGGGGCGGCTCAAGAATGTGGAATGGACTCAGGTTTACGTTGGCCTGCAAGGAACTTGGTTGTCGACGACTACGACTACGGTGCCATATTGTTGGGGTACGTATAGTATAGCTAACACGGAAGGAAGAGGGCAACAACGCAAACAACGGGCCAGCCAGCGTGCAAAATTGCTAAAACGTAAGCTGCCTGGTCCAACTACGAGAAAAAGCTAACCAAGACCTGGCCAACCAATTTGGCTCAACAAGGGCACGATGGACTTTGGGGGAACGAGGTCGCAGTGCCGCGGACGAGGATGAAGCCGGTTGGCTCGTCTGGTTGTGGGCAACGCAATCCGTGGAAAGGTGTAAATGGGGCAATGGGAACGCGTCGATCCCTCGTGTAGATAAAATCACGGGCCGCGTTGTTCGATTGCGATGCGATGCTTGGTACGCACGCGGGCACGCGCACACACACACGCGTGCACACGCACACAGTCGGGCTTGCTGTCTGTGGTTGTTGTTGTGGTTGTGGCAGGGAGCAGGGGGTATAGCAGGACTGTGATATTGGCATCTTTGGAGGAGAAAACGAGGCGCAAGCAAGCAAGAGTCACGCCAGAAGCACATAAGAAAACGCAAGCGCACTGATGTTGGCGCACGCACGCGGCCTCTCTATTTGCCATTGACATCTGGTCCAGCCAGCCTCGATCTTGGGATCCCAGGGAAGAGGAGAGGAGACCAAGAGCTAGACGGCAATCCCTCATCCCTGCCCTGGCCTGCCTTGCTTCTGGCCCGAGAACAAGCAGCAGCAGGCTCGAGATGACGGGAAAGAAGGCACACAGAGAGACGGACGGGGGGGGAGGGTAGACGGTAGAGGAGGGTAGGAGGAAGAACATGTCACAAGGATACACCCCCCAAGAAGCAGTATTTCCCGCAACTCCAGCTCTGTTCCTTTCCATCTCATCCGTGCCGCAGCCATCGACAAGTTGGCAAGAGGTTAGTTCCAGGGTATATCCTCGTCCCCAGGCGCAGAAGCAGCAGCAATAGTTGGATGCACGCACACTGAGCAGCGCAAGAAAAAAGGTTCGATTAACAAAGCGGAAAAGGCTCTTGTTCGGGCAAACCCTGGATCCCGGGCCTCCCACGTTTGAAGGCGCCGGCAGTGAGAAGCAGTGGGGCAGTCGTTCGGGTGTTTGACCCTTCTTGACTTCGGGGGGTTAGCGGACTTCCACGCCAGCCTTAGTGTCCACTGAGGCACCCCACCGGACTCCCCTCCCTCCTCGAGAGCCAGAGAGGGGCGCGCTAGAAGGAGGTGGAGGCGGGCAGGGAGATCAAGCCACTGATGCTACCTGGGCCGCTGCCGACACGCCCCCCTTTCGATAGGTACTCTAGTGTATGGCGGAAAAGCCCCTAGAACCCCTCCCCCTCCCCTGGGTACGGGTCCCTTGGATTACCCGCCATGACCCTGGTCTGGGGCACCATCCACGCCATCCCATTTGCTGCGCGATGGGGTCAAACCAGGAGGCAGGCTCGCACAGAGACAGCGACAGCGACAGCCAAGGAGAAAAAAAAGGTTTCCATCCCATCCCACCACCCGTTTAGGGCCGAAGGGGCGTGCTGTTCGTTAGGGGCTCTTTTGCAGTCTCCAGCAGGGTTTGCAGTATTCTAGGGCCCCATTCATGGCATGGGATTCCCTTCCCGCCCACTGCTTTGGCCGCCCGCGTCTCCCGTGGCACGAATCCAGCGGGCATCATCCAGTGCAAGTCATCGGTCTTTGCGCACCTTGCCCCCAGGATACATGAAATGACATAAGGCACGTTAACGACATGGCGGCGGCAACACAAAAAGAAAAGAGAAAATCCCCATGACAAGGTTTCCCTCCACTCGAGCCCATCCATCCCCCAATCCCACTTCCCTACTGCAATCCCAATCCCAATTCCCAATCCCTCTTCCTCCCCCTTCCCTCTGCTCCACATGACCCGACCGCATGCAGTGTGCACGCACACGTTCAATCAACATGGCTGTCGTATTTGCCGCCTCATTCTCGGGAAGATGCTTCATCCCGTTGCTCTGGGCCACTGCAGGCATCACCCCGGTATAGAGGCAAATCCCTGGAGAATCTTCCACCCACACGGAACCTATCCCTCCTCCCCTCCAGGAAGGGGAGGAAAAGGAAAAATAACAGAAGCAAAAAAAGGGTCAAAAATAAAAAATGACAGAAAAAAGAAAATAATAACAGAAAAGACGACACCATCTCGGGTGAATCTCCGTAGGGCAGCGGCAGTTGCTCGCCCACCTTATCTGTCTTATTAGATTCACATGTCAGTCAGCGAGCCAGCGAGCCAGCATACTACAGGCACAACAACCAACCTCTCTAGTTTCCACTCTGGCAACATTTGAAAAGCGCATAACAGTCCAATATCCAACATGTGCTACGCCGCATGGCTAAAAGTGCGTATTCCAAATGGCCGCCTGTTTGCCTGCCCATCCACAACCCATCCCATCTACCGTGCTATCCGTACTTGGTTAATCATGTCATAAAGTAAACGTTGCCCATCGTCAATCACCCACGACCCTCGTTCCCTGTCGAGAAAGCAGACAAGAAGAACAACCCCGGTCCCTCTCTGGAGCTTTTTTTTTTTTTCGGTCTCTCACTCTTTCCGCCGCCCATCATCATCGTCATTCCCACAATGCCCCCACTCCCCTCCCCCTCCCCTCCCCCCATCCATCCATCCCTTGCCCACACCCCCTTCACAGGATCTTCGCCCACAACGTGGCCTAGATGGGATCCCCCCTCCAAGGCACCTCTCGCCTTCTGTAGCCCGTCGCCCGTCCGAAATTAAGCTCGACTGGTGACGTTGCCCGCTGACCGTTGGCGACCGTTGGGGTCGTTGAAGGTTCGCTGCTCCTCATTCCCGCTCCCACCCCCAGTTCCTGAAGCCATCGTCATCGCCGGCTATAGGGCCCGTTAAGCCACAGCGACGCCAGACCCGGCGCCGTTCGCCCCGGATGGCGTTCTTTAGGGCTGCTGCTGCTGCTGCTGTGCGGTGCGGTCTGTGGGAGGAATTGAGTGCTAATGCCCTATCAATCAAATCAATCTCGCTTTCGGTCTCTCATTCTCTTTTTCTAAACGCCTTTCCAAAAAACCCCCCCAGCTCTTCTATATGACGTGCCGTCATAGCCAATGATGCACAATGCGTCAAGCCTGGTCCTGACGCGCACATACACACCACACACACTTTTGCACAAGTGCTTAGGTGCACACACACACACGCACACGCAAAAAATAGTGCACACGCTCTCTTTTGCTCGGCGATACACGCGAGGTCCAATATGGGCTCCGCTTCGTAAATAAATAAAACCCTCCACCAAAGGGGCCCCCAGGCGATAACACAGCCCTTCCCTGTCTTGCGTAGAGTTTTCGATCATCCCATGGGCAATTTAGATGGGCTCTTGGCTCTCGTTTGCGCAGATCGCTCTCGTCATAGCGACTGGCAATGGGAAACATGGAGGCAATCCAGTCGAAACGTCGCTCAAACAGAGACGGCAGCCTCGCTAGTTTCGCTTGCCTCGCCTACCCCGATCTCTAGTTTCGGGATGTAAAAATTCCGCCGATATGCGAAGTGTTTTGGGGTGCTGAGTGCTGAGTACTGGGCGCTGGGCACTGGGTGCTTGGTGCTCTCGCTGCCAAAGCTACAGAGCTAACGGAGCAAATTTCATCGCAAATCTGGATGCTTATCGTGCGCTGGCGGCGGGCGGCGGCGCGATCGACAAACCCAGCCCAGCGCCAGCCCAGCACCCCCTCCCTCTCCACCCCTATGGCTCTCTTTGTTTTCCAGTGACACAAGCTGGGCCACTAGCCCCAAAGCTCCCGCCTCATCGCGGCCATCCATGTCGCCGCATCGTTCACCACCAACTTCCCTTCTCGACACGGTCGCGGGAGGGCAGAAGCCAGCCGTCGTCCACCGCTCACACGTCCTACGTCCGCCTGACCTGTCCGTGATCTCGGACCTTTCTTTACTTGGCCCAGCAGGGCAGGGAACAGCCTGTCCTGCCCTGCCCTGCCATGCAGAGAAGGACGCTTTCGGGCCTCACGATCGTCGCTCGGGGACCTGCGTCAGGTACACACACGCTTGACGTTTTGACAACGGGCGAGGGCGATGCGGGACTGGCTCACGTCGTCTCGCACCGCCTGTCAAGGCGCCAGCTGCAGCCCGAGGAGGTGGCCCCTTGGAAGGCGGAGGAGTCGCCGTCACCAATGCCTTTCTCTTGTGCACCCAGGCCGCCGGCGGCAAACGCAGATCCCACCCAGATTGCACGTTACACCGACGTGCGTGCGTCCGTATTCTCGAGATTGCGCCGTACGCGTGCTTGTCGTCCATCCTGCCCTCGGAGTCCGGAGCCGCGTCTACGCATGCGCCTGCGCCTGCGCCTGCGTCTGCGTCTGCATCCGCGTCTGCGTCGTGATGCATGCTGCGCTGCATCGCCCTCTGCGACTCTTGTTTTCCTTTTGCTGTGCACATCTCGCCCAATTGGGACGGCCCCCTTCCCCCAGACTGGCACTGATTGGCAACCCTGGGCCCTCCAAAAAAAGACATCCATCGCAGCGCTGATGGGACTGCGGCGCCATGGATTGTGCATTGGGGGCGACTCTGCACCACGTCTCCACCAAGCGCGTGGTGTCTCAGAGCCCAACATTCATCCCGGCCGCTGTCGAACGCAAACCGCAGCCACTCGCTCGCTCTCCCCACAAAATCGCACACAAACGACTCGCAACACCACTCTATACACCGCACTTGCGTCCGGGGCCGCACCATGATCGCCCGCCAAAATCGGGGTCACAGACCCTGTCTGACCGCAAATCTAATCGTGTTTCGCCCTCTTCTTCTGCTTCTTATTTTTCTTTCGTCCGCTCCGTCACCGACCTTCTAGTCCATCTTATTTTCCCGAAGTGTCGCCTTGGATCGTTTCCACGGACCAAGCGCATCGCCGCCCGGAGATGACCGCATAACACGTAGCTATATCACGCACAGACAAAAGAGTAGAAACAGTTGATCGCATGAAACTCCAATGTATTGGTATAATTGTTGCCCCACGACTAAGCTTCAAGCAAGTTCCTGCCCAAGAAAACGCCGTGTAAATGCTTCCCACAAAGCTGGTTTTCCCCCCCCCAAAGCGCCTAGTAATCCAATGTTTCATACCACCGCCCCCCAAGTTTCTGAGAAAACATGAATAATAGAGTAATAAAAAATAAAAAAGCAGACCTCCCAGTAATACAAGATATGATATATATCCTTGAAGCGAACGTAAATGTTTCCCCTTTCCTCCAATTCCATACCAATTCTCAAACGCCGTGCCGATAAAACAAAGCCATAAAGGACATTGGATTAATGCTGAGTTGTTGTTGTAAATAACATGCCGAAATCGTGTCAAGTCGCCCGTCGTTTCAAGGGGGGGTGCGCGTGCTATGTTTTAGCGCCATTTCCCCATCCCACATTCAGATGATACAGGCTGCTCCACTAGAGAGTCGCTCTGATCTAGTTCTCGCTCGAGGTTGACCGCTCGTTCAGGATCGAAGAACGGACCCAGAGGCGTTGAACTCAAAGCTGTGGCAGCCTCTCTCGTGTCTCTTCATGTTGCTCCGCACGCTAAAGGCCTTGCCGCAGCCGGCATGGGGACACTTGAAAGGCTTCTCTCCAGTGTGGGAGTGGCTGTGGATCCGCAGGCTGCTTGGTCGGCTAAAGGCCTTGTTGCAGGTCTGGCAGATGTAGCGGTCCTGGCTTTGCGGGAACGCCGCACCGCCCGTAGGGTTAAGGTAGTGGTGGTGTTGCCATGGGTTTGCGCCTGAGGCACTGGGAGCGGCCATCGTCATTGGGGGTGGGAATGACTGAGGAAGAGGGCGCTGGTAGTATCCGCCCACAACCTGAGTTTGGGGAGGAGGAGTCGGCTGCATGGAGGGATAGTAGCCGCCGCCCACGAGAGGCTGCTGAGGTGCGTAGGAACCCGCGTAAGGCTGCTGGGGGTAAGGTGCAGGAGTTGAGCGAGGGGCATGGGCCGGAGCCATCGGCTGCCGCTGGACGTCGGATTCCAGGGGAGGAGTTGTCTCGTAGTAGTATCCCCTGTGGGCTGAGGTAGGGTAAGGCTGGCTGGTAGGCTTGGAGGAGGGAGAGTTGTAGCCATCGAAAGAGGCATCTGTGCTCATGGGCGGCGTGGGAGGAAGACCGCGGTGCACTGAAGACTTGGCATATCCAGAACTAGGTCGGCTGCCTGAGGTGTGTGTCAGTTGGTTTGCGTCCCCAAGGTCTTGCAACTGTTGTAGTAATTCCTTACCATCGATCTGAGGCGAGTGTTGTCGCGAAACTGGCGAGGCCTCGCCAGAAGGAGAACCCGCATCTGCCAAACCGAGAAGGTTGGAGATGGAGGGGAGCGAGCACTTGTTGTCTTCCATGGGGGGCGAAGGAGGAGCCTGAGGGCGAGTGGTATGGTAAGAAGTGTACTGGTTAGACATGAAGGATGCGGCAGCGGTGTGCAAGTGCTCGTTTGGTTGAGGAATAGGCCGTGTTAATTAGTTGGTGGTGGTTTGTAGGGTGATGACGATGCCGGCCAAGGAGTGATGGGCCAGTTGAATTAGGAGAAGCGGCAAGGGCAGTTATTAAGTGCGTAAAGAAGCAATGGCGATGATGATTAAAGGAAGCCCAAGAGCCTGTTGAAGTCGAGAGGAAGTTGATGTCTGATTCAGAGAGTTCCGGGGAGCCAGTAGCAGCAGAGACAATGAAGGGGGGGCCTCGGGAATCTTAAGTAGGTTTCTCGGGAGGGACGAAGATTGTCAAGGTATCAAGATCTTGTGAATCGACCAAAGGTGACCCAGGCTTCTTTGAGCGTACACCCCCTCCCCTCCCCAGCCCCAAAAGCTGTCACGAAATATTTGGGTGTGGGCCTACCCACGACACCGAACCTGGGACGAAAAGCAGGGTTCGAGGGTGAAGGGGAGGAGGGGGGCGCTGGCAAACGGTGACTGAACATGCCCTGGCGGCCCCATCGTTGATGGGCCTGGGTGTGAGCGTCTGTGCCGGCAGTGAATGAACCAATGTTATGGAGCACGCCGCTGATCGTGACAGGGGGAGGGTGCGTAAGGGGGTGTGAAGGCCTGGCGTTTGAGGATGCGTAGTGTAGGTGGCGGGCGTGTGAGATCTAGAGGTGTGTGTCGCCCCCGGCTCCGGGATGATTGCTCATGGATCAAACGGTCGACAGGCAAATCATCGAGATCCCTGTTCCCTGATTTCTGAATATCTCTCTTCCTCCCGGTGATGCGTGAGATGTTGATCATCGTCGCCCAGTCTCGTCGTCATGCTCCCCTCCTTGCGGCCCCTCTGCCCGACCAACCGCAACCGTGAGCTGAGCAACGCTCCCTACAACTTCGCAGCAAGATTGCCAGGCCAGACGCCGGGAACCCATCGTGGCAGAGGCATGGTTGTCAGGGAAGCCTGCGGACCGCATTGTGGCCCGTCCACGCATTCTGGAGAAACACTGTATTTGTGCCATGGAAAACATTTCCATCCACTGAAGCCCTGCCGCCGCGTTGTGCTGTTCGATCCCGGGCCACCATTTCCTATTTAGGACACGATGCCGTTCTGAGCAGTAGGAGGCCCACACTCACTTCGCCCATGTCGCCTTCATCCGTGGCCTAGGTCTGCCGCCAGGGGGGGCCTGTCTTGGCGCCCGTTTTGGCCTTCGCGCTCTGAATCTCGAATCGTCGAGGGTGCGGCTTGAGACGATCTTGACTCAAAACCACACTCACGCACAAAACCCATTCACGTTTCGCCCGCATCCTGTGCCGCCTGGTTTCAACCCGGCCTTGTGCCGACCTCAGTGCTACTCGAGCAGGCATCGCCAATTATACAACCGATCGCGTCTGAGGTGAGGTTTCTCCATCACCACTCCTCCCCCGCAACTCACGATGCCCAAGGTTCCCGGACATTTCGTTGTGCCGCGCCGTTCAGTATGTGCCGCACAGTAGCAAACCTTAAACGTCGCATTTGCCATGACGCCTCGTATCTCCTGAGCCACATTTCCAACGTCATTGATGAGCTTGATCAGAGGGAGCTCCGCAACGTCCTAGTAAGGAAAAATGACTGTAAAATGATGCTGAGATTTGCGGCCAACCTTGCCCATCAGAGTTCAATTGTGATGTGCCGCACACACGCGGCAGCCGTGAAACATTTTTCTTCCCTTCTCGAGATCCCCCCCAGAACCTCCGGCTGGACCCTGTCTGCGCCGAAAGACTTTGCCGGGTGCATGTGTCGAGCAGCCCGTTGGCGCGCCGTCGCCTACTTGCAGCGCTGGCTTCTTAGGGTTGAGAGAGTGCCTGTAAGCGAGTTCCAACTGGTGCAAAAAGATGGCGTAACGGCAGCGCGTCATTCCGTGGCCCCCGCTTGCAGTTGGGCGCTAGCTCATGCTGCATCTGTCATCTTGTCCCTGGCCATCAATTGTCATCTTTTCTCTTCCTCCTAGAAGGAAAAAAAGAAAACGGGCTAATTTGGATGATCGCCGCCTTAGCGGGCGCCAAGGATTCACACCATCATAAGCGAGCAAAGGAGGCGCCCGGCTTTGATCGACCAAGTGTTTGAAGAGCGAACTAGCGTCAAGCCTCCCCTTAACAGAACAACCACCTTTACAAGGAATAACCTCAGACAGGCTTTGAAACTCTCTCGTTGAAGGCGAAAACGGCAAGTTTTGGCAGCGTGACATTGGGTTTCAAGAACGGCTACGTCCTTCAGACCTTTCCAAGAGTTTCAACATAGCGGCAAAGGCAGGTCGATTGTCGTTCTTGTCCCAAGTAGCCCCTTATAAGACCTCCTGAGGCAGACTGAGACAAGCAAGCCATGAAAAAAAAAAAACGGCTTGCGCCAAACTTTAAGCGACGACACGTGCGAAACAGCCAGTTTTTCTTTTTCCCATTTCGTCGCCGCCGCGCTATCGCAGCCACGCCCGTTATGAAAGCACAGCCCGCTGCCAAGGACAAAGCCACTTTGTACAGATATGTAAGTTGTTCCGGATTTTTTTTCCTCACCACATACGTTAGGGCCTGAGCCATGGTCTGGAGTTTATTTGGGTGAAAGGTTTAGTGCAATTTGACCAGGCTCTGAATGGTCGCGAGAGAGAGGTGCTCGGAAAGTGGGGGCTGTAGTTCACTTGTCGATCCCACCCGGTCCGATGATGGAACCTCCAGTGCTCTAATTTGGAGTCAGTCGAAGAAAGGCGAGATGCGTACACTACACCGCAATCATCTGCCCCCCAGACCAGTCTTCTTGGGAGGGCGATGCACTACGGCACCCCAGAGCGGGTTCTTCTGGTGGTCTTGTCGGGTGACTTGAACTCCAGATCACTTCTTGGGGCGGTGATACTTCGGTGACATGTCCGTTTTTGCCTGCCGCCCGGGATCCAACAATGTGGTCGTGATAGATGTCTTTCGGGGTTTGCCAATGTCAAAATCCCGGGAGTGACGTTCTTGGGCAGCTAGTGATGAGGCACAGCCGGTCAGGCCGTGGGTGTTTCTGGTGTTTACTATGCTGATCAGTGGAGTAATTAAAGCGGGTGGGCCACCCAGGATAAAAGGCAACGAAGGCTTCTGGGATTGCAGACAGGCCCTCGACAGCGATCCTCGGCACGTAAGGGAGCGCATTCCTTTGAAGGGGGCTGCTTCATGTCGTGATGAGAAATGAATGAGACGATTATCGCGGACAGTGCCGTGGAGAGGCGTTGACTAGCACAGTCTCGAACCACAAAAGTGCTGTCAAGTCGTGCCAACCAATTCTGGCAGCCCGTAGGCATCTCCAAGGCCAGCGATGAAATAATATGGAGAAGACTAGACGAATCATCTCCCGGGTTAGATCCATAGACCACATGGCCCCTAGAAGGCTCCTCCCGAGAATGCAGGAAAGTGCGAGGGAACACGATAGTGAAACACGCTCCCGCTGCTAGTAATTGGGGGACCTGGCAAGGTGCCATGATAGCATTGTATCGTAGGCCCAAAACGGAATGGGCCAATGGAAAAATGGGGGAGCAATTGTTGGCTTAGCCAGGAGCTCGAAGCGGTGGCAGGTAGCCAGCCACTCGACCTGAGCTCGTCTTGGTGCGAAACTCGCTTCCGGAAGCGATGCTGGATGTGGGGGGGTGTCGAACTGAGCAGCCACATCCACCAAGCCATCAACTACCGATGGCATCTCGTTCGGTTTGGAGGCATAAAGATGTCGCGGCAGCGAGAGGTTGCTGTTGTAGTCGAATTGGAGCATAGGCATAAACAAATGACAAGGCCAAGACCCAACCCACAGAGCCAGCGGGAGCCCGCAGGGCAGTGCCGTTGGACGAAGAGGTGGGCGCTGTCATTGGCTGGGACTTCCCGAGCGGTAGTGCCGGGGGACTTCCAGATTCGGGCGATGCGAAACAAGGACCTGGGTGTGAAGAAAATCAATCCGTCGATCAGTACAGGACCTGCTGGCAGGGTTGGAAGCCTCCCGCACAGTTCGGCGGTGGGTGTTGTCGGCAAAGAAGGGGATTGGACGAATTAGTCGGCCACAGCCCGAAAGGTCGTGCTGGAAAAAGCAAGGCCCAAACGGGAGGAACGCCAGGGTTCGGCTGACTGGAGGGGCTGGCCTTGCGCGATTGGCATGCGCATTTCCAAACCTGTTGATGATTGATAGCGAGTGCGAGCACGCTAATGGGATGGAATACGGATGGGTGAAGCCAGAGACTCGGGAGGTTAGGGTTGGCCTGAGGCTCAAGGCTTAAGCAGTACTTGGTGCGCTGGTGCGCTGGACCGGCGCCTGGGCAATCGCGCGCCTTAGGTTGGCCAGGTCTACCGACATAGAGTTGCAGCACACAGTTGCGCCCATCCCACGACCTATCCACTGATAGAGGTGCCCCGTCCAGCAGACCAGACATCGACGATACGTCATGCTCCCAACCATCGGGCTTGGCCCAAATCCCGACGACGTGCCGCAAATGGAGGCATGCATGCCAAGCGTGGCCGTTAGTGGACCACCCACCAAAATATGGTCCCCGAAATTTCGGACACCCATGTGTATCGGCCTGTGTTATAGCACAGGATGGCAGGCCCAAGTTGATGCTCCGAGGGTTGCTGGTGGTGGTTAAGCTCGAGAGCAGCTCGCCCAAGGCTACAGGGGGCGGGGCTTCCAAATTTAGTCAGGCACCCTCAGCACTAGGGGTCTAGGTGCGCTGCAGGACGTGCTGGGAGCACCCGAAGGAAGCAAAGCATGATCTGACTGGACCGAGAACGAAGCTTTCTTGGCAGCTGTGTTGGGTGCATGCCGTAAGGGTCTCGGGCTGGGCACACCACGAGGAGGAGTGTGGTTGGTAGTGCTGTGCTGTAGTTGCAATTGCACTGCAGGTGCGCAGGCGCGGGCGCAGGTGTCGTAGGGTAGGGCAGCTGTCAGCTGCGAGTGCCTCGTACCGGCCGTGCAGGTCCTCACACCGAGGTCGACCAACCCACTAGCAGCACCACCAACACCACAACCACACAGGGCGCAATTGATTCCTCATACGAGCTGGCGATCGCTCCAGGGTAACGACGATTCATCCTTCATCTCCTCTGCCTCGTGAGCTCCACCGCAGAACACCCACGATCCCTTCGCCGTTCGCCCATCACCATCTGCGGCACCACCTCATGCTTGCTCATCTTAAATTGTTCCTGAAAGTCAAAGTCAAATTCTCCTTGCTCATCGACATCATCCCTCCCTTGCCTTGTTTCGAGCAGTGGGCGGGTAGGGTTGGCCGGGGGGTTCGGCATGGGGCGCTGCTCAAACCCTCCCAGGAGTGCCCCCGTTCACCTCTACCACGAACATCCTCGGTGAGCCTTGATGACAGCCCCAGCATGAACCCGATTAATGCCATTGATCTCCAATCCCCCCGTTGTTCTCTCAATCGCCTTCGACTCACTCTCCATGTACATCTTGGACCTGCATCAGCGTCGCACTCACCATTATGCGGTTGCACGCCGGGTCGCTCCCGTCCCCTCGAGCGCGGCTTAGTGGCGTATCGATTGATTGTGACGACTAAGCCAGAATTGCATCTCCAAGTAACACATTTAGCGCCACCGTTGCAGACAGCAGATACGTCTCGGCCTCTCCCTTACCCCAGACATTGTGAAGCCACCGGCAACGGCTCGCCCAAACCCTAACGGTTTACGTCCATACCGCCTCGGCATCGACGGAATCGTCTCGTTGAGACATTGGCCGCCGAGGCGCAAACTTTCCCCCCAGAAACACTAAACTGGCATGCCAAGCAACAGTTCAAGAGGCGTGCCCGTTCGGGGCCCTATTAGCGCCCTCTCCCACGAGGGTTTCCTGCCTGTGATCTCCAGAGCGCCGTGGCGATCAACAGGGGTGACCCTGGCACGCAACGATGTAGGCCACGCGAGAGTGGGTTAGCAAGATTCGGCCCCCTTGACCTCACAGCTCCACTAGGCAGTGGCCTGATGTTAATCTCTCTGAGAGCGTGCTGGCGGTACAATGAGTTGCAGCCCTGTCGACGGGGCAGGGACCATAGTTGTTCGACCCCAAGAACGCGCGCTCTTTTGGGCGGAGGCTGCAAGCATGGGCTTGGGCTCAGTTCTCGCCTTGGATCTTGCACGGAGCCGGGAGCAAGTCGTACACAGGGCTTATCCCGATGGTTTCGATCTCGACAGGTGCTGCCGTCATCGGAACCACCGACACGGTCAATGAGCAATTGAAGGATCGCAATCATCTCGGCCGCATTATTTTCTTACCAGCGACGCCGCACGCTATCTTGCCCAAGCTTACTTGTTCTTCCCACGATGCTCACCTCCCGATCCTGCCAATCCTGACTGGCTGCCACTTACTCCTCGGTGGCGATATTCCCCATACCTGTCCTATCCTGGTCAGAGTTCTTACATCCGTATTCCTTCTCTGGTAGACAGAGTGCCCTAGTTGCCCGACAGCCAGGCACCCCCAACGCACACAGACCTCCTCAAAACGACTCCACTGCCACGACAAGATTACCGCTTTGGGAAAGCCTAGTCCGGGACAGGGACTCTTGATCTGCTTCTGCCCGTTGTAACGGGCGAGGCGCAAGCAACTCTACAAGGCACTTCCATGTCCGGAATTTCCCGTCATGGACTTCCACCTCCCGTCTGTCTGAAATCAGTCCATCGATTGACCGATCGCCAGCACGTTCATTGAGATCCTCAACTTAGAATAGTGACACCCGATTCCAAAGACCTAACCGCTTTTTTTATTTTCCCGCCCTGGTTTTCTCCCATGCATCCGTGCTGCGGCAAAACTCTCTCCTCCCGCTTGTTGGACCTCCTCACTTGGCCGGGGCGTATGCATCCACAAGGTGTGCAACCTTATGAAAACGAAGTTTGGCTAGACCTTTCCTATTGCGCTCAATCCAGAATGGACTGGTGGGCATCCCGAGCAGCGGATGATGGACCTCGCAGGTCAGAGGTGTTGGTGCCTCTCGGCGTGCCTCAGGTCGAGAGTCTGCGGCACAGGGGGGAGATCCCATTGCATGGAATGTGGCGATCAGGGGCGACGATACCATACCATACAGCCTGAAGACGTGGTATCCAAACTTACGGATAGGGCCACTGATCACCTTTGTTACGCTGACAACTGCCGTCCCCTCTTTAGCCGGGGCAATAATGATCGCCCTTTCGTCAATGATCCTCGGTGACATGAGCACATCCATTGCGGGTTAAGCGAACGTATAATGGTGACCGTATTGGGTGCACCCTGTACAGCCCCTTACTGCTTCGGCGGATCAAAGCCACATTGCAACACAGCAGGCGTCTGGCCAAGGGCCTCGATGCCAGCCGGGTGTCTCGGTCATGTTTGAATTTGCCCTTGTTTGCACTAATTCACCATACAGCTTGGGCCATTTGACAACAATATGCAAATACGAAGCCGGATTCTAGCGCAGCAAGCCCCAGAAACAAATAGTCAAAGAGTTGATCAATAACGGCGCCACATATACCGAAGGCTACCTCAGGGACAGCTTCCCCTGCTGACACTCACAGCTTTTGCTGCTGGTCAGTAAAACAGCCCTGATAGCGTATTCCTTGCAACATCGTGTTAGTGTCTGCCAGGGGAGATCTTGGATGGAACCATGGATCAGACTCGGCCAGATGCCTGTTCACGTCGTACAGACATGGCTAGACATTAGGAATATTAGCTCTGTGATAAAATGGTGTCTATCTGACAGGCCTGGGGCACGGTGTACTGGGAATTTACCGCAGAGTTCTCTCACCTTGGGGTCCCCAACAGCCTAAACATGGTATTCTCCATCGCGCTCTGCCGCTCTGCGTCACCGGACACTGTTTAGCAAGGCCATGACCACTCCTGGAGCTCTCTTGACACCCCCAGATTCATAAGCGTCTCCTAATCAGCCGGCTCCTGTCGCGATGTAACCAACTTGCAGAATGCGTGGATACGTACTTGCTCACACCCCCCTCCCTTGGAAGCCCAGTTTTTACTCTACCGGGCTTTTACCAAGATTTATGCTGATCGTCTGCGCAGAGGCAGCGGTAGCTCGGGCTATTCGGCGTATAGGGCCGGCCAGGTCGATGATTCGTACAACCTGCATCAGAGGGGGGGGGCTTGTGATGCACCTCGATGTGTCGAGATCCCGCCAGTGTGAATGGTTGACACAGCTCCGCTTCAGTGCCCAGCCAGTCAGTACATGCTGGGCGCCCCAGCCGTGGGTAGGCCGCGTGCCACGTTTTCACCAATGCTGTCGATTTCTGTTCAGCAGGATCAACATCATCCCTTGCATAACCGCCGAGTCAGCGTCCCGCGTTGCCCGCACGACATAAGCCTCGTTTCGAGAAAAGAAAGGCATTGCAAGACCTTAGTGATACATTCCGTGCATGCTCTGTGTTCAGACTTTGCTACACGGGAACATTTGACGTGTGAGATATGTGACCGGAAGCACGTCAAATTAGGGTGGCGTCGGGTCGTGCAACGGTGGCTTGTCCTCGCAGGGCTTAATAGAGCTGTTATTGTTGAAATGTGTGTCTACGAAAACTCGTTGAGAGGTCTTCCGTCAAACATGATTCCCCAGTGTGACCAGGGCTACAGGAAAGCTGAAGGCCGGGCGTGTTCAACGCCCATTTGATACCCTGGGTGAGTGCTCCGTACCAAGATCTGTTTCTTGCAGAGGCATCACCTTTTTGCTTTTTTTTCTCTGGTTTTTTTTTTTGGTGTGAATTTTCCTTGGCTCACTAACTAACTTAAAAGACTCGTACGACTTGACTCACTTTTCTTTTTCCTCTTTTTCCCCTCAAAGGATTCAGGAGTAATTGTAGTGCCGAGGGAGCAACCCGTGCTGCCGTTGAACACCCAGCTCCACACTCACTCGGTACGTTGCTTTTGCCGGGGAATTGGAGGGTAGCGCCGCGTATTGGCCTAAGCGGGTGCATTTTCGATAGCCTGGACGCCCCATGAAAAAGAAAGGGCATTTCACGTCGGATCTACAGGTGTCAGATATCACATGGGATGAAATTGCACGGGCAGTGGCTGGAAGTGATGGTGACTAGAAGCAGCTAACACACGGTAGTGTGGCGGTTGGCGTTCCTGAATGCCTGTAAGACGTTGTCTTACACAGTGTCTCCTCGCGATTGCGAAAGCGAGGGTGTGAAAAGGATTCACGAAAAGCAACCAAGTCATTTGAGGAACGTTGAGAGAGAGGGAGAGGCTCAGTGTTTGAGCCTTGTCACATTCCGGGCGTACACAGGGGTTGTGATCAACAGCGCGATCACCACTCCCGGACTAGATCACGGAATCAGCCTTGCGGCACTCATCAAGAGAGTGTTTTAGACATTTTGAGGTTAGCGAACGCGAAACGGGGGTCGCGCGACAATGTGTCACTGCCATGCCTTGATCGGCACGGCCTCGACAACCGCTTCAATGGTAGGTTTCGGCATTGCCATGCCATGTTGTGAGCGCCCGCGCGGCTGAGTTCCCCGTCACGGTGGTGATACTTTACCTCCCTGTCCTGTCTCGGTAGTAGCGTCGCTTTTGACATGTCGGGGTTTAAAATGAATCCGAGTCAGGCAGTGTAGGTGTAACCCTGTAAGATTGACTAGCCTAGACTTTGATAGAACCCTTCAATCCTTCTGACGTTCCTTGGGTAACATTGCCACTGCCGATCCTTTTCAACGGTCGGTGCCAATGTTTCGATCAAGCTTTATTAAAGAAGGCGGAGAATAAAGATACATTATACGAATTCCCATGAACAGGCGATCCACGGAGGGGCCTCAGAAAGCATTTACTAAAACAATCGGTCAATTAAACTCAGAGGAAATGATGGTCATCCACTCGCGCTCCATTTTTGAAGGCGATCGCTAAAATGATGCTACAATTTTGTCCGAAAGTCCACGATCCCCAAGCTAATGCCTCGGTAACTCTAATGAAAATCCGGAGGACTCTATGGGTAGCCTGATGCTTGGTCTTCTATAAACTCTAGATGGTCCGTCTGCGGGCGTAGGAAGGGCACTATATGTGGACCTCTTCATTCATGGCACGGGCTGAATCGCTGGTCTGGGCGTTGTCGCCGCGTGCCTCACTGTCGAAACTGTCAAGACGCGCGGCAGGGCTGGACTGGAACAGCGCCTCACTCAAGTGCCAGTAATGCGATGACGAACCGTGGGAAATAGGTTGACAAGCCGAGGATCCATGCACTCGCGCGGCCAAGAGAAGCAGGACGAGGGATCCTGCCGGGACGACGAGTCAATGGCTAACGGAACAGCCGAGAGCCAATTGAGCCCATGGAGTTTGTGCCAATTGCGCCATGGTCCTCTCCCGTACCGTTCTGCGCCGACGCACGCATTCAACTCGAATTGCGGGCAAGGTTTGCACCTCGTCGCCTTTCAGAGCATCTTTTGCCTTGCACCGTCGATTGGGGTGCGACCCGCACTTGTGACATTGTCTGATGCCAAAACTCAATGGAGTTTCAATGATCGAAGCGCCCCGTCTAATAAGCTCGTCTGACAATGTCGCCTCAAAGGTTGGCTTGGCGGTCCAGCTCGGAGGGGGGAAGTTCCGGGTGTCGCGACTGTGAACGCAAGGCCAGCAGAGGCAAATTACGTACTCGTCTCCAAATACGTGCTTGTAGAACTTGGATGTCCGTTGATCGTATGCAGCAGCGTGTCTCGGGCTGGGAGTGTGTTGAATGATGCTGCCAGCGATTCGCCGCGAGAACTGGCGAAACTCTCTCGGGCAGAGCATGTGGGTTCTCCAAACCAAATCGATATCTAGGGTAGGGATGAAGGATTCGGGTCTGCGCATACAGGTCTCGAGATCTTGGATCTCTGACGAAAACTGCACCAAGGACATGAACTTGTTGTACCGATCGATAAAAGCCCTGAGCTGGAGCCCTTCGCCTTGGTCGGGTGGGTACATTCGATGCCATGAGTATTGTAAGATTTGATTTGCGAATTCTAGTTGGGAATCTATCGCTAAGTGGAAATCGAATCGGAAACTGATGTAGTCAGAGCGAGCGGCGAAGCGATGAGCTCTCTCCTTGCGGAAGAACATGTGCACAAGTTGATCTGTGATTTTGTCTGGATGCCCTGATTGAAGAAACGACGTGCAATGGTCTAGAAGTTGCAGAAGATCTGGGAAGGGAAATATCCCCTTGACGACATTGTGCAGTCTTGCTGGGAGCCGAAAATCCCTGGGCGCAGTTTTGTCAAAAATGGACAACTAAGACGGTGTTAGCAAAGTAAAAACTGAATATTTTTCGACCAACGCATGAACACACCAGTAAATCCCAATTAATAGTCTCAATATTTGCTCCGGTTGCCTGCATGAAGAAATCGTGATTTTGAGGGCTCTGCAGAAGTGCATACCAAGCCATCAACACGTCTAGAGGAGGGATGGCTTGCCTCAAATCAGCACGGAAGGACTTGAGGAACCACCTCTGCATCCGCCGAACAGCCATGTTGACGTAGAACTTCCAGGCTGATTCGGGAGACAGTTGGTTGAACTCTGCCCACTTGTCGACTTTGGCTTTGACAGATACAAACTGCTCGAGGAGGTAGAGGTGGGCGAGGCATTGTCGAGGTGTGACGCCAGCGTCGACAACGTTTTGGGGGATCTGTAGGTGATCCAAGTTGGGCAGCTTCAGCTCCGAGGGTTTGCGAAAGCGCATAATATCTTTAAAGGCTCTGGTCATCGTGTTAGAAAATGTAGTTGATGTTGTTGGATATCGTGGCTTACGCGAATGCCATGGTTCGTTGGTGTTGACAAGTTGGTAGTCAATCAGTGCTGGTGACGAAGATTTGGGAAGTAGGCCCAGAATAACTGAGAAAGAGAGCAGGCAAATCTATTTAAAAAGGCTGTTCATTGTGATAAAATGATGATGCTAATCTTTCTCCGTTAACCCTTTCGTCTTTGGGTGACTTGAGTTTTCTCATTGCGAGGACCATGGTGACCGAATATCCAAGGACACAAAGTCCATCGTGACACAAAGGTGTCTCGGCTTTTTTTTTATCCTTCAGTCAAATGGAACTATTCTGCAGAAAGTGAATCCTTTCTTGCCACTGCTTCGTGGCATAATTGCTCCATCTAGTCGAGTTTACGACGGGCCTCTGCCACAGCCTGATCTGCATATTCGCCAAATAGTCAGCTATTTCTCGACCAAGTCAATTGAAATTCAAGGTTCATGCATCATAAATGGAAACACGAATTTTGAAAGCGGTGTATCAAGAAAATTCGGTGATTTTTCCGATGGTCAATTTAACACTGCACTCTGTCATTGGATGGTGGCCTTCATGCAGCGCCAACCTCAATGAGTCTTGGTTTATGGCTCGATATAGTTGGATAACTTTCATAGGCAACGCAATTGGCTTATGAATAAATTTGCATTGTCATTATTACTTATTCTGGCACAAATCTAGCTTGGATATGACCATCCTTCATTGGTGGGCACTTATGGCATCACAGGAATAGCATAATTGGGTTTCTTACATAAAATAAAACAAGTTGCCTAAACATGGCCTTTAATTTGTGCATACTGCTGTTTTGTAAATGAAGTTGTTTTAGGACGACAATATTGCATGCTTTGCTCATGCAATGCAAAAAACGGTGGTGCGGGTTCTGATCAACTCGCGATGTAAATCCCACGTGGCTAAGTGCCTGACAACGTCGCCAATATCCCTCTTAGAGGTACCTTTTTAAAGATCTAAATGCGCGGTTGACACTACCCCGGCGCTACCTTGCCTTATCGAGAGCCTGGGTGACAGGTTCGCATGGGCGGATAGTTCACATGTTGCGCATCCTTCCCTCCACCATTATCTGACTTCCCACCTGGGATGCTAAATCTAGTCATTTGGGAATTGTATCTTGATTTTCGACGTCTAGAAACACCTATAATTTCCCACTGAGAGACTCCTTGTTAATTCAGCGTTGGTTTAGACTAATGCTGCATTTTGAACACTGAACCACGTTCCATTCACTAAGACTCCCTTGGAGTCACGAGACGTCTAGAAGTGAAGGCGAACCGCCTGACTTGTAAAGGAAAGGCAAAGGCGTTGTTGAATCATTTATATGAATATCACTTTGGGCCAGGAAGAAAATATTAACCCGACCCAACCTATTGTTCAATACGATTGGTATGGCATCGTTATAGCCGGGTTCCCAGATAATCCGGTTTCGCACACGACCTATTTTTTCTACTCGAAATAAATGCATGTCATTGTTTGCCATTACTTAGGGAACCGGAGTCTTTAAAGTAGGTAGCACAGAGCAGAACAGAAGTAGAGACTCGACTTACCGCATCGACTTCTCCGCCAACGTTGCCAAGCACAACCAGTCCCTGTCCATTGACGGTTACCAACGGGGCTTGGAGCTCCACAGCAACGCCCCAGAAGTCCACAAGCATGAGAAGTCTGGTCGCTTCAAACGATTATGTCGTGAGAGCCCGGACGTCATCGGGGACTTTTGACGACCACTGCCAGGATACATCAACCAAAAGAACTCGGTCTATCACTACTACCATCCACAGGACGTTCAAAATCGCTGAGGAATTCTGGCGGCACAACCGCACACAGCTCTCCAAACCACACCGGTGACCAACCCTTCTTCGCTGAGCCCTTCCTTCCAGTGAGTATTCTTCCCCCTGTCCTCGTTACTCACTCCCCGCCGAAACCCTTCCATTGGCCAAATTGCCCCTCTGTGACTGGGAGTTGTGTTGGTTGTGTTATTCGTACATCGGATGGCCCTGTTTTACCCCGGGGGGTTTGTGGTAGAATATCCACGGGCCTTGGTGATTCTCACCCGCCTCCGACTCTCCGGCGGGCCGGTGGTTGGAGCCGTACTGATCCTATGAGAGTTTTCCCAATATAGCCCTAATATCACCATAGCCAGCTATGCTAAATAAATAGGAAACCTTGTAGATAGGAATCCTTTTAAGGAATGGCTCTTACCCAGTAAATTATGAGTCAGAATAACTTTAGGCGCAACGAGCTTTGCCAATTTTCCTGAAGAGTCGAGTATTACGATACGGCCGCGAACAATATACTTCACCGTGTTCTAAGGAGGGAAATCAATTCTAAGAGTATGCATCCTTTGATATAAAGTCCAAGTTTCGTCTAGGGCGAAGAACTTCGACCAGTTTTCCACGATCAAACGACATGACTTACCAGAGCTCCGCTAGCAATGAGAATATTTTAGAAACTGCTTGGATAGTTTCGGTATATGACTAATCTTCATTGCTTTTACCTCATCTATTAAGTATAGCATTTGGTTAGACAATCATATGGCAAGGAATGTTGACGCAAACGGATTTCTTGGGAAACCAGCACATAGTTAGAGGTATGGGGATTTCTAACGACCTGTTTTTAAAGCTTCAAGCCCCAAAGTGGTGTTATGTATTTACATTTATTAAGCTGAGAAGCATACTAGGTCCCTTTACTGTATAATCACGTCGGTAATGCCTGATGCTATCAAAACAATTATTCTTCTCGAAAGTGGTACTGGCAACCATACGTTATCCGACGACGCATTTCGCATGGTGAGTTCATTTAGTACGAGAAGAATGGTCTAACCGCTGATGCATAGCACTAAGGGTGTATATCACCGGCCATGGGCCCGGAGTGCTTTTCCTGGAAACCCATCAACACCTGAAAGGTCGTGGAGAATGATGCCTGACATTTAGAAACGCAACAACTGACCTGAATATATTCTGAACAGCAGTCAAGTCACTGGTGCGGCAACGAAGATATGCTCCTGTGAAGCACTCGTCGCCAATTAGCTCCCTACACGCTGGACTAGCTGCGAGGCTGTCGCCAAGGAGCCATGTCTCAAGTCTAACACAGTCAATTGCAACTAAAGAAGATTCATAAATTGGAATTGATCATTAAATGCCCAGTTTTAAATGACGTTCTTATAGTTCAGCGCCTACATACCAATATCGTAAAAGTCCTGACACGACCGTGTAAAATACCGTTGGGGGGCGTTGCTGAAACGAAACCGTAGAGAAATCCACATTGACCAAGATTCTCTCAGAAACCAATGAGAAATTGAAGAATATGGAGTGATGGTTTTTAAGAGTTTAGATAAACGCCATTGACTTCCATGTAGCGTCCCAGCCAGGGACCGATGACGCATATTTTTCGTCGACACGCAGGCTCACGCCAATGTCCAAATGAATATTCCCGAAACCGATCAGCAAAAATTTTATTAAAGTAAATTAAGCCATGGTATAGAAGGATGTTTTAATTTGTAGCCATGATCCTCTTGGAAATTTTGTAATTGTCTTCAGTGGACATGCGTGCGGATGGTATAGACAAGAGCGGCATGATTGCGATAATTACAACTTGACAAGCAAGTACCCTGTGTTTAACAAGCTCTGAAACTAAATTTTTTAAATACTTTTACGGAAATTGTTTGGTATATTTCTTCATGAGCCGTCAGAAGAATCGCATAAGAAAGCCATATGTGACCTCGAACCGCATCAAACCCCTTCCTAACAAGCATCAATTCAAGACACTGAGGACTGCAATGCGTTGATATCGGAGTAAGGAAGCTATGAATTGCATTAACCAGAGAATTTTGATTTTACCACACTTACACTATACTCTTTTCCATCGCATCTCTTGCAACCAGGTAGTCCTAGATTACCGCCTTTGATCTCATGTACAATCGACCTCAGATTTCGATTTAGTGGCCGTATAACACTTTGCAATAGTTTTAATGTGTTTGTTTTATATCATTCTGTAGCTCAGAGATACCCTGGTGTTCTTGAATTCGGCCATAGTTTTCTTAGTCGATCCACCTGTCCCACCTTCTCGTCGCCATACATGCTGTCTAGATTCTGACGCAATCGAAAAATCCAAATTGGCCTCAACTTCCTTTTCTTCTTAATTCTCTCCGCAGCGGGATAACTCGGGCGTATCCAGCGTGATTTCGACCCCCTGGGGGTTTGTTGGAGCGGATTACAGCTACACTGACCCCGCGTTACCTCCGGGCTTTTTGCCTTGCATTTTTTTTTTTAGTCTCGTTGCCTTATTGCCTACATTAACCATGTTTGGCCAAGCGAGGTACGCCTAACAGGTCCAGCATGCACCTGCCTTCAGCCGCAAGCCTCGTCAGGCTGATGACGGTCGTCTCCAGCCAACATCCATCGACCTAGGTTGAAAATGCATGCAGGTAAGCCACATCTAATACGCCTTCTGGCCGGCTGAGACTGATAATGCCGGCCTCATGACAGCTTTATGACCTCATTGTAGCATAACAGGGCGGCTCTGGAATCTCTAGGACCGACAATTTGATGATGTACAACCAATTCTATCGAAAGCTGCATGATCACCACACGCTAGCATGTCATCTGCACCATGCCCGATATAACACACAGCGCGACTTCTGCCAACAAATCACCCTCTAAGAAGGAGAACGTGGCCGGCAAACCCGAGAAACACTGCAATCCTAGGTTCAATAATTTTCCTAGTTGATGGGCTATCGGGATCGAGTGCAGGACACCCTAACCGTTTTCGTGCTGAGCGCTCAGAAGACTCTTGTTTGGACGTTTTTAACGTGCACGTATATAAGAAAGTGCAATCCGGATCACGCACTACTCCGTCATTTCGCGCACTTTCCATCATGATTGAAACCAAAAAGAAATATGGGCGTGGTGTCTCGCCTCAATCCAACCGTTGATGGGGCCACTTCTCTAGGAATATCTCACCACAATGGGCTTGCATGACCTCTGACCCGATTTGCACATTGATCGAAAGAGCAAAAATATCGCGCCTGCAATGCAACGTATTGGGAATCCCGCGCCGTGCATTTCTTTGGGTATGCCTTGGGCCGAGGGAGATTCTCGGTTGGCATTTGCAACCGCTTCGGATGAGAAGCTTTCGGCATTCCACGATGGTCTGCGTATTTCAACTGAGATCAACGGACGGCGATGCGGGCTTGAAACAACGCCGCAAAAACTGGGGAACAAGTTACTTGGAAAAGTTACGCGATGACATTATCCATTCGACCGGCTAGGCAGCCAAAGCAAATTGGCTGATCTCTCACAAACCCCGCTCAATGAGTTCACCCGTCGGTCCGGATCATCAAACCCAGCCACGCAAGTCTCAAACCTGAAAGGAGTGCATGGAGACAAGCTAATTTTTTTTTTTTTTTGAGGCGGCAGCAGCTCGGCGAGTGCTAAAATTGCAGTGAAGACCGCCATTTTTCTTTCGAGCGGGCCGATGGTGGTCAGATACGCGCTAATCGGGCAAGCCCAAACAAGGCAAACAAGGCAACCACAACCCCAGCATGGACAAATAGGCGAGTAGGGCAACTTGCTATCCTAAAAAAGGAATGGGCAAAAGAGGCACCTCGGAAATCCAGTCATGCATCAACGACAACATTGAGGAGAATTGTTGAGGAGAAAACAACAGAGGGAATGGACACGTAGGAAGAACCTCCGCAAGCCTTGACCTTGTTCAAGCAATGGCTTTTTTTCCCTTTCAGCCCTCAAGCCCAACACTGGCTAGTTGGGTCTAAATTGAGGCCATAAAGGTTACTCACGATACAAGCGCAAACAGTCAGCAAGGTATTGATGACAAAAGACCCCGAGGGAATATTACGCGATTCCTCTGTTCATTCGGAGGAATGGAAAACGGAAACATCCGAGGTTCCGTTCAGCGCAATTTTGTGCCCAGATCCCCTGGCTGACGCTGTACGTTGGCCCATTCGAGTCGCATCTCAACTGTTGGCATCCATGCCCAACCAACTGAAACGCAGCCAGCACCTCCAAAACATGGAGGCTTGTGGCTCAGACTCCAGGAAGACGCCCGCTTACGAAGTACTTTTTACGAGGAGGACATTATCTGGTGGCTGCAACCGCCGGGACCTTCTCCGGGCAATCGCATTGGTTGCATTATTCCGCATGACGTGCCCTAGGTTAAAAGAGAGAAGAAGAAAAAAAAAAAACAATGCGTTGCTATCCGCTCTCTCGAATGAAGGAGGTGGTCCAGCAACAAGAAACAAAAAAAAAAAAAAAGATAAATAGTGCGTCGCTATCACATGAGGAGCAAGGCATGCAAGGCTCTCTCGCGCCAGCCCTATTGCGGCGCTACTAGACGGGGATAAGAAAATTACTTGATGGTATAAAAAGAAAAACGTTGTAGGCAGCCATCACTAGCAGGGGGAGGAGATGGGGAAACATGACAAGTAATAAACCCGCGCGCTATGACCGGGAGACAAGGACCACCCCTGCAACAAAAACAAGGTCAATGATTTGTTAACCCAATGAGTCGTCTGTCTAGAACTTGTCCAATCGCATCTATCGCGATGGTCTCAGAGAACATGAAGTGGCTTGGGCATCAAGGCCCGACTTTCTATGATATCACGAAAGAGGAAACAATGTCAAAAGCACAAGTATCTGGGTGATGATTGGACCATCTACGCATTGTCTTGACTTGGCTGTTACTCCAGTGACTTTTGAGGGCTCCCTCAAATCAAGTTAATTCTTTGATGTTTTATAATAGTACATATTGACCACGGGGAACGTCAATATGTCCTCGCTGAAAAGGTGATTTAGAGGCTTTACGACGCCCACTGGATAGGTTGAGACAACCCTGCCGGCAGGTCGTATGCACCACGGATCATCGTAGTGACGGCGATTTACTTTGCTAGATCTTTTGTCGCAGTGGACAACCGTAGCAGTGACCCGTCTATTGCAAATACCACATATGGTGCTGTGATTGTTATAAACTTAAACTACGTGGAAATTTCCATCTCGTCACCATCAAAGGGTTGGGCAGGTGTCTCATTGTATACGCTGCCATTGTTTCTAACCATGTGTCAACCGCCAATTGCATCCTCTCAAGCGAGAAGTTGCTCTTTTAAAAAGAGAAGGCGTTGAATAAGCCCCAGGTCGAGGATAATTCACGTCTCTCGATGGGCGACAGCTTCTAGAACTTCTTCTCCATCCTGGGTGCGGCGAGCCAACTGGCCAGAATGGAAGCGCACTGCAAGTTGAGCAATAGATTCGTTACAGAATCCCATTTGGGGGGCCTCAGTCCTTGCACGATTGACCTACATCAATGGCGCCCCTTTGCATCTACGATATACCAGTGGGTCGCTAGCTGGCCTCGCTGCATCTCGGCCTTCTTCGCTCTTTGGTCGGCGCCCGACACTTGGAGGCGTGCTATTGGTTCTACCTATGTTTATTGGCGGCAATACATTCCTGGAAAATAGATTGCCTGTGTTGGCCGAGCCGCTGTCTTGTAGACTTTATTCGCGTGCTGTGCGAGAGGGAACTAGCTTGACTGTGCATATCAATTAACAAGGATCCGTCTCCCATAGGGAACGCCGATTTTCTAATGCATAGTTTGTTGCATTTTTTTTCTCCATTGACAAACTAGAAATTTATAGCTCACCGCGGTACCAGCTTGCATCCGCTTGAGACTCGACAAAGTGCCAAACCGCAAGGCCAACCTGATGTCGTTCACGCACGCACTGCTCGTTTCCAAACAACCGTTGTGGCCAACGTAGTCATCAATCATCATCAATTTAAATATCGTTATTAAATCCTCGCGCGCAACTGATTACCCCCACCTACGCAAACCCTTGATGGTTGCCATCCCGTTGCCATTCCTCGTGGCTTAGCCTATCCCCCACCACCTCCCACCCCTTCTCGAAACCCCCACCGTCATTATCGAACCCTGTCAACCCATTCCCATTCATACATCATGCTATCTCTCTTTTTCTCAATAGTAATCTGACATTTCCTTCCTTTTTTTTCCCCTTCTTCCTCGTCACACCATCCCACACACCGAGACCGAAAAAAAAAAATATGATGCTCAGCCACGCCGTGCCAGTTGCCTCACCGAGCTTGCCTAGATAGGCAGTTCAAAGCATTGGTATACGCAATTGTCCGGCGTACTCAGTACGTGTCGGTGAGGCTTTGCAAGTAAATTTTAGTTGCCTTGCCTTGCCGTCCCCCACATGCCGACCGAAACGAATGGCGTTTCCGGGGGGGCCTGATTCAACCAGTCTTACCGCTGGTTTGTATCAGCCCGTGCTCCCGAGCAGGACCTTTTGAACGAGGCAACCAGATTAAGCTTGTTGTGGAAGCTCGGTAGCGGTAATGGCTCGGCGTGGCAAGGCCCTCGTGCCGTCGTCGGCGTCATTCGTTATACCTGGTTGGCAAATATAGCCTTGTTGATTCCAAATCGCAATTGGCATACGACTCGCGCGTCTTTGCCTCCGCAAGGCAGCCGCATAAAACTCAGCCGGGTTGGGGTGACACGGGAAATTGTGGCGAGTGGCGCGACCGGCGTCGCCGTCGGAGCCGTTCGGTTCGACACGTTGCGAGACCTGCAAGCCGGGAAAAAATCAAACGAAGTGCCTCATCGCGAATCGCATCGTGAGGTAAATGTGGATTCGTCGCCGAAAGGAGCACATGATTTTTTTTCTAGAATTTATTATCCAAAACCAACATGTTGCAGCGCGCAGCCTCGTTTGCCTCATCGGGGATGAGGTTGGGGGCCGGCGGGGCTGCATCGCACGGGTCCAGCCGCTGCGGGTCTGCAGAGTAAAAAGCCTGCACACAGGCGAATCAAAACGAACTGGGCCAAGCCACGGTCGATCGCGGGGGGAGGAATGGTGTCGAGGCCAGTCTGGAATATATTTCGAAATCCAACACTGAGAGACGCGAATGCGATCACAGCCTGGAAGAAAAGAGAGGCCTTGAAGAGCGCGCCTAACTCAACCACTTCCAAGCCCCACTACAGGCTAGTTCACTCCAACGCTGGCAACGCGATACCGTGCAGTAATCTGCTTGATATCCAAGTTAATAAAAGCAAGCGAAAAGCAATAAATATGAATAATTTTAATTTAGCTAAAAAAAAAAAATTTGGTACAAGCTTAGACCAAGATTATAATACACTGATAAAGTTATTAGACGTGAGATTCGGTTTGGCTTCCTCGCAGTATGAACACACCTTGACCATAAGATGTACCAGTTTGGTGTCAAACTGGTAAAGAATGTGTTTATTGATGTATCCATCTGGCGGCTTGAGCCAGGCTTCTTCAATCTCATTGGGCAATGTGAATGCATTACTTCCCTGGAAGACCAGAGCATCTCGAGTTCCATTTTCTAATATAATGTAAACTTGGCGCCGGGTATTCCACCAGGGACGAGTTAGACAACTCGGACATGGTTGTGTTGGATCGGTCACGCCATAACGTATTAGGGTGAAAGCTCCTACTCCGATGTCTCGCCGGGGAGCTCCAATTCTCTATCGTATTTCTGAGTAACTTTAAATTCACCGTCAAAGATCAACCACTTCTCGTGAGCTGCAATCTTCTTTCCGAGATAGAGTATTCGTTCCTTTCTCTCGTCAACCATGGAAGCAAGCTCAAAATATTTTTCGTCTTCGTCTATCTTGTCATTGGCAAACCAGCCCTTTGGATGATATTCCTCAGCATATGTGAGGCCGCGAAGCGCGTAATCCTCTGGCAGGGGCCTAGGAAGTTCATCCTTCTCTGGCCCGGGAAATTCCCCGTCCATTCTTGGCTTTGTTTCATTAAATGAACCCAGGATGTGGTTGAGGAGAAGAGAAGTCAACTTCCAGGGGTATTGATCTTCGATATGAGCCATGGCTGCCGGGTGTTGTGAAAGGTAGTGCATGAAAACGAGAGTTGTGTGCACGAAAGAGAGCGTGTTTGTGTCACCCCATCGTTGCATCACAATCTGGTAGCATCGGACAGCAAAGGAGAGTGCCTCGGTGAATGTCTCATCGAGAACAGCCTCTTCGATATTGCTATCTTCCATGACGACATCTGACTCGTCTGGCTTTTTAGAGACAGCCTTCATCAAGACACTAGATTCGTCCCCATAGCCAAGAAGTGAGCAGGGTAATGAAATACCAATATAATAACTGCGCTTGTTAGAAAAGCCACTACAAGACAGGGGGGAAAACAAACCCTGATTCAAGCCACCGTTTCGTGGTTCTGCCGATCTGGGCATCCAGTAACTCAAAGAACTCTGACTTTGACTCCTCTAGCATGTCTTTGGCCTTGCCTGAGAAAAGAATTCCGTGCACACGCACGTACGCAGCATCAACTGGGGTCAACCTCGAGGGGCTCGACCCCAGCAGAGGGTCAAATAGTGTCATGATGCTTTCTTTGGCACTCACAAATGGAATCGGCACACAGAGTGACTTTGTGTAGTAATATAATTGTTGTAACGCATTGGGCCGGGCCAAGATCGCAAGGTGGTGATAGAGGCGCCCAGTTGTAGGAGATTTATCCGAAGCCTTGCTGTACCAGTGCCGACTAACTCCTGTCCAGACTTCTCGGTCGCGAATATCGTCATCCTCAATTGCCATTCTGTAACGGCCAAGATCTCCTAGACATTCAATCCACGTATCTTCGAATGCTGGAACAGTCTCGTAGAGGAGGGCCATCATACTATACGCAAGATAGAGAAAAGTAAGCATATGCTCCAGAGAAGCAGGCAGCCTGTGACGGAGAAGCTCAAGGAAAGAATGAATCCCATGTCTCCACATGCGTGCAGGCATAGCGTATTTTGAAGCAAGGCGCCTGAGAGGAGCGCTAGCTGAGGGGTGTTGACTGGCGAGAAAAAAGTCATGATGCTCGTGCAAGAGCGTGCGATGTAGGGCTATTAGCGCCTGCCATTGTTCGTTGTTGAGTTTGTTTGCATCAGGATTAGAAGATTGGGCATTATCAACCTCTATGCACTTTGTTTCAACCATGACTAAACCCGCATAGATGCCTTTGACTTCTGCCACCAGTTGGTCCTGGGATATAGGTCTTGTCTCTGGTTGGAGCATCATCTGGAGCCCCGCATGTAGCCCATCATCATTTGGCTGCCGGGTTACTCCAAGTCCTGACGGCTGAGCGTCAGACGAAGAACCTTGTTTATTTCCCTTGCCCATTTGCGGTTGGGCTGGAGACGAGGGCTGGACTGAACGCGACTTGGCTTCTTGGCCAACTGTCGGATCACCCTCGTTCCATAACACCCTCCCTGAAGTATTTCTCCCAGGAGGATTTCTTGCTCTGCTCCTTTGAGGGGAGGTTTGCGCCGGTTGCTCCGCAGGTGCTGACGGCGAACGCCGCTTACGACTGTGTTCGGTATCAGAATCGGCATTATCGTTTGTGTTTTCGGCATCTGGCGAGTCTAGATCGTTCGTATCGGATGGTCGCTTTCGCGATCGATCCCGAGCTGTTCGGCTCCCCTGTGCTCTGGGGGATGTTAGTTTGGATGTTTGCTTGAAAGCTTGTACCAGACGAATAGCCACTTACGTTGTTTTTGTTGAACGTATAATAATATTGAACTCATTTTCGATCGTCTCCTCGTCATTCCAGCCATCGTGATCCGTTGGGTTGGCCTGGACGTGGTGGATGAATGACTTTAAATCGTTTGGTAGTTCGTTTTGGCATTTCGAGCAAATCACAGGATTTGAAGCACTCTCTTGCTTGTGATTGTTCCGGAGATGCGTTACCCACTTCTTGGTGAAGTCCATTTTTCAGAACCCTCATACGAAGAGCAGCAGCGCCTCTGGTATCGGGTGAAGGGAGACCGAGTGATCACTGTCGAGCAAACTCATAAACTCTGCGTATCCGGGGACAATTCGAGGCTACAGACAGAGGGAGTATTAGCAAATTTCGGCCCAAAACTGGTAACAGCAGGGTCCCAGGCATGACAACAACACTGCTGCTCTGAGAGTCTCCAGAGAATTGAGGCCAGACAAGCGTGTATTGTGGCGACTGGCTCCAAGGATTAATGGAGGGAGCTTGGGTGGGATGCATTGGGCCCAGTCATCAGTTACACTAAGCGTCAAATGAGGGGTGGTTGCCTGACATGTCTGGTTCGCGCCCCGAGCCAAAAACAAAACAAAACAAATCAAATCAAAAAATGGCTGTTTTTTTCTTATTTCTTTCTTTCTCACCTCTCAATAATAAATCCAACCCCCAAATTTTTATGACAGCAATCTAAAACACAATGTGCTATGTTCGAACAGAAATGAAATTCGTGTGTGTTTCGGTCGAAATTTGAGTGGCGCAGGTGGTTGCCTTATTGTGGTTCGCCGTGGTTCGCCTTTTTCGCAGAGCCGCATGAAGGGGGGGTTCAGACCATCCCCAGCTACGGTGTCGAGAGAAGAAGCATAGGGTCGGCCAACGGCAAGGAGCGGCAAATGGTTCCACACTGACAAACAGCGATTAGAGCTTTCTGGGAAGTAACAATCAGGCTTTGGGACGGGCCGGTTTGGTTATTATACTTGACTGGTGGTTCGCGGAATGGCATGGCTGATGGATGCCTAAAGAAGCGCCAATTCCAATCCCACACGTGTGTTTCCCTGAATGTGCCAGGCCCTCAAAGAAGCCTGGCACAGCGTTGAAAGCGTTTGGGCCTTAGCGAACAACAACACCTTCGCTCATCCAAACCCGCTATAGTAATTCCCTTGTTCCCTATTATTGTCAGTCACAGCAAACATCGTCACAACAAACATCGACACAGTACACCTCGAAGCTTCATCACTCTTGTGGTATTTTTCTACGTCCCTGAGTCGGTGTTTAGGGGTGCGAACCACGAGTACGTACCGCTTGGCTGACCGAAGCCGCTTGCGAAGCACCCCGTGGTTTGCGACATTTGCGAACCAATATGGTTGTAGGCCGCTGAGGGTCTTCGGACTTGGTTTGCCCCCACTGAGGCGACTCAGCTCTGTAGGCATTAAAAGTGGCGATACTGACATCGCTGGCACTTTTCAGCAGCTCCATAGGGCGAGAGTGCAAAAATTGCTGGTAGCCAGCCCTTGATTTAAGGCTGGCACTTCTGGCCACGAGAAGCCGGCCTGCATTCCAATATTGACCTAGCAACAGCACTGGGCCCGAAGCCTCGCCTTCGCGCAAGCCAGATGATATCAGCTAGTATAAGGCGCCGCTGATGCACGGCCTGGAGCTCTGCCGCCTGGTTGAACTACATAGTAGGGCAACTAGCAAGGATTTGAATTTTGGCCTCCAATGGGCAGCCTTGAGGCTCATCATGGCCCGCCCACCATGACCGAGAACGTGCGTGTCAGAAACGATGCCAGCGACCAGCCTTTTCTTGAACCCTTGAGGCTGCGCTGACTGCAGAAATGAGGCTGGTGCAGCTGCGAGTCGTCAATGCTAATTCGGGAGCTCACTCAGATCGTTGATGTGAGCAGGCAGAGCCGCGACTTGAACAGTCGTGCGCTTGCGGATGGGATGGGGCTGAAAACCCACACGTACGTCGGGGAGTGATGTCAGGCGTGGTCAGCGTCGGCTATTCTAGCCTCTTTAGACGCCTAATCTTTCCAGTGTTCTTTGGGAGCTTGGTATCCAATGCAGCAATAGACAATAGACACGATCAGCATTGCCTGGGGCTAACGCATTGATGGCCGTCACCTCACACCGGTCGGTCAAAAGATGGAGAGCTGGCGATTTGTTGGCAGTTGAGGCCTTCTACAATTTGCTCAGCCTGCCTGTTCGTTGTGCATCAAAATGTCACCCGTCCTTCGAGCATAAAGTACTGAGAGGTGACCATCTCAATGGTCACGGGTACAAGACACAATATGGTAGTAATTTCCGCGCTAATTTAGCTTCGTCCCATCTCATCTCTGTGGTTTTTTTCTCTCCCTCTTTTTCTTATTTTGGATGAATCGGAGTATAAGCAGGCCGAGCTATCATATGTCTGCCTGCTGTACCTGCGTGACTTGGAAGGTTTTGCGAGGGATGGGAAGGATCTGTATGACTTGCATCAAGTATAGCGGACTTCCCCTGAGCTACGCCCGTAAGCGCATTCACGCATAGCGGAAAGGAACGTATTGTCGAAACGTTAAGTCTATTGGTCCAACTTTAGCGTATTGCCCCGAGACTTTACGGCGAGCACTTAGAATGGAGGGTGCTCCCGTTTTGCGGCTGACTGAAGCGGCTCAAAAGGAGCAAGGCAGCCATATAAGAGACGTGGTTCGCTCCGCAAATTCTCCTCTTTTTAAACGCCATGGGCTTTCCCCTTACCCTCTTGGCCCTTGGTTTGCCTGAAGGCGGCTGATTCAGGCGTTCGTTCGCCGAATCTAAATGAACATCACAGTGCACAGCCTTCCCTTTGCTGGAATTGGCTCAACCACTCAGTGGCACAGGATTCCTTCTACCTGAAGCAGCTGAAACCCAATACGCAGTTTTGCTGCCTTGTCATTTCATTTCCCTGTCCGGTTCCTTATCGCCAACATCGTACAACAGGTCATCTGTACTATTCGCAGGGCGCTTCTATGATGGTCTCGTCACGTTCATCACATGCCACGGGCCAATAGTGTCGTATCGCCAATACACGCATCAACATGACGGGTGGCACGAGGATGTTGCATCCAACCAACGGATAGGTTGCCAGACGAAAACCAGCGTGTGATCCAAATGATGAACCAAAGGCCTTCCCATTTTGGTTTCCAATGGCCAGAAGGCAAATTATTTCACTTCCAATGCTAGACAGTTGATAGGCCGAATCTCTTGGAATACGCACAGCACACGCACCTTAAAGTGCAGTCGCATGCCTGATCAAGGTGATATCTCAGCCTCGCCAGGCCATGTGCAAGCGGCAAGCCTCAGCCAGGAGATTTCTTGTCTGGGTCCGAGATGCACATGCAAGAAAGCAGTGGTAGCATTGCAGGCAGCAGAGCACACACAGTAACCTCGCGCTGCAACCCACAGGTTGGGGGCCATTCTGTAATTAGCCCGATCGAGTTGCCATGCGGGAAACCCACTCAAGTTCAACGGTCGCACATGAGCTTGGTCCTGCTTCTGCAGCACTCAAGCTTGTTGCCGGAAAGCTACCATAGAATCTGGCTAGCTTTGCCGGCAAGTTCAATTCTGGGAAATGGTAGCATTTAATGCAAATGGCGTCATCCTCACCCAATCATGTCAGCAGTATGTACCCGCTCACCGAGCCAGGCAAAGTGCATACCTAGATGAGTCTCATGCAGACATCAGCGTCCTAAGGCCGCGACCGCCATCGTCAGTGCGCATTCCTTGCAGCACAGCATATCTAAAATTAAAAATTACCAAAAAAAAACCCACAGGGCTCTGGTTGAGACAAAGGATGCTTGCGACTAACCGTTCCGCATCCTTTGTCTCGCACTTGATTGCCTTACAGCTGTGCTGCCTAGCCAATGTTTTACAAACAACAGCCTACCGTCGTATATGCGTCCTCAAGGAGATTGGCTCTTCGACGCCTCGTAAGGCAAATGCCGCTTGGGGAGGGATTTCCGGGCAATAGTGCCGCTTGACGGCCTCCCGCGGTAGTTGAGAATTTGTTGGATCTCGTGGACAACAAGTTGGAGTAATGTGCACCCAACCACCAAGTCTTGGTTCTTGGGCTAGTCTCACATTGTAAGCATAGTGTTTGCGACCCCGCACTTCTAACCAGTCGACCTCGTCATATGGGCATGCAGCGCCCAGACCGGATCATCCATGCGCACATCGCAAGTGCGCAAAATGAACTTATCGGTTGACGTAGTTGGACAATGGTAACCCGCTTTCTTTCGGTGAGTGCTAGACACACACACACCGCAACTATTGAATGCCACGAAATTTGCGCAATATTGGTTTGTTGCGGGCGTTATGGTTGCAAGCTGGGTCCAACCATATGCAAGCTGCAGAGGTAGCCAGAAGCAGTTGGCTGAGGGGCTTCGCCGGTGTTGCCTTTTTCGAGTAGCGGCTAATGCTTACCATCAGTCTCTCTTTGCTCTTTGCTCTTCTCTCATCAGGCGGCAATTGGGGAAAATAAAATAAACACCAACCAGTTCTATTCAATCAACCTTCACTGCTTTTTTAGCTTCCTTTTGTGCATGTACCTCGATGTTGTGCTGTTGTGTTGATGGAGTGAAGAGTCGTAGACATGTTTGGTAGGATATAGGGTAAGAAGATAAAGTGATGGAATAGAAGAGAAAAGTGGAAATCCACATGGAAAGGGGGCATATAAAGTAAATAACAATTGCAAATTTAGGGGAAAGATGGCAGCAGTGGCAACCAATAAGAAACTGGTGGCAAATTTTTTGACTGTGTAAAACGATGGTACGACTTTTGCTCTAACCGCCAACGACCAACGTGGGGTACCATCTCCTTTTATACCCTATAGTCATTTCCGAGACTCAGGCCCATACAAGTACATTTATTCATCAGACATCTCAAAGCCCCTATCTCTCGTAATCCGAGTCGGATCACCGAAATGCCTCGTACTTCTCAGCCTCCTTCAGCTTGGCTTCCACTCGCTCGATCGTCGCTGCATCGTAAAGTTGTTCGAGTGCAACTCCGGCTTTGAAAACCTCCTTTTCGTGCCGCGTGGCCTCTTCCTTTGTCATGCAAACTAGATCTCGCAGACGTAGAGTTGAGCACTTCTGAATGTCCTTGCCCTCGCCCAGTGTTGTCATGCTGCTACCTTCGGGGCGTCGCCATCGGATCAGCACGAGCTTGGTCGAGATGCCTGTCACAACACTGCGCCCACGATATACCTCCTCCACCAGGAAGGACACATCACCAACGGTCAGAGGTACTTTGAGGCCAACGGTATCGCCACCGTCAGTCAATCGTGCTAGCTTGTCCTCGTAGCCTTGGACTGCACCTAAGATACCTTCGTGCATACGATCGCGCCCCTTGGCCGGAACGTAATCAAGGGGGTACCCTGTGATGCTGAGAATGACGTGGTTGGCTACAGTGAGACCAAAGATTGCTGGCATTGTTCCAAGAACGGGCAAGATTCGCACCCGGAAGTTTGGTAGTGCTGCTAGATCGCCTACCGACCCCTTTTTGAACTCATCCTCTGGAAGCGGCAGTAACTCAGCTTTGCCCTCGCCTGTCTTTTCGATAGAGTACACGCAAGGGATGCCACCGGTGATGCCCTGGAGTTTAAGACGTCTCCGTGTTGCCCTTGACAAGCCATCATCTTTGGTCGAGCCAATGTCTCCAACGATGATACGAGTAGGGTCAGATTTGCACCCGGCGCCCATGGCGCTTATAACGGGGATCTTGTTGTCATAGCAGTACTTTAGGAGAGCAACCTTTGTATCGATGTTGTCAATGGCGTCAATGACAAAGTCAGGCGCACGTCCATCCTCGGCCCAGGGGCCCAGCATTCGCGAAGCAGACGTTTCATCAAACTTTTCCTGCTGCAAATCATACTTGACCCAAGGAGCAATGGCGACCAACCGGCGCTGAAGACACTGAACCTTGGGAATTCCCACATCTGCCAGGGTTGCCACTGCATGGCGGTTCAGGGAACTTAGTGTGACTTGATCAAAGTCTATGAGTCGCAACTTAGAGACACCACTACGGGCCAGCGACGCCGTGCAATGGGAACCAACACCACCGCAACCGACAACTACGACGAATGAGTTGCGAAGCTTGTCAAGCCCTTCAGGCGTAAGAAAAACACGGTTGCGGGCAAGCTGTTCGAGGATGAGTTCCTCATCGAAATCGCCCTTTTGAGCTCTTCGTGCTAGTTCCTGGTTACGGATATCTTCCTTGTCAGGCGCAGGTCCCAGAGAGCCTCCAATGCTGTTTAACTGCAGGCACAGTCAGTTACGCCAACTTGGGTTGAATTATTTCTACAATTTTACATACTCTTTGCAGCTCAGAGTCATCTCGTGGGATTGAGTTCTTCAGCTCCGAAACTCTCTCAGATCTCTCAAGTGCTTGGTATCCAAGTAAAAGCGACGCAACTGTGGCCCCCGAAAACACAGCTGTAGCAAACAGCTGGAATCGAGGGTTGGCAAGGGTATCCGAAAGGAGTGAAGACATCTTTCAACTTGCCGTGGTGATGTATTGGATGTGCAAAAGGCATAAAATCGATTGCATTTGGTGGACATGATTAGGTAAGCACCGTCCAATCAAGTAGCAGCGCCATTGAAAACCAAGCCTTAACATCAGACAACCAAATTGACGACATATTTGGCGGGGCGAAAATAGTTCCCTGCACGGCACCATCTGGCCCAAAGGCCGAGGCGAGATCAATTGTAGCTTGCGAGCCTCGCAGCGCTCGATCCGAGGAAACCGCTGTCCTGCTGACGCCATGCGGCCTCGGCTCGTCGCCCGTCGAGCCAGGCTCACCAGCCCAGGACTAACCTTGCGACCACGACCACTATGTTTGCGAACCTTTACGAATACACATCTTGCTACAAGCTCGAGCTCGAGACCGAACCTCCCTTTCCTCGCCATACCCGTCTCCAATCACTCAGTACGATGCTTTACCACCGAGCGCAGAGCCTGGCTCAAACATGAGGCAAAGATCGCTGTGCGCTACACAATTTCATTCTGGGGTATTATTGCGTGTATGGGCGTCATGTTCTGGTTTTACAACGAGGAGCAGCTGGAGAGGGAATTCCCGACACCTCACGAATGGGGGTTCATTGCGCGGAAGCTGTTTCGGGACGCCAATCGGGGCAGATACCCCAGTGATGGAGTAGTCAATTGGGCGGAGGCTATGGAATTGTCTCGCGGGTGCGTTTTGCGCCTCGAGGATCCTACCGGCGAGGGCAAGGGTGTGGTTAAGCTGTCTGACAAAGTCGATCCCGATGCGCTTATTCCTGGCGAATTTAACCCATGCGATATCTCCGCCAAAAGTGAAGAGTGGAGGAGGGGCTACTTTCAAGCTATCATGCTGGCCGCCAAGGCGGCCGAGCACACAGATGGATGGGTTCGAGACACCACTCGAAATGTCATTTCTCCTCCCGAGTTTGTCATTGGGCCCTCCAACCCCCGGCCTGTACCCATTCCACCGGGTCAGCCCCATGCTCCCCGCGAGGAGAACTGTGAAATCGCTTACCCCAGCGCCGACAGCTTTTATATGAAAATCCTGGCCACCCAGGGCTTCACGTCTCGTCAAAAACTCGAGGCGGCGCTGGAGTACGCCAGCTTCATGGAGTTTAAGAACAGAAATGAGGGTGCCGAGGCCCTGTACAACCTTGCGCTAGCTGAGGCGACGGAAGGCATGGACATGTCGAACCCTCCTTACAATCTCAAGACTTTTATTCTCAACGAAAAGGCTGGACATCCCTCGACCAACGTCATGGATGCCATTACTGCTATTGCAACACACAAAGCACGCAGCGGCGATGTTTCCTCGGCTCTCCCCATCTATCTCTCCCTCCTCAAGGCTCGCCGACTCCTCCCCAATGAGCCACCTGCAGTCACTCCCAGGGCACTCCCTTCAAAGCCTTTCTGGGAAAGCATTGTTTTTTCATTGGCCCAACCTGACTACCCGCCACCGCCCCCTGACGGCACTGAGGCTCCCTGGCGCAGCCCAGAAGAGCGTTGTCAGGAAGCTTCACTGAGCTTGTGGATTGGCGAGATTCTGTATGCCTCATCGTCTCGCGACGACGGCCTCTCTTGGACGCGCGAAAGTGTGGATGTAGCCGAGGAGCAGCTGCGTGCTCTTGGAGCAACTGACAAGGATAAGGCTGCCAAGCAAACTTGCCGTGAATGCCTGGCTGCTGGTCTTGACAACTGGGCCCGAATGGTTATCAAACTTGCTCAGGAAGAGGAGCTGCGCCGCGAGAAGGCATCTAACCGCTCCGGGGTCTTTTCCTTCTGGAGCGGAAGCTCCTCTACTGAGGGTCGCTGGGCCGCCGAGGACGCCGTCGTCAAGGAGCGTGTGCGGAGGACAAAGGAGTTGTTGGAAGATATCAACAAGGGAAGCCCCGGCTTGGGAGCTTACTTCAAGGCATAAAAGGGTTTGGGACGTGGAACACATCTTGATGGTTATGGGGGGAACGGATATCGGTAGCCACTGGTGCTATTTAGAGATTGTGGCTTGTATCATATTGTTACTATCATCCTGTGCCGAAAGCACCTGTGTAATTCACATTTGACGAATGCGATACGCCTCTTGCTGCGCCATGCTCCTTTTCACCAACGGTCCGCCCCTACTTGCGGGTTACCGCGGAGCAGAAAATCTTCTTGATCGTCGTCTTCCTCCGAGTCTGACTCCGGCGCCTCCCCGGTTTCCTCAAACCGCTTCCACCGCCTCAGGTCCTTGACAGCGTCCTTCATATCATTGTTAGCGATTGTGGTGACCATCGGCCTCTGCTCATCTGGTAGCTGAGACCAATCCTCCTCGGTGAACTCTTCCTTGGGGCGCTCAGTGACAATAATGGGCGAGTTGACAAGGCTGGGCTCCATAGCGTTGCCCCCCAGATAGGCGAGGGCTAAACCCATGGCCCGGATGGCAATGACCTCGCTGTAGAGGGCCTCGGAGGAGGAGTAGCAAGGGCAGCCGAGCGGCTCAATAGCGAGGGTTGGGTTGCCTTCAGGAGGGGCGAGCGGTGTATCCAGGGGTTCTCCGGAGAGAAGGTAGCAGCGGGTGCGCTGCGTTCAACGTGTTAGCAAGAATGCAAAGGGCGCGGTGCAATGGTACCGACGAAAACTTACTTCGGCAAGGAACTTCTTGAAGGCTTGGTTGGTGAGCTGGCCTGTTTCGAAAACTGAGCCAAAGAGTACCATGGAACTGAGGCGGTTTCCAATCGCGTTCCAGTTGTTAACGTCGTCAAAGTGCTTCTCGACTGCCTCGCAGGCATCTCCGATGGCGAGCACGTCAATCTTGGCCTTGCTGTTGGCCAGCTTGCCAACGACTTCAGCAAAGATGGTTGAGATGTGGCGCTCAGGGCTCTCGCTGCCAGGGATCTGGTTGAGGGAGGCGACATATCTTGTCCCCGAGTGCACCAGGCTCGGCATGGGCGTGTCGCCGCTTGCTGAGAGCGCCAGCGCGCGCTTCCCCCCAGGCCACCAGAAGCGCTGGCCCAGGTTCGCGAGGACAACAGCCGGAGGGGAGTCGTCGTCGGGCGAAGCGGCCTGCTTGCGAATCTCCTGGACGACGGAGACCATGCTGCCTTTGTTCAGGCCGCCGGGACCGTTGGCGATGCGGCCCGCGAGGAGCCCGAGATCCTGAGTTGGCTCGCCAAAGACGACGACTATGCGGGAGCACGATGCAAGGTCCGGTGTCGCAAAGATGGGGCTGTGCTTCTCTTCTGGAGAAGCCCCGAGAGGAACTGTCATTTTGGCCAGGCCTTCATTCTCGAGGCGTTGGTGGACGACATTTTCCATGGCCACTGGAGTTGCACCAAGTTAGCATTTTGAAGCTTGCCAAAGGGCGCCCCCCCCCCCTAAAAAGAGATCGGACTTACTGTTGAATGCAAATCTCTGGCGCTCGTTTATGCGCATGTTTTTGTTGGCGAAGAACTTGAAGTAGTAGTCGGGTTTCTCGATACAGCGGATTTCATCTTGATCGTTGATGAAGTATCTGTTTGGAGTCTGTCAGCAGAATGATTCCCCGGTGCGAAGTGCGGGAGGAATATCAACGAACCCGAGACCCTCGAGGTTATCAGGAAAAGAGGCATCCTTTGGGAGACCAGCCCAGTGACGACGAAACATGGTGAGTGCAGTGATGAGAAGCTGAGTGACTTGGATGAGAGAAGGGGGTGCACCTAAATCTACTGTGTTGGGATGAAATAGAGAGAGAGAGAGAGAGACAGAAAAAAAAACAGAAAAGAAAAAAGAGTTGCAAAAGTAGCTGGCTGAGATCTCCAATACAAGGCCTTTGTTTGCTTTCAATCTCCGAAGGGTCACACCCGTGATTCACAAACGGGAACTTGCTGCTCGCCACCACCATGACCTTTATGTTCCGATTGCAGCCCCAAACAGATAGGACTAATCTTCACTCGAAAGTAGGGATTAGAAAATAATCTAGTCATTTACTCAGCCTAAGGTAATAGTAAGTTTGGTGTCAAATTGTATAAATCTAAGATATTCGACTTATGTAAATATTATTTTACATCTTTTATATTCTCGGTGTTATGCCTCGAACCTGTTCCAAACACCCTGGTGCTGGCCTTTAAAATTACAATATGGCCACTTGATAGTCTCCCCCATCCAGGTTGAACTCTCAAAATGTAGAAACATTAGGTTCTGAAGTAACAAAGCATTAGTTGGTTTGGGTACAAACTCTCGTATCGCGCAACACCTCAGCGTCGCACCAGCCAGGCTGATGACAGCGCAAATTGCCCTGCTTCAAGGATTAGAGCTTTGATGACACCGGGATCTTGATGTTAAGCTTCCTTTTTTATATTTTTTTTACATTTTCTTTTATCATGGCCTTGTGACTGCTTATTTTATTTGAGTCCCTGCGAGATAGACACCACCACAATGGGCCCCAAAGCACAATCTAAGATAACCTGGGGCCTAACCCAGCAAAGCTATATAGCACATAGCCACAGCCTTGTCCTTGATTCAAATTAGTAGGTTCGCTGAATGGTGAATATGGAAATGGGTTTGCGTGGGGTGTTGCGGGCTCACGCGGGCTTAATTTTGCCTGGGGATTCTGCATACAAGCTGACACCCGCAAAAATATACACAGGCTATAGATCTTTGATGTTTCATTGTATCATGAGAAGAGATGAGGTCTTAGGCAATCGCTAGTCCTAAATGCGATGCAGTATTGAGCCCGATAACCAACGCCAGCCGTGAATACCGCCTATGTCAACCAGTCGTAATCCAAACACCATGCCGGACATGAACGTGAACAAAATAAATGACTCAAAACAACCCCAACGCTTCTTATTGGTTTGAGCTGGGTGTGTACCGACTTCGCCATGCTTGGCTGATGCTGAATCGGCTTCCTGCTCCGCGATTCAGTTGGCTTGCCATGGCCTCCTCCAAGGCCGATTGCGTCACTGATGCATCTACTTCCAGTTAGCAAGCCAATCAAGTGCCCGAAAACCCACACAAGGTCCTTACCATCAAGGTCGCTAAAACTGCTGCCCATACTGGGCGTTCCATCGCTGCCTTCACGAGAATAACCCCGGCTCTTGCTGCCTGGGCTCTGTGCAGCTAGCTCAGCCTGGTGACGCGGGGACAGTGGACCTGGCTGGCGTAGCTCGCGCGACTTTCCTGGCTTGTGAATTATAGCAGCAGAGCTGGCCGAGGAGTCAGATGTTTGGGAGCGGTGTATAGCTGCTTTGCCTAGGCTCCTGGGAAATCGTTTGGAACGACCATCTTCCCTCAACGTTGATCCTAGATCGCCTGCTGAAGTTTGGTTCGAATCCGGGGATTTGTATGGCTGAAACGCAGGTTCGGATTCATCATCATCGTCATCTTCATAGGGTGGAGCAGCATCATGTTGCTGAAACCGGGGAGGGCGACGGATGATGCGGGACTGTGCTGGGCTGGATTCGTCGTCCGAGGTCGCCGTTGAGCTATCCTCAGCTGGCTCAGGCGAAGGGCTGCGTTCTGGAGCCGGAGAATGCATTGGCTGGGGTTCTTGTTCCAATGGCTTGGGCGTGTTTGATGTCAGAGGTAGCGATGATAGTCGTCGGCGATGCTCTCCGCCGCGGCTTGCGACACCCATGCCTGGACGAGGTGATGCTGATCCACTCGCCATATCTCGGAGCACAGTGGTGTTGGTCGATGGATTTCGCGAGACGATTGGCCTTATTGACAAGTTGAGAGGGGTTCCGGAACCGCTTCCGAGGTCGTTTCGCGGCATGGGCGAGTCTTTTCGCACAGATAGGGATGATGGTGCTCGTTGGTGGCCCGGCCCGGTTGGCTCAGCCCCAGGCACTGGTGATGGAGCCGCGGAGCCTCTGGCAGCCGCCGTCGCCTTGCGGACCTGGGCACGAACTTGTGAAGCATGTCTTTCGGTGAGATATGCGACCTGTTGTAAAAGGAAATCGACGGGTACTTCGAAGGTATCGGCGCTGTTCTAGGTCAGTGTCATCCAGCTTTGGAGAGCCAGGAACGGCGATCGACACCTACACTTCGTTCCCTGCTCGTAAGTTAGTTAGCCAAATATTGGGTGAGGGTGAGGGTGGGATATTCTAGAACTCTTCAACGCACAGTCAATTTCCGTCTTCGCGGCGCCGGACAAAATCTTCCACAGTGTATCGTCTTTGTTCGAATCCCAGTTAACCTGTCGCAGCGCAGTTAGCCCCTCCACGCCCATGGCCGTCAGTCACATCATGAGTTTACCGGTGGTGGATCGATAAAGTCACCGCGGGGCATGGGGACCCGGACAAAGACGGTGTAAGAGGGCTCGGCCATGTTGGGTGGATTTCCACTCGCGTGATGGGCGAAGATGGAAAAAGACGAGGAAGAAGAGAAAAGAGGAAGAGTAGCCGGACGGGTGACGGCCTTTCTGTCAGTACCTTAGCTCACGCAGGTACAGTCCGGGGACGCCTTATCGATAAGCTGCCGACGCTTGGACCAGATGGCATCGGCCCCACCGAGTTCGTCATGGCAATGAAGAGCCCCATCAGCTATGATAAGAAAACAACTGCCTGTCAGTTGGCTATTATCGTGGCCTTCTCTTGATTATTCCTTGGCTGCTAAATATTTAGATATCTAAATAAAAAGAATGGGGCATAATATAGCCTTTTTGGTTGATTCAAAATGCAGCACAAGTCTCAGTGTAGGCCAAAACGGGCCCGGGTTCCTGTTTCTTGGTATTTATCAACTAGTATGGGCATCTTTTCAACGGTCATGACAATTTCCACTTCTTTAGTTTATATGAAATGCGGTATTGAGAATAATTGGCTCGCGCTCTAGGACACCTCCTGGTGTCCTATTTATTATTTTATTGATCGTACAATGGCATCCCTCGTTGTCTGTTTCCCCGTTGCTATAATCCACCGCCTTGTATCCGTATTCCCGCCTAACGCAAGCTAATGAAGCTATTTTATCGTCGCTGGACCAACAGCTATCCGGTTTTCTCTACGTCTTGTCCTGTATGGCGTTATTTTAAATCGCTTGCGGGTGTTTGACTTTTACTCTACTGAGTCAGTGATGAGTCTTATCGGTGGAGACATCGATATACTCTTGGAGAATGCAAACGACGTAAAAAGGAGGGCCAGTTTGGTTTACGCTGGTTTGATTTAGCGTATTTTACAAAGATTTTCCAGGATTCATCTCTTTGCATGGGTCCCAGTGACCAAGTTGGCGGATAACGGGAGTAGCGTGGCTATCCTATAGCGGTGAGAGGAACAGCCAGACAGCTGCAGTGGCGTCCCGGCCGTGCATTAGCGGACATGTATGGCAGCATTGATTCTGGGGACGAAGATAGAGTTAACTCAAATATATCAGAATTGGTACGCTCATCCCACTACTCCAGGCTAGTTTACTACTGTTTACCAGAGAGTAAAACGACCCTGCAGGTTGATATCGCTGCAGGAGGGGTAACCAAGAGCATGTTCCGTGTCAATTGTTGTTTGTGGACAGGCTATCCAAGCTTCCCGGAACCGGCGAGCAACAAACCTAGTCTTGTCATGATGAGGGCCAGGCAAGGCAACGAGTGGGATTGCCCAAGTTGGCTGGTAGACCCGCGAAAGTGGAAACTTGGTGCCAGGGTGATGATCCCGGAACCTTGGGCGAAGCTGGCGTGCCCCGCGGCTCGACTTACAAACTCACGACCCCGCTATGGCTTCGCTTGAACAGCTTTTTTGCAAAGGGTAAAAGGAGCCAGAGAGTCCCATGGGTTTAATTCGGCAAAGTAGCAGTATTCTGTTTTTTTTTTATCCGGCCTCCTTAGCCTCTGGCGCCAGCAGCCGCCGTTGTCGCGGGCACTAGCCACCGCCCAGTCATCTGTCGCTGGTGATCTGCCAGTGTCGTCACTGTCCACTGTCATGGCCCATGGCTCTTATCATAGACACTAACATCTTCCCTTTGATCTGGAACACAAAGCGCGGACGGATTACCCAGGGAGATTTCATCCGAACTGATCGCAACCCCGTCTTTTTACGCAGGCAGGAATCGCCGCATGTGGGCGCCACAGCTGCAGGTGTTAGTAGATTGTGTCATGCTACAGCTACAGCTCTGAAAAAAAAACCCTCCACATCGCCTTCACTGGTGGCCGGATCCCCCCACCTCCACTTCTACTTCGCCTTCACCCCTCCAGGCACTGACACGGCGGCTCGCTGTGGATAATCGCCTAGGTCCTTGAAGACTCCGCTATCCATCGCTCGCCCTGTCCCTCTCCGCTCCATCGTATTTCCCTCTCTCAACTCCCTTTACCCCGCGACCGAGCCTGCGCGAGCTCATCCCACGGCCTCATCATGGTTGCCTCAGAGCTCACGGCCTCAGCCATGGCCATGCGCAACGCCGCGCTGCCCGCAACCTCTACCGAGGCTACCGTCTCCGGGCCCCTCCAAAATCGCGCCGCTGCCAGCAAGAGCCCGTACGTCAAGGGCCAGGCGGATGGATTAGTCGCATGGCAGCTGCTGGATGACGATGCCTTGGAGCGGGCCAGGAAGGAGAACAAGCTCATCTTTCTACACATTGGCTACAAGGCCTGCCATTGTAAGCATTCACCGTCACGCCACATGCACCGAGCCCACCACTAACCATGGTGTGCCGTAGACTGCCGCCTCATGCTCCTCGAGTCTTTCTCTAACCCAGATTGCGCCTCCATCCTCAACGAGTCCTTCGTCCCCGTCATTGTCGATCGCGAAGAGCGCCCTGATATTGACACAATTTACATGAACTACGTCCAGGCCGTTAGCAACGCGGGAGGCTGGCCCTTGAACCTGTTTCTGACGCCCAACCTGGAGCCTGTCTTTGGTGGGACCTACTGGCCTGGTCCGAGCAACCGACGGCGCACAATTGACGAGAACGCCGACGAGGTGCTGGATTTCCTCTCCATCCTGAAAAAAGTACGAGACATCTGGAGCGACCAAGAGGCCCGCTGCCGAAAGGAGGCCACTGAGGTCCTGGCCCAGCTCAGAGAGTTTGCTGCTGAGGGCACTCTCGGTACTAGTCGTATCTCAGCTACCTCGTCTCTGGGTCCCTCTGGTTGGGGTGCGCCCGCACTAACCCACAGCGATACCAGCAAGGCAAAGGATACGGCCGTTTCGAGCGAACTGGACTTGGATCAGCTAGAGGAGGCCTACACTCACATCGCAGGCACCTTTGACCCTCTTTTCGGCGGCTTCGGTCTGGCGCCAAAGTTCCTCACCCCTCCCAAGTTGGCCTTCTTACTGGGTCTGGCCAATTCTCCAGGTGCAGTCCAGGATGTTGTTGGTGATGCGGAATGCAAGCACGCCACACAGATTGCCTTGGATACTCTGCGCAAGATCCGCGACGGCTCCCTGCGTGACCATGTGGGCGGTGCCGGGTTTTCGCGCTGCTCGGTGACCGCCGACTGGAGCATTCCCAATTTTGAGAAGCTGGTTGTTGACAATGCGCAGCTTCTGTCTTTGTACATTGAGGCCTGGAGGAGGAGTGGTGGAAAGGCTAACAGCGAGTTTTACGACATTGTGATCGAATTAGCAGACTATCTCACATCAACCCCCATCGCTCTTCCCGATGGCGGTTTCGCATCCAGCGAGGCAGCTGATTCATACGCCAAAAAGGGCGACAGGGATATGCGCGAGGGTGCTTACTACACTTGGACGAGGCGCGAGTTTGATTCGGCCCTTGGCGCAGTAGACAAGCAAATTAGTCCAGTTTTGGCAGTCCATTGGGCGGTGTATGAAGACGGCAATGTGGACGAGGATCACGATCCTAACGACGACTTCATTAACCAGAATATCCTCAGAATCGACAAAACGGTCGAGCAAGTCAGCAACCAGTTTAACATCCCAGTGGAGACGGTCCAGGGATACATTAAGACGGCCAAATCTGTCCTCCGTGAAAGGAGAGACAGGGAGCGTGTGAGGCCGGTCTTGGACAACAAACTCATCGCAGGGTGGAATGGTCTGGCCATCTCGTCACTGGCGCAGGCCAGCTCCGCCCTCCAGAGCCTTGACAAGGAGCGAAGTGAAAAGTATCTAAATGCGGCCAAGAAGGCAGTGGCATTCATCAAGGAGAAGCTATGGGATATTCAAGAGAAGGAACTGTACAGAATATGGCAGGGCGAGCGAGAGATCAAGGCCTTTGCCGATGACTATGCCTACCTGGCCCAGGGACTTATTGATCTTTTCGAGGCTACCGGCGACGAATCTTTCCTTGAGTTCGCCGACACCCTTCAACGTAAGTGCTTCTTGAATCCAAAGACTTATTTAAAAAAGAAGAAAAAACAGCAACTAACAATCTCCCCTTACACAGAAACCCAAATCTCTTTATTCGCCGACTCTGCAGGCGCATTTTTCTCCACCACGTCCTCATCCCCACACACCATCATCCGCCTCAAGGACGGCATGGACACATCCATCCCCTCGACCAACGCCGTCACCGTCTCCAACCTCTTCCGCCTCTCAAATATCCTCGGTGATGATACCCTTTCGGCCCTTGCCCGCCAGGCCATCAATGCCTTCGAGGCTGAGATGCTTCAACACCCCTGGCTATTCCCTGGTCTCCTTGTTGGCGTAGTCTCCGCGCGCTTGGGAGTGGAAAAGAGCGCTGTCAAGGTCGCATACAAGCCTGCCAGGCTCAATGTTTAAGCTTACGAGAACCGTGTGGGAGCAGGGAGGTGTGAGTTGTGGCGCATGGTTTCGTTATGATGGCCTATTTGAAGGCACGTGTTGTACTCGAAATTGATTAGGGGGTGTTAACTATCCGAAGCTTTGGCTTCGTGAAGAATCGTCATGTTTGTTGATTTTTCTGGATACATGGGCATATCTTGTGTGTCATGCTGATTACCCAGGTTTTTTTTTTTCTTTTTTTTTTTTTTCGGGGCATCAAATCTAGATGAGGGCCTGGTTTGGCTTTATCAACTCACCTCGTAATTTTATATTCATTTGCAACTGTTTCACAATCCAAGTCGCATTGGAGAATAAAGGTTGCTCAAAATTGTTTTTCATTCAGGGGTATCTATTCTACAACAGTCACTCCCCGCCCCCTTTGTGCACTCGCTGGCCTCCGACCTCATTTCCCCATCGTGGTTTCTTTGGTACAAGGCGTCAAATGGAATACCAGACTGTTGTTTTTTGTACATTTTTCTTTTTACTCGCTCTGGATATTCTTTCTTGGATTGCAGCGTACATGGTGTGGATTTTCTTTTTAATGTCGTAGGTTTCTATCAGTGAAGGTGTGATGAATGAGCCTTGAGCTCCTGAGCTCAAGACTGGGCGCCATCGGCCGTGGGTTTCCTGTTCATTAGGCCCGAGAAGAAATTGTGTAGCTGGTCGTTGTCAAAGTCCTTGGCCATATTGGTTGCGGTGGTTTCTGGTTCCTCAATTTCCTCATCAGGGGTTCCGGCATACGCATTGCGGTCCTAGAGCATATCAATACGAGTGCTGCGAATAAATGATTGGGCAAAAAGCTCCTTACCTTGAGGCGCTGCAGCATGTCATCGGCGTCGACTTGGATACCGCCCATGTTAAATTGCACAGGTCCGATATGCTCGCTGACACTCTTCTCGTCGCCGAATTCGAGGTGTTTGATAGGGCGAATGGCACTTTCGGCTGCCTTTTCAGGGGCCTTGGCCTTGAACGCCTCGAGGATCTTGAGTTGGCGCTCCAGGAATTCCTGGGTGTCGTCGCTTTCGACCGTAATCCAACTCTCTCCATGCATCGCGTTTTCCACCACTGCTAAGCCGCCGCTGTTGGGATCTCGGCACCACTCTTCGTACCGCACAATGGCGGAGATTCTGTGTTGGTGGTCATGCCCCGCATCGTCGCTTTCAGCAGCCTGCTTTATTGCGTCGATATCTTCCGAGGAAGAGCTAATATCTTCAGCCCAGGCATTGGAAATGACTTCGGCATCAAAGCTCCCGCTCAAAACGCGAATCTTGCCCCAAGAATCCCAGTTAGCCGGCACAACAATCTTGTCACGGTCGATGACATTGTGCTTGAGAGGGTTGCGCTTGAGGAGTGAGGTGATTCCAAGGGTCGAGTGGATGAGAGAGGGTAGCTGGGAGGGAGAGTTTTGAGAAGTATAAATAAGAGAGGCACCATCTGCAAACATGTGAATATCCAAGACAAAGAGTTGATTGGCTGGGAGCAAAGCGGCCTGACTTACGTCTCAACAACACGGTTCGTAGATACTGCAACACCGTATCAAAATCAGGCTCTTTCCAACTGTGGCTCTTTTCCAAAAATTCCATTTTTTGTGCCTGGGTCTTCAATTAGCCAAGTTCAAACATGCACATGGGTTCTGGGGATTCTATCTCACGCTTTGACAAACCACACACAACGGTAGGCCCAATGGCTCCTCCCATTCGCCTGGTCCCAGAGGCAGTGAGCTGTCGCCGTCGCCGCTGGTTGCGTTGGCAGCAGGGGTTCCGTCGAGATTCAAGCTTGCGCCTCCACGGCCTCGCTCCTTCCAGGCCGACATGACCTCCTCCATCACGTTATGTTGATCAGAGTCGACCTTTTTGAGAACCTCTTGTAGTAATTGGATCCAGGTCCACATCTGACGCAGCCACAGGTGCGGCTGTGACCAATCCAGAAGTATTATGAGGGCGGTGTTGGGGATAGTATCGGGGGTTAGGAGAGGGGCGACGAGAGATGCGAACTCGGCGGAAGGCTGTGAGAGTAGGTAGAGTGATACGCGCGCAAGAGTATCTAAAGCTGTCAGTTAGTCGGGGCATCGCTGCGGTGGCTTGCTAAAGGCAACGAACCGTCTTGGTCGGCGTCGAGAACATCGTAGTAGGTGTAACCCAATGCAAAGTTGTTAGCAAGAGGCGGTATCTTTGACCGATCTACATTGCGTCTGGATTCGGAGCTGGAGAGGGATTCGATGAAGTCTCGTTGCGATTCGGGGGTACCGCCTGTAGTGGAGGGACAGAATAATTAGCTATCGGTCATGACTAGAGCTGGCTTCGAGTCGGACCCAGGGGCAGGGCAGGCATGGGCAGCATGGTGTTGAGGAGCAAGCCCCAGAGAGGAGCATACCTAGGATGATGAGGTTCTTCTCCGGTAGGCGCTTGCCGCTGGCGACAGACTCCAGCATGGACGTCCACATGTCCTTCTTCTCATCATTGCGGTCGGCGTCCCCTGACCCGGAGGTGTAGGTCGACATTCGTTTGGCGTTCGCCGTCATGGCGGCAGATTGCGCGTGGGCCTCAAACAGAGGCACCGGGGAAGACGAATATCCGGGTCGTAGGCCGTCAGTTCATATATGTATGTAGATAGGAATGGCCGGTTGGTGGTGGTCCGGGAGGCCGAAGAGGGTGGCGGTGGAGAAGAAACAACTTAGTTAATGCTCTGGTACTGTTACAGAATAGGGCGTCTTCTATGAGCGTCGTCGGGGCATTGTCGCTCGAAAGCAGCACTTGAGAAAAGCACAGAGGGGGGGGATCGTCAGTGTCTCAGCCGCAGACGAGCCAAAACCAGCCAGTTGTTCGGGACACACGTCGCCTATGCTTGTCTTTGTCGTCGCCGCCTTTGTCGTTGAGAACCTCCCTGATGCCAGGCCCTGGGGAGACGGGGGTTTGTTTAGTAGCAGGGTGTTTCTCTTCGCCTCTCCCGTCTGCAGCCTGCCGGACCCCTATGGGCGCTATTGGTTGGTCGGTCCGGAGATTGTTCCCCCGCCGTCCAGCAATCTTGCTGCGCTGTCAGCTGCTTTCACTGGACTCCCCCACTGTAACGCGTACCGTGCACAGACGTGTTTGGGCCAGAATCGCTGGAGAATGGTGACCGCCTTGAAGCTTCAGTGGGGTCCAGTTTTTTTTCTGACAAGGCCCGGGAGCTTCCAAGCCTCATCATTCTCTCAGCCTTGCATCGCGACAAGTATTTCCTCTGCGTGTTCTTGAAAGAAGCCTTTTTCGAGACAGGCCGGTGCGGCGCACAGCATAAAAAATGAATCAAATTCGCGCGATTCAAGCGCTGAACAAAAAAGAGATTGAAAACGGAATGTAAGTCGAGTTCTGCCTGCCACATCCACAATGCGACAGCCAAGACTAATTCGCGATGCAGCTCTCCCGAAGCCTCATGGCATACCGACTACCGCGACACGGCCTTCGTTTACTTTGGCGGCCTTCCCTACGATCTTTCTGAAGGCGACATCATTACAATCTTCTCCCAATTCGGTGAGCCCGTCTTTCTCAAGCTTGTTCGCGACAAAGAGACTGGCAAGTCAAAGGGCTTTGGGTGGCTCAAGTACGAGAATCAAAAGAGCACCGACCTGGCTGTCGACAACCTTGGTGGTGCAGAAATTAGCGGCCGCCTGGTGCGTGTCGACCATGCGCGATACCAATCCCGAGACGATGAGGACCCCGAAGAGTTCAAGGTCGGCTGGGAGGACATGCTGAAGAGAGAGGGCAAGGCAGTATCCGAGGACGAGAGTGAGGAAGAGGAGGAGAGACGACCCATGCTGCCAGAGGAGCAAGAGCTGGCCTTGCTCATGCGAGATCACGATGACGACGACCCCATGAAGGGTTTCTTGATTGAAGAAAAGAAGAAGGAGATTGAAGAGGCGCGACAGAGGGCAGACAAGAAGGATCGAAAACACAAGCACAGACACCATCGATCACATCGATCAAGAAGGGACGGGAGCGAGGAGGACCGCCATCGAAGATCTCGAAGAGATGAAACGCCAGCTGACCAGGAGGATCGCCATCGGGACCGGGGATCAAGGAGACACAGGGACCGTGACGACGAGAGAGATGGTGACAGAAGACGAGATCGTGATAGGCGGAGGGAGCGTCATGAGGAGACCGAAGGCCGAGACCGAGACCGAGACAGGGGCCAAGAGGGGGACAGGCGGAGAGATAGAGACCGTGACCGCCGCAGACATGACCGAGGAGATGGGGACGAATCAAGGCATAGGAGGCACAGAGACGGCGATGCCAATGAAAAATCAAGACGACGTGATAGAAGTCGATCGCCACGACGGCACGAGGACTGAAGATGAGTCCATAATCTAGTATCAATATACAAACAGAGGGGACATAAATCCAAGCAACATAACCCATCTTGATCCGCCCAAAACGCCTTCCAGTGTTCGCCCAGCTGCAATAAAAATTGTGTGTATCCTTTGAGGCAAAATGTCCTCTGCACCCTCATGTGTTTCCAAGGTATCGCTTCCAGCCTTCCCTAACACAGTGTCGCTTCCCATCCTCGCCATCTACAATGACAAACTTCTCCCATCGAGCATCACGGCCGGCCCCGATCACCACCAGGCTATCCTCGCTGATCCAACCGATGACGCCCTTGGGAGGCCGTGAGGTGCCCAGCACGGTGCCTTCAGAGAAGGGTATGCCCCCAATCATAGACTCATCTCCAGCCTCGAACGGCGCCGAAGCAAATGAGTAGACGTCTGAAAACACTCGGGGCATGAGAGGAATCCTGCTGAGAATGCCCCATTTCCCTGTGCCTTCGTTGTCTGCCCCTGGCGACCCCAGCTGTTGGCTGCGGTTCATGGCAGGCTTGCGTGTGTTGGGAATGTCGAAGACGTGAAGGGTCGACTTGTCAGATGTGCATGCGAGCATACTGCCGCCTGGGGAAAACGCTAGTGAAAAGATGGTGGCGGGATCGATTCCACGGCGCAGTTCAGCGAGACGGGCGCAGTTGCTGGTGGAATAGACACGTATCAATGTCCCCATCTCACTGGCGCTGGCAAGCAGTTCACCATCCGGACTCAGAGCGATGGCTTTCAGAGCAGACGAGTGGGCCGGGATGATGCTGACGTTACCCGTTGATAGCTCAACGAGTTGGATCTGGCCAGCAGTACGGCCTGGGAAAGCCAGTTTCTTGTCTGAGAGACAGCATAGACCCAGAAGGTTGTCTGCAGTTTCATAGACGTGAAGGAGGTCGGGTGGCTTAGCAAAGGAGTAGACCCGGACGCTGTTCTGAAGGACGACGGCGATGCGTTCACGCCCTAGTTGAACTCCGCGTACAGCAGTGAGTGCAGTGATTTCGAGGGCGACCTTGCCCTTCATATCATCCCAAATGATAGCCTAGAAATAGTGCATCAGCAGGGCATGTACCGTCGCATGCTGGGCGCAAACTGACCTTATTCATGGCAAACTTGGGTGATCTACCGCCACCAACGAGGGCGAGATAGTTGGTCATGCCCATCATCTGGACAAGGCCGATGCCTGCATTAAAGTCTACGTCACAGTCAGTCATGTGAGAGAGAGAAAAATGAGAAGTAACCAGCTTGTACAGCTACAACATACCTCGTGAGGCCTTGAGAAGACATGATTTAGTGTGGAATACTAGGAAGTGCCTGTCAGTTGGAGGTCCGATAATGATGTAGCTAGCTGCGGGCTGTACGACCTGCAGGTGGCATCTGAGGGAGGCGAGATGGGTGGCTTACTGCAGATTCCTGAGTCGAGCCCGACGGCAAAGCAGCTCGCATCGTTGTTGAATGAGACGGACAGCACGGCCTCGGTGCTGGACGCCTCGATGGGCGGACGGACATTCATCTTGAGGCGGTTGTTGGAGAGGAAGCGCCAGATAGCAGCTCAGACCTGGCTGGGGGAGAGGGGTACGTAATATCAGTGGCCAGGCGGAAACTGGGGGGGCCGCAAGATTCAGGACGCCCGGCCTATGTTGGCGGGGGATAGGAACAAGAGCTTGTGGGAGGAGAGTAATTACGAGCCCATTCTAAGAAGCCCGCAGCAGGTCAGACAGTTTGATGAGAGCGAGGGTTCAATGGTCATTCGTGGTGGACGACGAACAACGGGACTTCACTGGGCAGGCTGCTGTAATGCTGTAAAGGTTCCACCTGGTTGGTGCAATACGAAGGTTGTTGCAGAGCGCGGGCCTGCTAAAAGAGTCGGCAACGGGTACCCGTGCGCACTGAGTTGGGCAGACTGCACACGCTAGGCACGGCCTGGCCCACGGAATGGGCCCACGGGGATGTGCACTTGGTGGAGGTGGATTGAGTGCCGGATTGAATACCCGTACTTGCAGATAGAATGCAACCCTTGGATGACTGTTAGTTGGATACTTGCAATATCACATGTCTCGGGATTTCTCGTCAAAAACAAATAATAATAAGTAGGCTCAAAGAGGTGTGATTGCCTAAAGATTATTGCTTGGTCTTTTTTTTCTCTTCTTCAAAGATTACTTTTGCTCCAGATATGGTTATTTTGGCTGGAATTAATGTTGTGCAGTGGCCACGGTGGAAAAGTATATCTGGTACAACCACTCAAGGTTTGGATTGTAAGAATAAATGGGATGGGATAAGTTGCAAGGCAATACGCGAACGGATAGGCTGAGAAACAATTTAAATTTGTGTTTCCCGGGCCATTGAACCATTTATTTTGTTCTAATGGCCCTGTTTCGGATCTCAGTCGTACCAGCCCAGTCAAAACAGATTGAGGCCAGCACCGTCAAACTGTTTCATCCACTAGACAACAGTCGCTGCTATTATACACGTTCTCCAGAGCCACATCATGGCGCCAGCAGCCACAAGCGCTCACGAGCCACATCGCACCCGCCACGCAAGCCACTCCCTTTCGCCCTCTGTGCCGCACGGTGCACTATCATGCCCATCGCCATCTCCCTTCCCATGTCCATAAGCACTGATCCACGCCATGCCAATGCCCCATGCCATGCCGCGCCCTCAGCAATCCAAACGCGACGGCACATGAGGCTTCACGTGATTTGAGACTGCATGTCACGACATGCTCATATCAGTTCCATACCGGCCAGGGCAGGAGCGCGTTCCGTTACGTCGCGTCTCTTGCCGTCTCCTTGGTCTCTCTCCTCTCCCCAACCCCCTCGCCCATTGGGCCAGGAGCCGGTGAAAAATGCGTGCCATTTGCCAACCTCGCGCTGTAATTTAGCCCTGGGGTTGTCCGTTATTAGAGCCTGGCGAACGGCAGTAACATGTACCTGGGCTAAGGGGGGCGGGCAGGCGGTCTGGGCAGAACCGACACTGGCGTCCAGGGGTGACCAATGTGCCGCGCTAAGTGGCCCAGTGTGGCCCAGTGTGGCCCAGTGTGGCCCAGAGTGGCCAGTGTGTTGTGGTGGCAGGTACTCTCTTGGACGGTCCTTCCTCGTCACCCCCATTAACCCACCCCTGAATCCCCGTCCCAGTGGCCCAGCTAAGTGCCCCAGTCCCCATTGCAGGGCAGGAACGATTGGCCAGCCGCGAAATTGCCCAGACCCCTTCAGGACAACATCCTCCCTCTCCTTTAACATTTTCCCCTTGCTTCACACGCACCACCCACCGCCAACGCCTCTGCATCTGCTGCATCTCGACGGCTTCAACCTCAACTCTTCCTGCCTCGTCGCTCTCCAGTTGCTCCTCTCCGACCTAATCTCATCCTCGACTCCTCTCCGCAATCATGTCTTCCGCTGCCGTACGTTTCCCTCGTGTAAACCTGCACGCGCGTGCTTCTCCTATCCCTACATCGCATGCCCACCCCCGTTTCGAAGCTCCCGCTGCCGCACTGAACTCGCGAAGCTCGGCCCAGTCTCGCCACTTTCCACGTCCAGGTTGCTGACATGTCTCCCCGAGTACAGAAGATGATCCGCAGGAAGAAGAATGTCAAGAAGGGCATTCAGTTTTGCCTGATGGTCTGTGGTGCATCTGGCACTGGTACGTGGCCCCATACGAGGCGTGCTGCAACGATATAATCACGGCGGCCTTATTGCCTCCGTCGCATTGTGCAAAAGCTTACCGTTCTGCGCAGGCCGAACCACCTTTGTCAACACTCTCTGCGGAAAGAGCGTTCTCCAGCACAAGGACTCTGACGACGCCGGCAGCGCCCACGTTGAGGATGGTGTCAAGATCAAGCCCATCACTGTCGGTGCGTACCACCTCACCCCCTAATCGCAGCCATGTCGACTAACAACCCGCTGCAGAGCTCGAGCTTGACGAGGAAGGCACCCGAATTTCTCTGACCATTGTCGATACCCCCGGCTTTGGAGACCAGATCGACAACGAGGCCAGGTGAGTTCCCCTGCGATTACAATTGGAAAAAATTCCCGGCTCACCCATGTCATGCAGCTTCTCAGAGATTGTTGGTTACCTCGAGAGACAATACGACGACATTCTTGCCGAGGAGTCTCGTATCAAGCGTAACCCCCGATTCAGGGACAACCGAGTCCACGCTATGCTCTACTTCATCACTCCTACCGGTCACGGGTAAGTTTTGGGCATTGTTCGTCTCGATATAGAGGTGGTTACTCATCATATTACAGTCTCCGAGAACTCGACATCGAGCTCATGAAGCGTCTCGCTCCCCGTGTCAACGTCATTCCCGTCATCGGTCGCGCCGACTCTCTCACCCCCGCTGAGTTGGCCGAATCTAAGAAGCTTGTCATGGAGGACATTGAGCACTACCGAATCCCCGTCTACAACTTCCCTTACGATATCGAGGAGGATGACGAGGACACCGTTGAGGAGAACGCTGAGCTCCGTGGCCTCATGCCCTTTGCCATTGTTGGTTCTGAGGACATTGTTGAGATTGGCGGCCGCAAGGTGCGCGCTCGTCAGTACCCCTGGGGTGTCGTTGAGGTTGACAACCCTCGCCACTCTGACTTCCTCGCCATCCGCTCCGCGCTGCTCCACAGCCATTTGGCCGATCTGAAGGAAATCACCCACGACTTCCTGTACGAGAACTACCGTACCGAGAAGCTTTCTAAGAGCGTCGAGGGTGCTTCTGGAAAGTACGTATTAACCATGGTTATTTTTCCTCGTTTTCTTTTGATAGCTAACAAATTGTAGCATCGACAGCTCGATGAACCCCGAGGACCTTGCCTCCCAGTCCGTCCGTCTCAAGGAGGAGCAGCTCCGACGAGAGGAGGAGAAGCTGCGCGAGATCGAGCTCAAGGTCCAGCGCGAGATCAACGAGAAGCGACAGGAGCTTTTGGCCCGCGAGTCCCAGCTTCGCGAGATCGAGGCCCGTATGCAGCGAGAGGCTGCCGCCCACGCCAGTCCCGCCCCGGCCGAGCCCAACGGCGACGAGACCAACTAAGATTATTGTCTTACATCACATACTGGTTCTTTCCGCGGTACTCCAAAAAGTGCGACGTTGGACTATTGTCTATTGCTGGCGTTGGTTTTTCCTCTCCCACGACTAAAGAGAAAGAAGATGAGAATATTCCCCCTGCTGCTGCGAAACTGAGAGTTGTCGTTTTTCCAAATTCGTCGCCCGCCCTGCTACGCTCAAACCCAAAAGTACACGAAAACAGAAAGGCTGCCCATGGCCTTTTGAGATAATGGTAGATACCAACCCGGGGATGTCTCCTCGGGCAAAGCATGTCGGAATACGGCCGTTAGCATGGGGGGCTTTTATTTATGTGGATGTTGCAGAGGATGCAGCCGGGTAAGGAAAAGAAAATCTAGGAGGAGTGGGGGAAACCATTCAATGCAATGCGGTTGACGCGCTCTGGTGGCAGAGAGCCCTTCGTCTTGCGGATGTGGCACTCGGTCGACAGCCGGGTCAGCCAAGCGTTGTGTTTGCGTATTGGTTCTCTACTTCTTCAATGGACACACCCGTCCTTGGTTTTTTGTTTCCTGTTTTCTCTACTAGTCGCCTTCTAATGCTGATATCAAATAAATTCGATACTTCTTAATCCCACATCATATTGGCCCCACTTCAATCTGGTTTCAAACGTGTTTGCAATGCGCTTTATTGGTAGTACTTGAGCTATGTACATGTCACGGAATGCAGTATGATTGTAAAATAGGGTTGGAATGCAAGGGGATGGTGCACAGTCTTTTTTAACTAAACTGCATGCAAGGAAAATGAACAGGGCAAGGAAACACACTGTACTCAACGCCAACCACCCCTTTAATCAACTCTTCCCTCCACTCTTGTCATGGCGATATGCAAAATGAGAGTCTTGATGGGGCATTAGGAGACTCTTGACAGGGACATTTCTTCCACAGATGAAAGACACAAGGAAACTTATAAACTTGGGATGACCTTTGAGGCTTGCTTCCACTCACACAATCGCGCGCGCATAAGCATTCTCCGCCAGACTCACCCTTGTCTCATGCGTGATCCAAAACAGCTTAGTTGTTAGACTGGCTGTTGAGGATGCGCAGGATAGCGAGGAAGAGGTTGATGATGTCAAGGTACAAGCTGATGGCGGCGGCAATCTCCTCCTCGACATGGTGGTGACGCATGACAAGCTGGGTATCGACGAGAATGTAGCCGCTGAAGACGAGGGCGCAAACGAATCCGTAGATGAGCTCGGTGGTGGAGCTGTGCTGCAGGAACATGGACATGAATCCAAACAGGACCACTCCCCAGAGAGCGCCGAAGAGGTACGGCATCCAGGAGGTAAAATCATAGCGAGATTGGCAGGCAAAGGCAGTGAGGAATACAAAGATGCCGGCGGTGAGAATAACGGCGTTCAGAACGATTGAGGTCTTGTAAAAAGAAACGATAACAGAGACAGTGTAGGCCTCGGCCAGAGTGAAGAGGGAGAGGAACAAAAGGTTGGTAGGGTAAGACTTGCGCTTCCAGTAAGTCAGGCCCATAAAAACCATGGAACCAATAAGCTAGTACGATGTTAGCACGAGTTGCAAAATTGCCCCTCCTCCTCGTTGACATGATCAAAAGCAAGGTGGCGAGGTTGACAAAGTAACATACCGACATCCAGACGACACCGGGATGGCTCTGGATCCAGTCCTTGTAGCCAGTGCTGAAGAAGGTGAGAGAACTGACACCAGCGGTGGCGAGGAGCTGGACAGTCAAAATGGTGTAGACCTTGCGAACAAACTGGTTGCGGATATCAACGGTAGCCTCGGCCACGGAGCCGCCAAACTAGAGGGAACGTGTCAGCCTTGCATTCAAAGGCTATCCATGATCGCGGTCCGGGAGCATGGTCTTCGGAGAGACCTCCGAACCCCGCGATTCATTCTCACCTTGAAGTCATCGGGGATATCGTCGTCGCTGTTGCGGGGAGCGCCAAACAGACCCTGGGACTCGTCGCGCGAAGAGGAGGCGCCGTAGGCGGGGGGCGCCTGGGTGAAATCATCATCGGGGTCCTGCTGGGGAGCAGGCTGATACTTTGTGGCGGAAGCCATGGTTTTAATGCGCGGCGGCTGCTGGCGCTCGGTACCTGGCGACGGTGCTGGATGCGCGGTTGGCGATGCGGCGATGGAAGAGCGATGGCGACGGCGACGTCGATGTTCGAGGTGTAGTTGTAGGTTGATGATGCGAAAGCCGGATGGGGCTTACGGGGTGGTCGAATGAGCGCCCATGTGGTCATGTGGGGAGGGAGCAGCTAAGTGGCGCTAGGCAGCTCCAGGTGGGTGGAGGAGAACCTGTGGCGGTGCATCTCGTGGCGTCAGCTTTGGGCGACTGTGGGGTAAAAAGTGATGCGAAGACAGGAGCTTAAACCCAGATGCGGTGCATTACCAGCCTGAAGCTTGGCTTGGCCCGTCGGGGAAGGTTAAGGCCGACATCTAGAGTTCCATTTGCGGCGTGAGCCCTATGGTTATGGCGAAGTGTCCGGATATCATCCATGGCAGTTTGGGTGCGTTCCTGAGACTTAGGGTAGCCACTCTATTCAAAACACAAGGCAATATATCAGGAGCGAAGTGGTCTCGAGACTTGTTTCTCTGTTGGTCGGTACATGTTTTGGGTGTCATTTACATGCCTGTAGGAGCAGGCATCTATTTTCTGGGTTACATAGGTTCTCAAATAGAAAGTTCAATGGTGGTCTCCTACACAGCATCACCGCTTGGCTAGGTGGGGAATGCCTGCACCAGACGCAGTAGCGCAGTTGACGTGCGTTTGGATATGGGTACACAAAGAGTGCTAAACAGCTAACCTGCCTCCATCGATACCCGAGTTTCTCGTCTCTTCCCGTATCCCATCCCCGCCAAGGCATTGCGAATACGGGGGCGGCTAGGAGATAAATGGCAGCAGTTGCGGCGGTACGGCTTGACTCGTTAGACTAGTATATGACGCCGAATGGCTTGCATGGCTTGCGGCGTGACACGAGACATGATATGATGAATTACACCCGGCTCGGCATGGCAATATGGCGGTGGAAGAAGGGGATGGGCAAAACCTGGGACGGAGGTGGCCGAACAGGCATGACAGCTGAGGGGAGGGGGCTTAATGCAGCCTGCGTGCTTGTTCGGGTGCAAGGAGAGGGGCGGCGTTGGCTGTTTTGTTAGTTTACGAAAAGAACAGCTACGAAAATGGGAGCGGGACGGGATAGGACGAAAGTCGCCAACGTGGCGCTTCTACACGCAGAGGGCTATATGCAAGATATGGGGCCGAGTCGTCATGCAGCGATAAAACCCGGGTGGAGGCTCGGTGCCAGGATAAATGCAGACCGATGCGAGGGATGCGTAAAATGCGATAGGGGTCGGGTTCGTCTGGCAAACTCGAGTAATTAAAAACGAGACGAAATGAACTTGCCTGCTTTGTCCTATGCTTGGAGACTGGACAGACAGCGGGCTTGAATCAATTTTTTTTTTTTGCTCTGCCCTTTAATTAGTGGCAAAGGCACAGCAGAAACATGGACACAGCGCCCGGGAGCTCTGACCACCGCGGTTTGTTGTAAGACATCCGCTGGCGTTTGTTGAGGAGCTGTGACACGGGAGTGGAAGAAGAAGCGGAGTTGGTCCGGGAATTGGTGCTGGGACGGGGGAGGAACCGAGGATGCAGACAAAGGCGACAGGGGCGGGCAGAGGGAGCAGGGGCCAGTGGACCCAATCACGGCCTGGAAAATGATCAGCCTGTCACTGGGCCCCAGGTGACAGGCTGGTGGAGAGCAGCGAGCTGGATGCTCAAGCCCACACGGGGGATATTTTAGCTGCGACCTTACAGGGCACATCACCTAAAAAGGTCTGAAAGACCCAAGAGAGGGCAGCGTAGGCCCTTGGAAACCTCCCCCCCCGTTAGCACAGGTTCCAGACGCTCCAGACGCGGCAGTCCGCGGAGCACCGCACCCAAAAGCACATGGTGCAGATGAGATGCAGCAGGGCCCTACCGAGGCGAGTCCCCGTCCCGCTCCAGGCTATTTGCAACTACATATGCTGGAGGCTAGACCCTGGGCTTTCCTTCTTTTTTTTCCATCCCTTCCCACCTCGCTTCGAGTTTCGTGCATCTGGTTCGACGGGGAACAAAAAAGATTATCTGCCCAATCCATCTCTGGCCCTTTGCAACAAACGAGTTTAGGTTTGGGTGGTGTGCCGCCACCCGCGCGAAGCCGCTCGCTTTTTTGGGTGTATCAGGGGTCCAGGGACCGATAGCGTCATCCGTCCAATCGACAGTGCGCGCCGAGCAAAAGGTTTTAGTGAGAAAAATGGTTCCCGAACGCAGAGGCTTAGATCTGTTTTGGCCAGTGCCATGTGCTACAGTGGCATTTTGACGCACCCGGCCTCGGGGGAGCTAACGAACGACTGGAGGGCAGGCAGCGCGCCGCAGATTAGGTATTTATGTAAGCTTAGATGTGCGGGATACATTGAAGCTTCCCGACAATCAGGTTGCCCGCCAGCCTTTAAGCAAATTGATGATAATTGCAGTGCAACGTAGTTGCCTGTCAATAAAGGAGGACCGTGCCTCTGTTTCCTGTTGGTGGATGCTGTGCCTCAGCTAGAAACAACCCGAGTCGAGCACGAGGGGGGGGGAGGGGGGAAAAGAAAGGACAGGACAGAGGGCAGGGGACCAGGGGGAAGAGCGTGTGCGGCGCGCCACAGCAAGGAACAAGGGGGCGCAAAAAGAGGACAGGCTCGTAATCTGGGTCCTCAACGTTTTGGATTGTGCCATATCGCCTAGCTGGGCCACCTGTCTTCTGGGGGATTACAGTGGCTGGTCGAGTGAATGAAATGGATAGAACTAGTCGAGATCGGCCACAGCCAGTCCACGGCTAGCGCAGAAAAGCGCCAATTCGAGATTTCCAATCTTGGGAATGAGCGCCATGCGAGGGACTCCATCGTTCTAGGCCTGGATTGGGAGTGAGTGGCCAGGGGAGGGGGGGGGGGGAAGGGAGGGGGAGAAGAAGACGTGTAGGATGGAGCAAGCCGCGTGCTGTGTGTCGTGTACTTGGCATGCAGGTAACTTTTTTTTTATCCTTTTCTTCCTGTAAGAGGCAGAATCGTGGACGGTGGTGGAGATGGAAACTGCACACAGCAAAAGATGACGGGGTTACTCCAGCGAGTTTATTATCTGCCGCCGCAGGAAAAAAAAAAGTCATGAACCCAGCTCGGCCAGCCACTGGGAAAAGTCCAATTGGCAGTTTAGAGAGTCCACCCCCTGTCCGCGGCAGCAGGTTTGGGGCCCTGTCTGGAACTGGAGTCTCCCTCCCCCCCCACCGGGGCGATACTGCCTAGATGGCCTCTAGGACAGCGGCTCTCCAGCGATCAGTTGCCTCTTTTTTTAGGCTCCCACTCTCGTCAAGCTGTAGCACATGCCCTATATAACGAAGACACTTAGCTAACAAGCATTGAACCCCTGGCGCACCCCTCTTCCGCGGATTGCGGTTGGTGCTCGACGGGGACCCCCATGGGCCATGGCTACTGCGACGGCCACGACCACGGGCCTCTGAGAGCTAGGGCCCCCTCACCGCCTTGGGATTTGCCCGTTGTGGGGCATCTACTGTACATAGTACCTCCTCATTCTGTCCTCCAGGCTTCTCGACACCCCCGACGGCCTAGCACATGGATCTCTCGAGCCAATTCATATCGGGGTTACTCAAAAATTCATCACGCTTCCTGGTTGGTAGCGCGCCTGTTATTTTCCCTGCGTCTCCTTGATCTCCTCGTCTCCTCCCCCGTTGTCCTCTTGTGCCGTTTCCTCCAGCGTCTTTTTGTTCTTTGCTTTGGGTTGCGAGCACCTCTTCTCCGTGTCCTCAACATATCCTTTGCGCACCTCTCCACATCGCCGCCCCTCGAAACCGCCGGCTGCGAACCGACCACCCGCCGCCCGTCTTGGTTTCGCCATCCGCAACCAAAAAAAAAAAAGAGAGAGAGCCAAAAATATCACACGGCGAACAACGTGCGTCTTGTGCTTCTGCAACACGCATCATCGTCTCCCGCTGTGCGTTGGGATTGCGATTGCCCTCATTGCATTGTTTGCTCGCCGCCTCCGGCCACAGCATAGCTCCCACGCTCGCTCGCTCCCTTCTCCCGCCCGCCTCCCCCAAGCCAACCCGCCAGCCACAGCGCACCTTCAACCCGCCCCCTTCTCCCGTTTGGGTCCAGACCAGATCACGAAATATCTAAAAGCAAAACGGCATTCAGCGAGGCGCCTGGATAGCATCCTTTCACGCCTCCTCGCTCCTTTGCGAACCCTCCCTCGACACCTCTCCCCCAGGCGGCTCAACAATGGCCGACTTGGGCTCCCCTGCGCCGTCGCTGGCCGACGAGCAGGTCTTCTCCCCCCCCGTCGACGACGGCTCAATTGCTTCCGAACAAGAGTCTTCGAGCTCCGTGCCCACCAGCCCTATCGTCAGCGACAGTGACAACGGTTTGGCCAGCGGTTCTGCCCAGAACAAGATCAAGACAACAACCATCTTGGCCGCTCCGCGACCGCGGTTCAAGTCCGGCCACAGCACACCCAACATGAACGGCCCCCTCTATATGCAGACGTCGGGAAACAGCGTCGTTCTTGTCCGCCGGCTCAGACGCAAGGACGAGGGCACCTGGAAGCACCTTTCTCGCTGGTTTGTCGAGAACCAAATTGGTAAGTTTGCACAAAACGCTCCCGATTCATCCACCGCTTGTTTTCAAAGCCTGTCACTTCCCCTCTCCCTGTCTTCTGCGCCTTGGGCGCTCTGCCTTCGCGGGGTGGGATACCAGTGCAGATGTGGGTGAATCACACCCTCCAATACGCACCCCGCGTGGCACAGCAGCTCCCCTCTCTCGTGCGCATCCCAGCGGGCGGTTTCCGGACACCGCCGGTTGATGTCATGAGGCCCCTCCATCCCATTGATTGCGCTCTTTCGTCCGAATACGGCACAGTCTCATGCGTCAGTGCCGGTGCGGGAGGGAGATGGACACCATCATCGCCATCTCTGCTGCAGCACATGAATGCTAACCAATGGTCCCTTCTCTAGGCCTATCCTTTAACCTCCTCGCCCTCCTCTTTCTCGCCCACCACTTCATCCCCAAGGCTCGGGTTCACACCACCAAGTTCTTCAACCTCAGCTACTACAACCCCCAGAGCGGACAGTACGGCGTGGGTTTCGATGATGGCTACTTTCTCGCCTTCGGCATTGTCGCCTTTACCGGCCTCCGCGCAGCCACCATGGAATACCTCCTTGCTCCTCTCGGCAAGCTCCAGGGCATCACTAAGAGGAAGGCCCTGACCCGGTTCAGCGAGCAAGCTTGGCTTACCGTTCTTTACACTGCTTTCTGGCCTCTTGGAATGGTGAGTTTGGGAGTTGAAAGCGCTGCTGGTGCTTGGACTAACACGGGAAACAGTACATTTACTACACCTCGCCCCATTGGCTCAACCTGCATGAGCTTTGGACCGCCTGGCCCAGCCGTGAGCTTGGAGGTCTGATGAAAGTCTACCTGCTCGTCCAATGGGCTTTCTGGCTGCAGCAAATCATTGTCATTCACATCGAAGATCGACGCAAGGACCACTGGCAGATGCTTACCCACCACTTCGTCACCACCACGCTTATCTGGGCCTGCTATACCTACGGCCACACCCGTGTCGGAAACCTGATCCTCATTCTCATGGATATCGGTGATTTGATTCTGCCTGTAAGTTTATATTGATTGCCATCTGCACAAGACGCCAGAACCCGTCACGGCTAACACTCATGCACAGCTTGCAAAATGTCTCAAGTACAGCGGATTCCAGACCGTGTGCGATGCCATGTTCGGCCTTTTCGTTGTTTCGTGGTTTGTGGCCCGTCACGTCTTGTACTTGACAGTCTGCTGGTCCATCTACGCCCACACCCCCACCCTCATGGCTACTGGGTGTTTCAAGGGCAGCGGCGACAACATCGAAGGACCTTTCGAGACCCCCGCTGGCTACTCGTACCTCATTGAGCCCTTCTTCGACACACAGTCGCTGGTTTGCTACAACGAGACTGTCAAATGGTCTTTCTTGGCTCCTCTCCTCTTCCTTCAGGTCCTCACCCTCATCTGGTTCACCATGATCATCCGTGTCGTCATCAAGGTCCTCAGGGGAGACTCGGCCGACGATGTCCGAAGCGACGATGAGGGCGGCGAGGAAGAGGAAGAAGAGGACGAGTTTGTTTACGAGGAGGCTCAACCCCTCGAGCAGGAGGTGGGTGTCGAAGAGCTCGACCTCTCCAACTGGGAACGCAGAACGGGCCTCAAGAAGCAGGCTAGCAGCTCTGGAGTCAGCCTGCCAGGACACAGTGACCGCAAGGAGTTGTTGGGACGCATTGGCTGCGAGAAGCAGGTTGACTAAACCACTGGGACAGGGAGTTTACACGGGGCCATGTGCCGATTTGAATTTTTGCACGCCGGAGTCAGACTCACGCTGATAGTGTGCCTTGTTTGTTTTTTGCTTTATTTGCTTTTCGTTGTTTTTCCCCCACGCATTCTGGCACACACACACACACACACAACTCTGGCGAGAGAAAAGCTGCCCCCTCCATTGTCTGATGGTGTTAAATTTTGGGTCCTTTTTTGTTTTGCTCAGAGCTGGAGCGCGAATGGATGGATTGGAGTCAGGCACCCTCTCCTTTTTTGTTTCGCCTCGTTGACTCGCTTTGCATGGAAATGAGAGCCACGGAAGATGGATCTCCCTCATAGATGATGATGCCCCCCCATATTGTTTTTAGCAGACAGAGAGAGAGAAGAGGACGAAGAGAGAGAAAAGAAAAAAGTTTGCTTATGCGATGGGCAATCCTAGACCATGAGTTTGAATTTCGTTGGATATGTGGTGTCTGTCCTAGATGAGCCTCACTGGACTTGGTGGAGGAGGCAAAAGGGTGAGGAGGTGATATATAGGGGTCCTCAATAAGATGATGAAGAGAAATCAAAACGCTTTAGGTACCTAACCTAGCATGAACCGATCGATGATGCCCCATTTCACCTTTATATATATATCTCTGCGTAGTTCTCCGTGTGTCTCTTGTATATCCGCTCTCCCTTTTCACTGCTTGCCGCCGTCAGTGCCCCAGCTCCTCGCGCGCCATGTCCCGCAGCTTGAACTTTTGAATCTTGCCGCTGGCCGTCTTGGGGTACTCGTCGGTCCAGAAGACGTACTTGGGCACGAGGTGCTTGGACAGGCTCGTGGCCACCCACTCGCGCACCGCGTCGGCCGTCAGCTCCCGGTCCGCGCGTCCGCCCTCGGGCGACGACGAGGACGAGGACGAGGACGAGCGTGTCGTCCACCACCCGCGGGCGGGTATCACGTAGGCGGCGACGGCCTCGCCCAGGCGGTCGTCCGGGACGCCGACGACGCTGGCCTCGCGGACGCCCGGGTGCGTCATCAGGCAGTCCTCGACCTCGAGCGGGTGGATGTTCTCGCCGCCGCGGATGATGAGGTCCTTGATGCGGCCCGTGATCTGGACGTAGCCGTCGGCGTCCATGCAGGCCTCGTCGCCCGAGTACATCCACAGCGTGCCGTCTTGGCGGCCGTCGTCGGGCTGCAGCACCTCGGCCGTGCGCGCCTCGTCGCCGTAGTAGCCCTTCATCACCAGGTACCCGGCGGCGGCCAGCTCGCCCCGCTCGCCCAGCGGGACGACGCGAGCCCGGTCGTGCGGGTCGACCACCTTGACGCCCGTGTGGGGCATCGGCGTCCCGACGCTCGCCGTGCGCTTGGCCAGCGGGTCCGACGGCGCCGTCATGCAGCTCACGGGGCTCGTCTCCGTCATGCCGTAGCAGATGACGACGTCGCCGAGCCCCAGCCGTGCGTAGAGCGTCCGCATGAGAGACTCTGGCACGCTGCTGCCGGCCACGATGCCCTTCTTCAGGCTGCGCGGGGACTCCTCGCCGGCGGCTTGGCTGGCGTCTAGAGACTCGAGGACGGCGACGAGCATGGTGCTGACGCCGTAGAGACCCGTGGCGTCGTGGTCAGCGCACATGCGCAGCGTGGCCGTCGGGTCAAACGCCGGGCTGGGGAAGAGGATGGCGGCGCCCGTCGTGGCCGTGGCCATGTAGCCCAGGACGCTGCCGAAGCAGTGGAACAGCGGCGGGGGCACCACCATGCGGTCCTCCGGCACGAGACCCATGCGGTGCGCGATGAAGGCGCCGTTGTTGAGAATGGACTGGTGCGAGAGCATCGCCGCCTTGGGGGCTGATGTGGTGCCGGACGTGAACTGGATGTTGACCACCTCGTCAGCCGACAGCGGGGAGTCTGGCACAACGGTCTTCGAGGAGCCCTCAAGGAGTGTGGCAAAGGGCGTCAAGGCACGGTGGCCCTCGAGGTTGAAGTTGACGCCCGGGTGGCTCGCCCGGTTGTCCACGACGATGACCTTTTGTAACGAGGGGACGGCCTCGCTCTGGATCTTGGAAGCGCCCAAGTCGCCCACGATGCTCTCCAGGAGCGGCTGATTACAACGGCCGGCACCCGGGCGGTACGCCAGGTCCGTAACGGCACCAATGATGAGGACCTCGACAGCGAGGTGGCTCAGGGCGGCTGCAACCTGGCGGTCATTGAATCCGGGGTTCAGGGGCACCAGGACGGCGCCGAGCTTGAAGAGGGCGTATGTCAGAGCCGCAAAGTCAGGCGTGTTGCCGAGGGAGATGGCGACGCGGTCGCCCTTCCGCACGCCGAGCGATGCCAGCGAGTCGGCAAGCCGGTTAGATGCGAGGTCTAGCTCATGGTAGGTCAAGGCCGTCTCGCCCGCCGAGACGGAGAGGGAGGGGTTTGACGGCGAGCGGGCGATGACGGCAGGCCGATCACCATGCGACGAGACAATGGAGGAGAAGTGCTGGGGGATAGTCCCCGGGTACAATGCGGGCTGCGAGAACGTGTTAGCGAGTGTTAATATATATATGTAAATATATGAATTTAAGCCGTGTTGCAGTAGGATTCAATTTGGGTTGTATGAAGGAGTGATGTGACGTGTGTTGGGTGTGTGTGAGATGGTGATGGCGGATAGTGATGAGAGGCACATGAAGCACCAATTGACGTGCCTACGTCACAGGCTGTCGCATCCCACGGACACTGGCCCATGCAGCACCCCGTTGCTTCTTCCGACAAAGCCATCAAAGCCTAGGCCAGCCAACCACGACACGCGGATCGAGACGAACAAGCCCAGCACATACCTCGTCCGGACCCCATCGGATACTCAGCCCCGCCGTAGCAAGCCTTCTTCTCTGGTGCTGAAGCTGCTGTCTCACTGCGATCCTCCCGCGCACAAGGCTCCGTCGTGCTAGTCCTCGAATCATGGTCATCGTAAAAGCATCTGCGGCGGCGAGACGAGACAAGTGAAAGTGAGTTGCGTGGCTGGGCCGCCTGAGAACGCCAAGATGGGTTATGTTGTAACGGTTGGGGAAAACGGATTTGCCCAGCCTCCACGGTTAAACAATAGCAGATGAGACGGACTGCTTGCCTCCAATCGTCGTGGGGGACAGAAATCAGACAAGAAACTAGGGATGGAAAAAGAAAGCAAAGGAAAGGAATCAATTAGCTTCAAGCCACGTCCTATCGTCTTCAGTCTCGATTCTCGTCGGTACTTTTTTGGTTTTGTTTAGTTGCAAGCATCAGGGTTTCCAATCCGTCGGATAATTGGCATTGCTTCCTTCTCCTCCGTCTCCTCCTCCTTCTCGGCTACAATCGCCAATGGAAAACCCGCCGAGCACCCGCTTCTGCTCTCCCGTCTCCCCCACTTAAGGAGGCGCGACGGTGGGCAACAGAGAGGCCTTGGCCTTTCGTAGCTCGGCCTTAGCTTCCCCTCATCAGCATCTCGCCCAATGAGGCACTGCACGCATCCAAATCTGGGGAAAATGCGGGGGTCCTCTGTCTCTGCGCCGTGCTTCCCAGCTTCGTATCTGCCTTGGTCACCTGACGCCAAGAAAGAAGATCGATGACGCACAACGCCCAACATGGGAATCTTCAAGGAACACGGTGCAAGGAGCTAGCTGGCCCCCAAATACCCCAATACTACGTCGAACCGTTCGAGATAAATGTGCGTCAAACACGCGTCGAGCAAATCGCTTGCTCGCGCAGCTGGTTTCCATTGATGAAATGCTCCATAGGAATAATCTATACACTCCCTTCACAGCTTCAGATCACGCCAGGAAAATGCTCGTCTCGGCCGTTCCAGACCGAAACTTGGTCTCATCTCCCCGTCCATCACATCCATCATCTGGACTCCTCGCGCTTGCTATCATGATATGCTTGTATGCATTGGCCGTGCGAACCCGGCCGTGTCCACCATCAAAGTGCTCGTCCAACTCCTACTCCGTATTCTTGCTGCCCTTCCAACACCCGGAAAGTGCCATGATAGAAATCTCAATTCGAGAAAAAAAAAGGACGCCCAAAATCTATGCAACAAGAAACTAAAGGCAAAAAAAAAACATAGAAAATCAAGTCTAATCCTGTGTGTACCCATTTTGTTGCTGCATCTCGCTCGCAATGCAATCGTTGCGGATATTCTTCAAACGAATATCCTCATCAAGCACAAGTCGGCCGGAAGCTGGTCCTCGATGCCATTATAAGAAGTCGCAGCTGTGAAATATACAAGGTTGACAATCGTCTTAGGTAGTTAGGTCGTCGCGGAGCATAAAATTCTCGTTGGTTTTGTTGTTCGGGATTGCTGGCAATATCGAATGAGCTCACTCAAGATTTTTGTCCCAGCACCTCTTGTTTCTCGTCGACCTCTTCTTGCTGGCCAATGTGTCGCAGGTTCTCGGGCTTCCATGTACCTGAATCGAAACAGTTAGCATCATTCTACAATTCGTTACTCATCCAGTAAATTTTGTGCTTACCCTCAAAGTCGTGCTTCACAAAGGCCATGGGGTCATCCGTATCCTTGGCGCCCATCTGGCCAACACCAGGGGAGAAGCTCGTGATGGGCAGGACGATAACGTCTCCCACACGCTTGCTGTTCTCCATGCCGGTAAAGTTGTGGTAGTCGATCTTGCCCTTGCTGAGACGCATATCGAAGTATCGGTCGTCGTTGAAGTAGTCCATGATGACATCGGTCCAAATAGCAGGACCGCTGAGCTCGACAACATCCTTGTCGCTAAAGTTTACAAAGCGCCCTGCCTTCTTCATGCTCAGGGACTTCTTTGTGATGCGAGCAATGATGTCGCGGAGCACGGGGTGGCCAGGCTTGCTCTGGATGGTCCACTGGCAGAACTGAATGCGACGGCTGTACCACTCAGCCCAGTCTGGGCGGTCAGGGTCGGCCTCGATGCCAATGACCAGACCAATTGTCTCTCGGGGAATGCTCTCGGGGATCCAGTGGAAGGCGCTCTGGATCGCGTAGGTGTCGACGTCGGAGTAGATACCGCCGCGGGCAAAGAGGATGAGGTAGCGGAAGAAGTCGGCCTTGAGGACGGGCATGGGCAGGGCCTGGTAGGCCTCGAGAACCTCGGGGATGGTGGCGTAGAGCATGCGGAGCAGGTGGACGGCGACGTCATCGGTGATGACCTCGTGGACAAAGCCCGGGTGCTCGTCCCTCCAAGAAGACACCTCATCCTTAAACTTGAACTTGGGGTCGTCGAGGCTCTGCTTCCAGGTCTGCCAGATGTAGGCGGGGAATCTCGTTTCGGCATCGTAAGGGTATGCGTAGTCGAGCTTGTCGTAGACGGACATGCCTGACATGTCGACGCTGGGCCTCACGCGACGGGGCTTGACTTCCCACTCCTTGGGCTGCTCGGGGGGAGGTTTGGAGTCGGGGATCGCGGCGGCGGCGCCATTGTTGGAGTTGGCAGCAGCAGCGTCTTTGGGCTTCGAAGCGGCCGAGGAATCGTGCGATCTCGATAGGAGGAAGAAGAATGTGAGTATGAAGACCGCGGCCACGACGGCGCGGCGGGAATTGAGCATGGTAGGCGACGGGAGGACGAGGTTCGGCGTGGCCGTGTGTGCTGTCTCTCGTGCGTTGGAAAAAGGAGCGGAAGCTCTAGCACAGGGGGAAGAAACCTGTGAGGCGCGGCGGAAGCGAAAATAGTAAAGGGAAGGGCGAGAAGGGAGAAAAAGCTATACGCGCATGAAGAAGAGAGCGTATAAGGGAGAAATGAGAGTAAGAACGAGGCGAAGCTCAAGAAAATAAGGCGTGACGGGGGAGAAAATACGAGTCGTGGTGGTTGTAAAGTAAGGTGCGCAGCTGGTGGTAGAGAGGGAGCGGCGGGCGTTTACAGGGGGTGAGGATCCGCAAAATGGATACGACCTTTGCCCGTTGGAGAGCAGGGGGGGACTCTGGGCTGGGCAGGCACCTTGTACAAGGAGCAGCCCAAGCGATCAATGGTCGAGGGCAGGTTAACTAAGTTGGCGACCCCCCAGATCGAATAAAGACAGCGGCCCAATGCAATCTATGGCCTCTGGCGCTGCAGCTGGTGGCGTCGCACAAGGCGTTGGACAGGTTCGTCGAGAGCCCCGCCGATGGGGTAAGGGGGGAGGGGCCTGAAATCGACAGAGGGAAAGAAAAAAAAATAAAACGTGGTCGCAGGTGCAGATGGGATTTCGCAGACGGCAGCGGTAGGGGCGTTTAGAAGCTAGGGGGGCGGGGTGGGAACAAGAGGATAGGGAGATTGATCAAGGGCGTGGAGGTAGGAGATGAGGAAATAGAGAGAGGTTTTATTGTCCAATGTAGGCTTTGGTGTTGAAGTCAACTTGCACGCTTTACGCGCGGCCTGGAGCGCAACGTGCGAAAGCCATGGACGTGATACGTGGCCAAGGTGCTGGGAAGGAATAGCATCCACGGTGAATGCGGTTCGTGACGGAGCAGACAGGGAAAGTGACGTGGGTAATGGGCCATTCAGAGCCGACATGGGATCGAAAGCATGTACCCCAACTCTGGGAAGATAGTAGGGCACCCCCCTGAGGCTGGTGGGCTGCGCGGTGCCGAGAGAGTACGATACAGCCACTGCAGAGACCCTACCGCCGCTGTGCACAGTGGAAGTGGAGGGGACCTGGGGCGAGCACTTACGCAAGCACTTGAGCCGGGAAAGGCGGCATTGCGCCATGTATCAGGCCAACATAGACTTTTTTTCTTCTTCTTCGTTAGTCGTCATCGTCTTTCTTGCATCCAGCGCGGCTGCACTGCCCTCCGGAATCGAGATTGTCCGCAACAACTGTGCACCTTCCATTGTTCGAGATTCGACAAGACAGATCCCTGCTTCGCCTGGTCGCAGGTCCCCAGGCGTGTGGAGCAGGGCAGGGCAGAAAAGAAGGCGTGGGGCTGAGCTAGAAAGCTAGCTAAACCGCCAAGGGCCCTTCTCTCTCGCCTCACGGACCCTCCAAAGGCCGGAGAGAGGTCCAAATAATGCTCCTCCCCCAGGAACCAAGCTGAAGTTGCAGGCAATAAGCAAGTGCTGACTACGGTTTGCACGGATAGGGCCAGCGAATCGCATCTCAGGATTGGGGCATGCCAAGCCTACGAACAGAGTTTTGGGGAAAACGCCCACCCGCGGGCGATTGGCGGCAGAGCACTTGCAGGAAATCAATGACATGACACCCTAGCACCAACTGTCAGCAATGCTAGCTCACTCTGTGATTCGTCTGGTAATTTAATCTTTTTTAATATATTTATTTTACCTCGACTTGCTCGCCCTCCTTTGCCCATCCCAGTCAGTAATATGGAGCTCAAAGGGGGGGGATGAGGTTAGTTGCGTTGGACTTGGCCGGACTCTGCAGAGTTCCATTTGCTGCAGGAACATGATCCTTTAGATTTTGCAAGCAGATCGTTGCCCGACGTAGCACCAACAGCCAATTGAGGATAAAAAAGAACAGAAAACGCTACCTGTAACGGCCCCGTCTCAGCAAGTTCCCAATGTGGTGATCTGCGCGCAACCACAATAAACAAGCAATTCGGGCGCAGGTTCCGAGCGGCGGAATAATAATAGAATATTGTTTCCGTACAGCTTCATCCCCTTCTGTCCCAAACACAACCAGATGAAGCATGCGGCGGTTGATTGGACGGTCCCTGCCCTCTCCATCGGCGAGAGCGGGAGCCGCAGGGGCCCCCCTTGTCGACGACAGTTTCCTTTTTCTGTCTCGAATTGCAGAATGGGGCCCTTTTTCCTCGGATAGATTGCGAGCCGCCCACTTGTTTCAGCAATTTTTCCCGTCCCCGTCAACGTCGTCTTTTGCTTGGCATCAATTACCGCAGAGAGCGCGCCGGCACTTACCCCCCCCTTCCTCCTTTTCAGGGCGAACATGTACTGCCCTGTCTAGCATTCAATGGACTGCAAGCAAGGGGAAAGGGGGTTGCAACACTCATGCACTGTCAGAGGGAACCGCAGTTGGTTATTGATACGAAATAGCGTGCGGCACAGTGAATACTCGGATCGACAACGTTCCTCAATCAACCTAGAAGAAAGAAGCAAAAAAGCCAAGCTCCGTCAAACTTCTTAAATGGACGACAACCCCCCCGTGCAACAACGGGGGGCCCGTTATTTCGTCATGCCAAATCTCCCATCGGGGCTAGAGAAGCTTATTCAACCACACTGGGCAAGGCTCCTCCCCATAAAATTAACAGGGAGCCAAGATAAGGGATCAGGAAAGTCATTCAATTGACCCTGGAAATTGCGTTTTTTTTTTTTTCAAATCGCGGACTCTAAGGGGCCGAGAGCAGATAATGAAAATGAGGGAGATGTCATCACCAGGGATATACCGTGTGTAGCTCGGCACTGGCCGAACAATCTAGATTTCAGTGTTAGCTCATGAAAATATTCGCTAACAACCCAGCTCCGACCTCGTTCGGCTGCGAAGGCAGCTTTGCAAGGGTCCTGTGCTAGCGAGCGGTTCCCACGCGCTGTCAGTGACACAGCGCAGAAGCCCCGGTCTCGACACGCCTGGATCCTGTCGCTATCCATGTAGCTAAGCAGCCACAATTCAAATTGAGCCTAACTCTAAAAGCATGTTAGCAGGAGCCGAGACCAATCCGAGACACAGCAAGGTCCATGACTGGCTGGTTGGCAGTCGAGTCTCGTGGCAGCCGTGCCCTTCTTTCGGTTGACGGATTGGCTGGGATTTCGAGATGTACGCATAAGTGGCTAGCTGGGCTGATATTTTGGCGTCCGGGTTAAACGCAGTTTGTGTTAAACCGCATCGACGGATATTTAGCCATGTTTTTCTCACAGGTGACAAAATCTCCCCTGACGAGGACACAAGGATCGTGACACAGTGTCATAAACAACGACCAAATGTTGCACCATGCTCCTGCTCGACCTTTAACAGGAATGGCAAATGCTCAATTGTGTTGCATTGGTACTACTAATACATGGTGGTTGTGAAACGATTGGCTGCAACACTTGTCAGCTACCCTATACCTACCCGGATGCTGAAACGGTTCGGAACCGGAACGGGTAGTTACCGATCTCAACATCTTGAGTCTATTTTTACTCCCTCGCAAGATTTGTTGTGCTTCTAAAATAGAGGCCATGGGCATGTTTGATATTCCATGGAAATTGACTGCATTGTTTGAATCTCAAAATAACTTGATACTGCCAAGTCAAGTTTCCATTGTTGTAGATGAGCAGCCATGCCGTCACGGAGTTTCCGAACATGACGGATCGTCATATACACACCGGAACACCCCTCCTGCTCTCCCTATCAAATTTACATGAAAGACACACAAGCCCCATGCCCCGTTTATTCCCATGCCATCCTCGGCCTTGGCTTCATCCCACGAGGGTCGGGGTGAAACGGTTTCGAACCAGAGCCTAAATATGGGCCGGAGAAAAAAAAAGAAAAAAGCTGGGTATTCTTACGAAACGGGCATGTTCCCCCCTTCCGGAGGGGGTTGTCGTCAGACCATGACTGCTTCGGCCTGGAAGGGGGGTGTCATGATGGGCCTTGACTTCGAGCCCACAACCCGGCCGTAGTGGTGGATGAGATCTGCCACCACGCCCCGAGATGCATGCGCGAGCTATGGCAGGGCGCCACGTCTCGCACCCCGTGGGCCGTCGCACGGCACAAAAACGGGGGGAGGGGAGGGCTCACGTTGCGCCAGTACACGACAGTCGCGGTCGCCGTCGTGGTTGTCAAGTCGATGAGACCCGACCCCGAAACTATTCGGATCCGGGAGGGGGGCTATCGCCATCATGGCCCGTGTTCCAGATGGCGGCCGGCATTACATACATGCTGGGACGAGGTGGCTTGGAACCTGTGGTTCGCTGGACACCCCGAGACTATGTGATACAATAGGGAAAGACACCAAAAAAAAAGAAGGTGGATAAAATGGGACGATCGGGCTGGAAAGTGGGAGGGATGCGGAAATGGAAAATGGAGAGGAGGGTGGTCATGGGATGGCGCGCCCTTGGCACAATTGGTTACACGACAAGACGCTCCAGTGTGGAAATCATGACGCCCAACGTCTGTCACCGTCGTCGTCTAATCCCCCATGTATGTACGCCCTGCGCGCGGGCCCAGACGAGACAGCCCTGTCGTGCCAAGCAGGCCAGAGACTATTCACCGCGCGCGGGTGCATCGAAAAAGGAGCAAGCCAGAGCTACTCCCTATAGAGAAGAAACAGCAGTAGCTAAGACGTAAGGCCTAGCGTTAGGAGGAGCCCCTCCCCCCACTCTCCGGCGCATCGAGATCTTTCGACTCTATCCAAAGCTAGATTTCCCGAAGGATGACGGCCCTTGTCGACGGGCTCGCAGATCAAGCTTGTTTCTTTTTTCTTTGCCCAATTTTACCATTCTATTTTGCAAAAGGCGCACTAGCTCTGCCTTGTCTGTTTCATCCTGTGTGTAGCTCTCTGGAAGGAGAGCAGACAATTCCTGGTTGATGTGCACAGGTTAGGGTTCGGGGAAATGCAGGGTGCATCCGGCCAGTTACCATATCGGGCTGGTTATGCGATGAGAATGAGGAAGCTCCCGTGAAGAGGGGTCATGTAGGTTGTAGGCTCATGCTTTGGTGAGACAGATGACGGAGTGTGAATGGATGATTGCTTCTGTTTTTTTTCTTTCCCTTTTTTCCTTCCCGTTGGCGGGGATTGTCCAGTACTTGGTTATTTTGGTGGAGGGGCGGCTGACGGTGTGAGAGGCGGCCACCCGTCAGCCAATTTGTCAGCCCCAGTCGTGTCGACCCAAAAAAGCGTCATTGCCAACGCGCGGTAGGGCGAATTTGCTACCGACAGTACCACCTTTGCCCGCCGGTACGTAATGAGACGAAGGAGAGGCCAGGCGCCGCCATTGGATTAGCAATCCGCTCCAAGCGGTCCATTCCTGTTCCTCCTGGGGGCAGCCACCCATGGGATTGATTCTCAGACAGCCGCGCACAGCATGCTTCTTTTTGCATCGCGCACTAACACACTAACACCAGCGCACCGGACATTTGGGAGTGTCCGAGGTGTGTGGTGGTCTATCTTTCTTCGCCAGGGAACAAGACAAGGCCATGGGCAGCTGAGCAAACCACAAGCAGCTAGCTAGCCAGCCAGCTGGGGTTCGCTAAACGTCGGAATCCGGGGAGGGTTTGTCACCTTTTCTTTTGTTTGGATGGGGACTCCGGCGGTGGGAGGTGGGGACCGCAGCTAGCTGGGCGGTTCGTTGGATGGCGGAAGCTGTGTTCTGGAATCCGAGATGAGAGAGAGGTTGCGATGCGACAGCGACAGCGATTGCGGCTGCAAGCTGCGACTTGCAGCTGCAGCTGGGAGCTGTGGCAGCGGTGTCGAGTCTAGCAAGGCAAGGTAAGCATGTGATTTGATTATATAATTCCACAGCACCGTAATTAATGTAAAATTTGGTCAACAATTACACAGACGACCAAGGCCAAGGTTTGTGGATGGAGAGTGACCTTCTGGCGGGGGTCCTCAGGCGGGCTCAAATTGTTGCCACACGGTCGGTACGCAATTCCGGATTACTTATCCATTATTCCCATGCCAAAGTGTTCGAGACCCAGATTTATTTCTGGCGTGGAGCCGGCGGTCGGGTCGTCCTGGCGCTCCGAAATGGCCGGACGATTATGGGGAGGCGGCGCCCCGCTCCCAAGCGGACTTAAGGGCCAGTAAGTCCCATGGCAAGGGCGAGCAGCAGCGCAGCAGCAGCAGCAGTGCGCGACTGCATTGCATCACACGGCGCCATCACATCGGCGCATCGCATCTCATTGATCGCCGCCTGCGTCTCTGGCATCTGCTCAAAAGGGGGCAGGAGAATGGAATTGGGTTGCGTCGTGTGGGTGTGCGAGCTTACTCTTGTGGACGGCACAGTTTCCTGCATTGCAGATTGAAGAGGAGGGCAGGGCTGCATCCCGTATCCCTGATGCCCGTCCAGGGTCGAGATTCGCAAAAGCTTCGTTGCACCCCGGCTTGTCCCAAGAACGCCGTTTCTTTGGCTGGCTTGCTTTTCTTGTGCATGTGTACGTCTATATGTGCAGTGCAAATCATGACGAGTCGAGAAGCCGCCGAGCAGATTACCTGAGACAATAAAAAAACAATAGCTAAATGGTGACATATGTGAACGCCCACCCCCCTTCCCGTCTCCGCACGTAACGCTCGGGGTCCAGCCTGTATTTTGCTCAGTGCGTGCTGCTCCATATCCGTCACCGTGGGCCTCCGGCGTCATCGGCGATTTGTTTTAAGTCCACAGGCGCATGTTTCCCGAGTGCTGTGGGGGAGGGTGGACTGGAGGCGATGTCTGTGCCGCGGAGTTTTGCGTGTGCTCTTAATAATGCTCCGGTGGATCAATTGGCATGCGGCGGCGGCGGCGGCGGTGTTTAGAGAGAGAGACAGAAAGAGAAAGCGAGCCACAGCAAAGCAAACTAAGCCCAGCAACAAGGTGAAAAGAAAGATGGGTGGTGCAAGCCACCTCACACGCAGGCGCACACATCACCCACCCCCGTTTCCAATGGTCACACACACCCACCACAAGTCCCAAAGTCCGTTTCTGTTGCTGCAGGTTCCGTCTGAGCAGCGACCACCACAACGAGGTCGATTGCTTGATTCGGCCATGCCCCGTAAGACACACGGCGCTGGGGCCAAGCTGGTAGGGCTCCCTGGGGGGATCCGATGGGCCGGGGGAAGCGACACGGACGGGGACGCGAAAGCAAAAAGCGAGAGGAGCAGAGCAAAAGAAACGAGATGGACAAGACAAGGTCGGATACAAGGCGCGCAAACTCCACACGCCCTGTCGCCGTCCCGAGGTCCATGGCCCATACGTCGTGGGGTGCAGCAGGTGCAGCAGGTGCAGCCCGGAGCAGCGCCGGAAAGTGCTCGAAGGTGCTGCTGCACCTAATCATCTAATGGCAGCTAATGGCCGTTTGCTGCTGCTGCTGGCTGGGCTGGATCGGATTACCGATGAATGGGGACCCTCCCAGGCCTTGGCCCTCGCTGCGTCGGGGTTCGGACAGCTAGCTGGCCTAGCTGGGCCCAGCTTTGGGCTGGCTGAGTCTCGATAACGTATGCCCAGCCCGTCTGTCGGGTCCCCACGCCCACCTACACGCGCGCGCCCTCCACGGCCGAAACTTGGTCCATGGCTTCGGAGATTTGCAAGCATGACAAAAAGCCCAGGCCCAACGCTGTGTCCGTCGGCCGGCTTAGGCGGGAGCATGCGCTGCACCACGCTGCCCGCACACCTGGGCATGGCCAGAAAGCCTCTCGTTCCCCCGAAATCACTTTAATAGTCGCCGTCCCCCCCTTCTGCCCGCCTGCTTCCTACTCGCTCCCAGCCCTATATTCCTCCCCCTGTGGCCTGTTTTTGTCTTTTGTTATTTTTGCTTCGACTTGACTGAACACTCGGCAACCCGTTCCCCGATACCGGCACTGTGCAGCCTCCCCCCCGAGTTGAACCAGCTAAGCGTTGGGTTGCCGGACTTGGCTTTGGCTTTATCGGGGTTATCCTACCCGAGCGATTGCGACATTGGCGCTGTAAATCCGGTGGACAAAATCTCACACATCGCCTCACTCATATCGCCTCGCCTCCCCGGACGGCCTTTATAACTTACACCTTTACGATCCCTCAACCGAGTTTCTGCGTCGTCGATTGAACAAGCATTCGCATTGCGACTCTGGGACATTTGCCCCGTCAACCAACCCACCTGCTTCTCCCGACAACACATCTCCATGTCATCTTACTAATTATCCACACCAACTACTTGAACACGGCCCGCACACAACGCAGTACAAACCTGCCCACGCCAGTCACCCCTCAGCTCCCCGACGACCTGTAAACATGGCCACCGAGACGGATACCATGTCTCTTCCCACCAGCACTGCTCCCACGGACGTCTCCGAGTCGACATGCCTGCCAAACGCCCACCCCATATACCATCAGACGCCGTGCGAAGCCCGCGGCATCCCTCCGGTCCCTGCGCCCGCCGAGTGGGACACTGAGCTGACCATGCCGGACCTTCGACACCCATCGGCCTACCAGAACTTTGGCGCCGGAGTTCCGCCCCCCTTCAACTGCGGCAGCGCGGGCGCGAGCGCCAGTGGGAGCGCATCCGGAAGTTCTTACAGCCCAGGCACCGGGTGCTTCAATGATGGTGGAATCTTGTACCGCGCCCAAGCCGAGATGGAAATGAAGGAGGGCCCTGGCAAGTACGTCGACCGTTGCATTCACTTACACACACACACTTCTTTTGTTCCCATTGAAAAATGATTTACTTCTTGCGACATGAAGCAAAGGAACGCGGCGCTGACATTTCCTTTGATTAATCGTTTAGAACCGTCGAAGAAGCCTGCCAGCGCTCCCTCAACCACTTCCCCTGCCCGGGATTGGCATTCCCCATGCCCGCTCTCGACTTTGACTTTCGAATTGCTGTCCGGCTCAATCCGGAGCCCGCGCGCGTTGAGACGGGCTCAACAAAGGAAATTACCACTGTTGCAGCTGGGGTCTGGTCCGGATCTTTTGGCCACGGCCGTGTCATGGTACGTTTTGATTTGAATTTCCAATCATTTTCCGCCTGCGCCGCCTTGGGGGGCTTGCCACAATATTTCGTCATGGCATACGTTTTTTTTTTTCGGGGTCCCGGGACTATGTTTTGCTGACCAAGTTGAGTTGCCGACTATAGGCCGGTGGTTATGATCTAGGACAAGCTCGCGGATTCCGACCTATGAGACTCGTCGAGGGTGCCTTTGTCGTCCAAACCAGCGACGAAGTCCCTGCAGTGTAAGAGCCTCCCTTTTTCCCGCTTACCCAACCCTCTTTAGAATTTCCCACCCTCCAAAACAACAAAAAACACGTGCTGACAAAAACATCTACCAACAGGCTTGAGATGCGCACTCGTGGCTCCCTCTCGGGCCCGTCGGACGTCCTCGATGCGCTCCTCAACCCGCGCAATCCCAAGGACATTGATCCCCGGCGCTACGGGTTCCGCATGTTTGCAACCATCAAGACGGCCGACAAGCGGTATGCCGAGATTGTCAACTGCGGATTGTGGGTGGCTAGCGGTGCCTGGCGCGGCGAGCACCTCGTCATTGAGTAAGCGGATTCCCTCGCCGACCTTTTTTTGCTCTCTTGCCCTACGAGTCGGTGAAGATGAGATAAGACGGGATGAAATGCTGACGACATAACTTTTTACAGTGCCTACCGCGTCACCTAAATGAATCTACGAAGGAGGAAAAGAGGAAAAAAAAACAAACAAAAAAGAAAACAGCATGCCTTAGAGAGGAAAAAGTGAGGCCATCTCCTCCAAAAGGCGGAATAACGACATTTGAACAACCTTTAGCATTGCATAGGATTCCAACTTGATGGATCCTTGGAGCTGGGCGCAGGAATCGAGAAATGGGGGCACATTTTATTTTATCTTTATTATCATTGTTCTAATTGGGGGGAATGGATGCATATGAACGGCGCACTGAAACTCGCATTCGGATTTTTACTAGGGAGGGGCAAACGGATGGGACGGTGGTTTTCTTTGTTTTAACGCTCATGAACTTGGGTTCCACGACGAACATATGTCAGCTCTGGTCAACATTTAACAGCAGGAATGCTGGCGTTGCAACTCCATGGTTCCCCTTCCTTCTCGGTTTCGCTTTTTTTCTTCTCTTTCTCTTTGCTATCGTTCCTTGTTCTCTCTTTTCGTGTTCCATGCCATTGAATAATGCTTCGGGAATTTGATTAATCAATTCCGGGGGGGCTCGCGCTCCATGCCCTTGCCGGGGTGTGCGTGCCGGCAGAGGGCAAGGTGCGGCTATCTCCCTCGTCCGATTAATAAGCCGTCTGCCGTCCGTGTCAAAGTTTATGCTGAAAGTCCAGTTTTCCCCGGGAGCTCTGACCAGCATGCAGCTTCACCGCACGCACTTCCCGATCGATTCCCCGACTACCGCGCGCGACGCCCTCGCGGATACTCGGCCTCGCGCGCCGTTGCCCAAGAGGCGGGCGGAGAAAGAGACCATCTTAGGTGCTGACAGAGATTATGCCGCGTGGACGAACCGAGAAGTCGCCGGGGGTATGTGTGTAGTGGGTGTCGACTCGTCCTCCGGCGCCATTATTAAACATGGCCGTGGAGGGCACACCGTCCCCAGGAGCTCCGCTTGCTCCGTAAGCCGGAGAGGTCCAATTGACACCCAAAAGGAAGGGTCCCTGCGGGCCAATGCGTGAGCGTCTTAGGGCTCATCGTATCGGGGATGCTTTGGGGCGAACGAGAAGTAGCAAGAGGACGGAGCACGCCGAAGCATCCGAATGGGGCAATCCAGTGAGATGACAACGCTGCGTTGTCTGCTCTATCCCCGTATCACAATTGTAAACTCCGCAACACGAGTAATAAGGTGCTTTGATGGGCGGAGGCACGCCTGCATTGGCATTAGTAAAACAACATTGGTCAACTAGATTGTACCCACAAGTGTCATGACCACCACCACGGGGACATGGTAGCCACCGCATGTAGCAGTCGAGCGGCGGGATAATGTCCCGACGGGCCTTTATCTGAGCTTAATAGACACCTCCAAGCAGCTGAGCTTCCTCACCCGGCTCGTGTCCTCGACATCCTCGTCCTCGACTACGACGTCGTCAATCGTCGCCACCGTCCTGGTCCTCACCTCGACCTGGCAGTCGCCCTCCTGCTCGAACCAGCTCGCCACGGCCAGGGTCCTCTCGACGGCGCGCCCCGTGCCCATGAGCGTCACGACGGAGCCTTCGCCTCTGGCATCGGGGTCGGCGCGCTTCAGAGCCTCGATGCGCGAGTGAACCGACGCGTTCTTGGGCGCGGCGCTGGCGGCCTGCAGTGACTCGTCCAGCTGCTTGCGGGCGCGCTTGACAACGGCCATGAAGGGCGTGCGCGAAGACACGTAGATGATGCGTGACTTGGATGAAGCCGGGGGCTGGCGCCTGGTGAGTGGGCGCTTTTCAAGACTGGCGCCTTGAGTGAAAGAAAGAAAAAAGTGTCAACCATGAGACTTTGCCAGAAGGGATAAGGCTGGATCAGTACCTTGGGGAAGGGGCGGCAGCTTGGTCAAGGTGCCAGGCAGCCGGGATGAGGCAGAATCGGTGGCTTGATTCGAGGCCATTGTGGTTTGTGAGATGCTGCTACCTGGAGTCGTAGGCAGATGAATTTTATACAGATAGTGTGTTGCCTAGGTAGGCAGGCAGGAGGATCAACAAACGCTGAACCCTGTGAGTAGCGTTGATCAATATACACAGGGGACCTGATGTGGTGATTGGGCGATGAGTCCTGCCGAGGTGTTGTATGCGTCAGAGAGGAAGCATTATTCGCTGAGCGTGAGTGAGAGGCTCCGTTGAATCGTCGTTGGCCTTTCTCAGACTTTTCGACCCGGCCGCCTTTCTCCAAAAATTTCCCAAAGAGCTTACCCCACCAAGCGCAACAACCCCCGTCCAGCGGATGCGGGTCCTCTCATGGGGGGGCTTGAGCGGCGCTACTGCACCAAAGGACCCCACTGCGGCTCACTTGCAAAACGTCACCCGTTCTGGGCCATCTCTGGCGATTCCTCCAGCTCCAACTCGCTCGCGGCCCCGTCGCAGACGTCACTGCCACCATCGCCATCATCACCACCACGAACCAACGATCGCGCGACGCCATCAACCTGCGCATTTTAAACACATCTCATCTGTTTCATGGCTGCCTACGCGATTTCCCCCGCACGCTCATCGTAGGCCACCATGTCCATTGCCATCTGGCCAGCCGTCTCGCCTGCCGAGCTCAGGCTTAAAGCCGCGGCCACCCAGGTACGACCACGACGACTTCCCCCTTTGAGGCGGGCGCAAGCGACGGAGAAATCACATCGCAGGAATCGCATCAACGTACACTTTCGGAACCGCGCATCGTCATGCTAATCTTCTTCTCCAAGGAACGTGAGCTCGAGTGGATCGTCCAGGAGACGCTCGAGGTCTGTCGCGATCTCAAGCATGGCCTCGATGACTGCTATGCGCTTCTCGCGCCCATCGATCCCGGAAGCACTCTGGTCATGAGCACCCCGCGCAACGAAAAGGTCAAGGGAACACTCACTCGCGTGGGTACCCGTATCGTAAAGGGCGTGAGTTTATCCTTGTTTAGCGATCCGACTCCCTGATGCTGAAACCTTCCTCAGTCACTCCACATCCAGCTGCGGACCGTCCAGGCCTTTACCCTCTCGCTATCGCCATCCAACGACATTCACATCCCTGCGCTCGAATCGCTGCACACGCATCTCACGCAAGCCATTGACCTTCTCTCCATAACCCTCTCCAAGCCGCAGGACCACCAGTCCCTCGCCTCGACCCTCTCCATCCTCGCCGACTCCTTCTGCGACTCCTTGGCGCTTCTAAAAGGCCCGCCTATCGACAAGCCCGACACCGGCTGGCAGGATTCCTCATGTCCACCGCACCACTTTCAACCTGTCATCGGCTCCAACATGAGCATCTACCTCAACATCCAAGAGAGCTCTATCATCCTGTGGTTGCGAGCCCTCGAGCCTGCCGATGTGCCCGTCCACTTTGGCATGAAGCTCGGTCTGGCTATTGGAACTGTCCGTCGCCTGGAACATGATGAAATGGACACCGTCTTTAAATTCAACACAAGAGGCAACGATGTTGCCATCTCGAGGCCTCGCAGCGCGCGGCACACTCCAGAGCCTAGAGCCCCTCCTCCCGCGTTTGGCAACATTAAACCCATTCAAGACGTTTATGTGAGAGAAAAGGTCCGAGTTGAGAGCGCTGATCCTAGTTTGATTTCTCTCTTCTCAAAGCTCGGCTATCTCAGTCGCGAGCTTGACCAAGCGAGGAGGAACCTCGGCGCTGTCATGGGTGTGACCTCGGATGATTGAGCAGATGGCACAGTAAAAAAAGTGAATCAGAGTTAAATACCCGGCGTTAGAAGGTGGGGGATCTGTACATATGGGAATTAGCATCATGGCAAAGTATGGGCATCACATCATGTCGACTCTTGTTGGCATAGAATATAAATTCACACAATCTGTAAGAATGTGGTTGTTACAATCGTACATGCTCTTTCTTCATCGTTAAACGAACTTGCTTCGCTTTGCCCTCTGATTCGATACACCCGCCTTTCCATGACCGAAAATAAATATAGTAATTTCAGCAACACACATAAGAAAATAGACGACCGCCCTCAAGCATCCGATCTCAGATGATTGCGCATCCTCCACGGGCGAGGCCGGTTTGACGATTATGGCGGCCAAGTCGACGAACGATGTGTTCAACTTTGGACTTGGACCCCGCGCCCGCACTCGAGTCGCTTAGGACACAGGGGACCAGGGCATGGGGATAAGGATACGTGACTTCATGCTCTGAATCAAGGGGACCGTCTTGTGGACAGTGTCGCTCCAACCCTCGACCTGCCAGCTCTGCTCGCGGCGAGTGCGGCGCTCCTCAAGGTTGGCAAACTGCCATAGGTGGTGGACGGTGTTGAGCTCCCCGATTTGCACGAACCAGGCGCCGACACCTTCCATGACCTCCCGACGGGCCTTGAGGCCACGGCGCCAGTGAGTCTCCCACTCGAGCAGGTTGCCGGGGTGTAGCGTATAAGAGCGCAGTTCAAAGACGCCACCGAGCGACCGGGGTGGGGTTGTGGGCCAGAACGAGAACTCCTGCATGAGAGAGATGTTCTTGGACTTGATCAATGTCTTGAGCTTGTTGTCAAATTCGGCGAATTCTGGGTGGTTGGAGATGTTGTGCCGGGATGCGTGATAGCCTTCGTATTTCTGGTACTCCCAAATATGAACTGTTGTTACCCCACCTCTGCGTCAGCGATGCGCCCCTGTGAAACAGCAAAGTGGAAGGGAAGCAAACATACCAAACGTGTCACAATCGCCAACCTCTGTACGCCAGCTGCCCACCAGATGCACCTTGTTGGACTGCAGGTTGGCCATCTTGGGGTACCACTTGCCGACGAGCTCGACATACTCGTCGACCTTGTCGTGCTTGACTTCGTGGAAGACAATGGAGTGGACGTACTTGCCACGGGCGAGGACCTGGCTGAAGCTGGCTTCAAGCTGGGCCTCGAGCTCGCGGCCTTCCTTGGTACCGTAGATGAGATTGGTCAGAGGACCGGCCTTGCGACCAGCCTCGGACTCCTTGGCTTCGGCGCTTCGCCCTGCATTGGTATCCTGTGAGCCCTGTGTTGGCTGCTTGGAGGCAGCGTCAGCCGAAGTTTGAGTGGAGGAAAACGCACTTGCTTCCCGTTCCTTCTGTGCCTCTACCATCTGCTCGCGGAATTGATTCTGCTTCTTGTTGAACGTCTCGACAGCTGCCCGGGAGGGATCGACGTCGCCCATCGAAGGGATGTGCTTCTGCCTCAGGGCACTTGTGCTGAGAGCTCGCACGCCGGAGCGCTGGGCGCCCGCGGCGGCACGAACAAACTGGCGGCTCAGCATTGTGCGGTTGGGGGAACAAAGATGAGAAGGTGAAGTAGTAATGGCAGGCCGTCTATAGGCGGCAGCAGGGGGAGGGAGGCAGGGCAAAAAGAGTTCCGGAGGATGAATGCCGAGGTTGCGGGATCGGCAATCTGAGATGGATGATGGATGGGATTTGGGATTATGATGGCAGGATGCAGAGGCAGAGGCAGAGGCAGAGGCAGACGACGAAACGGGCAGCTGGTTGCGTCAGAGTCCAAATGGTAGGTTGGCAGCTGGCACACGAGTGCGAGTGGCAGTGGCAAGGCACAGAACGGAGGAGGGAAGCCCGGAGGTTTTGAGCGTGCGCTTGGGATGGCAACGGACAGTTAGAATGGGTGCTGCCGTGCGCTTGGATGATCGAAACGAGACGGAGAGGGTGTGAATGGACTGTAAGTGGTGTGTCGTAGTGTAGTATCGGTAGTGTTGGAGGGACGGAACAGCTTCTGTTACGCTCAATGTATCTTCACCCCGCACTTTGGGATGGCTTGATGCTCTTCTGACGAGTGTCAAGGGCACACAATAGCCTGATTGTCCAGCCTCCCTTCTTAAAGCTGGAGCTTGGCCGAGCTTCCCCATGATGTCACCTGCTATGCCCGCCCATCACGTGTAATTGTCTTAGGTTAGCGCCTGCATGAAAACGCGGGGTTCGGTAGAATGGTTTCTGCGCCGTTCCGGGCCTGCTACCCTACTGGCCCACTGGTGGCTCCGCACTGGCCCGTTTGCAGGGACACCCCTGGAGCTTGGCTGTTCTGGACCTTGCTGCCTTGTTTCGCCGGAGTTTGTGCCTCAGGCCGGAACCTGTCCTCCCGGTGCTCGGCTTCGGCAGAACCCGCTCGGAGCTTTGTTGAGTCTGTCGGAAAAAGGCTCGTCGTTCTGCAGACTCTCAATCTCAAAGCACCTCCATCAACCCGAACCATCCCACGTCCCTCGCGATACCCTCAAATACCGTCAAAATGTCGTGGCTCGGTGTCCAACCCCTGAAGAAGTTCAACGCTCCTTTCCGTACGTGCCTCCCAGGCCTCAATTGCGACTTTTCCAAGGTTGCCGAAGCGACGTGTCCCGCTGACTGAGCTCCCCCAAATAGTGAAGCCCTACTGGCCCTTCTTCGCTGCCGGTATGTGACGTTCCGCCGCTTCCCCCGACGATATCGTATTCTCGACGAGCATTTCCTCGTGCGCCGATTGCGGATTGATGCGTCAATGGGTCCGGATAGCGATTAACATGGAAATTGCAGGTCTTGTCATTGCCTACGGTGTCAACTCTGCCCAGAACGCCCTCGCCAACTGTACGAAACCCCCTCCCAATTATGACAACACCCTCGCCCGGAACCTAGCGAACTAACTGGAGAATAGCTGCCGAGTTCAAGAACGACCCCCGCAACCCCAAGGCCAAGGCTGGTGGTCACTAAGTTTTGAAATGGAGGAATTTTGAGATTTTGTCGACGCAATCGTCATCGATCCGCTCGACCGCGAGCCCGGAAACCTGTGAGATGGAATTGTATCATAGACTCGCAAAAGGGACTTAATTGACCTACCACGAAACCGATTCGATCCGATATGTGTTTGCCTCCGTGTCTGGATATTTTTGCCGAATGCAATGCTACTGCAACGTGACGACGACTATCGAACCACCTTTGGACCTGAAACTTGAGCATGCGGGCAAGGAATTGGATGCAAGAATTGACGAGCAATCGTCGCATGAGCCTTGAGAGGAGATGTTGTCATATTTTCGATTCGTAACTGTGCCCGTGACGTACGTGGGGAGGGTGTGTTTCCAGCAACTGTTCGCAGTGAATCGGCGCCAATTGAGCCTCATGCGATGCCGCAATCGCAATAATCCATGTGTTCGATTTTAGCCAAACCCACCAAAAAAGACCGTTTATCATGCATCGACGGCTCCGAAGCTCGAGTTGACCTCATGTGGGGGGCATCCAAGCGTAAGTTCCTCTGAGCCGTGAAATAACGGGCCCGAGATATCTCAAAAATCTCATTCCTGACAAATCACCGTTATCGCTCACACCACGGCACGCCGAAGACTCACCCGGTGACACAAAACCGCACACTCTCTCTTCCCTCTTGCGCCATCCTTCCGTAAGCCGTATTAGATGCGTCTTCTTTCCAGCTTTTTGTTCACCGTTAGACCGCGTACAACTAGACTTGCTGTTCCTGCTTTTACGGCCAGAGTGTTTGTTTTCAACATGTCTACTACACCAGAGGCGGGGCCCAACGGCGCAAAGCAGCAGAAGCCCAAGAACAATGGCGGCAAGAAGGAGGTCAAGATTCTGATGCTTCACGGTATGTCATACGACAGACAGGCCACAACTACGTATGCGACATGCATATTTATAACGAAGCCTTGTCATTATTACCACTTTACCCTGGTCTTTTTTGTTTCTTCTTTCCCGTCTCTCTCCTCACAACAGACGTCTCAGAACTCACTCGCTCGCTCGCTCAACTCACTAATGTAACCGTTCCGATAGGCTACACACAGTCCGGCCCTCTGTTCCGGGCCAAGACGCGCGCCCTCGAGAAGCTCCTCATCAAGCTTCTTGCGCCCATCTCCCTGCTGCCCGTCTGCATCTACCCCACGGCGCCCAACCGCCTCAAGGCCGAGGATATCCCCGGCTACCAGCCGCCCGCGGAGCCTCAGCCCGAAGACTACCAGCCCGACACCTGGGCCTGGTGGCGCAGGGACGACGCCACGGGTGAGTACCGTCTGCTCGATGAGGGCATGGCCACCGTCGCCGACGCTATCCGCGAGGCCGAGGGTATCGATGCCGTCTGTGGCTTCAGCCAGGGCGGTGCTCTGGCCGCCCTTGTCGCCGCCGCCCTAGAGGAGCATCGGCCCGTGCCCGAGAGTCAGAACGGCAACTGGGCGCGGGGACTGAGAGACGCAAATGGCGGCAAGTCGCTCAAGTTTGCTGTGTCGTACTCGGGCTTTTGGGCGCCTGTAGACCCGCTCCAGTTTTGCTACGACCCCAAGATCAAGACTCCTACTCTGCACTACCTCGGCAGCCTGGATACTGTTGTTGAGGAGAGTCGCACACAGGCCCTTGTAGATCGCTGCGAAGAGCCTCTTGTGGTAACACATCCCGGTGGACACTACGTCCCCGTGTCCAAGGAGTGGGCCATGCCCCTAGCAGGATTCATTAAGCAGCATGCCCATGAGACAGAGCCCAAGCCGGACCTCTAAGTCCGACGAATCGTTGCCGATCCTGGTACTGTGACTTGCATATAGATTTGGGAATAGACACGGTAATAGATCAATGCACTCAAGCGCCAAATTGTTACATATCCTCACCCCGAGGACTATCTAACCTGTATGATTACACCACCCAAAAACCGTCATGAATGTGTATCTAATCGTCCCTTGCCGCCTTTGTTGATCCTTTATTTTCCGCCTGCAGGTTGAATACGAGCCATCATCTCCTCCTTGGTGATGAGGTGGTCGATCCTCTCTAGCAGACCCAGGAGGCTCTTCATGTTGTGGCTCCACTCGTTTAGAATATCATCGGCATCTCTGGGCTTTGCGAAGCTGACCACTCGCGCCGGTCGGTCAATCTTGGCGTACACCGTCTTAGAGGTGACAAGCTCGCTGATGTACTTTTCAGTCTCATCCTCGTTGAGATCGAGGAGCTGCGTGAGACGACCCATCTGAATGCGGGTGTAGTACTTGGCTACGACACGCACGTTGTGCTCAATCACGCGCTTTCGCAGGTCCTGCCATCGCTGATGCGCCAGCTCGTCATCAGACTGGCCGGCCTGAACGTCAAACACATCCGTGCTGCACAGGTGAGGCCCAAACTTCTTTGCAATCTCTGGCCATCGCATCAGCTCGTGAACAGTGAACAGACGGAGCAGCTCCGCATCAGAGGAGACTCCGGAATTGCGAGTGTCTCGGTGAATACGGTGGAGGAGATCATGCTGTTCGTTGTCGTAGGGAGCGAGAATGACAAAGTAAATAATTCGCTGGAGAACCTAAAGAATAATTAGCGAAGAAAAAGAGAAACCGGGCTTGGCCACGTACAGGGTGAAGCTTGGCGGGGTCCTCCTCAACAGCCTCGGTGTCCAGGACCTGTCGGTAATGCTTGCAGACGTCCAGATACTTGTTCTCGTGCTTGGCCAAGATAATCTGCTGTTCGTAGTATCGAAGCTTCAGGTCGGTTGTGTCGTCTTCCTTCACCTCAGGCACCTCCTCGCCGCGGGCCTTCTTCTTCTCGCGCTCCTTTTGCTCCTTCTCCAGCTGCTCGGGAGTCTTCTTTTGTTTCCGTGCAAGGTATCGTGTGCTGATCTTGCGACCCAGGATTCCAGCCTGGGTCCAGTCCCCATTTTCAATGCAAAGAGCGACCTGGGCCAGGATGAACTCGGTCTTCTCCCGCCTCTCCATAGAACCAAACGTCTCCACCTGGAGCTCACAGAGGATTTCGGTGGCGGCCTTGATATCTCCCTGCTCCTTCTTGATGTCGGAAAGAATCCTGGTGACACGGGCGCGCTCGACTTCGACAAAGATCTTGCCCTCCGTTACTGTCCTTAGGGTCTCGATCACTGAGAGCTTGGTCTTGAGGTCGGGGGTCTCGTCGAGGAAGCCCATGATGGTCTGGACCATCTTGGTGATGGCTTGCTTGAGCTGGCTGTGCTTCTTGGACAGGACCAGGGTCTGGTCGTTCATCAAGCTCCAGTCGCCCGCCTTTTTGCATAGTGTAACGATTGCGATGAGTACTCGAGATGTGGAAGCGAGGTCGGAGGCCTGTTATTGGGTCAGAGGCGTCGTGCGGAGCTATAGCTTTGGGAGCTTACTTGTCGAGTCTGCTTCTCGAGGGCGCCGAGCTTCTCAATGGCTCCTTGAAGGTTGCCAGACTGTAAACAGCGTTAGAAACGATGCATCGGATGCGACTTGGCTTGTGGGAGCATACCGCAGCCAGCTTCTCAGCTTCGGGGAGCTGCTGGTCGACCTCCTTTGAGAAGTCCTTCTCGGGCTTCAGCGTTGCCTCAGACGACATGATGGCGAGGGTGGGGTCGTGATATTATAGATCAGGTGATGTCTTCTCGAATGCAGATGTCGCAAAAAAAGGGTGAAATATCGTGGAAGTGGTTGTTGGAGTTGAATGTGATGAACGTCGGAGGTGTCGTGGGGCAGTTTGAGGTGACGGACCTGGCTTAGTGACGAGGCTCACGCAACAGGCTCCTGCCTGCCCAGTGTCCACAGACCGCCAAGGCTAGAGCTGGAACAAAGATGAGCCGAGATCCGATCACACCACCATTCCCTGACCCATCGCAGCGGGTATGCACGTGACGTGACTTACAACATCTCGGAACCATGAAAGCATTTGTTCCAAAAGTCGGTCCAGCCGCCGATTAATACCTCACCGACTTGTTACGTATTAAAAAACGCCATTTATGCTAGTCCACTGAACATTCTTCCTCATTAAATTTACGCATGGTCCTCTCGAGCCTCCTCTCAAGCCTCATTTATGGTCTAGACCCTCGATTCCCACGACTAGATAGAGCCTTGTATTTTCGTTCCTGAAATCGCCCGGTGTTGGTAGGACTAGAAGTTTTGTCGTATTTTCATTGACGTCATCATCCCTGAAATAGTGTGTGCTGGTTGTCACATTAGGAGACCACTTAGCGGAAGTTTGTTTTCTGTCTAGTAAACGGCTTGTGCTCCGAGCCAAGCCTTTTACAACCAATTTCGTGCATTGACAACTCGTTTTCCTAAGATTAGAAAACCTCCGGGGTCTTCTGATCCCTTCTTTTTTATTTATTTTCCGCAAAACTTCTCTCTTGACCTCACCGATACATTTGCTTCTACACTCTGTCGGCTTTGTCTCGCTTATGCTTCCTGTCATCTCGGTTATATTTACATACCTGCACGCACCAGATAGCCTTTGGCTTGACTATCACAACCTTATGTATAGATAATGGCAAATACGACCACCAACCCAATCGGTAAGAATTTGCTTGAAACAATGACTGGCAACAAGCTCATGCCCGATTACAGCGGAGTCCAGCGCCAACTTGGGAATGGAGTCTTCAATCACCACCCTTCCAAATGAATTGGTTTACTTGATCACGGAGTACCTTGACCAAGCCGATGTAAAGCAACTTACTTTTACTTGTCGGGGTTTTGGAGGGCTGCTATCGCCTATTTTGTTGGAGCGAGATATCCGTGACAAGACGTACAATAGCTTGGCATGGGCCTGTCTGTTTGGAGATATTTCACTTGCAGAAGCGGCGCTTGCCAATGGCGCGTCTCCGAATGCCGCTTTTTGCCGGGAAAAAGCCACATGGCTGGTGAACAACCCAGTTTTCTCGTGGAACGGCTCCAGCATAGCCTGTCCTCGAGGGGAAGGTTTCGATTACCCGGTCTTCCCGAGCAGAGAGATTAGCACTGAGCTTTTGCCGCAAAAATACAGCTCATGCACCGCAATTTCTTTGGCAACGAAACGCAACCATGTTGGAATTATTCAACTTCTGCTCGATTCTGGAGCCGACACTATTGAGAGGCGATGGCGTTTAGTGGGCACTTCGCCAGATACGCTTCAGGGGCTGGAATGCTTGCACCCAACGGCCCTTAGCCACGTCTGCTCCGTTGCAGCAGCAGAAACTCTCCTCAGCTCAGGAGCTGCCCAATCCATCAATAATATTGAGAGCACCGGATCAACACCGCTAGAGATGGTCTTGGACCGTTGTAGGGCTGCTGAAAAGAACCACGAACCTGCCATGACGGAGAGCGAGCTGTACGAGGTCCTTCAGCTGTTCTTTAAACATGGAGCCCGGGTTCGAGTCATGACGGAGCTGACGCAGTTTCCCCGAATTGGCACACTGAGTCGTGCCATTGCGACCGAGTGCCTGAAGGTAGTCTCGCTCGTGGCAACACATGAGGTCGCGAACCCAACCGGACATCGCCGTGAATGGCACGAAGCCCTGCGAGGGATATTGAGCAAATCTTATTCATTATATCGTGATTGGCCCCAGGGATTCGAAAATGGCCTTCTCGAAGCACTCTTGGAGGCTGGGGTATCGCCCAACGAGCACATCTCACTTCGGCCCAGCGGATCGCTGCTGTTCCACGCCATCAAGCTCGGAAATTATCGGGTAGCGCATACACTCATTGACCGAGGTGCTGATATCGATTTCGCCATTGATGGATGGCCTGAAGATTTCTCCCCGCTGTCAAAACTGGTCCACCTTGGTCAAAATGAGGGCGATGTGCAGTCGCAGGAAGCCAGAATGTCTGCCGCAACCCTTGTGGGCCGCTTTATTCGCGCTGGAGCCGAGGTGAACTATTCTTCTTTCGGCCCCAGTGGGCTAACTCCATTGATGCTTGCAACCAGTGATTTAGTTGAAGCCAGCGTCTTTACAGAGCTCCTCCAACAAGGGGCGTCGCATGATTTCGTTAGTGATTGGTTGTCCGGAACTCCTGTTTCAATTCTGCAATCGCTGCTATGTGGATTCCCAAGGGTGAACTCCAATGACCCTGCGCTCACTTTCCAGCGATATATGCATGGAAGCATGCGTGTGAACCCCATGTTTGTTGGCACCCGCCCCGAACTCCTGGCTCGCATTGAGAATAATCGCAAGGCCAAATTCGCTGCTCTTCGTGAATCATTGCAACCTTCTCACTTCCGCACCCATGATGGCCAGTACATATTGAATTGGGCAATTGAAACGCTGCATGGATTTGATCTCGAATGGGCTGTTCAAATGCTTGCGCCACAATATGCAGCCACAAAGTTGCCATCCGATATAGAATCTCCATTATTCTCGCTCTTTGGGGTCTGTCGACGCGCGGCACACCTCAAAATAAGCACACTTGATCTCACCTACAATCTTGTGAGCGAATTGCTGGATTCTGGGCTCAGGGCTGATGACATGTTTGATGGCGAAACAATCCTTCATCGCGCCTGCCAATTAAACATGGCTTTCCCAACCCAACAAGAATGGGATACACAAAGACGAGTGTGTGACGGACAACTCGATATGGGAGGTTCTTTCCTAGAAAGGATCCAGGAGATTGCCTCACGGCAGAGGAAGCCCAAAATTTATTCCTGTGAGCTTAGATATAGCGACCTGGATGACATGGCCTATCAGAGAGCTCGCTCGCGCAACTTTAGTGCGATCTGCATGATGCTGCTCAAGAATGGGGCCGATCTACATGCCAAAGACAGGCTTGGCAGAACAGCGTACGACTATGCGCGCGCAAACGGGATTATCGAGTATATTCCCATGGATTGATCTTGAAGGGGAATTCTGATATAGGAAAATGGCTAAATTTGGTAGGGAAACGGTTTCGGTGGCAAATAGACAGTTTTGTTTAAAATATTAATGGCAGGCGCGTTTGTTATTGCGATTTGCACCAGTGCTGCGCAGTCCATCTAGGCGCCATGCAACGACGATCAATGGCCTTTGCGCTGCATTTGCTGTTGCTGAATAAAAACTATTTATTATTTATTTATAGAGTAGTAAAACTAATACACAAGAATGATAAAGAATGATAAAATTGGCGACCTAAGTTCACAGAGGCCAGATGACGTTCGTTATGGACTCTACGATGACAAGCCCGAAGTTTACCCCGCTTTAGTAGATTTAGCAGCAAAAGGCCACTTTATCCCCCACCAAAGGACCTCGTAAATTTAATAGTGTCGCTGCACAGATCACGTTCTCTATGGCGCGCTGACCATGACCTAAAATTCTGGAACTCAGGGTCACTCATAACAATATTCATATTTACAAAGCACACAACAACTATTTACCGAAACAAGATATTTCATTCATGCTCAGAAACATCTGGTACGGTGTATCATCCAGTCATAACATACCAAAACGCCCCATTCGTAACAACACTATACACAATGTCTGCTTCGAGTTGCAACTCGTCACAGGTTAGATATTTCCGTGGGGTCACATCACGATGCAGCTGTAGCGCCAATCATCGTCATCGTCGTCGTCATAATCACGTCGCTTCTTCTTCTTCTTCTTTTTTTGTTTGGTGTCCTGAGGATAATCTGCGACCCTATTAGATGTCTACCCGAAAGCTTCATGGGAAAGTATAGACTCGCGTGTCGCGCAATAAGAGAGAAGCTCTCCTCCATGTACCATCTTTGTCATGGGACACTCATATACCCAACATTTATCTACCAACTCAAAATTAGCTAATTTGGTTCTCAATTTGTCGGAGTAACGGCGAGGAAGTCTTACGAAGTTGGCATCTCACAGCGCCATCAAAGGCTACTGGTTCTTTGCAAGATTGCCAGGCATAGCATGTGTCTAATTTTCCCTATAGTGTCAATCTATCGTTAATACGGATTTGGGGTGGGTGGGCTGCCTACGTCTCTCGCAATACCAACTGTCTGCATCTCGACGATATCCACAACCTGCAAATTGACAATTGTACATCGTTTAAATATTGAACTGTTTAATATTCCACGAAAAAATAAAAGCAAAAAGAAATGCACACTCAAACATTTTATAATTGAGCATGCGAAGCAGCTGAGTTGCGCGTAAAAAAAAAAACAGGCCAGGCAGTACGCCTCGTTTACGTGTATTTGTTGCAATTGTTGTTTCGGTTTCCAGGATGGTTGGCTCCTTTGGCTTGATGCAAGGCGCTTGTATGCAGGGTGCTGCTATCTAAGCGCCAGGAAGAACACTGCCTGCTGCAGTACATTGCATTGAGGGGGTATAGATACTTCATACTCATCACAGCATAGATGTGATCCAAAGTACTCTTACTTCTATATCAACACATAGGTAATAGATACCCCAACCGAGCCCGATAATAACGGTAGGACTTTCAGGCTGAATTCATTTCATGTGTCCAGTGCAGGGTCGTTCTGTAAATAGTTCAACTCTGGCCCCCACGGGTTGCCTGTGTTGGTTCGGTTTCGGTTGACCCACCGAGAATTACCAAGGGATGGAGTAGACCGGATGATGTGACCGGACAAACCGATCATCTCAGAATCATCAACATAATTTGGGCTTTTTTCTTGGTTGTGGTAAAAAAATAATGATGAAAGACGAAAGAAGAAGAAGGGGGAGGAGGAACAGCTGTCAGCAAAGATCACTTTACACCCCGTTACCACTTCTTAGCCATGGTTCAACTATTCTAAGACGACAAGAATCCAGCTACAATTCATTTCCATCACCAGATATCTTTAACGAACACGGCCCATAGACTGCGCTATATTATTGCAACTACTAAGTGAAGATTCACACAGGAATCGCTACTGTGTCTGCCTATGGAGGGGCGATCTTGACCAACGCGGACAGTCTGCTTGCCATAAACCACTTCCGCAATACCAGTCCCCCGACCTCTCTACAAGCCGAAGAAAAGAAATAACGACTTTAGATGTACCATAGATCATGCCATAGCAATGCGTCACCAACTGATCCAAAGTCACTCCATTGTGGCTGGGATTCAAAATAAATAAATAAAAATAAGATAAGTATAAAGAAGATAAGTATAAATAAAGATGAAAATAAATAAAATAATAAACTTAGTGTAAGCTCCAAAGAGTCTTCTGGATGTCGCACGAAAAACGTGGTTTTAATTTGACGTGGCTCCCTAAGTCTAACAGCTATCTTGTGGAAGAGAGACCTTCAACTCCGGCATTCCCCAAGACATAGTGCCGAGAATGGGCAAATCATTTGTCCGACCTGTCAAAATGGCTTCATAAATGCCTGCTACTTCATGACTATCCCATACGCCCTCCCTTCGGCGTAGCCGGCGTAAAAGTCTCACAGACCGCCATTGTGTCTCGGCATCTCCGCATAGCGAAATGACAAGAGACAGTGCAGGAATGATATCGCCATCGAATGCAAAGATCGCCTTTTGCCGAGTTGTTTCCAAGTCGACAAGAACTTCCGCTTGGTTTAATATATTATCGGCATCCTCCACACTAAATTCCGTATTCTCGCTGTCTAACTGGACAAGAGCCATCCACACGGCCTGGTCCAGGTGGAGGAGCCCCATGTGATGCTGATCTTGGAAAGATGGCTCCGAAGTCCATGAAACCTTCTTGAATAGATCAAACCTGGAGCTCCAGACAGCCAAAGCTGATGTGGCGGCGTCGAGGGCACGTCTCCAGCTGGAAAAGTCCACCGCGATGGGTGAGTTCTGGCTCCATTTGGTGGCGGGCAAGCTATGATTGGCTTGACACGGCTGGTGAGAGGCCGATAGCAAATTATTATACGTGTTTTCGATAGAGTCCATCAATTCAGCGGCCTCCATCAAGCTTGAAAATGGTGATTCGGGGTTTCCCATCTCCAAGGGTTTTGGGCGCGCCCACAGGTCGAGAAAGAGCACCTCGCCTTGAAACATGGCAGTATTCTGGCCCAACCAGTACAGCATCTCACTCACAACGTTGAGAAACTAGCTATCGGCGCGAAATCTCCTTTTTGAGTTCGAGACGGCTTTGCTCTCAGCTCTGTTCTTATTACCCAAAGAGTTGAGAAGTCGGCAGCCGACTTGCAAGTGACGGATCGACTCGGAATAGCGGCCGTGCAAGTTTTCGATTGAGATGAATAAGATGCAGCATATCAGCGTTGTTTGCAGGCCGGCTTCTGAGCCATCCAGCATCATCGGTTTCATGTGTGTGATGGCCTGGTTGTATGTTCGAATGGATGCAAGCTTGAAGTCCTCAGAGCAGAATGCATCTGTTGCGTCCTGGTGGCGCTCCACCAAGAATTTTTGGTGGGCCCCCCCGAGAGCACACAATGCGTGTTGGATTGGTGCACTGGTGGTGGCAAGCGGCAACACAAAGCTATTCCAGAACTCAGTCAGGCTGGACATGGTGTCGAAATCCAAAATTGTGTGCTGCACGGCATGGGAGAAAAGGGCAGCATCTCTAGGGCAGAAGTGAGGTTTGGTTGAGGGAGCAGGCCGCAACGGTATGGCATCGATTTCAGACCACACGTTCGGCATTGGTAAACTTGCCTGCCGAGGATGCTTTGGGTGGTGTCCGGTGTGTGCAAAAAAATCCTTCGACTCAGCCACCCGCCGGGTTTGATATCCATCGCATTTGAATTTGCCTATGAGGCACCGTCGGCAAGTAGGTTTCGTTTCGTCACATTTCAAGTGGCGTTGTCTCAGAGATTGTCAGTGTCCCTAATGGATTCAACTTCGGTTATGCAGAACAATCGACGTACTTGCTGGATGGAGCGTGAGCAAATGCATCTCGATTAAAATGAGATTGCCGCAAGGGAAAACGCGGTAGCTACTTACCAAGTAAAGCATCCTGTCCTTACACGAGGTGCCCTCGCCCTCGTCCACCTTTTGCGAGGCACAGGTGAAGCGGCTTTATCCTCCATGATTCCTAACCCAGGCTAGTTCGAAAGATATCATTGGGTGGTGGTCACAATATCAGGCTATTTTATGAGCGTGAAAACCCCAATGGACAGATTGAGGGATGAAATGGGTGATAAAAAAAACCTGGGGAGAGCAAAATGGAGCGAGGTTGGTCGCAAAGAGCCATTCAATGCCCTTGATTGCGGTAATCGCGTCGGAAAACTGCAGCTCGTAATTGGCCATTTCGTAATATATTACCCAATGCGGACTCGAGCGCACGACGGATGGGTCTGAGATATACTGATCCGATTGGCTACAACGTCCTTAGCGAAAAATATGCGACGCCTACTCTGGACTAACCAGGCTAACCACCAACGAGGGGCTCAGGCCAGGATGCATAAGTTGGTAACTTTAACTGCGGGTCTGGCGAAGGAGGTAAGCTCTATATCCAAAACATGGGCGGTGATGCTTTCAGCCGGACCTGCATTTACGCCGTCTGCAGCCAAATATGTAGCTTGGATTCCCAAGGCTTTTTCAAATACAAAATAATCAAGTACCCAAATAATGCTTCATTTGGTTCAAATGGAGATTAGCCAACAGCGAAAATTGCCCAGTAGCGACCGTCTTCACAACTCCGACAGGCGCGTATTATCATTCTTAAGCAACGGGGTATATGCAAGTTTAGTGTTTTCTTGTTTTCTTGTTTTGTCGGAAACCCGAAATCAAATTATAATCTCTGTGGTTTATTGCTGCGCTTACTAGCCGCGTGCCTGATGTTCCCCGACTCCCATATCAGCCGAGGTCATTGGTACCAAGACACTTTGAAAGCCAATATAAGCATTGGGGTACTTCTCTCTCTTGCCGCAATCAATATTTGCCAAAATACAGAGACTCAATGCCTGGTTTGGGTGCTGAGATGGCGGTGAGCACTCAGTGAGGACACTGAGCTCGGGGCGAGTAGCGTAGGATCTAGTGTCCACCAAAGTGGCAACGAATTGAGTTGAGATTCGCGCGGTATAACATGGGTTACAACAGTGCGTGCTGATGTGCCTAATGAGAGTCACGTGTCTTATCGTCTAATCTACCTTATTAAGCTGCTTATGTATGCACAACAACACATTGCTTCTCATCTGACACTTCAACTACCAAGTACCAACAATATCTTACTCAGGGAGAATGTCAGTAGTGTATTATATTCGTTCTGGTAGGTCCTGCCTTATCCGACTAATGACATCGCCACTTATTCTATAGGCGACAAGCTTCTCACCGGTAACCAAAGATGGGGTCTTAATGACGGGGAGAATCTGAAGCTGCTCGCAGAGTGTGTGACTGGCCAGGTTCCAGGTATGGCTCATTGAATCAAAGAGTCTTTGTCTTCTGACTTTTTGTAGATCAGTTACTCGAATCTATAAAAACAAGCGTGCCCGTGGAATGGCGCGAAACCTACGATGTCGTGAACCCTTTCGGGGATATGCGTAGCGACGGGCTCGAGAGTGTCTGGCTATTTGATTTGGGAACTGACACTCTTTTCCTTAGAAAGAAAGACGGGTTTTCTTCTGCCAGCCTTGCTCTCGCACGTCAACGTGAGCTCAACATGGCCGATTTCACACCTTTATCTTCGCCTGACCCGACCGACCACGTCGATCAACTCATCTTGGATGAAACGTGGGAGCCCGACTTTGAATGCATTTCAAAGATAAAACCTGTACCTAAGAGAGTCTTGAGAGATTTTCTTAGCATATGGCGCCATTTACTACGGAGGCAGAAGAACGACAGTACGTTCTTCAGGCTTGCGCATGCTGTTATGAATATTGCGACACTGAAATTCTCGGTTTTTGATCGAAGCGCATTCGATCATAGCCCAGAAAAGCCATATGTCTGGGTTGGCGATCTCCCACAGTGGGATACACCGAACAATAACTTATTCCGAGCTGGAGCCTCTTGGTTCGTTTTGACACAAGACGTACTCCATGGAGTGGATATTATTCGACAACACATCAAGAATCGAAATGCAGACGAGAAGATTCTCTCGACTGGTAGTGAGAACTACGCTATCCTTACGCTTCGTCACATCGTCCTCTGTCGTGTGGGTGAAAACGACCTAGAATGGACACGACCAGAAGTGTTCTTTAACGGCGAGGAGACTCTATCAAACAGGGCCGTCGACATGATTCTTTGGGCAGCACGCTCATCGCCGGCGCCAACACTGCTCCACAAACTTCCCATCGAGATTCAAGACGCGATCCTTGGCTTTTCAAGCACCAGCTCTGTTAGAACAGCCATACTGGGTTGTCAACTAGGGCTCGGTTCATCGTGTACTTGGGATGATAATGGAACCTGGCTTGAGCTAGAGGAACGCAAGAGAAAACGCATGAGACATTCTCCACCTGAATGGCAAATCTTTTTTGAGGGAGGATTCACTGGTGTGTCCTATAAGCGGAGACGATAGGCACCAACATTTATAAGTAACGTGGTATAGAAATTAAAGGCTGATGGGGATTTTGAGCAACACGGATGTATGTCATTCCATAAAACGCATTAGTGCTTTACATAGACGAGTGTAATGACCTGAGCACTTGCCGGCTCTTGAAGTCTGGGTAAAGCTGTCCTGTCTATATATATCTTTATTTAATCTTCCACTCAACAACAAAACAACAGTGACCCAATTATCTGCTCACGACCAACCCATCTTTATCATACACAATGATCACCTGCAACACCTGCAACACCTGCAAGAGAAGAATGACCTGAATTCTATCCGAAGGACTGTGCCAAATGCTTCAAAACACAGTACTGCTTTCGGGAATGCCAAAAGTCCACAAGAGAATCCGTGGCAAGCAGGCGTTACTGTCATCCAAGCCTGGAGCTAGCGTGACCTCTGATGTAGGTGAAACCGTCGAGCCTGTACATTTCGTCAACTCGCGGGCGATATGTGCCAATTAGGAGTCGATACACACCTTTCTCCAGGCGGTTGTGCAGGTAGGTGCCCCTGTCCAAGCGAGGAAAAGGGCCAGGAATGGGTTGATCAAGGCATTTGGAAGGCAAAACATCTGCGACGCAGATTCCGATTGTCATGAAGGGTATCGATTCCCTAGGTAGCTACAATAGTGCTATCTCACAGGAAATTTCGAGAGCGCATTGATGGTAGTCCGGGAAGGCAACGTGTGGAGCAGCATCTATTCAACATGTGCAGCTCAATAGATACATACCATGCAACATCAGATCCACACCAGACACCTTACAATGATTTTGCAAGATCCAAAGAGCCTCGCCCGTACGACCGATGCATTTCTGACAAAGTCTCCTTTACACCTCAGCACTTAGCTTCACTCAAAGCATCAAAGACTAATTTCTAACAAAATCACAATTCATTTTAGAGATCTAATTTCACTAATCCTCGTATGGCCCAAACCAACCTCTTCATTTTTACCCATCTTAGGAGGCCACAGCCAGCTTCCACGGGCGCCACGGATTCCACGGGACTTACAACATACAGCTGCTGCCACGCCCCCTGAAGCCAGCACATACACTTATGCAGAGGGAAATGAGTATGCAAGCCCTAATCTGAGCCGTTAACGGGAGCACGTCGGCTTGCAGATGTCCAGATGGGAATTCAATCGCCAAAAACTAGTGATCAATTCATCTTACGCTCGGTAGCCCAGGTGAGACTGTACTCAGGCTAACCTAGCATTACTTTGTGCTCAACTTCGGACCAAGAATAAAACCAGCGACCAATAGCGGGTGACTCCTCTGTTCTTACTCTCAAACAGGAACATAAAATTCTCCGAAATACCCACTTTGCATGCACCAACCTCGCAACCAACGCAATAGCACAGTAGTGGCTGGAACATGTGACGACTCAGAGACTACTAGCTTGAGGCCATTGCTAACCTTCACAGTTGCAAGGCTAGCATGAGCATGCTACTGACGGGCAGATGATTCTGTTACCCAATCAATCGCATCACAGCATCCGAGCGAGCCGATCACTCCACACTCAAGTAACGGGATTATCTGGCTAGTGACTCGTGGCTTAGACTCGAAGATCCTCTTTTTCTTTCCTTTTCTTTTTAAGAATTCATACTGCATGTGGCATAAGCGACAAGGAACCCGACGGTGCACCAACGCGTTCGGGCAACGATTCATTTCAAAATCTCGTGTGGCGCCCGTAGCTGCTCTTGGCTGCATTGGACGAAGCTAGCGCGAAGATGGGCTGGCAGGTCAGACAGGTTGTTCCTGAAGCTTTCTTAGGGCAGTCCTTTCACCAAAGGGGCTACTCTAACCGTCGCGTTCCAAAGGAAGACGCACAGAACACGAGTCAATGGAAATTGATAGCGTCATGCTCACGTATACAACGGGAATAAAGCATGGATCGGCCTCCAGTCTCTAGTGCTTTCTTCAGTCCAACTTTCCTTTCCCCGCACAAAACCCGATGCATCAATTGGGATTAGATTACACCCTGAAAAGGGATGATCCCTTCAGTTCACGATGCAAACGCCACCGTCTCGCATTCCCCCTCTCCTCTCACGGAAACACACATCACGCGATGCGGCGGAGAACGCGGTCCCATAAAGCCCACAAGCTTCTGCGCCTTTCTGAAGAACATAGTGTGTTTTACTACTCAGCCATGGCGCAGAAGCCGACAGGGCTGAGAATCTGCAACGCGGCCCTTAGCTCCCTAGGCGGGAGGAAGACGCATGGTGATTGCATCGCAAAGACAATGGCATGGGTAGGGGTTTGACCGGGCAGAGGGAGTCCGGCACTCGGACCAAAGTGCGCCACAAGCGTGGTCATCGAGACGGGGCATATGCCGCCCTTTTATTAATTCCAACCCTCCCCGGAACCCCAGAGGTAGCAACGCACAGGGGGCGCCGAAATCTTCAGCACAGGGCCTGAGCGTACGACCCACTGATGAGCTGCCGATGTGCCCGTTGATCCGACGGGGATGGCAGCTGCTCCCCGCATCTACGGCACACGACAAGGCGGAGGGAAGATGGTTACATTGTCACGACTCGTGTTAGCTTCGCTTGTTGTTAAGGAACCCACGTGTAGGTGTCAAAGTGTCAACATGTCAAAGCAACATGACGATGCAGATACAGAGTAGCCCCGAGCTATTCCATAGTCGCCGCTGATCGGCGTTACGACCCACTGCCAATTAGTCTGCTCCGTGGAGTTTTTGGGCTAAAACGAAACCGGAGTGGCCCTCTCCTGGGTATAGCCTCTCAAAGACCCTGCAGCATCTGCCGCACTTTAGTGAGCACCAAGGAAGGGTCGCACTGGGGCTCTTGGATCGCGATCAGACCGGAACTATTGAGCCCACACGTATCCCCCCCGCACACGCAGGATCACTGTTCGGTTTCGTCCGTGATCTTGCCACGAAATCGTCACGTACATGGCGGTTTCTAAAGGCCTTGATGTGTTAGATATATATATATATATCCCAGCGCCGATCGAGGCAATGTGCAATCTATCGTTACAGGAGCAGAACTGCTCAAACCGTGTCCCAAGCACGACATAAGGCCAGAGCCGCTTCCCTCCTTGCTGATCCTCCAACTAGTGCGCTTGATTGTCGGGGCTCAGACGGCGTTAGCAGGTGAGCTAGGTCCATCTACTGACCACCTGCCCCAATTAGCAATCCATGAATGTGGCTGTATTTCGGCGCTTTTCGTCCCCTTATCCTGCCAGTTGTTACAAGCCAGTCTCGATCTCAACGTCTGTGCAAAATTAAACGGCCTTCTTAAATATCCTTGTGCCAGCCACTCCCGGATTTGGCCCTATTTCGTCTGGAACGAATGTGACTTGTCGCAATCAGATCAGCCAGACTGCATCGGCCCAGTTACGGTGGTGTAGCATCGGCGTTTAACATGCTACCATGGCGGGGGTTGTGCTGGTTGCTTGGCCTCACGGCTTTGCCAGTCGTGGCAGCACAAACATCTCTCCTGTCTGCCCTCAACCAGATCCCAGGCTGTGCTGTACGTGCTCCCAGCTCGGTGTCAGACTCTCTTCTATACAGGTCATCGCTGACTCCCAGATTCAGTTAAGTTGTTTCGAAACAGCAATTCCCAAATCGGCATGTTCAATCACGAATGAGACGTGTCTGTGTACAGACAAGCCCTTGACAACGGAAGTGAAAGTGTGTGTGAGAGGTGCCTGTACCATCACAGAGGCATTGTGTACGTTTTGGCTTGTGCTGTTGCTTCTCGAAAATCCCACTGATCATGAACTATAGACACCCAAAACCTGACCATGTCGCTTTGCGGGTTCCCTGTTCGAGACAGATCACAGAGCTACCAAACGTTGACCATTACCCTACTCGTCGTGTCCAGCCTTTGCGTCCTCCAGCGAGTCGTCTACAAGCACGTACTAAGGGTAGGCCTGGGAGCCGACGATTGGGTCATGGTATTCACCCTAATGAGCGTAATTGCAAACTCGATATTTCACATCCGCGGTTTAGTCCGCAGCGGATTCGGTCGCGACATGTACACCCTCAAACCGAGCGAAATCACGACATTTCTAAAATACTTTCAAATCTCAGCAATCCTATACTTCACGCAAATCACCCTCCTCAAAATCTCTCTTCTCCTTTTCTACCTGAGGATTTTCCCGACTCCATCAGTACGCATCCTTTTGTGGGGGACCATCGTCTTCAGCGTACTATTCGGCGTTACTTACACCTTTGTGACCATATTTGTTTGCCACCCCATCAGCTACTTCTGGGATCAGTGGGATGGAAAACACCAAGGATACTGCGCCAATCTCACAGCCGTTAGTGTTTCCAACGCGGCCATAAGTATTGGGGTGGATGTTTGGATGCTGGCCATCCCACTATCCCAACTCCGAACGCTGAACCTTGATTGGAAGAAGAAGATTGGCGTTGGAATGATGTTTTGCGTGGGAACTTTGTAAGGCTTTGTTCAATCCCCTTCATTTGGTCTCCTCTAATACTCTGCAGTGTCACAATTGTGTCTATTCTACGCTTTCGCAGTGTTCTAGCCTTCGGGTCGAACGACGAAAACCCCACGTGGGATTACCTGCCAGTTGCGCAGTGGTCGCTTCTGGAAATAGACATTGGCATCATTTGCGCATGCATGCCGGCCATTCGCATGCTCTTTGCCCATCTCTTTGCCAGCACTTTTGGCACCATACGAAGGACTGGGAACAGCAGCGGCATCAGCTCGGAGGGACACAACAAAAGCAAGAAGTCGGGCAAGAGTTCAAACTTGACCGTGGAAATGCATCACAAGCAACATATTCCTTCGCACAGACTCAGTCGCCCAAGTATTTTCGGCCCGCGCTCACCAAGTACTGACGAAGTTCAGCTGGTAGAGTTGAGAGAGATGGATGGGAAGAGCTCAAGGTCAGAAACGTCCGTTTGATGGCGTTCCCTGTTTAACGACGTAATGATAAAAAGTAAAATATACCTAAATTAATTTCATCAGTGCGAACGGATGTGTCCCATAGCTTTCGTTAAACATGACTCAAGTATCTATCAAGCTTTCATAAATGCAAATGACACTGCGTTACCACGTCACAATTACCCAACACCCTTGCCTCTCCATACGCACTAGAGGTCCATCCAATCCCATTCACGGTCGATAGCAGAATACCCTTTTCGGGTATCTCGGCCACTTTTATCCAAAGTTGACCTCATCGTCCCAACGTACTCTGGAAGTAACCCCACCATCCACGATAATGTCAGTGCCGGTGATGAACGAGGACTCTGGGCTGCACAGAAATGCCACAGCATTGGTAACATCCTCGGGCGTCCCGATCCTTTTTGCCGCCGAGAGTGCAATCATGCCATTGACCTGGGCAGCCTGTGGCCCGTTGAGTTCCCGATGTCCCATAGCCGTAGAAATTAAACCCGGGCTGACACTGTTGATTCGTGCACCCTTTTCTCCCCACGCTCGGGCAGCCGACTGAACACGTACATGGTTGCCGCGCTTTGATAGTGCGTACGGGGTCATGGAGTGGCCCGCATCTAGGTCTATGTCTTTGTGCTGCAAAAGCTGGTCCCGTGACGCTGTGGCCAGATGTCGTTCGAGCTCGGGCGAGAAGGGGATTGAGTGGCCTGCCATGCTGGCAATGCAAACCATCGATGTTCCCGAGGACGCGTGAGGCAGAAATGCATCAATGACGTTTGCGGTGCCGAGAAGGTCGACCTCGTAGATCTGCCTGGTTTTCGATGTGGCTCCCGCAAGTCCAGCGGTATGGATGATACTTTCAAGGGTGCCTGCTTCAGCCGCGGTTCGAGCAAACTCCTCAACCGATTTATAATCCGATACGTCAACACGATGACAACTGATGTCGTGACCGTCTCTTCCAAGAGATTCACGGGCGCTTTCGAGAGAAGCGGCGGAAAAATCTGCGAGGACCAGGCGTCGGCCGGTGCCGAGGCGGCGAGCTATCGAGATGCCCATGCCTCCAGTACCGACAATAACAACCACAGGGCGACCCATCATGAACTAATATCAAGTCAATGTTTCTATTCTACTTCCCGTCGTGCCTCGAACAAAAGGTGCCAATATTACAATCACAGAATGATATCAGGCGAAGGCGTCAGTGATATAAGCACAGAACACAATGGCCCTACCTCGATACACCTCACAATATTAACTTTCAGTCTCGCGTGTCGTTTCCGTTTTCAATCAACCCCACACAGAAACCCCGAAACCTTGCCATACAACAAGGTTTGCGGGGTAGTTTGCGAAATTACAAGCGCGTACTCGTAAATCTGGCTTTTCATTCGTCATTTCTCCATCGTAGCTTGAATATCTGGTCATTTGGATGTTGCCTGACCAGATCTATAGGGGCCTCAAAAGATTCCGTCGGTCCGGCGGGCGTCTTTTCGAGGCGAGCACGGAGACCGAACGGGCCCCGAAAGCAGTTCTCCAGTTCTGCTTCGGGATTCTCTTCCTTGTGCTGGCGCAATTATCAAGAACCATAGGTTACAAGTAGCCAGACTCATATACATATATGTCCATCTGGGAGGGTTTGGAGACGCGCCTTGATGAAAGCTCTCTTTGTACACTTGCGAGACCAACATAAAATCTAGCTATAATTGAGATAGGACCGGTCTACGCACTCACTACTCTGCGTGTCTGTGATGAAAACAGACAAGTCAAGAGATTCCTCTCCAATTTTATGACGCAAGTCATGCGGAGTGACCACGGCGTTATCGGTTAATGCCGAAACTTGAGGTGCATCTAATGACGCAGCTTGGTTAGAAAACCGCCCACGTTCTCCACGCCGCATCGTCAAATCACGATCGTAAAGTTTGAGAGATCTTAGTCTTTGCCAACATCCGCTTCATATCGTTAGGACTGTGCAATAGAGTCAGTGCCTACACATGACCGTGATTTTGAAAGAAAAGATAGACCAAAATCATGACGAATCAAACTTGTCGAATTTTGGGTCGGGGAAAGGATATTTAGTTTCCACATCCAATATCACGACAAGTCGACACCAATTCCAAGCAGACCATCTCAGCAAGTGTTCAATTAGCAAAAAGTACATAGATATGCTCAAGATTCATCACCAGAAGCTCTATGATATTGGGGTGTCTCGTTTCAGGGTGACAGTTGTACAACATTCTCCGGTCCAGGGTTATATGATGCTTCATGTTTGAAAAACGATAGCCGAAGATGAAGCTTCTAGTTTTGCACTTATCAGCCGGTTGTACTGCCTGCCGCCAGTAACTGGTGGGATTTCAATCACCAATCGGACAATGAATAAGAGACACCAGCCATCAACAATCTTATGTGAGAAGTCGTCTTAGTCGAAGGGCATATTTGAGCCTGGCCATGAATTCCGATACTCAAAGGATCAGCCACACAGAAGAATTGTACCTGGAATGTATTCGGTAAGTCATTCTTCTAAGACACTTACCGTGGGGTACCACAGGACATTGTTGCATGTACGGCAGCTAGATCCAAGCATGCGCACTAGCACACAATACAACTAGCCTAACACTTGGCTGCATGGGGCCACACAGCTTAACATTTCTGGCCAAAATAAATATAGGTACTCGGAGGACACCTATTTACCTAAAGATAATCCTTCAGGGCTTCTTTCTTCGGATTATTATGTAGAGCCGCCACGGACAGAGAAGCACATCCATTACCATCATTCAAGGGTTGGATTGCAAAGCCGCTGTGCAGATCTAAGATCTGACATCCACCAAAAATGACTGACACCATGTATCATAAAACCAATCCATGCATAAGCTGGCATAAAGGCTCACCTTAGCCAGCCAGTCGGGGGCGTTGCCAGCTGCTTTGAATAGCAATGCAGGGACGCCATTGCAACACTGTCTCGCCCATCCTATTTGTAAGGGATTCCCCAGAACCCCGCCAAACCCCCGAACCCCGGATTCGGCTGTGGAGCAGCCACCAATCGGGCAATCTCGGGGGTTGGACCCTCAAGGTGAGGAGGGCCGGGCATCCTCACCACGGAACCCGAGCTCCAGACCGCCTGGTGATTGGCCCGGTTTCTCAACAAGATGCCTTCGTTTCTCGACGGCGCCTTTGACAGGCCAGGGGATTAGCAGGTGAACGGGACATCTCGGGGACTCCTCGGGGTCGTGCCGTCGGTAGCCGGAAAAGCCCCTGCCACCGCCATCTCGAAGGTGGGTCTAAGCAAGCCACGGCCCACCTCCATCTCAAGGTGAGCGGTGTTGTTGAGGTAGGATTCGGCGTCAAGCAATCTTGACAAACGAGAGGGGCATTGGCTGCCTCTTTGATGTGGAGGAAGAATGGAAGAGATTCATTTTTTAAAGTGTAGCACGTACTCGTCTCGATGTGTGTGCTCTTTGCTTTTGCCAGCAAGCGCTAAATCACTTACACGGAGAATGTTGAGACGATACGTACAGACTACTTCTCACCAAAACACATCCAAGATAACCCGGCATCCCCTCTCTGCGTAAACTTCAGGCCAATTGAAAAGTGTCGTCAAGTAGAGTTCCGGCAGTAAGCCCTGGGCACACCGTTTTTGACATGGTGGGAGCTAAAATGGCGAGCAACGTCGTGTACGAACGGAGATGCGATGCCGAACTCCAAGTCAGGGGTAGAAACGCCATACCAACCCACTCCATTGTCTCAGCCATGAGTAAGCTCTGCAGTACTAGCCGTTATTTTGGAAACTTAGATTGACTCATCATACATGCACATCGGCTGGTTACGGAGCGCCTTGGTGTTGGGCGCTGATCCATCTTTGGAGTAGCTAGTTAACCCCCACAACATTACGTACATCTTTTTCAAGGAGTATTTATAGACCTGGCCACCGGTTCTTTTCCTTGGCTGTCAATCTTCTCCGGAGCAACATAAATTCAAAATGACTGATGTCCAGAGCGTAAAGACTCAGCTGGGCTGTACCTGGCAGCACTTTGCCGCCGACCTGGCTTCGGCCGCGTTGGCAGCCGTTCTGGTATCACCTTGGGTGAAAGCAATTGACGCGTATGCTAAATTTGCTACCGCTCCTTTATTTTTTTTGATAACCTAAAAATGTGATGCTAACGTTGATCGTCTTGTTCTTGAATAGGGTCATTGTGCACAAGACTGCCACGGGTGCATCTTGGAAATCGTGCCTCAACTGGGCCTCCATGCCTAGGAAGCCCTTGATTGGAAGCCTCTTCCCGGCCCTCATCTATTTCGGTACCTTTGCGACTGCCAATCTGTTCGACTCCTTCTACGCCTGCAACAACAACCTGGACCCGACAACCGTATCTTCCACCACGACCAAGTTCCTCGCTACAACATTGATAAGCACATGGCTGGGTATATACAAGGACGGTTACTACGCCAAGGCATTCGGTGCCATGAGTCGAGCTTCCCCGGTTCCAGCTTGGAGTTACGCACTGTTCACTGCCCGGGATGCCATCACCATCTTTGCATCGTTCAACGTTCCAACCCTTCTCGCCCCGCACCTGTCCCAGCTTTCTCTGGCAAATGAGAGCCCGTTTAGTTCTCTCATCGGGTCAGACTCGACCAGCTTGAAGACGGCACAGGTTGTCATACCGGTCGCCACTCAGATATTCAGCACGCCCGTCCACCTTCTTGGTCTCGACTTTTACAATCGCCGAAAGAAACTTTCAGTCGTGCAGCGCTTGAATCAGATTCGATCCCATGCGCCTCTCGCCATCTCTCTGCGCATGACTCGAGTTTTGCCTGTGTTTGGGCTAGGAAACATGGCGAATACATGCTTTCGAAACTCCATGCTGGCTGATTTGTTGTAAAATCATGCGGCTTGGTTTACTTGAACTTTAAATTGCGATAGCTAGTTGAAATACTAAAAGTTTATATCCGTTTCCGAGTTGTACATGTTTGTGTGTAGCGCAGAGATGTCGTACTGTACCATGAGAAATAACAAGCACACTATTCAGCCCGTTAGTGAAAAGGTGACAAATCAAGCATTTCTAGTGATGGCAGTGCTGGGAGCTCAAAATTCTGTTTCAAATAAACATCGAGAGATGTGCGGGTGAATACGTTGCTGAAGCCACACGAGATCCGGCCTTACACAACCATCCTCCTGAGAGTGGTTTACTAATACTAAAGGATTGAACCGATTCCGGTTTTCTTTGCATTGGCGCGTAATAATATTCAAATGAATTAATATCAGGATTAGTAAATTCTAAATACTTTAGTGTTTTTTGGATGCGCTAAATAATGTTAATATTTCAACAACATTGCTCCTACCATCCACAAGTTAATAGTCTAATCAGCATCTCATACCAATTCCAGCATATAAATGAGATCTCTTCACTAATTTTATCCTTCACTGTGTTCTCCAGAGCTGTGGGCTTTCAAGTTGCAATCATGAAAACGTTCTTACTCAAATGCCCAAGCGTACACCAATATGCGGAGTGAACCATCCTTGGAATGTTGCAAGCATAGATGATACTGAATCAAAGTTTATTATGAATTAAATGATGGGCTTTTGTGCACATCTATTGTAACTAGTGTCGGGACACTTCGCCATCTCCCTTTTTCAAAACACAACAACGAAAGCCATGCCAAACCAATACAGTTCGTCACTGGCTTTCTTACAGGCACGAAGAGAAAACGCAGCATTCTCCAAGGTGGTAGGGTTTTGAAAAATTTCAAATAAATCGAATGGCTTCTAATCATTATTTTTGCATGGGCGTAAAAAGCCGTTCCTTTCTCGACGCAATGAAACCGCCACACAAGTTTGAAAACACAGTTGTTGATTTGCTTAATTTGAGGGCATTCTCACCTCAATCTTATCTGATGATCAATCTCTATGTAGATCCAAGTTCATAATTCTCTGTGCTTAAAGTAGAGTTCGTAGATCCCCCCACAGATGATGTTCTCACTAACTCAGAATAGAAATTGGTTGCCAGCAACTTCATCATCCACTTTCCAGAACCAAGAAAGGATTGTTCGAATTATTTCTCTTATTTGTTTCATAATTACCGTATCAGATTTACATTACAATTCTAAACATAAAAGCAGGTTATTAACAATATATTCGTTCAAAGACGACATCCTTGAGCAGGCACCACAATCACGATAACTAGCAGAGATAACGGATCAGCAAGCCGATCGGGAGGGGCAAGGTTGAAAGAGGCATGGTCTTGCCAAAATCCATCTGATAATTAGTCGCTTCGAAAGAGTCACTTGGTCTGAATCACAAGACTAGATCCTATTTCTAATCCACCGGGTCGTTGCATTGATGGCAAGCCACGTCCGCCATGACGTACGTGACAGAACGAAGCGTCAGTCGCATCGCCAGCCCAGGCCAACAGTGGTCCAATGCAGTGGCCGGATCAGCCGGCCCGCGTGCCAGGCTACTGCACGCATTGAAGCATTGAAAATCAAGAGCCCGTCTCCCGGGTTAGGCTTATGTATCAATCGACGATCGGGTTCCAGGGCTCGCAACTGAGGCATTGCGGGTTTTACAACAGCCCCAAGGACTCCCGTCTCGAGTCCTGAAAAAAAAAAAAAACGACAGCTCATAGTAGTTTCTCCGCTTCGTAGCCCAGAATAGCCTATTTTTCAACCGGTAGCTCATAATTAGCAGCATCACCCTTGGTTAAGTCCGCTTCGGGGAGGCTTGAGGCCAGCAGGCCCGACTTGCCTGCCGCACACACCAGGTGGAGTCGCCATGCTATCGCAACATAAATGCCGTGTATCTCCCACCCGTATCTTTCGGTTTGAGCACGACCGGTATCACGACTTCATGACGCACAAGGTTCCCTCGAGAATGGTCATTCTACGTCGCCGCCGGCCCAAGGGAATGGGCTGCGGCGAATGAATGTAACGAGGCGAGACGGCCGACGGCCAGGGAGCAAATGACAACAGTGATAACCGGCCATATCCGAGAAAATCCGACCGACGCCAATGTCATTCGTCAAAGGCTATTCCGCCTTTTCCAACAACACGCTCTCCCGTCGACCACGAGGCCTCGGCCAGCGTTGCACTCCGGCTAGCTCCAACGCTATCAAGACATCGATGCCCTCGCATGCTGCACAGTGCAACCAGCGGATTGGCAGGATGCAGAGACGAAATGGAGGGTGAGACTGTGTAGGCAACCAGGCAGGATTTCGTGGTCCGCCAGTGGCTCAACGGCTCCGGCTCGGCGATTGTCGGAGCAGTATCCCACGGCAGAACAGGAGCCAGTCAACCAAGTGAGGCTAGACGGTAAGGCGGGCCGGCGCGGGAGCGTCGCGGTGGGGGAGAGGCAAAAGTTTAGCAGCCCGCCCCAAATTTTGTTTGCGAAACTGAAAATACAGGGCGGTCCGGGGGGGAGGAGCCACCATCCCCATCGCCATCCCAAGCTGCTGGGTGCGGCGGCGCCGTGGCCGTGGATGAGGCTCTCGAGGCTCGGGGCTGGAGGCCGGAGGCTGGCGGCGGGCAGGGTCACGGCTCACGGCTCTCGACGCCGTGCCACGCTGATGGTTGCGGTTGGGAGCAGATTGCGGCCTGATGAAGCCAGAGCGGGCCTCATCAGACACAGGAGGCTCTTAGCCAGAGACATGGTTGGGTGGCGGCGCAGCATCGGTGGTGTCGCTGGCCAGCCAAAGCAATATGATGCTGCCGCGCCAGAGTGTTGATCACATGGATCATGGCCCTACCTTGCGCCGGTGGCCGCATCGGGCAGTGGACGGCCAAGGGTGCTCCGGCGCATGCATCGAGCCCTTGGGCGGCCATAAAACATCGGCATCGCAGTCACCTGGGCACGAGTTGCGCTGTACCAGGCGGCCAGCTATTGGCGTGCTCCGGCCCAGTCGCAGCGTGTCGAGGCTGGACGTGCGGGGTTGCCTTGAAAATGCAGAGCAAGAGTGCACTTTCAATCCTTGGGATTGAAGGCCAATCCCCTGCGGGTGGGAGTCATTGGGACCTAATGTAGATGCACCATAGCCCGACGTTGCGATTTTGTCAAAAGGTTGGCTAACTCCATCCCAACCACGAGCGGCGAGGCGCCTCGCTTTCGTTTTCTCTCTCCTCGCCAGACCAAGACCAGACCAGACCACTACCACCCATTCCACCACCCTCTACACCACCCATTACCCTTTTTGACAGGAGGCTCAACGCGAGCCCACAATTATTGTGTCTTTTGCTTTTGTTTCGTGCCGCCCGTAGTTCTCGCACGAGGCGAGAGGAAACCCGGGCCAAATCCCTCGGGGTGCCCCAGTGCCCACCCGCTCACCTCAAATGACGGCACCGCTGACATCTTGTAACCAAACCTCCAACATCCCGCCCTCCTCTTCTTCCTTTTCCTCCTTCTCCTCATCGCCCGCCGGACCTGCGAAACAGGTCTCGACATGCTCTCAAATGTCTCATTCCCTGACACAGCGGGGCGAGCACGCCGAATCGCCCGTCATCGCCTCCCATACATCCGCATATAGCACGCACTCGCCCTCTTCCGCACATCCGCCCACTCCCCGCGATGGCACCAGCTCCACCACCACCACCATGTCCGATCCCACCATGGCCTTTGCTGCTGGCTGGGATGCATTCCCCGATATGCCCAGCACCTTTCCATGGCAGAACGGGCCGAACCCCTTCATGAACGAAGTCAACGAGAGCGTCGACGTTAACACATGGATGGGTTCAGGGAGCCTGGCCACCGACACCAACGTTGCCGTGTCATGGAAGCCGGCTGAGACGAAGACCCCCGAACTTCACGGACTTTTGAACATGGTCGAGAATCTCATCCCACACTCGTCGGCCCCAGTGAACACTAAGGAACGAGGTGGCAACACTATGGCCACGGCTCCTACGGCAAAAGGGAAGAGATCTCGGTCGCAGCAGGGACACGGCGACAGCAACGAGAACGAGTATCAGGCCCGAAAGAGAAACGCCCTTACCGCCGCTGCTGCTGCGCAGAACGGGCTTGCCCGTCCTCCCCTGGCCCGTCCCATCAGGATCCCATGGGAAGTCCGAGAGCTTAACGATGAGGATTTCGAGTTTTCGTGCGAGTGGTGCCCGTTCTTCATCCACCAGCCGCTCAAATACGACTCCAAGCCTTGGAACTCGTGCTCCAAGCAGCGTGCCGAGTCATCCCACATCGTCACCCACATCGTCGCCGACCACGGCATCATCAGAGGGCACAACACCAAGCGAACAACTCAGCGATACCTCACCCAGTGTGCTCAGAACGATGACGAAGTAAAAGGGAAGTTGGACTGTGCTCATTGTCAGGCAGTCCAGAACTGGACAGAGGAGCAACAGTACGATCCAAACCATGCCGGCAAGTCCGTGTGCCTGAGGTGCTACGATGTGCTGCCCGACAAGAGGGCGCTATTTAACCACCTCCAGGAGCGAAGCATCTGCATGTACAGAGAAGACCTGCCGATGAGGAGGAAGTCAAGGATCCTATACAGTGCCTTCTGCTCCCTGCGTGATGTCCCTCGGTTCCGCCCACCCCCCGAGACGTCGGCTCCCCGAGATGGTGCTCGCAAGCGTAACATGAAGAGCAGCAATCGACCTCGACCGGCTGACAAAATCGCAACTCAAAGCCGCAGCCAGAGACACACATCGCCATCCATTATTTCACCTAGCCCTCAGTCCGCCCCTCACCCTACTCCTCAGCCGGCTCAGCAGCCTTTGCGACCGCCTCAGCGACAGCCTGTGCAGCAGCAACCTGTGCAGCAGCCTCCAGGACAGCAGCCACCCCTTCTATGGTCTTCTCCCAATCTCCCTCCTCGTCCTGCTCCTCCTCCTCCTCCTCAGAATGTTGTTATCAAATCCGAATATGCCGGTGACACTTCAGGAAACTACTTCCCAGCACCCACACCAACAAGAAACCAGCCGCAGCCTTCGGGGCGAATGCCATTTACGCATCCTACACAGCCTACACAGCCTACACGTCCTACAATCACAGTGCCACGTCTTCTTATTTCTCGACAACCTCAGCCTTCCGTTTACTCCTCCGACTTCGACATGGCGCCAAACTTTACCCATCATTTCACTCCCTTGCAGCTAGCCCATTCCGATATTGCATCGGACTTGGGTGCCACTCCCGTTACAGCTCATCCTCAGCAACACTCTCCGGCCATGCAGGTTGGCGGGCCGTTCATGGAAAAGCACCACATGTATCCAGCAAACGACTCAGGGTATGGTTCGCAGAACGGCGGGGACCCGTTACAACCCACTTTCGACGACTATCCTTTTACACCACAGCAGCAATACATTCCGATGGACCCGCAATATCAAAATTCAGTTTGGCTCGGTATGGGCGGTTGAGGCGAGCCAGATCCCATAATTCCCACAAAAAATATTGATTCGTCTTTACGGCTTTGCTTGTTGCAGTGTCGCGCCAAGTGCCCGCCATCTCTGACTCCCAAAGCCCAACGGCGTCCCAACTAGGCCTAACCGCCCGAACCCTCGAATCAAGGTCGATGGAGGACAGCACCGCATGTCGGCAGTGACTAGAGCGGCCTGTTGCAAGAAAGCGACGACGCACGCAGCGCTAGCTCGGGTGCAGCAGGTCACATTTTCGACAGAGCCAGTGCCGTTGATGCCCAAATGCATAGCCATCCGCACCAGATTAAATGCGACGCACCATCCAATTGGACTATGGTGTACTAGCGGCCCGCCACGATGCACTCAGATGCGCAGCATCCGACGCAGACGACACTTCAAATTTTCTTCACGCACCTACCCACACACACACACACACACACACATACCACGCACGCACGCACGCACGCACGAATCAGACAACTGATTGGCAGGAGATGGAGAATGCAAGGCCTGTTTGTGCCTCGGTGGGAAAACACAAGTCACAAGTGTGACGCTCTTCTTCGTATCTGCACGCTAGCTGTCCAAAGTGAGTTGGCCGGCTTTGGAAGCGCAAAATTGAACCAGGGGACGTGTTGCGATGTACGAATAGTATTATTATGATGTCATGACTTGCCTTGGATGCTAGCTAGATACGAAGTATATGATAGATCAGATACCCCTCCCATTGGCCTAGACCTTGTATAACATATTAGCGAGCTGGCGGTGAGAGCTTTTTTTTTTGTTTTGTTATTATTCAACATCATTCCAGGCCGCTGTGAGCGAGACTGTCGCGCTGGCTCAAAGATAGCTTGTTAAATCTATTATAATTGCTTTGTTAATTAAGGTTGCTGTCTTTAATTCATAGGCGATGTCAAGGTGATGTCAAAGTAACTAGGGGCAACGGCCCCATGCTTTTTTGCTAAATCAGGCCCAATTAAGTAGTTCATGCGAATCCTTCAAAACAATGCGCCAACCAGATGATGCAAGGGCGTAATGAAACAATATTGTTTATTATTCTAAGTGAAACTTAGGTAGACCTGTCAAGACTGCTATTTTTTCGCCCTTCTGTCGGTGGAACTCTAGCCGAGGTGCAGGAAAAATGACTGGTTGATTGTAGGGTAGATTAGGCGAAGCATGCTGGCTTCGCCTATCTGGGCATCACTAACACACACAAACATCGACTACGACCTGGCGCAACTCGAAAAAAAAAAGAAAACAGGGCACAGCGCTTGCCTTGCTACGTGGCAGCGTTTGAGAAGAGGCTTGGTCCATCACGTTGCATGATTTCCCCCATCACTTGTCAGGACGACGCTGCAGCCTTGGAAAAAAAAGACTTGATGCGGCTCTGCTCTCTCGAATCACTGTCGAGCAAGTCAGCTGCAGGTAAGCGTGGCCGTTTGGGACGACGTTTCCCAGCAGATTATGCGTGCGTAACCTATGAGTGCTTGACGCTGTCCCACATGACCGTCTTGACTGACTGCCTTGAGCTCCCGGTCCTGACGTCAGCTCGTCTATTCATGTCGGAATCCGGATTTTTGGTGTGCAGCGACGGTGTGCGATGCAAGCATCCCATCCCCGGGAGATAGAGGAGGGGGGGCAGGAGGGCAATTGCAGGGCCAGTCGCAATGCCAGCTGGCGACCGTGGAAGGGTGCCGGATTTGGTTTGTAGGGCGAGCAGCAAGACGGCGACGACGAGGAGGGAGGGGGCACCGCGATGGCGCATTGCATTGGAGGGCCTGTCGCACCAATGATGCAACAGCAAGCTAAAATAAGGTGGCAATGACTGTGGGAGACGATGCGCTGGCCTCACACACTCGACCACGTTTGAGACAAGCCAGCGCCAATCCACAGGCAGCCTGTGCCAATTCATTTGCCGTGGATATTTGCCCATTTAATTGCACAAACAGCAACAGGAATAGATGCACTTTAACTGCAGCTCGTGGCCAAAACCCATTCGTCCTTGCAAACCGCCAGGCTGTGTTCCATGGAAAGTGGCATAAGACAAAGCGGAGTTGCGCTCCTGGCTTTGTAAAATAGATTTTTTTTTCCGCATGAGCCCACAGATTAACAGCTCGTGGCTGAGAGAGAACGCCTACGCTAGGCATCGGGGGGGCAGAGCTTTTTCAGCTCTCTCTCAAGCGCCGTGGCCCAAGCAACGGAGCTATCAAGAGAGCTGAAGCAGAGCTGTTTGCCGATGGGGAAGCCTGTAGCAGCTGCTGGTGGGACAGTTACAGCGATGGCCGCAGCCACGTGAATACGACCAATCGCAAATCCGGGGCGGGTAGCCGATTAGTGCTGACCCCGTGTGCGTCGACGCTCGCCTCGCCAGCGCCCGGCTTGCGACCGCTCACTCAGTCGGCGCGTTGAGAACATACAGGCCCGAGCGCTGGCTCCCCCGGTCGCTAAAGATGGCGACCGTTTTCCCGTCCCACGAGGCCGCTGGGATCCGTGACTCGATGAGCGGCCCTGCAAGACTGGCGGTTTGCCCACGTCCCCCAGTTGTCAAGCAAGGGTGCGCTCTCTTGAGGACGTTTCAGTTTCAACGGACGGGCCACGTACTGCGCAGGACAAACATGGAACGCACAAAGCCAAAAAGAGGAAACGCGAGGGAGGACCCAACGGTAAAATAAAATGACGCAGATTTTTTTTCCCTTTCCCTTTGTTTGTTCCGGTCTAGAAGGATTCTGCAGAGATGTAGTTAATCAACCCTCCCCACACACGTGCCCCCCCGTGTCTTGAGTCCCATTCTCTTGGCGGGCGCGGCGACGAGAGCGAGAGCGACTGGGGAGGGAAACAAGCTTAGGCAAAAAAGGACCGCGGAAAACAAGGTAAGCTTTGATGCGAAGCGGCACGAGTGATCCCCAGAGGATCTGATGACTAACCTAAACTGGGGGAGCTCATTTTACATGGAAATTGTGGAAGAGTTGCGCCATTGTTTTGTCCGTCCGCGGCCGAGAAGTTTTTTTCCTTTTTTTTTTTCTCCGCCGACCACAAGGGGATCGATCAACACTTTGGTAGTCCGTTTTGGGCCTTCCCCAGAAGTCGGGACAGCGAGAGCTGGATACCCGTGATCAAACAAGGTTGCCCACAGGCCATCCAAGGGCACGGTCATGGGTGCCTCAACGGGCAAGGCGTCAGGGGGACCCGGAGAAACGAGTGAGAGCGAAAAAGAAGCCACGAGCGAAGCGAACGCAGGAACAGGCAAGGGGGGCTGGCTACTGTTGCTGCTGCTGCTTCAGGAACGGAGCAGGTGGTAGCCTCGCCGCGAGACGGTGCCAGCCGCGGCCAATCACGGTGGGCGGCAGGGAAATTATGCAAATCTTAAAGCCGTCCTCTTTATGTGTTGTGAAGCTACTGAACCACGCGACGACGGGCCATGTGCGCACTCTACTGCTCTGGCAGGTAATTAGCACACTTGGCGCGTGCCACACGGCGCAGCGCGTAATTACTCAATCGTTGCGAATGCCCCATTCAGACGGGTGAAATGGCATTGTCAAGCACAATGGGACCCGTTTCCATTGACTAGCCGGCCTAGGCTGATTGCAAGAGCTTCGCTGCAGCTCTCTAAAATTCTTTAGGCTCCATAAGCGAGCCATAATGATGTGGGTGGCCGGCCCAGTAAGGCTGCTTGGGGGGCCCGCCACTTTACTGCGGGACAGCGGGCACTTTTTAGAGAGGGCAAGCCACCCATCTACCTCTCCCGTCACCGGCTGGCGGGTAAGCTGAAAGCAAGCTCTGTTAAAATTTTTCTCATCTCGTCGGCCATTGACCTAAAGAGAAAGGAGCAAAGACCGGCTGCTGCGCGGTGGTGGTAGTCGGGGAGATGCACCGCACCCGCGTCGATCTCCCTTGGCAACATGCTGGAAGGGATGGATGGATGCAGCAGAGAGGATGCATTGTGCATGCAATTAGAGCCCCTCCACCCCCCTCACCTCACCTGCCCGCCCCCACCGCTGTTGGCCGTTGACAGAATTGTCGTATGTAAGACGTAGTCAGTCAAAGGCAGTGATCAACGCTGTGCTAGCAAGGCGCGCGGCCAATACGGTGATACCGCCGTCCGCACCGCCTGCCACCCAACTGATACACGTAAAGAATCATAACCTACCCATCCTCAGGGGACGGGGCCGTGGAACGGAAGGGGGTTGAAGAAGGGGAACAAGAGCCGGCTCGGGCGACGACGGCGAGCCGCCTGATACCTACCATGCCGTCTCACTGGAGAGCCAGAGGAAAGAAAGGCCCAGGCCCTCGGAGGCGCGCAAACTTGAAGCACGACAGCGAGACGCCAGGCCACGGCGGGCAGGCGGGTACGCGCCGGCTGTACAGGGCCTGGTCGGAAGTGTGCCTGATCTTGGGCTCTTGTTAATTTCCGCGCGACATGCTGGTGTCGGGGTCCTGAATCTGAATGTCTGGAGTTGTGTACCCCGGGGAGGGCCCGATGGCAGGTCACCAGTACACGACACTCTATTGCCGCGCTAGCACTGTTTCAAGTCACAGCTACCGAGACACGTCCTGGGCTCCTGGTCTCCTTCTCGCTGTCCTCCTCCCCCCCCGTCCGGCTGGCCTCTCTGGTCGCTGGCCCTTTGCTGGCGATTTGACGCTTGTGTCGGTTTGGGTTGTCGGCCTGTGCCTGGCGGCACTTGGGGCCACACCACGGGGGGGCACCGCACTGGGCCCGTTTGGGGGGGGGAGACCCTGGTCAGTCTCGGCCTGTTTCTACTTGTCACCCAGTAAGAAATCTCTGGTCCCTGGGCACTCTGGGGCTAAGGAAGAGGTTGCATTTGCCTGGTTTGGCGTGCCTGGCTGGTGTGCTTGGTGCTTGTTCCTGCTGCGCCGTTAGTCGTCGCGCCGCCCCGGCCCCAGGTACTTCATGGATCCCTTCCCCCCCCGAACGAGCCACCCTCTCCCCCCCGAGATCTCTCTCTGCACTTCACCTTCACTGCGATAAGACTTCGTTGGCAAAGTCTACCTGCTCGTACATTCACCTTCACATAAACCCCTCCATTTTTAGGATACCGAGTATCCTTACCACGCTCACTACACACTCGCTTCGGCCTCTTACACGAGCCCTCGCAAACACACACACAAACTTCACGCCACCCAGCTGTCGGCACTCAACAACTCAAAAAAACCAACGCTTGCCCAACTGTCTGAATTCGAAGACCAACTCAAAAGGAACCGTCGTCTCTGAGATTCGCCGTTTCTTGTAGTCTCCGTCTGCCTCGCATTCCAGCAACCGCTTCCAAAAAAAAACTTACACAACTTCTTTTGACGCGCGATTATACCGCTGCTCGCTTTGAAAGCACTTACACCAAAACATCACCAGTTATCGAAAACCGACACAGTCAAGATGCACTTCTCCAAGCTGATCCTTGCCGCCCTCCCGGCTCTTGCCATGGCATCCGAGGACACCACCACTCAGACCTCCACCACCACCCTGACCAAGACTTACAGCCTGTCCCGCGTCCACACTGTCACTGCTACCTGGACCGGCACTGGCAAGCCCACTGACAGCGCCAACGCCACCACCATCATCTCTACTCCCACTGGCACTCCCGTCTCTCACGTCACCGCCTACACCACTCCTGGTTCCGGCTCTGGCTCTGGCGGTTCTGCCGCTGGCACTGGCTCCGGCGCTGCTGCCCAGCCTACCACCACCACCGGTGCTGGTATGGCTCTCGACGCCTCTCAGTTCGCCTTTGCCGGTGTTGCCGGTATGATCGTTGTTGCCCTGATGTAAGTCATCTAGGGCAACGCGACCTTGGCGAGAAGTTGTTGTTGGGGGATGGGGAAGAAGAAGAAGTTGTTTTTTTCTCTACTGTCAACTTACGAACTCTTCGATGCGATCATCAACTCAAACCCTTTCCTTTGTCCTTTACATAACTTTTTACTCTTGCCCATTTTTGTTCGGCTCCTTTTGTTTTTGCCCCTCAAAAAGGCAAAACATGGGGTCACAACTTCTTTGGCATAACGATGCAACGATGTCAACTTATACGGCACAACGATATACCCCTATTGCAAGGGTGGCTCCGAGCCGTCTCAGCATGTAACCTCTGCTTCACCTGACGAGTCCAATGATTTGGTTTGTTCTGCATTGGCTCCGCCTCGATAAGAGAGCTTGACCCGCGGCCTTTTCGTTCCATCGCGAGCAACTACACCCGCTTCCTAGTCGACAACACACCTCGGCGGGTTTCAAACATGTAATGTTTCAATTCATCCCCAGCGACCCGGCACCTAGCGCGCGTTGACTGCGCTGCGCATTTTGGCCCCGGTTCTGATTGCCCTTTTGGCGCGTCTGGGAGGGTAGTCGTCGGCTGTCGAGAGTCCGCAAAGCCTGGTTTCTTCTACTTCACGCCACACACTTATACCCAACCCACTTACACGTAGCGCTCGTCTCCATCTTGATGGTTGGCAGGCTGCTTCACCAGGCTTTGGCGTAACAAACAGCTGGCGACTTTGAGATGTCAAAGTATCCCCTTTCTCAGACGCCCGGGCAACGGCATGGTGCTGGTTGCTGGCTGGAGACCTATTAGCATTATCATTCTGTCAGCATCTCTTTCTGGCTGTGCTGCGTTACAGGGAGCGCAGAACCCGAGAAGACAGGGGTGTGGGTGTCGGCGGCAGCGGAATAATTCCAACCCGTCGCTCCCGACCCCAAACTCCTGCTCTCTGGTGTAATCCCTTTTCATTCATTTCTGTACGGCGATACCCCCTTAGGATGGCAGGTGGTCCTGGGACAAGCCGGCCTTGTTTTCCCTTGGCAAGGGCTGCCGAATCTGGATTCGGCACGCCTTTGTCAGAGAGAGAGGTCGGAGTGTCCCGTGGACGGAAGGATTGCAGTTTGGAGTATGATTTTGATTCTTTTCGGTGGGGTTGGAGTTGGATTAAAAATGGGGGATTGGTGTTTTGAGCGTCCTGGGAACGGATCACGATTTGATGAGCCGTGACGAGAAGGCTAGTAGTGTAGATAGATGAGCAAATGGCATTTTACGCTTTGCTCGGAATACCTGACCCCCGCCCACCTATTGATTGCGGTGCAACTAAAACCACCCGCGATTCCCCCAAGTTCCTCGTTTGTGTACGCGTGTTAGTCACTGAGAGCCATGTTCCCCTCGGTACCTTGCTCCGGCGGCTGGGCGGTTAACCTCGCGCACCGACGGCAATAGGCTACTTCGGCCATTCGTCCCGAGCCGTATGTCATTTACGTGCTCGCTCGCGTGGGCGTTGGGACCGCCACAGGGAATGGAGCTGATTAAGGATATTCCGCGGACCCCTCATTGGCCGGGGTTGTTGGCAGCCCGGCTTTGGTGCGGCTTTGGCGGGTCCTGTCGGCTTCGAGCTCCCCAACTTTTTGCATTGGATGCTGCAGCCAGCTTTTGCTTAATCCATCCCTGTCCGAACATCCCACCATCTTCGCCCGAGAGAACTTTCTCTCTCCTTTACTTACATTGAGCGACATTTCTTCCTTCCCGGGCCCGGCGCATCCCTCATGGCTTCAATCGCGCCCTCACTCAAGCGGGCTCACGCCCCTCTCCGAAAAGCGCTGAGCGCGACTTGTTCGCCCGCAGTTCGCTCTTTCGCTACAGTTCCCTCCGATCCCAAGGAACACGGCAAAGATGCCCCGAAGCGAAAGACCTACTTCAAGAACACCGAGCTTGCGTCCTTTTCCGATTTCGTTGGCAATTCGTCCCCTATCCAGCCTCTGTCCTCTGCTGAGGCCTATTCCCTGAAGACCGCCGAGGTCGGCCCCGCGGGCAAGAAGAAGACCATTACACGACTGCCTGAGTGGCTCAAGACACCCATCCCCGCCGGAAACGACAACTTCAAGAGCATCAAGAACGATCTGCGAGGCCTGGGACTACACACCGTCTGCGAGGAGGCACGATGCCCCAACATTTCCGAGTGCTGGGGCGGCTCCGATAAGAGCGCCGCCACCGCCACCATCATGCTGATGGGAGATACGTGCACTCGAGGATGTCGATTCTGCAGCGTCAAGACGAACCGAAACCCCTCGCCCCTGGACCCCCACGAACCCGAGAACACTGCCGAGGCCCTTGCTCGTTGGGGTCTGGGCTATGTCGTCCTGACCAGCGTGGACCGAGATGATCTTGCCGACGGTGGCGCCCACCACTTTGCTGAGACGATTCGAAGGATTAAGCAGAAGAAGTCTACTCTCTTAGTTGAGGCCCTGACTGGTGACTTCCGGGGAGACTTGGACATGGTGCGAATCGTGGCCGAGAGCGGCCTAGATGTCTACGCACACAACGTTGAGACGGTGGAGGACCTTACGCCATACGTTCGAGACCGAAGGGCCACTTTCCGACAGAGTTTGGCCGTGCTCAAGCATGTCAAGGATGTGAGGGGCAAGGAGGGTATTATTACCAAGACAAGTATTATGCTGGGACTTGGAGAGCAGGAGCACGAGATTCAAGCCGCGCTTGAAGGTATGGGATCGAGATTTGCACCCCTCCGTTACTGAAGCTAATATTATAACAGATCTTCGAAAGGTGGATGTCGACGTTGTCACCTTTGGCCAATACATGCGACCGACCAAGCGTCACCTCAAGGTCGAGAAATACGTCACCCCTGAAGAGTTTGAGATGTGGCGCAAGCGAGCCATCGACATGGGCTTCTTGTACTGCGCTAGTGGACCCCTCGTGCGTTCGTCGTACAAGGCCGGCGAGGCCTTTATTGAGAACGTCCTGCGCAAGCGATCGGGCGAGAAGGGCATGGCCCAGAGCACTCTTGGCCAAGCAGTTGCGCTGGACTCGGAGACCCGCTCGTCCCTTTGAACGGCACCCGATTTTCACTCCTCAACACGAGTATAAAGTTCACAACGAGTAATCAGTATTATAATGGGGTTATGACCACGGGTGGTGGCCGCATGGAATGGCGTTGATTGGGTTCGGATTTGGGAGTGCAATCTCAACTATAGAAGTTTTGGTCTTGTCGAAGCCTGAACATAGACAACGAAATATATAAAAACTCATTGTAATGCGAAACGCTGTGGCCTGTCCTTGTATCCATGCTGTGCCCCTGTCATGGTATCAATGTATGAGGGGTTGTGTCGTTTCGTCTCGATTCGTACCTTGCGTAGTAGAACGCCGATTCACAACACCGGCTCAATGGCACATGGTAGACTTGCGACGCCAGTAAGCGACCGTGATGAGAGCGGCATTTATTTGCTCCCGTCACAAGATGCAGTCTCCCGAGTCCTTGTGCATGCCAAGTTGAGGGGAAATTGCATCACTGCTGGACTTGGTGACTCGTCGTTTAGGATGATGACCACGTTGTTGACAGATGACTCTGAGGTTCATTCCCTTTGCTTGGAGAAGGTTTGAACTGGCAAAGATATTTTTAACGTATGACTTAGACGGTGCCAATTGGGATGCCGTGATTTGTTCAGGCGGAAGGGACGTGCTGTACTTGAATCGCACCTGCTCAACTGAACTGCCACTGAACAATCGCCTGAGGATCTACTCCGAGGCACCCTCAACACAGACCGAGACGAGCACAAGTTGGCAAATAACACCCATCTTTCCAATCGACAAGTTGGTTGTCTGACTCTATTGCGCTGCTCGGCTTATCATCGTCATCGAAATGAGGATTATTCCTTTTTTCGTTCTTGCTGTCATCGGCACAGGAGAGGCCAGGTACTGGCTAGAAGATATTGGCCATTTCGGTCGGTCTCCTTATTTCCCAGATATTAACTATCCTGTTTTTCGGAACGTCAAGGATTACGGTGCTGTGGGAGATGGAGGTTCGTGATTCCTGAGACTACGGACTTTCAGCCACTTACACGGACTAGTCTCTGATGACACGGCTGCCATCAACGCTGCTATTAGCGCTGGTAGTCGATGCGCTCCTGGAGTGTGCAAGGGGAGCACCGTTTCTCCTGCGACCGTGTACTTCCCCAGCGGGTATGCTTTGCCTGCCGTGGCCATCCTTTGCTGTCAACCTGACTGTCTCTGATGCTTGGGCAGGACCTACATTATCAGCAGCGCCATCGTTGACTTTTACTATACCCAGCTCATCGGGGATCCCAACGATAGACCGGTAATAAAAGCAACAGGGTCATTTTTCAGACATAGCTTCGCTCTCATTGACGCAAATCCTTACCTCCCGAATGGCGTGTTGGCCTGGAATTCGACCAACACCTTCTTTCGACAGATTCGCAACCTGATTCTTGACACCACCGCTCTACCACCAGAATTTCCCGCCGTGGGCATCCACTGGCCCAGCTCTCAGGCCTCATCCATCACCAATTGTGTTTTTCGACTTTCAATAATTCCTGGGAACAGGCATACCGGGCTTTTCATCGAGGAGGGATCTGGCGGTTTATTGAACGACCTTTACTTTTACGGTGGCGGCAATGCTACAGTGCTGGGAAATCAGCAATACACTGCGCGTAACCTTTGGTTTTTCAACGCAGAGGTTGCCATTTGGATGACTTGGAATTGGGGATGGACGTTCAAGAGCGCGGTGTTTAAGGACTGCCAGATCGGAATCAAGATGGACGACATGTCGCATGCGGTAGGCTCTATCACCATGATTGACAGTTTGTTTGAGAATGTTGGCATCGCCATTTTTACGACACGCACGAGTAGTAGCGCTATGGGGAGTGGAGGATCATTGATCATGGAAAATGTCAAGTTCAACAACGTGAATAGCGTGGTATTGGGGGCTGGAGGTGTTGATTTGACCGCAAGTGTCTTACAGTCAGATGCGGACGGAGTTTTTGTCATGGTGAGAATGGTTGAAGAATGACAAGGTGAATGAGATCGCTGACATCTCACAGGGACACTTTGCTGACTCGAGCGGTTTATTCGATAAGACTGGATACTACAAGATTTTGACCAACCGTAGCGCCAATCTTTATCAAGGCGACAAGTATTACGAGCGGTCAAAGGCGAGTAGGAATCGAAGCTAATGTAACTCATGCTGATTGCTAGTAGCCCCAATATGACCAAGTCGCAGCACAATATTTTGTCTCAGCGCGGGTCAATGGCGCAGCTGGAGATGCTTCGCGCGATGACACAGCCAGTCTCAACGCGCTATTCAGCTACACCGCCGCCAACGGCCTCATTGCATACCTTGATGCGGGGATCTACATCGTTACAGATACGGTGTTTATCCCACCAAATGCCAAGATAGTGGGAGAAGCTCAAGCCTCCATCATTATGGGCACTGGTCCCAATTTCCAAGACATAAAAAACCCTCGCCCTGTTGTCCAAGTTGGGCACCCCGGAGATGTTGGCCAGATCGAGTGGTCAGATACAATAATATCTACCCGTGGTTCTGCTGCTGGCGCAATCCTTATTCAGTACAACCTCTTCTCTTCTGGGTTACCTTCCGGTATGTGGGACGTGCATACTCGCATTGGAGGCTTTGCTGGAACGTATCTGCAAGTTTCGGAATGCCCTGTCATATACGGCGCTAATGCGATCAACCCTAACTGCATTGCTGCGTACATGAGCATGCACATCACCGTCGCTGCTGGAGGTCTGTTGATGGAGAATTGCTGGCTTTGGGTCGCGGATCATGACTTGGAAGACCAAATGTATAACCGAGTCGCTGTTTTTGCGGGACGCGGCCTTCTCATTGAATCTCAGCGCGGTCGCATTTGGCTGAGTGCCACAGGTTCAGAGCACCATGTTCTTTACCAGTATCAACTTGTCAATACCCGCGATGTGTATATTGGGCATGCTCAAACGGAGCAACCATACTTTCAGCCACTCCCTCCTGCGCCCTATCCCTTCCCCCCAGAGCCTGTTTTTCACGATCCAGACTTTCAGGCAGAATGCGAGAAAAATCCTGGTGCGACTTGTAACATGGGCTGGGGTCTGAGAATCGTTGACTCGGAAAATGTGGTCGCATATGGGCTGGGGCTGTACTCCTTTTTCAACCACTACAATGACTCTTGTGCGAGTAACAAGTCTCCGGAATACTGCCAGGAGAGAATATTGAGTATCAAGGGACTCGCAAAAGGAACACGGGTCTTGGGTTTGAGTACAGTGGGTACAAGAATAATGATCGAGCGGGATGGAGTGGATTGGATTGGAGCGACTCAGAACAATAGCACGTTTGCGGATACGCTGGCATTGTATTTGCCATAACGTGGAGGCATTGGTTCTAAGCGATGAGGTATTGGGCAATGTCCAGCTAGACCAAACGGATTAGAAGTACGCAAAGACAGCCGTAGTGTCAGTAGTTAGAAACAAGGTTGATTTCTTGCAAGGATTAGCCTCGATCCTGGTGTTAGTCGCGTATCCATATTAGACACGATGGATGCCCTGAGAAGGATCTTTGGATAATTAGACAAAATTATGGCCTAAGAATACTAAACGCAAATGTAGAGCTTCCACGTGGATAATACTCAAGTACGGGCAGGGATTGCTTAAATTATCCTGCGATTGCTCGGGTAGGTCTCGACTTAAAATGTGAACTGACAGATCGTGGTGGGGTGCCGATAGAGTTCGTGCATGGCAGAATAACGCATTGGGGCCACCGCCTGCCAGAAACGGAAGCGGTTGCGCCATAGCTTGGTCAGCGCCAGATCGCGGCCAACACGAGGCATCCAGATCTGGCCTTCTTCACGATCCAGGCACAACGTCGCTCTTTCAACGTCGCCAACGCAAGGTTCATTGTTTAATCCTAATCATGAGTGTCAATATCGGTTCCACCAACGAGTGGCAGGCCCTGCTCTCCGGCACCAATGTCGTCGTTGTAGACTGTACGTTCCGGCCCCTCCACCCTTTCCGATGACGTTGCTCATCTAATCTCTGGTTGACAGTCTACGCCGACTGGTGCGGCCCTTGCAAAATGATCGCTCCGCACTTTGAAAAGCTCGCAAACGAACACTCGCGCCCGAAGAAGGTCGCCTTTGCCAAGGTCAACGTCGATTCCCAGTCCACTATTGCCCGCACGCAGGGCGTTTCCGCCATGCCGACCTTCAAGATCTTCCACGGCGGCAACTGCATCGAGACCATCAAGGGCGCGAATCCTCCTGCCCTCACCCAAGCCGTCAGTAACGCCCTCAAACTTGGCGACGCGGGCCAGCCAGGCGACTCCTTCAAGACCCCAGGTCGCAAGCTGGGCGGCGAGGCTCTTTCTCAGCAGGCTGCCCCCCGCCGCGGCCCGGTGATTCCTTCGTTGTCGTGGAACCCTGGCGCCTTTCTCAATGCGTTGGTCGCGTTTGTTGGACTCTACTTTGTGTCCCTATTCTCGGTATGTGGCAAAGAAAGGAGGCGTCGAAAAGCCAAGCTAACGGCGCGATAGTTTGACCCATACAAAGCGGCAGAGAAGTCCATTTTCAATCTCAAGCGACCGGTACAACCGAGCCAAGGAAGCGGTGGAAATGTGAAGGCGCCGGCACAGAAGCCCGTGTTCAAGACGCTGGCGGACCTGGGTTCTGAATAAGCGGGATGCAATGGCTGGATTGGTTTATTATTGGCGTTGAAGGATTTCCTATGGTTCGGGATCATGTGCACACTTATTTTGGCGTTTAATTCATGCATTGAATCCATCTCCGGAAATTTCACCATCGTACTCTCCCGTCGTTCTGAATTTGGGCGTTTAATTGGTATGTCGATGATGCATGTCTATCACGTGATAGCGCGATGGTGAGGATGGCAGAAAAAAGTTCCGGAAGAAGCTACGGTCTGAATCCAACAACCTCAACAATTGTGTACAATACTGCAATGTTGTCGGCACGAGGGATTCGAAATGCCTGTCCGGGGCGTGCTTTGTCTCCTTCGTTAATATCCGCTCGTTTTCCAAGCTTCCGTCACTCTTTAGCTCAAGCGCAGACAGCTTCTTCCTCTCGATTCTCCCAGGCCAATAAGAGCAGGGCAATTACACAGGCCTTTTCGACAACCCGATGTCTGCGACAAGAATCGACCACTTCGACGCCCCCGACTGGCGCAACTCCCGAGGAAATTGAGCAAGTAGTACGAGAGGCCAAGCAACGATTCCGAGATACACTTCCCAAGGACTATCTCAACGAGGAAGAGTATGCTCTTTACGTGCGACTATACGGGCCGCCGTTGCGTGAGACCACCCCCGAAGATGTCGGCATTGACACCCACGCCGACATGGGGCCTGAAGCCCCGCGACCGGACAATGAGGGCACCATAATCCGAGAGCTTGAGGGTGGCGAGTTTGAAGAAATTTCGTACATTAAGCCAGAAGCCGAGGACGGCATGAGCGAAGTGCTCCCCGAGGAGCAGTTGGAGCAGGAGCAAGATGGACCGAATGTTTTGGATTTCCGTCCTCCTGGGTACGTCGAACTGGTTGCAAGGAACCAACGTGAGTATGATGCAATGCAGAAGCTTGCCCAGGACTTTGAAAAGAGCCAGGCACAACGCCGCGAGGCAGAGGATGAGGCCGAAGCCAAGGCGGAAGAGGCGCGAGAGAAGATGCTGGAAGAAGCCCAGGCCTGGCCAGAGGAGGAGGAGTACAGTCAAAGGGAACTTATGGACACAAGGCGATTCCACCCCTTGTCCGTCGAAGGTCGTTTCTACGATGATCTGGTCGAGCTTGTGCTTCCCCGAGAGGGCCTGATCGAGCCCATTCGCGGTCTCCTGGACCGAACCCACATTGACCATGTCAAGAAGGCAGCCGAGGTTGCCTTTGGCGGATCTGGCCTACCCAATTCACCGGCAACACCCTCTTGGAACAAGACTGGACCCATGCAAGGAGTTGGCCTTCCCGCTGACCAGCGACACATGACCGAGATTGAGGCGGATGCCTTTGTGGCAGGATCACTTCCCCCATCATATGCCACCAGCATGTCCATTTTGAAGGAGGTGCGAAAGCGTGTTGGAACCGAATGGCTGCAGTCAAAGCTCAAGGGCAAGGGTCTCAGTGTTCTTGATGCGGGATCTGGGGGTGCGGGCTTGGTTGCTTGGGACGAGATCGTCCGAGCTGAGTGGGAGCTGCTAAAGGAGAAGGGCGAGGTAAAGGGATCAGAACCCCCTGGCAAAAGAACCGTCATTGTTGGATCAGAACGACTTCGGAACCGTGTCAAAAGCTTCCTCGACAACACAACATTCCTCCCAAGACTGCCAGACTACGAGCATTCTGGAGAGATGCGTGGTGAGCATCTGGACGCTGGAGACAAGCCACAGGCCCGGAAGAGTTACGATGTAATCATTGCGTCTCACCTCTTTCTCCAGGAGCAGCAGGACCACTACCGTCAAGCTATTCTGAACAACCTCTGGAACCTGTTGAGCAAGGATGGTGGCATTTTGGTTGTTGTAGAAAAGGCCCACCCACGAGGTTTCGAAGCGGTTGCTCACGTTCGAGACACTGTTCTCAAGCAATTCCTTCTGCCCCAAGCAGGGCAACCTCCACTCAACCCCGAAAACTTCAACCCAGCTTACGAACGCGAGCGCGAGTCTGGCTACGTCGTTGCCCCTTGCACCAACCAAGGCACATGCCCAATGTATCAGCTCCCTGGCAAGAGCAAGGGCCGCAAGGACTTTTGCTCCTTTAACCAGCGATTTGTGCGACCTGGTTTTTACAGCCGGGTCCTCGGCCTGGGTCAGCATAACCAAGGCGATGTGGATTTCAGCTATGTTGTTCTTCGTCGGGGAGTTGCAAAGAGCAGCCCTATGACCGGTAAAGAGGCCACAGAGGCCGCGTTCAAGGGCTATGAGAAGTCAGACGAGAAACCGGACATGCTGACGCTGCCTCGGACGGTTTTGCGCCCGCTTAAGCGCAAGGGACATGTCACGCTCGATCTATGCACGCCTGAGGGAACTCTCGAACGCTGGACAGTGCCTAAGAGCTTTAGCAAACTTGCGTACCATGATGCCAGAAAGTCTCGATGGGGAGATTTGTGGGCTCTGGGTGCTAAGACACGGGTAGCCCGACCTGCTCGACAGGGCAGAGGCCAAGACGACGGTGGCAAGCGAGCTGGACAGGGAGGAAAGCCGCGCAAGGTCGAAATCACCATGGGTCCGGGAGGTATCCGAGCTGACGAGTCGAATGCCCCACGAGACCGACGAAGCAAGAACAAGAAGTCTAGAAAGCAAGACTTGCTGAAGGAGTTGGTGGATGCCGAGAAGGCTGAAGAACGCCAAATTGAGAAGGAGATGGATGAAGAAATCGAGGCGGAACTAGAGGCAGAGGATAGGCAGGACCGTCGACGCCGGCGACGTCCCCGAGCATGATTTGTATTACCACCACCCAACTGTAAAATACTAAAATGTACAAGAGAAAGGGCAAAAGATGCCTGGGTATGACGACAAGGCAATAGCATAAAAAGGAGAAGGGGGGCGTTTGCTTGGAAAGCTCATGTTAACGATATGTAATAGATCTCAACACAACCAACACAACCAACACAAAATGCCATGACTTGACTACATATTTCTCATTTCAACCTAAGTGATGAACATGGTTTACCAAGAGGGAAAGGTCACACAGATAGTCACACGCTCTCCATCGCAAGCCAACGGATCCTTGTTAATGGTCGATCCAGGCCGTCATGGTGGTGGGTTGTCTCCACCACACCCGGCCAAAATTTTCGTGGTTGAACCCACCGGGCCCGTGTAAGTTCATGAGACGGTTCTGGCGCACTCGGAAGCAACAATCAGAGCCACGCCCGGTTAGCTCAATCGGTAGAGCGTGAGACTCTTACGAGTACGCGATCTCAAGGTTGCGGGTTCGACCCCCGCATCGGGCTGTTCCTATATTACGATTGCGAGGCTTTCTTTTTTGGCTGTCCTCAAGATTATCCTGAGGGCCTGTGGGATTTTTTTTTAGTGGTTGGTGGTGCTGACGGTACGTACCTTATCGTAAGCGATAAGCAAACCTGCCCAGCACGCGACAAAGGGCACAAAACTTGGTATGCAAATGTGCAATAAATGGAAGCATGTGATTCAAAAGATATTCTAGATGGAGGGTATTTACTGTGCAGTGAATAACCTCACTACATGGCATTCATCCGTTCGCGAGTTCCTCTCTGCATGCTCATCCATTCTCATGTGATTGTTCCGCGAGCAGTAAGCAGAAAACCAGGTACGCGGTTCACTCAGATAAGCCAGAACTGTCGTCATTCAAGGCCCTTGTGTGATCACTTATCTGGCCCTCGCTGATTACCGATAAACGCCCGCGCAGCCGGTTTGTGCATCTCCTATCTGGAGGCTCTCAAGCGCGGAATTGGGCATCTCCGGTTGCGGTGCCGCGGAAGTCGGTGGTTGCGCCATTGACGAGGGCAGTGTGCAAACGGTTCCCAGGTGCGTGCAGGGACGCCGACAGCCCGAAGAGCGCCGAGGGGCGCTGATAGGGCGCTGGGTCCCCACGCGGCGAAATGGCGTCAACTTGGGCCAATATGAGGAAGGGGATTTTAGAGCGCTGCGAGGGGTGCTAGGGACAAATCGTTTTAGCGGTTCTAGTGAGGGGGAGGGGTCGTGGATTCTGTGACTGGGGTGTTGGCGTGCCGCAGGGATTTTTTTTTTGCCTCGATGCGGGCGGCGTCTGCGGGGCGGCAGGGTCCATTGTTTTTTGGTAATGCGGCATCGTTTATAAGCCAGCCCCGGGGAATCGTGACGGCCGTTTGGACCGAGTCAAGGTTGAGTGGTTTCTGCCATTGACTGCCCTACTTTAACTTCTTTCCATTGTTTCTTGACCGTTGAAAAGCAGGCACGACGGCTTTTCTACTTGGCCATATTCGCGAACAGGCGCCAGCATCATCGGGGGGGAAAGAAGTATCACGTATACAACAGAAGAGGACAGGACGAAAAGGGAAAACAAAGTTGTTCTCCCACCTCCACACAAATCACAATGGCGACGTCGCTCCTCACCTCCCTCAACTGCAGGGACAATGTCCACCTCGTCATTGGGACAAACCCTCTCGCCGCAAGCCGCTGCGGCCAGTCCATCAACGCCGGCGCGCGGCCCATCCTGATTGCCCCCGAGGGCTCTGAGCTTCACTACAGCCTCCAGAAGCGCATCGACGAGGGCCAGGTCCAATGGCACCAGAAGCCGTTTGAAGATGACTTCCTTCTGCAGCTTGGCCGAGAAGAAGTCGGCGGCGTGGTAGACGCAGTCTTTGTCACATCGGGATCTCGTGATCCTGCGAGTACGTCACAAGCAGCGCCCATTTAGGGGCGAAACGAGTCAACATGACAGCATGAGCTAACCCAGATTCTACAGGCACACACATCTCCAACCTTTGCAAGCGCAACCGCATTCCCGTTAACGTAGTTGACGCTCCTCAGCTGTGCACCTTCTCTCTCCTCTCCACACACACCGACGGCCCTCTCCAGATTGGAGTCACCACTAACGGCCGTGGCTGCAAGCTCGCCTCGCGCATCCGCCGCGAGATCGCTGCCTCACTACCCGCCAACCTTGGCCCTGCGTGCGCCCGCCTGGGCGATGTGCGCCGCCGCATTCACGATGAGGACTGCCTCGCCCAGGAGGAGTCATCGGTGGAGGACTCAGTCGACCAAGCCGCCCACTTCAACCGCCTCGTGACCGACGAGGACGCAAAGAACCGCCGCATTCGCTGGCTCGGCCAGATCTGCGAGTACTGGCCCCTCAAGCGCCTGGCCGCCATCAGCGACGCCGACGTCGCTGCCATCCTCCAATCCTACCCAGGCTCCTCGGGCCCGGACCTGAAGCGAGACAACGGCTCCGAGAAGCGCATCGGCAATCTCATCCTCGCCGGCAGCGGGCCCGGCCACCCAGATCTCCTCACCCAGGCCACACACAAGGCCATCAAGGCCGCCGACCTGATTCTCGCCGACAAGCTGGTGCCTGCGGGTGTCCTGGAGCTCATCCCGCGCCGTACCCCGGTCCAGATCGCTCGCAAGTTCCCTGGCAACGCTGACCGCGCCCAGGAGGAGCTCCTCGAGATGGCCATGGCCGGTGTCCGCGAGGGCAAGACGGTTCTGCGTCTCAAGCAGGGCGACCCCTTCATCTACGGCCGCGGCGGCGAGGAGGTTGCCTACTTCCGCGAGCAGGGCCTGGGCCACCGCGTCTCAGTCCTCCCGGGAATCACCAGCGCCCTGAGCGCCCCCCTTTTCGCCGCCATCCCCCCAACCCAGCGAGATGTTGCCGACCAGGTCCTCATCTGCACCGGCACTGGAAAGAAGGGCAAGGCCCCTACGCCTCCGGAGTACGTGCCCAGCCGTACTGTCGTCTTCCTCATGGCTCTGCACCGCATCGTCGGACTTGTCCGCGAGCTCACGACCCCTGTTGAGCTGGAACCCCTCGCTCCCGCAGGCGACGAGGCCACTTCCGACCAGCCACTGCCCGAGCCTGCTTCCCCCTTGGTTGGGGACATCAAGCGCGCCCTCTGGCCTCTCAACACCCCCTGCGCTGTCATCGAGCGGGCGAGTTGCCCCGATCAGCGCGTGATCCGCACAACTCTCGGGCACGTTGCAGAGGCCATCGAAGCAGAGGGTAGCAGGCCACCGGGTCTTCTGGTTGTAGGCCGGGCTTGTGAGTTCTTGCACGAGAGGGAAAGGGGACGTGCTTGGTCCGTTGAGGAGGGATTCAGGGGAATTGAGCTGGAGGAGTACACAGCCGGTCTGGAAAAGTTGGCTGCATGATTATGATGATTGGATTTGGGCTGGATCAGTTCTTTTTGGAAATTCTTGGGAGTTTGGGGCATCTTCATAGCGGGTTCTTGGCATTGGTAGGAGTTGGATGTAGAAAAACACCACGGTTCTTGATTCCATCTGCAAGTATACGACTTTGCAAATCTGCCTAATCGCGATCATTCATCACCTTAACGACATTCGTCAGGCCCTCTCTTGACTCCTGAAACAGTCCCCCAAATGTCCTCTCCATCAGGCTTCTTGAGCAAAACTGGCTCCTGAAACTTGCCATCCTTGAGAAGTCCGCGCACATATTCTCTGGTAAAGGGTTACCCACATCTTAAGAGGTTGTCTATGGCTTTTTTTTTCAGCTCTGAAAGCTTGCTCCTATATTCACCCTCTGGGCGCCTTTTCTTCACGGCCGGAAGTTCTCTACCGCTTTTCCGATCTACATAGGTGTGAATATGCCCCGGAAGCTGGCCCTTGAGGTGTTTCAAGCACTCGGAATCTCCTCAAAACTTGCGCTCGGCATCCTGAGAAGCTAGAAACTCGTCCAATTCGATACAAACCTTGTATTCATGTGACTCGCTCGCAGCCGCGAACCTTCCAAGCCCGGTCCATCATTCGGACCAGGTGAGGAGCGGTAGCAATTTCGGAATAGATGACATCGCGCGGAGCACTTTCAAGAAACCCTTTTGCAGCCGGTGGGGAGTATTTTTGCCTTGGTCGATTCTTGGGATCATGAGACGCATAAAAGAGTCAGCAAAGTCCCGCTTCTCTTTGACACCATCCCATGGTCGGCCATTAGCCGATATCGCATCCCACGACTTCTCGAATAGATGGACCGCTTGCTCTCCGAAGCCAATCGCATACAAGCTCTAGAAGAGCCGCGGAAATGGATCAAGCCACGCAGGTCCCTGAGCTCTGATCTAGAGTTTTGAACCGCCATGGTGAATTACGGATGCAGATATTGCTTTACCGTGATGCTCTCCGGGGGGGAACCGAAAAAAGAAAACACATCAATATGGCAGGCAACCGTCCGTAACTGTACAGGGCAAGCAGACATCCGAGTTCGAGGGGAGGTGTTTCCCCTGGGAATCGAAGTAAACGATACACCGACTTTTTCCGATGAATAATTGTGCCCAGTAGTGATGATAATCTGGAAACTTTGTGAAGTCGTATGCTTGTGAGTGGAACTAGCGAGTGCTTCCGCTATAGGGTAACAGATCCAAACGGACGCCTCCTAGTATGCATGCGTTGCCACTAGTCAATAACGTAATAGGTATTCGCTGCCGAATTAAAAGCAAAATAATATGGTGAGGCAAGTTCAATGTTGGTCGATTTCTTTTCCTTCCTTCGAATTGGTTGCTCCCATTCAGTACAAACGGGCTTCACTGTGTAGAATCACCTTGACCTAACTTGATCTACTCCACGAAAACATTACCTATAATTGGCATATTCAAAATAAGAAGCAGTATAAAAATAAAAAGTAAAATTGCCATCGGCAAATGAATAAGATCTATAGTCTTAACCTATGCATTCCTCTCCTAGGTATGAGAATAAACGACCTATTATTGAAGTTGGCTAGGTCTATGACTGCATTTATATCCCCAATCACTTTTGATCCTAATGCATCTCCGCCTTTTTCATAACCTTTATATAGTTGGATGGTATTTGCGGATTTGATGTCCCTTTTGGTTGGGATAGCCAATTGCTTAGCGCATGGGCCTGTCGATGCTCCTTTGCACTTAGCCTGCCCGAGTTGACCAATCTGTGGACCTTGTTGGTTGATGTTGGCTTTTCCTTGTTGTCTATTGCTATTTGTAGGTGATTAGCTATAGGTTCCATCTACGAAGATATAAAGGGATGCACTCACAGTGTCTTTCGGGAGTGGTTGTGCGAGTGGTTGTGAGATGAGTGGTTTTGAGAGCGTTGTAGTGGTCGATGCGTTACTTAGAAGAGTGATGCGTATAATGCAAGTAGAATATAGCAGCAACAGAACCTGCCATTCAGTCGGTCTTTTATCTCTCTGTTGGGATTGCGCCGTAAGAGTCATAAAAAAAACTCATCATTGTGAAGCTTTTCGAGCCTTTTGTTCCTTTTTCATAGAATCTAGATATCTGGATATTTGGGTTTGCGATGCATCACGGAAACCTTCACTGTTGGTCGCAGTCACCCAGTGGGTCAGACTGCAGCAGGAAGGTTTGATAACCCGTTGGGCCATTATGGTTATTATTTGTCATTGGCAAAATCGGGCAGAATTCTTTCTCTTGACTTGACTTTTTGAAGACTTGGTTATTGTGATCTTTTCCAAAGAGAAGTTTCCCTCGGAGGAGGAAGATTTACTACAATTCAAAATATGTATTCTGAGGTGATTCCAACCATTTGGCCTGTAGATTGTATCTGATGTTCCAAATGGGGACATCGTGCCCCATATCTAAAACGTAAAGAACGACAAAGTCCCTAATCATATCATGTCTTATTAAGGGTCTTGCATTTTTAGTCTGGGATTTGTTTTTAATTATTAGAATTGCTGCCCCCCTGGTGTCAATATATGATGTAGTGGAATGTGCGATATTCTATCGACTTTCCTACCCCAGGGTTTCAAACCAGTGAGACATGTGTAATATGTTTATAATCCTTAGGTATTCAGCATGATAATAAAAATATGTGCATCTTACTCAGATATCCCTATTTCTTCCGATGGTCGATCGCATAAAAGTATCTGAGAAAAAGATACATGTCAACCTGACGCTGATTTTTACCATACCCCCGCGAAGAAGCAATACACGGGGCTGAAAAAAAGAAAGAAAGAAAGAACCAGAACGGAGAAAAGAAGACTGCATTTATGCCTGATGAATGTTGTGTTCCTCACTGTGATACCGTCTGAAACCATGTTAAACTGGAGTCTGAGGGGAACCTGCAGGTTCTAGGTGCAATTTTTCACTACTGCATGGCTACCTGGCGGCCTGACACTGGTAACCGAAAATGACCAAGGCTCCACAAGAATAGAAATGCCCGCGGACGTATTTAGCTAGCAGGATCGGTAACATGACAAGTGGGTGTCATGAAATTTGAGTCACGACGGGAAAGACTTGAGCGTGAGAGGGATGGAGGACGTATCGGCAGGGAGGGGTTTCTGAGAGAGTCATATAGGGAACTAAGGAATTTTCTGCCATGAGACATAGATGCTGAAAACGCCCGGGAAAAGCGTGTGTTATATGTCTCACTGTCTCAGTCCTATATCATATGACATTGAAGCGGCTACTTGGCGTTGGTCACGACCTTGGCCTTCGCCAACCGCGGCCACCAACCAAGCTGCACCGAGCTAGACAACTGGCGGCGCGTGATGATTACTGGTAATCCATAAAAAATTTACGCATTGAGTGGCTGATGCAAAAAGGGTCCTTTGAGGAGAAAGGATTCCCTTGTCGGGACAATGCAGGCAACACAACTCGGCAGATGGGGTGGAGATCGAGACAGGAGAGGGAGGGACTGAGAGACAAGGTCGCTCTCGATCTATTCTGAGATGAAAAGGGGTTTGGACCATGGGTTTGAGATCGTCTCCACGATGCCTTACACCGAGTCTTTGATTTTGGTCACGTAGTCAAGCGCAATGGCTCGCGAACGCAAGCTCAACCCCCTGGCTGGGCGCTTCAGATGAAACAGTATGCAGGGTGCAGGCGCCTATTGTTCCTATTCTTAGAGGTGTTGACAACCAACATGCATCCAAGCCGTCTGTGGGTTCAGGGTGCTAAACGGACTATCGCAGCTCGCTGCTGAAGCTGGCACCAAGTCTATTCCGGATCGTCCCGTTCCGCGCGAAAAGTCAAGGCGCTTAATGTTGCAAACTTTGTGGGCCACTTGCTGCAAGCTGTAAGCTGCAAAGGCACGTCGTTCTTCTGGGATGGAAGTTGAAACGAGGCCAGACGGAACAGAGAGCCTTGGAGAACGGGCTGCCGCTGACGGCACAGCCCTACGGGGGTCATGTCGATTGGATTGGGCTGAGCAGTGTGGACGCACCTGGGCTGGTATCCACCGCGGCGGCGCAAATGGCATGTGACTTGGCGGCGATCACGAACAAGCATCGAAGGGGACCTGGAATGAGCACCGGCGCGAGCATCGAATCGCATCGACTGCGTGGGCGGTGGGTTTATCCAGATTGTTCCAGGCACAGCTCTCTGCAAGCGTCGCAGGCTTTTGGCAGCTGTATGTACATCAGACAAGCCGCCACAATCGGGCTCTCTCCCCGGTCGTCGACCCCACGGTCGGGCTGCCTCGATACCGGCTCCATCCCCGTCGGCGCAGCTTCGAGAAGGCTCGCTCGCTACCCGAGCAAAGAAAGGATTTCCGGTTTGCGTGCCCAGCCGAAGACGGGGTGCCCTGCAGCGCGCGGCTGGAGGTTGAATGGATCAATGCCCAACAAAGCTAAACTCGGCGTCGTCCACCGTGCATGCCTGCAACGCTCGCTCGCTGCACTGTCGGCGCGTGTAGTTGGCTGTTGGTGACGACAAAGACTCCGGCGGCTCTTGACAGGCTCACGGGCTTGCCCCGAGTCCGCGGCGGCTGCTTGGATGCATGACGGGCGATACGCTCCATGCACAGTGCAGTGTAGCGTCGGCAGGGGGAAAAAGACGGGGCCTTTCCAGGCTGACTTGCTCTGCCACTCGATGGCCTCCAAGCTCGTCGTTTTCAACGGTCGGCCAACAGCAGAGAAGGCAGACAGACAACCACAGTGCCGGGGCGCAAAGGGGAGAGGGGGGGAAAGGAGGGGCTGTGTGTGTGAGAGCTCCTGCATCATTGCGTCAAGGGCATATCCACACCTGGATCTCTGCAAACCTGGACCGGGGGCGTTTCCTTGGCCAACCCAGCTCTGGCGAAACCACCCTTGGCGCAAATCATGGCCAGACCGGGACTGACAGAAGCAAGCAGCGCAACCCAGGCTCCGTTCCTGTCGATGGCATCCCCTTTGGCCGTTTTTCCCGCCAGGCCCGAGCTATGCTTGGAAAAGCTGCTCTGCAAGCTAAAAAGGGCCTGCCGTGATGCTCGATGCGGCGGCAGCAGCTAGGTGCCGGCTTCAATGGGGCGCGTCGTCAGGCTGGATGGTCGCATGTTCCAGCAGAAGCTGCGCGACTGACCCTCCATGACGGCGGTTCGTGTGGGCGACCTGGCCGCCCCATTGGGCCGCCATGGCACCCCTGCGAGACTGGTTAGACAGGGTGCTAGAGTGTGGCCAAGCCGGCCTGATGACAGGCAGCCCAGCGGTTCTCGTGCAGCGGCGCCGGCACACATGGCTGCATTCTGGGCGGCGGCAGTGGGCAAAAGCGAGCCTGGGTCTGTATGTACCAACGACGAGCTTGGCTGCTCGCGATCCATGCGGCGGCACCAAGCCTATCCCTCCCTCCCTCCCTCCCCCAAAAAGAGATGCCTTCTTTATTATTGCACTTTTGCCTGCTTGCTCTAAAACCCTTTGTCCCTCCTCATCCCTTGAGGTGTCTTTTTTCCTTCTCTTCGCTATTCTCCCACCTTCCATCCGCCTGCGCATTCCCTGCTCTTGTGCTCATCCTCACTTTCGGCCACCCATCATCGCCTCCCGCACCGCGGTCCGCTACCACACACATTCCCTCGTCTTCGCTAGCTAGCCCAGCTGCTACCCTCCCCTTCATCCCTCCCATCCCCGCTCTAGCCCGCCAGCCCCTCCATCAAGGCAGGTCACGGCTGACTCTAATTCTGGCCGGGGGGACCTTTCATCATTGCTGTCGGATGACGACGTTGGTTGTCCTTGCTAATCCTGATTCCTGCTGCCGCGCCATTAAATTCACCTGACGCTCAAAACCACTGTCATTCTGAGCCCTCCCTCTTCTGCACATCTCACCTCTTCTTTTTTTTTTCTTCCTTCGCTCTGGTAACATCGTCGTCGGATACCCTGCTCTGTGATAGCAACGACCTTGAGCCTCACCCAGCACGGCCCCGCAGCCCCTCCAGCACTTACATCATCCATTTATAAGCTGCCGCCTGTACTGAGCTGAACTGCTTTCCCTCATAACCCATCGCAACCGAAGCTTTATCCGGTTTCATTTTCCCGCCGACAGTCATGGCTGGTCGCGGTGTTAGAACCACCGAGTTTGAGGAGCGCGACTACTATGCTGCTCCTCGCCGCTCTAACCTTGACCTGGAAGACACCTACCGTCGTCGCACAGTCACCATCAGCCCGCCCAGCAGAGAGAGAGACAGCACACCCTCGTTTTTGCGAGAAGAGCGCCGAACCGATGCTGGGCCAATGGTCCTCCGCCAACGCCAGGTTGAGACGGTTGATCGACACCGCGCTAGAAGTCCCAGCCCCGTTGTCGTCCGCGAGGAGCGCATCGTTCGAAGGCCCCGAAGTCTCTCACCGCACTCTCACGAGCATGAGCACTCGCGCTCTCGCACTCGGGTTGTTGAGCGTGAGCGTGTCAGGGAGCCTTCCCAGAAGCGAGCCCCTGCAAATGTCGTGAGATATGTAGAGAGACCCCGACGATCTCCCTCTCCGGTTGAGCAGGAGCGTATCCGAACTCGCATTATTGAGCGCGAAAAGGCGCCTTCGCCCCCTCCCGCTCCCAAGCCTGCTACTCCTCCTCCTCAGGTGATTCGGGGACCAACTATCGAGAGAGAGGTCATCACGCATTGGCGAGATATTGACCACGGTAAGTTCATTGTATACCTTGCAACCTTTCACAGCCCAGGGACTAACGTGGTACAGGTGTCGTGAGAGCCAGACCTCCCTCTCCTCCCCCTGCAGTTAGACCTCGTGCTCATTCGCAAGTGAGAGAGCGTGAGACAGACATTGACATTTCATTGTCCAAGAACAAGACAGAGGTTGATGTTCGACGAACGACTCGCTCTCGATCTAAGAGCCGTGAGCGACGATCTCATTACCACGATGATGACATGGTCGTCCGACGGGAGTCGGTGAGGTTCGAGGAGCCATCCCGACGACGTGCTCACTCCGCTGCTCCCACCCCCAGCGCAGTGGATGAGGAATCAGACTACCTCACCTCAAAGATTGATTCTCGCGGTCGCATGGGCGAAGCCTATGCAGGTGTCACCAAGGACTGGACCATTGTGGATGTTCCTCCTGGAACAGAGCGCATTCGCATGGATGGTGTGGGCGGTGCAAGCACTGACACCACTTACACCAAGTACAGCGGTGTTCGCAGGACCCAGTTCATTCCAGAGCGAGATGACGATGTCTCCCCCGCTCCCAAGGAGCCATCTCCTCCCCCCAGCCGCGATCGTCTGAGCGTCTCCGTCTATGATCGCGAGAGAGAGATCGATATCGAAAAGGTGACGGAACGACGGTCTTCGCGACCCCCACCCAAAGACATGTGGACCGAGATCACCAAGGATCTCGTGGTTCGAGAGGCCATTGAAGAACTTGGCTACGAGTATGAGGAGACGGATCGATTCTTTTACATTATGGACTATCTTCGTTATGTAAGTCTCACCCCGCAACCATGACGTGGAATTGAAGTGGATTCTAACTAGTATAGGATGACGTGCTTCAACTGGTCGACATTTCGGACGAAATCCGCAAAGCGCGTAGAAACCGCACACGCGAGCTCGAATACGAGAGGGAATACCAAGAGGATTGGGAGCGCAGCCGACACCGATCCTGGGGAAGCCCTCGCTGGGAAGAGTACGTGGAGCGCGATCTTGTATACGAGGGGCGCGCGCCACCTCGCGGCTACCTGCATTAAAGTTATAGCGACAAGGCGTTCTTCGGCCTGGGCTCCAGTGCTTCAATGATGTGTTTGGCGTTTTGTCAGGCATGAATTACGTTACCATGATGCGTTTCGAGAGATAGAAACAGAGAGAAAGAGACAGGAGGGAGAGATAGCAACGGCTCCTACTGGATTGCGGATACCTTTCTGGAGGCTCTTGGACCACAGGACATGTTTCTTGTTTTGAGGACGATGTAGCGGGAGCGATCAGGAAACCTGTGTGGACCAACTTGGAAACGATGCAGAAAGGAGCTCTTTCATGGTTTCGGGATGGGAGGATGTATGAATTATGAAATCAGTCATGACACTTGACGGCGCGAGGATAATGAGGATTTGGACAGGATCGGACGTTGGTAGATGCTTTTCTTTTCTTTTTATCTTTCTTAAACTAAACCATTGCTAAGGATGAGAACAATCAAATTACGAATTACGACCAGAAAGTTAAAAACATGGCACGGCCGAACTAGGGTGATGATGAGCAAGACAAGGCTATGCGATGTGACACATTTCTGACACGGCTGACCTGATGGGATGCGGGGTGATTTGGGAAGGCGTCGTCTTGGACCTGTGACCTCATTAGTTCGCGCTCGGCGGAATCCCGGTTATCACGCGAGGGCCCCACCAACCCCGCGCTCTTGTTGGACAAGGTTGCGTATACAACGCTCTCCGAGAGGCCGATATGTAATGTGTATTGTGAGAGCGAGGAGCCAAAAGAAAATCCCAAAAAAAAATCGCCTATTGGTCAGCGGCGTCGGTCGTGAGAGAAGGGATCATATGGAAGCAAAGGATGAAGCTCGTTAGCCAGCACTGATTGAGAACCCCGGGAGCTACGGGAGTTTAAACGGCGACCGGGGGGGGAAATAAAGGAAATAAGCCAAAGAGCTGACCGCCGCCCCCCGTTTGAATATATGCAATATAACGGCCTTGCTGGCGACAGCGGGAAAGGGGAGACGGGGGGAACGAAGCAGCGAATGAAGCGTGGTGCGTGGTGAAGCATTGTCCACTTGCAATACGCGGAGCCAATGCACTCAGTCTCCAGAATCCCTTGACCAAATACAAGCCCTTCCCTCCCCTCAACCTACCCGATCGGCAATGGCCCTCAAAGGTCCTCGACAAGGGGCCCCGATAGCTGTCGACTGATCGACGAGATGTAAATCAGAGTCTGGCTGATCTCATGACAAGTTTTCCGAGCTCTTGAATAACCATCTTGGGTGCCAATCTCGACTAATACGAACCCCCCCTCGGCCTCGCCCGACAATATGTGGCTGCAGGCCCTGTCCTATTACCATGAGGATATCATCAAGAGAACTTGCGGAGCTTGAATTCCTTCTTGGTGGAGTCCTGCTGGGAGCTGCTGAATACGCGCACATGACCAGGAAGCCTCCATAAGGAGCACGGGAGTGGACGGGAATCTTGCTGTGCACCTTGACGGTATCGACAATACACTTAAGATTAGAGAGGTCAATGTTAGAGTGGGCGCCCTGAGTATATAGATTCGGGACCCAGAGTCACTAGATCGACATTATTGATATGCTCACCGTTTCCGAACAAGCAACCCTCGAGTCTATCCGCGCTGGCCATCTAAGCCAGCTCAGCAGCAGCAATGGCACAACCTCGGTTGCTGTGTGGATGTAGAGAAATATGAATCTTTTCACGCTCGGTAATGTTGCGGCAGAAGTACTTAATATGGTCGGGATATACGTTGGACGTTGATATCGATGGTGGCAGGGAAGTTGAAGATGATGGGGCTGTCGACTGAAGGCTCCCTTCATGGCCTCGACGGACTGATAGCCTCACGTTTGAGGATAAATGGCAGTTGCCCTATCTTCCTCTGAACCCTGCCGTCATTGGCTGTATATATGAGGCCGTTATCCGTGTTCACTCGCAGAGTGACAAGGGTGGTGCCGCCTAGATCATTCTCTGCAAGCTCGCCCCAGATCTATCTCGTGGCCTCCAGATTGCCTTCTCATCCGTTGTTCAGAAGGCTGATGACCTCGGCCGTAAGCTGCTGTTGGATAAAATCACCAAGCTCTTTAAGAAGACCTACTACTTCTAAGACAACCCCCGCTTCAGCCTGGTCGGCTACAGCATCGTTCCCGACCGTTCGTCGTCACCTCTCCCCCCTGTTCCTGGAAAGATCCAGGACACCAGGAACCTCATGCGTGTATTCGAGTGTTTGGTGGCTGTTGACAGCACCGAGTACTAGCTACGTGGCAAGGGCAACGGTCCCATCTCAAGTTTGGCCAACGCCGTTCGAGGTGTCGGTGTGACTCCTCTGGACGTTCGCGACTGCCACTTACATCAAGTGCACTTTTGCCGAGGACGGAAAATACGTGTGGGGCGTGGGCATCCACAAAGATGTTGTCCAGAGTCCCCTGATTGCTCTTCTGAGCGCTGCCAGCAGCGTACGTTTTCCCCTTACCCGACTTTGTTTACAAGAGTTCTGCTGACCCCGAAATGTAGTTTGCTGGCCGCCCCGGTAGCCCCAATGTCCCCGAGCCCCTGGATAAGCTGGATCTGAACGCACCCAATGGTGCCAACTCTCCTTCGGCCTTGGTCAACGTTCTGAGGCAGGTGGCCAGTAGCACGTAAAAGAGGACAACAGTACTGCACATTTAGTAGGTAGCATGTTGACGATGGAGTGGAACAAGTGATTAACGAGGGTTGAGGAAGACGAGGATGAAAAGTAGCTCCTTCCTGATGACGTACATGGTAGGGTCGCAGTGCAGGATGGGAGTTTGTTTTGTGGGTGGGCATGTGGGAACGAGCTACTCGTTTCCCGCTTGGCCTTTTTTTTCTTCTGTATTTTGTTTTGTGGAATTTGTGCATTTGCCAGGGACAGGAAACTTAACGTCACACTACGAAGGTCAAAAAGCAGCTTGGCATTCTATTTGGTGGGGATTTGGGACATTCATGTTTTGCATGCAGCTTGAGGGGTGAGGATGGTGTTTTAGTTGATGGTGGGTTCAGCAGCGCCAAAAAAGATTTTGAGATGAATTTCAAACCAAGGAAATAAGTGTGTCTCTGATGCTGCGCGTGACGAAAAAGGGGCGGGCCGGCACCTTGCAGCTCCCTCGGCATACGAGAATCAAACTCGATGTCATCCACCTTTGGGCACTGGAGCCAAGGGTGGCAAGGCCGATATCGTGGGCTTCTTTTTAATGAGGTTATGTGAGCGGGCGGCCCGGCTTGGAAAGGTTGGTGGGCAATGTAGCGGTGGTTGCCAGGGAAGGGTGGAGACGGCGGCAAAATTGCCCAGGGAGACTTGTTTACTTTTGCAGTCAATACAAACAAATGGACAAACGGGATGGGTTAGTACAGCATGCAGGCAGGTGGTTGTGAGTCAACGGAGGATTGATCATGGAGTAATAGCAAAAAAAAAGGAGTCTTGAAAAAGGCGCTACCTGGGGGGAGTGGCGAGGGAGGAGACGGGCCAGGCACAAGGTCGACAAGTGTATAAATTGACATCAAAGCTGTAACGGGACGGGTGTGTTTCGGATGGCCGCATGTGTTTTCGAGGGGAAACCCCCCGGTGCTCTGTCAACTCGTCCCAGGCATTGGCCCTCTCTCTTGCTTGTCCGTGGGATGGGATGCGTGCACCCGGACGGGAGCCAGGGACGGGACGCGTTGGAATGGAACGAACGAACCGCAGAGACGGGGGGGCCACGATGGATTGATGGGCATGGGCCGCACTGATGGCGGCTGGATTCACACTGTGCCCGCAATTTCACCAACTGACGGACCGGGGGGGAAATTAGATGTGCGGGTGGGGGACAAAAGAGGCACACTGGCGGGCGTGGTTGATGAGGACGACGGCATAGACTAACGCCTTGCGAGAGAAAGAGAGGGAGAGAGGGAGGGAGGGCATGGCGAAGAGGATTGGATGCTGGCACCGAGCAGAGGTCATCTGACTCGATGCCGCGATTGTAACAGGCCGTCGATGTTTGCTTAATTGGATAAAATTTACCTGTGATTGACCATCGTCATGCCTTGTGCCTCGTCCGTGGCTTTGTCTTATCGCACCACCGCACCCTACAACTGGCTACCAATGTATGGATGGCCATCATCAGCCCCAAATTCACAGGCTTGGGGACCGTGGGTTTGCAGAAGCCGGGTGCTTATGCAGGGCACTTGGTCCGCGCACCAAGTGATGACGCCTACCTACAGTTCTGTTTTTGGGGCTTTCGAAGGGGGGAGGGGGAACGCTGCGCACACCCTGCCGAGGGGGACTGAAATTGGACGAGAGCAAGCTATCTTGGTCGTCTCGGGTTAAGCGAGGTTCTCCCGCTGTGAGCTGTGATTCGAGGAGGGGAGGCATGTGTGGAGAAGAAAGTGCAAGAGAGTGAGAGCGAGCGCGAGCGTGAGTGTGTGTGCGTGTGCATGTGCGTATGCATATGGGTGTATATGTGAAAATAAGGCATTCAAAAGGGCCCTTCCGCCTCGGTGGACTCGCCTGCCCAGTGGCCGGGAAATGGATGGGCGCGCTGGGGATGCAAGGCGCTGCAACTGCACTGCGCATCGCTGCAGAGGGCACGCACCTGACGGTCATGATGCTGCATGTGGGGGAACTTGAGGCGAGCCAGTGCCCCAACCCATCTGGCCTGGTGCATGTCGCCAGGCTGCCGCTGCCTGCCTGCCTGCCTGCCTGCCTGGCACTTGGGGGAGGCCCGGGGGCCTGGGGAGAGGAGGAATGGCGGTCGAGTATGGAACACCTAGCGCCCTGGGCTCCTTGCTTCTGTTTTCCTTCTTTTCGATTCCATATGGCCTCGCCCGTGACTCGACTCTTCTCCTAGGCGCTACTCGTGCCATTCTACCCCTCCGAATAGCCCCCGGTGTCCCCTCTCTCTCCCCGTGCGTGCCCGTCATAGATGTGAATTGACTTTGGGCTTCTTGCTCGCCGGTATCCGGCCCATCTTTAGCACCGATTGCCCGTCCGCATGTACATGTAACAAGTCCTCCTCGTGCCAGCTCATCTCATCAACTGGAAACTCTTTTTCACGCTGGGTGCACGTCAGAAACAGGAGGGGGGAGGGGGGGGAAGGCGAGCACCGTGCCGGCACAGTGGGAGAAAGGAGTGGCGGTAGGCAGCCCGGCAGTCCAGGTGGTAGCGTGGTCCAGTAGCCCCTCCAGTGGGCACTCCCCAGTGGCACCTTGCAGCCAAAAGCAGCTCCCCGAGAGACGGCCAGACAGGCGGTCGGTACCTGGGCGGTACCTACATTGGCGACCGGAGGCGGTAGGCGGTAACGTTTGTTTGCAATTCGCCCATTTGCTGCGAGCAACTGGTCGTCGAGTTCCCAAAAGCTCTTCCTCCCGCAAGAACGAACTCTCACTCCCATCTTTTCTTCCTTCCTTCCTTCCTTCCCTCAAGCCCTTGGTCTTGTACGTGTGCAACACCAAAAGAAATATAAAAAAAGAAGAAAAAAAGAAAGCTAGCCCCGTCCTTTGTCTGCATTTGCAATCGGGCCTCTATACCTCTCAAGAGGGCTATTTTTTTTTCTCTCTATTTTTTTTTTCCTTAGCAAACAAACCGGGACTCCCCCTACTCTCTCGTTTTTTTTTGGTCGTCGTTCTAAAACCGAACCCACTTCCTTCCCTCTCTCACCAGGCAAGGCCTACTAACGACCGCCCGTGGAAAAAAAACCCCCGCGTCTCCGCCGCAAGTCAGTTTTACCTTGTCGACACGTGCGCCTTTCCACGACCGTCTTTCTTCGCCTCGCACGCCTTCGGCCTCTTCTCTTCCTTTTCCTTTTTGGCCTGAAGCCGCATGACGACGTCTCTTTAATACTGCAACCATGTCGAGCTCAGAGATAAACCAGGTGCTCGCGAATTCGCTGTCGCCCGGTGAGTTTGCTCCCCCCCCAAAACACCCTGCGTGGAATCACATCCCCCCCCCCCCTCCCTCCGCCTTTTGCTCCATTGTCGACAATGAGCCCCCCATTCTGCTTCCTGGCCCCCTCCAGCCTGCCAGGCATATGAATCGCCATCGTACTGACTCCTCTGCCCAGACGCGAACCTGCGAAACGCCGCCGAACAACAACTCACCCAAGCCGCCGAGAGCAACTTCGTACGCAGCCCCTAAAACCCCCCCGCTTCCCCTGACCTCACCTCCCAACTTTGCTAACATACCGCTCCCGCTTCCAGCCTCTATACCTCGCTACTCTAGTGCAAGAGTTGGCAAACGACTCAGCCGATGGTTCCATCCGTGCCGCTGCCGGTATTGCTCTCAAGAACGCATTCACAGCCCGCGACTTCGCTCGCCAGCAGGAGCTGCAATCAAAATGGCTACAACAGACAGACGATGAGACAAAGGCCCGGGTCAAGCAGCTCACCCTGCAGACCCTGAGCTCCTCCAACACCCAGGCTGGCACTGCTGCTGCCCAGGTCATTGCCTCTGTCGCTACCATTGAGCTGCCCCGTGGCCAGTGGTCCGACCTTCTCCCCTTCCTGGTCAAGAATGTCAGCGAAGGCGCCGACCATCAGAAGCAGTCTTCCCTGACCACTATCGGTTACATCTGCGAAAGCCAAGACTCAGAGCTGCGCATGGCTCTGGTCACACACTCGAATGCTATCCTGACCGCCGTTGTCCAGGGTGCTCGAAAGGAGGAGACCAACCTCGAGGTCCGCCTCGCTGCCATCACCGCCCTCGGTGACTCGCTCGAGTTCGTCGGCAACAACTTCAAGCATGAGGGCGAGCGCAACTACATCATGCAGGTTGTCTGCGAGGCCACCCAGGCCGATGACTCCAGAATCCAGCAGGGCGCCTTCGGCTGCCTCAACCGAATCATGGCCCTCTACTACGAGAACATGCGATTCTACATGGAGAAGGCCCTCTTTGGCCTTACCATTCTTGGCATGAAGTCCTCGGATGAGGATGTTGCCAAGCTGGCTGTCGAGTTCTGGAGCTCCGTCTGCGAGGAGGAAATCTCCATCGAGGACGACAACGCCCAGGTTGAGAGCTCCGACCAGATGCGTCCCTTCTACAACTTTGCCCGCGTTGCCGCTAATGAGGTGGTTCCCGTGCTATTGACGCTTCTGACCAAGCAGGACGAGGACGCCACCGACGATGAGTACAACCTCTCCCGCGCTGCCTACCAATGTCTGCAGCTGTACGCCCAGGCTGTTGGTGCTACCATCATCACCCCTGTGCTGCAGTTTGTTGAGGGCAACCTCCGATCCGAGGACTGGCACAACCGAGATGCTGCCGTCTCTGCCTTTGGTGCCATCATGGAGGGTCCCGATGAGAAGGTTCTGGACCCCATCGTGAAGCAGGCCCTTCCCATTCTCATCACCATGATGGACGACCAGTCTCTCCACGTCCGTGACTCCACTGCCTATGCTCTCGGCCGCATCACAGAGGCCTGCTCCGAGGCCATCGACCCCGAGACTCACCTCCCCACACTCATCGAGTCCCTCTTCAAGGGTCTCCTCAGCAACGCCAAGATGGCTCCTTCTTGCTGCTGGGCATTGATGAACCTTGCTGAGCGCTTCGCTGGCGACTTTGGCGCTCCTTCCAACCCCTTGACTCCTCACTTCAACCAGGCTGTCAGCTCTCTCCTCGATGTCACTGCCCGAACCGATGCCGAAACTTCTGTGCGAACCGCCTCCTACGAGGTTCTCAATGTCTTTGTGCAGAACGCCGCATCTGAGAGTCTTCAGCCCATCGCCTCGCTCTCGGATGTCATCATCAAGCGCGTTGAGGAGACTGTTCCCCTGCAGAACCAGGTGGTCAGCGTCGAGGACAGGATTACCCTTGAGGAGATGCAGAACAGCTTGTGCACCGTCCTCCAGGCCATCATCACCCGACTGGACAAGGAGATTATCCCTCTTGGAGACCGCATCATGCAGGCTCTGCTCCAGATCCTCAACAGCGTCGGCGCCAAGTCCAGCGTTCCCGATGCCGTCTTTGCTACCATCAGCAGCCTCGCTACCTCAATGGAGGAGGACTTTGTCAAGTACATGGAGGCCTTTGCTCCCTTCCTGTACAACGCTCTTGGCAACCAGGAGGAGCCCAGTCTCTGCTCCATGGCTATCGGCCTTGTTAGTGACATTACCCGAGCCTTGGGCGAGCGCAGCCAGCCTTTCTGCGATAACTTCATGAACTACCTCCTGAACAACTTGAGGGTATGTATCCGACCGTAATGAAGCAGAAATGTACATGTTTTGCTAACTTATCGACAGAGCACCACTCTTGGTAACCAGTTCAAGCCTGCCATCCTCCAGTGCTTTGGCGACATTGCTGGCGCCATCACCGGCCACTTCGAGACCTACCTGTCTGTTGTCGCCCAGGTCCTTGAGCAGGCCTCGACCGTTACCGCCACCCCCGAGGGCCCCTATGAGATGTATGACTACGTCGTTTCGCTCCGAGAGGGCATCATGGATGCCTGGGGTGGCATCATTGGCGCCATGAAGACCAGCTCCAAGACTCAGGCTCTCCAGCAATACGTCCCTCACATTTTCAACCTCCTTAGTGTGATCGCCAACGACCCCAACCGTAGCGAGTCGTTGATGCGTGCTGCCATGGGTGTTATCGGGTAGGTTCATGTCCAAACACAGCTAGAAACAAAGCTAACATCAATGTCTCTTAGTGATCTTGCCGATGCTTATCCCAACGGCGAGCTTGTGGATGCCTTCCGTCAGGACTGGCTCACTGCCATGATCAAGGAAACCAAGACCAACCGCGAGTTCCAGCCTCGAACAATCGAGACCGCTCGCTGGGCTCGTGAGCAGGTCAAGCGTCAGCTCGGCGGCAGCCAGACCGTCATGGCTCAGAACTAATCTTGATCTACCCCATGATTAGAACAACACTCACGCACTGTCGTGATTCGACCAAGCAAGATGGTCACGCACCCAACTAGGAGACAGATTATGATGGACAGTCCAACATCTGTTGCAAACCTAGCAATTGGGTATCTCCCCCTCCCCATTCCCCCGCCACAGCATAACACGATCCCCACGACGCTTCCATGTGTATATAAATCCCCATACGACACTACAGTAATCAAAATACCCCATCACGACCCTTCCCATCATCATACACCGGCATTACACCAGGCTCCATCTGTATTCACATCCCAATTCCCCACCACTACACACTCACAACACCACCCCATTTTTTAAACTATGTCAGATGCAACGAAGGAATAGAAGAAGTCATGTATGCCCCGCGCGGATGAACAGCGGCGGCGATCCAAAATTCATGTAGAGGCTCAGGGAGTCAAGGCGGTCGGTTCGTTTTTGTCTTGTTGCTTTTTTTGTTTCTCGCCTAGAGTCCTCTTGGACTTGTTCTTGGATTCCCTTTCAAGTGATTGGGAAATCCAGGAAATGGCGCGCTCGAACATTCCCCGAAAGGAACTCGGTGGGACAGACGAGAGGGAGACAACGAGTGGGATCAAAGGAATACCAAACTCAGGAGTGTGTAGGAGAGATTTCTATTAGAGAGCGAGAACAGAAGAAAGCAAATGAGAAATCCAAACAAACTGGATGATACGTGTCGAACTAGAGTATCAAGTGAGCTCGTTCGAATTGCCATAGTCTTGCGGTTTAAGAACCAATTGGCCTGCCAATCATGCATGCATTCATTCATTCATTGTGCTCTCCTTTCAGCTGTCGTGACATGTGTACATTTACGTGAAATTCAAGACGAGTCAGGTCAGTTTCATGCCTTCTTCAATTCCCCTAGCTTCGTCATAACCGTATGTGCGAAGCAACTCTCCCACATACATGCATTGGTATCTCCTTCTCAGTCATCCGCACCTAGGTATCGTATCAAATACAAAAGAGAAGGGGACTGCACGGTTCCCCATCAACTATCCCAGCCGTCATACTCCAAGCAGTCTCCCCCATGGGGACTACGCTTTTTTTTGGTTTTCACTACCCAAAGACAAAGTGCCGCCATGCAAAATGATGCAAGCACGAACTAATTGTTCGATGTCTGCAGAAAAAAAGATATCGAGGACATAAAATAAAACAATGAAATGAACATCAGAACGAAAACACGCAAGATAGCCATCAATCATGGCAACATGTTGCTCTTGGGAGCCAAGAAAAGGAAAGAAAACAAAACATAATCGTAAACCAGTTTGGACCATGCCATTTCTGGCCATGATATGAAGGATAGCGGTTAGCTGTAGGCATTAAAGCCGCCGCCATTGGGCATCCAATCCTGTGGCCCGTTGATGTAGAATTGGAGCTCTTCATTAAAGCCATCGCTGGAGGGATAAAATACGGGAGCGCCCGCTGAGCTCACAAGTGGGTTACTGTTGGGGATAGAATAACCCTGAACAGATGCTGTCGCTGCATTCTGCGACGAGTCAAACCCCCCCATAAGCATACCCATGGAATTGGAATTTCCGACATTGTTGTCTTGTGGCATGTAAAGTTGAGAGAGTTGTTGAGAGTAGGATTGGGCATCGGGGATTGGAACAGGAATGGGAATGGGTGTGGGCTGCTGCTGTGCTTGTTGGTGATGGTGGTTTTGATGGTGATGTTGCTGTTGTTGATGTTGATGCTGGTGCTGATGCTGGTGTTGTTGGTGTTGTTGGTGTTGCTGGTGTTGCTGGTGTTGCTGGTGTTGCTGGTGCTGATGTTGATGTTGATGCTGATGCTGTTGCTGATGAGTGTAATGTTGGGGGATATGCGTTGCCGGAGTTGCCATTGGCGTCATGAGATCATGTGAGGATGGTGATTGAAGATTCGAAGCCGGTTGAGATGCGTCGATAGAGCCCCTGGCTTGGCCATAGAGGGATGAAGAAGATGGAGAAGGGTTTGAAGACGTGGCAGGAGCTACGGTAGCGGGAATACTAGGTGGCCCCGAAGTTCCCACTGATGGCGAGGACGCGACCGCAACTGCATTAGGAATCGGGTCTTTGCCATCAGCCATGCTGCCTTCAATCCCTAATGACCCATTAGGGTCTCTTGCAAATCGCTCTAGGGCCTCAACCCAACGAGAAGCTAGTGGCCATACTTCTTTACACTCCATGAGGATGGAGAGCGTCCGATGTAACATCATAGGGCCATCGCGGGTGATCATCTGATCAGGGCAGACTATAGTTGATCACAATGTCAGCTTTCTTTTTCGTGAAAATGGAGTTTTGATATAATGCATTCGAAACATACTGTTGGGATAACGACAGAGATAAGTGGAGAGTAAACCGCAGCTGTATACACAAAAAGCAGCCATCTGAGCCCCGACACTCTCGTCAGGCGAGCGGCCGGTGAATTGGGCGTCGATTTGGTCAAACAGGCGACGAACGTTGACAAATAGTTCTAGTGAAAGGTTGGAGAAGTAGGCTTGTTTGTGATCGTCCTTGGGGCCAATAGTCAAATAGCTAAAGTACGGTCAGTATTGCCTGGTTAGTGTAGTATTTTAGACTCACTTTATCAGATCTATCAGGTATGGCCGGCGCGAAACAATGTGGCATAGTCGAGGGATCATGGTCACTCCGAGATAACCCTAAACTCGTTAGAAATTAAGCACAGGTACTTCCACACCATACTTACCAAGTCTAGGCCTTCGTGTTTTCGTTGCTTCAGCGTATAATGACTCCACTGATGGTTTTGGGGTAACCCATTTTCCCAATCATCCAATTTTCTGGTGAGAATTGCAAATTCGCTAGTTTGATCCCAGGGGTTTGTGTCTCGGGGTAAATTGACGGCACGCCGGCTGACAATGCCCCAAAAGTGATGCGCTTGGATTAATGAAGCAAACAGGGAGCGGCCAGGGACGGAAATAAGCGTTGGGTCATCTTCAGCGCGCGGTGTACCCTCAAGAGCAGCACGAGAGTCGGGCTCACGGCCTATGGCAAAATCCCCTTCCTCGCATGGAAGAAGAGCGGTGATGTCCGAGGCGGCTAGCGAAACAGGGGAAAACGGGCTAGAGTGAAGTTGGTCTTGGCTGTGGAGCATCCACTGGCAGGATGTCAGTCAAATCCCGGGTGTTATTCCTGAGGGCAGCCTTACCAAGGTTCTCCGTGCAGATTCAGCCTGTATTATCAGATCAGGGGTGGGGTTTGAAATTTCGTACGCTTCTTCTCGGTGGAGGCGCATCAATGAAGCCATTCGCATAGACACACCCATGTTGATCTACGACGTCAGCCAGCGCTCTGATTCATTGTGTAACACATAACTTACATAACTCCTATTACTAAGACCACTACCTTGTTGGGCAATACTCAGCAGGTAGAATGCCTGACACCTTTCCAGAGTCGGTTCTTGATAAAGCTCATTGTACGCTAACTGAGAGGCTCGCTCCATGAAAAATTCGGCAGCTTTAAGGCCGGATCCGTAACGTTTGGTCAGGTGAGGACTCAGTCTTGCCGAGATACTTAGAATGCTAACAACGAGGAAAACGCTCACGGATTGCGGATCGTTACTCAGTTTGTCAAGAAACTGATCTTTGGGTATAAAGCCCAGCTGGAAGTAGTAGCGAATAAAGCGCTCGACACCGTCTATCATATCCTCGATTGGAGGCAGACGGTCCCATTCATCGCCCAGCCTCTGCCCAGGTTGTCGCACAACAGGCGCGTCGAGAATTTCGCGGCGGACCTTGGCGGGGTCACGCCGAGCCGCTTTGTCTGCCCTGATGCGCGGATGACGAAATTCTCGATCATTATCAGGCTGGCCTCGAACGGGGAAAACACTGTTGATGGAATGTCTCAGCGGTGGCCATGGTTGCAGCGTCTTGCGGGTGTGAATCAAAAGTCGACTTACCAGTCTGAAGCTCCAAGGCCGGCCTCGAGGCAGGCTTTGCAGGGCGGTTGTGCCTTGTCGTGGACGCATTTACTCCTCATCCGCCGACACCTACGGAGCCGCGATTGCGGTTAGCTAATGTCACGCATGTAAACAGGATCCCGGCACGATAGAAAACGGCGTGCCATGGAGCGGCCAAGCGAGCTTCACCGGGGCTGCGACGGAAACTAAACCCACCTTCGACAAGCAATCGGGGCCCGGCGCTTGATGACCGAGCCGCCGGCGGTCGCACCGGGCGAAGTGTCCGCGTCCCCGGAGACGGAAGGGGCAGAGCCATGGTGGATGGTGCGATCCGGGACATCAGCAGGCATCGTTGCAGGAATAGCCATGGCGGAGAGGGCACCGTCCATCGGTGGTTTGCCTTGACGGCAGCGGCAGTGTTTCCCGGCAGGCTCTGTCCGGCAACGGCAACGGCAGCAGGACGTCGTTTAAGCTGGGGACCGCGATGGATGGTGGCCTTGGCCTTGACCGAAGGCGAGAGTTTGTGACCGCAACTTGGCGAGTGGACCTTGAAACCGACGGATGGACGCCGTGGACGGGAACCGCGAAAATTAAACTCGAATCTAGTCTCTAGGACGAGATGATTGATGGGTGGCTTTTTGGGGCCCCCCGTAGCGGGAGCGGGAAGCGGGAAAGCGGGAAGCCAGTTCGACGCCGGTTCCCTGCGGGTCAGACCAAAAGGATCAGCCTGGCCGGCTAGACCAACAACAGCGAGGGCAACGACGAGGCCAGACGGGACGGGACGGGGGGACCGACAGGGACAGCCAGATAGGGCGATGTGCAGGGTGCAGGATCGCGCGATTGCCTGCCGGAGCCCGGGAGGGAATAAAATTTCAAAAACAAAACAAAACCGGACACCAACGATGACCAGCAGCTGACGGCCGCGGTTCACGATGGCCTGGGGATTGGGTTTGGGATTTAGGTCCGTGTCCCGCGTGGTGCTGGAAGCTAGAGCTGGAGCTTCAAGCTTGAGGGGAAGCGGAAAAAAAGGGCGAGAGAGGTGGGGGAGGTATGGAGGAGGACGGGGGACGAACGAGAGGAGCGAGAGGCGAGACAGAAAAAAATTTGGCAGAGCCTAAGAGCCGCCAATGCCGTTTCAAGCCAGACCAAGAAACCGCGACAATAGGGAATGGCGAGTGGGCTGGCGGCATGAGACGACCACGCGGGGGTGAGAGGTGGCGGATGATGTTGAGGACATCACAGGTGAGATTGGGAGCGCAGGCGACGATGCGAGACAGAGTGACTGAGAGGACCGGATCGATGCATGAGCGATGCGCCGGAGGCTGGAGTGGCCGTTGAGCAGAATTGTGCTAGGCGTGATGTGATGCGTTGAGGTATGAATGCGAGAGACGGGACTAAGGTAAGCAGCGTGTATAAATCGGCCGGCCAATGAGGGATCTCGGCATACGTCTGCGGATGCGGTCTCAGCAGATGCGCGGCAGCCAGGATGGCTAGGATAGCTCGGATGGCTAATGCTTACCACCCGGACCCGAGGCCGAGAGCCATTAGCACGGAAATGTGGGAATAGGAACAGAGTTAGGCCTGATGCTACTCTGCATGTAGGTGGACGTCAGAGTGGAGGCACACGAGCCCTGGAGTCCTGAGAGGTGTGAGTACGGCGACAGGCGACGAGTAAGATGGGATGACAAATGGGAAGCAAATCCAGGTGTGGGAGTGCCAAAAAGGAGGGATAAATTATAAAGGGATAAGGGCAAGCGCGATGGGTCCCTTCAAGCCAAGGCTGGGGAGGAAGGTGCCGCCAACATGAGCAGATGCAGTGAAGGCACAGAAGGCACAGATCATGGACGTGAGATTGGCAGGAGGGCCCGACCGGGGAACCACTTGCGGTTGCAGACGGACGAGGCAAGTCTAGACGCAGCGTAAGTTATCCGTACTGAGAACTCATATCAATCGTCCCGGCATGGCACGGCCTGCCTTCGCCATAATTATACCAAAGCCAGGAAATCCAGGGACCAAGCGCCATATCCATCGCCTCTTGTCTCGTTTCGGCCGGGTAATCGAAACGGAAAAGAAGCCGAGGGCTCATCAGGGAATGCCATGCCAAAGACATGGCGGGCTGCCGTTCCCCAACTCTCTCCAGCTTCTCACATGGCGCTACCAACCCGCCATCTGCAGTGCCGACACAATCCCCGACACAGTTACGAGGACGCGATACCGCTTTTCGAAAACTATTCAAGACATCCCACGTAATGCATTGCCCGACATGGCCACGCTGTGCTAACCGCCTTGGCTAGCCGTCGTACGGCTCCCAATCAAAAGCTAGGCGCGCCAAGTAACCGCAGCTCCTTTCAACATCACACACGGGAAGCTGGCCTCAAGCGAGCTGAAACGACCAACAGCGTCAAGATACAGGCACAATAACGAATTCCATCCATGCCAACTGCAGTCAAGCCTGACTAGGTGCGAGATACGTACCGCGGCAATCCTCAGCGACGGAGACGCTAATTGACACACGACCATGCACCCGGACGAACTGGGCAGACTGGGACTCGGTGGCCAGCTGTGAGCCGAAACTACTTGTCGTTATTGGCCATAGCCAATCCACTAGCCAGCGATTGATGACAGGACGCAAGGGGCAAGGGTCTTGTTGCCTTGCAAAAAAGCCCACTCGTCTCCATAATTCGACTCCATCCTCGTCTCGTCCCCATCTGGAGTTCCACCATGATCCATGACTTGCAGTGGGACGCAACAAACAGTCATAAATCAACATTTCGAGTCACTTCACCAGCATCGCCACCACCCCAGTTGCTTTTGTGCAGCAGCTGGCTGCGTCGACGCCAGCCTTTGCCGCGACGGGGTCACTAGCTGACGCCATACCCAGACTATCTATTTCTCACGCTACCGCCTTCCCCAGCCTCAGGTCGTACGGCCTAACGTCCGCGCAGTGACGGGCGTACAGGCGGAGCTAGGCGCGCTAATGGAAACTGCTTCTGCTATCGACCCGAGTCTGGATTCCGCCTAGTCCCTCCATGGCCTTGTCTTGGCCGCCATCGTCATCATGGTATCACAAATCGGGACCAACATCATTACGACGCACAGATTATTCCCTCCCCCCGGAGTTGCAAATACCAGACGGAAAGCCATGAGGCATAAAGATACTACTGCCGCTGACGACTCTTTGGGAATGTAACCTTCCCCACCAGGCGCAATCCAAGGCTTCATCACTTTTTGCTCTTCTCGGCCTACTTCATCTGATCCTCCACTCGCAGGCCTCTGTGCTCCCGCCTCATCCTAGGCCATGTCAGCCCCGAACCCCTAAACCCTTCCTCTCTCCCCTTTCTTGGTCGTAATTAACAAATTCCAGATGTAGGGCATTGTTTGTTGGCCCACTGCTTGTCAGTTTTTCCGACTGCCAAGCATCTGACAGAGTGACCCCAACACCTACCTCCCCCGCCCATCCCACGCCTCGCCTCTCGCATTCCACTTACTTGCTGCCCTCAAGCCTCGCCCCATCCCATCATCACCAGTCTGCAGCCATCATCCGAGTCCAAACTCGTCACATCTCCACCTCCACTCTCGCTGGCATCGCCGCGATTGGGAATCGCATCACTCCCTACTCCACTTCCAGGCTCCGTTGTATTTAGCGACTCCCTTGTATCCCGCCTCCGTTCCCAGTCTAAGTTCCTGGATCAGGGTTATCGAGTCCCAAATCTGGACCATCATTCATCTCTGTCTTCGGGGTATTCCGTGTCAGTAACGCGCCGCAGTCGTGGATAAACCCCCCGGGCACCTCGCCCTCGGAGTCACTCACTTGCTGGCAACGTTTTCCGCGGAGTATAGCAGCAACTGGAGCTTGCTCCTAGTAGCACTAAGCATATCCTCAGCCATCTCCCGACTCACTACGCCCTCTTCGTAAGACAGATGAATCACGGTATCGCCTCCTTTCACTCCGACAACATTGAAGACAAAACCACAACTACCCACATGGCCATTGGCCGACGCTCCCGAAAACTGCAGATCCTCGATTCTCCACCCCTTCTGCATCTTGTTCTTCTCTTCCGTTTGGAAGCTGAAGGAGCCTAGATTGGACACCAAAAACGATTTGCCAGAGACGCGCCCAATTCCACCGAGCGCTCGACCCACAAACTCCTCAAGATCGTCACCTAGTAATGCCCCTGCAATCCAGCCCCTCATGAATTTATTCGGTATGCCGTTCATCATAGCTTGCCGATACCACCGAGCCAATTTCCAGGTAGCCTGAGCATCAATGCATCGGGAATGGGCCGACCCGTTGGCCTTTCCTTTGCTGGACACGAGGCTTCGGTAGCTCCCCAGCCAATGGGTAAAGAACCCCCCCGCGCCGCCATTGAGCATAACTCCATCCCGAGCGGCAGTTCCATCAAGCTGAGGCAGCCGAATGTAGGGCCGAATGTCAAAGGCAAATCGAGAGCAACCAATCCTATCTTGCGGGAAAAGATCAACGGCAAATGTCGCCAGTAAGATAACCACGAGCAACCCTGTGAATGTTGTTTCGTTGGCTCTACATTCTGCGAGAATGCGCTCCATATTGTGCGCCGAAATTCGAAGCGACGATGTGCGGGTTATGGTCCGCATATTAGGCGGGGCTAGTTCGGTGACCGATTTGAAGTATGGCTTGGGTGGCGGCAAGCTGTTGAAGAGGAGGGTGAAGCCAAAAACGACGCGGACAAAAAGGCGTATGAACTCAGTCCAGATTATCTCCAGCATAGAGGCTTTGTGCTTGGAGAGTGTCATTGGTTCTGGAAATGGAGGAGCAGTCTTCAAGTCAAGGGTCACAACAGGGTCGACGGTCTTCACTCCATGAGACGCAAACGAATTAACTCCGTCGAGCAATGTGCGGTGAAACGGAATGCCAGAGTTGGCATCAGCCACGAAGTGATGCAGGACGAGGACGACATCGCGGCCCCCTACCACGTATACTCTCCACCATGGACGACTAGGCTCTTCATCGAGCCACTCCCAGGTGTTGTGCAGCTCCTCGAAAAATCCAGCTCCGACACCCTTTACGTCGTCAACAAACTCGATGCATTTGTCCAAGTCAATGCTGTGCAGCATGCCGATCCCAAGATAATGCTTGGCATTTGTTGCTGACTTTTGCATAACCGCAACCATGCGGAGGGCGGGGTGGGTCTCGACAGCAGCCCGAAGACCGGCGATTACGGCAGCACGAGAGAGCCGGGCTCCTTGGTCAGAGTCCAAATCAATTGGAACGTATCGAGCAGACACGGCTATGTTCGATTGTATCCCAAGTCGATACAGCATGAAGTACACGCGGTCATAAAAGCCTGGTCAAGAATCGTCAGCTGGTCCCGCCCCTGCCAAGAAATTTACATGAAAGAAAAGGCCGACATACTAGACTCACGGACCAAGGTGTATGCAGTTTTGGCCTCTGTCATTGTTGCGGAGCCGAGCACTGAGGGTCTAGTTGCCGTAATGACACACAAGAGGCCAGAAATAACGAGCACAGCGAGGTAGGTTGTAGTACTTCAAAAAGCAGAGAAATTTCGCAGATATTTCACGAAGGTGAGCAAGGCAGATCGGCGGTGATGCAGTAATTTTATTCTGCAAGCCGGATTTCGGCAACACAGCTGGCAAAATAAGATTCACTGCTAGCAAGAATCACATAATTTGCTTCAACATAGCATTGGCCAATGTGAAAAGGAGGCTGCTGTGCTAATCTCAGCGATGAAAGAAACCAAGTGTAGGTTTTTTGATCTGATGCGACTAACGTGTCAAACAAAGAACAGAGCGGATGGGAACAATGCGAAGTCGAGAGCCACGGCGCTCCGTTAGTGGCTATTGTGTTGACCACGGAACTATTGTTGCGCCTGCATAGGCCGTTGCGGCTGACAACTAGGGGGTTACCAACATCCACAACGGCCGCCTTGGCGTATTTGAAACTCGGGTTTGCGGCAGAAACTCCCTGGGTGTGGTAGCCAATAGAACATCCGACCCCGTACTCTGCGATGAGTTGACCAGGCCAACGGTGGCAAGCAACTATTCCTTGTTTGGTCCAAGTGGATCAAGTCCGAGGAAACGCATCCTAGGATAATTGCAAATGAATTCGTAGAACCCAATAGTCCACAGGCAGTTAGCTGAATTTACAAAACGAGCACAATACGTCTGTTTTTTTTTTTATCTATTTACGATTACTTTTCCTCATTTCATAGGTTTACTTGAACCCCCCCAGCCCCTAAAAAAAAGGTGTTTGAGGGTAAAATGATAGTCACTGTTAACAAAGTGACAGGGTTGTGTGTATTGGTCCTTCTATTCTTGTTACATAACAATCTAGTAAGGTGCAAATAAAGCAAGGAAACCACCAAGGTGCATGCACATGCAAAGTTAGCATTGAGCAGATTGGCTGACTCATCAGCCCCTCTCAAGGGCTCTGCACACCGACTTGAGGCACATATTGCGACCTAGAAGCCCATTTACAATTTGCATATGTAGCATAGTTGTGCTATTACACAAGGACACTTTCCAATCCTGACGATAGAGCAAAAATGGTGCCAATGCTATCTGACAGGGCAACGGAGACCGTGGCAACTCTTGACCTACCCTGGAGGTTTGCCCCGCGAAGCCAGTACCATCCTGATGACAACCCCACTGGGCTTGTCTCCTTCGCTACAGCAGAGAACGTCGGTATATTTTATGTGACATACGGCATAAAATTAAGCTAAAATTTTGTAGGCATTAGTTACCGACGAAATCTATGATTTTGCCACCAAGCATGTGAGTGAATGAAGAAACGTGGGGATCTTGGCCTTGACAACCACACCGACCAATAACTGCGATCACGAACTCACGAAGCAAAATACCTAGTTCTCATTGACTCAAGATGACATCTTGTACCGTGGCAGCACCGCTGGTGGCCCCCGGTTCCCCCGAGTACTCGCCACGCATCTGAATGAGTATCTCCATCCTCATGAACCGATCACTTCGGACATGATCCAGTGCGTTGGTGCCGCTACGGCGATGCACGACATCCTGGCGTGGGCTGTAGCAAACCCTGGCGAAGGGGTTTTGACAAGCCGGCCCGTGTATGGGCGATTTGAGCTCGACTTTGGCAACAAGTCTCAGGTCAAGGTTGTCTATGCGGACACTAACGCTGAGGACTGCTTTGACGAGACCGTCGTGGACAGGTTTGAAGAAGCACTGCGCCGGTCAAACGCAGCAGGCGTCAAGGTGAGGATGGTCTTGATCGTGAACCCAAACAATCCCCTTGGTAAGTCTTGCATTGTGCACCGTCGAGCACTTGAGCTAACTCACCACGTCAGGGAAATGCTACTCTCGAGGGACCCTCGTCAAGATCATGCAGTTTTGTCAGAAACATAACTTGCATCTTTTTAGCGATGAAATCTACGCCTGCTCCGTGTTCGAGACGGATGAGCCCAGTACTGTCCCCTTCACATCGATCTTGTCCATTGACACGGCCAACCTCTTGGACCCGGAGCTTCTACACGTCACCTATGGGCTGAGCAAAGACTTTGGAGCTCCCGGGCTTCGACTTGGAGCTATCATAACTCGAAGCCGTCCGATCCACCGCGCTATCGATGGTGTCATGCGTTTCCATAACCCCTCAGGAGCCAGCCTAGCCATTGCCACAGCCATGCTTGAGGACCGGCAATGGTGCCGCGCGTTTCTGGAGTCTTCTTGTAAAAAGCTGGCTGCGGCCCATTCCCATGTGACGCGCGGTCTGAAGGCAATTGGCATAGATTACCTGCAGGGCAGCAACGCTGGATTCTTTGTCTGGATCGACCTGTCGCCGTATCTCCCCAGCGAGCTGGGCGGTGAGGCGAACCCGGAGTTTGCTTTAGCCAAAAAGCTCAAGGACCACGGGGTGTTTCTGCATCCAAGGGAGGAACATTCATTAAACCCGGGCTGGTTTAGGTTGGTCTATACTCAGGAAGCAAGGATCGTAAGCGAAGGCTTAGAAAGGTATGTTTGCCCTACATAATAACCGGCGACTTGCAACCTGACAAGTGTGAAGGATCCGAAAGGCGATAAACTCCTAGAGGCCAAGAGAATTTTTTTAATTGCACTGCTATTATAGAGGAACAAGGTTTTTTTTTGTTGGTTTTTTCCTTCTGCCCTCTTCTCTGCTAGTCTTCTATCTCGTTAGTCACGAATATAGCAGATGCAATAATCTATAGTCATATTAAGCCAACAATTCTTTAAACTCTGGAACCAGGCTGCTCGGGCAGCTGTGTATTTATTTCTGTAGATTGGTCAAGCTAGCTAGGTTTCTCGGGGTAAGTATCATCAGAACAGTTGTTCGCCAAGTACAATTGCAGAGAGGCTCTTGCCTCTGGGATCATAAGATTCTCGGAGCCTTGGGCTTTTGTAAGTAAATCTTTTTGTGCCAATAGCCTGCTTGCTGGTTGGCAGACACATTCGCCATTTTGCAATTTAAGGTTAACAAAAACAAGGAAGAGACCCGGACCGGGGAATTTCCCAGGACACAAAGGTAGATGCAGTGGCCAATAACGACATCTCCGATGTTGATGTTTGAGTTGTCTTGGTCATCAAGAGCAACCTCTTCGGCCCCTTGGACTATTTAATCCAGTGATTTCCCCTCAAGTCTTCGGAAGGAACTCTGCTCTGTACGCATTCTGTTTCTTACTGAACGCTCACTTTAAACAAGCGCCTCTGCACCTCTCTGCTCTGTGAGCCCTCTGTTTCTTACCAAGCATCTGCTTCAAGCATCGCTTCTATTGCACTCTCCTCTGCGAGCGTTCTACTTCTTTCTGGATGTCCACTTCAAACGACTCCTTCATCCGTTACTATTCTGGAAACATTCTGCTTCTTGCTGAACGCTTGCTTCAAACAACCATTCTATTACACCTTGTTCCACAAGCCTTCAGCTTCTTGCTAGAAGTCTAATTCAAACAACCCTTCTATTACGCTCTACTTTCCAAGCATTCTACTCCTTGCCGAGTATCTACTTCAAACAACACCTTCATACTTTGTCGTTCTGAAAAGTTTTCTGCTTCTTGCCGAACGCCGACTTCCAAAAAGTCCTCCATACCTCTGTGTCCTGACAGCATTTTGCTTCTTACTGGACATCCACTCCAAACAACAGCTCCACAACTTTTCGCGTTCATCATGGAGCCAAATACATTCCACAACGCCACGTCCAGCTTGACCACAGGGGGACTCAAGCTCACAGACTTGCCCAACGAGCTGCTTCTGTGCATTTTTGACGAGTGCTCAAACCTAGAGTCCCTCAAGAACCTGACTCTCTCGCACCCACACTTGTACCGCCTGTTTGCACCTAGGTCCCAAGTCATCGCCACCACCGTTCTGCGCCGCCAGGTTCCAGACGAGGTCTTTCCCGTTCTGCGTACCGCACTCCATACCAAATACCTTGGCATCCCAAACATTCTCCACCTGAGCCTCGAGGAGCGGGACCAAGTCGTCAACAGCGTTCCCAGTTGCTACGAAAACGACCTGCCCAGCGCGGTTCCCGTGGCCGAGGCCCTCGCTCTCGAGCGGCTCTGCCACAAGGTCGACGGGCTTGTCGGGGTTTACATGCGGGACGAGCAGAAATGGGACAAGGTCTCATTTAAAGATCTTGAAGACCCTTGCGTCACCTTGGTCAAAACCCACTTTCACCATGCCCAGCGCTTCGAGATCCAGCAGGCCATCTGCATGTTCGAGATCCTGCGCCGCATTCTTGGTCAGAAAACCCTTCCCAGGGGCGAGATCCGGGACAACGCCTACTACTTCGGCTGGGTTCTGGGCCAGATGAGAGACCAGCTGTTTCGAAGGCGCAGAATGCCCGACTGGCACCAGCAGCTCGCTTACGTCCTTGACAAGTACTTTCAAGGCAGTCTCTGCCAGCTGAGTATGTCTCCTCCCCCCACCCCCTGCCCCGAAGGATGATTTTTGGGTACAAAAACTAACACTTGATGCTGCAGACATCGCTGTGTACAGACGCACTCGAGCCATGCCTGACCCGATGAAGCAGGGAATTGATTTCTTCTACAAACACACGTGCGAGGAGGTTTACTGAGCGGCTGAGGGCCAGATGCCTATTCGCCCAAGTACCAGGATAAAGATTGATATTTCTGTACTCGTTTGTTTTGTCTTTGTTGGTGTTTCATCGGGGCAAGTTTACTAAATGGCTGAGGGCTGGGTCTTGACTCACCCAAGGACGAGGAGGAAGGCTAGCTTTACTGTGTTGGCTTTTTTTTTTTTTGCATTTGTTGGGGTTTTAGCAGATAAGGCTCTTCAAGTAATGCATGCGCTTGTTTGACGCCGTTACATGAACCCTTCATTTGCACAAAGCTTGCCATGTCCGTATTTTGACCCTCCTGGTAAACGTCGTGAATAATATTGTTGGATGGTGAATATGCTGACGCCAATCACAAACAAACTAGCAACACAGAAGGGCGATTGGCCATAAGAGTGCGAGAGCCTCAGGAACCCAGAGGCGAGCACCTCGAGAAGCCTGAGCCTTTTTAACGTGCCATCTGGGTTATAAGTAACGGAGAAGAAACTTCCAAATTCTTCTTCCTGCAGGAGTGAGAAACAACATGTCTTGGCACCTTGCCTAGGATCATGCCTGATACCTCCGCTTCCTCGAAAAAAGGGGCGAGCGCCGTCTAAATATGGAGTAAAATGATTACTCGATGATAGTGATATGGATGAAATTACAATATTATTCCAGATAGTAAAAAATAAATAAGGTATTTCACTCGGGTTTGGTTTGGAGGTATATTGTGTGGGTGATTCCACAATTTCAGCCTATAACTGTGGGTACCAACAGCTTGGTGTCGAATCTGAGACATCAATTCTGAAAACCTACCAATGGGACTGCCAATCCCCCTTTCATGGGTAAAACCAAAGGCTGTACATGGATACTCTTATTCTACTACTCCTCGTCTAGGGTAGCCATCAAGAACAGGTGACCGAGGACAGAAGAATACAAACTCGTGTTGTTTATCGGCCCGTGCGGGAGGGGAACCAAGGAAAAAGGTGGAGAACAAGGCAACCACGGAGCTCTCGTGGAGCTCCGCTGGAGCTTTGTTGGAGCTTTGCCCACAGTAAGCCTAGTAGCTTTGTTTTGTTGAAGTGGTTTACTAAGGAAAATTGAGCACTCACCCGCTGGATAACCAGATAACAACAGCAACAACCCCATTATTTACGGAACCGTGCCAACACCAGCTTAAAACTGTAATTATGCATGCAATTAATGGCTCACCTTCGGTCTCTTTTCACCGCCTGAGGGGAGCTCGCTCGGAATGACTTCGGACCCATGAGATGGTAGAGAGCCGCCTACAGCGCGAAAATACCACAAGTGTAAATGCTCCCGCTATGGGCGAGCATGAGGCTGGGTTGCCTAAACTGGGGAATCTGTGTGCGCTCTAATCCAGTTTGCCACATCCAAGACTGTCTGCCGAGACACTGCAAACTGCAGCCAGACCAGCCTAGCGAGCTGACCCTCGAACAACAACAACAACCTACTTCCCATTCGACGCCCCATGGGCTTAGCCAAGCCTTGGTCTGGAACAAAAGCGAACATGCTAGCCATGCAGTCGTCCCGTTAGATATTTGGGCAGCATCGAGAGGTGTCCGAAACCAGAAAAAGCGGCTCCCCGCGATCGAGGAACCCCCTTCCCTGCGATCGAGGCGTCGCTGGGCAAGACATGCCCCATCCGTGTGCCCTGAGACCTGTCATGTCTAAAGTAGCTTCATCGCGGATCCGCCCACATACATACGCCAGTTTGGCACGCAACGAGAGGGGTTCGCGGGGCGTTTAAGGGATAATTTGCGCCATCGTGGTCCAGATCTTGAGATGCGAGGGCGTACAATCTAATTAGACAAATGAGATAGAGATCGAGGAATTAGACAGCGATCGAGATGCTTGACTGCTCGTCTCGATCGTTGCTGTGTAGGATCAGGGCGCCTCCATCCGTGATGCTAGTATGGGCTGGCATGGGACTCTGAGAATCCCACTTACGCAGGATTCAGCCCAGGCCTGGCTGCATCCGTGCCGGCTAATGTGCCACAAACACAGCGAGAAATACACATGTGCCTGGGTAAGTGATGAATAGCAGCAGTGCTAGGCAAGGTGAGGAGAGCAATAAGAAACGAAGGGAAAAAACAATAAGAAAAAACAACAACAACGAATGGGACGCAGGTAGCGGGAGGGTAAACCAACAAGGGTGCAACTTTTTGCTACTGAAAAACTTTGCCAAAGACATAGTCAAAAAGAGGCTAACAGCATTCCCTGCGGCGCCAGCATATCTGACCAGTCATTGAGAAAACTTGATCAATGCGTTGAAGCCGAGACAAGGCGCGCGGATCGTCCCCCTCTCACGGAGCAAGAAAAGAAACGTCGTCCAAAATTGGATTTGGGCTGTAGTCATGCGGCTGGAGACTGTTTTATGCGCTGGCAAGCTTGTTGGCTAAGGCCGTGATGGCGGGGATGGATTCCAATTGGAATAGACGCGTCCGGTGACTTGTTCCTGAGCCGCCCATCATGGATGGCATTTAAAGCATGTCGGCTTGAGACTCAGTGACGACATGGCTGAGGGCGCCAAACGCTACCTTGATCAGGGCGACTCTCAGGCCAACCAAGGCGGCCGTCTATGCGCTGTCAATCCGTTGTAACGCTGTGAGTGGTCGCCAAAGCCAGGTGACCTGCTGAGCTCTAGGCACCACCATGGAGGAGGGCATACATTTTTGGCAGCACTGAGGGATGGATAGAGGCGACAAAGGGAGGACGCTGGATGCCGGACGCATCATCGGGCGCGACGCAGCACAGGCAAGAGGGCATGGTGACCATCCTGACTGACTGCTACGTAGCATCTCGTTTCCCTCATCGCTTCTTGTCACGCAGAAATCGATCCAAGATGGCCATCGTGGGCCCATCTGCTCGACCAGGACCCAGGAGGAGTCCTGTGGCCCAGACCTGGCTGGTCTCATCCGAGATGCACGGCATCGATCCGCGGCCATGGGTATGCGAATCCCATGATCTTGGTGTCGCGCGTATCATGACGACTAATTGTAATTGCCAAATTGTGGACTGGAACTCGACTGGCCGAGACCTTCAACCGCAATCTGCCGTTCTGCCGTTCCGTCGGAAAATCCGCTGGGTCAGGCGCAGCAAACGGCGATCACTCAGCGTCGGCTCTTCCATGGCAGTTCAGTGGTAGGTTTTGCGGAGGGGAGGCGAGGTGCAGCGTGCTGCGGATGACTACTGCGAAACCTGGAGCTTGTCACGAGGGTCACGAGGGACCCAGCCGCTGGGTCGCTGGGCTTTCTGGCCATTGACCGCTGCTGGCCGGGGTGATTTCAAGGCACGTCACATCTGAGCCCTGAGCCCTGGAATGCCTTGCGTGCAGTAATTGGCGAGAGCGGGCATCGATTCGCCTAATTAGAGGGCCCAACGGGTGCTGGCAGCACCGGTTGGCCACTGCAATTGGAGGCAGTGAGAGCTGGCACGGGGCTGGCGCTGGGATGGCGATGGCCACGAGAGTCAACCCAATTGATTGAGCCTGGCCGAGTATCAAACGATCAGGCAACGCTCCATGGCACGATCAAGGCCCGAGGTTCTCTATCACACGCGGCCGACCCGCGGCATCCGTTAAACGGCCTCCCGTCTTCCGCCTCATCTTTCATCCACCTTCCGACAATCAGCCGCCAAATTCGCATCACGAGGAGGAGGGCGGGCCAGCGAGGAGGCAAGGCGACGCTGTCCACTGAACCTGAACTCTGCCAGTCAGCACGAGTCGGGATGGGGCTGGTGCTCGGTATCTGCTGAGGAGCGGCCAGGCGGCCCACTCATCCGCCAGCGTCAGCGTCGGGGACAGGTGGGAGTATCCCCGGGAGAATCTCCGGAGGCAAAGGTGGGGGCTCAGATTGGGGGACAAACCCGTGAGCGATGCTCGATTGTTCGAGGCTCATGGAGGACAGGGAAGAGGTGAGCTTCGTGGGAGGGAGCTCGCAACGGAACCGTTTTCGGAGGAGTTTAGGGTCCAGCCTCGTGATTGACGAGACGTTCCAGAATGAGCAGACGGAGTGAAGGTCCTGCCCCATCAGGAACAGCTTAGATGGTACACGATGGGCGCTCCGAGCAACCTAAACCATTTGGGGCAATAAACCAAACGGTCACGATCTGGGCGACTGACGCTCACCGAATTGGAGAGGGACTGGACCTGAACGGAGCCGCCAGGGTGTGCCAGTGAAGACCCGCAAGCGTCTCGGGAAATGGGAAACGGAGAGGAGCCGCCACATGACAGACAGGTACAGCTCAGACCAAGGGACTGGAGAACTGGGGACCTGACTGAACCCGAACGGGTAGTTGAGATGTACCCTGTTGCGGACTAGCGTCGATCATTGCGTCTAGACCAGATAGGGCACTATTTCTCCCCGCCAAAACGGGCACGCGGACAGGAGAATTGCCTCTTTAGGGCAAGCGGTTGTGGAACTGGTCAGCAGGCAAGGCCAAATTCGCCTCCCCCTCTCCGGTTCCTCACTCTGTCGGGCTGGGTCCCTCTGGCTGGTACCTCGGGCCTGTGCTCTGTCTTCCCCCTGGAGAGATCCCGGTCCCTGTCCCAGTGGGTGTTGGGACACGCTGAGGCGAAAAGCTGGGAGCCGAACCCTTGTGATGCCCTGGAATCGAGGGTCCTGAAGCCCAGAAGGGAGGAACCAGAGGAACAGGAACAGGATGAGGAAGAGGCTTGGAGACGAGTCTAAAGAGGATCAGAATGCGAGAGCCAATGCCAGAGACATGGATCAATATGGCAGATGGAACGCGTTCGCAGGCAGACGAAAGCTCATCGAATTGTTCATTCACCACCCCCTTTCTTGTCCAGTCCTGAGGCGGACGAGAGAACAGATACACACCCCACTCATGGCTTAGGAAAGAGAGAAAAAAAAGACTCCTCACCCCTTGGCAGCCAAGTTCCTCAAGCACCAGCACACTCTTTAGCGCGCTTCAGCGGCCATCCCAGCACCTCGCCGCGGTACCTCCGACTTGTACTTGGTGACTTGGGTCCCCCAGTAAAAGTACGTACCACAGAGACCCCCGTGTCGCTTCCACACCCCCTCCCCAGTTCAAGACGCCCAGGCGTGTGTACTTGGGGGCGTGTGTTCAAGAGGGAGTACATCGGTACACTGCAGCACACACCGCGACTCCCTTCCCCCCATCCACCCTCTGCTCCCATGGGCTCGCCCACAAACAGAATATCTAACAAGCCTCTCCCCCAGACTTGAGTGTCTGCCTTTTTGGTCCACTTCCCACTTCACATCAACAATACAAAGTACGCTCCTCGGGCAATACTGCAAACACAACTCGACCCTCTCATGCAGAATCCATCCCAGACTCCATGACCGGCTCTAGTATCTATCACGGCATCCTCTCACGCATCTCCCTCTCTCGCCGTCTGCAGTAACACACAACATTGGACGTGTCGCCATACGCCTATCCGCAGCAACACATCTCCGCCATCTGGACTAACCATTGTCTTCACTTGGCCATAAACACCCTTTGCACCCTCGAACCTTACGCCCTGGCGCCTCATCCACCACCATCACGATTACCTTTGCGTGTTTGGTGACGACTGGATTTCTCCGCGAAACTCTATCCGCTATTCCACACCCTCAGCACCACCCACCGACATATAAGTCGAGATCTACCTTGACCACACCATCTCCCGACCTCTGCTCGACACAATCGTCAGGCACAGCAAACCAGCAATGCCCTATCGCCTCGACACTCACGTTCTGACAGTGGATGCAAACGTCATTCACAAGGTCGATACTGGCAATCCCGCTAACCTGTATAGCATGTGGACTGGTGAGTTTCATATCTTCTGGCAGGCATTTGCCACATGCCCTTGACGCTGACCAACCCATTCAGTCTTCTCTCGATGCGCAGATTCTGTCGAACAGGGACGAAGACTAGAGAACCTCAGCTGGCGACTTTGGCAACGCGAGACTTTTGTCGTCGACAACGAGCGTAAAAACGCAAACTCCACCCAGACTCTTCCCCAGAACATCCCCTCCGAGACCCGCATAACCGATCTCCCCCAACTCTCTGGCAGCGTCGAGTCTCTCGCCGACGAAGAAGCTGTCGACTTCACCTCAGAATCAGCTCCTCTCGAGATTGCTCGCCCCAGAATACTCCGACAGGACTCCTGCACAAGCCGACGTGAACGACACATCAGCTCTGACGACTTCGAGAAGATGATTGTCTCCATTGTCAAGGACAAGGGCCCTCTATCGGCACCACCCCATATCCCCGCTGCCCTCGCTCCTCTTCCCCAGAAGGAGATTCTTCCTACACCACCTACCTTTGAGCGATCCGGCTCAACTACAACAGAGTCACAGTCGCCTTCCAAGTCGACTGACGAGCACTCAGAGGCTTCCCCAGAGCCCTCTCCCCACACCCCATCGCGCACCACCGTGGTCCGTGGTTTCTCACCATCCCAGATCCCCATCCCTCGAACCATCCCCAGCACTTCCCAGTGCACCGCCTCCGACATGATCCCCGAGCCTACCTCCTCGCCTGCCCCCAGACCTGTGCAGTCCAAGAAGCCTGCTCGGTTTGCCCTGGGCGCATCCTGCTCTTCCAGCGAGCAGGACCAGAGCCTCGACAACCGCAAGCCCGTCATCCCCATCGTGAAGAAGCCCATGTTCCAGATTGGTGGTTCTTCCGAGGAGGACGGCTCGCTCAAGAGCGCCCTCGCCTCCCCTCGCCCCGGCTCCCTCCTCTCTCACCAGAAGAAGCAGACCTCCTTCAGCACTAATGTCATGACCCGCACCATTGAGGACGAGGCTGCTGTCGACTCTGACACCGACTACATTGACGAGAGCGCCATCGATGATGATGATGATTCCTCTGACTGGGAAGACTCGATTGAGGACAGCGGCAAATCTAGCATGGATGACAAGTTCTTCCAGCGAGTCGACTCGAAGCCCAACCTCACCTCGCGACGATCTCTCATCACCTTGATGCTGGCTCAGAATGAGCGCTCGCGCAACCTGGGCAACCATTCCTCCCAATCCACTTCAGCCATTCCTCGATCCCGAATGGCTGCTAACGGCGCCTCGCTGGGAGGTTCGCCCAACGACTCTGATGAGGCTCCATTGATGATGAAGGGTATGCGCCACCCCACTCTCAAGCCCATCCGCGAGATTCCCCGATCGAGCGCCCAGCCCATCGTTGGACACAGCAACGTCCAAGGCCAGGCAGCTCTCTCGCCTCGCACAACTCGCCGCAACATGCTCGCCACCGAGCTCACCGAGTCTCTGCGTCGCCACCTCCTGTGGGAGCGACAGCAGAAGTCATCGACTGCCAATGCTGTCTTGAAGCGTCGCCACACCTCCCACGATGTGGCTAACCTCAAGCAGTACCCCGAAAAGGCATGCATGAAGACTAGCGAGGACGTCAACGCTAGCAGCTGGAACCAGTACTTCTCCAAGGAGGCCAGCAACGGATACCATTCCAAGGGCTGGTAAATTACAGACACTACACTATGATACCCAAGGCGGCAACCATACACCGCTATCAACAGCTTATACTCCTAAAGGGAATTTACCCTTGGCACGGCCTCTGGGGAGGCCTGCCGTGTACATTTGGGCGGCGCATGAGACGGCATCACACGAAGCATTGAGCGTTTTCTTGAAGCTGCGTTTTGCAGTCTATTACGACCTTTCCTAATCAGGCATATCTGCACTGATCCCGATATCGAGATCGGGTTTATTGATCATTTTACTCGTCTTTTTCGATTGTTTGTTTTGCATTCATGGCGGCGTTGTTAACGTTATGATACCATGGCCTCGTCAGTTGGCCTCTATTGGCCCGGATCTTTGCGATTTGGTTTTGTTTTTATTCATTCGGTTATTACAAGCTCGGGCAATGGTAGTGTGTACTCTAGTGACCAAGGAAGACGCGCAGGATCAAGGGCAACCTTGGAAGGAGGACACGCAGGGGAGGGGTGCGGCTTCATTACGGGCCCGTTTGTGAATTCACAGGTGAAAGTGGAGCAGAGAAAAAGCACAAGCTTGCGAGGAGCAGGAGGCTGGGAGGGGGTGGAGGCCGGGCGGTCTCGTGGCCCCAGGAGCGGAAAAAGAAAGGAAGCAAAAAAACGGAGTAGACGCCAAAAAAACTCGCAAAAATGGCGAACGTCCATGGAAAAGAGCTTTTTCAAAAACATGAATAAAATTCAAGTTAGAATCAATCTGTTTTGAGACCCCCCTCGTCGCAAAGTGACCCCTCTGTGAGCTATCATTGTCTTGTACGATGAGCTGTGATGGCGATGGTGGTGGGTGATGACATGCATTGGCTGTCATAGGCCGAGAGTGGCCGTGGGTCTTTGGACGACACAGGGCTACAAGGGCTGGTTCCCAGGGTCAAAGGGCTGAAGAGGGTGCGACCAAGTGCAGAGCTTGGAAAGCTCGTGACCAGGGGAATTTGCCTCCCGTCCCCCGTCCCCCGTCAACGTTTGATGTTCTGAGTTTTTTTTTCTTCAGGCCGAGAGTCTGAGCAACGGGTACAAGCATGGGCATGGATGGGCATGGAGGTACCTCTGGTGCCTTCTGTGCCTCTTTGGTGGAGGAGCGCACCACCACCGCCGGGCACTGGGCCGCAGTTACGTACTCGCTACGCATTGGCTGGGTGAGCCGAAAGAGAGTTTTTCCTTTGGGGCCCTTTGGGTGAGCCTGGTGAGCGCTGCACCAGCCCAGAGGGGCGAGCTTGGGTAGCTTCAGCTTATCGAGAGGTTGTGGGCGGGGAGTTGTTGAGTCACTCGCTCGTGGCCTGGCAGCGTCAATGACTCTACACCTGCCTGCTGCACCTGCACCACATAGAGAGAGGGGAACATGCATTTTTTTTTTGTGCATTGGGGACGGAAGCGCGCCAACCTCTACAATGTAACCAGCAGCCTGTTGGCGTTGGGCCTAGCTTGGCCGGCGTGCTGGCTTCCGACGACCCCCGGTAGATGCCGTGCGCTGGCAAGGCGGAGGTGAGGGCGGTGAGGAGCAGATGATGACCTCGTGCGGAGAGGGTTTCCTGTCATTCATTGTCAACCTGCTTTGTTGGGTTTGGAGTCATGGGCCCCAAGCCCGGGGTATCGGTGGCCTTGGGGGAGGGGGGAAATGGATTCCAAACGCGGGTTTTTTTTTCCTCCTCTGCGTTGCCCAGCTGTCCTTCGTGAGCGGAGATCTGCCTACGACCCAGAAGTAAGGTATGGCTAGAGTGCGACGGGGTGGAATTGACGGGGGGCGTCAAACGAAGATCAGATGGAGAAATGCAGCCCTGGCGTGAATCCGTTGATCCTCACGAGCGAGGCTGCTGTTTGACGGCGAGCGCGTTTGGCTGGCTTGATTGGCCCTGGCGCCCCCATTGCACGTCGCATCTCGGCATCGGCTCTCTCTCGTGGCCATGACGAAGAGAGCGCCCACCCAAGCCGATACTCGACGTCTCGGCCACAACAGGCGACCAAGAAACCCACTCCTTCGGCCTAATTGATTTTTTCCTTCATCGCACGCGAGCCCACTCTCCCATCTCTGTGGTTCGGTGGCTCTCGGCCTTTCGGGTGAGGGTGAGGGGGGTGTTCGGGCTGGTTCGAGCTCCCCCTCGCAGAGTCTGTCCTGGATCCCGGATCCTGGAAGTCGACAGGTGAAAGTGCCTGGGGGCCTCATGATGACATCTGGGTCCATGGGGCGGCCCTCGCCAACGCCCTCCATTGGCGCCTTGGTGGGCGGTGCAGCACCGTCAAGCCACCTCCTCCATCTTCTGGCATTGAGCGCGGTCACGGGGCCGCGACACTGGATCTGTGGCGCTCTCCTTGTGCCTGAAAAGCCTTTCTCCTCTAGGCTTGGAGAAAAATCGGGAATTGGGCGACAATTACAACGTCTACGGGTAAGCTCTTGTCCTCCCCCCCTCCCCGTGACGGTGACGGTGGAGAAGTCAACCTACGCTGGTACGTACGTAAACGAGGCGAGTCTGCTCCGGACCCAAGAACCAGTGCACCGGACCCAGCATCGCATGGCCGACGCGGTCGAATTCGGAGCAAAGACCGACCCGGAGCGTCCGTTGTCCCCACCGACCGTGCCGTAGACGTCAACAGGCGAACGCGCAAACCCCCCAAAAATGCTTCGCCTTCGCTTGCATCGAGTTGCTCCGTGGTAAGGCCAGAGAAGGGCCCTTTGCAAAAACTGGAGACTGTTTATTTTTTGCTCCCATGTGGTTCCTCCGCAGCCACGGTTTCAATCTCACACGCTGGTTTGTCCCCGCCCCATCGAGATTCCTACTCGGACCGAGAGGAGAAAAAAAAACGACTCCGCCGCCTCAGGAACTATTCATTTGTGCGGTTCTTCATAGGCCGCGGACCCTCTTAGTATGGGCCAGGGCGCTAGGGGGGGATGTGACATTGGGACACCCAAAACCTCGCACAAGGCTGGTGATGAGTGATGTGCGAGTACGCATCGGCCACCTTTTGCGGAGCCGCACAGAGATGGTTCGGGGCGTGTGAGTGTGGCGTTCTGGATTATTTCTCCCTTCGGCACCTCTCAGCGACGGACCGGGGAGGCGAGGTCCTGCTTCCCCACAAGCGCCACCACCGCGGCAAACCTCTACGAGAATGTGAGGGAGATGTGATAGTGTCGCGAGGGAGACCAGAAAGAGGCAAAGCTTCTTGACCCAGCTGGAAGCTGATACTGCGGAATGAGGGCGCAGGGGAGGGGAGGGAACTTGTTACGAGGGAAGAAGAAAAAAGAAAAACAAGAGATTTGAAGCAAACAAGAACCCTTGACGAGGTGTGCCGCGGATGCTGCCCGATGTATTATTAGTTGGGCTGATAGTTAATTTCCTCGCAGGTGTCATCTGTTTTCGTTTGCGTCGCCCCCTCCATTAGATGAAACGCCTCCAATTATTCCTCTGATTATTTCATCCGATATTGTGCACATATAATGGAGTCGTGATCAACTTGTCAGATGCATAGTGCGCTCCTGTGACAGCCCCCAAACTGTGAAAGGACGGGGGGCCCACCCCACTGGGGGTCCAGGGGTCCTTCCCCCCCCCCCCCCTCCTCCCATTCTCTCCCCTCTCTCGCACCCCCAAAGGCGCAAGAGCCGGACGAGAAAACGACGCCAGTCTGTTTTGGACTTTTCTGGGGAAAAGAGAGAAAAAAAATAATAATGAAAAAATGGCAGATTTCTTTTTTTGCACAAATAAAAATAAAATAAACCCGAAAAAAATGGCCGACGACGCGCACTCTTACCAAGACGGGTAGGCAGGCGTAGCGTCGGCCACAACATCATAGCTTGTATGCGCACGCTGGCCTTTTTCATGCCGCGCGTGCATTACGGGCGGCGGCAAGGGGAAAGGCGTGCTTGCTGTACACGCATTGGGGCCAGGCGGTCGGCACGCGCAGAACACAGGCGGGATTCAATTGACGATGTCTTTTATTGCGTGCGTCTGCGGCGTCAGGCAGAGAAAAAAAAAAGGGTTCAAGAAAAGAAACAAGTCCTCCACTAAGTGCGTGGGATGATGAACATCGTGATGCAACTTGGTTTGGGGCCTCCCGTTATCAGATCTTTCTTGCGTGCGCTCTAGCATCTGCCAGATCAGATGCTGGGTGATCTCTTCCCCCCCCTCCCCCCCTCCCACCTTCCCACCCTTACATGTCCTCTTCTCCCCCACGGCAAAAAAAAACAAAAAACAATTATCAACCTATTACTTGACTAACACGAGGGTCGTCCCGTGAGATGGCGAGTATTACGGACGGCGTCCTCCCCGCGGGGCGTTGCGTGTGACCTCTGATGCGGCGGCGGCGGGGGGGCGCGTCTTTTTTCTTTTCTTTTTTCTTTCTTTTTTCCCTCTCTTTTTCTTTTCCGTTTTAATTTTTTTTTTCCGTCATCCCCCCTTGGATAAGATCGAGAATGTGAAGGAAAATAAAAAAAAAAAACGCCAACCTAATCGGGTAGAGGGGCGTGTGTGGCGTTTGAGTGTGGATTGCCCGTTTAGTGCGCGCTTGTGGTTTCTTTTTTGTGACGATTTATTAATAATTATTTTATTTTATTTTATTATTTTATCCCACCCCTGCGCAGCAGGTACAACAATCAATGGGATTTTATTCCACCTCCGCCTCCCCGTTGGTCTTAATTCTCCATTTCTAGAGTTTTGCCCATTGAGTCATCAGTTTACGCTTAAAGGCCGCTAACTCAGTATTCATGACATTTGAAGAGGGGGGGGCGTGGCCCCCGGGCTGTGGGTGCTGCCTGGGGAGCGAGGCAGAGCTGGGCAAGCTAACAGCATCGAGGCTAATGAGAGAGGAGGAGCGGGTAAAATATTGGGTCACAGTTGACCTCGTGAGAGCGGTGTCGAACAGGACCCTGGACAATTGAGAGAATTTGCACTTTCAGGGTCCAACGAGACATTGAGAAATGAGCAAAATCAATTCAAATCAATTGGCTTCAATTCGGGCAGAGGTGGCTTGGCGGCGGCGAGGACCCTGCATGTGCCCGGGATACATTGCTTTTGAGTTGAGCCGGTCTGTGGTTGTCAGCTATGGTTTGAATTGAACGGGTTGACGCCTCAAATTCCTGTCATGAGGCAATGCTGGGTGACGGGAAGGCATCAGCTGTCAAGCTGACACTGCATAAGTGCCATTGATGGGCGATTTGGCATCGGTTGCAATGCCTCATGGACATAGGCGCCAGCGTCAGGCGTATAGCAGCCGATATTAACCTCAGTTATTAGTCAATGGTCCACGGTCGATTGGGGACTGTCCCCAATCGCGGGTTGCCAATTCCAGTAATGGCCTCTCGATTCGGCAACACGAGCCACCCAGCAAGATCCCTGGACCCAGCTCACCACAAGCAGTATCCAGCTGCACCGCGGTGCGCTGGAATTGCTGCGACCCCCCTCCTTTCACATGACATGGCATGGTGCAGCCGCGCTGGAAATGGACGCTGTTCGTCACCGGGCATGAACCCCAGAACCCAGCACAAAACAAAAACAGGTCACGTTGGGACCGGTTCAGTCCGGTTCGGGCCATGTCGGGATAGCTCTTCATATGAAAGAGGCAGACGCCATTGCGTCGACGCTGGTTACCCCGACGCTCCGCGCCGGCTTGCTCCCCGTGTCAGGCCTCGGCACGGTGCTCTGCTACGTGATCACGATGATCCGGGCGGGGGGGAATGGACGTTTTGGATGGGGCTGTTTTCGGAATCTGGGGTTGTTTCTTTGGGGTAAAGGGCACCAGCCTGGGGGGGGCACCGCCGCCTGGGTTGCTCCCCGTGTGCGGCGGTCACTTGGTCGCCTCACAAGCCGCCCGCGGGGGGGAGTGTTTTGCACCAGAGGCGCCAGAAGCGTGAGGGAAGAGGGAAAGCGTACGCGCGCATATGGGAATCGAGCCCCTGGTGGGCGACGCCGAGATGGGAGCCGCGGCGCCTGGTTGCCGTGGTTGGGTGACGGCATTGACACTTGACGTCGTTCGTTCCAGACGACTCCCGGGGGAGCATGACACTGCCACGCCAATGCACCGCCGCGGGTTTCTAGGGCATTTCGTGACCTTTGAGCTTGGTCCCTGAAATCCTGTGCCTTGGCCTGTTGGTTAACCACTGCGCGCTGCCCTGCGCTGCGGCGCTGCATGCTGCTGCTGCAGCCCGCCTTTCACCGCCTGTAAACGCATCCTTGTGAGGCTTCGACTGACAGCCGAGCTGGATGTGTTTCGCAAGGGTGCTTGCATATGGATGCGAAGAGCCGGACGAACGAGAACTTTTCCAAGACCCTTGCTGGAAGACCCTTTGATGCATGTTTCCGTCGGTAAGGATTTGCACCAAAAATAAAGAAATAATAAAATAAAATAATAAAATAAACCAGAATACCGAAGAAAATTCTTTGCATCATCCAGACCCCCAACACCCACTTCCCTGTTGTGAAGCTTGGTTGATGGCTGCGGCTGGACTGTTCTCCGCAGAGCACCTGCTCCGCCATGTACAGCGGCCTTGACTCAAGCAACACGCGCTGGGGGGAGGGAGGAACCAACACAGCACGGCACGCAGCGCACCCGCATCCTCCGTGCTTGCTGTGCTCCAGTCACGGGCTCACGTGTGAGCGTTTGGCTTTTCCTCAGCCGTGGTAATTTACGAGGCTGTGGCACTCGGCTAGAAGAGGCTCGATGGGCAGGTAGCCGGCCTCAGTTGACCGTAAGCCCGTTTGCAGGTGCACGCGGTGGCCAGGAGCCTTTTGCCGGTACGAAATCTATTCTCAGCCGTGTGACCGCCGCATCAACAGACTCACGCCCCGAGCTTCGGCAGCAGCAGACGGCCAGGCAGGCAAGGCAGGCAAAGAGCTTTCCCCCTCCAATGGCTTGCTTGGGATCGGTCATGCTCCCGAGTTAGAGATTGAGAGGGCCGAGACGGGCGAAGAAACGCAAAGGCACACGCCCCCCCTCCGCCGCCTCTCTCTCTCTTTCTCTCTCTCTCTCGTTGATCGACTTGATGGCTTTTTCTGGGGAACGGTTTTTTTAGACTACGAGTTGCTGGTCTGAACGGGTTACCGCCCCGCTCGCCCGCGAACTGTAAATCTGGGACGGCCTGGGGTAAATCAAGAAATGGAAATAATTAGTCGGCAGACTAAAATAATAATAATAATTTAAAATAAAATAAAAATGACGGGCTATTATTTTTTAATTTTTTAATTCCAAACAAGTATTCGGCATGAATCTTCCCATTCTACGCCATCAATTACCGGAAGCCTTCTCCGGCCGGGGACCAGAGACGAGTGCGACTTAGTTTGCTGTTGGAGAGCGGAACCGCTTTCGTCCCAGGGCTGCTGGTTCGCTGACGGACATGGGCATGGGCGGCCCTGGCGTTGCAGCCGCGCGCACGAGGAGATTCCGGGACGTCTGAGATGTGACAGATGTAGCACAGGGGAGTCGATGAGAAAAGGGCGGGATAGAGCAAGGGAAGGAGAATACACATATTCCCTTAACAGGCACAGCTAGCGAGAGGGATTCGGGATTACTGCGCGCCGCCGGGGGGGAGCAGCAGCATGCAACAAGGGGGCCTTGATGCTTGATGCTTGCTGCACCACAGGGCGGCACGGCGCATGTACATGGCATACCGCTTCACCCTGGCCTTGGTGGTTGCTGCAAGACACGACACGACTCATCGCCAACGGGAAGCAGAGGACGTCACCGATCAGGGCGGAAAGCTCGGAGGGCTTGATGACATGCGTTGTAGGACAATGCACGCACCCTGGCGCCCCTTCCGGGAGAAGACCAGGGTCGGCTTTCCTTTGTTTGCGCCGTCCGAAACCTGCGCTGGGAGCGCACCGACCCGTCAGATATCGGTTGCGAATGGTGACGAGGCCGTCGCTCTGCGTCTGTGGCTTCCTGCGAGACGAGGCCTCACCGACTTTTAAAAAGGCTGACGGCAGGTCTGTGGTCGTCCGGAACTGCTGCAGATAGCCAGCAGAGCGCACTGCAGACGCGAGGACCATAGAACTACGGATCGATACCGTTTGGATAGATAGGTAGCCGAGGGCCGCCATAGTGAAACTTACGGTCAAGTCCCGAAGGAGCCACCACAGACGGGACCAAGGGTTGAATTTGATAAGGTGAAGAAGTGTCTTTTTTAGTTGAGCTAACGGCCTATGCTGTGCTGAGCTGTTCGGAGCTTGGTTGAAGCACCTGCATTGGTCTCAAGCCCAAAGAAAACCGGCCGGGGGATAACTAGAGCTGGGGACTCTGAACATTTCCGAATCGGGAACTGCTTGTTTTCCTTTCTGATTTTGTTGGTGCTTCTTGTTCTCCCCCCTCGGGGAGATGGTGGTGGGGAGTGGGGGATGTCTGTCTAGAATCTAGAAGGGGGTGGGAGAGCGGCCACGAGAAATGCCGCTTTGGGCGCAACGATGACGAACGGGTCCTGGGTGGAATACGTCAATGATGCAAGGCTGCCAAACCACCTGTTCAGCCCTCTCGAAGCATGCCAACCTTCTTGTCGATGAATGAACTCATCAAGGCACATCCATCAGATGGAAATCGAGATCCAGGGCTGAGAGGAGGGCAGCGCTTGGCATTTCCTTTGGAGCATGATCAACGGGGGGGCGCTACGTCATAAAATCCGGGGGTGAGGAGGGCATCCATCCTGGGGTTGCCCACCCATTTCCAAGAATCATGCGCGTGCGAGTCTTGATCGCCACCCCTTCGCTATCTCTCTCGAGCCACCAAGTGGTGATGTTCTCCCCACCCAAGGACCCTATGGCAGCTTTCCCCAGATCAGCACGGCATCACGCGGGCGGGGAGTAGTTGCGCATGGATAGGTCGAGTTTGGAAATTGAGCTGACGGTGGCAAATGCGGAGTTGACGTCGAGTGACAGCGATGTTCGGCCCCAAGTGACCGGGCGGCTTCCATTGACATGGCGTTTTTTTTTGTTTGTTTCGGGCGAGTCATTCGGACTTGACCTGCGCGGGTGGTTGTATCAATCCGTGAGAAATCCGAATTACCAGATATCTACTTCCGTTTTTGTTTTTGTTTAATGGTGGGGGGTTGACAAAGAGGGTAGTGGTGGTAACTACATGTCAAGCATACATCATCTATGTGAGAGCTAGTTTGCAAGGGAACACCCTGCCTGGCGACTCCGTGGGGATTCCGAATGATGGCTGTGGCGTGAAAGAAGGATGATGGTTTTCTCTCATGTAAGAGCAGGAGTCCATTTCCCCTCAGCGGCGAGATTGGTGTCTTGAAGCTATAACCTTGCAAAACCCCCTATTGTGCGCATATAGTAGCGCATGGTGCCGGCTGTGTACTTGCGAGTGCAACAACACCAACATCACCTGAGTCGCGCTCGCAGTGGCCGGCGGCCATGATACTTACAGCGGGCTTTTTCTGGGGGAAAGGAGGGAGGGTTACAGCGGCTTACCGAGTGTCACTGGGGCCGATGCGGGAGACCGCCGGCCCCAAGGCACGCTGTCGCTGCGCAGTCCGTCTTCGGAGACGGCGAGGAGTGGGGGGAAACCACCTACACGCTCAACACCTCAACACCAAGTTTCGAGATGGTATCCCAACCAATCAGAGCCGGTGTCGACACACCTCATCGAGAAATTAGGAGGGTTGAATCGTCAGTTCAAATACTTCTAGAAGCCTTCTCCCGCAGCATTAGCCCTCACACCTTCCTAGGTCACGTCATCCAGCACTTTGGTGTTGATGCAAATCTCTGAGCGATCACGCGGTTATCTTTTTTTATTTATTTTTATTTTTGTTTTCTTTTTCCCCTTCCCTGCCCAGGTGAGCGGGGGAGCCTTCACACCATCATGACCTTGCGCCGAGAGCAGCCTATCACCCCCCCCCTCTTGCGCTTTTTTCTCACTCTCCCCCTTAATTCCCGAGACATTTGGCTCTTAGAGGGAGAAAAAATCCTTGACACCACGTTTGAATAATGGTAATATTTTTATTCTCTTGTGACCACACACCAAGATAGCGCGCGCGCGCGACTCTTGCTCTTACATAACGCGTCATTGACGATTCATAAGAGACAACTGTCACAAGGAAGCCGGATAAGCTTGGTGCACTGGCAACCCGTTCAATTAATTAAAAATTAATTAATTGGAGGGAAAATATAAAATAATAATAATAATAATAATAATAAAATATTCCAAATCACCCAGAACCACCCATTGGACCTTGCTTGCACTGCCCTGAAGCATCCCGGAAGGTGGGGGAGCTACCAGCCAGTCGCATCCGTTGCGAATCCAAGCACTAGCACGAGCGCTGAGAAATCCACACTGGCAGCGCGTTACAGTGCTTACATGATTGCGTACTCAGCACAACAAAAAAAAGAGAGAAAACGAACCAACAACAACAGCACCAACATGTGAAATAACACGCCCCCCGGGGATTACACGCATGCTCGGTCGGCAGAGCGAGTACGAGCTCTCTCTCCTCATCAATTAGCTTCGCGTAAAATGAGGTTCCAATTACAACTACCAAGAGGCCGGGGGTTTGAATAATTGAAAAGTCACAATTAAGTCATCCGTTGAGCGCAACCACCACGAGTTGCATCCATCACACGCCCCAATTTCGCGGATGCCGAGCCAGAGCCGATTCCGACACCTTGGGGCTCGCTCGCTCGCGCCTGGCTGGCAAAGATATTCTCCGCCCCGTAATTGCCTCCCCCTTCTTCTTCTCACCACACACAAGTCTAACGGTTGACAGGTTTCTGACCGCCCAATGATGGCCTCGAGACGAGTCCCGGACACTGCTAGCTCCAAGGCAGCAAGACGAGGGCTCCTTGACTGGTCCTCGAACCACGTGAAAGTACCCCTTGTACCAGCCCTCCGTCAGCGCAGTTAAGCCTCACCCTCGCCAATGGGAGGGCGAGGCCGCCCCCAAGGAAGCGTTGGTAGTCGGACCGGCAGGGCTTCCGCGGGGCCTCCGGCGTGGATACCCCGTTTTGCTCGGTCCTTGGTCGGTACGCCGGCGCGGCTGTGGGTGGGTGTGGCCCACCAGGTTCAACACCATCCATCCTCCTTCTCCTCCTAGCTCGGCCGCTCGGCCCTGTCGTCGACGGCTAACGTCGCGCTGCTCTTCCTGACCTCTCGCCCAGCCGCGCGCCGTCGCTCAAGGTTTGGCGCTACTACCTGGATTTGGAAATTACTCGAAACCGGAACCGCGACCCGGTAGTTCTAGCGACACGTGAAGCCCGCGTGGTGTCTGGGATTCCCGCAGGGGGAGGAGCCATTCGATGCATTGAAGGATGTGGTACCCATCAAACGCAGATGTCAGGACAAGAACAGAAAGGGAAAAAAAAAATCTGCACCAGCTGAGGCGGTCCAGCTGTGGTCCATGACAGGGGGCGGTCAAAACAGCGGACAGCTGTCGTGCCCGTATTCTTGGGAACGTCAACGATCTCGACCGGCCCAGATTGTGGGTGAGAGTGCCCCTGGTGCAACGCCGGATCTCAGCTGTCAGATTTCGGTGTCAAGGGAGCGTCATGCCTGGGGGAACCCATCGTTTCGCTTCCGTTTCCGAGAATGATTGGAGGAAGACGAGGCGGGGGTTTGAAGCTTTTTCGTCAACATCACGTTGGGTGCCAGTCGGAATCAAAGGAACATTCACATGGCAGAGCTGCCAAGCAGCTCGGAAATGCCCTCTTAATTCCCGATGGCTAGCGGATAAAGGACAGCAACCTGCGGCGGCAGAGACTCGCGGTGAGTGCTTCGAAAGGGCAACCACACCCGCCTCCCCCAATAACGAACCTTAAAAAAAAACACGAAAGCGTCAAGAACTTGCCAGGTTCGGGGAGCATGCCTAGCGCTGCCGGGCTGGCACTGGCGTTCCCGGGCCATTATGCCTTTCATCCAAGTTTGTTGCAATCATGTCAAGGGGCAGGTGAGTGCGGTGACGGTTTGGCCTGTCTCCAGCTATCCGGGCACAGGAGGATGGCGTGGCGCGCCATCTGGTCCATGGGTTTTCCATCTGCCATGAACTAGAGCGCTGGCGGTTTCGACGTGTTTAATGAGCCATCGGATCTAAATCCGAAAGGAAGGGGGGTGCGTGACGGACGGGTGACGGACGCAGAAAGAAAGTGCGCTTGATGAGGGGAGGGTCTGTGACTTGAGAGACAAAGTCCCTTTTCATGACTCTCGAGGTATCGCAAGTACCGGCAGCCGCGCAGGCAAAATAGCTTCCTTTCTGGGACGATGGAGGTGACCACTTCTTGTGGGCGCCACATGAAACGTCCCCACGCCTGCTTTGGAAGCTGGAGAAGAAGGCGTCTAGACGCTTTCTGCGCAGGACGGACCCGACATCGCTTGGCGACGTGTCTCTGCCCATCACGCGTGCGCCATGGCACGCATATTCTGATGGCCTTGGGATCAACGCCACTTGTACGTAAGACAGCACGTGTGGCACTTGGCTTTGTTGGACCCGTGTGTACCGGCAGTTGGCATCGGCCATTCGGCCGCGAGTGACGACTTTCGGGAACGTAGCCGCGGATGAAATCCCGATCGGAAGAGAGGAGGAACCAGTGTGTGTCATGAGGGAATACCCTGAAAATAGCCTGTGGCGAGTTAGTTCTGTTTTTTTATTTTATTTTAATTTTTATTTTAATCCCATTATTTATTTTTGGTCTTGGCAGGTGGTCAATGTCTTACCGTTTCGACTAGTCGATCCCGTTGGCCGAGTTGGGATTCTCCGTTTTGAGAATGAGCATTGGGCATTACGGTTGGCAGAGGTGTGTTGGCAATTCGCAGCTTGACGCTGGAATTGTGTTGTGTGATTGTAGTTGATGTAGAGTTGCAAAGTTGCAAGAGACACTTGAACGAGTTGCATTTGTCTGGGGGTTGACATGTAAAGATTGGCCCTTAGTTGCCATGATTACTGTTCTCGTGATTGATGAAATATCATTTTCTACCAGTGACATGTACCATGATTTCGACGCCAAAATCTCATAATCCATGTTGCGTTTGATGGAGTGATGCAATCATCAAGAGAGGCGATGTGCATCCAAGTTGATGTGCATCCAAGTTATTGTACATCCAAGCTATTGTACATCCAAGCTATTGTACATCCAAGCTATTGTACATCCAAGCTATTGTACATCCAAGCTATTGTACATCTGACTTATTGCTTGTTGTTGACTAAAAGACTTAAGACAGGCATTAAAGTACACAAAACTCTGTCTTATTGTCTAAACATCCATTTGTTAGTCGGCGGTTGTGTTTGTCTAGTATGAGATAAACTGCTGTCTTTGGTTACAATTGCACGAAGCCCTTCATAGTTTCCTTTCCATTTGAACTGCTGCATACTATCAACGTTGGTGGCAGATTTCGTCTTTCTGTATCATGTAGATTAAGAAACAGTACATTTATAGCAAGTACCAGCCATAGTAAGATGAGACCAAGTTGTAGGCTCGTCATTTCAGGTGTGTAATCATTGTCTTACACAGTGGCTATACGATAATTACTGCCCAGTTAGCAACTTTCAACCTGGTCTCACATCTATAGTCCATTGAGATTGATTCCCTCTGCATGCTGAAAATCCTCACCTATTCCAGCAGACCCAGGAAATTGATCCTGCGTGTTAATTGCGCATGAGCAGTTGACGGTGTGGGCATCTGCTATTGCTCCTGTCCGTCTTGTGCGCTGGAAAAGCATTTACCCAACAACACCTTGCCACAATTTCCCCCAGCTTATTCTTCTGCCTGGAGCAGAAAAACATATGATGCAAGCCTCGTCTGATCTGGGGGCTGAACATGGGTTGGGGCAGCCCCTCCATGGCAGCTGCTCGGTTCATGCTCGATGACTTCAGGCGGCGGCCCGTCAACAACTAGCCATTGGAATTAAAATGAATTAATTATTTTAATTAATGAATAACGGAGATGAATATTCCATTTAGCCAACCTTTTTTCTTCCTTCTTTCCGTCCGCGAAGGGGCATGATCGTTCTCGTTCAGCTGGTGACACCCCTGCTCCCACACACACTGTCGGCAATACTTGACGTGTTTTTCCCCGCGTCCATGCCCCGAGGTCCGGGGTACCGCTGCGCAAGCACCCCAGAAGCCTCATTCGAGAAGGCCAGTCCCAAGCCCGCGGTTCCGTTCCCCCTGTTGACCCGCTGTCTTGCCTCGGAGGGAGCAAGGGAAGTTTGGGGGGCGTGTTTCCGTGTCTATTAGCCGACGGGCAAAATAGCGCCGTCCAGCAGCGCCCTGTCCGGGGATGGAGGCCTTGTTCGGGTGAAAGGCCCGCGAAGGGAAAGGGTCATGAGTCCCAATACCCGGGATTTGGTGTTGCGAACACGTCGGGGGGGGGGCCTTGGGCAAGGCCACATGTGATCGCGTGGCTTGAGGCTGGGGGGTCTGACTGATGATGCAGCCCGCGGGCATGTCGTTTCGTCTTGGATATTCTTTGGGGTGGCCATCTTTATCGGCCTGCGTGTGTGGGGGGACGCTGAGACGGGCCGTCTTTGGCAGTTAAGGTCAAGGATAGCCTCCAGAAAGTAAGATTGACTTTGGATGCTGTCTGGAATCTGGAGAGGATCCTTGTATCAGAGACAAACCAGACGGCTCTGCATCCTACTCGGACGCACCGTCAGCCACGTGAGGCTTTGATCGGCACGCTGGTTTTTTTTTTTCGACGAACGACATTCAAGAGAATGGCAAGACGCGCATAGTCTTGTGATGGAGCGGCTATTGGGCCGTGAGCGATGCGTTGGCGGCCACGAGGCGGTGATTGACACCCTCAAGTCCCAGGCCCGGGACGTCAGAATCGGGCGTCAGACCGCCAGGCTTGGCCACAGCCCTGCTCGAATCCAGCATGTGAGCCCCCAAAGTGTCGCCCAGATCCCGGGGAAGGGAGTGCGTGCAGCGCGGCTGCATCAGAGCCCTGCATCGGAAGGTGGTGGTTGGCTCTGCTGGAAACAGCCGCGATGTTACCACAATGCTACCGCGCAGGGGGGCACGGCCGAGGCCACGGTGATGAAAGCAGCAACACCATGGGACCATCACCGCGGATGGGAGGCCCCGGGAACTATCCGCGGGGTGGCCTGCGGCCCGGCAGCCGTTGGATACCTGACACATGGAGATGGTCATGGGGGGTGGTGAATAGGGGTTGTTGGCATCGGTCTTCATCCGCTGTGGTGGGATGGAAAGTCTCAGGTGCCAGCAGAATATGGGAGATCTCTGAGACATTTGTGAGCTTATCCGGTCGATTAAGGCTCTTTTCAGAAACGAAGACAGCCAGGGGTCTTTTTGGAACGATCTTTCTCCGTTTTGCCGATGCGCGAGTTTTATAATGATATCCCGCCGTGGTGATCTTAACCGCCAACAGGCGGGAGGATGGTATCAGGCGATTCAGTAGAGTGCGGCAGTGACGAACACGTAGAAATCTCTGACGGATCAGCGTTTACTAGAGGGAAACACTCATTCTATTCATGACTCTCATTACATCACCACTGCTCAAACAGATCAACGGCAGTAGCCTCCCGATAAGCCCTGATGGCTTCCATGTCCAATGCCTTGAATAGTAACACGGGTATCAATCCAGCTGCCGTCACTGCGGCCCAGGTCTGCGGACCAGTTAGAATTAGACGAAAGTTGGTAAACCAGGTGCCCGGCTCTTTCAAGGCCCCCGTATCAGAGTAGTAAATGACTGCCCTGCACATAGTGACCTGAGCTGCAAAAAGACACAGAATCAAGAGACCCCTTGGGCCCAGCATCCAATGGCGTTTCTTTGTGACCACTGCGTTTTGTAAATGCTCTTTGGCAACTGAGGGTTCTCTCTCTTTGCGCTTGAGAACTTGTTCAAAAGCGAAACTAGCTGCGATGGTGACTGCAATTACCGTATAGTTGAGACTAGTTGTCAGATATGAGGTATTGTCATCGTTCAGTTTGCGTGTTGCGGTCTCGTATAAGAGAACAGCTAGTTCCAGAACAATTCCAACAGAAGTCAACAAAGCGTGCAAGAAAGGCATCCCTGAAGATTCATTGAATGACCCGTAGAGCATACATGGACTCCGAATTAGCTGGCCTGCGAGAGAAGATATCACGGCCAGTGTGCCAGCCTCAGACAGACTCAAGAAATTGCTGGCCAGGAGGCCGAGGGAAATGAGGTAAATTGCCAGATTGGCATGTGCCATGCCCAGATGCTTTCTCACAACCCTTCTATCAAGCCTAGCCATTGTCATGCTTTTAAGAATGGGCTTGTCCTCCTTTTCATCTTCGTTGTCACAGCTCGGGGGTAGATAGCGGGTTGCAGCATCCCGAGCAGAGCAGTAGTACGAAACCTTTGCCAAGGCTTGGAAGAGAGGGACATTGAGAGCCAAGGCACTCATGGCCACACTTCTTCCAAAAGTTGATACCGAGCCTGTAACGCAATAGGACCACCAGCCTACAATGAGTGCTCCGGCTTGGACGTATATATCTCTCCCCCAGGGGTCTGTTTGGGAAGCATTGACAGGGAATACCACTCTCAGAGCCATCGCACTGGTCAGACCCAGCGCCGTTGCTACAATACTCGATATAGAAAGGGCATTGAGGTCAGAGGAAGTGAGCTCCTGGTCGTGATACATTCCATACACAAAGAGTGTGGATAGTATGGTCACAGAAAACGCAGCCCCCAGCGCTAGGTGAGAAGTGGGCATGGTTATGCCTCCAAAGCAAACAATGCTATAGGGTCTAAGCGGATCGGCTCTGAAAACCTTGGCCCATCTCAAGTTCCGGTAGGCAACTAGAAGAATGTATGAGGCCCAAAGGAGGAGACAGAAACACCAGAGCCAGTCGGCCACCCTATAGGGGGACTGGAGGGAGTTTCCAATGGACCAGAACGCGGAAGTGACTTTGGAGCTGACGATCCAAATGGATCCTGCTATCAAAACACGATACAGTAGTTTTGAATTGTGTGGTCTTCGGCCGATTGTCTTGAGAATGTGGATGGAGCCGGCGCTTATATCTCCGAGCTGAATCGCAAAGTAGATGTACAACGGGCGGATGGGGTGGATTTTCGGGCTCAGCACCACGTTGGCCGTGATCAGCATGCAAATGATGTGATGAACAAACATCTCGAACGAGTAGTTGATGATGATTCCAGTCTCAGCAGCCCAGTATGTGATTTGCGATGCCATGCAGACCTCGCCAGCCCGGTTCAGGGGCTGGCCGGCACCCCATGGAGTGGTGATTGCAGCCCATGTGCAGGATGGAACGGTGATGAGCAGTCCGAATATGATTCGAATGAAGAAAGTGATGACGGGAAGCAGTTTCTTTTCTCGCGACTCGGTGTTGAGGCGTTCGTGGAGGCTCGGGTTGAGCCGCTTGAAGATGGGCTCGCCAACGACGTAGGTGATCCACCAGAGGGCGTGAAAGAAGAAGACTTCGAAGAACAGCAGCGTGCCATCCGCGTAAGCAGGAGTAGATTTCTCCATGATGAGAGAGGATTCAGTGCAAGTTTCCGAATAGCGCAGCAGCGCAGCAACAGTAACCGAGTGGTATCCTGTCGATGAAGAAGGACAGGAAGAGATTTTCTCCTCCTGCCACAACGAAACATCTTGAGAAAAGTGTGATATCGAAGCATTTCCTTTGTTTGGTACCGAACCTTGCTGGCTTCGTCACGGCATCGATAAACAGAAAACTCTTACAAGAACACATGCAAAATTTCCAAGCTCGTGGAAAGTCAAAACCGAGCAGATATAATGAGGGACAACATCTTCTTCAAAGGCAGTATTCAATTGAGTCATGATCTTCCGCATCTCTGCTTCAATCAAGAGGCAATATCAAAACTGGATTCCATCATGGCCACTCCTCGGGTGCACTCGTTGGACGAATCAACCTATCGAGGAAGCAATGCCTCGCCGCAGCCCGGCAACCAAGTCTCGGAGAAGAGCACAAAGACGCCCGTGTCAAAGATATGCATCTTTGTGGTCCTCAGCATTGTAGTGCTCACCCAAGCCTTTGACGCAACATGTATCTGCGTGACACTCCCAGTGAGTTCTCTCTGTCCTTTCTCTCTCTCTCTCTCTCTCTCTCTCTCTCTCCTCCCTCGTCCTCTTCCCCCTTGCCTTCTTCTTCTCCCCCTTCCCCTCCACTATTTGTGCCCCTCCACACCTCGAGAAAACAGCTTTTCCCCCTGCATGTGTTGACAAGCCTCGCTAAAGACTATTGCCTCGGAGCTTGACGCCAGCGTCTCTGAAAGCTTGAGCTTGGGCACCGCCTTCCTGCTGGCGACGACGGTCACGCAGCCCGCCTACTCGGAGCTGTCGCACGTGCTCGGCCGCAAGCCGTGCTTCCTCGCGTCCCTCGTCGTCTTCCTCGGCGGCACCGTCGCCTGCGGGTGCGCCCAGAGCTGCGCGGCGCTGCTGGTGGGCCGGGCGATCCAGGGCGCCGGCGCAGGAGGGCCCCAGGCCTTGTCGGCCGTGATACTCACCGACATCTTCGCCCCGCGCCAGCGCGCCAAGTACATCTCGCTGCTCAACATATCTTGGGCCGTCGGGACGATAGCCGGGCCCCTCATCGGGGGCGCCTTTACCGAGGCGGAGACGATTGGATGGGTACGTGTGAGAGCTTCTTTTTTTATTATTATTATTATTACTTTTTTTCCTTTTCGCCAAAAAATACACTTTTTGTTTTTCATATTACCCCTGCTATATTGTTTCTGACATTGCATTGCGCACAGAGATGGATCTTTTGGATCAATATCCCGATGCTCTTGGCCGGCGTCATCGGGGCATGGTTCCTCCTCGGCTACGATAGACCCGCTCCCGGTGCTGGTCGCCGTCTGCTTGGCCAGGTTGATTGGGTTGGCATCTTTATATTTACCATTTCGGCGGTTTTACTGCTGCTGCCACTGAGCTGGGGTGGCTCGCGGTTCCCGTGGAAGTCTCTCGAGGTTATACTTCCTATGGTGGTATCTGCTATGGGTTTCGTAACTCTTGCGGGGTACGAGTCGCGCTGGGCGAAGAACCCCATGTTTCGCCCGGGCATATTTGGTAATTGGTCAACTATGGTGCAGTTTGTCAACATTGCCATCCACGGGGTGCTCATGTGGATGGTCCTCTACTACATGTCCATCTTCTATCTGGGGGTCAAGGGCTACTCGCCCCTCATGACGGGCGTGTGGGCTCTGCCGGCCACCTTGACCATCGCTCCCATGGCCGTGGTGGTGGGAGTTGTCGTCTCCAAGACGGGCAACTATCGGTGGAGCCTCCTGGGCGGCTGGTCCGTCATGATTGTGGCCTTTGGAGTCATGGTGCTCGTCGACGACAAGATGGCCGGCGGGGCATTAATTTCCATCACGATAGTCTTGGGCATCGCCATGGGCGTGCTGATTCCGGCCATGACCGTTGGAGTCCAAGCAACGGTGGCCCAGGCGGACGCGGGCCATGCCGTCGCCGTCGTCTTCGTGCTCAGGTCGGCGGGCCAATGCCTTGGAGTTGCCATTGGGCTCAGCGTTTTTCTCAGTCGCCTGCGGGCAGAGCTGGAGCAGCAGGGCATGGGCAAGGATGCGGCTCAGGACGCCATGAAGGCGATCCGGCACTCCCTCGAGGCTGGGGGCATCAAGGGGACTCCGATGATGGACGCCGTGGTGAAAGCCCTGGTCTCCGTCTGGATCACAGGCTGCGCAATGGCCGCCGCGGCAGGGGTTCTGTCGGCATGCATCAAGTGTCCCCGGCTGCCGCGAGATGAAGCAAATGCTCCGCTCCGTGCCCAAACGACTGGCTCCCTACCCCGGCCCGTCCAGGAACTTGACGGCAACGACAGAGAGTTTGGGGTATAGAAGCCCCAGAGCCTGGAGGCTGGTCACGTTTATCGCGAACGTGATGGCTGCGGATGGAGATCAAGCTTTCTCGCTTCAATTGTCGTACGCCCAAGCTTGCGTGTAACTAATATGAGGCGAAAGGAAGCACTTCCGCGACTTTAGGATTTTGCGATCATCAGCATGTTTTGTAGCGTGATCACAAGGCGGCAACGGCGCTGGTTGCAATTTTTCCCAAGTAGCCACCTCAGATAACAAGCATGGGGGGGAGAGAAGTTGGCCGACAGGCTAGGCAAAGAGGGATATATCGGATTCCCGACACAATGGCAAGACGCGGAGCCCAGACTTGTGCCCCGATTGATAGCAGGACCCGAAGTCTCGGGAGAATCATGCCCCCCTCCCCCTGCTCTGCCTGCGCGGCCCGCGGCCAACGGTCGCACAGGGAAATGTCAATTCGATAGATGCCCAAAGAGGACGGCGATCGACTCTGGCGCCCAGCAAAAGAACCTGGCCGGAGCAACCCTTCGCTTGGAGTCGGCAATATCCTACATAGTACAAAGGCTGGTGATGACCTCGTTCCCCAGGCCCCGGGTCCATCGAGGGCGGAACCCAAGGTTCCCGTCCAGCGGGAAGCGAAACCTTGACGATGTACAAGAGGCCCAATCACGACATCGGCTTTAGCCTCGGGGAGGTTACCTATTCGTTCCCAGGGAACCAAATAAACGATGGCTCCCTCCTCTCCCCTCCCCTCCCCCCGGGCTGCGGGTCTGGCGGTTTCCCGGGTCCTCCTCCGCCGGCGCGCTAGGCTTTTTGATGCCCCCGGGGAGGGGAGATGAGCAGGCTCCCTGGGTGAAGCCCAAAGTCTCGGAGCTGTCAAATGGTCGCTGATGGCCTGGAAGGGCAGGGGAACCAACGCTGGGAAAAGAGAGAGAGTACCAGTGCCGTGGGACTATCCGCGTGATTTTGTTTCACTATCTAGCCTTGATCTTCCGAGTTATCATTTCCTCATTTGTCATTACCTTTGGGCTCCATTTATTTTATTAAGATTAAATCAGGTTAAAAAAAATGGAATTTTCTTTTTCTCCCAACCGACGTTTTATTTTATTATAATAATAATAATATTATTATTTTTATTCCTCGCCTTATTTCCACACATGCAGCGCACAACCGTGTTGGACATGAGGCGCCGTAAGTTCGATCAGAAGAGTAAGGCCGCTGCCGCAGCGGTGGTCAAGTGGTCACAGTAGTTCTGGTCTACTGCATTAACCACCAAAGCTGGCTGCAGGTTGCACAGCATTGCATTACATACACCGCCCCAACATAAGCCGGACGCAGCACCCATAAAATAAAATAGTGATAACAATATATAAAATAAAAAAAGCATTATTTCTGCACCAACCACAAGCGCGACGCAGTGCGACATGATTCATTATCTTGCACTTTTGCATACTCACATTGAAAAAACACAAGTGTCAAGTCGAGATGCCCAATGTGGTCACCGTTTTCGCACTGACCTGCCTCTATCGGGCCACCGTTGACCAGGTTTAAAATATTGGTTACAATAAAATAAAAAGAATTAAAATAAAAATGGATGAATATTTTTGGCAATAGTTGAGTGAAATAACCAGGGATCCACGCACCCCTCTCACCGACGGCCTGGGTTACGGGTAATTTCCCAAACCTCGACAGCTTCTAGAAGGGCACTCCCATGACCAGCCAGGGGCTCCCCCCAGGCGCCGGAAGGGCCTCCGCGGAAGAGAGGCCGGAAGGGCCTCCGCGGAAGAGAGGCCGGACAAGGGACGAAGAAGAGAGAGAAAAAAAAAAAAAAGGACGAGCCAACGCCCCCCCTGACCTTCTGGACAGATACGCCGGGGGAGGGCCTTTTGGGCGCACCGGCGCGCGGACGGGCAGGGGGGTTTGGAATCAGATGAATCGCGGCACTCGCACTGAGCTGGACATGGGGGGCGTCACTAGCACGTGTTTGCCATCAGTGTAGCCGGTTGGACTCTCCCCGGGGGGGAGGAGGCCAGAGTTTGACGGTTAGGCAGCTACTAGGTTGGTATGCGCCATGATAGGGCCTCTTGCTTAGCACGAGAGGGCAACTCGGTAGGAGAGAGAGAGGCTCGGGCCTCATGGTGTGACGGGATTCGTCTCCAGTCTGTCGACATGTCCCCCGATGGGGGGAGGGGGGCTGTACATACAGTAGAGAGGTTGGGTTTCAAGAGCGAGCGAGCGTGCGGGATGCAACAAAAGCCCATTCATTTGATTGACCGGGCACGGGGCAGCATCAATAATAGCAGCAGGCTGGGTGAGTCAGTGAGCAAATGAGCATGGCAATTCTGGGGCCGCGAAGCAAAGTCCATGTTGGTTGGGTTGGCTTTTCGCGCGCGTCCATTCACCGTGGGCCAAATTGCACATTCAAGCCTGCGCGCACTACTACGCATCTCTCTCTCTCCAAGGATCTTGTTCTCCCGCTTCTGGACGGATACAGAGATGCCATGGCCGCCAATCCAAAACAGAGCTAAGCGTCCTTGTAGATCTTGGGAGGTGAGCGAACAAGAGAAGAGAGACAAGAAAAAGAAACAAAAAGAGACGACATCAGCCACTCGCCCGCCACAAACGGCAACCACTGTAAACCCGCTGGGCTCGGGCCCCGAGATAGGGCTCTCAGGTATCTTGCATCCTGTATCTTGCGACAACTGACCACCACCCACGCACCCCCTCCCCTCTCCTCCCAGGCTGTAACAGTCACAAACAGGTTTCTGCACCCAAGTGGCGGTGACTTGTTTGACTTCATTTTTTTATTTATTTTAATATTCCTTTTTTATTTTATTTTATCTGATTTTTTTTCCTTGCTTCTTTCCGTTTCTCCCTATTTCCAGCTCCCCGGCCCGAACATCTCGCAACACCCTCCCATTTGCGTGAAACCAAAACCACTCTCCCCTCTTCCCCCTTTGCGTGTCTCGTCTGGCCTGGCACCAACAATAAAACGAAGAAAAGGTATCCCGTGACGCTCCCGCGGCGGTCCGTGGCGCGGGCCTCTCCCGTCCGCATAGTCGCCCGCCCGCCGCCACCGCGCAACCAGGCCCCCCCTCCCCCTCCCCCGGAAGCGTCGGTCGCTGTAGCGGCTCCGTCCGGCGCCCTTGTCGGGCCACTCAGGCTTCGATCTTGTCATGCTTTAATGGGAGGGCTTGCCGTGGCCTCTGCGCTAGACACGGCCAGCAGAGACATCGCGATCACGTTGTCGCTTTAGCTCCCGGCGTGGCGGTCGCGGAATGTCTCTCTTCTGACAACATCAACCACCAGTCGATTGGGAGAGCATCGGAACGAGGGGAGGGGCGTGCGAGACGAGGGCCACCCGCCGCCGCCGCTGCCCTCGTATCGCATCTCTTTCTTGCTCGATCAACTCCCTTGTAGCGAACAAAAAAAAAAAAAAAAAAAAGAAAGTGATGACGCGATTCAACCCGAGCAGAACGCCGGGAGCTGGGACGAGATGCACGCCCGCCACCTAAATCAACTGAACTGGCCGCCTGGCTCAGTGAGGCGCCAGTCATCTGCCATCTTGCATCTGCCCACTTGTTCCCACGATTCAGCAGCCCCACGTTTCGTTTCCTCCTGTCAGAAGGGTTACCTTGGCATAATTCACATCCACATCTTCACTGTTTACAACGTTGCAACCCAATTCCCTGCCTATATTCACTGTGAATGATGGCATGGACACATGGACGCAATATGGGCTCATATTGAGGCGGGGGGAGGGGGTAATCATGAATGGGCCACGTCCCTCCTTCACCGTTGTGGCCTTCTCAGAATAACCTCACGTCTGAGCAAAAACCCAAGGGTCCCCCCTAAATGGAACGTCTTGTGACGGACGCCCAAAACAGGGTCCGACCATGGGCACCAAGAGCTCAGCTTCCCGAGCGCCCTGTGGGGTTCGGGTTGTGATTGTTAAGCATTGGCCTTTTCTCCGGAGCGGGAGCGGGAGCAAATAAAATAAAACGAAAAAAGAAATAAGAATTTGCCCAGCCTTACTTATTATTACTGATCAAATTGGTGGTGCTTAAGCCTATGCGCTCAAGGGTGTTGCTGACGATCCTCTCTCCGTTGTCACGCGGGGACCCAGCTTCGGCCAAAGCGAAGATACAATCTTAATTGCTGCCTCCTTCATCACCGCAATTCCACACACACACACACACACGCATGCGGCATGGCCAACTGCGAAACTCTAGAATGGCGGTAGAACGCAGTTATCAGTCAGCGGCCACTGTCGAGAAGGAGGGAGGGTATGCCAGCTTGCTAAGAATAACCCGACGCCGTGCATGGCATGGCATGAGATGGCACGGATCTCAAAATCCAGTGCCTTGCATCATGCGAGGTGCTGACTCGACATGGCGAACTATCGGGGTTGGCGATGGCAGCCATTGGCTTCGGAAACTTGTGATACCTGCCCATTCAGCCGATATACTTTCGTGTCAAAAGGAATACACTTCTGCCCTACACACGGACCCAATTGCTTCGTCTCCTCGACGCACGCCTCGTCAGCTGCGTCCAAGATATCATGAGTTTTTTTATTTTATTCTTCCGCTGCTGCTAGCCAGGCCTTTCCACCCCTGGCGCATCATCCCGCTTGGACACACACGAGACCTGCCGTCCATTGATGCATCTTCATCCTTCATCTCCAGCTCCAAAACTCGGTCTGCTTCAGCAGCCACAGCCGCAACACCCAACGACATGGCAGCACTTACACACGAGTCCGCTCGCGGTCGCTGCTGTTGCATTTCAGCCCGGGCTGCATCCCACGCCCCCAAACCGCATCCCATCACCGAAGAAGAACCCCGGTCACGCAAGAAGATGCCATCTTGCCCATCCCACGCGGGATTCCCACACACCCCCCTCCCCCTCTCTCCCCCTCGTCGGAAAATCATGCACTGACAGTTCAAATTCGGCAATGTCAAAGAAAGAAAAAAACGTGCTTTGCCACCCCCATTCTGGCATATCGCAAGGCCCCATGCGAACTCGGCTCTTCTTCCAAAGGCCCTTCTCTTTTGACGGGCTTCCAGAACGGGAAGCTGGATCGTCGTGTTACCACTGGCCCGGCTGCGCCCCCAACTTCTGGCACGCAGCACAATCCGACGCCCGGAGGAAGCAGCAGAACGGGGGGGATCCTGTTTTAACGAACCTGTGTTGCCCTGATTGGGGGGATATGTCCATGTCGACCGGGCTACAGCCTGCTTTACCCACGATGAAAGGATTACCCCACCGCGCCACCTCCTCCATCACATGTCGCAGATGTTAGAGTTTTCTTTCTTTTTTTTCGTTCCGCTGATACATGCGGTTCGTCGTAAGGAATGAACTGTGTTTGGAGGGGGCGAAGGCTTAGAACCCAGTTGTCGCGAGTTTCGGAGGGGGGGGGGGGGGGGGGGGGGGGGTTCGTTCGAGGTGGCATCCCGTGACGGGTTGATACCCCCTCGTTGCCCTTGTCCGCAGAGAGAGACCCTGGCACGCTCCCGTTCATGTGCCGTAGCCGTCGTAGATAATAACACAAAAGGTTCTGTGAGGCACCGCGGATCCGCATCAGGGAGCTGCCCTGTATCAGGTGTCCTTATGACCCTACCTGTGCCAGCTTCCCACACAGGGCTCGCCCGTGCGTGGCTCGTGGCTCGTGGTTGTGCTGCCTCCCTCTGCCCCTGTTCCCCCCCCGCCGGTCAAGCAGCGAGCAAGGTACACTCACTCATCATCACTCATCAATTACTTCAGCGTCCGCTCCCGGAAGGACCCAGAGCGCACCCCCGGATCTCGTCCATCCCTACACCATGTTCATCCCCTCACCGGTCAGTCGTCCTCCAAACGGCTTCCTCCCCCATCACGCCAGAACCCATCCCTAGCCTAGTCCAACGGCCCCATAGTTCCCGAAGGTGTCAGATAGTCATTCCCCCTCCCATCCGTGGTTCCCCGCGCTCTTTTCCCTGTATAGGGCCCTCATCCGAACTTGAAGCGGCCCACTTCCCCAGCGAGGCGAGGCTCGCGACGAAAGGCAAAGAGGGGAGGCTCTTTGTATGCCAAGCAAAGGAAAAGGACCTCAAGCTTTTTGGGGTAATCGTGCCGAACGTTTCTCCGAAACTTATGCCGTGGTGATCGCGAATAGTTGTCGTGACTAGTCGACAAGCGTGAGGGTTTTTTTCTTTCCTTTTTCTAAACTCTTTTCGTTCGGTGGTTTTCGGTGCTGCTTTTCGGTAGGATTTCCGGGGAAGGCAACCCGAGATGCAGTCATACATTGAAACACACAGGGTCGTTCGGGAGCGTGGTGGTTGGTCCGTTTTGGTTGCATGCCCAAAGCAGTAGGCTGATCAATTAAAAATAAATGAATATCCCAAACAGAATATTCCGAGACTAAAATAAAATACTTGTATACACCCAATTAATTAATTAAAAATATAATATAATAAATTTAGCTTCCGATGAATTATTTTTTTTCATGAATAAATTGAAACAAACCTAGAACCAACGCACCTCCTACTCGCTGAAGATGTTCCTAGCCGCCCATTCAGCCGCCACAGGCTGCACGACATACACCCTCGCAACCATCATCCCTCACATCGCACTCTTGCATCGTAGCACAGCGTATACCATGGGTTTTCCAAAGAACCCCGAATGACCTCCTTTTTTGCACAGCCCGCGTACAGAGTTCGGCAGAGAGAACCGCCCGCTCCCAAGAATAGAATAGAAAGACAGCGGGGAGCCGGCTGCCCATAGACGCCGAGCCCGGCCCTGCTGTGCAAAACCGCATCCGATCCCGGTCTCACGCGACGAGGTGTCAATTGGGCAAGTTTGTGGCGCCGTGTGTGTGTGAGGGTGTGTGTGCTCCCTCCTTTTTTCTTCTTCGCGCGCGCAACCCAAACCGCGGGCATAAGCAATCCCCCTCTCTCCATTCCAAAAGTGTGTGCGTGACTGGCCTGAGGAGCTGGTCATGCGGTTGCGCAAAAAGAGACGCCGAGAGCTGTAGGCGGCTGCGACATGCTGTGGCGCGGCTGCAGCCGCTGCAACAAGGGAACTTGTGATGTGACGGGTGGCACGACGGATGCTGTGATTGGGGGCTGAAAATGTACGGGCCGGCATCGCATTCTGTGTGATTGATGTGATGGGCTCGGGCGTCTGAGACGGTCGCCAATTAGTTATTTGGCAGGTAGAGACTATATACTTTGCAAACTCGTGGCTCTACAAGCACTGGTACCGTGTTGTAAGGTAGCCCAACTTACACCAATCGCCACCAAAAAAAACCACACGCTCCCACCCACACACACACTGACACACACACAAAGACAATCGCATAATCGGCGATCTAGTCCTTCTTTGCCGCCTGGGTTCCTCCAATCCTCTTGTACTTTCTCGGATCCTTCCTGCTCATGGTCCTCTGATCGCGGGTTCCCTTGCCGCCCTCCCAGAAGCCCCTGCCCTTGCGGCCAATGACGCTGCGCCCGCAGAAGCCGCAGGCCTCGACGGCGTAGTTCTGCTCGCGGCTGCACCAGCCGCAGATCATGCGGTTCGCCCACTCGTTGACGTGGTCCTCGGCGTCGTCGTGGCACTTGTCGCACGCGTGCACCTTGCTGCAGCACGAGAAGCGGAACCACCGGTACGACTTGCGGTAGTGCTCGCACGCGCCCCGCCCGGGGAGCGGCTCGCCGGCGTGGAGGCCGAGCTTCTCCCGCGTGCGGCGCGGGCCCGTCGCTGGCGGCGGCAGGGACCCCGGCGTGATGAAGAGGAACTTGACCTCGGGGATCTTGAACGAGAACCGGGCGTGGCAGTCCCGGCAGACGTTGGCCACCGCGTCGCCCCGTACCGAGACGAGCCCAGGGCTCGCTGTCGAGCACCGCGAGCACGTCGGCACAAAGGTGCTGGGCAGCATGTCGGCCACCTTGCACCCGGCTAAATCCAGGAATCCTGCTCGCGATGAGTGCTCGTGAACAAGCTGCGCCCGGAATGTGACTGCCAGTGGGGTGGCACACTTTTTGCAGCTCAGTGTCTTTTCAACATCGGGCTTGAGCCCGCCAACGTCGTTGACCGTCTTGCATCGCTCGCACTTCACACTGATGCTCAGGATGGACACTTGTATAATCTCAATGCCGTGAAGTTCAATCGAAGGAAACGACATCATGGTTCCTCGCTCGGGGGTCTCAGTGACCACCGGAGCTGTGCTAGACTGTTGGCCCTCCTCCTCTGCGCCCAGGGAGACACCTCCTGGGCCTGCATCCTCCGGGTCAGTGTCATCATCCGTCGAATCGTCATCGCCGTAGACCAAGCTCCATTCCGGGGGTCTTGGGATAACTTGAATGTGACTCTTGTCTCCAGTAGGCTTCGGGTTCTCGTCGCTTCCCTCCTCTGAGGGTTGCTTTTCTGACTCAGCCTTAACCTCAGTCGCCTTGGCTGCCTGGGCACGAGCCTGAACTTGTGCTTGTGCCTGCTTTGCCAGCTTGTGGAGGTTCTGGGAAAGGTAGTTGAGATGGCTCATGAGCGTCATCTGCTGCTGCTCTGCCGCCTTTTCCGAAAACAGGTCCTCCAGTGGCTCCGCGTCCTCGGGCTCGACTTCATTGAGCTGGACGCGGAGATTCTGGAGAGGATAGATCAGCGGAATAATCAAGTGAAGACTGTTCACTGATTGAAGTCCGGGGGGCAGCTCAGATCGACGCTTTGGTTCCATGGGCAATGTATACACGATGCCATCGGGAGACCGGCGATACAGTGGCATTCTTCCCATGCGAGCCTCGAGCTGGCGGACCTCGACCGCTCTCCTGGCCTTTGCAGCAGCAATCTGATCCTTGGAATAAGATGGTTCCGGAATATAGGGCAGGGGCGCCAGCGCTGGCTTAGGGGGCTCTATCGGTTGAGCCGGCTGAGCGGCATCCTCCTTGGATGCAGCGGCCTGCGCCTTCAGATGTCTCGTATCTCTAAAGTTAACGAGCTTGACTGTCTCAGTCTTCTTCTCCGACAAGATATCTTCCAGGTTCTTGTCCAGCTCTCGCGTGAGAGCGAGAAGGGTTAGACCAGGCTTCTCCTCCACCAACCTCTCCCAGCCTCTCTCGATGTTGATGCTGAACCCTCTGGGGATGTTTTGGTTCTTGACCAGGAGCGTCGGCTTTTCTTCCGGAAACTCCTGGGGAACGCGGACATCGCACTCGAGGTGGTCCAGCTCAAACGGAAAGTCCGGGTCCGAGGGCACCAGCTTGAAGACGAGCGACGTTGCGCCGTGCGGAGCGTTGGACTCCTTGGGCGAGTACCGTCGCCGGAGCTGCTCGATCTGGTAGCGCCTCGGGTCTTGGGCCTGCGATTCTGGCACAGGCTTGGGGACGACGCGGGACTGGGATGGCTCAGCCACAGCCTGTCTACGGGTCTGCGACGAGCCATCCGGGTTGCTCTGGATCGATATCATGATGGGGTTGATGACGGATGCTGATAGGACCAGGGATGCAGAAATAGCGGCGGGGGGGTCGTCAGGGGAAAGTGGCGGCAGATCGACAAAGGAAACCCAAACACCAGCGCAACTGAACGGAATACAAGAAAAAAAGGTTCGAAGCGATGATGTTTTTTTGATTGATTCCCGTCGTTCAGGAGAGCCTGAGGCGATGCTTTTTGAAGTCCTCGAACATCGTCGAAGCGCAGCCGTGGCAAAGTGTCGGTGCCCCGCCCCGCCAAACCTAGCGTGTGGTCAGATGGCGGGAGCTAATCGGGACAATCAATTAGTGACTCACAGGTCCGTCATATCCAGTCATAGCCCCAGTACGGCCAAGCGGCAACTCCTAGCTTATTAGATCTGGTTAAGCGATTTGCGTCCGTGTCATAACTTAACCCAACTAGAGCCATTTTTTTTTTTTTTTTTTAATTTTCGAGTCATCTATGAGTTTGCCGTAGTGCTTGAATAATATTAACAGAGCGTGAGTCACTGCGAACTAGATTTTTCCTGAGCGGAATTCTCGTTTGGTATTGGGCGTAATTTGCGCGCTAGTTGGGAAATAGCCGTTATATTGCTTTGTGCTCAGTGCACGGCCACAGGATTAGTCAACTGGTGTCATGATAGGAATGCGAGCATCGTTCGCTCATTGATGAGGCTGTTGCCCGGCACTGCCGAAGTGGGGCGCCTTCATGTAAGAAATTGGTAAAAACACTCCAGACATTGTTCGAGGACTGCAAAAGGCTGTGCATGAGGATCTTCAGTTGAATACCAGGTTCTCCTCATGTGTTGCCAGGATAATCATACTTCTAGAACAATTAAAAGGTTCCAGCGTCATGCAAAATTGCATAGTTCCAACTGCCGTCTCAACGCAGGTCTCACTATTTACCACAATGACGCAACAATGCAACTGTAGGATATATTTCCGATAATCTAGTTTCCCAGATAGAAGTCAACTTGTTTTTTAACTCTCCATGGCGGCCGGGCGAGGCAACTTCATAAAGTCAAATATTCTAGGATACCAATCAACAGCACCCGCCTTTGGGGAATGAACACGTTTAGGTAGTTAGTTGACGACAGTCGCAAGCGACATGTATCAGCGCATTTAGAGGAATTTTGAGAATTTCCTGGCCTTCTAGTCTTGATTTGATCTCACCGGTGTTATCGTTGCAAATAGGTGTGGCTTGGGTTCCCAATTCGAAACAGCTGGCCGCATGACCTCTCTTAGTGGCTTAAAGGAGAGACATTGCAAACTAGGTGCGCACTATCGCACATACTGGTCCTTGTGCGAGACTGGATATCAGAGAGGACAAAATGGATCCATCCAATGTCTAAGGATCAAGAAAACCTCGCCTTGTGACACCAGCACACCGTAATATCCGTCTCGGCACTGGAAAGGCCGACACCGGGAAGCCACCATAATCACAAGCAACACAAGGCGGTAACAAGCCGGGCTATGCAACCCCCAGTCAAAGACATGCCCAGAATAAAACTGACAGTCGACTTGTTCATCAGCAAGGTAGTCAAGTCCGCACAAATGAGACATGTGCTCCCCCAGGCAGGCGGTTTCCTGCATGGCTTTTTACAACACTCTTACGGCAAACTAGCAAAAAAAGGGGGCCAATTGCAAATACCCCAATCGGAAGCCGTATTCCAAACAGATGATGCGTCTATTCGACGAAATCAACGGCTCATTGATGAGCTGTCCCGAGTCCGAGACATGACGCAGCTCGCCAAAGCTGGGCCAACGAATATCCCAGACTCCCCTCAATGCCACCCGCGTCAAAGGGGTGTGAAAAAGCAACTTCTTTCTCGTCTCGGGGATCAAGATGTCACAAAGCTTCCCGCCACCGAAACATGGTCCAACGTGGCCGTAGCGGTTGGCATTTCGCAGCAAGACGGCTTCCGTCCCGTCGGTAGACGGAAATGACTGTTCAGCCAGGCGATCCCTCCCCCTTTGAGCGACCACGGGATCAAGATTGCTCAAACATGTCGAAAAGATTAGGGCAGGACAAGTGCAGTCCTTTTGTCTGCTTTTCCTGCGCCTCGGGATAAGCAGAGCTGGTCTCTCACGCCCACACTGGGACAGCCAGCCCGGTGTCCATATTTTTATTTTTATTTTTAATATTTTACTTTTTCCCCTCGTGTCTGTGACGCTCACACTCAAACGAAGCCCACTCCATCCCCCTGTGCGATTGGGTGGCATGCAGCTGCAGCTGCAACCTGCAGGCTTGTTTGAGGCGAGCGCCTGAAAGCGCCTGAAAAGAAGGCATCCGTGTAAAGAAGCATGAATGAACAAGGGACTCGGGGGTCGATTTCCAGCTTGCAGAAATAGAAACACATTACCCGGTCGAAAACTACGGTGCAGCAAACACCCGTCGAGAGACATTGTCGTACGCGACAGGACTGTTGCAGACAAAAAGAAACGGGCCATGGTCTGATTTATCTTGTGAGTCACGGGAGTTGTGCCTTACGGCCGACTGCACCCATCCGTGGCTGAGGTCCCGTCGGAGCTGGGATGTGCTCATATAGCGGTTTGCTATCGAGAATTCATGATGGAATTTGGTGGCACCTCGGCGCGGTCAAGAGAAGTCTGGTTCCGCAGGTGACTCCTGGTTCAGTGACACGCCCCCAACAGACACAGCGCACGGCACGCACGCACGCACTCGCACAATTGCGGCCTCATTCAGATCTTCCGCAGGCCCTTGCGGGTGCTGGCATTGATTGCGAAGCAGGGGTTCCGGTCAGACTGTATCCAGGCAGAGCTGACGATTCTGCGGCCAATGGTCCAATGGGATGACCAGGCCCGAGAAATCGGCCGAGCCAGGCTGTGACGACATGGCGGGCGATACCCAAAGCAAGCGCCAGTTATGACGTGTTGGAAAGGGGGATTGACAAGCTGAGATGGAATCGAATGATAAGGGTTGGCATGGGGGAGGCAAAGGTGCCGAGGGGTCGGTCAGATGTGATGAGATGATGAGATGGAGGGAGGGATTGGGGGGAGATGGCATTCCTTGGTGGACAATACGAGATCCACGAGCTGCTGTGGCACGCAAGCTATGTGAGGTGTCAATTTGCGCCAGTATGACGGGGGAAGGTCGAGGTCTGGTGAGCAGGGCGAGAGGCGATTGCGACGACGTTATTGGCATCCGCGGCCAACTAAAAGAAAGCACCCATACGCGCAGGATGCAGCAAAAAGAAACGAAAGGATGAGGAGAAGATGACTTGCCTTGATGGATTTTCAACCCTGGAAATGCCAACGAACAGTAGCCCTGCGCCGATGTTCACTGGCTTGAAAAGAGCAGCAAGCCACCAAAGCCCGGCAGTCCTGCAGCGCAAGCGGCGCCCCCATCCACGTCCCCCCCCCCCTTCACCGTAATGCCGTGATGCCCTCTCCTGCAACCTCGATCACCTTTCCAGGCTGCCCGTGGGCATCGGCCATGGCCCATTCTGCGTGGTGCAGGGCGGGAGGACCCTTGCTCGGCGGGCCGTGATAGGCGGGCGAGGGCGCCAGCAGATGCGACAATGGACCACCCGGGGGGGAGGGTTTTTTAAGGTGTGGAGGGCGAGGGCGTCTGAGACTTGGGGAAGCTGGGAAGGCGGGGATTATACAGGCGTGGTGGTGTGCACCTTGGGCAGCGGGAGGGTGTGGAGGGCTGGCCGCCAGCGTCCAAGGTGGTGGGAGGGTGGGCTGCCAGCTCATCATCTCAGCGGGCAGATGACCCTCTGGAACCTTTGCGTTGAAGCCGCACGCCCCCAGGGGAGACGACGAGTCGCCTTTTCTTGCTGCTTGGTGCTTGGTGCTTGGTGCTACTGCTGCTCATGATGCTGCTCCTGCTGCTCCTGCTGCTGCCTCTTTATTCCTCCTGCGTCTCGCGGGCGGTGAGCCCGGGAACCCGGATCGGGTGGGTGCATCCCCGAAACGGTGGCATGCGCTGCAAGGCAAGGCAAACGAGTCTTCGCCCTCGTCCGTGTACTGTACTTGGCCATTGAGACGATGTACTTTGGGCACAAAACGTGGCCATGGGTGGTGGAGGTGGCTTATATTGAGAGGAGGGGAAACAAAGTACGTACACGATAACGGAGACGAAAGGGATTAAAAATAATAATAATAAATAAAATAATATTTCTTCCCGGTGTCTGATTATTTATTATTTTATTTTATTTTATTTCCCCCCCTTGCTGACCGTATTATTTTAATTATTTTCTTCTGCGATTTAGATTGTTTCCTTTTTCCAGATAGCAGTGTTTAATTCATTTCATCGTGGGGCATGCATTTTGTGCGTCTTCTTGGCTCGTCCTTGTTGTTTACTTTTACTTGACCTCCAGTGTAAGTCGCTCTCCCAGCGTCTTCACGATGCCGTTGCAAAACCATAAAAAGAAAAAGAAAATCAATCGAAAAATAATAAAATATTTAATCCAAGATAAAAATAAATCATTTACCGCCATTTTTTTTCATTGTTTCCCTCCTGATTCTCTACCTGCGGGAATCCACAGCACGGGTTCACACATGCATACAGCGACAGACTCACATGCGCACACAGACACAGTCCTGTACACAGCTGTCTTGCCATCCGAACCCCCTCCACCCCCTCCCTCTACCTCTCTCTCTTAAATCCGGTCCAGTGGCGCCTCAACCGTGACTGCGCCGGCAGCGAAACCGTCGGTGAAGGGGGGCCACCGTGGCCGCCTCGCCCCAAGCTGAGGCCGCATGCCTGACCGTTTATTTTTCGCCTTGCTGGGCAGCCAGTAGCGGTGGCAGTGCTGGGCTTCAGGGCAAGTTGCGCCTCCGCCGCTTGGGCATGGGGGCCGCGCGCCGCCCCCCTCAGGGCCCTCCCTCCCCAGGGATTGTGGTTTTTGAGGCCCGGCTTGTGCTACACACAGGGACGGTCGGTCAGTGCTCGCTCGGCCGTCAGCGAAGCGCTAGACGGACACGGTGAGAGAGTGAGGGAGGTGAGATCCTTTCACATGGGAGCGAAAACCTCCCCTCCTCCCAAGCGCCCCCCAGAGAGCAAAGTGTATCAGGATCTTTCTGTTCACGCGAGCCGAGACGCAAGCTGTTATGCAGTCATCTTGCCATCGACCCCTCTCCATTGGACTCTTTTCCCCAGATGTAGCCCTCATCCGCTCCGGGGTATAGAATAGAGCCTCTGGATGTCTTTGATTGCTCGCCTGTGAATATTTTATTTTAATTTTTTATTAATCTAAATCATTATTGATTTTCCTTTTGGGATGTGTCATTAAGCCGCTGAGGCAAAATGCTTCCGTTGTGCCGCTGTCATCCCCAATCCCCAGACAGTCGTGACCTTGTCTCCTGGTCACGCTTTCATGCACCTCTCTACACCGTCGCAGCCGGACCTGTCCCCGCGCGAGGCCCTGATCCCAATCAGCTGCCTCAATTGACACGTCTACCCAGCCGCCCACCAGAAATAGCATGCGAGGGCAGGTACCCAGGGTCTCGCGAGGCAGGGTCTGAGTACACACTGCCCTTAGCGCACACCTACTCGCCCTCCTCCGAGCCGCCACGAGGGTTCCTGGTCTTCCGCGGGGGGACGATCACAAGCATGAGGCTGCTCCGGCCTGCTACAACCACGGCGCTGTCATGTGCCTTTCTGGGCTTCGCGGGTGGGCAAATTAGATTCGGATCGCTCCCAAGCTTTCGAGGTGAGTCGCTTGCCCATGTGAATAACCTCATCGCGTGAGAATCTGCTGCATGTAAAGACATGCATAGCTCGTCCGAGGTTCATATGTCGCCCCAGCACATGTTCCATGATGCCATGCCGGTGCATCTGATGCACACTAGAATCCATGACATGACATCTTATCTATGACACCCAAGGGCAGGTTTTTCAGGCCAACCTTTCACATGTCCGAGTCATCATCAAGTGCCAGCGAGCCAAGATTATGTATTGGGGGATCAGGAGATGAGCAGTTTCCCATTGTACACGCACGAAGGGAAAGAAAAAAACGACGTCAACGAGGCAGTGTTCGTAATCAAGAGATGCCCAACCCAGATTTTCCCCAGATTGTAGAATTACAACCAAGACCATGCTTTTGGCCTGCCTGAGATAACCGTGCTGAGCCGCTAGGGGCCGAATACGTCAGTCATGTCATGACACCCGGGATTGCCTCCGATGCCGCAACCTTTCCTTCACGTTGGCTACGAACCTCTACGTTCAATCTCAACCATGGCCATGCTGTTTTGATTTGCCGGAATCGCGCAATACAGCTCACATTTTTCTAATCGTAAACAAGCTTAATTGCAGATCTGCCATGTTGACTGTTCTCAAGCACTAACTTCTTCTAGATCGCCTCGCTGATTGGTCCTTCGCATTCCTCGCTTTCAGACTGGCAGGACGCGCAAGGATCTGCCGTAAGATGCGGTGCATCTCCCGCCGACCACCGCCAATAGATGGTAGCAGCTAAGATTCAGCCTCTTTTTTGGTGCATCCCCTGAGAATTCTGGGGGTAGAACATGCGTGGTTCTCGGTTTGAATGCGATGAGGTGCGTGGCCTTGGGTTATGTGAATTGTATATAGAATGCGTAAAAGGCTTTGGGATGGTCAAAATAAACGAAAACCACAAGCAGAAGCGTCTCTAGAACATTTTTTTGCTGCTCTCAAAATGGCCGACTCCGATTCCGTTTGGATGTACAATCCCTCCTTTGCCCTCTCCATCATAGGCACTGTTGTCTATGGCATCATCTTCCTTGCCATTTTTTACTTGACTGTCATCAAATATCGTGCATGGTATTTCCTCGTGGTTCCTATCGGTGCCGGAATCGAAGTTGCAGCCTACATTCTCCGAACTTATTCAACCAAAAACCAGACTGTATTAGTGCGTCTCACTCGACTCCTGATGCCACGCCGGTGTTTAACATGGAACAGATCCCCTTTGTCTTGACACTGACTTTTACCGTGCTTGCTCCCATTTTTATCGCAGCAGGAAACTACCTCCTGATCAGCCGCCTTATTGCTGCCGTCTTGCCGTCTTCCAACCAGCGCATCCTCAAAATACCGGGACGACGACTTACACCCATCTTTGTGGTTTGCGACGTCGTTGCCTTTCTTGTCCAGGGCAGCGGCTCTGCCATTGCAAGCGCTGATGACTGGCAGGGCAATGGCGAAAAGGTTGGCCGAAATGTCTTGATCGGGGGCTTGGTGTTCCAGCTCATTGCATTTTCCCTCTTCCTCTGCGTGTTTCGCAAGTTCCATGTTCTTGGCAAACAAATGGCAGTAGAGAATGCCCCCAAGGCTTGGAGGATGGTGGTTCGCTCCGTCTACACCTCAAGTGCCTTGATCATGGTCAGTTTATTTATCTCCTTTTTAGTACTATTCATGCTAAACTAAATAGATTCGTTGCATCTACCGCGTTTGCGAGTTTGCTGAGGGCATGGACGGATATGCATTCCGTACCGAGTGGTTATTTTGGGTGTTCGAGTGTTTGCCAATGATTGGGGCCATCGCCATCTTTTGCATTTACCACCCAAGCCGATACCTAGGAAATAAGGGAGCCTACAGCAAGAAGGTCAAGCCGGGTGAGGCGATTGAGATCCCGATGGCTTCTAATGTCTGAAATGAGCCATCTAGTTCCAGGGGCGGTTACGAGCTGAAGGATTTGCGTTATTGGTTGTCTAGGAAGGTAACTTGCGAGGTGATGGGTTGATCGAGGAAAACAGACGGGGATGATGGGGGAATCCTGAGGGGGTTGAATTAGAACGCCGATTTATAGATGTGTTTCAAGATTGTTCTTACTCTTCAGCAATTGTCGTACTTTGGCTCGTCTCCAATGTCGCTTGGCCACTACTCAGGAAAAATGGTCGCCATACTTCATCCTCTTTCTCAAACGAGTAGCTCAACCCACGCACAAAGCGAACTGGCCATTCTGCATAACTGCGGTAGTTTTGGGGAAGACGTTCTAACATTTGTTCAATCCAAATTCTTGACATGCCATTGCGACAATCGTTTCCTTTGTCCATTCGAGGCCGTTCGCCCGGTGTGAACGGATTCTCCACAACCGTTTTTCGACTCATGACATAATCGAGTACAAGTATGTGCATAATGACGAGCTGAGATACGGGATTTTCCGGATTTACAAAGGACGCAAAGTCTTCAGGAGAGATATCTCCTAGCCCATCGTAGAAGAATGAGAGTTCATAGAAGCCTTGGCAAAGTCAGTCCTGTTCCAAGGAAGGGTGTGGGACGCGCGTACTTTCAGCCGGGTCTGTGGCTGCCAGTGTTGCTATTTTCTGCATATGTGCCAAGTATCGTAATTCTGGAACACTCTTGCAAAGCGGCCCTATTTTTTTTGTGCTGTGGCAGAATTCTTCGGCGATGATGGTGTCCAGATGATGATCTGTAGAGTCGTAACGCACAAGCTCTCTCACTCTTGCGATGTAGATTGCTCGTCCAAAAGCCTTGAAGATGGAGTTATCCATGTTCGGCACCGTGTGAATACCAATGAGAAAGCCTGTTCTCTGTCTTAGTTCTAGTCTTTCAACGCTGAGATGTGTGGTTCTCACATCCTCGAATCATGGTGAGAAAATCCACTAGGCCATCGGCCATGTAGGCAGATTGAAAAGTCAAAGCCAGCATCGCGCCAAACGCAGCATCAGCATCCACGTTTGAGAGGTTGGGCTTCGATAGGTGTTCATTCAAGGATTTAATGGCCGTCACCCGATGTTTTAGCGCGGCCTTTTCATATCCAGAAGGCGACAATAAGCTCATATGAGACGCGCCGAGACCCAGCATGGCGTGGAGCAGGAATCCATACTGTCATGACTTGTCAGAGAATATACCGAATTGTAGAAGGATACCTACTTCATGCGAGAGCCTGGATGCATCTTGCCACGCATGGAAGCCATCTATCGGCAGTGGTGGATATGCTTGAAACAAAAAGTGGCGGAAGAAGTTGAGGTCATCAATGTCAAACATGGCCGGAGTTGACCGCAATGAGCGGGACACGCTGTTGGGCGTTGGGCTTCTGTGTTTACTTTGCCGATACTCACAACCAAGATTCAGTCTTTGACATGGGCCGCACTTGGGATTGACCTCGTCACACTTGACCTTGCGCTTCTTGCAGACGAGGCATCCGGCTCGAGACTTGGTGTGGCCCTTTCGGGGGATGGGCCGGCGCCGAATGTTCGACAATGTGATTGACTGCTCGGCAGTCGCTGTGGACGCCTCGGGTGTATCATGGTCCATCGCGAGGAAGTTTTCCTTGGTTTAGCTCAAGGTTATGGATTAAGCATAACGAAGCTGGGATCATTTGGCCGCGTGTATATGCAAATATGATGGTGGTGAGGCGGGAGGATTGTGCCCCGGTTGGTCGTAATCGTGTCAGCAATTAACCAAGCCAGCGCCACACCATCAGTGGCTCATCCTTGCAACTAGGGACGCTGTCAGCCCTACAAGATTGAGTGATGCGTATCATGGAAAGTCACAGTCAGGGAATAATCCTCATGGGCCATCTTTTAGCAACTAATAGTGGGCATTGTCATTAAATCGCAAACCAAAGTGCACACCACTTGGGAGGCAATATAGGAACTCGTCTATTCATCATAAATGCTTTTGACCTAATCCCACTCTCAATCCCAATTAAAAGTCGTTGTCGTCAGATCCCGATACAATCACGTTGTTGACCTTCAAGACCATGCGACATAGTTGTGTGGCCAGCTGCAGCTGTTGCTTCTTGCCAATCAAGGGGTCAATGACAAAGGCGTCCTTCATGTCGTTGCTGCCACGTCCCATACAGTCCACGCCCAGCTTGCCGCGGTTCTCGGGACCGGCCTTGACCTGCTGGCTCTTGACCTCTGCAAGAGTAGCGATGGGGTTCAGACCGCTGTTCTCAGCCAGAGTCATGGGAACAGTGTCCAGAGCCTCGGAGAAGGCCCGCATAGCGTACTGCTCAAGGCCAGGAGTCTTGACAGCAGCGTCCTCCACGGCCAAAGAGCAGGCAATTTCGGCGGCACCACCACCGTAGACGACTCGGTTGTCGCGCACAAGGTTTCGGACAACGCACAGGGCATCGTGCAGAGATCGCTTAGCCTCATCGATGATCTAGATAAATTAGCATGTACTTCTCGACTTTTTGGATCCTCAATTAGTCACTTACCATCTTGTTGCTGCCACGGACGAAGACCGTCACAGCTCGGGTGTTCGCACACTCCTCAATAACCAGCATCTTCTCCCTTGTAGTACCAAAGGTCATCTCTCGCACGATACCGGCGGTACCGAGCTTCTCAGCGCTGAGATCCTCGAATCGGGGCACAATTCGGCCGTTTGTGGCGATGGCAATCAACTCAATTTCGGGACCACCAACCCACCGGACGGCGGGGAGTTGGTTCTGGAGCAGAAGGTGGTTGGCCTCGTCATCAAAACCCCATTGGCAGATGGCCAGGTTGGCACCGGTATCCTTGATCTGCTGGATCATCTCGGTGAACTTGTCCTTCTCGTAGTTTTGCAGCTTCTTGAATTCCTCGACGCTGGTAATGTCGAGCTTGTGCTTGGTCTTGGGCTTGGGGGGCTCAAAGGCGCATGTCAAGATGGCAATCTTGGCGTCCCGCACCTCAGAGGGCATCTGGGGGTGGGAGAAGTCCTTGTCGACGATGACACCCTTGACAAGGAGGGAGTCCTCGAGAGCACCTCCAACCTTTCCATCCACCTTGATCAGCTCAAAGTCAACATCTTTTCGCTCGAGATCGGCAACGGAGAGAACGGCGTCGACAGCAATGTTGGCAAACTGGTCGTGGGCCTTGGAAACAATCTTGCTTCCCAAACTGGTTCGGGCCACCTTGACGAGGTTGGCGGTCTCTGTCTTGGAGAATTCGATAGTGTCCGAGATCTTGTCCAGCTCCGCAACAGCAATGTCGCAAGCCTGGTCGTAACCGTCGGCGATACGGATGGGGTGAATGCCCTTGTCGATGAGGTCGGCAGCCTGCTCGAGAAGAGCACCGGCGAGAACAACAACACCGGTGGTACCGTCACCAATCTCGTCATCCTGCGACTTGGAAAGCTCGACTAATAGCTTGGCCACATGGTTGGTAATCTCCATCTGCTGTAGAATCGTAGCGCCATCGTTGGTCACGGTGATGTCTCCGTCGGGGGAAATGAGGATCTTGTCGAGGCCTCGGGGGCCGAGAGAGCTCTTGACGATGTTGGCGACGGTACGGGCGGCGAGGATATGGGCCTTGACAGCTTCGTTGCCGAACTGACGCTTCTTCTTCCCCTGACTGCAGACCGTTAGGCGGAGCTTGGGAGGGAATGGAGGGGACTTACTCTCTCACGACGATGAAGGGGCGACCTTGCTCATCCTTCATCACCGCCGCTATTCATGCATGGTTAGCTGAGGAACGCTCGGCGAGGTCATCTTCATAATCGGCGGGCATTACCATTTGACACATCCAGGTCTGTCCCCTCGTTAGCTTCAGCCCCTCCACAAACATATTTGTGGGATACTTACTCAACGCCATGTTTGCAAATTTCGTCCACCGTGGGGAGCTGTATTCGCAAGAAACGGGGCGATTACGGCAAAAAATAAAAAAGGTCCCCCGAAATACGGTGGCAGACTAGAGCTTCCAGGGACTTCTATATCTAGCCCGAATTTTTTGAGGATTTGGGGTTGCCTTGCACCACCCACCACACCGAACCCGGGGGCGGTGAAATGAAAAATCCGGCTCTTCAGGGGCGTTGCCCAAGGACATGCACCACTCGGGAGGCAAAAGCGCACATGGCCTGCCCCAAATCAGGGCATTGCCGCACACATGTCTTTTCCGTATAGGGACTAGCGTATCCAAGCCGCGCAAGAAGCGGTGAAATTTTGGCCATTCGCTAGCTCACTGCCCGGCGTGACTACATCATTCAACCCCGCCACAGCTGCCCAAAGCCGCAGCTGCCCCGCCATGACTACGTCGGTGACATGTATTGTCAACGCTGACCTTTAAGGCCCCTCTCGCGCAACGTTTTCCTTCGCCCAGCAGGTCGCGACATCATAGCCTTCAAGGTTTATTGGCATCTCCGACGCCATACTCTCTTTTACGATAAAACTACGACTGTTGAACAGCCTCGCCCCGCCGCAAGATACCCTTGTCCAGTTCCGATTTAAAACATCCCACTCTCGCATTCGATCTTGCGAGACACCTCTTGACCTTTAAAAAGGTCTGTTCATTCTCCACCAGCAACAAGAAATCTTCGTCATGTCTCGGCACCGAATTGTCCACACTCTCGACCTCGACGAGATCGTCTCTGAATTCGACGGCGACGGTTACGGAGAGGAAGAGGACGAGCTCAGCCCTGAGGACAGAGAGGCGATGACCCATGGGACCGCCGAGGTTCGCAGAGCGCTTGGCACCGAATCCAGCAAGATCACTACAGAGCAGATCCAGGAGGCCCTTTGGCACTACTACTACGATGTCGACAAATCAGTCACATACCTAATAAAGACCTATATTGCGCCGCCACCCAAACCGGCTCCTAAAAAGGCACCAGAAGGTACGTGTAGCGCAGTCTTTTTTGATGCTTCAGAACCCCATTTTGGGAGAGGAAATGGAGCAGACCATGAGCGTCCGGTACTCGTGGATGGCTTGGATGGCTCAATGGGCCTCATGCCGCCTACATCACAATATCCGGTTCAGAGCGCTCGGGCCTCCCACTCTGGGTTTTTCCACGACATGCCATGGTTGAATATTCCGGTGAGCCGCCAAACTGTCTTCATTGAGCCGATCCGCCCACGAGGAGGGTTACTAGGTGGCGGCGAAGGACCACCCAAAATGTCGAAACTCCAGGCACTAGCAGCGGCAAGGAAGAAGAAGAATGAGGAAAAGAAAGAACAAGAGAAGGTTCAATCCGGTGTTGCAAAGCTCTCCATTGCCGATACCTTACAAAAGGAAAACCAACTCCCTACGCCAAGTTTTCCTAACAAGGAGAAGTCCACTGGACCACTGGTTGAACAAGCCCCCCAGCCGTCTACATCCACCAGCCAGCCTGTTCAGCAATCGAATACCCAACATGGAACTGTCGATTCCAGAGACGCCCAAGACACTAGAAATGTCGATATCTTTGGCGGCTCATCTAAAAGTCCCGACTTTGTCTTGGCTCCAGCCCGGGTGGCTCCTCCTTCTGCGTTTGCTCGTACGCTTTTTGGCTCTGCTCCAGAGACTCCCAGATCCAACAGGCCTGATATCTATGACATGCCGTACACATCTTCATCCTCCTTTCTTGCCGAGGCCTTCGCCAAGCCAAGCCCAGACGATGTTGTGCTTGCGGCCCAGGCGAAAGGTTCGAGTTTTGCAAGGACGAAATGATGGGCTAATTCTAATTCCTTTTCAGCGGGGAAGAAGACCACAGCAGCCCCCAAAGCAACTAAAAAGGCGCCAAAGGACAAGGCTGCGTCCAAAGAGGGAAGCGTCACCGAGGAACTTTCTTCACTCCAAGTCAACGATGCACCGCCGCCCAAGAGCAAAGGTCTGGATGTTGTCAAGGAGTTTGAGAACAGCTCTAGCAAACGGAGCATTAGCTTTGTTGTTGTTGGTAGGTTCAGAGTCCGGTCTACTTTTTTGCATGCGCTAAGTCTTTGTCAGGCCACGTTGATGCAGGCAAGAGTACTCTTATGGGTCGGCTGCTCTTGGAGTTGAAGTACATCGAAAAGCACACGATTGATCGATACCGCAAGCAAGCCGAGAAATCTGGAAAGCAATCGTTCGCCCTAGCTTGGGTTATGGACCAAAGAAGCGAAGAAAGAGAGCGTGGCGTTACCATCGACATTGCCACCAATTACTTTGAAACAGAAAAGACAAATTTCACCATCCTAGACGCTCCAGGGCATCGAGATTTTGTCCCCAACATGATTGCTGGCGCTAGTCAAGCTGACGTTGCAATTGTTGTGATTGATGCCGATACTGGAGCTTACGAAAAGGGCCTCAAGGGACAAACAAGGGAACACATTCTGCTCCTTCGAAGTATTGGAGTTCAAAGGCTGATCATTGGCGTAAACAAGTTGGATACTATTGGATGGAAGCAAGAACGTTTCGAAGAGATTTCTGAGTACATTGGCGGTTTCTTGTCTGGACTCGGGTTCCAGAGCAAAAATGTCTCATTTGTCCCTATTTCCGGTCTCAACGGAGATAATCTCGTTAAGCGATCAGAGAACGAGGCAGCTTCGTGGTACACAGGGCCAACATTGGTCGAGGCGCTAGAAGACTCGGAGCCGTCATCGGCGAGAGCGCTGAAGAAACCCTTCCGAATGGCCATTTCCGAAGTCTTCAGGTCACAGCTGGGCACCACAACGATTGCAGGTCGAATCGATTCTGGATCAATACAGATTGGCGATATCGTCTTGGTGCAACCAAGTGGCGAAGAGGCGTATATCAAGTCAATCATGGTTGACTCTGACATCCAGGACTGGGCGGTCGCTGGACAGAGTGTCAGTATTGCCTTGAGTAACATTGACCCCATTCACATCCGTGTTGGAGATATCATCTGCCCCAAATCAGATCCAATCACCTGCAGCGATACCTTGACTCTAAAGGCTATGGCATTTTCGCACCTGATGCCCATGCCCATAGACCTTCATCGAGGTCGATTGCATGCGGCAGGACAGATCCAGTCTATCACTGCAACTCTGGACAAAGCCAGTGGTGCCATTGTCAAGAAGAAGCCCAGAATTGTACAGCCAGGCGGTGTGGCCCGTATTATGGTGAAGTTGGCAACAAAAGTCCCTCTAGAACAAGGTCAGAGAGTTGTGATCAGAAATGGAGGAGACACAATCGCGGCAGGCCTCTTGGAATAAGTTTAGAGTAGATATAAATGTACATATAATGTCTACGGGAATTTAACGAGTGTAAATAATGAGTGGATTACTATGCCTTCCTGGAGAGATCAACACGCTTCAAATAGGGAAAACCCAGACTTCTTTTCCAAGCACATGCATTCAGCGCCCATTATCGACTGATATCACCCTCACCCAGTTCCAGCAAAATGATTTATAGAAAATGTCCCTCAAGTTCACTTTGCGTCCATTCCCACAGTTTCTTCGCCAATTCGTCATCTTTTCCATTTTCACTCGTCCGCCCTGCAACTCCTACAGGCTCATAATACTCGCCAGTCTGGACATCCTCTGATACGGCCGCCCAGAGCTGGTTTTTCGCCCCCTGCTCCACAGACGCAATCCACTTGTATGCCAAATTAGTCAGAACTTTGACCACTTTCGATGTTGCTGTTGCACCATCCATCAACTGCGTCTGCACGAGACCAGGGTGAATCGAAGCCACGGTAAATTGAGGATACAATTTGGCCAAGTGGCGTACCCAGAGAACGTTGGCAAGTTTGCTTTGAAAGTACCTCCCGTAGGCCCCCAGACTATCAGCAGTCGTCTTGGGAGTGTCGAAGCGAAAGTCGCCAGTCGAGACATATGTGTGGCCATAAGATGTCATGGAAATGATGCGCACATCTGCTTCTGCGACGTTGGCGGCAGTATTCTCCAGGAGAGGGACCAATAATTTCGTCAAAAGCGCATGGCCCATGTGGTTGGTGCCAAACTGAACTTCGTAGCCATCTTCGGTGAGGGCTGGAGAAACAGCCATGATTCCGGCATTGAGCATGAGTATATCCAGACGGTCAGATCCGGCCAAGACTGTCCGAGCAGCGCTTTTGACAGATTCGAAGGAGCCGAGATCCAGCTGGACCAATTCAATTGGCGCTCCTGGGACTTGCTTCTTGATTTCATCTGCCGCTGTTTGGCCCTTAGCAAGACTGCGCGATGCCAGCCAGATTTTCTTGGGCTGGTGTCGCGCAAACTGGAGGACCGATTGCTTTCCCAAGCCAGAATTTCCTCCCGTCACCAGAATGATCTTGCCGGTCAAAGATGGAATGTCCTTTTCAGGAGTGAACGCAACTGATTTGTGACCAAAGACCATGTTGGTTTGGATGTTGGAAGAATTGATATGTGGTAGTTGTTTTAAGTAGAGAAGTGTATCACAATGTGAATGATGGAGACTAAAAATTTACACGCAAAGACCAAAGGCTTTTTATAGTCGTCCAAACATGGAGTTAACAAAAACACTTGCTATATTTCCATCTCCTGGATTTGTACAGCCATGTCTGAGCCAGGATAGCGTGACACTCCCACCAACTTCATTGCGTGCGGATTGGCCGCATACCCTGGAGCAGCCAATCGGGACGATATCGCCAGTCACAAGTGCAAGGGTTCATGAAAATTCGGGTAGACTTTCTGCTATGATTGGAGTCAAATTTTTAATCGGAAAGACTCATAGCCCGTCAGCCCCGTAAGTTAATGCAGCTTTGAATCAATTGATTCCCTTTTTCGGATTGCAAAATGAGGCGTTGAACCATGCCAAGCTTCATACGCGGATATTAGAGTGGTATCAAGCCACAAATATCGTCCCCATGATGCTGACAGATGCCACTATACCCAAAAAGGAATTCAATCACATCTTAGCCGCAGAAGCTGGGGGCACCGTCAGCAGCCTAGTGATACGACAATGTTCCCCATGTCAACGACTTCGCCCGGTAGCAACCCTGAGTCTGGTCTCCAAGCAGGCCCCTTTCTTCCTCGACGTGAGAAGATTACAGCTAAGCACCATTTGTCAAGTTTCCGGACGTGGTCAAACACATGGCGCCTCCATCCTCGTCCACAAGTGAGTACACCATGAGCCCCGGTGGGGCCGGACAGCCATCTGATTTAGCCGCAGAGCCAGCGTCCAGCTTCTTTATTGTAAGTACGTCTCAGGACAAGCCGGATGCAGAGACGCGCAAGTTTATTCGCAGCCATGTAATGCGAGGCAAGAACACGCGCAAGGCGAGGTTCGCCAAGCAGCTGGCCCAGGGCTCTGAGTCGACGCCCAAAACTGACCGTCAGCGATCCGTCAACAAGGCCCGAGGGGAGGAACCTCAGGTCGAAGAAGAAAAATGGAGCCTTATGACGCCTAGAAAAATTGCATCAGAGCTTTCCCTCTTTACTAGTATCGATGGCATGAAGCCGTATATGTTTGAGCTCCTCCACCGAGGTATGTGGACCAAAACAGTGCTTGGACGTGCTCTTCCAACCATCTTATAGCCGTCACCGTTTTAAAACCGGCTGCCTATACGGTCGAAATAGTATTGGTCGATGGGCCAAAAAGCGACATGTTTTGCTTCTCGGCTTTCCCACAGAATCCAGCACTGCTGCACTCATTGCTGTTCACAGCCCAGGCTTTTGGTGACATGGCGCTCGGGCTCCCGTTCAGCAATACAGCGCAGCTTCATTTAGCTAAAACTCTCCAACATCTCCAAAAGATTTTGGCGAATGAAAAAGAGGCAACGGCAAATTCGACAATGGTTGTCGTGCTTTCGCTGGCTTCAGCAGCCGCGGTTTTAGGGGATATTGAAACTGTCAAAAAGCACATGGAGGGGCTAGCTCAGATGATTGAGCTACGCGGAGGGATACAGACGTTTGAGCCGGGGAGCTTGATTGAGCACAAGACTGAGAGGTAAGACGCAAGTCCTTGAGCTGCGAGTGAACGGAACTTGTTTGCTGACAGGAATTGCTCATATGCAGAATCGATTTTGGTCTTGCCCTTGCGACCGGCAAGAATATGAGATTCATGCCAGAAACAATATCGTGGAACCCCCGGGTTGCGCACGGTGTTGACATAATGAACCTGCCAGAATTAAGCATGATTCACCCGCGGCCTGATCCACGACTATTGCACATATGGACTGATGTAAGGTTTTTTACCAAAGCTGCGAATGAGGCAACAAAAACAGCAGTTAAGATGCCTCATGAATTGTTCTCTATCATAAGCTCGTCGGTGCCGTTTCGGCTTCTCTCCTTGCGATATGACGCTACGTCGCTTCCCGAGTTACTGCGGCTCTGCATGCTTGCGTACATGAAAAGCGTTCTGATTCAAATTGATGGCCTTGGACCTCAGCTGCGAGCATTGGCGGATGCCTTAAAAGTTGCACTTTTGGCACAACAACAAGAACCTCTAGATCTAGACCTTTCAAGGTTTCTTCTCTGGGCCTTGTACATTACTGCATTGTCCATTTTCGAGAACTTTGATCAAGATTGGCTTCGCACAGCCATGGTACACACTATTTCAGTGCTTGGGCTTCATACTTGGTCTGAAACTAGGAGTGTCCTCAAGGGTTTTTTGTGGATCGATCTGGTATTGAACAACCCTGGCCAGAAGCTGTTTGAGCAGTTAACAAGGCAGGACAGCTCTAAATAATAAGGGAGGAATTGGAGGTTGGCGTGGCCTATTGGAGGAGATTACGAATAAGGACACATGGCAAAACTCTCGGAGTAATATTGAAAAGAGAAGGTCGCCTCAGGATGGTTTCCGATTTTGGAAGGATTCAAGATGTGTCCTTTATCCGTGTATGGGAAGCTCGGAGAAAGCTATGACACAGCAACTAAGGTTTGACGCACGCAATATTCTGATGGTGGCAATGTGAACCAGGATGGCCGAATCGACAGGGTGTCCTGGCTCAAGGGCTGGCTATCCGCAAACTATGTCGGATTCCCTTTTCGGAAGCATAATTATCTTGCCCATCCAGCCAATCGTTGGTCGCACAGATCCGTGATTCGTATTAAAACAGACTTTTAATCAGCACCATTGACTCATCATCTAGTTCTTCCCTCCGGCTTGTGACGTGCAGGGTAAATGAAGCGAATGCAACGTGTACAGAAGTGGGGGCGGGAAGGCGAAAACTGACAGTTGGTTTACTGTTAAGTGTTCGGATAAGGGTACAGATTAACTTAGTGCGCTTCTCTAGGGGCGCTCTCAGGGCGGTCAACTGAATAATGTGGCCGGGTGTTGGTCGCGGGAAGGTCAGAGCGGCTTAGTGGCCACGTTAGCGACTATGTCATGGGCGAGCTCCCTAGAAGCGCGGGGAACTTGCGGGAACAGTGGCACAGCAGAGGGCTGGTTGGCCCCAGGGAAGGAATTTCATGGGTGGGATTCCAGGCGGCCGATATTAAGGACAGGTAATAGATCCGGCTCTGTGTCAGACGATCGCGCGAGAGCCACCGGCGCTGTGGCTCCGAGCGCCCCACTGCCTGGTTGGGAATATTCTCGAACTGGCGACGTCTTCTCAAGAGGCCACTTTGCGGCGGCTAGGCGACGCAGTTTGCCCCCGGAATGGATCTGCCACGCTGGCGAAAACCTGGTTTTTACGTAGAGTTTGCCATTATCGAGCAAGGTAGAGACCGTGAATGAGTCACTTTACAAGTTTTGCGGCCAGTTGCACCGTGGTTAACGGAAAGCTGTTCAGAGATGCTTCTGGCAACTGGCACCAACCAGGACAGTGGGCTTGGCGCCAAGGTGCCTGGCAGACAATGGAAATAGAGTCAGCCACACGTGGGGACATGCGAAAAAGCCGTGGCCAACAACTGGATTTGCTGGTTTCGGCCGTGTGCCTGTTGCAGCTGCGGCCTGCGGCTGAGACCACCTCCTATGTAGGAAAACGTAGCTAATCACATCCTGCTCCATCCGTCCGCAGGTACGAACTACTGAGGCGAGACGCCGTCGGCTTAAGCGTTTTGAGGCTTCGACGATGCCATCACATCGGTCAGCTTGAGACACTGTGACGAGCTCTGGGGTTGGCGTATCACAGCGGGCTCCTCGGCGGCTCAGCTGGCACGGGACATGGCCCAGGGCACCTGGCGGTAGGGCTGCCGCACAGTGTGCCCCACTGCGAGGAGCCGGTACCCCTGTCACGTGGGGCGCAGGCAAGGGGTGTGTGGCGGGTGATGTGAAATCTGGCCTCTTGTGCAATCTGGACACCTCAACTTTTTTGGAGGGGCGCATTCATAAGCTCTCGGATTTCTTCCTCTGGACCAAATTCGTTCTTTCCAACAACCAAGATACCCCTCCCACTCCCGAGTGAATACGCCAGATTGAGGAACCGTGAGCCCTCACTGCGTTGGAGCAAATTGAACTTTTTTCTTCTTTTTTCCCACCCTTTCGTAGCTTGACTCTGCAATCTACACAACACACACACCCCACGAGAGCTCTCGCCATGGCTCGTTCAAGGAGCTCAATGGCCTTGGGCCTGGGTCTCCTTTGTTGGATGGCCCTCCTATTCTCCCCCCTAGCCTTCGTTCAGACCGCCCAGGCCGACTCTGACGTTGACAACTATGGAACTGTTATCGGTATTGTATGTTTTACACGCCCTGCGCTGCCCCTCGTCGCAACCGCCTTTTTGCTGACAATTGATATCTAGGATTTGGGTACTACCTACAGCTGTGTCGGTGTGATGCAGAACGGCAAGGTCGAAATTCTCGTCAACGATCAGGGTAACCGAATCACTCCCTCATACGTCGCCTTCACCGAGGAGGAGCGTCTGGTTGGTGACTCCGCCAAGAACCAGGCCGCCGCCAACCCCCGCAACACTGTCTACGATGTCAAGTATGTGCTGCCTATAGCAATTCGCTCAATTGGATCATAGGACCATTGCTAACAGTGCGATAGGCGTCTTATTGGCCGCAAGTTCTCTGAGCCCGAGGTCCAGACCGACTTGAAGCACTTCCCCTACAAGGTCATCGCCAAGGATGACAAGCCCATTGTCCAGGTCAAGGTCGATGGCTCCAACAAGCAGTTCACTCCTGAGGAGATCTCTGCCATGATTCTTGGCAAGATGAAGCAGGTTGCCGAGGCCTACCTTGGCAAGAAGGTCACCCACGCCGTTGTCACCGTCCCCGCCTACTTCAACGTGAGTTTGCTTAAATCTACCTGGATGGCCAACAACCTTGCTAACTTGTAACAGGACAACCAGCGACAGGCTACCAAGGACGCCGGTATCATTGCCGGTCTCAACGTCCTCCGAATCGTCAACGAGCCCACCGCCGCCGCCATCGCCTACGGTCTGGACAAGACCGATGGTGAGCGCCAGATCATTGTCTACGATCTTGGTGGTGGTACTTTCGATGTGTCTCTCCTCTCCATCGACAACGGTGTTTTCGAGGTTCTGGCTACCGCCGGTGACACCCACCTTGGTGGTGAGGATTTCGACCAGCGTGTCATCAACCACTTCGCCAAGACCTACAACAAGAAGAACAACGTTGATGTTACCAAGGACCTTAAGGCCATGGGTAAGCTCAAGCGTGAGGCCGAGAAGGCCAAGCGTACTCTTTCTTCTCAGATGAGCACTCGCATTGAGATCGAGGCCTTCTTCGAAGGCAACGACTTCTCCGAGACTCTTACCCGCGCCAAGTTTGAGGAGCTCAACATCGATCTCTTCAAGAAGACCCTCAAGCCCGTTGAGCAGGTCCTCAAGGATGCCAACGTCGCCAAGACCGAGGTCGATGACATCGTCCTGGTTGGTGGTTCTACCCGTATCCCCAAGGTCCAGTCCTTGATCGAGGCTTTCTTCAACGGCAAGAAGGCTTCCAAGGGTATCAACCCCGATGAGGCTGTCGCTTTCGGTGCCGCCGTCCAGGCTGGTGTTCTTTCCGGTGAGGAGGGTACTGGTGATGTCGTCCTTCTGGACGTCAACCCCCTGACTCTCGGTATCGAGACCACTGGTGGTGTCATGACCAAGCTCATCCCCCGCAACACCCCCATCCCTACCCGCAAGAGCCAGATCTTCTCCACCGCCGCCGACAACCAGCCCGTGGTCCTTATCCAGGTCTTCGAGGGTGAGCGATCTCTTACCAAGGACAACAACAACCTCGGCAAGTTCGAGCTTACTGGCATTCCCCCTGCCCCCCGTGGCGTTCCCCAGATCGAGGTCTCTTTCGAGCTCGATGCCAACGGTATCCTCAAGGTCTCTGCCCACGACAAGGGCACTGGCAAGCAGGAGTCCATCACCATCACCAACGACAAGGGCCGTCTCACCCAGGATGAGATCGACCGCATGGTTGCCGAGGCTGAGAAGTACGCTGAGGAGGACAAGGCTACCCGTGAGCGCATTGAGGCCCGAAACGGTCTTGAGAACTACGCTTTCAGCCTGAAGAACCAGGTCAACGACGACGAGGGTCTCGGTGGCAAGATCGACGAGGAGGACAAGGAGACTGTGAGTTCAACCATTCCCAAGTTGCGACATGTGCAATATGCTAACGAATATTTCAGATCCTCGAGGCTGTCAAGGAGACCACCGAGTGGCTTGAGGAGAACGGCGCTGAGGCCAGCACCGAGGACTTTGAGGAGCAGAAGGAGAAGCTTTCCAACGTCGCCTACCCCATCACCTCTAAGATGTACCAGGGTGCTGGTGGTGAGCAGCAGGAGGCTGACGATATCCACGATGAGCTTTAAATGCATAGACGCTGGGTGTAAAAGGAAAAAGAAACATAATTGCTCCACGTTTTCAGGTGTTTGGTTGGCGATGATTAAGGACACGCCATGTTTTATGTCTTCCTACATTGGGAATGTAAAGTAGAGCGCATAAATTGATCCTTCAAATCTGTCAAATAAGTGTTCGTGAAGTTGCCCTGTTTGAGATGGTTTGTGACTGGATTATTCACGATACTATCCTAAACCTTGTGACCGCACCGTCTCAATCAACTGAAATTGTAGAGAGGGTTCCATTTAGCCCCTTGCTCAATGGCACTCGGTCATCATGAGGACACATAGATACCTAAATTATGAATGCTCTGGAAACTGCAAATGCTTGCACAAAGCCTTGGCTGCCTGGTTATTAATATCACGTGATAGCGCGCATCCTTTGTTCTCCTGTCCAGAACGCGACGCGGGGCATCTGAGAGCTGGAACTAATGACGACACCACTTTCACCTTTGACTACATTCCTTCATCCATTTTGAATAAATTGGAAGGTTTTGGAGTCAATCAAACTGTATTTTTTGAAATCATGCCTCCCCAGAAACGAAAGGCCAGCGAGGCAGCAGCTGGTGCTCGCCGGAGCTCTCGGCGCACATCCACCAAAAGCCAATACTTTGAGGACGACAGTGACGAACTCAACAAGAACCAGGACCATGCGATCGAGCCGCCGGCAAAGAAGAAGCGCGGAAGACCCCCGAAGAAACAGGTGAAGAAGAAGCAGGAATCGGAGGATTCCGACGAAGCATACGAGGACGAGAAGCCGAAGCAGGATGAAGCCAAGGTTGAGGATGATGGCGATTCGGACGATTCAGATGCGCCGCCCAAGGTGACATTCATTCCGCTGCCGAAACTGCTCGATGAAAACGGCATTACCTACGAGGACTCGAGGTTGCACCCGAATACGATAGAATTCTTGAAGTTGCTCAAGGCCAACAATCGCCGCCCATGGCTGAAGTGTGCGTTCATGGGAGAGAAATTTGTCAGCATTGGCACGGCGAAGCTAACTCGTAGGCTGCAGCGCATGACCCCGAGTACAGACGCGCCCTCAAAGATTGGGAATCGTTTGTCCTCAGCACCACGGATACCGTCAGTGAGGTTGATGAAACGATTCCCGAACTTCCTGTCAAGGACGTCATCTTCCGAATCTACCGCGATGCCCGTTTCAGCAAAGACCCAACCCCCTACAAGGTTTGATTCAACACCCGTCGCTAAACTAAACAAAGTTGACGTTTTTTTGTCCTTGCAGCCACACTTTGGTGCCGCTTGGTCCCGTACGGGCCGCAAAGGCTCATATGCATGCTACTACGTCCACTGCGAGCCGGGCTCGGCTTTTGTTGGAGGTGGTATTTGGTGCCCGGCTTGGGATAAGCTCCTAAACCTCCGCACCAGCGTTGATCGACGGCCCAAAGGATGGCGGCGAGCCCTCAACGACCCGGACTTTAAGCGCGTGTTCCTCCCAAAGCTCAAGTCGGGTGCTGATGAAAAGGCTGCCTTGAAGGCCTTTGCTGAGCTGAATAAGGAAGGCGCACTAACCTTGGCCCCATCGGTGCGTGGTCTAGTCGGTGCACAATATGTACATGAACTAACGTTGGTGTTTGATAGGGCTATTCACGAGATCATCCGGATATTGAGCTTCTGAGACTCAAGAACTTTACTGTCCGAAAGAATATTCCGGATGATTTGTTCACCAGTGATGACGGACAGGAGAAGCTCGCAGAAATTATGCGAGCCATGTCCAAATTCGTGAGTGCTATCCTGATACTGATAACCTTGTGCGTGGTTCTGATAAGATTGTAGGTCACTTTCCTGAATAGCATTGTTATGCCTGATCCCGATGACGACAACGAGGATGAAGAGGACGAAGACGAGGAGGGGGAGGACCAAGAAGAGGAGGCGGGCGACGATGAAGACGAGGAATAATCTCTATGCTGGGAAGTGCTTTATGAATTGGCGTTCTGGTTGGGATTTTGCCTTGGACGGTGTTCAAGAGGCTTGATATTAGTCATGATTTCAACCAATTCGTGTGTAATTACTTAATCTTGTGTCATATTTTGCTTCATTTACAGCATATTATCTACATGAAGTCGTTTCCAAGTTGTGATTGAAATTATATACAAGTCCGCTCCACCCCGACTCAAGATGTCACATCCTCGTGCTTAACAAAAGTTGAAGCGGGCAACGCTGGGATCGTGGTCACTGACCTGATCGTCATAGTTCTGCCAGGTGTTGACGTGGAGATGCTCATACTCAACATCGCTCTTTAGGCCTTCACTAATAAACATGTGGTCCAACGCCTCGCAGTTCATGTCGTACAGGTACGTGTATCGCTCCGTGGCGGGGATGTTAACGACCTCGTCGAGGTCTGTCAGGCCCGACTTTTCGATGAATGTCTGCAGGGGCTGCACCTGGACGAACTCGTTAAAGTCGCCCGCAGTGATGATGTGGGCGCTAGAGTCCTTGGCCAGGATCTCAGCAATGAAGGACGCGGTGATTTCGGCCTGCTGGATGCGCTTGTCGATGGGGCTGTTGACGGGGGTTCGAGCGTCGCCGTGGAGCGAGGTCGACCCGCCCTTGCTGCTGAAGTGCACGTTAATGGTGAAGAAGGGCGTGTCGCTGTCGACGGGCTTCCACATGGCAACTAGGGGCTTGCGGCTGGCATCCCAAGCGGAGTTTGAGGGGTCAATGACGCCGGGGTTGTACTTGAGCGTGGGACCGGCGAGGACCTCATTGGCCTGGCTGGCGCTGCCAGGGTTCACATCAACGAGCTCGATGCGGTCGGCACGGTAGAGGTAAGCGACTCGGATGTTGCCTCCGGGTTGGCCACCATCCTGTCCATCCACAGGGTCGACGTCGACAAACGAGTAGGTCGGGCCACCGGCCTCCTCGATCCCTTGGGCGAGGGTGCTCAGCGTTTGGTTAGCGGAGACGACACCATCGTTGGTGGCGCCTGAGTTGTCCTGGACCTCCTGGAGGAAGATGAGATCAGGGTTGCGGAGCTTGTTGACGATCTGGTCGACAACAAGGGGCAAGTGTGTCGACTCGGGGTTCAGGTTCTCCGTGTTGTAGTCAGCGACAGAGATGCCCTTGCAGGTGCCGGTGCTGGTGAAGCTGGCGGCAGGATACTCAGCGTCAGCAGCTTTCGAGACCTTGATTGAAGTCAGGGGAAGGATGCGGTAGAAGCCGTAAGCATAGTAGACAACGCCAGTGATGTCACCAATGTAGTCGCCCAGCTTGGTGTCTGTGGGGTTGCTGGAGCCGTCTACAGGGGAGCCGATGATGATGGTCTCAGGGTTAGCATCTAAAGGAAATAGTCAACATCAATTGAAAGCATGGCCCTGGAGGTTATGGAATGAGTTCATACCCTGCTCCAGCATAGTCAGACCGCCATGGCCATTAAGTCCGGAAACCTCCCAGTCGCCACGAACCCAGGTGTCTCCATACTGGTTGGCACGGCTGATGGCGTATGCGCTCTTGACGGTGACAAGCTCGCCAACGAGGCTCTCCCAAAAGTCGAGGCCGTACGAACCGGGCTGCAGCTTGGGGTTGGTGGTTGAGATGAGAGACTGGTTGTTGGGGACGCCAAAGATGTCGCCGTCGTCCAGGCTGGAGAATTGCTTGGTTGGGGGGCAGGGTGTGTCGACGCCAATGACGAGGGGCTCAAACGAGTTGTTTGAGGACTTGACGACGATGTTGGTGGGCGAAGTGAGTTCAGTGAGGTAGAGGTAGTCTACGCTTGATCTGTGGAGGGGTTGACCGTTAGCTGGGCCTTCCGCGTACAGCAACCTAGCATTTAAGCTTATCTGCCGCCCCTCTTACCTGTACTCCTTGACCGTGCCACCCAGCGTCACAACATCGCCCACGGACACCTTGGAGACGGCCGAGCTGCCGTAGACATAGAGGCCCTCGGAAGTGGCCGTGTCATTGTCTCCGCTGGTGGATCGCAGCCAGAAACCGGAGCTGCTCTTGGCCGTGACGAGGCCGCTTACGTCTGTGACGCTCTTGTCCTTGTACGGCGAGACGAACTGGTTGCCATTGATGGTAGCAATGGACTCGGCCGAGGCGACGCCGGCTGCGACACTGAGGAGCGCCGCAGCGAGCCACGAAGGAGAAGATTTCATTATTATTAAGCTTGTTGGGGAAGAAAGAGAGCGAGTGCAGATGCGTGGACACGAGGAACTGCAACGGTGATGCACCCAACAATATGTGATGGTACATCGTGAACGACTCCCGTGTGCGGCACATGGCACATATATACAAGTTTCCTTTTACTCTCGCCGATTCGCATCGGGCCATTTGGATTTGCCTCTGCAGAGAGATACGGCATCCTTCCGGAAGAGCCCCTGTCGCGGTATACTGTGCGCAGCAAGCTACTTCGCGTGCCCAGAAGCTAGCAGCTGCCCCCATCCCCATCGCAGTACCAATCCCCGAGACATCCAATTGCGACACCGAACTGGTGCTGTCATGGCGGTACCTGCAGGTCATTCTTTTCCCGCCAATCCCCTCCCCGTGCCCTGGTCGTCCCCCGTATCGCCCGTCCTATCGATCCGCGGAGCCCTGGCACGTTTGTCGATGCGCCGCCGGCCATTCGGCCACTCAACGAACCTGGCCACCCCCCAACCACCACCCACCCCGGCCGATGCTCCCGCTGACAGCCACCAGGCACTGGCTGGAGGGTGCTTGAAGGTGGGAGATTGAGGGAGCGAGGAAGAGGGGCGAAAAGCAAGACACCGCACCCACGATCCATCCAGCGCGGCAGCTTTGCCGCATTCTGCAGGTGCTGAGGATGGACGGGGCGCGCACGAACCTCCCAAAAATCTAAAGCCCAAGCCTAAAGGCAATAGAACTACGGGAACGAGGTTCTTTTGCAACTCTATCTCTCGCTATCCCGGCCGCGCACCCTCATTTGTCGGACCATACGCCCAATCCCTCATTGGCTGCATCTCGATCCTCAGCTCGAGTCTTGGCATCTCTCACTTGTGGTGTCAAGGAATCGGCCGGATTGCCCCTTGAATATACCGACGTCCTGCGTCTCGTGCACCTCATCTGGCAAGTCATTGGTCCGCCATTCGTCTCATTTCCCGGCTCCGAAAAACAGGCGGCTCTTGCATTCAGGAAAAACTAGTTTGGGGTAAAAAGCAAGAGAACTCCACGGCTGGCCTAGTTATCGTGATATCATTGCACCACGGCAGAGGACCTAGCTTCCTCATCTAGGAACCACTAAGGTGATATGCCAAGGATTAGGGACGTTCCCGTCTATCAATCTCGGCCACTAAATGCCGATTCTAAAATAAATCCCTTGGCTTGACATGTGAATTTTCGGATTCTGGATCCCCTGGCTGTCAATAACCCCTGGCCAGAGTTCCTTGTTCAGCTCCTACCATGGGCATGGGTGACAGGAACTCTATGCCGACGGTCATCCTATTCCACCAACGGGAGAGCTAGGAGTGTATAGAATTGTCTTGGCTCTTGATAACGAGCTGAACAAAAAGCTTTAAACTGGCACGTTCACCTGCAGTCAAGTCTCAACTAGTCACAGCATTCACTCATGGTGGCACCTGCACGAAAACCGTCCCGGGTGGGAATACCGAACAAGGAGAGAGTGACAGAAGCCCTTCATTCTTGTTCCGCTTGATTCATCAAAGGAAAAAACATCATGAGAATACAGCTCTACCGCTGGACCGCATCCAGCGAGGTAAAGTATTTCGCTAAACATCAGCTTACCTCCCAAATCCAACATTGGCCTACTTGCGCAGGCAATCGGACAGACCAGAGCAAAGAAAACCCTTTTCGGGCAAGATTAACCCATAAAAAAACGCCGGTTTAGTGCACCAAGAGTCGAACAATCCCCCTCGGTGTAGGAAAACCCAAAATAAAACAAAAGACTTTCCAAATCGCTCGGAGGGGCTCTGAGGCGGTCTGGATGCCGCATCATACGGCCACAAAAAAAGTGCGGCTAAACAAACGGCCGACGCCAATTCTGCAGAAGCAGCCGACCCAAGGCGGTAGTCTTTTCCTCAGGTTCCGACGAGGCGTGTTTTCGCCGTTTGCGAATCCTGGAGACCCACCCCATTCTCCATTGGCTTTCGCCGACAAGGCCGATGGCGCGGGGCGCATGGGGCGGGGATGGAGGAGTCATTTTGTGTATCGTGAAAAAAGATATACCTTTGTGGATCGCAGCAAGCGCTGGTTTGTTCAACCCTTGCTGGGGCCAGCCACAGACTCGTCGGCCCTTTCCTTGCCTTTGTTGTCCTGCGCCAAGTCGAGGTCGCGGTACAGGTTGTGCTCATATATGTAGTTGATGACATCATCGGGGATTCTATGGGCGCACAGGCGTTAGAAAACAACGGTTCCGCCTCACAACTCGCAACTCGCAACTCGCGTGACTCACAGGTAATCGATGCTCATGTCTCGCTTCAATAGGAGACGCACCTTGGTGCTGCTAATGTCGTTGGTGACAACCTGTGCGGTCAAAACATGTCAGCCACGTGAAGGCCTGCGGGGCGCAGGAATGTTGGTTGGTGACATACCTGGCGGATAATGTGGATGTTGCGTTCCCACTGCTTGAGATTGGCCAAGGCCGAGTCCAGCTCGGTTCCGGAGCGCTCGAGGGCGAAGACGCCGTAGTTGCCAAGGATGTGGTCGAGATCGCGGGCATCCCAGACTCCGGGCGTGGACATGGTCTGGATGAGGTCGAGGCCGGCGAGCAGCACGATGCGGGCGCGCTTGCGTGTGCCGTCGCTGCACTCGACGCCGCCCATGACCTCGTTGATTTCGTAGTCAAAGTGGTCGAGCACGCGGGCCGTGGGGATGAAGCTCGGGTTCTCGGCCTCCCAAGGATCAACCATCAGCCACTTGGACATGTTCTCGGTGGCCAGCTCGCACATGCGGACGCGGTGCTGGGCCGGAGCCAAGCCCTTCTTCTTGTACGCATCCGATACTGGCGAGAGGTAACCGCCAATAACTTCGAATCCTATCAGGCCGGGGGGCGTTAACGCTGACGTACTTCCCGATGGGGCGCGAAAGTCGCCCGGCGGGCTAGGAATTGACTAACCTTCGTTCTTGCTATGGTCTCGAGCCATAGGAAACATCCTCAAGTGTAGAAACGTAATTGGTGAAACTGCGGGAGAGGATTGTCAGCAATCATGCCGCCGCGGGGGCCATCGGGAGGGTGTCGCACATGAGCCGCAGGCTACCAGCACCAAGGGCGTGCGCGAGGCATCGCATGTACGCTGGAGTCGGTGTGAGGGGAAGGTGTAGCCCTCGGGGGTCATTTCCTTGACGTATTGGTAGTCGCAGGCCATTGTGGCGGCCTCGTCTTGTGCGTCTATGTGTCGGGGTGAGGTTCGTGTGATGGTGTAGTTGTCAAAGTCAACTTGTCTAAGCCCCGATTGCGACGCCCGCTGGAAGTTTTGTTGCGCAGATGACGACCGAGGGGGGCCCTTCGCCGTGCAGGCCGACATTCAGGCGGCCGGGGCCGATGGGGCGGGGGTTCGTTCTGATTTTTCGTTTCGGCACAGGGCCTCCACGCTCCGAGCTCGGCATTATAGCGCTATGTGTCAGCACCCGGGGTAACCAATTCCAGCGACCTGTCCCCCGTAAGCCGTAGGGCGTAGCGCTGAAATGCCGCTGGATTACAAACCTAATCGAGCTGTTGTCCGTTCTCATTATACATTGCACGAGGTAATGCCGAGAGGGATATCGCTCACGGATTGCCCTTTTTTGGGCTCTATTTTTTTTTTTCGGGCTCTCACGCAAATACAAAATCCCGCGACATGCCTGACACATGAGAATGAGGTATTTGCTCATCACAGCGCGCGCGCGCGACGCGCAATAAAACTCCTTTGCATGCCAATCAACTTTGAGCGTTGGATGCCCCAGCTGTTCCATCCACTTTTGGCCAACTGCATCATTGACGAACTGCGTTGAACTAGTCAGACCACTGAAGTCCGAGGTGGCGCTCCGTAGTCATGATATTCGCGCCAAGCTTTGACTTGCGCGAAGCGAGGAATCCGTACTATCAAAATTCCTTGCACTGTTTTTGTTTTTCTTTTCTTTTTTTTCCTTGGACCGGCGAAATATGGCGCTTTGGCCGTTGTCGTCGATGGTTGATTGATTAACTGCCGCGAGCTGCATACGTAATTCTGCAGATGGCGTTGAGACAGGGCGGCGCGTGACTGCAGAATACCCCCGGAAGTGGCCCGCGAAATAACGCCGGTCACAGCAGGAGCAGCAGCAAGCAGCAGCAAGATTAGGAAGCAACCTCCTCTGCGACTGCAGGGCAATCCATAGCGACCGCCTAGTCTTGCCTTAGGCATTGGCCTCTGCCCTGCTTGTATTGAATAGTCTCAGACACTAACTGGTTCACCTGGGCTGCGCGATGTGGCCCGCCTGGGGATTTTGTCTCACCGACGGGATCCTGCCGAAACGGCATGTGGGGAGCCAAGCCACGGGAATTGTTCCGAAGCACGCGATACGATGGACATTCTCCGTGGGTGACGAACCTGAGGACAACAGAAAGAAAGCAAAGCGCCGAGTAGAAAAGCAAAAGGCCAGATAAAGTAATGCGGAAATCATCCCATCGATTGATTCCACCTGTTCTACTGTTCTCTTGTCGGGATGGACAATGCTCTGTCACGATCCCAACCCAAGCATCTTGGGGCTAGTGAATAACTCCATTACCAACCCCAAGCTCAGACAAGTCGGGTTGATGCACACCGCAGCCATTACATGGATTGAGTTAAAGGGCCAGGGATTTGCTGGTAACTCTGGTACATAATTGCCATTGCTCCTGATACACAAAACGGCAAAGATGGTTTAATTTCCGACACTGCTGCTCGCTGATCCCTTTTGATGTAATTATTTGTGATATATTCATCAAGCCCGTCGTCATGCAATACGCCATCCACAAAAGAAAGCTATTTATTGTCGCAAGTATCGATGAAAATGTATTTTAAGTATTTTAAGTGATTGGCTAAATCACCTCTACCGCCTTTGGTGGCGCTTGCTTGGACTTGCGTTGACTATAAAAGCCATGGCTTGGAGTTCCACTGCACTATGTGCCGGTCGCAAGAAACCGGCAGAAAGTGCAATAATACACGGGATAGGTCAAATATGTCTCGGTAAATGTACTATAGGCCGCTAGGGTCTAGTATACGCCTCTCTCAGCGTGCGCTGGCGACCCGTGGGGCCATTTGACTTCAGCATTCAGAATCTATCTGCATTAGTTGGATCTTTCTAGTCCATGGAAACGACATAACATGCAGCCAGTGGCATTGATTAAAAGTACAGCGCTTTTTATTTTTATTTTTAGATGAGGGGTAGTAAAGCTAGTACCGTCTTGTGACCACTTCTATCCAACCAACATCTACCAACGCATTGTTGGCCAATTCCTAAACCCCCAACCATATCAAGCCTTTGCAAACATCAACAATAGCAAATCTCTGCCCTGGTATCTCTTATTTTTATTTTAAATTCGGTTTACTGATCTTATTACTATTCTACTCAATCTCCAATGGCGCTTCAACTGTACATACCGCCTTGCATCGATAACCCACCTCACCACCTCCACCTGCCAACAGCAGATCGGCCGCTAAGGATCCAAATTGAGGGGCCATTATCTTGTATACAAAAGTTGTTCCCGGGGACATCGGGAGAGCTGGACGTTTTGTCCTTGGAATTTCCACACCCAGTAGGCCCCAAGCTAGCCAGGCTGGCTTCTCATGTGATCTATGGAGCCAAGCTCTGCGAAGATGGGCCTGGAGCTGAAGATGTGGTTGTACGAGATGAATATTTAGGGTGGGTCATGGTGAACAGAAGGCCTCTAGAGTAAGTTGTGGAGAGTTTTCCGTCCGCTTCTAAGGCTAAAGGCGCCATGCTTGGTAGCGCGATTGACTACTATGGCGTGACATTCGATCACCTGGTTCCCGCCGGCGATAGCAACCCAGAGGTATTGCAGATAAATTTGAACGAGATGGATGAGGATAGAGGAGAATACGCCAATAAATATCTCCGGTTTCCTGTAGACCCGGCTGAGTACAAAGGGCAGAAGGTACTAGGAGTGCCGAGGTGTTGTCAAACGAGAGCGGGCACTCAGGATCGTTCAAGGGTTAATGATCGTGTTACCCGAAGAGAAAAGGGACATTTTGAGGTTTTGAAGGTGGAGACTAATGAAAATAAGGAAGAATCGACTAGATAGCCTCTGCTAGACAGATGTCAAACAGTGCATTCAAAATGGCTTATTGTATTTCGGTTTGCTTTTCCAGAGAATGGGGACCGCTGACCAAGTCTCTATTTTGTTTTTGTTTTTAAAGGCGAAGCTTGAGTTTGTATATATTTACACATGAAAATTTGAACCTGGACACTATTTGTAACCGCCGTCATTGTGCCCCGGAGTCGGAGTTCATATAAAAGCTTTGAAACGAGCTCAGATAGTTGTCCCACTTGTACTTGCTGTTGATCTTGAAGAATAACCGGAATAATCTTATCAGCTTCTCGCTTCCAATGTTCTTCCACAATTCCAATACCCTCTTCAAACACGGTTCCGCGATAAGGAGTGGCAGGTCTGGGTGTGCCCTCAAAAATGACATCCCAATAGCTGTACCAGAGTTCTTCTCTCGATTTCCTATTTTGGATACTTGAGAGATCATTAATCCTCCACAACATCACATCGATTTGCGGTTTTCTTCCGGCACACCAACACTCGCAATTGTTGTTGGGATTGACTAGACAACCCCAGCAAACAGAACAAAACAATAGGTGCCTAGATATTATATGCTCCTTGAGGTCGTCTATTCTACAGAAACCGTGTTTAGCGCAACCACGGCAACTCTCTGGAAACCTTCTAGACCAAGGACAAGCTAAAGGTTTGTTGCTTTGTTCATTGGTGTATGGTTGGGGTTCTTCCAGTATAGGAGAGCCGCGAGGTTCCGATCCAACAGGATTGGAAATGCTTTTTTCTACTATTCAATTAGTAACTTTAAAGCATATCATCAAACAGTCGACTACAGTGCAATTAATATTACCTAACATGTTTTGAATGCCCTGTTATCAAAGGGATTAACTATACTTTTCCAAAGGAGATCAGGTGTCCCACTAACCTTTCCAAGTTTACTTTCAGGGTCCATACAGTCCTCTGAAACTACGAAGTTATTGTTTCGGCGGGCTTTCTTAGTGGCACGCTCCCCCCTCGGCCCATCGACGAGCTGGCTGTATGGAATATTTGTAGTTCGCTTCCGCTTTCTTTGCTTTCCTGGCGGAGCCGAGACGCCACTATCCATGCTACCAAAACTTGCAACGCTGCTAAAAGATGATGTTCTGGATAACATAGGCTTATCTGAAGAACGGGGGTTGTTTTGCAAGTCGTGGCGGTATAATGAAATGCTCTTGCCAAAGTAGCCTCCCCAGTCGACATTCTGGAATAGAGAAGAAGTACCAACAGGCTCTGAATTACTCCCATGGTGGTCAAGATGATAATCTTGGGAGCCGAGTCTATTCATAATACCATCGAATTGGCCAGTATTTGGAATTGGAACCATCTGCGTCGAGTGGGAGAAGAAAATGGGCTGGCTTTGCTGAACACCATCATCGGATGTTTCGGGAAAGAAGCCGCGACTTCTAGATACCAAATCTTCCATCGCATGCAATACATAACTGCAGCCTTCCATTCTTCCTTCCTCTAGATTATCGTAGGCGTGTGATGGGGACAGAGCATGTGCGCGGGGAATCTGTTCCTTCAAAATAGACAAAATTAGCTCATGGCGATCTCCACTTAGGCAGGATGAATTGGGTCGTATCCAAGCAGATATTTTGCGCCGCCGAAGTATACCTGCTCGTATATTCAGATCTGCGTTGCTCGTACCAAAAAGAATTGGGCGTGTGTTCGGCTGGTATCGGAATGAACCTGTGTTTGTGATGAACAGATAGCATACGGCAGAGCCCATCTAGCCGCAAAGAAATTTTATCAAAAACGTGACTTAGCATATTTCAGCAAAATAATACTGTCCGATGGTCTGCAAGGCAACCGGCAAACGGGTCAGATGATGAAGAACGCCTTCACACATCATTGGCTTGCCAGAAACGAATCACATTCGAATTGCAACGCCATCCGAGAAAATGATACCTCAACAGCCATGCACAAAAACCAAGCTGCATTGTAAATTCATCGTCGGAGCCGGCTTCTTAACTTTTTTAAAGTATAGGATGCCTGCATCTCACCACTCCGAGGTAGGACAACAACATATATACCCAAAACTCGCACCCGACAAACGATTCCCTGGGATAGATCAATCACATCTCATTTTAGCTCTTTGCGCTATGAATGATAGCTTAGCCCCCCCCCCCTGCGACGAGGCGGTGGTCTTGTGATGGGACAACATGCTCACACTACAGCAGATGAGGGGGTCGAGGAAGACGATTTAAAAATCCAGCAGCTTTTTGTAAATCTAGAAATGTATCTCATCAATATGGGTATCATGTTACGCATGAGTTAATTGAAGAAGGAATTGCCTTTTCAGCCTTCCAGTCCCATTCTCCAACCAACGTTATATTCCCAGCATAATAGGATTTATCCAGAGCTCATCATTATTTTAGTACCCAAAGTCCTCCCAGACCGTATCCTCTCCTTCCAACCAACCACCCAGAGCCGCCAACAGCGCTGGCCCCGTGCACAAGAAGAACTTGGCCTTCTTCCCCTTCAGCTCTTCCACGTCCCCACGCCCGATCCTTCGCATCTCCGCCTCCGCTCCCAGCTGCTCCACCTGCTGCCGGTCTGCCTGCCCCGTGACGTACAGCTTCGTGACCTTTTTAAGCTTGGGGATCTTGGCAAAGGTTTCCCAAGCCAGGGGAAGATCTTCTTCGCGAAGAGTCCAGAGCAGCTTGAGGGGAACGCCTGCGTCGAGCACGGCTTGGGCTTGCGCGAGGACGGGAGTTATGCCTACGCCCGCAGCGACAAAGATTGGTCGTGGTGCTTTTGGGTTGAGCGGCATGCGGAATGCGTCTTCTCCGCCGAAACCCAGGACAGGAATGTCTAATTCGGTGCGCATGTTGTGCTTCCACAGAAAGTTTGTCACCGGACCGTGTTTCTTGGCTGTAATCTGGAATTCGTCCGGCTTCCCTGGCGGACTCGACACTGTAAAAGTTCGGATATAGTCGTCGTTCAGGCTCTGGGGGTCGTCGTCCCGCATGTGCGAGTAGCCCGCGCTGACCTCGGAGGAAAAGTCAAACGTCGCATACTGGCCCGCGTGCCACTTGGGAACATCCCCCGAAGAAGCGAGCTTGAATGTGAAGCGGCTAATCGTAGGCGTCACAATCTCCCTGTTGACGAGACTGGCGTGCATGCTGGCCTGTGGCTCAGAGGCGATATGCGCGTCTTGCTCAGAAACGAGATGCCGCACAGGCGGGTTATATGGCGAGCGCTCTTTTGCCTCGCCGCGGAACGGAAGGCCAGACTTTACAAAGATTGCCTTGGCGACATTTATCTTGACTGCAAGGTTACTCCGGGCGAGGATGGACGAGGCTTCGTTGCCGACAAGAATTGACACCGAGCCCGTCAGATAGATGACATCGCCGGTGTCGTAATCGGGGATGGCGATGCCGACTAATGGGTTGAGTCTAAGGTTTCCGAGAGATTGGTACAGTCTGTTTCCCGAAACTGATTACCATGTTAGCATCTTCATTTTTGAACTGTCAAGATGTGTTTGGGAACTTACATTCTGGGTAGATCAGCTCCAAGTTGCTGGAGGTATTCTCCATGACTCGTATAAAACCAGGGTTCCCACCCCGATGGTTCGTATCCATAGAGTCCCCATTCGTGCTCGAGAGGAAGAACATGTCGGCCTTGTTCACCAACTTGATGGCCTCCGCTGGCAGGGGAAAGGTATCCGACACGAGCTCCGGCTTCATGTCATTCAATACCAAGTCCTTCTTGTTGATGTATTTGGGACAATTGCCCAGGCTCTCCTCCACATCCATGGCGGCATGGACTCTCTTTCCCCCTTCCACCACCGCGCCGGCGACAAACCTCCCCATCAGCTTGACTCGATCCCTCGTCTCCAAGTCAATCGACATGCCCGCCATGGGCCGGCCTTCCTGGCCTCCGGGCCCAACGACCTTGTCGTCAACAGGCTCGGCACCGTCCCACAGAGCCTTGAATACCGGATCATTTTGAACATCCACCCCGGTATTGAACGATAGAACATTTTCGGTGACGGGTCTTGCAAACTCGCTCTCGCCGCCCCAGACCGTGGTCCAAGGACGGCCATCGTTGTCGAGCGTGCCGAGGGCCACGAGCTTATTCTCTAAAAGACGCCAGTGGTAGCGCGACGGCAGACCTGGAAATGATGCGCTTGCCTGGCGTGGCGGTAGATTGAGCAGCTGGTGCATAGCACGCTCGCCGTCGTGGACTTCCGAAATGAGGGCTGGCATATTGGGTATTTTATTTAGCAACTAGTGTAGGGGGTTTACTGTCGAAGGGGATGCACAACAGCCACAGGAGGGGGGCGAGACGAGACGACTAGATATAAGCCAGATGGGATTAAAACACTATCAACTAGACCACATGCCGCATAGCGAAATAATTGATAATGCCGCTTTCACCGCTACCAAAGTTTTTTTTTCGAGGGCAGTGGCATGGAATCAACTCCTTCTGGCGGAGGGGTGACAAATCAAGAGAGCCAAAGGGCGCCAGCTACATTGGCGCGGCTGCCCGTGACATAAGCACCAAGCAACGCGATGGTGTCATTGCCGCTATGCAAAACCCTGTTGATCGCCGAATGCCGCACCAGGCCGCAGCTTGGCGAAGCCAGTCACAGCAATGCCAAGACATATATCACTGCAACATCGCTCACTTTCGCCGAGCTTAAAATATCACAATGGAGAAGAAGAGAAAAAAAATGCCCCAATCATAGTGAATTCTTTCAATCCTCTAGAATGATGAATTTGGATATCAAACATTAACCTGCGAGGCTGTGCCTCTTTCACTGCCCAACGCCAGGTTTCCGGCTCGTTAAAATAAAAATCGTGTGAATGAACCCTTTTTCAAAAATCCGCCCTTAAATACCCAACAAAATAAACTGCTTTCTACTAGTTCCAGTTGCCATGGCCGTTGCCATATCCTCTTTGGGATTCCATATCATAGCGGTATGGCTCGTATCCTTGTTGCGGGCCGCCAGGGCCAGGTGAGGGGCTAGGGCGAGGCATGGGCGGCGGGCCAGCCATGGCGGCGTGCGCCGCAGGCCCAAGAACAACCGAGGAGGGCGCCACTGATGCCGCCCCGCCGCGGGGCGGCGGGGACCTAGTCATTTCGGGGTACGCTCCATGCGGAAGAGCGACTGTGGAAGACATGACTGAGGAGGTCATGGAGTATCTCTCGCTGGATTCTCCCACCGGCGAAAGACATTGTGGAGGAGGAGCAGTCATGTTCCTCTGAGGGTATTGAGGTGCACCGCGCGGCGGGATGGGCGCGGTGTTGCTTCGCATGGGAGGGGGCATAGGGTTGCCCATAGGAGGACCCATTGGCGCGGTCATTGGCGATGCCGTCATCATTCTTTGCGGCCCGCCCCATTGAGAACCAATTGTCGGCGCTGGGCTAGCTCGGCCATCGGGGTTGTAGGCATCATAGGACCTATATGACGGGGCAGGTGTCGGTGCTGGTACCGGTGCAAAGGACTCATTCGAGTGAGAGTAGTTATCCATGGGTCTAGCGGTTGGGGCGCGTGAGGGAGGAGGGTAATGCATGGGCTCAGCGTGCATGGGACCTGGCGTCTCGGTAAAGCGATCCCTGCTGGCATTTGACATCATGGGTCGAAGTGGTGGCTGAGAGTGCTGGGAAGCATTGCTATATGAACTGGCCATGGTGTCTTGTCGTCGAGGATAGTTGTGGCTCAGCTGAGGCACCTGGGGTGGAGGGGATGATCCCATCTCAGAGGCGCTTCCAACAAGAGGAGCGCGCGACGAATAGTTGGATGCCATGGTACCGGTTCTTGAAGGAGGGGGTCGCCTCTTCTCCATGTTGGACAGTTCCATGCCACCTGGTGATCCTGGTCGAGATGTGTAGGGCGGGAGGGTCTGCATGGTCTCACTGCGACCCAGAGGAGGCATGCCTTGCATTTTCTCGGGGGCGACGTTGGGCAACGTAGGCAGAGTTGGTGCTCGATCCAATCGGGGTTTTTCGAATTGTTGTTGAGATGCCTGGGCTGCCTTGGCGGCTTTGAGCTCGGATCGAAGACGGGTAGCTTCTTGCTTGGCAATGGCCTTGTCGACCTTGGCGTGAACAATCGTCATCAGAGTCTTGGTGACCTTGCGGGAGCAGTATCCGGAGAGTCCACCATCAGCGCTCGGAATCCAATGCCAGAGGAAAAAGATCCAGAAGAGCAAGGCAGCAAGAAGAAACAGCGCAGAAAAGACCCAAACGACCAGTGTAAAGCACATGCCAGAGAGCGTCAGGGCTTGGCGGTAGTCCTTTTCGGCCAGGGTTTTGATGTTGTTGAAGAATCCAGTGATGGAACTCTCGACAGATTTAGCATTGGAGATGAGCTGCGCATCATAGACGGCCTTGATGGTAAGAGCATTCACCACTTGACGAGGGCCTGAGCAGATGATGACACGGATCCATGCTATGATGAAGTCAGCAAAAACAGGCATGCAAAACGATGAAATCAAGGCTTACATTGGAAGCTGAAGTAGGTGAAAAGAGCAATGTAGTGGGCACCCTTCTTGCTCTTGGTCAGCTCGGCAAAGACAAGGAATCTCCTGAAACCCTGCCCAGAGCCAAATATCCTGATGGATTCCCATCGAACTGCGAGACTATCGAGGTAGGATTCGGCAACATTCCCTTTCTTAATAACCTTGAAAGCTCGGAAGCCTTCGTATCCCAGGTTGAGAAATGAAAGAATAATGCAAACAGAAAAAATCCACTTGCTGTAAGTGATGTCAATGGCCGGATCAATACCACCGGACCACTTGTTAAAGGCCAGCAAGTTGACTGCGGTGAAGCTATCGACGGCATAAACGGCGACGGAGACGAAGAGCATGAGCCAAAGGTAGATGTAAGCGAAGATGGTGGCGCATCCCTTGGCCCTGAAGTCGTTGAGGTTGATGTACTCCCATTTCTGATCGGCCACGTTTCCCGTCTGCTTTTTTCGATGACTGAGACAACCCATTTTGGCGGATAAAAATGGAATTGATTAAGAGAGAAAAGAAACGGCCTGCCGGGTAAAGAGAATTCGTCGGAAGGGAATGGTGGTGAAGTCGTAAACCGGGTATCGTTTAAGGAGAGTGAGTGACAAGGCGGCCAGCCGTCAACACAAGTCGATCCTCGCCTGCGAAGGGTTCGACTGTGCTGCTATCCAGAGCAGCCGTCGTCGAAGTCGAGATCGAGGTCGAGGTCGGATCGATTCCTCGCTGAAGGAGTGTAATGGTATGAAGAAATGAGGAAGAAGAAAGAGAAAACGGTCGAAATATCGCAGAGCGTAGTGTTGTGGCCCAGGGAACCGTGGGTGGGTTGTGCGGGCGTTACACTAGTGGAGTCGGGGGACGGTGCTGGTCGGTGCGCGCAGGTGAGTCGTCAGAAGCACAAGTACGAGCGCATGTCGCTAATAGAAAGAGCTAAAAAGGAGCCGTTGGGGGGAGAGAGAGAGGAACACCGAAACCGAGGGCCAAAGGGGGCTTTTTCCAAGGTGAAGTGACAGCAGCAAGATCGCCGCGCGTACGGAGTGAGCGAGAGTGCCGAAACGTCTGATGCGCAAATGTGAGAAAAGGCTGATTTTACGCGTACGACGTCGGGTCAAACGAGAGGTGTTGGAGGTGATGCAGCCCGCAAAGACTCAATGGATGGACGGGTGAATGGGGGAGGACAATAAAGTCGGCGAGCGGGGGAACGGTATTGTAATAACAACACACAAAAGAGCGACGGGAAACAAAGGAGGCCTGTTTAGGCGGCCATGGCAACTGCAGAGCAGATGAAATCGGATGGAGATGGGAGAAATGGGGGACGAGTGTGAGGATAGGACGAGGTGAGGTGAGAGGGAGTGGGCGAATTGGGGGGGAGTGTTGCCAAATGAAGGGGTTGGAGGTTTGACACTCGCAGAGACAGCAGCCTCCACCTGGTATGCCAGGCTCTATCGATACGTTACCACCGAATTGGACGATGGGCCAGGCCAATGGGAGCTATCAGCTAGACCTGCCAATATCGCAATTATATCCATGTCCGATTCTTCCATGTGGAAGAAGCTGCAAGCCCGCTCCGTCTCTAGTGGGCGCCAGGGGAGTGCCGGGGTGCTGGGGCGGGCGTGGCACCATCCCCAATCCTACGCAGGTACCAAACGCCCAGCCTAGATAAGGATTAGCGCCCCTGGTGCCGCAGGGGTTTTCGCGGTGGAGGTTAAGTTTTGGAGGGAACCATTGTTCACGGTCGCTTAGCACCACTGACGGAAGAGGAGGGGGGACGGATGGCCATTGCCGTGGCGCGCTGGGCAAATCTCTCTTGGCGGCGTTTGGAGAGCGATGACCTCCCAAAGCTCACACACAGGGTCTCCGAGGCGGTCTGGGACGTACGTCACGCCCAGAGCTGCAGGGCCCTCGGCACAACCTTTCTGCTGGCTGTCAAGCTGTCCAAGACGGCAGCTTCAGCGCCTGGCAAGGCCGCTGGCCGCCGTGTCGCATCGAATTACAGCCACTCAGGGCCCTCCCAGGTCCCTCTCCAGTGCGAACCCACACTCGGCCCGGACTCGCATTGGCCACTGCGCATGCTCCCCTGCTGATCATGGCCCCAGCAGCGCACGCCTCAAACGGGGGCCCAACCGCCACCCGAGGGCAGCGTCCAATGCATCTCATCCAATCCCGGTTTCACCATCCGGGGCTTGACGAGAAATGCGGACAGACAGCCCATGGATTAGCCGCCACCTGTCGAGTGTAGAGGGGCATTCGCATTTCCCTTCTCTGATCGTCGCTGGCTGCCGCTGCTGCGACTTCAGCCGGGCGACTACGACGGCAATAACAAACGAGGGACAGGATGGCAGCGCGCTTCTGCTGCGGGTGCAGTGCAGCAGCCCGCGCCGCCCACACAATGGCCGCCTCCTCGGGCCCTCCAAACCGGCCCATTCCCGCGTCTCAGCGACACGAGCCGTTTCAGGCCCAGTCACATCTCGACAATCCCCAAGACTCACTCCCTCTCGCTATACGTGAAACGTGCTAAAACTCTCCTGGCTGCCTCCCCCCGCGTTGATCCATGACAGCTGCAAAGCCGTGACACACACCAAAACATTGTAGGCGTGTGCTTGCGGCCGTCAGCTGCGCGCCTTCGGACGTGATGTTGGCACCCAACTCTTCGCTCCCTCCCGACGGGATGAGCGACCCTTTTTGCAGGCCCTCCATCCTCCGTGGTTGATCGCCCCCCCCCGTTCGACGTGTGTTGGTTCGTCGGCGAATTTTTGCCCGGCGTTTGAGGAGTGTGGTGGAGAGGGGGGGGGGCGACTAGAACCACAAAGGGACTCTTTGTCTTCTGGCTCGAGCTCGGACGGCGTTGATGCTGATCATGGACATGGCCCCGGCGGACGGCCAAGTCTCGCAACGCGATTCGCGACCAATCAACCCTCATTTTGTTTGAAACGACCCGTCAAGTGGAATTTCCCGCAAGGCATGAACTCGGCCCTCTACAAGGAACACCCTATAGCTCGCTGGTCTAAGTGCGGCTTCCCCACGATGACGTCGGTCGAATCGGCATGCGAGGGCGGCCTCTGGGCTTAATCCAATTTACATGCTTGTCCCTATAATCCTTCTTTTCGTGGCTGTGTTCGGCTTGCTAACCGCCGTATATGTTGGCGCTCGGGCACCTATTTTTGCCCGTGTAGCCGCCGTACGTGATCCTTTCCGCGCCATAATTATCCCATCCTTCTAGAAGCCCAAATACGTGACGTTGACGTGAGATATAATTAGGACACAATAATCAGGTCATGTTTTAGGTCCCTAGTTTTGTTCATATTGCTGTATTTCGCACTCGCTTTCCAGACTCTGTCAATGTGACATAGTTTGGCTTCCCTTAGCCACAGGTCAAAACGAGACAAAGAAACTGGCGGTTGGTAGCACAGATAGTGGAAGCATTCATGGCGTCACTGTTTGCGTTTGTGGCAGGTTTTCTTTGTTCTTTCAAAGCAAGGGATACAAACTTTGGTGACACTAAGTATTGCACGAGAATTTAACCTCAATCAATCACACAAAGAAGTTGATATATCTCAGAAGCACTCTGTAGTTCCTTAATTGAATCTTCATTTCATCTCTGCAGCACCAGTGAAGAAACCATGAATCCGTATCAGGAACTATTTGGCTCCTCGAAGCCGGAATCCAAAACGGCCAAGTTTGAGTTCGTCAAAGAGATCGGGCCGGATGTATGGGTTGTAGTCCGGCCAGGTGACCCTCGTGGAGAGCAATATCTGGCCCGTCCTATTGCGAGCTACCACGGATTGCTCGGAACTGGGGATGCCGACCCAGACGAGCAGGAGGGAGCCAAGAACTCAGCGTGGATTGACCTGCTCCGCAGAGGAAAGCAGGCCAGCTCTGTGTCCCGGATTCTCAACCATGAGAACATCATTAGTCTTGTCGGACGCATCAACACATATCCATTCACCAAGACTCAGCAGGAGGATACTCGCTCTGCAAGCTCCAAGTCATACCTGGTCTGGGACTTTTGCGATGCAGCCAATCTCAGTGCCATCTTCAAGGACCATCCCGTCAAGGACTCGTCCTACTATCTCCCCGAGTCCCTCTGTTGGCACGTTCTTTTGTCCCTGACACGAGCCATTGCCTACTTGCACGATGGTGCCCGAATCCGCTTCCAGGAAGATCGAGACTCTGCTCCGCCCGAGTGGATGCCGACAGACCACGACTGGCTTCCTATCCTCCATCGCGCCATCGAGCCGGCCAACATCTACTTCCAACACCCGCGAGGCACCGAGACCTATGGCCAGTGCAAGCTGGGCAACTTTGGGCACGCAGTGGTCACAAACCAGACCATGAACACATCGAGAGAGAGCTGGGACCAACACCGCAGCAGTGGCACATCTCTGACAACTTATCGGGGATGTGAGCCGTTTGATAAGATCCTGAAGAGGTACTCTCAGGACCCTGAAGAGTTTCCAGAGGTAAGTGCTCCACTCCCCCGTTAGGGTCCACGCCTTATCTAACACATGATGATCAGAATATGCGGCCCTACACTCTGGGCACAGAAACGTGGTCGATCGGCGCTGTTGTCTTTACCATGATGACGGGTCACCTCCCCACTCACAGCTGTCAGTACTGCCACTGCAGCCACATTGAGCGCTGCGGGGAAGGGGGTTGTTTGCAGAACAAAGCCCGGGAGAAGGGCTGCAGGTGCACGCATGGAGGGTGCCATCACATGCCCAAGGAGGACTGTTCTCACGGCTCCTTGCTCTGGAAGCCATGCCCTCACGGCCATTACTGCTCGCAAAAGACGGTCAACATTGACACGTTCCTAGCCCGCGCCAACTACTCCGAAATGCTGCGCCGGGCCGTCTCGAAGCTCCTAAACTACGATCTAAAGGACAAGAGGCAGCATGTTCCCCAGCGGGCTGTCCCGCTAGCGCACCAATTCGAGTCATACTACAAGCGGTGGAGGGACAATACGGACGAGGGCAAGGAGTACCGAGACATTGTGGACGATGTGCAGCAGCGGCGAGAGGCGGCGAGGGCGAGGGCCAAAAAGCAAGCAGAGGGAGGCCAAAAGCTCCGGCCCACGAATGCTGTTTGAGTCTTCAGGGATGGTCGTTGAAGTCGTGTCGAGCTGGCAATGCGCTGTCGATTCTCTAACTGGAATGGATTTTCCCACGTAGTTATAGCTTCTCCCCAATATATTTTTTTTTCCAATTCCCCTTCCCCCTCCTCCACCCCCCTGGCCAGTCTACAGGGCACCTTCATTCGATAGCCCCGAGGTTTTCCTCGTAATCGTAAAGGCAAAAGATCCAATCCCGTGGATGCCGAAAACTTTGCCCAATGATCTTACACGATGCGTTGCAATCGGCGAGGCCCAATTGGTGTTGGGCTCACCGAGGGGGAGCACTGAGGGAGCATGGACCTCCCCGCACTCGGTACCGCGAAAAAAAAAGTGTGAGACATCCCCAGCGAGGCCCAAGGTCGCTAAAGGTTGGCCAGCACAGTGCCCGGCACAGCGCCCGGCCTTTGCCCGCCTGGCCCCGCCGCCATCGGCTGAGCTGCCTGGGCTGCCCACTCTAACTAACCCGTGGTATTTCTGCATTCCATCCCACCGTCGTTCCTAAGCTCAGTCTCGCTCGTCGACAACATACTTCCCTTTGCAGCTCCCCTTCCCTTTGCCCGCCCACGCACCGCGACACGTCCAGAGAGCATCTCTTGCACGCACACGCAAAGGCCTGTGCTGTTTCTACTGCTGTCACACAGCTCATCGACCAATTCAAATCCCTCCACCCGCCAGCGGAAACAGTTGTCGAGCTCCAGCAAAAAAAGAGCCGCCCGTTTCCCTCTCCCGCTCCCCCCAGTTCGTTCGTTCACCTGCGCACAAAGACGAACCACGACGCCCCGACCGACCAACTCGAGCACACGCCGCGGCAGCACGACCTCCCAAATGTCCCATTCGAACCCTACGCCGCCTCTCCTCCTCACGAAGCGCCTCACGGCCTTCCTCCACGCAAACCAGACGCCCGCGCTTCCCACGCTGCTCCTCACCACGCCCCACGGGAAGCTCCTCGCCCACGCCAGCAAGCAGCCCGTCTCGGTCCTGCGAACCCACGCCACCGTCGCCGCCTCGCTCCTGACCATCCACTCGACGTCGTCGCCCTCGCTGCCCTCGGCGCTGCCCGGCTCCCACACGCCCGACCTGATCGGTAGCTCCCCGCCCGACGAGGACGACGACGACGTGCACTCGGGCGACGACGACGACCAGCTCAGCCACTCGCAGCACCAGCACCACCACGGCTCGCCCTCCCGGCCCAAGCCCGTCCGGCCCGCCACCATCACCGTCCAGCTCACCGGCGGCACCGTCGTCATCCGCCGCCTCAAGTGCGGCCTGCTCTTCGTCTGCGTCGGCCCCGCCCAGGACACTCCTGCCGATCACGCCCACCACCAGCACCTGCAACCGCACGACCGCTCCGCCGATGCCTCCCACGTCGGCAGCCCCGGCGAGGCCGACAGCGTCATCAGCACCGGCGCCCAGACGACGGCCAGCCTCGAGAGCTCCGGGGGCACGGGCGCCGCCGTCATGGCCCTGCGCCGACACGCCACCGACCTGTCCCGCTGGCTGGACGATAAGCTGGGTACGCTGACCGTGCCCGAGGAGGGCGTCGGTGTCGAGTAGCTGGGGGGGAAAGGGAACGGGGAAAGCCGGGTTCGGCGGCAGGTGGTGGTTATTTTGAGGCCTAGCATTTGGTGGCGTTGAAAGGGTTGTGTTTTGGGATACACCTGATTCCGACAGAGTTGACAGGGCATCTAGTTGACAATGTCTCTTGTTTTGGCGTTTGGGGTTCAACTCTTTTGTTAGATACCAAAGAACGACGAGGCTCTACATCTCTATCATACATGGAATTATATTCTTTTTTTAATATGCATTTTTGATTTTATTTTTATCAAAAAAGTTTCGCTGCCCTCTTGTATCGAAGGTTTTTATTACAATCAAAACCAGCGATGCTCTATAAATATTTCGCCAAACCCAAATTTTGCAGTTGAAGACAGACCTCGGCTTTGCTTGTTTCTTTTTGGCCCTTTGTTGAATAACAGAAAAACGCCCAGTTCCTTCCATGTTAACACCAGAATGCAAGACTCGTAAAACAGCCAACCCTCCCTCTCCTCCCCCAAAAGTATCAACCCCAATTACATGTTCTAGAAAACAAGAAAAGGGAAAATGGACCAAGAAACAAGAAACAAAACACAAAGAAGACAACTCGGCCACGGACAAATGAGAAAAGAGGAGCGAGCTTATTCGATGCTCATCCGCATGATGCCGTCGTTTGTGTCGATCATGCCCTGGAAGCCCACACGGCCTTTGCTATTGACCCGACCTGAGGGAGCGGCGGACGAGCTGGCACCGGAAAGGTTCCCCGGGGTGCTAGTGCCGGTCTCGCTGGGAGCGCTGCTGGGAGCCTTCTCACCGCTGTTGCTGCTGGGGCGGGAGCCGGAGCCCCAGGGTTGAACGTCGCGCTGGAGGGGGCTCTGCATGATGGGCGAATTGTGGACGCTCATGCCGGGGCTGACGGCACGCCGCTTGAAGCTAACCGGGTCAAAGTCGTCGTCGCGGCGGCGCTTGCTGTTGATACGACGGGTGATTTCAGCTGCGCTGGGTGGCTGAGGGCCGGTATTCCACGATGGCTGCAAGTCGTTAGAAGCTGCTGCACACGAGCGCGCGGGAGGGTTGCTTACCGGGAACCCGAGTGGTCCTCCTGCCTGGGAAGCTGCCTGGGACGGCGAGTCCATGGAAACATCCTCGCTCACGCCCGAGGAGGATCCCCGAGGAAGAAAAGCGGCCGGAGGCGGCGTCGTCCTAGCACCGCCGGTGCTGCCCGACTCGGAAAAGTTGTCCCAAAAGGTCTTGCCCTTGGAGTTCTTAATCACCTGGTGCTTAAAGCTGCCTGACAGTCCCATGGACAAATCACCCATCATGTCTTCCTCACCTACATCTTCCATAGGCTCTTGTTGTGTCAGGCTGGGTGACGATGGTGCTGTAGTAGTCGTTGTAGTTTGGGTAGATTCGCCGGCGGCACCTGAGGGGACTCTGGGCTCCAGATCCACGTCGCTCTCGCGCACCTGCTTCACCACCTCGGCCTCGCGTTTGAATTCGGATTCGGCCGGTGCACCCTCTTCTAGAAGAGCGGCTCGGATACGGGCAAAGTTTTTGGATTTTGGCTACCAAGTCCTGGTCAGCATGGTGTTCCTCCTTTTTCTTTTTGTCGTGTCATGACACACAAAGAGACACACTTACCAAAAGATTACCGCGCCGGGTAACCACCCGTCGTATGACGCTTCTCTGCCCATCTGTTCCGAGTGCGTCCACATCTGCCATGGCCTTGCCCTCATCCGTGTCTGCTCCTGAGATATGCAGTTGGTTCGCCTGCCAGCTGATGCTCTCCCGTCTTGCTCGGGCACCGGCATGTGGCGGTGACTTGGAGATGGACCCACTGGAGCTGCCGAATCCAAACCCAAAGGGCCCACGTCCCTTCTTCTTCTGCTGTTTACGCGGTCGCTGGCGCTGCTGGAAACTTGCGAGGCTGCTCATGGCGGGAGATCCGAACGGGATGCTCGGGCCTTGGGAGCCCAGGGCCGAGCTCATTTTGGAGACCTGCGGCGTGGTCACATAGGATTCGTCCATGTCCTCGTCCATCAGGTCGTCGTCGTCCGAGGAGCTCGACGAGTCCGAGCCAATAGCAGGCGTGCTCCCCAGCGAGCTACTGATGTGCATCTTCTCCTGGTTCCCCATCACAGACCACAGCGATGAGGAAGTCTGCTCCGGTCCCCCATAGTGGCTCCGCCGACTGGGTATGTTCATCGCTCGGCCCCCGGCGGTGGGGGACGAGTCGGGCGACGACTGCTCGGCTAAAGTCGAGTGGTGGAGGCTGGTCGCGGCGCGGGAGAAGTCGAGGCCGCGGGAGCGGCGAGGAAGGATGTTTGTCGGGGAGGCGTAGATTTGCGAGTGGTCGAGCTTCGGAGAGAGGGGAGCAGGCTTCACGTAGGGGTTCGGGGCGCCGGCGGGCGGAGTGAATTCGCGGGAGGGCATAGGCAGAGCGATGCCACGGGAGCCAAAGTCGAGACGACGGGGAGTCACGGGTGTCGGGGTGTCGGGTATAGTGCTGTCGTCTTTGGAGGTCCGCCGAGATGCCTCGACGATATTCGGCGACGGCGACAGCCGCTTGCTCGGGGTGCCTCCTCCGTCTGACATGGATCGAGTCTTGGTCAAGGGCGAACGGCCTTGAGTCCTGGAGTTGTTATCGCCGCCTGCCTGGTCGTCCATGACGGCGGACTCTTCGTAGGGATCACCCATGAGGATGTTCGAGCGCTCCATTGGGGGCGCGGGGGGTCAAGGCGTTGTGGTGTCGCAGTTAGAGAGGTGGTGATTGAGCAAAGGAAGCTGGGGATCGTCAAAGTGTGAGGTCAGGGCGAGACGGAATGACGCTCGATCGGCCTCGTGGGGGATGCGACAGTCGTGATCGGGGGTCAAGGCGCAATATCCACGGTCTTCAAGGATGAAAAAAACATTGTTTCACATACTAGAGTGCCGGTGCCATGCAGGGACGAATGGAAGTCGAAAAGGCAGAGGTGCAGTGGATGGATGAGGCTGTTGACCTGGGCGGTTAGAGCAGCACGGTGCGTCGCGCGCCCGCGAGTTTTAGCGACATGGATGGTCGCCCCGCACAGTCGCATCGCCCTTGATGGCCCTTGTCTTGCTGCTGACTGGCGCCAACAAGGTTTTCAGCAACAAGGGTTATCGAGCTCCGAAAACATCCTTGTGAAATCCATCCCATGTCCGAATCTTGTGTCAATAGATTGGGGGTTTAACCAGCTCAAGAGACGATGGTTTGCACGAGAGAGTTGTTGGGGAGACAAGCGATCGAACTCTCATGCTACTTCACTCTCCATGTCCCTGTGTCGCATCACCCAACGAAGCACACAGCCGCCGTCATCATTGCAACCCATGAAGGCACAGCCAATCCGATGTCTTAGCTGAGTCGATCACAAATGTTTCGATTGTCCCCATACAATCAGAGCGCTTCCTCAGACACACTCCATGTCCACCTGTCGTCATCATGACAGGGTCTATATTTGGACATGACTTACCCTAAACCACTATTTAGCCCGTTGCTGGAACAGCTCTAAAACTTAGCAACTGCATGAATGGGATAGCGCCCTTCTAGCGGGATGAAAAAGTCCACTAATGCTCAGCTTTTGTTTCGCGACAGGGTGTCTTCTTTTTAGCCCCCAATGAACAGCCCGGGTTGGGTGTGGCGCATCGTCACCCCTCATTCTAAACGGCCGTCAAGAGCTCCAAAGCTCGGAGCACAGAGCACACGCTGCAGACACAACACTCTAAGAAGGTCGAAATCACTCACACCACAAAAAAAAAAAAAAAAACCCCTGCTTCGTTGCCTCCGCTTGTCTTTGGCATAACAGTTTGCTCTATTTGTCCCTTAACAAGCTTATTATACACATTCCACGCCAGGAATCCAGTTGCTTACTTGCCAGCAATGGACAACCATGCCGTCTGCGTCAAAGATATCACAGATCAAATATATGTGATGAAACATAATGAATTCGGGAGCTTATTAATGGATCTACTGTTTATTAATTAAGCTCTAAATACTGATCGTTCTTGAACCTCGAATTGCGCCTTGGTTTATTGTAACAATGGCCCTGGATTTATACTTGGGCTATGAAGAGGTTTTTATCTAGCTGTTTGCTGCTTTCATCTTGCATTACCCACATCATCCACATCCTGGCATTCTGGGAATGGGCCATCAATTTCTCTAGTACGCTTCACGTGGAACCCAAATTTGGAGAATACGACAGTTGTGATATGGTAATCTAGAAAAGGACCAACATTCAGTATTTGAGGGGACGATAAAATTTCATGGGATTGAGAAATTGTTATCCTCATATTCTAGTGTAGGTTTCATTGGTGATCCGTCGTGGTGTATTGGGGATAAATTCTGTGCCGGGTAACTGCCATGGAGCTAGAATAAACCCTGGTGAAGTCTCCTCAGAGGGGAAACCGATTACAATGTCACGAAGCAATGGGATCATGGGGTAAAGGAGTTTGAACTCATGAACTAACCTGAAAGCGTTCAATGTATGATATCTGGGGTCAGTATGAGCTCCCCTTGTTTGGAGAAGATTTCCTACTTGGGTAGGTAAGAGCGGAAGATGCGTGTTCGGGTAATGACTACCCCCTGCCTAGACTGGAATCCCTAACAAACTGCCCACGTCTTACTCACCTTGTCCATCCCCTCAACTGATTAATTAACAAAGTCCGGAGCGGGCATTGTGAGGGGGAGCTGGTTAGCGTGATCAATTCTGTGGCTCCTCGGGGGAACGAGGTGGTTCCCGCGTTACCCCACTCGCGGCCGAGCAACCCGAGTTGCAGCGCTGTTGGCCAGCCCCTCAACACTAATACGAAAACAGGCCCGAGTAAAGCGAGAGCGAGGTACTGTCTGATTGAGACAAGAATACACACCGCACTAATTTGGTGGGTTTCCAGCCCGCATCTTTATCTACCAGTTGGTAGTAACAGTCGGTGATTTGAGAGTGAGCGACGCGTGGGCGGACAGCGGTACGACTCGGTCATCCCCGACACATCAAACTATTTTTTGCAAGCCCAAGGAAGCACTGGAGATAAGGACAAGCTGAACTGCTTTTAAACGCGTACCTTTGAGCGGGGAAAAGGAGCCCTTGGTGAAGACAGTCCGGGGTAATCTGGGGTAGCGGGCCGAAGGATGTGGGGTATCGGCGCGTCCTGCCAGAAGAGGTAAGAAAACTAGACATGGCTACTGTAGGGCCTAGCTATCGTGTTTTACTTGATTCGGAATCCATGGCCGTAGAAATCAAGAGATAGTCACTAATGGATGCGAAAAAAAATGTATATATAGACCCTGTTTTCAACTCCTGACAGAGCTTTGAAGTCAGACAACGGCCGGGACAATCATCGGCAACATCTTTTATTCCTGCTCTTCATCTCTTTGCCACGCCAGAATGGCCACCAATCACAAGGTAGGCTCGGATGCATCGCTTCCAGACCAATTGATGGCCAAGAAGAAACACGATGCCGAGCACATTGAAATGCATGTCGAAGGAGATGTCATGCTGGAAGATGTCTCCTACGGCCCAACGGGAATCCGAGGCATTTTCAGCTCAGGATATGTCACTGGTGCAGCATTCCTGGCCTCTCTAGGAGGATTCTCCTTTGGATATGACCAAGGAGTCATCTCCATCATCAACGTCATGCCTCTATTTCATGAAGCCTACCCTCCCTCAAAGACGGCCTTTGGAACTGGCTTCATGACGGGCATGCTGTTGCTTGGTGCCTTCATTGGCTGTATTTTCATGCCGTACCTGGCAGACAAGGTATCTCGAAAATGGGCCTTGACAGTGGTTGTCGTCATCTTTGATATCGGCGCCATTATCCAGACGTCTGCCACCAATTATGGCATGCTAGTTGCTGGTCGAGCGATTGGAGGACTTGGTGTCGGCACGCTTGCAATGGTAAGAAAAACTAAACAACTCCGACGAAGCGGCACGGAAAAGCTGACAGTGAGCAGGGTGCGCCGCTTTACATTTCCGAAATCTCCCCACCCAAACTCCGTGGAACGCTTCTTGTGCTCGAGTCTATCTCCATCGTATCCGGCGTTGTCATTGCCTACTGGATTACTTTCGCAACTCGAAACATCCCCAGCGAACTCTCGTTTAGGCTCCCGCTGGGTCTGCAAATGGTCTGCGCTACATTTTTGGGATTTGGAATTCACTTTTTCCCATACTCTCCTCGTTGGCTTGTCATGGTTGATCGACACGAAGAGGCCATGGCCAGCCTCTGCAAACTGAGGGGTCTGCCTTCCACCGACGAGCGCGTTCAAACCGAGTACATGTCCATCATTACAGAGATTGAGTTCCAAAAGATTTCGCAACAGGCAAAGCACCCTGGCGCTGATGGTGCAAAGCTTGAAGCCCTGCTCTGGCTGGATCTGTTTGACCGCAAGATGTGGCGAAGAACCGTTGTGGGATGTGGTGTCTGTTTTTTTCAACAGTTCAGTGGAATCAATGCTTTCATCTATTACGCGCCAACTCTATTCAGGTCCATTGGACAATCCGACGACATGTCGCTGGTTCTGTCCGGTGTTTTCAACGTCCTGCAGCTGGTTGCAGTAGCTGTTTGCTTTGTCATTATTGACAAGGTAGGCCGCAGGCCCTTGGCCATCTTTGGAGGATTCAGCACTGCTGTTTGCTACGTCGTTATCGCCGCCTTGACTGGGGTATACTCAAAAGACTGGGAAGCTAATACTGCTGCTGGCTGGGCCTGTGTTGCAATGGCATTTAGCTTCATTCTGGTCTTTGGCGTGTCCTACTCTCCATTGGGCTGGGCGCTGCCTCCGGAGGTGTTCTCAACCTCGTCACGCGCCAAGGGTGTGGCTCTGGCAACTTGCGTGAACTGGTTGTCCAATTTTACAGTCGGAGTCGCCACGCCGCCCATGCTGGAGTCGATTGGATTTGGGACCTATATTTTCTTTGCAGTCTTTTGCGGTCTTGCTGGCATTTGGGCCGTGTTGTTCGTACCCGAAACCATGGGGAAGACTCTGGAGCAAATGGATGAGGTCTTTGGGGATATGAGCGGGCACGAAGAAAAGGAAATGATGAGGCAGGCGACTAGAGCTGCTGGCAGAATCATGTCTGACCAAACTGCATGAGAGGAAGCTAAGATTTATAGAATATGAATTTGCGCATGTGTTACGTTGACAGAGTATTGGCGTACACTTGGGGAATTTATTAAGAAGAAAATCACATGCTCAAAGCACTATACTTGCGATCACGGCGTTCTGTTGTGAGCTATGGAAGCATTGTATGATGCAACATCTTGATTCCAACTTCCAACATCTGCAAATATCCTAAAGCTGCTGGCTGTATTGTAATTATCAAGAAAAATGCCTCCCGAAGCTAAATCTGAACTCTTCTCCATTCATGCTAGCCCTGCCCATACTACCTAAGGTGCTTACAAGTTTCTCAGGCCTTTAGACTATTGACCATCAGGCAAGCTTTTATGCCCATATCTAGAAATAGTCGAAACATGAGCTGAGATCCTTTTTTGTAAGCCTTAATTTAACAATACCTGATATGCGTCTGAGTAAGATCTAGGACTCAAATAGTGGCGAAGCGCATTGCCAAGAGATCAAAATATCTGAATTTAGTTTGTTTCAAATGCCAACCACAGAAATGGCAGCTGAACGAGTGGACCAGGATGTTGGTCTTGGCAGATCGAGGCTGTCTGGAAAGGAGTGGACGGCCCAACCCTTGAATGATTGTAACAGAGGTACTTCTCTCCGTGGCCGCTGTAAAATATTAAGCTCAGAAAAAATAACCATTTCTAAACAAAAAGAATCCCAAACACAAAGCCTGGCAGATCATTTTTAGGTATCATTCTTTTCATGTATTTTGGCCAAAAATGCTAAAAGGCGTGGTATTCTGCAGGGATCCCATGCTGCAAAGTGCTGAACTAACAACCATTCAAGGGTTGTATTGAATGTGCAAAGGGACTTGTGTTTAGGGGGCTTAGATGGCTCCTACTGGCTGGTTTGGGACCACTTACCCACACAGTCGGCCGACGAAGGATTCGAGCTACGGGATGAGGAAGGGCACGTTGATCAAATGCTAAAATGCATAAATAAAGCCATAATCCTTCTTATTTGACTTCAATTTCAAAAGAATCAACTCAAGCAACAGCATCAAGCTCGACAGTCTCTACAATGACGCTCAAGTCGGTCATCTCTGCTATTGCGGCCCTCATGGCCACCGCAGCCATGGCCAATGATGCAATTCCTTCCAGTGCCTTCGAGAGTAAGTTAGTTCTCTAGAAATAGCCCGAATCAGGATTTGCAGTATTTACTCATTGTGATTTTACCAGATGGCGGTCGTGACGCTGCAGTGGCTGCTGCTCCCATGTATCACTTCGGTCGCTCATGGGATCGTAAACCCTGCTACCCCGAGGCTGCCGAAGTCAATGGCGAGCAGGTTCAGGGCGTTGACTCTGATCTGTGCTTTTCCAGCCAAAATGGTGGTTGTGCTGACCCTGGCGAATGGAAGGGAGTTAATACTCCCGGCAACCCCTTCCCGGTGTACTACACTGTTAGGCAGTGCAATGATAACGAATGGCGTGTTGCGTACAGCATCTATTTCAAGAAGGATTCTGGCCATAAGAATGACTGGGAGAATTCGATTGTCATTTGGAACGGAGATGGAAACGGCCAGTGGACTCGCTCTGGAACCCTGCTTGGGTGGCACAGCGGTTGGGACTACATCAAATGGGATGGGATCCAGAACACTGTCAACAAGTATGCAGACCCTCTCCAAAATTCTTCAGTCGCTCTTGTCTAACCTTTTATTTAGCGACGATCTTCTCCTTCAAGGAGGCAACAACCTCAACCATGCCAAGGTTTATCAAGGGTTCTACTACCATGCTACCTTTTCGACAAGAAAGACATCTCTCAATACCTGCGCTAACACGCGCGACGAGTTTAGATCCTGGGATTGGTACTTCCTCCCTGGCGCTGACTGGCTCTACGACGGCGAGCTCATCAAGGACGGATGGGACTGGGGCAGCGCTGACACCAACCCTTCGTCTCTCCGCAATGATGCCCGATGGATCTGCAGCCGCTCAGGCTGATCAGGAATTGGAGGTTTGTTGGTGATCTAGTATTGGTTTATAGTGACCTTTTTCGTGTATTTGTCTGAAGTTGTTACCATTGACTGTCTATTGTTCTGACGTGACTCTTTACTCATGTATAGCTAGAGTGTTGGCAGTTACTGCATTTCTAAAATAAAAAAGAACGTTCGAAAGATGATTAGGATTAAAATTCATGTAACATTAGCATGATCATAAACCGGTATGTCTGGTTTGGTGATGTCGCTCGGGTACTCGACAGCGCGACTCACTCCGCCCTGTTATTCGGCATATCCTTTAAACGCAGCTGCAGTTGAGCCTGTTCTTCTTCGATCTGATTCAATTCCAATAGTCGCTGTTTCCGAGCCTCAAGCTGAGCGTACTGGTCCACCAATGACGACCGTGTTTGAATGCTGTCAGCATTTGTCGATAACGAGATGCTTGGGCTGGAGGTTAGCTCGCTGACCTTTTCCGACGCCTGCTCGAATCCTGTCGCCGCTGTAGAGCCACCCTCAAGCTCAGAATAAGACTGGAGAGGTTCTTGAGGCAATTGCTGAATGGGGCTGGGTATAGGCTCCCCACCAGCCTCTGCTCTCTGTGCGGGCTGATTTTCAGTGCCCATTTCGAGTATCGCCGTCTCTGGTGGCAGCTCAAAAGTCTGTGGCTTGTCCTTCCCCGATAATTCGGCCACAGGGCTTCCGGAATATGCACGTGGCTGGTTCTCTGCGCCCAATTCCATAATGGGTTGCGTCGCTGCCCGAGCCTGGCCCGACACCTCTACAGGCTGTGGCGAAGGTGTTGATCCTTGCATTTCGCTCGAATAAGTAGGGCTCCTGTCGATCATCGCACTTTTCGGTTGCTCCAACTCAGCAATCGGCTGGCTAGACGCATTTCCGTAGCTTGTCGATTCCCTACGTCTCCTACGCCACCAGCAAAGCATGGCAGCCAGAATAATGAGAACAGCAGAGATACTCCCGGCGATGATGCCACCAAGAGCCCCTGCCTTGAGGCTATGTTTCTTTGAACCAGTGGTGTTTGATGTTGTTTTTGTTGTAGGCGAATCTTCAGACACCCCGGTAGACGTAGCCAGGGATCCGCTTGTCTCTGTGAACTGTCTCAGAACTGGGCCAGGAGAATACTCTGCGGTACGACTTACCAGATCGAGTGACAAGCGAGGTTATCGTGCCTGTGGCGCCATCAGATCTGGAGCTGCTCTCGGAAGACGGCATTGAAGTAGACTTGGGGGACTGTGGGCTTGTTGTGGTGCTTGAATCCGAATCCGAGATCGAATCTGAACCCGTACCCGGAACAGAGGCAGTGAGTGACCATAGTGAACTGTAGCTGTAGTCCCCAGTGTCGTTGTTCGTGATTTCAAAGGCATAATCATCGGAGGGCAGGTCGTCGGGCGTCCAGGTAAAAGAACCACCAACGGCGCTTGCTATCAAAAGTTATTAGCTCGGCAGAAATTTCTAACGCACTTAAAACTCACTGGTTAGTCTTTTGTAAGTCTTGAGGTCTGTAGATCTACCATTCTTTAGCTCAATGGTGCACCCGCCTTCGCAGCCAGTAAAGGTTATGGTAAAGGATTCGCCGGCTTGAACATTATAATCTGTGTTGGTAAACTCTGGCTTGGCGAGCACCCCGGTGACCAGAAACCACCCAAAGATGAATAATGATTTCATCTCAGCGCCTTGCGGGGCGTTCAGTTGTTGTGCAGGTCAATGAATGCCAAGCTGCGATGCGCCGTATCCAGGGCAGTGGCTCTGTACGCGTCGTTGTTTTGGAGGAGCCTGTCAGCTTCTTGGCATCCTGAGAAAACAGATGAATGATTGAAAAGAATAGATGGAGCAAGGGGCAAGCCTGGACGGCGGGTACCATGAGAATTAAGCAAGAAACGATACCAGGGATGGGATCCCGTTGAAGTAAACGGGCGACAGCTGCTCAAGCGGCAAGCCAATGGAATGAATCGAATAAGAGACTATTGGCAGCCACAACTGCGAACTTGTCAAGCCGTAGTTTTTTGGTGCATCCTATTTGTGCATGCACGTTAGTTCGCTATCTCAATTGGTGGCTGTCCCCGCGTATTCAGCCACATGATTTGAGAAAAAAGCAAAACGGTGGCTCTAAATTGTCTTGGAATGGCGTGTGCCGATCACATCCCGCTCCCAGTTAAGCATATTTTGTAACATTGCCAACCGCAGCACAGTGAAGTGAGCGCTTAGTTGAGGCGTAGCGCAATGTCGGCCTGGATCTTTTATGCCGTAATCCGTAGACAGTGTTGAATTTCGACTGCCTTGGTTCGATCCATACCAACAAGTAGGTGAAGCTGTATACCCTGCACCTACCGGACTACGGTATTATTACCTAGTAGCCTTGAGGTCCAAGATGGCCCAAGTCAACATAATAAGCTTTACATAGTAAGGTCAAACAATTAGGCAACAACGCCATGTTGTTTTTTAAGCTTCAAGTATCTCCAATAGCTTCACACAACGTAGCGGAGATAACATTCCACAGTGTTGAGCTGTTCCTATGAGAATAGGAGGTTGAAAAATTGATCTCGAGATAACATTCCAGAAAAAACCTTGAATGTGGCCACCAATATAAAATGCCTCCCTTTCTTACCAAGACTAGCCTGGACTCTTTCCCTCACCGTGACCCTCGAACAAGACAAAGCAGCCCGCTGATCAATTGACTGCTATTATATCCTCCAGGCTACGGTATATCGTCATACAATACATGTGCACTGCATGATTGATGTCGCAGCTTACTCATGAACTGAACTGAGACTGCGCGTATTTCCAGCCCTGCCATATTGGATCTGTAAAGAATACTGGTAAAGACACCGGCTTGATATAGACTGACTACTGGGAAAACTTTGACGAAACTAAAGTCGCAATGTCCCTCAAGTCCACCAGCGAAGTTACGGGCTCGTCCGTAACTGTTTCCATCCCGGAGAGGCGTAGCATATATGATCTAGCGCGACCGGGAAGCGCTATCCCTCAAAGATTGTTGGCAACACCTCGGCTCAGTTCATTAAGCTTCTAGGCCAACGATTTCAACCGACCTATCTAGTAAATTCGATTGTCAAATGGAGCTTTTACCCGTGGTGTTTCTTCTGGAAAGCGATTGGGAACCTCTGGACGGTTAAACAACCGATATCCTGATTCTGAGAGAACAAGACAGGCTCTACACGCTGAGTTGTCTCGACAAATCCAACAACTTCCAATGGTTCAACGGGATAGAAAGGCTTTTGAAATAGAAATATCTTGTATGATGCAAGCACGGAAACCGAACGAGGCGTTTATTTATTCACGGCATCTCCTCAAGTAGATCACCAGAGAACCTCAGAGAAACAAAACTAATAAAAACCACGGTCTCAAATGTGACGCACACTTACTCGCCTCTGGATTGCAGCAAGAGAATGATTAGGCTAATGCGCCTTAAATCTGGACTAGGATGGGACCCTGTCGGGTTTGGCATGTTTTTGGTGGATCTCGACTCGATTGACTGTAAGCCGTACGAGTGCCTCTCTTACTGCCGGGGAACCCAGGACCGGAGCGAAATCGTTTGGATTGAATCTCTTGCTGGAAGCCTGAGAGAACCGTATTTTGTCACGCTAAGTCTTGAGAAAGCTCTCCAGGGCCCCCGAAAAGCAAACGAAGATCGCATTCTCTGGCTCGATGCTATTTGTATCAACCAGAACGATAAAAAAGAGCTCGGGGTTCAAGTCTCATACATGCGAGACATCTATGCCAAGTCGAGTTCTTTTTGTATTTGGATTGGAGAGAGGACGTCAGACTTGGATACTGCGTTGGAAATCATCAAGAAAATATCCCAAGTCTTTGAGGATTCTACGAGTAACTCTAACTTCAAAGCCTGTAAACGAGTGGCTACTTTTAGACAGAAGCCAATTGAACTTTCTTGAGTCGCTGGATGTTTCCATCTCTTGCGAGCGCAGACCAGAATATTATTTGGCACACTTCTTCAACTTGTCATATTTTAGACAAGGTGTTCGCGTTGCTGGGTCTGGTAAGCCTTGGTGTAGTCTGGTTATTCCTTTCGGCAAGTTGTCAAACTGCCACTACACATCCAACAACGATCTCCTGTCATCCTACGTCGAGACTTTATGTTGCGTTGGTTTTTATAGTGGCATGGCTCAGGAGCCAACACATGTCTTGGGGACTTGGAGGAAAATGCGGGATCCCCTCTCGTGCTCTGGCCAATCGCGCGACCTGGGTGAGCAGGGTGAGCCAGGCATTCATGCAGGAGCTGAAACTACATCTGATGTAATGTATACCAGATTCGCCAAAACGCGTTACGCACTGGCGCGTGTCCCATGTCATCTAGTGTGCTCTTGGCTTTTTCGCTGGTGGAAGCAGCCATGCTCAGAATAGCTCACATTGGCTCATGACAGCTCGGGGCAGCTCAGGCATGAGCAACAAAGCAAGTGGTTTTCAAAGTCTCAACTATCCCCTAGTTTTGGTGTCATTTACTCCCACATTATTGATATTTGAATTGTATCTAGATATATTCAACGATGATTTTACAGAAGTCCCATCTTTATCGTCTTGTCAATCTCACTTTTGTTGCTTAGAGAGGAACTTCTCAGCCTCCAGGGCAGCCATGCATCCGCTTCCGGCGCTGGTAATGGCCTGGCGGTAGAGCTTGTCCTGGACAAGACCCGCGGCGAAGAAACCGGCAATATTTGTCCTGGTGGTGCCAGGAGTGGTGACGATATATCCATCCTCGTCCATGGTTATCTGACCCTTTACAAGCTCTGTGGCAGGGTCCTGGCCGAGGCCGCAGAAGAGGCCGTTGGCCTCGACCGTCTTTTGCTCGCCTGTCTTGTTGTTTTTAATAACCAGTTGGTTCATCAGGTCATCATCACCCTTGATCTCGATAACCTCGGTGTTGAAGAGAATGGTGATGCTGCGGCAGTTCAAAAGGCTCTGTGCCACGATCTGGGAGGCACGCAAAACGTCGCGGCGTACGAGGACGGTGACTTTGCTGGCGTATTTTGTGAGATACATGGCCTGCTCGGCGGCCGAATCGCCGCCACCGACGACATAGAGGGGCTTATTGCGGAAAATGGGTACAGCACCGTCTCCGATGGCTGTCTGGCTCACACCGCTTGACCAGTATGTGCTCTCGCCGGGGACTTCCAGACGGCGTGCTATGCCACCGGTGGCGAGAATGATGGCATCTGCCGTGTGCATTTCATCGACCATCTCTCTAGTATACTTAAATGGACGAGAGGAGAGGTCGACACTGGCGATAGTCTCTGTGATTATGGTGGTACCAAAGCGAATCGACTGATCCCTCATCTTGTACATCAGCTCCGGGCCCATCACACCTGTGGGAAACCCGGGGAAGTTCTCTACATCGTTAGTGGCAGTTAGCTGGCCGCCGGCAGCGTAGCCGTTGGCCATGAAACCCTCATAGAGGACGGGTTCCAACCCGGCTCGGGCCAAGTAGACAGCAGCGGTGTGTGCAGCAGGCCCGGAGCCAATAATGACCACTTTACTGTGCATCTTTTCTATGCCAATGTGGGTAGCGGAGGAGAGTTGATAGGTTTTCTAAGGGCCGAAGCAGTGGTTTCGCTCATACGATAGAAATGTTCCAGCGTTTTTCAGCATTGAACAATACGATGCAAGTCAATGAATGGGTCCTGTATTTGTATTCTCAAACGAAGAAAATTAATTTCTCACTTTTCGAGCTGGCCTTTCCCTTGTGAACACTTGTCTTCGCCTCTAACTGACTCAAAAGGGAGTCTAGTGGATTCGGTGCGGCAGCTGAACTGAGACCAAGCAGTCCAGTGCCCAATAGTTGCTCAGGCGAGAGATAGCGGCACCCACCGGGCGCTTTTGTATTCCAATCAAGTGCCGAATCAATATGTGATCGCTTTGAATATTTATCCATCTCATTGGCAGTTTCTCTCGCATCTACTGCGTGGCACAGGTGAGGCATGGGATTAGGCCGCTTGGGGTGAAGGGCGCCTAGCTGCTTCGTACCAGAAATACTAGCCTAGACGAAGCTCAGCCGACAAAGTTTTTGGGCAGGTGGACCCGCTTTAATTTATGCAAATTATCATCCAAAATGTGGCTATTGGTGGCTGGACTGCCGTGACCAACGATCTGCTCCACCACCGCAGCCAGAACAACACCAACGCCGTGGATGTACACAAACTGACATGTCTGATTGATTGGTCAGGCAATCAGCCCTCCACAGATTAATCATCAAGATGAAGGTCGCAGAGATACACCAGGAGAGGTTCATCATAAATTTATGGCTTGACCAAGGCCTTTTACGAAATACGAATTGGCATGAAAACGAGCGGTTCCATTTCACAGAGATCTCTATACAATCTTTGGGTCAAACGAGGATTGTGATATTTTCAAAGGCATAGCAATATATAATGACCGTTCCAGAACGGAAGTTTGATTAAAAAAATACATTTCCCAGTGTCTCAAATGAGCACTGCAGCAGCAAACGCCACGGCAGCGCCCGCAAATCTGATCGGACCAAGCGAGGATGCATCATTCTCATTATCCTCCGTAGTTGTGCCTGTGATCATTATTGTGCTCATAATAACCTTTTCGGTGGATATGGACGAAGCTTTGAACATAGAGGTCCCGCTGCTGCTACTAGTGCTAGTAATTGCATTTGTTATGCTGGGGACCATGGTTATAGTTAATTGGGAGCTGGCTATAGGAGCTGTGGCTTTAATAGTAATACCATTTGGTCACTGTCGAAAGGCTGGGCAGGAGTCTCATTGTACACGCTATTATTGTTTTTGGCCTTGTGCCAACCACTAATTGTATCCTTCTCGAGAGAGAAGCTACCCTCCTTAGAAGAGGCAGTATAAAATAAAATCGATAGTAATACCATTTGTAGCGGTCATATGGGTCTCGGTCCTCGCCATATGAAGGAAGGAGATGTCATAGCGGCTTTAAGTGGCGGCAAGGTGCTGTACGTCCTGCGACCAAGTGACAGCTCAGAGCAAGAATTTTCTTTCATCGCGGAGTGCTATCTTCACCGCCAGATGAGCAGATGCGAATTTGAGAAGAGATCCGGAGAAGAAGCTCCTCGCTTATTCCACTTGTCTTGAGAGGGGTTGTCAGCCTGCAAGTGCCGATCGAGTCGCCCATGTCACCCTAAAAGTGGCATTTTCCATGCAGATTCCTACATAAATCTGAATAGAAAACTCGTATGGAGAATATCGAGATATCGTTCATTTCCGTCTGAAAAGTCTAGCTCTACTCGGTTTCTGACATGTCGACGTAACTATTCCATTGATTGTGATTATTTGACTTTGCATTTACAACATGTAATGCAATGCGGATTAATGCGGACTGCGATAACACTTGGCAAAACTAACGGTGGGAATGGCGTTCTGGCCGAGCCCTAACTGCCGGTATTTGGCCTAGTCATGAACGCCTCCGTCTGATCTCAGTGAGCAAAGAGTGGGGATGGCTTGTCGCTGGCCGTTGCGACAGTCGTTTTAGGCATTTCAAACCACGTTGGGTTGCAAGCGAGTGGCCCGGGTAATTTATTGGCTGGACCAGACGGCTGATCTTTTTGTGGTTTTGTGGACTCATCCTGGTCACGAGATTGATAGCAGGGGCGACGAGGAACCCAACACGTTCCTGCATGATCCCCTCTTATTCAGATCCAACAGCCCCCTCCCTCCCTTCCGCTCCGCCATCACTTCCAATTTCCCTCAGGTGCATTCCGAGTACCTGGATTTGTTTCCAGCCTGAATAGCCGCTTGACTCGCTGCCATGTCAGAGCAACCCCCGCCAGAATCGGCGGCTGCCGCTCCGGCTGCTGCTCCGGCTCCCACGCCTGCAACGCCCGCAACGCCTGCAACGCCCGCACCGCCCGCGGAGCCCCTGGTGGGCGAGGGTCAACTCCAACCCCCAGAGCACTGGACTGAGGAGGGGCTCGAAGATGTGGGTGATTGCGTCTTTGGGTTCATTTGAGATTTACGGTAGAAATTTCCGGGTGGCAGTGCTGATGGGTCATTCTGAATCAGGACGATGGCGACTCCGCGCTGGGCGATGATGCGGCCAGCTCGACGGCATCAATCTCGTCCAGTATCCTGAACTACCGAACTATCAACGGCCGCACCTACCACAGCGACCGTGGAGAGCAGAAGCAGTACTGGTAAGTTGACGTCGAGAATTGAAGAATGGTAGAGGCTTAGTTAATAACCCTATCATAGGGGCCCAAACGACGACCAGCAGAATGAGACACTGGATATTCAGTGAGTTCAGACCAAGCTACGGCGCTAGGACCGGGCCGCTGTGCACTGCTAACGGACGGGTTTTTCTCTCGCTAGACACCACGTGTTCACGCTGGCGCAGGGCGGCAGGCTCCACTGGGCTCCCCTCTCAGATGACATTAAGGTATGGGGATGAAGATGAAGTGGACATGGGTTCATGACGGCTGACATGCGACGCAATCTAGAAAGTGGTTGACATTGGAACCGGCACGGGTGTATGGGCCATGTAAGCCGGCTCAATTGTTGATTTTTGAAAGAAAAACCGGCTAAATCCAGGCAGCGATTTCGGCGACAAGTACCCCGAAGCTGAGGTTATCGGCACCGACCTGTCCCCCATCCAGCCATACTGGGTGCCCCCCAACGTGAAGTTGTAAGCATTTGATCTGGCCATATTTTTTGTTGATGTTGCACAGCAGCTAATGCCCGGGCAGCGAGATTGACGACTTCAACGAGGAGTGGACGTTTGCCGAAAACTCGCTCGACTACGTGCACATGCGATGGCTCATTGGCACCGTGTCGGATTGGACTGCCCTGTACAGGCAGGCCTACAGGTCCCTGAAGCCAGGCGGCTGGATCGAGTCGTTTGAGTGCAACGGCTTCTTCCAGTCCGACGACAACACAGTCACCGAGGACACGGCCTCGGCCCAGTGGGGCCTCCTCTTCCGCGAGGGCGCCAAGAAGCTGGGCTCCACCGCCTCCTTCACTGTTGTCCGCGATAAGCTGCAGCGCAAGTCCCTCGAGGAGGCTGGCTTTACCAACATTGAGGAGAAGCTCTTCAAGGTAACATTTGTCCCCCCCCATTTTGCAAGGCCTATTGGCAACGGATATTAACTTGAATCATCATAGCTCCCCACATCCGGTTGGCCCAAGGACGAAAACCTCCGCGAGGTTGGTCGCTTCACTCGACACGCAATTGAGAATGATCTTGAAGGGACCATCGGTTTCATGGCTACCCAGGTCGGCTGGACCCCAGCGCAGACATCCGTGTACGCCGCTCATCTGCGCAAGGAGCTTCGCGCCGGCAAGGTTCACGCCTACTACTACTCCAACGCTGCCTGGGCCCAGAAGCCGCTCGAATCTTGATGCCATGGCGAGATTTCCATTTCGTGTCTTGTCAAATAAGTACGAATTTTGAAACACCACGATAGTAAAAGGTCGAGCCGAGTGTTGCTCAGACTGGGAATTAATTGAACTAGTTCTCTTCTAAATGCACGATATTTATGAAATATACATGTTATCATTGCTGTACTTTCTATCTGCTCCGTGCTTACCACACCTCCCACTTCTGGCTGCCCATTGCGCAAAGCCTATTGAATAACTCGTCTCTAAATGGAACAGCAGTGATGACTGTGGAATGTCCCTGATTGTCAATAATTTCGAGGCCATCCATGATGGGGCTGCCCAGTGCCCACCCCGCGGCAAGCTTCGCCTTTGCACCGTAACCCGAGCGCTTTTTCAACTCGGTAATGTTTGCTATGGGCACAACCCAAGCAGGCTGCAGCTCTTTTGGAAGCGTGTCTAGCGTATCCTCCTGAAGAGGCTTCTTGGAGAAGCAAAGACAGGGAGACTTGGCCTCCGTAGTGAGGTATGCAAAGCCCTTTTCTCCGCGATACCGGCAATTGAACTCTATAGGGCCGGAAATTGGCGGGTCTTTGGGAATGGATGTGGCGCCTTCGCGGTTCTTGGACGACTCTGCCCCGGCTTTCGCTCGTAGCTTGTCCACGGCGATGATGGTCTTCGCTGCCGTCTTGGCACTTCCCTTGAATAGACCAAAAAGCTTGCCGCGCTTCTTGCTCGATGCTGTCTTCTGGTCGTCCCCGCTGTTTTGATTGATGATTTCCGGATTCCTTTTGGTCGCCTCCCGTATCTCCTCTTTTGTCGCACCCAGCGGAGAATCGCCACCCGACGCATCGAGGTCATCGCCATCAAGCGCTTTGGGGTGTTGAGGAGGAGCCTTCTGAGGTAGATGGGGCGGGATGAGAGGTGCTCGGCCAACTTCGCCAAGCCGCAAGAGAGTAATAGTCAACTGCGCGTCTGTGGGAATTCTGTTGAATAGGGTGCTGTTCCAGCATCAGTACATATGTTCGGCATGTTCTTCTTCTTATGTTAATCAGCACTTACTTGGTAAGGGTCAGTTTCTGAGCTTTCAACCAGTTGTAAGCTCTCATCGCATTGTTACTACCAAAGAATGCACAACCGAGGCCAAATGTGGCCGTTCTATACACTGTCCGGTATGTAATGAACATGGACAAGATGAAAACGGGAAGTAGCAGACCGGCTACGCGGCACCGGCCAGCATCTTGTGAAAATGGACGGGTGGGGTTAAGGAGGCTGTTAATTAGTGCATGTTTTGATTTACTCGACACGAACTCACTTACTTTGCAGAGCGTTCCCACATGTCTGATATCACACCGACTGCATGCATCAAAGGCCTCATCTTACTCCACATCATCTTCTCCATGGGCGCTTTGGTCTTGTCCTGGGAGGGTTTGTCCACACCAGATGCCTTATCCTGTGCAACAGCTACTGTCGTAGCCAGCTCGTTTGACGAAAGGGATGCATCACTCATCCCGTCTCCTTCTTGCGAGTCGTCGTGCTGGGGGTCCTTTTCGATCAATGTATTCATGGCTATGGCCGCGATGCCGGCGACAAAGTTGCTGGATTCCTTCTCGATGGCCTCGCCTTTCATATTCTCGGGGGCTCCAGTGGCAGAGTCTGTAGATGCAAGCACTCCAGCAGGAGGCTTTGCTACACCCCCGGTCTTGGTGTCAACCAGCGCAGGCGGTGCTGGCGGGAACATGGTGCCTCGAGCCTTTGGTGATACTACCAGCACCAGTGCGACGAAGAGAATGGTGGGCATCAAGAAGTCTGCGAACCAGGCAGCAAAGTAAACCTAACCTATTAGCTGCGCATGAAACATGGTGAGACAAAGGCTCACTTACCAGGCAAAAGGACGCTGTTCTTCGTGGTTCGCGCCAAGAACGGAGCCTCACAATGTGTTGCACGAACGCCAACAGCCCAACGAGCTAGGGGAGAATTTAGCATATATGCTTAGCATTTTAATCTCAGGCATGAGTAAGAATACCGTTTCTCTGTATAGTCTCTCGATGTAAGCCCTCAATTTGTTTGGCGAAAATTCTTCCTCCCCAGCAACATTAAAATCCAACCCCCCTGGTAATGGCTGTGTTGTTGTTTTGAGGTGGAAGATTTGCTGTGACACCAAATTAGTAGATGCCTAAAGGCAAAACATGTGTAGGCTCTAGATGCACCTTGTTAAATCTTCTCACAAGGATCCAAAGATCATCATTGCTCATGCCATCCACGAGGGGTCGCGAAATTCGAGTCTTGTCTTCGTTCCACCCAAAGTCCATCACATAGTGCTCGTCATCAATAATGTTCAACGCAGCCTCGTTTTGCTGGGATGCCGCTGCGCCAAAGGGGGCGTTGGCTTTCCGCTCAACGTTTGCGCGGAGGGTGGACCCATTTTCTGCAGCTGGATTCAGAGTGGCCGATATCTGCCTCGCCTCATTCTTCGTATCTACCATCGTAGTAGAGGATCTTGATCGATGAAATGAACGAAAGTGACGGGATGAAGAAGATGAACAATTCTGGCCGAAAGCGGTTCCATGTATCTGTGACAGTCGTTTCGATAATGATAGGATTGGATTGGGCATGTGGTGGCAATTGCAACGAGCTTGGCAAGGCCCACAAAACTCTTATTGTGGTCTGCCAACGTATCGCTATGAATGACGAAATGATTCGCATTTTAGCAGCTGCGCACAGTGCTAGTGAACCACACGCCATCACCATTGGTGGCCCCACTAGCGACTGACATCATGATGATCATAAAGGCTACTGAAGAAAATTCTGGTCGCACTGCGGCGTCTACTCTATGACTTCTTGTAATAATCGCTCGGATCATTCGGCACTTCCGGTTATATAAAAGAAAAAAAAAATAACAAACAAGAATAACTCTCAAGGCTCTTGTGTTTTAAACTAACCAACCTAAATGATCTTGTGTTCTGTGAAACAAATCCCTGTTCAAGTTGTTAGGAGAACAGATGTTAATTTATTCATTTAGGGTAAAAAGTACAGGTAGTTGAACCGAGGCCGGTGTGCGATGCAAATCCTACGTTCAGATACAAATGCTTCGTGGCTGCTCTCCAGTCCACAGCGGCCGAAAAGCTAACTTAGGCAGTGAAAAGACGCCCGTAGGCCATACTGGAGAATCCAAGCTTGAACATTGGATAACAACACTTATTTACCTTTCATGGAGCACTTATTTGATGCAATGCCTCCCAGGGCGGGTATATTGAGATTGGCATGTTGAATTATCCAATTAATTACCGTATCTACCATAATGTTATTTTCCGGTACATGGACCAGTGTACTAATGAACATTGAGGAAGAAACCAAGCTCTTCGGAACAGAATAAAATGAAATGGGTAGATAAGCGGGGTCTTAGTCTTGACCAGAGATAGAAGTAATTCTTTACCAAACGTTGCCCTTGGTCTGAGTGCCTTGGGCTGCCTCCAGCTTTCGAACGTTGATGTTCTTCCACATAAAAAGGCAGATAAGGCACAGAGGAACGAAAGCCACACCGGTGATGACCATCTTCCTCTGAACATCAGCGTAAGAGGCGATAATGGCATCACGAACAGGGGTGCCCGGGGCGTAGGAAAGCTGGACGGTGATGTCACCATAGATGGTGGCCCACTGGTCCTGCACGTCAGCAGGGAGTCTCTTCTGAAGCTGCGCTGGCATGATGTTTGTCCAGAGGCCACCGGCAATGGCGAATCCCATGGCGGCACCAATCGAGCCAAAGAGACTGTAGAGGGCGTTGGTCACAGCAATCTCCTGGTGAGTGACGGAAGCCATAATGGCCAACTGGCCGGTGAGAGCCCAGACACCACTGTAGACACCGTTAAAGAGCTGGCACATGACGAGGTATCCAACATCGGACTCAGGAGTACGGAAGTGGATGAGCAGAGCAGTTCCAAGGACTGCGAAAGGAGTCATGCCGATGGACAGCCACTTGAAAGTTCCGAGGTAGCGGATTCCACTGTGCAGGGTTAGAAAGGAGACGAGAAATGACACGGAATGACACTTACATTCCGACAAAGGGTCCGATGAAGGAGGCCATAAGAGAGAGACCGTTCAAAACATAACCAGAGGTGGAAATGTCCAAGTTGTGAACGACCTGAAGGTAGGAGGAGTAGTAGGCATCCCAACAGCTAGGCGAATAATCAGCATTTTATCAGCAGGTCCATATGCTTTTACTCACAAGATGGAGCAGAACATGAGGCCGTTCATAAGGCAGGCACCCAGGATAGTTCGGTTCTTGAGGAACTTAAAGGGAATGTAAGGCACGGGCGAGAAAAACTTCTCCCAGATGCCAAAAGTGACGAGCAAGAAGAAGCCAAGAATGATCATGGCAATGATATATCCGGTCTTCCAGCCATTGGGAGCATAAGCAACCAGACTGAAAGGCAGGAGAAGCAGCGACCATCCAGAAACGGTGAGAAACATGCCGATGACTGTTGAGAAATTAGCCAATCAATAGACATTGGAGGCGGAATAGGGGCATACCATCAAACTGAACAAAATAGTACTTGAGAGACTCCCAGATGTTGCGCTGCTTGGCGCGCTCAGGGTAAATGCCGCGTGCGACGGCCTTGCGCTTGCTCCAGAGGAAAACGACAGCAACAGGAATGCAGAAGAAGACTTGAATGATCAGGAAAGCGCCGAATGCCCAACGGAAGTTGACCTGGGTGTAGAAAAGCTCAGCGATTCGGGGTCCGGCAAAGGTGGTCGCGATGATGGGGGTGTAGTTGATGCCGAAAAGGATCATTCGGTTTCGGAGCGAAGTGATGTCGGCGAGAATGATGAGGACGACGTAGCCGATGCCCAGGTGGCCAACCCAGTAGAGGGTGTGGGCAGCGGCATACATTTCGACGTTGGAGGATGTGGCCTTGAGAATCATGCCGATGACGACGAGGAGCAGCATGAAGAGGAAGCCCTCCACTCGGCCCCAGATATCGATGACCTTGGAGATGGTAAGGTTGCAGACACCACCAATGATGGTGGCAACGATGCCTGTCGTGGCCAAGAGACCGTGCTGGCTAAAGGCCGAGGTGACATAGGGGATCAGGGAACCCTGAACGGATTGAAGAAGCTGGTCGACAAAAGAGACGAGATAAAGCCTTGTAGGGTTTCATCGTCAGTAATTGATCAAGAGAACGGGAAGTCATGATGGTACTCACAGAACAAACATGGTAATTAGGATCTTCTTGTCCCAAACCATGGTGATGGCCTCGACACGCTTGACACCATCCTGCTTCTGGGCCTCCTCATCGCTGAGCTCGGGCTTTTCCTCATCACGGACGCCCGAGGTCTCCTTCTCGAGATCCCGGCCAATCTCCTTTGCGATGTGGAGAGGGTCCTCGCCAATGGGCTGAGTAGCCATTGAGTTGACGGCGGCCGCAGTGGTCGCCATTGTGGAACTTTGGTTCTGCGCAAGACGTGCCGCGAGGGTGGGAGAAGATGGCCTCGGGGACGAAAAGTCAAGGTTTGGATGAGGAGGTGAAGATCAGAGATGCGGCCATCGAGGGCGGCGCCATGGACGGTTTAATAGACGGGAGAAGACGTGTGCTACGAGAGGCATGAGAGCAGCCACCAGGCTTCTGCCATCCACGCCCAGAACGCCCCATGCCGAAGAGGGCAGATGGGCTAGTCGACTGGACTCCCACGCTCAGCAGCAGCTAGCAGAGTGGGATGTGATGAGCCAGAAAACGCGCCACCCCATGCTAGCCTCGCTTCAGTCCATCCCTCGCTCCATGGTTGCATTTGATCCCGGGGTCTGCGGGGTCGTTGCAGTTCGGTTGTCTTCGGGCAAGACCGTCGATTGGTCCCAGATGATCAGCTTGGGTGCGTGAGTTGGACGGAGATGGGGACGAAAACGCCACTGATCAGCGGTCCAGAATTGTGTGCTTGTCTTATCAGATGATCAAGATAAAAAAACGACTTTTCCCATCAGCGAGCTAGCAGCCCCAATGATGGAGGGCGCCATGCCGTTTGCTCGAGCCAAGCCCTCCCGAGAGCCAAGTCCCCCCCTACGCCAAGGAGACGGCGCATTGGGCGTGCGAAGGTCGGAGTCTCGACATGGCTCGACAGCCCCAGGCCCGTCAAATGCATGTTGGCTGCGACGGAACCGGTCATCTGTTCCCCACCAGGCACGCTGACATCCTTGTCGTCCCTAGCTGTTGCCCTGCATGCCTCGAGCAAGCGGGTTAGCTCCAGGTGGATGCTTCATGGCCCAGAGCGTGGAATGCCGCCAACGCTGTCTTGCGACAGTACCTGCCTCAGCACGGCTCCAGCGCCAAGTTCAGCAGCCGCAGAGTCGAGCGCAATTTTATCAGATCCCGTGCCACATGGCACTAGACTTTGGTGATAAATCACTCTTGGCCGAGACAGGCAAAGTCGTGACCGGAGAGGTGCTGAGTATGGGGGCCCCCCTGGTCGAGGGTGCGGAGCGTAGCTTGGGGGGTCGGTTTAAGCGTAATACTTAAAAAAAAATTTATTCTCATCTTAACCCAGTGGAGCACGGGAACACTGCAGACCTGAGTGGTAAGCAGATAAAGCCCTTGCCAATCATCGACTGCCGAACTAGGTGCGTGCTGCTGGGTGTCCCCGCACAGGTGGCAGTGGCACACGCAGAATGGCGACAGGAAGTGGGAAAAAGAAAAGGAATTTCGCCAGCAAGAGAAAATTGGGTTACATTGCGGCTGTTGAGTTTTGCTAGTGCGGATCTCCCACCAATTGCTTGCGCGGTTTTGATCAATTCTCGCGGCTCGTCTTGGCTCGCGTCAGATCAAAAGCCGATACGCGTTTAAGGGAACTGCGCAACAGAAGCATTCTTGGCTTTCTCGATATTCCGTCGGGACGGAGGGAGTAACGAAGGCTGCCTGTTGGCGCCTTTGCTCTGCAGCACTGAACTTGTTTTTTGGTCGATATGCACAATTCCAACGCGCCCCAGGTTTGCCGACGATGGCGACAGGCTTCAGCCGGCCGGCTCCCGCTTTGGTTTAGAGCAAGCACGGGGTGGAGGCGGCTATGGCGCGCCATGCCTGTTCTAAGCTTGGGATAGCGGCTTCCCGTCGCCATTTTCGCCCTCCCGAGCGCCACGTTTGGTGGACTGCCGAAGGATAATCGAGCCTATTCCTAAGCATCACTCGCTGGCCGCTGAAAACAGCGGCGTCCGGTTTGCGGAGCACGAAAGAGGACAAAAAAAGAAAATACCTGTGACGAGTTGAAGCGCTGGGTTTTCTTTTTTGCAGCGCCCTAGCAACGCTTTCAGCCAGGCGGGTTTTGCACTTTGTCCACTCACTCGCTTTCCCCCCACGGCCAAGCCAATGGTCATGATTGTAAATGATCCAGGCCCGATGCTGACGGGGTTCCTCGCAGGTAGCATTGTGTTTTGCCTATTTGCGTACGCCCGCTTGGTTGGTGAGCCAAGAAGTGACATTATTCACTCGACTGTGACCCCCCACGCCCAAAGTCCATTGCCAAGGATATTGTGCTGCCAACCAGGCCCGACCGGCCCCTGCTTCACCCTGCCACACTAACCGCAGTAAGCAGCGCGAGAATCCCCTCTTGTCTAAGGCTGAAGCATGTGCGCTGCCAGGGCCGAGGTGGCCAGGACGCGAGGCCCATCTGGTCCGGGTTCGCAGCGCGCGATTACCTAACGCGCAGCCCTGCTTGGGTCGGCAGACGCAGGTTCATGCCCTCTGGTCTGTTCTCTTTTGTCGCGGCGGCACCGGTGGAATGGATGACACCCACGTTCTAGTCTTAAAGTCCGATGTTTCTCTGTGTTGGGCCGCTTCCCATCCTGACTCGACGACTCCTGGTTCGGAACCCAGCAATGCAGCGCGCCAAATGTGGAAGCTGGTAGCAATATGGTGCGGCGAAGATTTACACGTGGTGGTGTGCTTGCTGATGTGACGGGTGCGCCGGGATTAAAAGTGGCGAGCTTTGAAAATCACCATCTTCCATGTCCAGATCGCTGCAGGAATCCCACGGTCCTGACATGAGCATGCTTCGCAGTGCGGGATGTGGGATCAGTTCCAGGTCCAAGGGCCCGTAGATCGCTGACAGGCCCACCACTCGCTCTTGTGACAAGTCCGCACCAGGGGACGCCGTGATTCCAGATCATGCCGGGCAGGACGATCAGTCCCACTGAGGGATACCCTCGGAGTGACCAACATGGAAAGATCTTCACGCGCTCGATCCAGACGCGATCCAGCCTTGCCTATTTGAAATTTATGGGTATTGCTGAAATCCCACTTGTTTTTTGAGCCAAGTAGAACAGAGCATACTGTAGAAATATTCGATAGAAGGGAAAACGTAGCCTAGCGGACCTTGATTCTCACAAAATAGCCTTCAGCATCAACACAGATGGAGGTTCAAATTACCTCACAAGCCACAATGAAATAGCATGATGTTATGCGCAACTATTGGCAGGCTATTCCGCTTTCAATCCACCAAGTGGCCACGGGCTGTGGGCATTCCCCGCTGGCTTTGGGAGGCGCACTATTGACGCAGTCACAAGATCAGTGATTAGAGCAAGGAGTACCTCCTGGCCAATGACGAACGTCTAGATTGTAAGCATAATCACGGATGGGTGTAATGACACTGCGTGTGAATGGTCCCTCGTAAGGTGAATAAAAATGGCGCCCTAGTGCCCCTGGCTTGATTGCCATCACAGGATCCAACAGCCATCGCAGAGCCGCCAAGGAGACCCCCGTCTTCGCACCAAGCCCTTTCAGCTTTTTTTCGGGCCCTCAATCCAGTTCCAAGTAGCCATCTAACAGCCATTACAACCAACATCCCAAATGCCTGTGGATCCTAGTGGGTCGGCTCTCCAAATTGACCCCCGTGAAGATCATACCAAGTGGAAATGTACCCACAAGACTAAGTCAACAAACCCATTCGTCGTGTGCGGGACAGTAAACGATATGGACTCTCTTCTCTGTGGCGAGTGCCACAGGGTACGGCAGGTAGGTGCCAAGGCACTAAATGAAGACGAGGACGAGATTGGAAAATTAGCAGCTATTAATAAGAATGACGTTGAGTTTTGGCAGTACAATGACTAGATTATAGAACAAAATCCGGAAGCAAACTCCAAACCATAGAAGAAAGTTTCTCAAACAGGCTCCAGTATATTCCCTGGTTGACCTAGCTTTTTGGCAACCTTCAAGACAAATTTGTCATTCTGGTCTCTCTTGACTCATTAATTATTCGTATGGACGTAAGCTTTTGTTCCACCCAGCCCTTCCCCGAATCACTGCAACCCTATATTTATCTTCCAAAAGTGCTCAAAGCATATCCCCCGTCCATTAGACTTTTTAATATCGAAAAAGACCCTGCTCAACCCCAACGGCCCCCTAATGCTTGTCGTCGATCTCTGCAGGTCCACTCCATAGTAACTCAGCTGGCTCAGCACATAGTCGGCGCGATAGTCAAACTCCTGCGCGAAGAGGAAGAGCTCTCTCCAAACAGCCATCCAGTCGTTCGCATCGTCTTGCCCGATGAGCGTCCCCTTGCAGTCCCAACCAAGGGTGTCCTTGAACCAGTAGCATAAAAATATCGCCATCGTGTGCCCGGAATCGTCATTGAGCGAGATAGCGCCCCAGTTGTTCGTTGACCCGTGTGTGCTGAAGAAGATTTGGTCCTGCACGTCCCAGAACTTTCTCGGGTATCCCTCGAATGCTGGTGGATTCCAGGACGAGAAGTCGGGGTGAATGGCAATCTGGACGGCAGCAAATCGAGTGAGCGTAGTGAGATCCTGGTATTCGTTATTGGCGGAGCGAAGCCCCAAGGGCTCCGGTATTTTTGTGAGAAGCATCAGATTTCGGTGCCCCCTATCTTCAGCTGGGCAGTTTTTGAATGTGAATGTTGTCGGCTCGTTATCGACGGGAAGGGTTCGAGCTCTTAGGTACGTTTGCGGCTCAATCTTGCGCATGGGCACAGCCAGGCATTCTCCCAACGAGCTGGTCTCAGGATCTCTGCAGTTAAGTCGGAGGGCGTATTGGTGCTTCTGATTGTATCGAATTTCAACTTCTGCCGCTTTCAGTCGCACACCCATTGTCGTGACAGCGAGTTCGCCCTGGCCTCCCCAGGACTGGTTCACCGGAACCAATTTAGAGCAATAGAAAAAGTCGGTTGGTGATTCGGCCAAGAATCCGCTGTACATGGCTTTGTGTGCGTCATCCACTGGTTTCCAGGCAAATATGCTCAGGTCGTATGTGGATCTCATGATCTCTTCTTGTAGCCGTTTGAACGCCTTGGTTCCTTCGCCGTAAATGAGAGGCATGTTGATGTCAAAGATACCCAGCAAGCAGTAGGCCGTATCTTCCTCACGGGCGGTTTTCCGGTTGGAAGCCCATGACATCTTTTTGGCAACCAAAACCGATGACAGCGAGACGCTCTTGTCAAGTACCCCTGTTTCAATTCTCGTCACAGCGCTTATTTGGTTGATGAGCTTTTGTTTGGATCCGACGAGGCTCCACGATTTAGAATAGAACAGCAGGTTTGTTGGCGCAATGAGCTCTTGCAGAGTCCAACCTCGACGGAACCACCGACATTTCCCAAGGGCAGTGCTCTCTATCGGCCCAACTCCTTCGGGCTTTTCGAAGTCGGCAAGATAGACATAACAGACCTTGGCCGCCTGGTACCATTTGAACATGGAATTGATTGCCTGCGTCAACTCTGCGCTGCTTGACTTGTCGATGCAGCAAGTGTCAACCCAAACATAGTCAATTGGAGGCCGTTGCTTCCTCGCGAGGTCGCATAGTTTCTTAATTTTTCTGTACCCTTTCTTCTCTTTGTATGATTTATCCTTATAGTCTCGAAACGTCACCTCTTGATTCTTCTCCCAGGTGTGCGAAAAAATGGCGTATTCCGGTATTTGGCCTTCGGTGAAAACTTCAAACAAAATCACGTCGTTGTCGACCAGCTTTTTTGTCTTTATCAGCCGCATTGCGATGGATGGTTAATTGGCGCAAGACTCTCAGCAGTGGACGAATGGGGCACAATAGACTAGGATGCGGGTCCCTTTCAGGCGTAGATGTGTAGTTGTACAATGACGAAACGCACAACCAACGAAAAAACGGAACTAAAAAGTGCAAAAAAATCGCAATAACAGCGCAGAAGCAGAGATGGCGTTATTTTAATTGAGAACATGTGGTGGAGCTGTATTCCATTCGCAGAACGCCTTGCTGACAGAGGCGTTCCTTTGCCCCGCAGCTCAGTTCACGTCAGAACGGATTCAGGCAGTAGTGAGGGCTGAGCCCACCGAGCAGGGTTTAGTGCTAGGCTACAACTGTGGCTGTGTGCGTACGAGGCGCAGAAGATGGAGCTGAATATTTCCAATTCACCAGTTGGAAAGGCAGTCAAAACAAATTGAGTCGGTCTTGAGATTAGGAAAAAAGCGACTTGCATGTGCTGCCTAGCGAATTTCAACCATGCTGGTATGGCCTCATTTCTCAATCTCTTGTTCCATTTCCAACAAAGCTCCGTTGCAATTTTCTCGCGAATCATGACCAGGCGCCACGAACCTCGAATCCCTAAATGATGCCTCCAACTAATCAGCTGGGAGACATCTAGTTTTTTCATGAACAAATAACAATTGTAATGGTATTCAAGTTTTTTTTTTTTTTTTTGATTCAGCAACTTCTTGATGGATGGATGGCAGAAGTCGTTCTTGGGGTCATTCTCCGTGGTTTCTTTGTTCTCAACTGCGCACATCTTTTGACTAGAAATGGACTACTGTGTTCTCCAAGAGCTACCATGAACATAGTTTTTGTAGAAATGTACAAAGAATTGAGCATTTTATTGAGCCTCTCTATTAAAGGGCCAAGCGCAACCAACACCTTGGCTCCAATAGCAAAGAAAACACAAGCATCTATAAATATTGGCCCTCTTTTCATTCTGATCGCTTGGAATAAGAATGTCTACTGCAGGGCAAACTCTCACTGGCCAAGTGGCATGGGCCTGTGCACATGAAATTGAGGAGGATGTGGTTTGCGACGCTGGCAATCCAATCGACTTCAAGGAGTGCAGTAATTGCAAAAGGCGTCGGGGAGTTGATGCCGAGGCACTAAATAAGCATAGCAGGGTTATTGGTAAATTAGTACGCATTGATTCTGATGGAACCGAATATTGGGTGCCCATAGGGCTGCCGGCGTAATGAACCTCGTCAATTTATGAAGCGTTCTAGCCATTTAGCCCCATGCTTAATGTGATAGTTGTGATGGAATCATGTCTTACTACTCGTCCAGCGATGATACAGCAGCACAGTTAATAGTGTCGTTGATATCACTGGATGAACTCCATATTAGCATGTGGTTCTCCCAGGAGAAGTTCTAATCAAAACTAGTTGTCTTACAGGCTGATCAGGGCAACACAGGCGCGTTACTCACTAACAGGAGGATCCGAGAGTTTGCTAGTGTGGAAGGTTTGGGTGTTGATACTCGGCTGCGATTATTGGAATACGCCCTGGTGTTGTCTCGTGGTCTCCTTACCCTGCATCCATCTGTAACAGCACTCAATCAAAGGCCTTTCCTGCCTTCCCTCCATACGGGGGACAGAGCCGGCAGTGGCAAGGCCAACAAATAAATAGATAGGTAGGTGAGGGCTTCATGGTGATTAAAATAGAATGGTCTTTGCAATGCTCGATGTAACAGATTAAAGTGCTGGCTAATGGTTGAATTGATATCAGATGTGGTATGATTTCACTCTATTGATACCAATGATTACTCTATCAACGCTATATTGGGAATGGATATATATGATACATATCAATGTCAAGGCATTAAAAAAAGAAAGGTACTACCGCTTTCCTAGCTGGAATTGTTCCAATTACATGAGGCTCCCTACTACTGAGTATGAAGACACAGTGCGTTGTACCGAAATCTTGAAAAGTTGCATAATGTGATAAAATCGAAGTAAATAAACTAATAGAACTGTAGGCTCTAATCCAAAGAAGAGAGTAGGGTCTCTTCCGGTTTGAACTGGGTATATTTCACCGATGCAAGCCAAAGATCATTCTGCTTCGCTTGGTCTTTTGATTCGGGGCTGGAGTCGAACTTTTCATTACCATTCAGATACACACCCTTTGGCTTATCGCCCAAATCTCTAGTGTTGAAAGCAGCCCTCAAAACATCCTCGGCCGACTTATCTGTGGTACGAAAGAACCCATTGGGAGATAGGAATGTGCTTATTTTCGCAAACGGCGGCATCATGTATATCACAAGACGCAAAATGAGACTAGACCGTCTTCCTAGGTTACTTGGCATGGCGCCAGGGTCCACAACAAGCACAGAGATATTGGACAATATCGGATCATTTTCAAGTCGAGCCTGCAAGGCATAACTGCATCCAAAGTCAGATTAGCTTGTCATTCAGAAGTCATATAGCATGGCTCGCGCAGTGACGTGTAAATTAATTTGAACTCACAAGAACATCGTAACGCATAGCTTTGATGCTCCGTATCTTCTCATACCGCCAGAGCTATTGGGAAATTCTTTAGCAGAGCTCCAGGTACCTTTGGCGAGAGTATCTGCGGTTGAGTAGATTTGCTTCCATTCATCTCCTTTGAAGAATCCCATAGAAGAGTTTCGATAATCGCTTGGACTAGGAGTAACGTTAGAAACGAATTGGGACACGAGAGGATCACCATACTCATGGGTTGAACTTCCAACGATGACAATTCTGCCTTTATCTTTATCCATGCTCTCGAGTAACATGAGAGTCAAGAGCCAATTGGAAAGGTAATTGCATTGAAACGACATATCGAATTCATCAACGGAGAACGACTGAGTTTCATGTTCTTGGTATCCAGCGTTAAGAATTAAGGCACGAATGGGAGGCAGGGTGCCATTCTTTACCCGCTGGTTGATTGAGTTTGCAACCCGCCTAACATTCTCCAGAGAGGACAGGTCCAAAGAGACTTTTTCATATTTGTGTTTCTGAGCCGCGGATGAAAGGACCTTGTCAAGAGCAGAAGCTGCCTCTACTTTTCGAACGGTGTAGATGGCGTGATAATTCCCAACATACCCAGGTGTTTGCAAGATGCGTTTGACTATGGCGGTGCCTAAACCGCCATTGCATCCTGTAACGAGTATGGAGCCTTGTGGGTTCGCCATCTTTTGAGGTTGTAAGATGAAGTGGTCAAGTTTGTAGACATTTGGGGTGCAATTCTTGGTATTTATCATTATTTTGACTTCATGTGGGAGATTAAACACTGGCCAACCCAGATCATCCGCGGGATTCCGGTACATTACGCATTGCACCAAATGTTTCCTGCCTGTTCTTCTGAGTGATGACAGTGCGATGATCAAGATGGAAATGGGCGGGAGCAGGGGTGTGATGGAGAGGTGGGTTTAGAATTTGAGCTACGCAGCAATTCAGCCAATCGCGTGGTAAAATTTAGCATTTTCCGCGGACTTCCGCGCGACCGCGCAGGCCGAGAAATGAGACTAGGAAGGAAAAGCGCCAGGCGATGGAGGCCACTGAATTGAATCCTGATTCTTTATCTGCGTACTGCCGCGCCCGGGAAACATCAAGAGCCTTCACGATGAGTAGCTCATTGGTTTATGGGGGAGGCATGGGGTCGAATCAAGGTGGTACGGCACCGCAAACTCTGCTAAAACGAGCTGTACGCGCTTCCACGTATTGTTTCTACGTTTTCCATCCCATGGCCTTCAGAGGAACAGCGCTAATTAGTATTATTGCTTAATCTAGTGTGATCAGTGTCGTGAGAGAAAGGTATGCCCTCTGCATCCTGCTGACTATTGCTCGTTGGCTGACGCGGTGGATTCTCCTGCCCAGATTCGGTGTGACAGAATTCCTCCTTGCTGGAACTGTCGCATCACCCAACGTGTCTGTAGCTCCGAAGGCCCAGAGCCTAGCAGCAGGACCAAAGACACACGCCAAAGGATACTGGTCTCGGCTGAATAGTAAGGATTTCCGTTGTAAAAACCCCAGCATACTTACGAATCCTTTCAGTGAGCACAAAATCGATCGGCTAGAGCGACATGTAGCAGAGATTTCACATTCATTGAAGAACTTCACGACTCTTCATACCCTTCAACAGATTCAACGACCTATTCCTGCCACCCCATCGTCTAGCACAATTCATACCCCACATGCCCCATCCACTCCAGCTGCTAGTAGCCAACAAGAACCATCTTTCGAGAGTAGCCTCACTCTGCACACAAATACTGCGATGCTCTCTGGGGTTCTTGATGAACTAGATCACTCCCCACTCCCCACACAAATGGCTTCTGCACTCTCCTCTGCGACGACCACTTTGCGCCAAATCATCGCTACACACCATGAAGCTTCAGGCGAAAGTAGCCTTGAGTTTTCTAACAAATTTGGTATAAATGAAGATTACAGGAAATTGCCACTACCTCCAATGGAGACGGTATTGGGAATCTTACATGAATCAGGAAGTAAGCCAAAAAAAGAAAACGACATTTCCTCTTCAATACCACGCTTTGCTTCTTGCAATCGCTGATGGCCTGTTTCTTCTAGCGTGTATCCCGATTTCCTTCCTCTTCTTTTACCCATATCTTACAGTCAAGAAGCTTTCCGAGAGTTGTCAGAAGATTTACTTCCCCACCGAGGAATTTTCCCTGGCGACATACATCATTGCAATGGGAGCTTTATACTACATTTTTAACGAGAAAGCACTTGGCTGCCCATCAGATAGCCTCAAGACTCGTTATATGGAATCTCGCGATATTTGCAGCTCCAACCTGGTGGTTGCTTTGGGCAAGATAAGCCTCTTCATGCCTACATCCCTGGATAACCTTCAGGCCCTGCTACTAGGAGTACGATCCAGAGTCCATTTTAAACCCATCTCAACCATATGAAAATCATCGCTCACCAATAGTTCAAGGCCAGCTTTTCCATCGATGCGTCAAGGCCACTAATTGCCTGGCGCCTGATATCAGTGGCAGCCCAAATGTGTCAAACGCTTGGGTACCACCGCCACGCATCGCCGCAAAACACAGCCAAGCGCAGCAATGATCCGGAATCGGAGGCATGGGCATTCGCTTTCGTTTGTATTTTAGACAGGGGTCTGTCTCTAAAACTGGGCAAGGCCCCCCATATTTCACGCCACGAAATCAATCTAGCGCTGTGGAACGATTATCAAGCCGATGATCCGTCGCGACGAATCATTTACGGGTGGATCCGACAATGCGATATCGAGGCCCGAGTCTACGACCACCTCTATAGCACAGAGGCCACATTTCATTCGGTAGATCAAAGGGTTAGGGCTGCGGAAGAATTGGCCCAGGAAGTTAAGGCTCTGCTCCAAGAGACGCTATCCCTGCAGAATGAACTAAACCACAGCGAAGAGGCACAGATGCAAACTGTTGGCGGGATAGATTACTCAGTGGTCAGCTTAGCTGATCAAGTGTCTCATTTTTCATTGCTAACAATCATATATCGAGCCATTCCTTCAAAATCAGCCTCGCAAGCATTTTCACCACAATGCGTCGAGTCTGCTCGGAAAGCTATTGATCTTCACCTGGAGTACATGGAGACCGCGTCCTCTAGTAAGATTGCACAGGTTGGATACCTACAATGGTAGGTGGTTCGTCCGCCATCATTTAACGCATACTGAAATAGCCAGGACAATTCTTTTTGCGCCGTTCGTCTCTTTTATTGTACTCTTTTACAATATTATCGAAAACAAGGACCCTGATGATCGAAACCGGCTCGAGAAGTTTTATCGTTCCCTGGAACCAGTCAGCTTAGATTGCGATGCAATCGACCAGATCCGGCGTCTTGCTCAAGCCTTGCATACAGTTGCATCATTGTCTTTCACAGTGGGCGATACACTTGAAAATGACGACATCATTACGATAGATTTACCCACCGAGTTCGATTCGCTCATGAATCAACTCGGCTATGGAGCTTTTTCAATTGATCGAATGGGATTTGACCATGATTTTAATTAATCAAACTCTAAGGTATGAGCATTTTTCAATTGAGAAAACAGGCCTGATAACGATTGAAGGAAGATAAGGCTCCGGCTGTGAGGGAACATCATACTGATGCTTACACGGCGCGGTACAGGCTAAATGGGACGAACGTGCACTTCACCCCGCATGATTGCAACCATGTAAGATGAATATGTATTTGCCATATATTTGTCTTTTCTTTGTGTAGAATAGCACAGACAAATGCATTGAGTGCCGATCATCCCGTGTGCATGAGGCGTCGTCATCTTCTCAGTCCAAGCATTGCAGAAATGAGGTCGATATGTTGGTCCGTGCCCTCACAGTTCTGTTCCATTCAAAGAGGCGCAGCCTGCCTTAGCGCCTCACTCTAGCCCAAGCAGGCAAGCGTGACAGCTAGTGGGGGCTGGAGTACGAGTATTCGGATGCCGCTGGCCGCAGTACGAGTATGGCTAAAAACCAGCCCGTCTGCCAGTCCATCTCGCAAGATGCATACCAGAACCTACCCGGATTCCTTACACCACTATGACGGACACTACTATGACAGACACCACTATGGCGGATAGCCAAGATAACACCAGGCCCGCGTCGACACGGCCCCGCCGCGCGCACAAGAAGTCCCGCCGCGGGTGTCTAGTGTGCAAGAGCCGCCACACCAAGTGCGACGAGACTCGGCCGACCTGTCTCAATTGTACCGTCTCAGGCCGCCAGTGCAGTTATGCACTGTCATCCTCGCCAGTACTACCAACAGCGGCTGTGGATCAGTTCCAAGCCCTTACCCCAGCCAGCTGTGTTTCCGACCAGTCGTCGGTTCCTTCGCAGCGCGCCGAGATTGTCGCCGAGATCGTTGCCGATATTGTGGTCGAGGGTCACGAGGCTGCCACTACCAGACCAGGAGAAGAGGATGTCTTTACCCTAGATCAAATGGCCCTTTTCCACCATGCGCAGCTTCACACAACTTCAGTCATGCCAATAGACGCAGCCGTAGGGGCTGCTCTGGGGTCAATCCCTGAGCTTGCCCTGAAGAGCCCATACCTGATGAACCAGCTGCTGGCGCTCACGGCCCTTCACTTGCTGAAAGACGATCCAGACCGGTCAGAATATCGACAGCAAGCCGCGACCTTGCAGGCCCGGGCCATATCATGCTTCAACCGCGCAAAAGAGCATGTAACAGAGGAAACATGCATGCCAATGTTTCTTTTCTCCTCTCTGCTCGGGCTCCATGTTCTCCACGACACACTTCGAACCGACCATCTAATTTTAGTATCTTTTTGGATGGGTTTGTGTCCTATCTTCACATCCATAGAGGGGTCTCCGCCGTGACTCGTCAATCTTGGGATGTCATTACCAAGTCACGCTTAAAACCCATCATAGACGAAGTTCAGTGTGCGATAGATACCAGCGAGAACATGGCCAAGGAAGTCGATGTCTTGCTCGACATGATTAGCCAAGAGGACCTGACGCAATCATCCATTGAGATATTTCACGATACAATAAAGTCATTGCGGGAAGCCCTAGCCATGTGCGATATATCTCGGGAGGGTTCCAGCCGGCCTGAAGGACCTCTGACGTTTTGTATCAAGCTCAACGATGGATATATAAAGTACCTGGAGCAGCGAAGGCCCGAAGCACTCGTATTGCTCGCATTCTATGGCGTTATGTTGCACTGGTGCAGAGACTTTTGGATATTTGGGGATGGAGGCCGGTACCTGATTGAATCAATCACTTCTCACCTTGGGACCCATTGGGCTCAATGGTTAACATGGCCAAACTCAGTTTTGATGTAATGAAACTAAAAAAAGAAATCTATTGCTATTAATGAAAGTCATTCCCCCACCCACTAGTGCTTCTTTTCTGCGAAATCCATGGGTCGCTTCTTGGTTCTAGTATACAGTTGAGCACGCTGCACTGCTCTTCCAACTACGGCCACGCGCCAAAGTTCAAACATAGATCGGCTCCCTGGGTTCGAGTTCGCTCGGAAACCACCACCCAAAAATAACAGACACCGCAAACATCAAAAGAGAGTCAAAAATGTACAGTGTCCACTCGTGTGAAAGCGAGTAGCCGGTGTATCCTTGTGCGAACTCGACCACTCTGAAGATGGATCGAACCATGATCAAGATGCTGACAGCGTACAGCATGTAAAGGCTCTGCTCCCAGGGGATAAGTCCGTCCCGCGAGTCGGGAGTTGGGGCTCTGTTGAGTCGTCGGTGGAAAACCATGGCAATGACGGCAAACAGACCAAACATGACAACCTGCACCATGAGGCCGATGATGACAATTCTCTCGCCCCACGCAGCGAATCCGGGCTTTTGGATGACCATGAATGCCGTGGAGCCGCCCTGGATAACGAATGATGCGACATCTCCAATTACAAATGTCTTTGTGAGTCTTGACGGCCGAATGAGAGAATACTTGTCGGCTCGGATGCTGGTAATGATTCGACCCAGCGTCATGTAAATCGATGCGGCAAACAGGGCAGGGGCGATGAGAATGAACATGTTCTGGACCGCGTACGGCATAATCTTTCCAGTTTTTCCGCGGGCCGATATGCGGGCTGCGTAGCCTATAAATTCACCTGGAACTGGTCAGCCACCCTTCTGAGGAACGGACGAGGTTCACTTCGTCACTTACACAGGCACCCAATCGCAAACACAATGCAAAACTTGGCACGAGTCTTGTAGATCTTCCAGGAGATGAAGAAGAACGAAGCGAGGAAGAGGAGGAGAAAAAGGACCGCTGCGCCTTTGTTTGGGAGGTATCGCCAGAGGTAGTAACCCCCCTTTGTGGGATCAACCCCAGGGACGGGATCCAACATCGAGCCTGCCATCTTTTATGGCAAAAGGGTTGTTTCCCAGGGAAATCAAAGTCTTGCAAGGCGAGATTTGGGTTGTAGATGGGCTTTGTATGTGCTGAGAAGTTGACTGATTATTGTGTCGCCTGCTTTCGATCTGGTTTTTCTGTGAGCTGGAAGATCAAGAGAGGCAGAAATTGTCGATTTATTTATATCGGATCGCAAGGCCAATCTTCCTTAATCTCGTTGGCGTTCGAGATCGATTCAATCCTCTGTAAACACTCGTATCATTGGTTTCGAGACATGACCCACTTTCTAGATACGAGTATTTGGCTACCCGAGTATTCTCTGGCTGGACCCGGCACGACGGCGCAGATGAAAGGTGGGTATCGACCCCGAAACCGCAATGTCCGAGGCAACGCCACTGTTGCAGCCATGACCAGCACAGCGATTCATTTGCCGCGTGTATGGGCTCGGTCGTACGAGGCGCGGAAGGGCAATGACTGTGGTTCCGTGTAGCCGTATTTGGAATAGGTTAAATCAACTAGAGTTTCTGATTTGATGCCGACTTTATTCTGCCTAAGAAATCCGGTTTGCAGGCCGCAATCTATTCTTGGACATCTTGCGGCATGCAATCATGGATCGCACGCCTGAAATGGTTACACGTCGTCTTCAGTCAACTGCACGGCGACCCTGTTCGTCATTTCTCTCTGATTTTTTTCTTTTTTCTCCAGGGATGCGATCATCATTGACAGCCTGGTCTTTTGCTGATTCAACGGCGTAAACAACACAGGGTCATGAGCAAGAGTGTTACGAGCCTGACCATGCCGTCACGACACGGATGAATCGTACCGCTGCGGGCCCCACTGTCGATACGGCATTTATACCGCACAACAGGACGGTACAGCTAGTTAGGGGTTATCATTCTTTAATATACATCTTCGTAGACCTAATATTACGGTAATCAACCCGTTGTGTGATTACTAACCCCGTGCATGAAGCCATTCATACAGTAATCAGCCCGTACGGTGCCATCACCGTCACGGCACGGATCGCAACAGTGACTCTGCCTCATTGTTTGGTAACCAGCCTTAAATATGCCAAATGAATGGAAATAAGTTCAACTAAATTATTCTAAAGTAGGCATAAAATGCAATCAGAAGGAAAAGTCTATCCAGCATCGGACGCCCTCTATCTCTAAACAATTGAGAACCATAGTCACACACGCGTTGCATTCTTTACAATTTCCCCAAGCTGCATCCACAGTTAGATGCATTCAAAGTCGCCACTCTGATAACTCTTTGTCCCGTTGTTTCCCTTCTTGAGCTTGGACTTCTTTGGGTACGGGCAGAGAAGGCGGTGTTGTCCGTTACCATCTGTATCTTTGTAGGAATGGGCAAGTGACTCTGGAACCGTTCCGTCCTCGACCCAAGCTTTCAGAGCGTCAAAGGTGTTGTTGGGTTGTCCTCCCGGGCCACCAGAACAATGCAATAGCCCCGGCACCTCGAAAATGCGGTAAAAGTTGTCCATATCTGGGGTAACCTTGCGAACTTCGTCAAGGTACTGCTCATTAGCTTTGATAGGAATTATCTGGTCACTCTGTGCCGAGTATTAATAATTGTACATGCTGAAACGGCAAAACACTTACCATTCCATGGTAGCCAAGTATCTTGCCACCCTTTTTGTAAAAGTCTGTCAAGTCAGGGTCGGTAGTGCCAATGATGGAGTCATATATCTGCACGGTTGCGTGAAAGTAATATTCGTACTCCTCTCTGGTCATGTTGTCGTATGACCAGTTCGGGTCAGCCTCGGTGAAATATTTGAACCAAACTTCTCCGAGGCCCACAGGCACGCCGACACACGTGTTGTTCGACGAGCACGAAGTCATTGCAAGGCCAATGTCGTTTGTCAAGGCGGTGGTAGAACCGGTGATCTGGCTACCAATGTTTGGGCCGTACCACATAAACTTCCCATCAGTTGTCCTTGGTCCAGACCAGGTTGCCTTGGCCACAATGGCTGCGTTCTTGGAAACAACCATGTTCATCCCGGAGTCGGAACAGTTGAAAGATTTGCCAACCACTGAAAAGGTATCGAAATCACAGGCGTCATCGTCGCTAATGATACCGTCCATGATGCCGTCATTACCATCGCAGTAGTTGACGGCTTCGGCAGTAATAAAGCTCAGTTCGCAAGGACGAGGATGGTATTCCATGGTATTCATCACTAGCTGCGGCCAGAAAGCGGTTGCGAACAGCTGGTTTAGGTAGACTGCCGGAGCGCAGGCATGGATTCCATCGTATGCGTCCGGGTATCTCTGCGCCAGCATCATTCCTTGCCTGCCGCCCTGGGAACACCCGCTCCAGTACGAATATTTGGGGGGCTCTCCGTAGAAGCTCTCAATGATACTTTTCGAAATGAAGGCCTTGACATATTAGCAGACGTTAGTCAAAGCGCCATTTCGCTTACCTGATCATTAAGAGAAACAGAACCAAAGTTGTTGAGCGAGATAAGATTTGGGTTGCCATCGCTGACGAGGGCCCATGAATCCGGCTGCATGTCGTCCTGCAACAAAAGCCCTGCATCAGTCGTGCTTGTGGCATAGCCTTCGCCTACAGCTCCTTGCATGGCCACGTAACTGGGAGAGTACCGCCCAGCAATCCAACCACCTCCGCCCACAGATTGGAGACGACCATTATAATTCTTCATGGGCAGCCATGTTTCGACGTGAATGGTATCGTTTTGACCGGGGTGCGTGTATGTCACTGTGACGTTGCAGAAGTCGATTTCTTCCAACGTGACTGTCGGGTGTCCGTAGTAAAGCATCGAGTAAGCTGTACCGCTGAATTTTTGCACAAGATTTGCATCAACAGCGAGTATTTCACCCCCAAAAGGCTGGGGAGAAGCTATCGCGTCGACGGAACAAGAGAGCGACATGGTTTTAGACTGGAAGTTCAGAGCTTGAGGTATGAAGGAGACTGGAATGGAGGGTTGAACCCGTATTTAACCTGAGAGCCATCACCAAGAGCATGAGGCTTTGACAGAGATGAGAATATAGAATGGCTGTGTAAAAGTGCTTGGCACTACGTCACATGGCGGTCAGGAAGTTATTTTGGCTGGCTTAAGGAGAGGCTATTGTTGTAATTTGATGTGGAGTGTTCATGCTGAATACTCGTATTCTGGCAGCATTCCGCGGAGCCCTCGTTAGCTGTTTAAATCCCTGTATTTCGATGAACTAGATGACAAGGTTGGGGTTCGTTTTAAGTCATGAAAGCATTGTCCCTATTGCGGTATGTGCTTGTAAGCTATTTACATGTTCCTTGCAACATGGCATTTTGACGAATACTCGTATTCCTCAGCATACAACGGGCACGGCGATGCGGGGCTAGCTACTCCTGGTGGTCACTGCGTCTGCTCCGCCCTTGAGGCCAGGCATCTATGTAAGAAATGGAATCATCCTACAGACACCCTATACCAAATTTTTATGTTGTGTGGCTGGTACGATACTTTGCTTTGTACCTGAGTGCAGCTATCCCGCACTCAAAGGTATAGTACCAGATTCTTCTCGGAATGCACTAATCTAGCGTGATGAAGTTGGCTTTGGAGTTTCAGGGCACCTCCGCGCCACCAACACCACCAACAGTGGCCAATTTGGCGGTGTGCAGAAAAACACGGTGCTCCCTTTGATCAACACGTTCAGTTTAGACTTCATCAATTCATAGCCTTTCAAAAAGGGCTAGTAGGACCATCGATCCTTAGTCAGAATCGTTCTGTGTCCCTCGTCTCCCAAGGGAGCTCCGTGAAGCTATCTATATCCATCTATGGGAGCTGTGCGGCCTTCCTCAACATGTTTTTTCATCTTTCAGATCCGGAAAACACACACAAGGAGCATCTCTGTCGTTTCGAGTGCGCTATAGAGTACTAGGTGGAGGATGAAGTGCAAAAAAGATTCGAGATACCGTGGAGTCGACTTGGCAGACAAACAGGTACTTATTTTTGCGACCGGACGCTGGGGCCCCGTGTGTGATCGCGTTGGCATAACCACTAGGTCTGCGCCGAAAGTGCTGAGCAAGACTATGGCCCGGATTTATTGGATCCTCATCCTCATCTTAAAACCGAATACTAAAAATACCGCCATCCTATCACGGTCACAAGCCCTTACCTTCCCATGTTATTGTCATGAAAAGTTATGTGAGTCCAATCTTGACTTCCACATGTTCAGCCTTTTAATTAGAATGCTTCAATAGATCTTCCAAATCTCGTCCCCAACACGTGAATCCATCGAACTACCAACCAACAACCACCACGTGGTACATCCCTGCCTGACCGCCTTTGGGAAGATAAATATCATCGTTTACACATTCAAGGCAGATTGAGAGCTGAAAAACACTCAGAATTTACAGACCATCATCTCAAGACTTTTAAAATTTGCCTCGTTCATTTCTTATCATCGCACAACAATGCCAAATGATATTGAGATCCCGTGTTCTGCCTGTGGCTGGTCAGTTAAGCAACAGAATGGCTGCAATTACACTAGCCATGTGAAACTCTTTTATGGGGTTCACAATCGAGGAGTCTGGTCAATCGGCTCCAATCTAATCATCAAGGAGCGACCTAGTGAGCCACCCACATTAGAAGTACCGAATGCAAGATTTCTTCAAACCCACACGTCAATTCCTGTTCCTGATATCATTGAGGAATGGACTGAGGACGGTGGGTCCTATTTTGTCGTCATGAAACGTATTCATGGTACCACTTTGAAGGATGCCTGGCCGGAATTATCGGAGCCCGATAAACACCGCATTGCTCAGCAAGTCGTTGAATGTTTGGCTCAACTTCGCAAGCTTCATTCAGAAGCGTTAGAGGGTCTTGATGGCAAACCTCTCTATTCTGCTTTCTTATTCTTGAATGGATATGGTCTTCCCCATGGCCCATTCAATTCAGATGCTGAGCTATGGCAGGAGATGGCAAAAGGGCTGGAAAAGGCAGGACTTTCCAAGGATATTTCCGACCGATTTGGTAAACGCATGCCACCTGCAGCGCCATACACCTTTACTCATGGTGATCTAACGGATATCAACATTATGGTCAAAGACAGAAATCTCACTGGTATTATTGACTGGGAGTATGGCGGTTATTTCCCTGCGTGGTGGGAGTTCGCATCGACTAGAATAAGCCATGGGCCAGAGGATAAGGAGTGGAAAGAAATACTGCGTCAGCATATGGAGGATCACACACAGGGGCATGACTTCTGGGTTGACTATTACGAACTCAGCCGGTACCCTGACCTGAACGAGCGTGGGAAAGTCTTGCTCCAAGAGCTTGAGTCAGAGGGCAATATATTGGAGTAAGATTTGGAAAATTGTATCAAACTAGATAACCTTTGTAAGGGCCTTTTTTCAATTATTCGCGTGATCGTTTAATAGCGAGTGACTGTGATCGTCATCGAATTTCCAGAACGTCACGATGAGGGATTCATTGGGATCTTATAAAATAATGCTTGATTAATCATAAATATGCGAACTTCTACATGTTGCCGGTCGAAACCGGTCTTTTCGGCTTTAACAACAGTAAAGTCCGCCATATTTGGACAGCATTTTCTCCATAGTTTTTGTCAGAAATATATGACACGGGCCAGCACAAGTATATGAGCCGGCCACACGTTCTCAGCCTAGTGCTCAAACCTAAAATTTATGCGGGGACTTGCCTCGGGATTCCGCGCTGGCCGATGAGATGATGCATGAGAATCCTGACTACAGCCCAGTAGATCTTAGGAGGTGGGTCAATTAACTACGAGATGGCCATAGGGCGAGAGGATATACACAGAGACAGCCCTCCAAACTCACACTGTGTGAAGGAGAAAACGGAATTGGGCTTGACAGCATTATATGGGATCCAGGGCTACCGGTATCTCCATGCGCTCCGCGGAGATATTGGGTATATAAAGGAGAATATGCCAGTCGTGTTATTTGTTTTCCTCACCAGAAGTCTGCCATACTCTTCCGCGTGGCAGTACATTGTCTATATCTTTAAGAGCAAGCGTATCGCAAACAGAACAGAAATCACAATGTCGAACAACAGTGCGTCGCTTCGCAAACTCGGCAAGAACGGCCCATTGGTTCCGGCCGTTGGCCTAGGCCTCATGGGACTGTCTGTCGTCTATGGAAAGCCCGGGAGTGACGAGGAGCGCTTCGCCCTGCTCGATCAAGCGGTAGAAATTGGTGCCACACACTGGGACAGCGCGCAGTAAGAATTTCTTGGTGTTTTTGTCTTGTTCGCCGTAACATTGTTAACATTATCTTAGTGTTTATGGAGATAGCGAAGTGCTTCTGGGCAAATGGTTTAAGCGGACCGGCAAACGAGACCAGGTCTTTCTTGCTACCAAGTTTGGATTCCCCAAAGGTTTTGCGGAGGTCCAGACAGTTGACAGCTCGGCTGAGTACTGCAAAAAGTCATGCGCTGAGAGCTTGAGCAGACTTGGTACCGATTACATTGACCTCTTCTACATGCACCGCGCGAACCCAAACACCCCCATCGAGGAGACTATGCGTGCTCTAGTCGAGCTACAGAAGTACGTATCTATTCTTCTCCGCGCAAAGTTTTAAGAAGAATAAATTCAACTAACGCGCCCTGGCAGAGAGGGAAAGATCAAGCACATTGGTCTATCCGAGGTTAGCTCAGACACTCTGCGTCGCGCCTGTAAAATCGGCCATGTCGACGCGGTGCAGATTGAGTATTCCCCTTTCGTTCTAGATGTGGAAACTTTGACTGGCACGCATCTTTTGAAGACTTGCCGTGAGCTTGGAGTCGCAGTTGTGTGTTACTCGCCCCTTGGGCGGGGCATGTTGACCGGTACCCTGGCAACAAAAGAATCCATCACTGGCGAAGGCGACTGGCGCGGCGTGCTGCCGAGATTTTCTGAAGACAACTTCGACCACAACGCCAAGCTTGTTGAGCAATTCAAGGCATTGGCTGTCAAAAAAGGCTGCACACCTTCTCAGCTGGCCATCTCTTGGCTGCTGAAGCAAGGTGATGACATCATTCCCATCCCTGGAACAAAGAAGATCAAGTACCTTGAGGAGAACTGGAATTCTCTCCAGGTTCAGTTGACCGACGATGATGAGAAGGAGATTAGAGCCTTTGTCGAGGCTGCAGATATTGCTGGGTCTCGGGGTGCGCCAGGATTCATCAACACCGTGGAAGAAGGAGAAGCCTAGTCTTCTTGCAGCTGTCATGACCGCAAGATATATGTGGATTCAAATCAGGAGGGTCTAGAAGATTATATTACAACGTACCCATGGGCTGGATATAAAGCGATTCACCTCCACTGTCAAGCACATACGACCATAGCTCTCAGAAAATACGGGATCCCGTCCGCTCTCCCATAGTCAAGCTGAGAAGCGGTGAATTAGTACTCGGGTCGGTGACGACCGGGGAATCCTCGCTGTTGTATGTTTTTTTTTTTGGTATTGCAATCACCATATTTTTNATAATTATAATAATAATATTAAAATAATATTATAAAAATATAAAAATAAGATTTTTATTATATTTTTAAATATAAAATATTTTTTTTAAAATTAATATATTTATTTATTATAATACTTAAAATATAATTATAAAAATAAATTAAATAATAATTAAATATTAAATTTAAATAATATATATTAAATTATAATTTATATATATATTAATATAAAATATAAAAGTTTATATAAAATATATAAAATTTCAAAATAATATATAATATATATTTATATTTTTTATATATTTTATTTTTTATATATATTTATATTTATAATATAATATAATTTAATATTATTATAAAATAATAAAATAAATTATAAAATAATTTTAAATTAATATTTTAATATAAAAATATAATAATTAAATTTAATTCTTATAAAAAACTTTTTTTAATAATATTTACTATAATAATATATATAATATAATTTTATTTTAATTATTTTATATATTTTTTATAAAAAAAATTAATAATATTATAATTAATTAAAATATACATTAAAATAAATTATTTTAATATTATTATATTATTAGATTTCTTTTTAATAATATTAAATAATTTTAATTTTTAAAAAGCTTTAATAAATATTTTTAAATAATTTATTATATTTAAATTTATAAATAATATATATAATTAAATATAAAATTAATTAGTAAGAATTCTAAACTAAAAAAAAAAAAAATTTATTAAAAAAAATTATTTATATATATATAAATTAAAATATATTTAAATTTATTTTATTATATTTTATATTAATATTTTAAATATATTAAATATATACTAAAATTTATATTTTAAAAATAATTTATATATAATTATATTTTTATAAAAATAATATATAATTTTAAAATTATATATTATTTATTATTATTATATTATTTTTAAAATTTTAAAAAATTATTATTTAATTAAATATTTAATATTTAAAATATTATAATATTATTATAAATTTAATTATATTATATTTAAAAATAAGCTTTTATAAAAATAAAAGTTACATTAAATATAATGTAATTTCTTTATAATATAAAGCTTTTTTCTATATTATTTTCTTTCTTAAAAGCCTTAAAATAAATATCCTAAAAAATCCCCTTTTTTTAGCTTGTCCGGAATTTTGTGGCTGTCCGGCATATTTGTGACCAACCTCGTGAGAGGTTGGCAGGCGGACCCGACCCACAATGCCAACGGGTAGATAAACCGTATGTGCTTATTTCTTTGATGCCTCGCCTCAATACGCTGAAGATTCACTTTAGAGGAATAACCATGGTGCACTTCTGGTTCATTAACTAGCTTGCGGATTCTTCGCAATTATAAAAAGGCAGCGATTTACGAGCAACCCATGCATTAGGTCATTTTCCATCCATAGCCGCTTAGTATACATATCTAAAGCTCAAGTTCTCCTTGTCCGTAAGATCCTCAAAGGCTCTGACAAGAGCATCATCTCTAGCCTCAGCAACACCTTGTGCGGCCATCTCATCGCGCTTCTTGTTCTCCGAAATGAGATACCATCTCAGGGCGATAATCACAACAACGAGAAGGGAGTAGCACCCCAAGTGAGTAGCAAAGGCAGTGAAGTATCGAGGGCCATCGTGGGACAGAAACACTTGAGGTCCTTTGGCGGGGTTAGTACAGGTACAAATTCAATATCACGAGCGGGTCACGTACCAATGGCATTTCCAGCAGCCCAAAAGATGAAGTTAAAGGCCACGGCAACTGTCTTCTTAGTCTGACCGGCAATGTTTCGCGAAATCATAGACAGAGCGAGAGTACCGGCAGACCAGAAGGACAGGGTGATGTAGTAGCAGATGAGAAGACCAATGTGTTGAGCCTTGGTCTTGTTGGGGAGGGTCATCAGGAGAATAGAGCCGACAAATGACCTGTCGCTATTAGGTGAAATTCAAATATTTTATGCAGAGGAGAAACTTACGGGACACAGAATCCCAGCATTACAAGGAGGTTCTGGTTTGTCTTCTTGACGAGCCACACAGAGCCGAGAAGAACAATGATGATGTAAAAGCCCAAAACCATTGCCAGCAGCTGGGTTTCAAGGGTAGAGAAACCAAAGCTCTTGATGATGATGTTTGCAAAGGCACCCAGTCCAGAAGTGGGTAGGGCAGTGCACATGGAAATAAGTGCATAGCCCCAGACCTGGGGGTCGCGGAGACCCTCGATGAACTGCTCCCTCTTGAACTTCTTGTTCTGGATACCGGTCTGGTTGTCTCGAACGCGCTCAATCATTTCGTGCTTTTCTTGCTCAGTAAAGCAGTGGGCTCGCATAGGGGAGTCGGGCATCCACCATAGCACAAAGAAGCCAAAGATGATGGAGATGATGCCGTACGACAGGAAGAGCCACTGCCACGACTTTAGGGGTCCAGTCTTGATCAATGAGAAGCAATAGGCAAGGAGGCCGCCGACAATTTGCTGGCCGCCGTTCATCATGTACCTATTTTCAAGTTAATTCTGGATCATGGTTGTGGTGTTGTGGTGTTTTTGGGTTGCGCGTACCAATATGTGACTCGGGAGGCTTGTTCCTCGCGGCGGTACCACATGGCCGAGAGGATGACAAATGCAGGCTGGCAAGTCGATTCGAAAATTCCGAGCATGGTTCGTACGACTACGAGACCGGTAAAATTCGTGCAGGCAGCGTGGCAGGCAAGACAGGCGCCCCAGGCGATGATGGAAAAGCTGAGGTACTTGGCGATGGGCAGGCGGGCGATGATGTAGTTTTGGGGATATTCGACGACGAGGATGGCAATGTAAATACAGGTGGTCAACCAAGAGTACTGCGAATGAATTGTTAGATGATGGATGTTGGTAGCTGGACGATATTATCTTACATTCTGGCTTGTGGTGCCATCAGCATTCACCATGCCGGTGTCCTTTGTGATGCCCATAATGGAAGCAAAGGAAAGGGTGCCCTTGTCAATGGCCTGGAGGAAATATGTCAAAACCATGACAAGAAGAATTCGCTTGTCAATCTTCCTGCGCAGCTCAGCGTTTCTCTCCTCGGAGATCTCAATGCGAACGTCTGAGGCATAGTTGGCAAGCTCCTTGTCGACTCGCTCAGAGTGGTAAGTAGGCTTCTCCAAGTCGGCCGAGGTGCGCTCTACCTCATCGACAGCGCGCTTATCGGTAGCATCTTGAGAGACAATGTCCCTCGAGTCGCTGATTTCGGCAGCCATGGTGATGTATGAGGTGTTGGAGTTGAAGGTCAAATGAAATGCCGCACGCACACAGCAAAAGCAAGGGCAAAAAAAGCACAAGAGACCTAAAGTCGTTGTGGACCTAAACTGCGACCGACTCAATAAGCTCTCGATTGGCATGGGCCTGGGAAGTGTTTTTATCTGCTAGCTGCCCCAGCCGGAGATCTCGGGGCTACCCCAGCCGCTCAAGCTGACTTCCCCATTCCCCATACCCCAGAAGTTGGGGCAGCATGCCGATGAGCAAGCCACGAAATTCATTACATGCTAGATCTGATGTTTTTCTCGCGAGTGTCTGACCCGAGAGCCGATAGGGACACGAGTTCTGGGTAAGTTTGTATCGTGGGGACCACATTGGCCATGTTTTTTTGGTGGAGCTGACCGGGGTGTGATGTAATGGGCGCCGCATCCGATTGAACCGTTGGAGCAGAGGATCCATTGAATACGACCAGACCTGGATGATCAATTAAGAAAGAAAAAAAGGTATTATGGGGTCATTTTGGAAAAAAGACGGGTGGTTCTTCCGTCAGTGCATGTCGACACCTAGTTGGTTAGCGTGATGGAACCGATGAATTCCGTTGCTACTGTTACTACGGGCGACTCCAGCACAGAAGGCACAGCATGCAGCATCTCCAAATCTGTATGCAACTTCTCCAACTCGATGCCAATGCTCGCCAAGAGATTCCAGAATGCCTCCCGCGAGCAACATCTCGGCATCTGCTTCTCCCCGTGCCGGGTGAGGTACCGGTCTGCTCGCCTCGTCTCTCGCTATTTCCTTTCTTTCCCCGAAATGGCTAAATCGATCCGTCCTCGCCGACCAGGACCCCGAATGTAGAAATGGGACCAAAAAAAGGAGTCTCCGCCCCCAGCTGCTCCCCCCAACCCCCACCCCCACAGTCACGGACAATGCGGAGAAGCACTGGTTGGATTGATGCCACCACACGATCCAACTCAAACGACGCGTGCGCCAATTCCTCGGTGGACATCGGACCGAACCTGGGAGCTCCATCCCCGAATCGATTCTTTGGGTCACAAGGGATTACCCACCAGTCGCTGCCCCACGACGGAACAACCCCTCTCTTAAGCCGCCACAACTGCGCTCAAGAACGAAGGCTCTGCCCAACCGAGACTCTAATACTCGCATTCGGCCGAGCAAATTGCCTTATTTCCCCCCCAGTCACCGGCGTAAAACGTCATTCATAGCAAAAAAGTATCCCCGGGCTCCTTTCGCTCCTACCGCCATCATGCCCACCCATGTCCACGGCATTGCCGCCAATGATGTGCACAAGCAGATCCAGCAGCTCATCCACGAGCTCGTCAACATCAAGGACACGACGGGCGAGTTCCTGATGACGCTGGCCGATGGCCAGATCATCGACACCAAGGGATGGAACGACTGGGAGTGGACCCACGGCATCGGCCTGTACGGCATCTGGAAGTACTATGAGCTGACGGGCGAGGATAAGTGGCTCAAGATCATCGAGGACTGGTTCCAGGCCCGGTTCAAGGAGGGCCACAAGGGCAAGAACATCAACACCATGGCCGTCTTCCTGACGCTCGCCTACGTCTACGAGAAGACGGGCAACCCCACCTACCTCCCGTGGCTCGACAGCTGGGCCGAGTGGGCGTACCACGACCTGCCCCGGACCAAGTACGGCGGCATGCAGCACATCACCTACCTCGAGGTCAACGAGCAGCAGCTGTGGGACGACACGCTCATGATGACGGTGATGCCGCTGGCCAAGATCGGAAAGCTGCTCAACCGCCCGCACTACGTGGCCGAGGCCAAGAAGCAGTTCCTCCTCCACGTGCAGTACCTGTTCGACGCCAAGACGGGCCTGTTCTTCCACGGCTGGACCTTCAAGGAGGGCGGCCACAACTTCGCCGACGCCCGGTGGGGCCGCGGCAACAGCTGGGTCACCATTGTCATCCCCGAGTTCATCGAGCTGCTGGACCTGGAGCCCAGCGACCCGCTGCGCGACCACCTCCTCAACACGCTCAACAGCCAGTGCGAGGCCCTGGCCAAGGTGCAGCTGGACAGCGGCCTGTGGCGGACGCTGCTGGACGTGCCCGAGGAGGAGGGCTCGTACGTCGAGGCCAGCGCCACGGCCGGCTTCGCCTACGGCATCATGAAGGCCGAGAGGCGCAAGTACATCGGCAACGAGTACTCGGGCGTCGCACTCAAGGCCATCAAGGCCGTGTTAGACAACATCAGCCCTGAGGGCGAGCTGCTCAACACGTCTTTTGGTACGGGTATGGGCCATGACCTACAGCACTACAAGGACATTCCGAGGACAAGCATGCCGTACGGTCAGGCCATGGCCATGATGGCCTTGGTTGAATTTTTACGGGCATTTGTGTGAACTAGGAATATTTAATGAATGAATGGGTCAATGGGGAATAAAAAGTGGCATTCATGTAAAGAGAAGAATGGACAGTAGTTGAACAGGGCAGCTTCAAAAAGCCACCTAGCGAATCATCATGACAAATTACGACCGCGAGAAATAAAACTAGTATTTAGGCACATGCCGACTTGTGCCGACCAAGCCTTTTTTCTTGCTTATTGAAGGTTAACCTTTTTTTCACTGCAGTTCCTGTAAGTATGGTGTCTTTTGTTGTCGAGTTTTCATCTACAACGCTTCTAGCGCGACGTGTTGTTTTAGTTTCGTCCTGTAGTTCTACTCGTACAGTACAATTCTTGAAAGATCCAGGCTCTGTGATTTCGCAGATGACCGAGTTTTTTGTTGACTTAAAATCAATGGAGGGATAGTATCTCAATGGCTTCGGTATCATCATTGTAGCCAAGTTCTAGAAATATTATCACAACCTTTCAAGTCCTTGAAAGTTGATGTCTGAGAGACCATGACTCCGTGATGTTTGTACTAGCAAGTGATGACAGCAATAAAATGCGAGGGCAACAAGACAATGCCGACGGTCGAGCAATCAAATTAATTATCGAGGGCGATTACAGCATTTATCTGAACGGTTTACTCAGACGCAGTTTGATGATGAAAGAAATCAGGTTTTAGGGCGATGCCTAAAATTTAGTCCGTGCCTCATCATTGCTCAAAGTGGATTGCTCAAGTTTGGATTTCTGGAGCGCCCACTCTCAAGTAAAACGGCTTCTTACTGAACTGACAAGACGAGAAATGATGCAGCACGGGCCATATCAAGCATCATGCAACTGCTGTATATCCCACTCAAACTGTAAAAATACAAGTTTGCACAAGAACTTAAAACCAGTTCCAAGGTTAGGCAACTCTAACACGTCCCGCCAGGACAGCAAATGGGATTTGGTACACAACTTTAAGGCGTGTTCCAAGATTGCGCGACACTCGCACGTCCCTCTCAAATAGAAAAAATGGCACTTGGCATTTGACCATCCCAGTATTAAGCGACTCCCACACTTCTTGCTCAGACAGCAAGCCAAGTATTTTACACACGGCATTGAGGCAAGCTCCAGGATCAAGCGACTCCTATACATTATGCCTAGACAGCAAAAATGGTATTTTGCGCATAACCTCAAAACCAGCTCCAAGATTAAGCAACTCGCGCACTTCTTACCAAGACAGTAAAAACGATATTTTGCACACCACCTCGAGGCAAGCTCCAGGATCAAGCGACACCCATACATTATGCCTAGACAGCAGAAACAGTATTTTACACACCGCCTCGAGGCAAGCTCCAGGATCAAGCGACTCCCACACTTCTTCCTCGGGCAGCAAAATGACGCTTTAATATGGGAAGCGTGTCGTAAAACTTGAACAATTGGTCTTCTGGTCTGATGGGAGAAATCGATGGTAGACGTGTCGGAGAACCCGGTGGTAGACGTGTCGGAGAACCCGGTGGTAGACGTGTCGTTGAACCTGGTGGTAAAATTGTCGCGGCACTTCATAAGAGTTGTCGTGGAACAGATGAGAGATGTCGTGAAACTGATGAGAGATGTCGTACAATGGTAGAATAGACTTGTCGCGGCCTTTGGCGAAAGTGGTCGCAGAATTCGGCTGGTAGGATTTTCATGTTGTCGAACCCGGTGGTAGAGCTGTGAGGGTATTCGTTTGGTGTTGAGCCGTAATCATTCTCGAAAGTCAGCATACAGAGTCATGCCGAGCCACAAGAAACATGTAAAACAGTCTAAAAATGGATTAAGAGTTCACAAGAAAATTTGTAACATCGATTGGCAATGGTCAGCCTTTTATTTTTATTTTTTTTTTACCAAGATATCACACTAGAGGCGAGACGAAGCTTCGCGGAGGTGGGGGTTGGGAATACTGGTTACCCTAAGGTCTTGTGGGTGGAGCAGGACCCGAAGCACCGTCAATACGAGCTGAAAATAACTTGAGTTCACACTTCTCATTATTATGAGCCACAGGGTTTCATGGTTTGTGTTGTATTGAATCGGTAAGGCCAAGGTGGCCGTGCTCCATGTTACGACCAGGCCAGGGCGACCCGCCCATGGCTCAAATGAAATGGAACGGTATTTTCGTCATGACAAATGACGACGAAGAGAAATAAAATTAGTAAAGCCGCGTATACGATTGGTCCGCTGCGTGTCTGGGCTGGTAAGACAGTGCCTCTGGTGGTGGTGTGCAGCGAGGCAAGCCGAGTGGGTGGCCGGCGCAACGGGACCACGGGACCACGAGACTGCGGCGATGGCTACTGCATGTATTTTCCGAACAAGGAATGTAGCACTGCGGGTTGATGCAGGCTGTGAGTGATTCTGCGGCGCATTGATTATCGCAAGGTAGATCCGAAATAGCGTGACGGGTGCGATGATTCACCATGTACAATGCAGCCCTTGAATGATTGTTTGTTTGTCACTTTGCAACGTGTGATCCCTGCAAAAGACCACAGCTCTTAGCATTTTAGCTAAAATAAATAAATAATAATACCTAAATAAATTTATTTACCTAAACAAAGTATTTCTTAGGTTCTGTGTTTAGGATTATTTTTGTTCAGAAGTGGTTATTTTGGTTGGGATGGATGTTGTACCTTGGCCCACGGACGGCAGAGAATTACCTCCATCCCAATGTACTCTAGATTGATTGTTAGCTGCTGCGTGGGACACCCTGCAAAACCCCCACGTTTCTCTGCAATTCCAGCCAAAATAAGCAAAAAACAATACCTACACAAGTACATTTACCTAAAGATAATTACTTGGGGGCTTTTCCCATTGTCTTTTCTTGGGATCTTATGATTTTTTTTTTTAGAATTTTTAGTTGTAATTCATATTGCGCAGAGGCACTTCAAAGGCTGGGTTGTACCGACGACCCGTAGGTCGGGATGGGGATCCGACCGTTGACGCGTAGATTGGCTCACGGGACTTCTCACTTGGCAGCCTTGGACGGAGGCTGGCCGGGGGGAGCCTGTTCCAAGTTTGTTATTCAGCATGCATCGATGCAATCAGTCGCGTGTGATAGGTGCCATGCGCACCACCAAAAGAAAAAGGCCTCTCTCATCTCATCTTTTAGCAACGAACCCATCATAACCCAAAATCCGCTACTTTCGCAGGCCAAACCTTGACAAGAAGCGGCCACCGACGTCATCACTCACCTTTCTTTTTTCTTATTCCATCTTTTTTTTTCTGCTTCCAGCCGCCAATGACCTCCCGCCTCGCAGCCTCACGCAGATCAACCGGTTCTCATGAGAACCCCGCATCCAGCACCCCAAAAAAAGCGGTACCGGGCAGGTACGCGCCTGGCATCAACGACGCCATTCTGTTTTTAGCGTAATGGGTGGGCATGGCGGATGCAGTGATACCAATCAAGGCGGCTGAGGTGCGACAATAAAAACATTTTGTCTGCCGAGTCGTCTCACTTTTCGTATGCACGCCGCTCTATTCCATTCGGGCAATTCCTCCTTGACGGGCATTTCTCCCCCCTCCTCTTAGCCCACGCAGGGTCCCGCCAACCCTCCATAAACCAGGGTCGTCTCGCCCTTCTGCAGCATACCGCAGCTGTGCTGGTGAGGTGGTGCTCGCGCGACAGACGGCCTCTCTAATAATTAACCCAGCGCCCCGCCGGCCGCACCAAGACAAGCGAACGCCCATCCCATCGTCGACGTCACCACCACCACCAATTGGCCGACCTATCTCTGCCGAGCGCACAGTCCCGCGACAGCTTCCTTCTGGCAGCATCGCAGCTGGCCTCAACCACCCTCGATTCCCATCATGTCGCCCGCCAGAGCAGGCCCGGGCCCGCGCACGACCTCGTCGGGATCCTTCCACGCCGGGGCGCCAATCCCGTCGCTCAACCCCATGCGCCGGAGCTCCCACCGCTATCAGACGTTTCCCACGACGCCGCCCAAGACGCCCCTCGAGCAGCCGGCGCCGCCCTCCGACATCAGCTCCGAGGGCTCGGAGGCCGACGACAATGAGACGCCGCTCCCCGTGCGGCAGCTGCTGCTGCTCGCGCTGCTCTCGCTCGCCGAGCAGACGGCGCTCAACTCCATCTCGCCCTACCTGCCCGAGATGGTGGCCTCGATGCCAGGCATTCCCGAAAGCGAGAGCGGGCTGTACGTGGGAACCCTGGCCAGCTCCTTCGCGCTGGCGCAGCTGTCGACCAACTTCCTCTGGGGGTACGCATCGGACGGAATCGGCCGCAAGCCCGTGCTCATCATGGGCACGGCGTCGCTCATGTGCTGCTTCTGCGTCTTTGGCCTGTGCAAGGCCTACTGGCAGATTGTCGTCGTGCACGTCGCCATGGGCCTGCTCAACGGCAACGCCGCCTGCGTCCCCACCGTCCTGGGCGAGGTGACGGACCGCAGCAATCAGAGCCGCGCCTTTACGTACCTGCCCATAATCTACTCGCTGGGAGGAATCACCGGCCCCGCGCTGGGGGGCCTGCTCGTGAAGTCGGGCGCCAAGTACCCGTTCCTCGGGCCCAACGTGCTGGCCGCCGCGCTGCTGTTCTGCAGCGTCGTGGCCGTGGGCATCTGGTTCGAGGAGACGCTCGACGAAAGCGAGGCGGGCTTCGTGAAGCCCGCGTGGGTTGAGAAATTGGCCTCGTGGCTCCCCACGAAGAAAGCGGAGCCGCGCCGCAACTCCTGGAGCGCGCGATGGCCTCGCACCGGGTCCCACACGACGCAGCGGCCTCTGCTGGCCGCACCCATCATTGAAGTCTCGGACGATGAGGATGAGGATGAAATTCCCCACGACCACGACGACCAGGATGCCCAAAAATCGGCCTCCAAGCTGGGCTCTGCAGCCTCCATCTGGCACGAGATAAGCGGCACCACCCTGCTCCTCCTCTGCACCTATCTCGTCTTCCAGCTCTCCAACATTTCCTTCAACAGCCTGTACCCCATTTTCGCCGACAGCCCGCCGCCTGCCGGCCGCGACATGCTGCCCAGCAAGATCGGCATCAGCCTCAGTCTCGCCGGCGTCGCAACCATCATCTTCCAGGCCTTCTTCTTCCAGCCGCTCAAGGCCAAGGTGGGGAATCTCGGCACATACCAGATGTCCCTGCTTGGTATCGGACTGTGCATGCTGCTCATGCCGTGGATCGGGTACGCCACGGATGCCCCATTGTTTGGCCTGGGCAGCGGCAAAATGTGGCTGTACATTGAGATGGGCTTCATTCTCATCATCAAGAACATTTGCGCCGTCGGCGGTCTGTCGAGCGTCATGTTGCTGGTAAGATTATGCTTATTATTCCCGTCCCTGCGTGCGACATGACAAACGAACTAACCCTTGTCCAGATCACCAACTCTGCGCCCTCCCATGCAAGTCTCGGTACCCTGAACGGCATCGCGCAAACTCTCTCCGCGCTTGGCCGAAGCTTTGGGCCCTTTGTTTCGGGTGCCCTGTTCACTGTCTCCACGCGCATTCACCCCAAGGGTGAGGTTCTGGCATGGAGCCTATTCGGTGGGCTCGCCATCATCGGCTGGTTCGCTTCGCTCTTCATCAAGAGAGCCGGGCTTGAGAGCGATGACTGGGTTGGGCCCGAGTCTGAACGTCATCCTAATAATGACTCGGCATAAAGCGGCGTCGGCCGTTGACACATGTCGGTTATCGCCGGCGGTTAAGAAGAATTTTATGATACCATAGATGAAGCATATAAGAGTTGCATGAGGGAACAATTTCTTGGAGTACACGGCCAACACAGGAGTAGATGGGGAAATAGCATCAAGTCAAACACATTTCAAAGCGAGATTCACAAGATATACAAAAAAATATACACTGACAAATACGGTCATCATAATCATTGTTTTATATTCATTTCAAATGTACTAATTAAACACACCAAGCGGACTAGGCGTCTATCAGATGATCTCAGCATCTATAACGTAGCACCAAACTCGCTTGAAAATCTTACAGGATACAGGCAGCTTAGTACGAGTATCTAAAGTGGGGGTTCACCCTGTCAGTGATATCCTCAAAGGCGTGGGTCAGGTTGTCGTCCTGAATAACCTCGCCACTTGCCACTCGGGCATCTCGCTTCTTGTTCTGCATGATGTAGTAGGTTCGGAGCGCGAAGAGAACAACTTCCAGCAGGGCAAAGCAGCCCAGGACAATAGACAGAGCCAAGAAGTATCGAGGGGCGTCCTTGTCACGGAAAGTCTGAGGACCAATCGAGTTTCCGACAGCCCAGAAGATGAAGTTGCTGGCAATGATGATGGACTTCTTGGTGGATCCAGCAACGTTTCGGGTCACCAGGGAGAGAGCAAGACCAGAGCAGGCCCAGAAACTGTACATGATGTAGTAGGCGAGAAGCAGACCAACTCGCTTGGACGGGTGGAAGGGAACTGCGATGAGGACGACAACACCGGCAACGGTGGGGAGGATGTAAGCCATCATGGTCAAAGTTGTCTGCTTGTACTTGCGGTCAAGCCACGCGGAGCTCCACATGACGATGATCATGATGGCGCCAATGACCATCTGGAGCAGCTGCGTCTCCCATGTTGAGAAACCAAACGACTTGACGATGATGTTGGCATAGGCACCAATGCCACCGGAGGGCAGGGTTGTGAGGAGCTGGATCAGGGCAAAGGCATAGACTATTTTTCAAAAAAGGTTAGTACGCTGTGGGGGTTTGTGGGGAAATGAGCTCGACCTACGTTGGGGGTCGGTAAAGGCATCCTTGACCTGCTCAATTCGGAACACCTTGCTCTGCAATCCAGTCTGGTTCTCGCGGACACGCTCAACCATGAGCTTCTTGTCCTCCTCGGACCAGCACTTGGCCTTCATGGGCGAGTCGGGCATCCAGAAGAAGACAAAGATGCCCCAGAAGACGGTGAGAATACCGTAAGTCATGAACAGGGCCTGCCATGACTTGATGGGGCTCGAGTCAGGGATGAAGGAGAAGCCAAAAGCGCAAAGCCCTCCAATAATCTGCTGAAGACCGTTCATCACTTTAATTACAGCGTGTTAGCTTTCATGCATCAGCCGCGCGTTATTGCCGGTCTGACTTACTGTACCAGAAGATGATGGTGGAGCCCTGCTCCTCACGCTTGTACCTATTCAGCGGGTCAGCGACCGTGTTTGAGGGGCCCCGGAAAAGGCTGCGACCCACCAGATGGACGAAAGAAGAACGAAGGTGGGCTGGCACGCGGCCTCGAACCCACCCAAGAAGCCGCGCAGCACCACGAGGCCGGCAAAGTTCTTGGCCACGGCGTGCAGGGCGAGGGTGGCGCCCCAGAGGGTGACGTTCAGGGACAACCATTTGGCAATGGGCACGCGCTGGATGATGTAGTTTTCCTGCAGAAGCCTGTTAGCGAGCAGACGGAGACGGGACGAATCGCGCGCGTTGGACGTACAGGGTACTCGACGACTAGGACGACGAGGTAGATGACGGTGGTCAGCCAAGAATACTGGGCGATGTTAGCGCATCTTGGCTCATCGGGTGTGGCTGTCCGGGGCGGGAGCGCCCACCTGGCCGTTCTTGAGATGGGCGTCGTCGACAATGCCCATGATGGAGGCGAACGACATTGTGCCCTTGTCGAGAGACTGGATAAAGTACGTGACCATCATGACAAGGAGGACTCGCTTGTCAATCATTCTCCTGAGCCGCGTGCTGGTCTCCTTGGAAATGTCGACTCTGGTCTCGCCCGCATACTGGGCAACCTCGTTGTCCACCAGGTCGTAGTTGGTGTGGTTCTTGCCCGAGGTCTCAACCTCTGCCACGGAGGGCGCGTGGGCGGCGGCTTCGGGGTCCTTCATGGTTGTCTTGGCTGGGCTGAAGAGGAGGGTTGAGGAGGTAGTGTCGGGAAGAAGGAGAAGAGAGAGACGGTGCCCAGAGTTGGGGTAATGCGATGGGGGAAGGGGGGGAAGATGTAGGCCAAGACTTTTGGAGAGATGCGGCACAGGTTGCCATTTTCTCTCCCGCAACAAGTCAACTGACCCGTTCAAGCAGGCTAAGGCGCGGACTCCCTGGTGGCCAGGGCCTCGAGTCGATTAATCCAACGAATTCCTCGCTGGGAATTCACCCGGGGTGGGTAGCAGCGACTGGTGACGCTGCCGCGGCATTGGGCCAGCCTCACCCCCAAGCACCTCAGTGTGGGTGGCGCTTGCAACGTTCCACGGCCCTTTTTCATAATTAAAAGCCCCAACGGGCAAGTTCCCCAGACCCAGACGGGCACTGCTGACTCGTAATTGACTAGATTGCCCAGTTCTACCTGGGTTCTACCGCGGAATTGCGGAGCAGGGGGCCAGCTCGTCTTAGTGCCCGGTCAGGCCCGTTGCGAGAAAACATGGGGGATCCGGGGACTAGTTGCGGAGAGATCCAGTGATGAGCCCTTGTTGCGACCCCAACCCCGCCTTTCCCCTCTCCGCGTGCCCCTGCGAGCCCTCTCTATGGCTTGCCTATTGTGCCTAGCTGTCATGGCCGTCGCCTTCGCCTAGCAGGGACATGGCCGACACAGTACGTAATGTCGCTTCATTTCTGGGCCGATTCGGAGCTCTATGCGGGGATGGCCCATCGTCTCTTCTTCCTCTTTCGCATCCATTTGGGCAATTCGGCCAAAACGAATAACACATCACTGACCTTTGCATCTCGCCTCTCGCCCTTACCCCGGCCTGTTGTCTCCAATTGCCACCCGTTTGGAGAGACGCAGACATGTTTGAGCAAATTTTTGTCCAGTTCGAGGCCTCGACCGGCTCCGCCAACCTGGTTGACGCCCCCGTCGTAGTTGACCGCTCGGACGAGTCAGGTGTTCACAGAGCCGCCCAGGATTTGACTCGAGACCTCGGACGGGTCACGGAGAGAAGTCCGAGCACCCTCATCAAAGCAGACACCGGCAATAACCCGCTGCCATCACAGACCCCCGTTGCCATTATTGTAGGCAGCATTGAGTCAAGCGGTTTGCTTCAGCAACTCGAGGCGGAAAAAAAAATTGACACCTCCAGTATCCGTGGCAAGTGGGAGTCTTTCATCACCACTGTCATAGACAACCCATTTGCCACTTGCGACAAGGCCCTGGTTATAGCCGGCAGCGACAAGCGAGGTGCCATTTTCGGAATCTACACCCTGTCGGAGCAAATTGGAGTTTCGCCGTGAGTTTCCGCTGCGCTTGAGCTAAGTAAGCGGCGAAATTAACGCAGCCATAGTTGGTACTGGTGGGCAGACGTGCCGCCCAAGCGCCACGCGGAAATACACGCAGTCAAAACGGTCACGACCCATGGGGAGCCCAGCGTGCGATATCGGGGCATCTTCCTCAACGATGAGGCCCCAGCGCTAACCGGCTGGGTGCTTGAGAAGTATGGCAAGTACAACTCTGAGTTTTACAAAAATGTCTTTGAGTTGCTCCTGAGACTCAAGGTACAACTATTCCCCCGTTATCTCTTGTCAAGTGTTTCAGGGGGGGTAGCTAAAGTATGATAGGCCAACTTTCTCTGGCCGGCCATGTGGCCGGGTTACCCCAACCCTGGCGCATCCTTCTTTGTCGATGACCCAGAAAACCAAAAACTGGCCAACGAGTACGGCATCATGGTATCCACCTCTCATCATGAGCCCATGCAACGCCTGTCAAATGAATGGTTTGGCGAGAACCCAGATGGAAGCTGGAATTGGCTTACCAATAAGGAAAAGATTACTCAGTTCTTTGAAGACGGTGCAAGCCGGGCCAAGGGCAACGAGTCGTACTTTACCCTTGGTATGAGGGGTGAGTATGACAAGAAAATGGCCTGCGAGGACCCTGCTGCCGTTGTTCAAGATGTGATTGATACGCAACGACAGGTTATCAAGAAAGTCTATGGAAACGAGGACTCAGCACCGCGTAAGCCCTTTTTTAAAATCAAATTCCTGATAGGTAACAATCTAATTCACGCCAGAATTGTTTGCCATCTACAAGGAAGTTCAGTCACTGTTCGAGTCAGGACGTCTAAGTGTCCCTGAAGATGTAACCCTCTTATTCCAAGACGACAACTTTGGAACAATTCGCAGACTTCCCACAGCAAAAGAGTCTGAGAGGAGAGGCGGCGCTGGTGTAAGTGTCATAGACTCTTTTTTTAGTGTGTACTAACAGCGGCAGGTCTACTACCATCTTGAGTACGTCGGGTCACCCCGCAGTTATAAGTGGATCAATAGCAACTCTCTTGTAAGTTTGAATCATCTAGCAGCAAGTTTATAGATGGTTATCTAACTTATGAGTAGGGAAAAGTGTGGCATCAGTTGACTCAAGCTTATGAGAGAAACGCAAGACAGATCTGGGTCTTCAATGTTGGCGACTTGAAGCCCTTGGAAGTACCCATCACTTTTGCCATGGCCCTCGCCTACAATGTCAAGGACATCAAGTCTGATGGCTTGGAATCATTTTTCAAAGAATTTGCCAAGCGAGAGTTTGGACCTGACCTGGCCGACGAGGTTGCCGCCATTTGGTATCAATATGATCGACTTGCATCGCTACGAAAGCATGAGCATATCGAGCCCGAGACATTCTCCGTACTGCACTACAACGAAGCCGATTCCATTTTAGCCCGCTGGAAGAAGCTGCTCGACCGAGCCGAGGCAACCCATGCCCGCGTCCCCGAAGAGCAAAAGGCAGCTTCCTTCCAGCTCATCCTCCACCAAGTCAAGGCGTCCTACATATACGTCGCATTGCAAGTCACTCGAGCGCAAAACCAACTATTTGCTCGCCAAAGACGAAACTCGGCAAACAAGACGGCTCAAGATGTCCTTGACCTGTTTGACGCCGACTTTGACCTCTCTGAGGAGTTCCACGCCCTACTGAACGGCAAGTGGAACCATATGCTCAGACAAACGCACTACGGCTACGAGGAAACTTGGCACGCACCATCCCGCGACATGATCAGCGGTTTGGGTTTTGTGCAGAAACGCCAAAATTCCAATCCGATTGTGGGCCAGATGGGCATCGCCATAGAAGATCACGAAGGAGTCCGCCCAGGGCGTATCAATGAGGAATCGGAACGAACGCACCCGAGCAGGCGAGACCTCGTTCCAGGTCTGACAATGAGACCCATGAGCTATTACGGTCCCGGCACGCGCTGGTTTGACATTTACACTCGAGGAGTTCCAACCATCCACTGGACTGCCTCGGCTCCCCATGATTGGATCAAGCTGTCCAAGACTTCAGGAGAGCTGGTCCCCGGCCAAGATGATGCCCGCGTCAGGATCTCCGTCAACTGGGACCTGGTGCCCAAGGATTTCAACGAAGAGGTTCTCGTCAGCATCAAGTCTGAGGAGGGAGACTTTGAGCACGTTCACCTGCCCATCGACAATCGCCGAGTCCCATCCGCTTTCCAAAAGGGCCTCGTCGAAGCCAGCGGCTACGTCTCGATCCCAGCAACAAGCGCCGACATCAAAGCCCCCTACCTGCTTCTTCCGGACGCCGGCAGACTCGAGAGCGGTTCCGTGACTCTTGTCCCAGATTTCAAAAACGGCGCAGACGCGCCGTCCCTGGAATACCCCTTCTACCTCTTTTCGGAATCGACCGGCAGCGTGGAATTGCACTTTGCCACTACTATGGATTTCTCCCCAGAGGACGTCATGAAGTACGACTTGAAGCTCGATGGCGAATCAGAGGCAACCCACACCCTGCAAAAGGTTACCCCGGAAAGTCTCAAGAATGCGGCGGATCTGGGCTGGGCTTCTGCTGACGGCTGGTTCTTTGCCGCGTCCGACAACGTTTGGGTCCGGAAGCACGAGTTCCCCAAGGCTCAATTGCTTCCAGGAGCTCACGTCCTGAGCGTGAGGCTAAAGCACCCGAACGTGGTGCTGGAGAAGATTGTAATTGATTGTGGTGGGGTCTCCCCCAGCTATCTGGGTCCCCCATTCAGTCGTGAGGTGTAGATGAAAGGGTTCAAAACAATAGAGGCATTCTATATTTATCAAGAAATAAATACTATGCAAGATATCCTTCCAATCATCAATGCGGGCGGCAATACGGTGAGGTTCGTTCACCCTAACCAACCGTGAAATGGCATGGTTGTTGACATATACTTACAGTCGTCATTCCAATCAACCATGCTGTTGTCGGCGAGACTTTTTGAACCTTTTCTGAGAAAATCGCCGATCGAGACTCAGTCCTTCCAGCTCTGCCTTCTCCAATTGCCGTTGATTAATCGGACAGATCACCTCTTGACATATACAATTCAATCCTGGCCAAAATAATTACAAAAATGTAAAGGAAAATAAGCTTAAAACCCCCTAAGAGATTATCTTTAGGTAAATAAATTTATTTAGGTATTATATTTATTTATTTTACCTAAAAATAATAAAATGTATTATCTTTTGTAGGGATACTATGTAGTAAAGTGTCAAACTAACAATCATTCAAGGGTTGCATTGTACATAGATCCCCTATGGGGTGAAGCATCCCGCGAGGAGAAACCTTTCCAACAGCTTGGTCTATCTCAACAGATTTATGATTCTCTCTTCGCTCCACGCAGATGAATACTATCACAAATGAATAAAGCCGCTTCCCAGGTGTTGCATGGGCTTCTGTTGTATAGAAATCCCTCTTCGTTTCTATGAAGAAGCAAAGCACCGTCCTCTTTCGCAGCTTCTGAAATCTTGCCTCGAAGTCCTGGAGGGACTTGTATCGCATCGTCGAGGTATCCGTAATCTTGCTTCATTTTGATGGCACGAGGCTCAGATCCCGGCAACAATGGCAGCGCCTCAGTCAAAATGAGTTCGGTCATGATCTCGCCTGGAAATGGAGTTTGTCAGTAACGAGTAAAGGCTTCGTGCAAATATCAGGACTTATTTACCTCCTAGAATTCCTGAGATGTAGGAATCTTGTGTTGCTTCACAAAAGAAGTTGGCCCTGCGCGACGGACTTGAAGTTGCATGTGGTAAGAAGAAAAGAGAGAAGAAACCGAAGCGAGTTCGAGTTCAGTTTTAGGGGTGCCAAACCTAGCGCGTGAACAAAGGCCGCCACCTGGGACAGCTGACTGCTCAAAGCGGTAGGAATCCAAGAGGTACAATTGAAGTGGTTCAATGTTGTTGGCAGTAGCGTCTTGGGACCTAGCAAAACAATTAGGCCTGGCCAAAGTTCAGACCCCGACGTAGAAGCGAGGCGAGGTGTTAAGGCTACCGAAATCCAAGTCGGGGTAAATTCGCTCGCAGCTGCAACCACCTGTTCAAGTATTTCACTTTTAAAACCCTCCAACCATAAGGCTTTAGGCTTAGTGTGGTCAAGGCGCCCAGTGCTGCCGCGAGCATATATTCATCCTCAACTTTTTCTCTCAACTCAGGAGTTTCATCAATGTTCCAACTTGGTGAGACCACCACAGCATCACCATTTTGTCTCTCTCTCTCGATTCTTACCTTGCGCTTATCTTGTTCAGTCATAGCGACATCAATACGACAGCCTTTTTCTTATTACTCTGCATTTGCGACCTACACATGACGGTTCGTTTCACCTGCACCATCCCACATCTCTCATTCAAGGAGATGCTCATTCTTACAACCTTTTAGATGGCTTCCCTCGAGAACTACGCAACCCGTTCCGATGGTTTCATCTCATCACTCGAACAACTTTGCAAGTTGGCTCTCAACAGTGGTAACCCGCTTGAAGATGGCCCAACCCCCACCGATCTGGCTGGCGCTCTTTTGGCTCAACCAGGCTTCGATGAGGACGGGCTGGGAGAGAATTGGAAGCTCTTCGCTGCTGCATTCCCGGCTAATTCAAACAATATCCGAAGAGGTGCCAAAGCTCTTCGTGTTTCAAATGACCAACCTTTGAAAGTGAACCTTCCAGCCGGCGCGAGAAAGACCAGGAGGTTTCTCTTGGTGTCCAACCCTGACTACGTCAGCGGTATTGCAATTTCGGAGCGTGGTTCTCTTGAGTCTGGCACCAAGACTGAGACCACAAAGAGAATTCCCAAGCTCAAGGCGCCTCAAGGTTTGTACAATATTCCATCTCCTTCTTGATCCGCGGCTAACTTTTCACACTTCAGAGACTTCTAAGCCTATCAAGAAAATCGCCCTCGAAGATGTTGAGGACGGTGAAGATGTACCCACACGTCCACTTCCCGACATGTTCGCACCTGGAAGAGACATCGACATGTAACGCTTTTCTAACAACAACACCAACGTTGGTTTCGCTGGTATCACCGTCAGTGGTGAGATGGCATCCACTGCTGCCTACAAGCCTGTTCTTCACAACAACGAGCAGCTTCCTGGTACCATCAGCGAGATGGCTTCTCCCGTCACCGACGAGCCAGATGTTCACAACGAACAGTCTGATATCGAAAAGAAATAGAGTGTGGCGATTTCGGGTCAGCGAACCTCTGGCAACCTTTGGAACCAGCGAGGTAATTTCTCAGCAAGGTGTCTTGGGGAACTGGAGCAGGATTTGGGGATTCAATTTCTAGTGTAATAACGCTGGCCACCGTGGAGTTTTTCACGTCTTTCGAATCGGCTGGAAGGTGGAATGAGTACCGGGTTCTGGGTATGGGGCATGATTGGCAAATTTATTCTTTTTCACATCATTCGAATTAGCTGGCAGATTGGAGCGGGTACTGCATTTCGGGTCATGGAGCAGGATTAAGAAGCTCTTTATTTTTCGCAGCACTTAAATTGGTTCATGGGATAGGAACGAGTACTAGATTTTGAGTCGTGGAGTAGAATTGAGCAAGGTGCCGTTTTTCACGACGTCTCCAAACCATTGGCCAAGAGTAGTACAAACCATGTATGAGAGCATGTACGTTCGTGGTTCGTTAAATGCATCTGCCCAAAAACCGCGAGTGATGTATAGCAAGTGATGTATAGATCCTAGAGGAACATGGCAGATAGAAAGTGTTTTCACAACATGTCCAATAGACTTGGCCAAAAATCGCCAGCCACTTCAGAGCGATTGTACCGGCAGTATTTACAGGATGTAAATGAAGGGAATAAATTTCGAGAACAATCTCCAGCTGTCTTGCTGATTATCGCATCAGTTCACTTTAATGCCTGAGGAACACCAAAATCTCCTTCCAAGGCATCTGTCCCCCGTGAGCGAATCACCGTATCGTCCTCTGAGCTTGTCACAACATCCCACAACTTTCCAATGGCCTTTCTCTCTTTCTCTCTTGACATATCCTAATCTACCATCACTCTCAATGCCACGACTTCGCGACATTCTGGACTTGTCGCAACCACTTGAATGGGCCGAATGCTTACCGCCTACTCCTGAGCCCCAGGTAATGAACGAAAACCCGGAAGTGCCAGTCCTCGCCTCAACACTCTCGGCAAACTCTCTCGAATGTAAGTAGCTAGTTCTGACTCCCCTCGAGAGCATCCTTAACACAAGCAATAGGGAAACGTCTTCAAGAAGACGAAGTCGAACGATTCTACATGATCGAAATCTACGCCCTGCGATTCCGCGTCGGTGCCTTTTACGAACATCTCACAAACGTGGATGTAGACTGGGACTGTGAGGGTCCAGGATCATGCTGTCGTGCGATTGGAATGCGCTGCTTTGGGGTAGATTTCAAGAATATCACTGAATTGAAACGCCGTCTTCAACGTGCGACACACATAGTACCTTCGATGTCCTGATACGCTTTCTCATTATTATGTCTGACTTGCCATCAGAATCATAATCAGAACTCGACACGATCCCCCGCAACGGCCCCCCCTCGTACGTTGCAACCACCCCCTGCTGAGGATGTCGAAATGATGGACGATGATAATTGATAATGGGAGAATTTTGCGCGGTGAAATGGACCATACTAATAATTTGATCAATGAGGCGTTTGTTTCGGGATATTATTCAGGCGCGCTGATCTCGGGACTACCACTGTCATACTTGATTAGACGATTGTGAAGGTGAATCTAAACTTACCGCGTGCGGAATCCTTCAAGATTGCCCTTTCGTGAGTACCATACTAAATTGATGTACCCAGTATACTCTAAACCCCACTTTTACTTATGCTCGGACACTCCAAGAATCACAATACAACACTTGAATGATTGTTAGTTTGATACTTTGCTGCATGGTGTCCCCGCCAAAAAATAATATGTTTTATTTTATTCTTAGCTAAAATAAATAAATATAATACCTAAATAAATTTATTTATCTAAAGATAATCTCTTAGGATGTTTTAGACTTATTTTCCTTTAGATATTTTCTTTGATTGCTTTGGCGAAGATTGATGTTGTGAAACAGGTGCAGAGAAGTACAGATGGAAAAGGTTCAAAACAACAAAACCATTCTATATTTAACAAAAAACAAATACTGTACAAGATATCCTTCTGATCATCAAGGGGTGGGGAGGTATCCTAGTCATTCCAATTTTGGTTCGTCATGTGCTCTATGATATGCTCATCCGTACTCCATGATCCATCTCTCCATGCCTATACGCTATCCCAACGAGGAAAAGAAAAAGAAAAAGAAATTCTGACACCTCTAATAATATGCCCACATCAATACCACGATGGTGGCGTTTGCCAATGCCGCAGCATCGTATCGACAGCCACGCTCCACTCGTATTCAAAGCACGCTGATAACTGATGGATGTCCTCGTCGGTTGGCACCGTCGACCCCCACATCTCCTGCTTCGAGGCCTCAATGGCAGCGTGGGTGGGTATTAGCCCGTCGTCCCGAATCTTCATGAGACACAGCCAGGCCATGTTCCAGCTGCGGTTGCTCTCGGGGTCCCCCCTGACGCGCATGTAGGCGTCATTGACAATGTCGGCGGCGATGGGGTAGTTGGCGGTGAAGCCGCGCAGCTCGATGAGCAGCTGGTTGCTGGTGACGTAGTAGACCCAGGCCGAAGTCATGGGCTCTTGAAATGCCCTGGCATCGGCTTCGTCCTCACACGAGGCAGCTATGCGCTCTATGCGGCACAGCTCGGTGAGGGTGTTGACGTTGTGGTTTGTCAGGGACTTGATGAGTGATTTGACCGACGTCTTGAAGATATTGTTAGCCATTGGTCTCTTCCTTGTAGTAGTTGGAAGCACACGAAGGGGCATCAATGCGCAGTGCTAACCCTGGAACGCCCCGACTTGGAGCTAGACCCGCCTCCTGAACGACGCGAGGACATTGTGAAAGATGTATGACAGAAGAGACGGTGACACAAAGGATAGAGGACATTGATCGACAAGATCTAACGGCCCTTAGGGCATTTTTATTCCAAAAAGTCTAAGCCCCCGGACTTAATAGGCTTCCTCTTTTTTCTGAGATGGCGTTTTAATTGCTTCCTCCTAGTGGGGGGCATGCTGGCCCCCAATGTGCCGTTGCTTGCCTAGAAAGTCAGATGGACACCGTCTGATTAGAAGGGCGTGCCGGCGGTAGCTGAGCAAGGGACGCACAGCGCACAGAGGAAATGTGCCGGGGGTCCAATTAAATGCTTAGCTATAGTCCCCCAAAGAAAGATCCGCAAGCCTCACCACTTGATTTCCAATTTCCAAGGGAGGGCATATTGGTTGCTGAACAGCCACAGCCATGGAACAGCCGGAGACTTCCCAGAGCGGGATGCATGCCTGACCGCAGCCACACCGTCACATGAATCGTCTCGTGTCGGCCGATGATGAGGTGCATGGGAAAATAGATCATGGAGGGTTGTAGAGAGGGAGAGCACGCTGCCCGAGTCCTAGGGGACGGCGGGCATATCGAGTGGTCTGGGGGGAGCTTGCCCCAACTTTACTACCGGGGTCGAAAGCCAAGCAAGTCGTTGTGGGAAGAGCGGGAGGAAGAGGAGGAGCCCCGCGAGGACTCATTCGGCATCAAGTGGAGAGAGAGGATAGGTCGCGGAAACGGGACATGGACATCCTTCGGCCGCCGATGCCCCTGCAGCCCTACAGGAAGGGAAGGGGAGGACAAGGCAAGCTCTGGACAGGTCTCGGCTTGCGAGAGAATCTAGACTCTTGGCGGGCCACCAGGGATGATGCCAGGGGCTGACACCCGAGTGAGTGGTACTGCCGTAGGGCTTCCACTCGGTGAGATTGCTCTCAGCGGAAGCCAGATTTCCAAGCTTTCTCCCGGCCGGCCCCCGTCGAGATTCAGTGAGATGATGTCGTCAAGGCCGCCCTGAGTCAAGGGGCAATTCCCTCGCAGGGCATCTCTCATGGCCCCCACACGAAGCAAGCAAGCAAGCACACACACACACGCACGCGCACACACACGCCGGCTTGGACGAGATGAGTCCTGCGTGCGTCTCTGGCCCTTGCCCTTGCCCTTGAGCCCGTGGGAGAATCCACGTCAGATTTTAGACGGGCGGATTAGGCGCGGCACATGGGGAATGGGTCGGTTCCTGGACAGAAGCGAGAAACACGCCGACCACAGGCACCGAGAGAGAGAAGTGTAAGCAGAATCGGCGGGATTCAAGACGCCGGGGTGCCGGCCCCCGCGGATGTGGTGTCGTCGAGCCAAGGCCGCGTCCGTGTCACGCTGCGTGATGGGCATGGCACGGCCTGGCTAGCCTCTTGTGCACGGCAAATGGCTCCTCGCTCACTGCCCTGTCAGACCAACCCACGGGGGGCGGGTATCTAGGCGCATAGCCGCATTCGCGCATGTAAGTCATCGCATGACCCTTGCATCTCTCTCCCAACTAAACCCACCACGGCGGAACCGCCCAGTCTTATTGTTGCCGCAACGTTCCATTCTTTCCGCCGGCCCCCATGCTTTTTTCCTTCGCTTGCTAGGAAACTCAAAACAGACGAAGAAGGCAGCAGTTGCCGCGCTCGAATCACAGCATGCTCACCCCGTGCCGCAGCTCTCCCAAAGGTCCGAAAAAAATAAAGTAAACAAGAAAACAAAGTAGGAAGAGAAAAAGAGGCTTTGTGACATGACGCTTCCCCGAGCCGAGTGGACAGACCCACGCCGCGTCAGCGTTAGCGGCCGCCCAACCACCGTCTGGCTTATATCAGCCAAAACAGTAATGATGGCCCAGGCATCGCGTGTCCCACAGCCTCTAGCACGCTCGCAGTCTGTCTCTGCTGCTTCTCTCGCCCGATTACAAAACGGGTAAACAGATAGTTGCATCGGCATGTGTCGCGTGGCAATCCCGTGAGTGCCGACTGGCTCGGTGCGTGCATCATGGCATCATAGGGCGGGTTTTGCGCCACTAGGTTGCGAATCGAGTCTGACCGCGCTGCGCTGCAAGTTCATCCGAGCTTCCAGAACCCGCCGAACCCGCTCCTGTTCTTGTTCTTGTTTTTCTGTGGGGATGAGTGCCTAGTAATCAGGATTGCCGCTTTGTCAATGGAGGCGTTTTTTTGGGGTCCGGGGGAATGAAATACTGGGTATAAAGTGGTTCTCAACGATTGGGGGCAGCAAGGCGTAGGACTTTTTTTTACTCTTTTTTTTTTTACTTTCAATGCCCCCCCCAGCAACTCTCAAGCTTGATCCTCTCAAGGTCCCGCAGTCTGCTTAGGGAATCATTCGGAGAACGCCCCGCGTACTGCGGGTTTCTAAATTGAGAACGCAGACCAATTGAGGCTGTGATGTGATGAACCGCGTCAGTGGGCCTCAGTGTGGGTGCCAGCTCTCCTCACCGGCGTGCCGCGCCGTCCCCCGGGAGTCGCTGGCTTGCTCGCTAGTGCCGGATAGCCTGGAACTTGGGCCCGGCAATTTCTGGAGACTGCATGCGAAGCCGCCGCAGTTTATTCTTAGCATGTGCGTGCCCACGTCGTCCGGCTGCTTTGCGCCGTGTTTTGGCGGTCTGCTTGCTCGTCCCCCCCGTGTGATGCTGAAGAGTGTCGAGCTACCTGTCGGGGGCGCGGGGGTCCAAAGCCGGTGAATTAAGTGATGATTCTCGCCTCTCGTGCCTAAAATTCTCCATGCGAATTTGTTACGATCGGTTCCGTCATTGTCAGCAGCCGGATGACAGGGGATTTGCGCAAAAGATACGATGCCTCGTATAAGTCTCCCCCATTGCTTCACCAGCCTTGGTGCAGATGCACATTGCCCCCGTAGTAATGGCTTCCGTGTACTCTAAATGGCATAAAATTAAGGTATAGATACTCGACACAACATCTTTGGCACGCCCAATATCCGTTTCAAACCCGGCCCGGTTGGGGCTGAAAACGGGCACCAACGATCCTTCACTGCCACCCTAATGATCCTACGACGACAAAGTACTTTTTACACACTCCAGGCAGCAACCCATCCAGTACCTACAAAATCACCACGTAACCGTTGCCTTCAGGTCTCTTGAGCTCTCTCCAATAGAAAAGTGATAAACCCCATCAACGAGCATGATCCAATTCTGTTTCGTCACTTCCCAGTAACTCAAGTCCCTCCTTGTAATGTTAAACTCGACCGTCTTGCTCTCGCCCTTCTTCAAGGACACCTTTTCGAAGCCCCGGAGTACCCGTACGGGAAACGTAACGCCACTCGATACTTCAGGATACGACAGGTACAGCTGCGGCACAGCCTTGCCATCCCTCTCTCCAGAATTGGTAACCACAACGGATACGGTGGCATATGTCTCCCAGAGGTCGGGATTGCCTCCTTCGTCTCCGCCAGCTTCAGAGAGCGGCTGTTCCACATCATAGCCCTCCGGGTAGGGATACTTTCCACTCTTGACGTCACTGGCTGAGTTGATGTATGGATATATAAACTTAGACAGTTTACGGATGCTGCTTGGGAACAGCGCCTCCTTGACGTCCGGGATAGTGGTGTCGAACTTGGGTGGCTCCGCCCCAGGACTTGGTCGCTTCGCAGGGAACGCTGACTTCTTCTTTACTGGTGTCACCTTTAGGTCCTTGTAGTCAAAGGTGGTGTACGAAAGCCCGAAGCCAAACTCAAACCGGGGCTGTATGCTGTACCTGTCAAAATGTCGGTAGTCGATGTACAAGCCCTCACGGAATGTCTGCTGGGGTACCATATGATCCGCCAGGTACATGACCTGCCCACCCTCTCCGTAATCGTCAAGAGACCTTCCGACGGTATAAGGCAGTCTTCCGCTGGGGTTCTCATCTCCAAAAAGAATGCTTGCGATGGCATTGCCGCTTTCCTGGCCAGGGAGATTGGCCGCTAAAACAGCCTTGACTCCGGGATGATCAATCCATTTTTCCATGACAACGGGTCCAACAGCATGAATCACGACGATTGTTGAGCCAGCTCCGTTGCCACAGTTCTGGGCAACCTCAAGCACAAGGTCTTCGCCCCCTTTTTGTAGGAAGAGATCGTTGCGGTCACCGCCAACATTTGACCACTTGATATAGCCCTCACCCGAGTCTGAGTTGACAAAGACCAGACAAATATCCTGGTCTTGCAGAATGTTGCTGTGCTTTTTGTTGTTCACGTCGTTGGAAAGAATCTCGCTCACTTGAACCTTTTTGGCATCGAACTCCTTGCGGATTGCCTCTAAAGGAGTGATCAAGTAAGGGAACTCAACCGCACCACTGCCCCATCCGGAGGCCAGTGTGCCCTGGTTGCAGCCACGGTCGGGACACTCGTTTGGGCCATTACCAGGCCCTGCATCTTCTCCAAAGATTCCCACGTGGACTTTGTCGCCTCGTTTAGATTGCTTGGGGTTGCTTGTAGTTCCATCACGGCCCAATGGTAAAATTCCGCTATTCTTGAGCAGCACGGTTCCTTCGATAGCGACCTGGCGAGCAACATCGGCATGGTTGCTCTGGACATTGACATATTTGTTTACTTTAACTTTGTCCTGAGGCGAGGAGCTTCCATGTGCAATAAGTCCCATCTTTTCATTAGTCCATGATGAAAAGTTCGGACCCTTGCCATCAAACTTCTCCTTGTCATCCTGTCCGAGTTGGTACCAAGAGGCAACAATGCGCACAACCATGTCGTTGAGTCGGTCTACCGGAACTGATCCGTTGAGAACGGCCATGGTCAACTTAGAACCCCAGAGAGAGTCACCATCTTGCCATTTCAGACCGTCACCTGGCATTGACATGTCCAATCCTGCCAAAGCACTTGCTACACCAGATCGCTGCGCGAGCCAATCTGACATGACAAACCCTTGAAAACCCATCTCCCCCTTGAGAATTCCATTCAGAAGCTTGGAGTTGCCGCAAGCATACGAGTCATTGACCATGTTGTAAGAGCACATGACGCTCGCCACACCAGCTTTGATAGCATCGGCAAATGGCCAGGCATACAACTCATGCAGTGTGCGATCATCAATGTTGGAAGAGATTGCGTGGGGGAATCCCCACTCCCAAGCCTGTCGGAAATGCTCCTGTTCGTTACCCACGAAATGCTTGATGGTGGCCATGACACCCTGGTCTTGGATTCCTCTGATAGTTTGCGCGCTTGCGATACCTTGGAGATATGGGTCGGATCCGAAACCTTCCCAGTTGCGTCCACCAGCAGGCATCCTTCCCAGAGGCCCGACCGCAGGACCCAAAATGGCATTGATACCTTTTCCGCGGGCCTCAAGGCCATGTGCTTTGCCACGCTCATACATGAGCTCCTTGTTCCAGGTAGCTCCAACAGTCACACCAGCCGGAAATGCAGTGGCATTATCTGCAAATCGGAGTCCCAGCGGTCCATCTTGCAGAGCGAGTCCAGGGAATCCAACACCGTTGGCAGGACCGGTGTTTCCGACTGCGAGTCCCATACTCCATCCTGTGCCGGTGGTGATGTTGACCTTCTCCGGGAGCGTCATGCGCGAGACAAGCTCAGCAGCCTTCTTATAACTCTCCGCCCACGACTTTGCAGTACCTCCCTTCGGGGTCGGATACCACGGGGGCGACATGCTATCAGGTGGCTGAGGAGCAGGCTTCCCCCGGACGAGACCCAGTATCACCGTCACGCCGCCCCAGATAACGATGACGGAGCCAAAGATGGTAATAAACCAAAACTGCCATGGCCGGCCAAACTTTCGCGCTCTGGTCTTGTCCGGCGACTCATAGAGAGGGTCCGTGTCAAGGAACTCCGAATCTGACAAGTTGTCGAGGTCATAGCTCCCGTCTTGAGATGGTCTTTCGGCCGACCTCAGGAGGCCTTCACTGCTGGGGTCTGTGGCCATGGCCCCTACGCGTGCTCAGGGGATATCGCCCAGAGGCACGAATCAGAATATGACAATTGATGGGTTGAATAAGGGTGGCTCAATCGTGCGCCGCAAGGTCAACGATGAGTGCTGCAGAAGTTGAGACTTGCAGAAACCAAGCGATGAAATCAGACTCGTCGTATCTCATGCTTGCTGTCCAAGTTAATCCGGGGCCGTGCGAAGGCTGTCTGCTGGCGTCAGATCCCCTGGTTGCGGTCGGACGCAGGCGGGCTGATTGCGCTACTGTCCGTCCCGCTCTTCCAACTGGACGGCGCAGCTCCACCACGCCCGCTGGCCCACCCAGTCTGGGGATGCGTTTCCCCATTTGGATGCTGCCCAAAGCAAGGGCAGATCTAGATTGCTCCCTGGCGGTGCTCTTACTGGTGATTGCATCCAGCTAGAGCGACTAGTCGGGCGAAAAAGGTTTATCCAGCAGATGAGATGAATACCGTTGCTTGTTGGTAACGCCACCAGAGGAATTGTAGTCCGTGCCATCCACGACAGGACGTGACGATCAAGTCCATTATCACGACTCCCACGGAACCCAGTCTTTTCCAAAAGAAACAAGAGTGCGGAAGGAAATGACATCAATTCATGTGCGGGTCAGAAACTTTGAACTGCAAATGGTCGCAATTTGGCTTTGAAAGAAAAGTACAAAATTCTCCAATTCAAGATACTTACTATCTTATACTGTGGCTGGTAACGTGTTGGTTGGTGTGGCTGGCAGTGTGGCGGTGCCAACCGCTCGGTATCTCTCCGGCAAAACTATGAGCACCATCTGAAGATTCTAAAGCTGCAATCCCGTTTACCAGCATCATCGTCATCCGACGCCCAATTGCCTGCCATGTCGATGTTCCGCGCGAAAAAGCTCGACCTGGGCTGCTTCGTCAACGTGCGCACTCTGCGTGACCACACGAAGCGCAAGGTCTTTGAGCAGAACGAGACAGAGAGGTAAGCAATCTTGGACCCCCCATCTCGCCTGATCTCTATCCAAAAGACAGACGACGAGAACACAGCCCGTCGTTCTGTTCTCCGGTATCGCCTTGGCTTTCTGTCAATGCATTGGATATTTTTACTTTTATTCGCTGAACCCATTATGCTAACCGAACCGCTTCCAGGCAAGCCCTCCGATACATCATCCGCAACACCTCCCTCCCTCCTCGAGTTCGCGCCGAAGCCCAGCTGCAATTGACTCAGATGCACTGCTACACTCGCCCTACTCAAATCCGAAACCGATGTATTATGGGAGGTCAAGGTCGTGGTGTGTTGAGCGACTTTAAGATGACACGAGTAAGCCGGTACTATTGAAGATACAACAGATGGATTCTAACCGTTTTAGTTCTGCTTCCGAATGGAGGCAATGGCTGGTAATATTCCTGGTGTGAAAAGAGCCAGTTGGTAAATGTGCCGGAATCATGACCGAGACAATGGCAGAAATGCGCAGTGTACGACTATGTAACGAGGTATAGTGCGACCCAAATCAGAAGATGGTCTCGCATACGACCCACAATGTGGCAGGTAGACAATTCAGACATGATTGTACAATAAAATACAAATACTCAACTTCCTATTGTTAAAGTGTCAGGTTTTTGCAATTACTTTTACTGTGGTGGTAGTAATCTTCAGGAAAGGCTGGGAAAGCTGTAAGTCAGATTGATCTACCATCGAGTGATGTAGACTATTGGTGAATTGCTAATTGCAGAGAGAATTAGATAAAAACCAAAGCTACAAACCAATGAGTTACTTTAACTGCAGCAGTGCTCCAATGTCAAGAATCACTGCTTGGCAATGTAAAGTGCTGCGCGACCATTGCGATCGCGGCTTACTATAGGGTAGCAACATGGGCCGATAAGCTCCGATAAGATCTGCCTATAGACGATAAGGCGGATTTTTGCCTGGAGGCTGGGAGCCAAGTTCAAACATCAATCGCCACCCCACCAGCAACAACCACCACGTTCCTTTCAACCTACTTCCCACAGTCGCGCCACACTAGTTGACCATCATGGGAGGCGGCGATCTTAACCTCAAGAAGTCCTTCCATCCCGCGCTGCGGCGCAATCAGCAAGCCGTCTACGAAGAAGAACAGAAGGCCCTCGCCGAGCGCAAACGAACCCAGCAGCGCATCAATGAAATCAAGGAGGAGCGAGCAAAGGAGGAGCTGCAGCGGCAGCTAGAGGCGGCTGGTGGAAAGAAGCGCGTCGATCGGGTCGACTGGATGTACCAGGGCCCGACCGATGGACAGACCGGCACCACAGAAGAGACCGAGGCGTACTTGCTGGGCAAGCGACGAATCGATAACCTCATCAAGGGGACGGAGCACAAGAATCTCGAGAAGCAAGCTGGGCAGGAGAGTTTTATGGCCTTGCAGAATGCCAACAGCGCGCGCGACACGGCTGCCAAAATTCGAGATGATCCTCTCCTCGCTATTAAGCGACAGGAGCAGGCAGCATACGAGGCGATGATGAACGACCCAGTCAAGCGACGCCGGCTACTGGCTGCCCTGGACGAAAAGGACGACAAGGCAAAAGACAAGTCCAAACGGCGGGAGGAGCGACACAGACGAAGACATCACAGGCATCGCAGCCCTGACTCAGATGAGCGACGCCACAAACGGAGGCGATCCCACTCGCGGTCGCGAAGCAGAAGCCGAAGCCCGCGCAGACGCGATTCTTCACGGGACCGGGACGATGACAACTACAGACGGCGAGATGAATCTTCTGACCGTCGGTCGCGACGACCCAGGGATGATTCAGAGTCTAGGGGGGAGCGTCGACACCGACGACGACATGACGATGACAGGGATCACGACCGCTGGGACCGACAACGAGATGAAGACAAACCACGAAATGACGAGCGAAGACATGATTCAGAACCCGGAGATGACCAGTCTCGCCAGAGGCGGCCAGAGTCCTATAATCGTTCTGATCGCCCGCGCAACGGTTACCGCGGCGATTCCAGGAGAGATTCAAGAAGAAACTATGGTGGTGACAACCGCGACCGAGGCCAGCACTCTAATGGCGGACGCGATCGCGGAGCGGGAGATGAAAAGGCCAAAGAGGAAGAGCGACAACGCAAGCTGGCAGCCATGCAGTCGGCAGCATCCGAGCTGGACCAGGATCGAGAGAAGCGACTGTCGGCCTTGGAAGAACGAGAACGGTCGTTGCGGGAGGCTGACGACAAGGCACGGGAACGTGGGGGAGATCGAGGGTTTGTGAACGGCCTGCATCGCCAAGCGGGTAAGCTAGACCTAGCAGAGCGGATGGGCCGTGGACGACAAGGTTACCAAAAGGAAGACGATTAAGGGTGGGGACAGGATGAATTGACGGTCAGATGGTTCATCTGGGTGGATACAGGGTCGATTAACCGGTTTGATTAATTGCTGGCAGGGAACAGGATCAGTCACGTAATGCGCATAGAAGCGGTCCTCCTGATGTTGGGAGCACAGATTGACGTTTGTATATTGTACAAAGGACCCGTTCAATGTATTTGATGATGCGCCATGATGCCTAAAAATGGCCCGAATAGTAATACATGCGTCATGTCTAAATTTATCCGTGTGCTGTCGATTTATACGAGATCAGTGCACTCCTGATAGGACAGAGGTGCAACACTGTGTTTGTGAAGGGGTGACATAGCATCCTGCGGTGAAGTCACAGAACATCATAGAACACCATCTTCCTTGTTGATGGCAACTGGGCATGGAATACGAAAACCAAATAAACTAAGTGATTTCCACATGTCAATGGCGTATATTGGTTTCTATTCGGATATTGCTGTTTTGCTTTTTTCCCCTACTTTTGACATGAAGATCTGGTTCATTAAATATCTGCCAGCGTGTCACGCTGTTAGCCTCCACTTGGCAGCTTACACATCCAAGACATCGTGTAGACTCAATTAAGCGGCAGAGCAGAACCTGTCTCATAGGCCTACCCAAAACTCGTATTGAAATCATGACGAAGTGATGAAAAGAAACATTGGCTGGATGAGGCGAAGAAAAGAAAAGAGGCCAGATTTGTGCTTAGGTACAGCGAATGTGCGATCGAGACTGACGGATGCTACCTTTTTTCCGGAACCTGTCGCTCCGCCGCAACTAAGACTAGATCAAGCCACGCAGAATGCGCTATCCCCTGTCAACAAAGCCTTTGTCGCCGTTCGCCGTTCGCGCCGTTCGTACCCCTGGGGGAAGTGGCCGACGCTTTGGGATGGGAGGAGGTGCATCAGACTGATCCCTATTTTCGCGCTCGCTCATATTTTGTTGGAGCCCCTTTGGCTCTGACCACAAACCATTGTGGAGATTCGATTCATCCATGAAGACGATCAGGCCAGAAGGTCATGGAATCCGGTTCCTTTTCTTTTTGTTCCGTCGCGAGTCCGTGTCCTTCCCCGGGTGCTCCATGTCGTGGCTTACTAGCTAACGACCGTGTTCCACGTTTGGCTTGGCTTGGTAGTAAAGTTGGACGATGCCATGAGGATGAACAGACTTTTTACCGATGTTGTGGAGCCTGGATAAAGGCAAATGCAAAAAAAGAAATGGCTTGCGACGAATCCACGACACACAGTGGGAGTAAAAGAAGAAGAACAAAGATCTGCTCTATTCCAGTTGTCGTGTCTGATGGTGGTTGTGTTGCACACTCTCACACATACACGCGCATACGCATGGTGCATGTCTGTTGTACATGGCATGAAGCGCCCTTATTTCTGCAGCACTTTTTTACCCTTTTCCAACGCCACCAAACGCCACCAAACCTATCTCCCCGAGTCAGCGCGCTCGCCGCATCAGCACTTTGATCGATGACCGATGTGTGCACCTTGGACCCTTTAGAAAATCAACCTGTTACATTGGCACAAGGGCATGATGAATTGCGGGATCACGGCGGGGCCCAGTGACAATCCAGGCAGCCTCGAATTGACAAAGCGGGCACGCGTTTTGCCGCCTTGACATCCGGACCCATTGCCATGGACGGCGAGATTAATTGCTGCTGGACGGGCCAGGCCAGGGCAGCTCGCATTCTCTTTCAGCACCAGGAGAGAGAGGACGAGGGGCTAGCGGGCCACTACTGCGTAGATTGAAGATTGTCCAGTGGGGCGCTGGGGGGTTACATTGCACAGTTGGCCCACGGTGCAGTAGGCGCTGAAAGCTGAACAGAACCGCTGGAGGCCAATCTCCATCAGCTGGCAGAGGCAAAAGGGTAAAATACGCGATGCACTGTACCTACTCTAATCGCGAATGAGGGTCGCGCCCCTGGCCGGTTCAGGTGCCCTCCAGCCCAATCAGTGGTTGTGCTTCTCATTCCTTAACGCCTTCTTTAGCCTAGTCGGGTCGGATGGCCCCCTCTCGGCTATCCGGGGGTGGTCGGCGGGGCGGAGGGCCTGCAGGGTGCGAGCGCACTGTGCTGGAAGCACTACCGGCAACCCGACACCTCGCGGTGCTGGCGCTGGCTGGCTGTTGGTTGGTGCTCACTGGTGCTCTGTGGTGGCTCTACTGGCCGCTAGGCTAGCCTCCAACGCACCCGCACACCTTATTACCGTCGCGCAGTGTACCCGGCACCCCTACTGTAGGTACCGCAGCGGCTGCAGAGGTTGTGGCGACAGTTGGGGCACCTAATCGCAATCGCCGGCGCCGCAGAGTGCAGCGCCCAGTTAGGCTGAGGTGGTTAATAGTGAATGGATCCCTGCTAACCTCCCGGGGCTCCTCTCCCCTCTCCTGGTCTGCGGCCATCGACCATCCCGTCCTCACTGACTTCATCTCATTCCCCCCAGCGGCTCATTTCCTTGCCCCCATCGAAATCCCCCCTCACACGCACCTTGGTTGATCACTTTTTTCCCTTCTCCGCTAGTGTTTCGACGCCTCTCTATATACATAGTTTTGCATCCCCCCCCCCTTCGCCGCGACGCAGAGATTGGGTTTCTCCGTTTTGCGACACCTGCCGATCCCGCCAAAAAAGCCTTCCCTTCCGCTGGCCAGCCCTTTCTACAACGTCCCGCCACCGACCGCGCTACAACTACACTCATTACAACTCCCACCTCCACCACAACCACCACCTGCTCCATCCAACTTCCAGCGCGATACCACCTCTCGCCCCGACGTGCCCAACCAGCTCCGCCCCGTCTCCTCTTCGGTTACATCCATTCGCATGCGGTTGCGATTGCGGCGCTGACAGTCCCCCGTCTCCGTCTCCATTCTTCATTCCCCCGTGTCTGAATCCGAACCCCCGGCCGCATCCGTCCACCACCAGCCTGCGCGCGCCACCAGCTCGTCGTCATTTACCACGCTACACCCGTACCCGCCGCCAGCAACCAGCACGACGAACCAGAGTCTGCCTCGACAAATAGCCACGTCGGATATCTGACCTGCGTGCCGCTTCTCTCCTTCCACTTCTTTTTTTCTTCCTCCTTCCCATTCTCGACGACGACCCGCGTCCCACGACGACACGATGCCTGCTCTCTGCGGAGGTTCCAAGACTGTCCAGCGCAAGCTGGTGCTACTGTGCGTTGGCCCTCGGTCGCTTTCCTCCCAAGTCGCGACGCACCGAAATGCACGACCAAAATGCTGACCAGAATTCAGGGGTGATGGTGCTTCAGGAAAGACATCGCTGCTGAACGTCTTCACAAGAGGGTATGTGTTCCGTGCTACTGGCAGCCACTGGGCGCCGCTCCGACAGAACTCGTCTCATCATTTGCGCCAGCTACTTCCCGACCGTCTACGAACCAACCGTCTTCGAAAACTACGTCCACGGTACGACTTTTGCGAAACCCGGCCATGCGTGTGCATTAGACTAACCCAATCGCTGCAGACATCTTTGTCGATAATGTTCACATCGAGCTGTCTCTCTGGGACACTGCTGGCCAGGAGGAATTCGATCGGCTAAGATCCCTCTCATACGGTAATGCTCGCCCTGTGCCCCCTCCTTATCCCCTTGTCGCCTCCCCGCGTCTGCATGCTAATCGAGACCCGCCCAATAGACGACACCGACCTGATTATGCTCTGCTACTCTGTTGACAGCAAGGACTCGCTGGAAAACGTCGAGTCCAAGTGGGTCGGCGAGATCGCCGACAACTGCCCCGGCGTGAAGCTCGTCCTCGTCGCCCTCAAGTGCGATCTGCGCGAGGGTGGTGAAGATGAGGAGGCTGAGGCGAGCGAGCAGCCCGAGAAGCGACCCATGATTTCCTACGACCAAGGCCTCGAGGTGGCCAGGCGCATAAACGCCCTGCGATACCTCGAGTGCTCCGCCATGAAGAACCGAGGTGTGAACGAGGCCTTTACCGAGGCCGCCCGCGTGGCATTGAGCGTCAGAAAAGATCGCGAAGAGGGCAAGTGCGTTATGATGTGAGAGGCCTTCCCCAATGCCTCAGCTCAGCCACAAACCTCGTCACCACCTCGAAATCCAAAGACGAGCTGCAAATGAGTCGAACCGCCGACACGAGTTCGAAAGCGAGTTATTCCGCCACGCCATGACGTCTAGTAACGGGTCCATTGGCTTGGTGGACATTTCCCCTTGGCCATGTTGTCATCTCGCTGCTACTTCTTTCATCTCCTTGCAGGTGAATACGGCCGAATTATTTCTCAAAACTTCAGACCCCCGGTCCGAGACATGCTCGGGCATCAATTGTATATATCAATGCGGCATATATGCACATAGGGACACGGTGTTGCATGTGGGCTTATTTTTATCCTCTTTTTTTATTACTCTTTTTTTGTTGTCGCTTCTTGGACGACGTCTTTTGTCGGATCCTGGAGATACGCAGCGGAGCTGGAGTCAAGTGGGTGGAGGCAGTGAGAGACATTCCCTTGCACCTCAAAAGCTCTTAGATCTAAAGTTTTTTTTTATTTATGTCGGCTTACTTGTTCTTCTTCCCCCTCGGCATGTAACCCCCCTAGTCAAGCGAAGTTTTAATGCGAATTTTCTGTTTCAAGATGCGAACTTGGGCGTGCCGTGCGTGTTTTCTGGTGGCTGTGAATTACGAGAGAGCATTGGCATTGGGGTAAGCAAGACCAGCTGATGTGGCAGAACATGTGCGTCGACGGCGCCTCGGCATGGTGCTGGCCGCGTTGGGGGGTTGTCCCATGCAGTTGCAGTTGCACCGCCACCCTTGTGACAGGAGATCGGGCGTGTCGATGCATATGGGCGCTCCCGTGTTTTTCGAGGAGGGCTGCAGGCGGTTGCATCCTTTTTAGCCTTTTCCCCTCCGCAATGGTCCGGATGCTTGCTGCCGCATGGGTTTCCGGAATGTCTTTCCGCACGAGCTGCATGATGGGCGAGACGGCCGGGCAACGGTCATTGGGCGAATCCTACGCTGGCGCATGCGCAGATAAGGCAAGGTCAGATCATGGCTTGCTGTCTTCCATACGCTCTCGGTGAATTTCTGCTGCGGGAGCGAACTTTCAGGGTGTCGTCGTCTTGCATCTATACGAAGCGCGACACACGATTAGCGACGGGTTTTTGGCTTCTAGAAGGCTAAGCTTAATGGCATCGCGATATTGGGTTGTTTAATTGGATGACGAGTTATTTACTGATAATGTTTAATTAGTCCTTAATCCACTCTATGTCACCGTTTCCCTGGCCTGTCGATGCCTGTGTAACTGTCTTGTTTAATACGAGAGAGATCGGGTACCAAGGCCAAGTATCACATCGCTTAGCTAACCTGATCACCTTTCCTGTCCCGGCCATGAAACAGCCAAGACGGCGTCATCCATCACGAAAATCAGGGTGGATGTGACGATTCGGGGATCATCACTACCTCGATGACGGATAATGACCAGTCCCTTGTGCGTCATTGGCCGCCATCATTGGTTGGTTGCTTGGATGTTGATGGCTGGACCCTTGGATTGGCCTACCCTACACATGGATTTGACGTCACTACGAAAATCCCCAACCCAAATACGGTGCCCTGTGTCTGTAAGCAGGTTTGGAGAGCTGATGATGGGCAAATCACACTAAGGCACGATGATGCTCGCGGTGGGATTCGAGTGTAAAAGGATGATGATATCCCAAAGTCGGCTGCGATGGTCGAATCCGTTGTTGCATTGAACGCATCGAAACGTTAGACATCTAGTCAACCACAACACCACTCATCCTCATCTCACAGCATAGTGAAGCACAACTATCCACAACATGCCTTTCTTCGGAAGCCGACGCGATCCATCACCAGAGCCTGTCGTTGAGCCACAGGCCACCTACGAGGAACCTCGCAAGAACAGCATCTTTCGCCGCCGCGAGCCATCACCGCCCACTCCCGAACCTGTGCACGAGCCGGCCTACGAGGAACCCAAGAAGAATGGCTTCTTCCACCGGCGGGCCCCTTCCCCCACGCCCACGAACTCGACCCGCTCGACGGACCTCACGTCACTGAGCTCATCGACCTACCACACGGCCAACCACCAGGAGGGCGGGCTCTTCCGCAAGGGTACGGGCAGCAGCAAGCGCGGGGGCATGCTGCACCGGACATTCGGGCACGGCAATAGCCACTTCGAGGACGACCCCAGCGTGCTCGAGGCCCGGCAGCGCGTGCAGAACGCGGAGGCGGCGGAGCGGGAGGCAGACCGCGCCCTGGACGAGGCCCGGGCCAGCGTGCGCGACGCCCGCGAGCGAGTCAAGCAGCTCGAGGAGGAGGCGCGCGAGGATGCCAGGCGGGCCAAGTTTAAGCAGCATCAGGCCCGCGAGATGTCGAAGCTGGGCAAGGCTCTCGGACGTAAGTTTTATTAACCTCTTCTCCTCTTTTGCTTGGCTACTATTCAGGTCTTATCATGCTTGTATCCCTCCCCCTCCCCCTCGATGCGCCAAGGAGGGACGGAGAGGGAACCAGCAAGCATGACGAGGTCCAGAATACATGATCGGCACGTTTATCCTGTTTGTGGGATGATGGCTGATAAATTGCTGTTTTTAGGACATGGGCCGTGAGAAGCCAAAAACCAGGAACCGAGATATGTCTTTGGGGAAATTTCCCGATGTGGCGCTGAAGGTGTAAGATTGGCTGGGGTTTTGTTTTGGGCGAGAGAGGGGGGAGGGAACAGAACTGGAGTTGGAGTTGGAGTCGGAGTGGGAGGAGGGAGGGTTGAATCAACAAGGTCTTTGTTTCATTTATTCATTCCCTTTGGTTTATTGCCTGACGCAGACATTTTTTTCATCAGTGTGTAACTCTGGGACATCTTTTATCGTTGCATGTGTGTAAGAGGCTGGCCTCTCTCTCTCTCAACTTTGCACAGCGGAACATTGGAAGCATGAATTGAATTTGGTTTACAAATCCAGAACTCTCCACCCCTGACGGGACCCTGACGGGCTTCCAAAGCCATGAGTTGCCATGCCGTGCTAGCCTACTAAAAAAAGCCCAATACCCATGGCAAGCCCGTCGATGGCGCAGGTTGACAACCGGCAGACCCGGCACCGCGACGCCGAGATGCCGGAATCCTTTAGAGAAGAACGCCACGCCATGTTCTCTGGAGTGGACGAACCGGATATAGAGGAGCCGTCGCTGGTGGCTAATGCGGCATCAAGCCCGTTCCGCGTCCCTGGGGGGGCCTTCAGGGGGTTGTTGCTGGTGGTGCTTGGAAATTGACATTGGCCGGCAGCTCTGGTTGGGCCGTTCTGCCAAGATGGGGCCCTGTCCCGGCTCCCCTGCGTCTTTGACAGCCCGCCGTGGGCGAAATTGGACGGGGCACTTTGCGCGCCTATTTTTGGTGCTTGGGGTCCCTGGACCTGGGAAGGCAAACCAACCCCAAAGTCCGTTGGCAACGCCCAGAGAGAGAAAAAAAAAAAAAAAGGCGTTGGAGGCTGTCTCCACCGCTCACCTCACCGTCGATATGTGGGCTGCGCGTGGTTTAGGTGGTGGTTTCCCGTTGCATTGCTGAAATTGTGTTTGCGTATGCCATGACACATTTCGGATGTCGCTGGGCTGGGCTGGAACCACTGATGATCGGATGACCGACGCAGGGAATCAGCGAGTCGGCGGCCAGAATTTGGGTTAAGCTCGCGGGTGATTGATTGCTAAGGACGATCTGACCAAAGTTTGATGACTGTTGATTTGGTGATTGGCCTCTGGGATATACATTTTTTTCATTTTTCCGTTTTTTCGTACGCATTCAGCCCCCCCGAACCGCGTGAGTCTGCCTTGGCAGGCAGCCCTTTTTAGATCTGCAGTTGTGCGCGTACGAATGGCCCTCGTCATAGGCATCATTGTGCGTCTTGTCGCGATGTTCCTAATTTGCTATCCCGTCGATCTGCACAAACTAGAGAGAGTCGCGCGCGTGCAAAAATCCACAGGCTAGCCGTGGAATGGAATCCAGCCATTGTCCCCTGAGCCCGCCTGATAACGACGGCACTGCGGCCCCGTTTCGAGAGTTGCCACTGGAGGGACTTGGGAGGGGGCCAAGGCGAGGGACCGGGCCAATCTCTGGTTTCGCGGTGGAGTTTCTCGTGTCTCGTCCCTGGCAGCCACCCCTTGCCTGGCTTGCTTGGTTCCATTGCAACCCCCCGGGCCACAAGAGACATGGCAAGGGGGCACGCGTAGAGATAGAGAGAGAGAGACAGACTGAGAGAGGGAGTGAGAGAGAGAGCCGATCCATCGCCAGAGACAAGCCTGGTGGGAAAAAGGAACGCGCGGCGGCCGGTGGTTCGCTCGACGGGAGCCATTCCGTCTTGAGGCAAAGGCGACGGGGTGGAGGATCTTGGAAGCGGGACTCGTTTGCGGGTATCCTTGAAATTGCAAGCGTCCCAAGCTTGGGGATGGCCTCCTGACTATTTTTTCGAACTGTCGTGTCTGGGGCCAAGGCGCGACTCCTGGGTTCCTATCACTCCTTAATTCTCCTCCGAGCACTAGCTGTTTTGTCCCACTCCTTTGCCCCATGTTGCACTGAATTGTGCTATTAACCCCCCCGTCGCTCATTTTCAGCATCGTTTCAGTCGCTCCCTTTTACTCTCCCAACACCACACACACTCTTTCACCCAGTCACTCCTTTGACAACCCAAATCCGGTCTGCAACCAGACCCGTCCGCTCCTTTTAGGCACATTCCAAGCTGGCGAAAGCTTTCTTGGAAATCCCCTCCTTTTCGAAACAGACAGGAAAAAAAAAGTGATACACAGCACTTGCACGTCCATAGTGCACTAGTACATGATGCTCTCGCGATATCTCGCTCCGGCCGCGGCCCTCTTGGGTCTCGCCCTTGCCCAGACCACCACCGACTGCAATCCTCTCAACACGACCGACTGTCCCGCTGATCCCGCTCTGGGAACCTCACACTTCTGGAACTTCAACACGACGCCCTCGGCCGACCTGTGGGAGACGACGGTGGGCATCGTGCCGTATAGTTCGGAGAATGGCGCAACCTTCACCATCAACAAGCAGGGCGACTCGCCCACCATCCGAACCACCTTCTACTTCTTCTTTGGCCGCACCGAGCTCTGGCTCAAGGCCGCCAACGGCACCGGAATTGTCAGCTCTATGATGTGGCTGAGCGACGACCTGGACGAGGTCGACTGGGAGCTGCTCGGCTCCAACGACACTCACGCCTCGACAAACTACTACGGCAAGGGCCGCGAGGACTTCACAAAGGGCGAGTACCACTACATGAAGGACGGCATGCAGTCCGACTACCACAACTACACCACCGTCTGGACCTCGGAGAAGATTGAGTGGTGGGCCGACGGCAACAAGGTCCGCACCCTGCTGCCCGCCGACGCCAACAGCACCGACAACTACCCGCAGACCCCCATGCGCCTGAGCATCGGCATCTGGGCCGGCGGTGACCCCCGAATGCCCGAGGGTACTCGCCAGTGGGCTGGTGGTGACACCGACTACGAAGCCGGCCCGTACGTCATGCACGTCAAGAGCGTCAAGGTGGAGGACTACAGCACCGGCAAGGAATACAAGTACGGCGACCAGAGCGGTGACTGGAAGAGCATTGATATTGTCAAGTGAGTTGATTGCAAAAAAAAAACTCCCAACATGGGCTGCATTGTATCGAGCACGCACTTACACACTTAAAACAGGGGCAACTCCACTGCCGTCGAGGCCATCAACACCAAGGAGACGCAGTCGACGGCCGAGAAATGGGCAGCTCTCCCCACATCCACCAAGACAGCTGTTTATGCCGGTGGAGCCGGTGCCGCGGCACTGGGCATCGGCGCCATTGCATTCTTCTACTTGAGGGCTAGGCGCGCGGGCAACGCTGAGGCTAAGGCTGCCGACGAAAAGGCCCAGTCCGAGCGCCACGAGCTCATGGGCTTCAAGGACGGCGAGAACTCGGCTAACCAGGGCCATGAGTACAGCTCCGGCGGGTGGACCAGGTTATAGACATGAAAAAAAAATTAAGAAAGAAAGAATGAGAGTCTCTATTTTCTTTATTTTTATTTTTTTGTGTCTATAGCGAAGAAGAGTTGATGGGGGGTTGGGCGGACAATTGAGGATGGCACCAAACAAAAAACAAACAAACAAACAGGGACAACACACGCGCTACAAGGCATCACAGCAACACGCATACCTGCTCAACTCGGGTACTGAACGTCGATTTTCCTTTTCTTCTCTTTTTTTTGCCCCTCTCGAATCACGGTCCTCTTTGTTGGAGCTTGGGACAGGAAAAATATAAAGGCACGCTATGAGATATGACGGCCTGAAACCCACACAGTTACAGGTCAAGGCTTGATCCTTGCTGAACAAGTGTCGGGAATGCGGAGACCACAACGCCATTGGGCGGGCGACACACCAAGGAACGAAATGGGGATTTTTTTTCTCTCTCTCATCATCTTGTACATACGAGTTTCTCCCGACTCGCCCATATCCTTCTTTTTCCCCACGCGACACCAAATTACTCCCTCCGCTTTTTTATGGGCTTTCCCCTCTGACTCTCTCCCTCTCTCCCCTCCCCCCCCCATCACTGACTCTGGCACACATCAAATTTGCATGGTCTTCACCGTTTCTTTTTCTGTGGTATGTGTGAGTGCATCGATTGGATATATAGCACTGGAGCGACATTGTTTTTGAACGGCACGGCGTTGTCAGATACACCTGGCGTATAGAGGGAAATACACATTTTATACCTTGTCGAACAAATCTGTTTCTGCGTGAAAGATCCGAAGGGGTTCCTGCTTGACCGTGACGGGGTGTGAGCGATGTGCATGTCCGTGGGCTTGACAAAGACGGGACGGCACGGGATGACGTTTGGCGGTCAAGGCCGTGTAACAGGTTGAAGGGTCCAGTGAATTTTGTCGAATGCGCCAAACTAGGCAATGCTTGGTGCGATCAATGTTGAGTGCCAAGACTGGACTGTGGTGCCAAGGACCGCAGAAATGGCCGAGGCCGCATATACGGCTCGTTTTTGTGACCCTGATCGACACCAGTTTTCAATGCAAAGTTTCTATTCCGTTTCAAATATTTCTTCCTCGTATACTATTGCAAAATCAAGCAAGTAGTGACGCGAGTTTCGCATCAAACCTTGGTGAATACGGCAAGCCTAACAGCTAGGCATGAATTAAATACTCCAGTATTGTCGAATATGTGTTTGATCGCTGTTCTGGGAAAACTCTACTTATGCAAGGATTGGTCAATCGATTTAAAACCGTTGTGGTATTGACATATTGAGAAGATTGGTCTTGTGGCGATTCTGTTTATTAGCTAGAATGGCGAGTGATTTCGAGACCATTTTGGTAGTGGACATAAGGCCGGAATGATGGAGACGGATTCATCAATGTGATGTCATCTTCATCTCCGAAGAAACAAGGCTAAACCGATAAACATTCTGTGGAGAAGTTCGTATTCAAATGCTTGCTATCCAAGGGTGCCTGGGCTAGTGTCTGTGGCATCCTGACCGTATTTCCCTTCTGTGGAGGCAATGACGATATCTCAAAGTTGCTCCTTAAATTTAACGGCATTTCCATTAAGGCCGTCTACTGGGTATATCTATAGGCATTACTGTTGGATCTAATTAAGTATTAAATAGCTTTGTGCTTCTCATAGGGTGACCAAACTCCAAGGCCACCAAGGGCAATTGGACCTCCCTCAGAATCATCGTTTCACTAGCCCCTTCCTCCAGTGCCAAACAAACCTCTTTTTCACAGAACACTGCAAAAACTTTCCTCCCATTCTTTTCACAATAGTTTCTATAGGCCACTGCGTAAGGGTAGCAACAGTACCCAGCACCAAGTACTGGAGAGCTGGGAGCATATCGTTCCACACGGGAGTATTGTCGATCCCGAACGCGACTTTGACAAGACCGGGGAGGCTGTCGGCAAAGGCAGTCGTGAATCTCAGGGGTCCAGTAGAAACGAGGTTTTCGTGAAGGGCTGTAGCCGAGTCGAAAACTCGGCTTAGATCGATCGACATGGTCTTTTCGACTGCCGCGTCAAGGCCCTTGAAGATGGTTGTCAACTCATCGTTGCCGACGCAAAGCACCAGGACAGTAATCCCGACAGTCAAGCCCGCGACGATCATGATGGCGGCCTCACGCTTCCGAATAAGGCTAAAAAGCCGGCGATATCCACCGGCTTTCTTCTTGAGGGCACGTAACGTGTACACTTGTTGGGTCATCGCAGGGACGGTGAAGATTAGCCCGGCGAGGGCGGGCGGCGTAACGCTTCCCATGACAGTGGCGCTAACGATGCTAACTGAAGTGGCCGAGAGGGAGAAGATGGTAAGTTTGAGCTTTTTAGTAACTCTCTTTTTCTGGAACCCAAAGTGATTAGATAGGATGCGGATGAAGCTTGATGGGGGACATACTGAAGGTCTCCAGATCTGGAGCTTCAACCAAAGAAGCCCGTTACCCATCTCTCGACCTATGTCTTCCACTACTTTCCTCTTTTCTCTCATTCTTCGTCTTGTTGACCGTCCCTTCACATTTTCCTTCATAGCCTTCGCCGTGTTAGAGATGCGACCAAGGGTGCGCGAGGGCAGATCGACGATAGCTTTCTTGGTGTCTTTGCATTTTGTGGATGATTTAGAACGGCTTTTAATCCGAAGCTTCCAAGGCAGAAACGACATTGGTAAATTTAGGGATACGAACTCCCGGCCTGATGGGAAAAAATGTCGTGAAATGTTGCTATCAAATTTGGAGCGGAGATGACAGGAGACAGGCTGGCTGTTATGTGATGCTTGATAAACTAAACATGCGGAATACTTAGCCTTTGGACACAGGACACGCCGTGTTAGTCACAGAGAAAATACTTTGCACATTTGTGTGTACAGCCACAAGAATGCCTTGAGGTCTGGACTCGTAATACCGCCACACGCAGCACCCGATACAGGAAGGTCATGCTGCACAGCACACATAGCACGGACTCGAGGAACAGTTTCAAAAGAGTATAGCCGTCATCATCCTGTTGACCCTTTGGGCCCACGTCTGCCTATTTGCGTTGCCTGCAGCTAAAGAAGAGATCAGGCTACCAATCAGACACCACCACCGACCCTGGCACTAGCCACAAATCACAGCTGGCTGCAGCGAACCCCGGTTTTATGTACCAGGCTGTTTTGGACTGTGTTGGAGGCTGAAGGCTTACGAGGCCTCCCTCGCCCTCCCTCGCTGGTCGCGCTCTCGCGTTCTATGTCACCGTCGACACCGTACTGGGCCGGAGCATTCGCTCTGCCGTCTTCCCCGACGTGCATACGGAAGCTTCGGATGAGCGAATACAAACAAGGCGAGTGGCATGAAACAGTAGTTCCTTTTTTTGGTGTTGAATCATGACGACGTGGCTGATTCAGCTGCCTGTGAGGTTGTTTTGTGGTTGTGGTTGGGAACCCTGCTTTTTCGCTGGACATGTACCTTGTCCTCTGTAGACGATGACAAGGAAACTGGATTTAGCTCGGGGTATACTTTAAACAAACAGAGGTAATATAAACTCTGAGGTTTGATAAGCTTGTTGGGCAGGGCTGACGGTGCTTGCGTGAGATTTACCTGCTGACCGGAGCTCTCGGACGAGGCTTGTTTTGTCTGCCAAGAAAGTGGATAAGCAGAGTTTCACGACTCCTCCCATCACCTGGCTGATTATTAGGGCTGGGGATGACATTTTCGGTTGGCCCGTTGGACAAAACCCGCCAAGAGGCTTTGCAACAAGTGCGTCAATGGCCACGCGAGCCCGTACAACGGGCGAAAATTTGAGATTTGCTGGACAAGCTGAAAAAAAATGGTTGAGCTAGGTACTAAATAGGAAACCTGGGGTTTGAAAAAACAGGAAAAACTGCATTATTTGACACTTATGCTTGATGTTTGATGGTTGATGTTGAGATCGTGATCACGGAAATAGTCTTCCCTGCTCCGTGTTGTATGTTATGATGCCTCGTGCGTTGATGTAGTTTAGCTCATGGCTAACACGTTATACGCAACACAAACTCATAAAATTGGTGAGCCTACTTTGCGTGGAGGGGACGGCCGATTATGGGCTTACATGTGACCATTGCCAACAACCTGGGGTACAGGATTACCTGGTGCTGAGCCTCACCTCTAGAGTGCAATGTCAAGTGCGGTGATCTGATTGCAAGTAATCTGGAGAAACCTCAACTACATCATGTTGAACATACTCGTACCACAGAATTGCCGCACTTTGCACATTTGCTGATGCATCGAAGCATGTAGTGGGATGATCAGCACACAGGGTTGGTTTAGGGGATCAACAGGGGCCGTCGATTGGCGGGGTTCAGCTCGACATGGATCATGAGCCTAAAGTTGAGGACTAAGATGCTAAGATTCCCCGTTTGGGTCGACCTGAGGCGACCTCTTGCTTTTCAGCCCCGAACGTGCATATTCCAACTCTTGGGGGCGTTTTATCGCGCATCTGCAAGCAACATGTCAGCCCCGAGCGCCACGGCAGACGCCGGCCCCAGTACCGTCGATATTGCCAGCAGCGTCGGGACATGGCTCGCAGCCTTCATCGCCGTAGTGGCCCTCGTCGGCGTCATTGGCCCGTTTCTGGCCTTCCAGGCCTCCCTCAGCGACAACAACCGGGCCATGAACGCCGTGCAGGATCTGCCACAGAAGTATGTGACGCGTGGCTACCGCTTAACACGAGGCTTGCGAGTCCTGCGGCGCATTCGCGTGCCCAACCTGTCGCCCGGATACATTGCCAATGAGCCAGACACGGCGCCTTTGATGCCGCTGCGTGCTGCGCTAGGTCGCTGGGCTCTTCGTCCCCGCGATTATCTGCCTTGGAATACGGGCTGGGCCAAGCTCTCGGAGCTCATTGAGGCCTACGAGCCTCGCGATGGGGCTACCAATGAGCCTGTGGCGCTAGGTGTTGCAACTGGCGGAACTCTTGAAGTTGTGAATAGTCGTACGGCCTTGGTTGTCAATAAGCACTGGATACTGCTTCTCGGTTTGCTGGGCCGGTATGGAACGCGCTCTGACAAGGGTGTTTTGCAGAAGACGGGCATTCGTCGAGATTTTGACGGCGAGCGTGCGTCTCTTCGCCATTTCAGGCTGAGAAAACGCAAGATCCGCGCGCGCCCCGAGCCTGAATTTGAATGGGTGCGGAAAGGGAGGCGAGATTCATGGGACTCCTACTCCAGATCGCGTTCGCCCGAGGTTAGTTCCACTGACTCAAGTGACGATGAGAGGCCCTACAACAGCGACTCCATTTCGCTTCAGCGCAGCGCCTATGGCGCATGGTCGCTGGAGAAGAAGCGCATGCACCAGGTTCATGGCGTGACTGGCACGGTGCAGGCCCTTGGGCGACACAAGGGCTCGTGGAGCTATCTCACATCCGTTTCGTTTGTGCCACACGCCGCCCGAGAAATGTTCACGCCCGGGACACAGGAGAGAGCGGATGCAGCATCAATGGAGACTCTGTTCTGGCTGGCCCACGGATTTCTCCCATGCAGCCGGACTCCAGAGGGCCAGCAGACTGTAATATCCCTCGAGAGCCCTGCTTCCGAGGCTAATATGCCACTTGAACTTATGCGAGGGATGAGCGTTTTTGGGGATTGGCCTGCGTTTTCGTTGCAGGAAGCGGATGGCATCCCTATATCTATTGGCAATGCCATGAAGTGTCTGAGCATACCCGAACCCAAAGTTCTCCAGTTTCTTCCTCTCGAAGACAGAGAACGCCGCGGAGCCGTTGACAAGGAAGAGCTTCTCAGGTATGATGGGACCCTTGGAGAGCGCGACGGCGCTTGGGGAGAGATTGAAGTAGAATACGCCTCTGAGAAAGTAAGGATTAGCGGCACGTGGGTACATTGTACCAAGTACGAAGGGAATCTTTCCTGGGTGTTCCCGAGAAAAGACATTGAGCGACCTCTGGGTCTCCTTTTAAGCCTAGACTGGGACGCCTGGGGGTTTCTCGCCTGGAAGGACAAGTTTTGGGCGTCTATCCTGAAGCCTGCCACGAGAATGCTGAACCAGCGGTACCTCCGTACGCTGCCATTTACCGAAGGTCTTGGACTGCCAGTGCAGATAAAAGCGTTTAGGTGGAGAGTCCAACCCAATTTTCACCCGCAGAAAACTGCCGATTACTTGGAGCTTGACGAGCTCGTATCGTCCATGTTCCAGGAATCCGAGACACTGCCGCTGCGCCTGGCGCTTGGAGCACTTTACATACTGGATGCGCCTTTCCGCGACCTAGTCTCCAAGGCCTGCGAGGTGGTGGCCGAGTATGAGGACAGAAACCGCGGAATGGTGGAAGTGGAGGAAAATAGAGTGAAAATGAGGACTCTGGAGGAGATGTTGGACAAGATTGCAAAGCACCATAGGATGCAGCTGCAAAATCGCCCAGCAGAGACCTCTGACGGCACAAGACATACGAAAATTCCCAGCCACCTCTTGGAGATTGAGACACTGAGGGCTTTTGGTCTAAGCTATGAATACAAAGACGTGAGTCGAAACAAGAATCGCACTGAGACGATGAAGTACGCTAATGTTAGGCAGGGGGGCATCTTCATTGAGCGGGTGGTTCCGGAATGGGAGATGAAATTGGCACGGGAACATACGGCCAAATACCGCGAGTTGGAGGAGCTAAGGAGATATGGAGGAAAGAGACCCCCCGGGGTCCTTGAGTACAACTACGCATCGAAGCGTCTCAAGTGGTTCTTCAACGAGGAGAAAAGGACTCACTATCGGATGTGGCATCTCAACGGAGACTTGGTGAGGGCGCCTCTGAGTGAGAAGACTATCCTCATTTCGGAAAAGGACATTGCTCTCGTTGCGCTGTGGACTGCAAACAAAGCCGCAATATGGTTGAGTTCACAGGATTCTCGACCGTTGCTGAAATTTGTCGATGAACTAGATCCGTACATCTACGTCCTATAGTATTAAATTACTGATCAGCATTGGATGGGAGCAGACACATCCTAAACGAGTTTTACGAAAAAATGACAAATATGCTATTTTTATTCTCCAGACATGTCAAATATTTTTTATCTACTCGAGCAACGATTCTTTCAGGAGCTTCTGGATATCGTTGATGGCCTCCTTGCTCGTCTTTTGTCCAGCCATAATGTAAAAGACATTGCCCAGCACACGGGCGTGCACATTCCACCGTCCCTCGTCACCTCCTTCTTTGAGGCGGGCCTGGAGAGTCAGGGCGGCGGTGCTCTTGTATCCAGCGCCATCGTCGCTGCGCAGGCTGATGGCAAGAACACTGCCCAGGGCCCAGACGCTGCTGACCCGGGCCGTGGTGTGGGAAATGCTGTCGACAAATGAGTTGGACCAGACGGACCAAGCACCGTGGTTGTTTCCGAGCTGTGAAATCTCGCCCGAGGTGACCCAGCCATCGGTCTTGAACTTGTCCCAGTCGCCGTTCTTCTCCATCTGCTTCATCTCGCGCAGCGACTCGAGCGCTACCTGGCATCCCACGGGGTGCGCAGTGTAACTGTGTCCGTGAAGCAATGCATCGCTCTTGTCATCGGAGACAAATACGTCAAAAATGCTTTGAGAGGCCAAGGTAGTGCAGAGCGGAACAAGACCGCCAGTAAGGAGCTTGGCGTGCACTGAGATGTCCGGGTGGACGCCGAGGAATGAGGAGGATGTGTATCTGCCCAGGCGGTACAGGCCTGTGAACACTTCATCAAACACGACGGGGAGGCCACTCCAAGCTGTGATGTCAGACTCAGCCGGAGAAGTCGAGTCGCCAGAGGTGCTGAATAGATGAGGAGATCGTCGGACGACGTTGACAAGAGTTCTTTGGAAGAGAGGATCCCTAGACATGTTAGCTTAAGATCGTGATGGGCAGGAATTGAACTTACACGAAGAGCATGCCGCCCGCACCGAGAATGACAGGCTCCAGCATGAGGGCGCCAAATTTGCGACCCTGCTTCTGCAGCTCTGCCAGGGTCTTCTCAATGTAGGCTTCATACTTGCGGCACGTCTCGGCCTCCTCTCGAGCGGCAACGTTGAAAACATCGGCCAACGACTTGTATTCCTCTCCATTACCGAGATCGGCCTTTAGGCCCTCTGGAACATCCACAATCCACTTGCCCTCGGTGCACTTGATGGTCGGGTAGTCGAACCAGAAGCCCTTGCCCTCATACCACTCAATCTTCTCGTTGTAGGTGCACGGCTCAGCACAGTCCATGGCTCCAATGGTGTCTCCGTGATAGCTTCCCTTCAAACCGAGAACACCAATCTTTGCGTCCGAGCCCCAGCCGTATCGCACGCGAGCCGCTCGGAGGGCCATCTTGATGGCGACTTCACACCCCGTGCTGCCGTTGTCGGAGAAGAAGACGCGGCTCAGGCGCGGGTTTTCCAGCTCCTTCAAGAGCGTCTCGGCCAAGGCGAGCGCAGGCTCGTGGATGGCCTCGGCGAACATGACGTGGCCGTAGCGGCCGGCGGCGTACGCAGCGGCGAGTGTCAGCTTTGGGTTGGCGTGGCCGAGGCCCTGGGTCCACCAAGAAGCAGAGCCATCGAACGAGGGTCGGAGGACGTTGGCTTCGGTGGACGAAGAGTTGAGTGTCTCGGGGTTGAAGGTCTGGAAGTGGTCGCCGTGCGCCGAGTCAATGGCCGTGATGCGCTCTGGTGGCACAAGCTTGTGCTGCGTAAAAGGATACCAGATTTTCTGGTGCGCATTGGGGGCCATGCTCTGAAGCCGAGCGAGTCGGGCTTCGTGAGTCTTGTCTAGGTGAACAAGAATAGAATCGACGGACTCTTCGTCATTCATTTCCTCATAGTATTCGGCCATGTTTTTCCTATCCGATGCCAGGTTTTCATGCCTGTTAGGTGGCTCGGGAACAGTGCCCACGGGGATTCCATGGTTGTCTCGGAAGTAATCAGCCAGGTATCGATAATTCTCATAGATGGCCTCTCGGAATAGCAGGACGCTCTCAACGTCGTATCCGCGGATCTTCAGTGACTCAAAAGCCGAAATAGTCTGTGAGATGCCACCAAGCTTCGAGTCACCAACAAGGACCACGGGTAGGCGCAAAGGCGCATATAGATCGGCTTGGGTAGTTCCCGCAGGACCAGGGGAGTGGACGCCACCAGCCGTCTCGAGGAATAACCAACCGGGGCCCTTTTGAGCCTGGAGAGAGATGTGGTCGTGAATCTTTGTCAGGAGTTCATGATTGGTAGGTGTGGGCTTTAATGGCGTGAGTACAAGGTCTCAAGCAGGGATTGCCAATTTACCTTGTTTGAAACAGCGGCGGCTGAGTGTGGGCTGGCAGGGATCTCATATTGGTATAATGTTTCTGGGGATGTGCTCGGAGAGAACGTTTTGATATGCCTATTCCAATTAACAAGTCAATTGCAGATTCAATTTTTCATAAAGCGATAACATCTGCATTTTGTTAGCATTTGACTTGAACTTGGGCTTTGTTCAGTGCTCAACCGAATACATACACCCATCATCAGCATCCTCCTGAGCTCCGGTAGAGACAGGCTTGAGGTATGAGACGCGGCTGCCCATCCAATTCTTCGCAGCCGAGTTGCAAAGAACCGTTGTCAGAATGGTCTTGCCCACCTCGGTGTTGGCGCCATAGACTTGGTGCACGCGGAGCTGGCGCCGGAGCAACGCTCCGATGGGCGCCATTGTGCAAACTCTACGATGAAGGCAGAGGACCAGGTGCAGCTATTCGCTATGCCGGGTTTTAGATGTTCCCAAGCACAATTTGAACTATGAAAAATGTTGAGAGATGCTGATCATGACGAAATGTTGAAGCCCGCGTCGGCGGAGCTCGGCATTGGGGAGAGGTGCCGTTGCCGCCGTCGGGCCGTTTTAGCTCCACCTCAACAAGGTTGGTGAGGGTCAGTGAGACAGAAGCCGAGGATCAATTGAGATGGAATTGTTGTTTTTACGTGCGAAATAATGTCAATTGGATTGAATATTCGGCCTTCTCGAGCTGCAATGGACTTTTTCGAGCTTCTAGAGGCCCTTGATGCTAGCAAGGAGCCGCACAGATTGACCCGAATAAATATCGCAACCTCCCCCGCATTGCAACGGTGGGATGGAAGCTACCCCGCGATGGCTCTGCAGCTTCAGCTAGATCTAGCAGCTCTAGAAACGGCAGCTTATGCCGGTGATTCTTTTACGTTCAATTCAATGAATAGAAATGCAATTGGCATGCCGCGCATGTCGCGTGCCTTGTAGAGCTTCCACAGTCCACGTAATAGATCTTGAAACGCCGATTTTCCCCATCATTGGCGTTTTACAAGCTGTCTCTCCCATGACACTAGCCGAACGGGCCGAGCGGATTGGTTTGTCAAGGGACGACAGGCCGAGATGACGGGCAAATGCCGAGAGTCCAGATCGATTGGGACGATTAGCACGACATGGATGGCCTTCTAGAGCAGAGACAACCCCACTATGCTGGAAATCTCGTTAGGAGCACAATTGCCATTACTACCCCCGTTGCGCCGCGAAAGCAAGCCAGAGCTAGACTCTCCGCGCGTTGCATCGCAGAAGCTGCGCATTCCTTTCCTTTCCTTTCCTTCATCATGGATGAGCAAGGGAACACGCTGCTGGAGGAGCGGTTCAGAGCCCTGCTCGGCCGCCGCGAGGCCCGCTCGCAGCTGCGGCGGCTGACGACCGTGGCCCCAGCGATGGTGGATTTCTCGTCCAATTCGTACCTCTCACTGGCCAGCAACCCTGACGTGCAGCGCGCGTTCCTGTCGCTTCTCCAAGCTCACATCTCGGAGCCTCCTGCGCCGATCGCGACGCCGGTGCTGGGCTCGGGCGGATCGCGGCTCCTCGACGGCAACAGCTCGTTTGCGGAGGTGCTCGAGCGCGACATTGCCGCCTTCCACGGCGCTCCGGCCGGCCTCCTCTTCAATTCGGGATTCGACGCCAATGTCGGCTTGTTTGGCTGCGTGCCCCAGCCCGGGGATGTCATCGTGTACGATGAGCTCATCCACGCCAGCGTTCACGACGGGATGAAAATGAGCCGAGCGGCTCATAAAGTGCCTTTCAGACACAACGCCGTCACAGACGATTCTGCCCAGGATGACAACGGCGCTGAAACACTCGATACTGTTCTGCGAAACCTCACCACGGGAAAGGCTGGCAGGGAAATAGTCGAGGGAAAGTACAACGTCTTTGTGGCCGTCGAGGGTGTGTATAGTATGGATGGAGATGTTGCGCCACTTCGAGAAATCGTCGAATGTGTACAGCAGCGACTACCAAACGGCAATGGCTACATTATCGTCGATGAAGCGCATTCAACGGGCATCTATGGCTATCAAGGCCGAGGTCTAGTATGCGACTTGGAACTTGAGAAGAGCATATTTGCTCGAGTGCACACCTTTGGCAAGGCGATGAGCTGTTCCGGTGGTGAGTTCAACCACCAATCATTTGGAGATACCCATTACTTACTCTGTTAATAGCCATCGTGCTGTCGTCTTCCACAACTCGATCATATCTCATTAATTATGCTAGAACACTCATCTACACGACTGCCATGGCCTTCCCCTCTTTGGCTAGCATCAGGGTCACGTACGATTTTCTCATGAATGATGGTACAACACCACTGGTCAAAAATCTCCACCAATTAATGCATCACACACATGGGTTACTCCAATCCTTGTGCGCGTCTTACAGACCAGCGTCGGATCTTCTGCGCCTCAGCGAAGAACCCCCCAAGTCACCAATAATACCCCTCTTCACGTCCCACCCTCGCAGCCTCGCCCAGCACTGCCAGCAAAATGGATTCATGGTGCGTCCGATTGTGGCCCCGACAGTTCCCGCGGGTAGCGAGAGGGTAAGAATTTGCCTGCATGCTGGAAACACCATGGCCGACGTTGAGGCCTTGTTGAGAGCAGTGGAGGAATGGCTACGACTTCGAATGTACCAGGATACGCAGAAAGGGAACTTCGGCGTCACAAGGGGCGGGTCACTGCGTGCCATTGAGGCCAGTGCCCGTCACGAAGGGGCAGACAAGGCAAAACTATAAAGTAAAGGATTCGGTCGTGTTTGTGCGAAATGGTCACCACGCGACACGAACGCCAAAGAAGCCAAAGTTTTTTCTTTTTTTATCAAGTCAATGTTGGAATAAAAAGTTTTTGGGGGTGTGCGGCAAATCCGGTTGCAGAGAGCGAGCTCAGACGGTGACATGCACAATCCATGATTAAGTGACCCTTAATATGTAGCGCTCGGTCAAACCAATTAGCCAGTCGTCTGTGCGAAATATGCCAAAACCCATATTCTTAATGTATACAAATATGGGCAAATTTAGCACTGTTTAAAACAAAAACATACAAAGCAGAGAGACTTGCTTGACGCAAATAGATAAGAAACACACCTATTTGTGTTGACTTTTTTGTGATCGCGCCCCGAATGTGGCTGTGGTGATAACACAGTTTCAAATGAAGTAACACTTAGCGGGCACATATCAGAAATTAGAAAGCACTACTGATTCTTTCTGCCAATATTTTGCAAGTTTGATCATTGAGTCTTGCGTGGTAACCAGCAATCGTATCATTTTGATCTCACGACAGCTGTAGGGTAGTTGCACAACATTTGACCGATGCATGAAGAACCATTTGAGGCTTTGAGAATACGACAGTGTCAAATTAGATGTCAGTCAAAGTTTAATCCTGACGCATTGGTCGATGGATGGCCGAGGCTTAAATTCTATCCTGACTGTTGATAGCGACTTCATCCTGCAAAGAGGAATCTCTAGTGTAGCCATCTGTCACTACATCCCAAAAGAGAAACCCGCCTGATCGATTGAGATTCATGGAGAGCAATGAATCAAAACACTACAAAATACACGGGCCTCAGAGCTGCCATTTCTTTGGTCGCAATGGAGCGCATTAAGCACGGATGACTTGCGCCTCTTCGGCAGATTTGAAGCGGCGGCATCCGAACAGACAGCATTATCACACACCCCTACTTACTAAAGCCAGTGCACCAACACGGTTGTTTTTAAAGCCAAATTTAGTGTGACATTTTGTAACGATCAGAACCGGTAGTTTGGATTAGCACCCATCCCCACCCATTCTGTCTCTCTTGACTAGCGATTTTTTGACAACGGTAATGGGCACTGCGGAGGAGGCGATTGGTCGGCTGGAGGTTGACCGAGATGGCTAGTCTTTCCAGCTTCAAAAGATCTCCCCACGGGGCTAAAAACCGGGCTAAGTGTGGGAAAAAAAAGGAAAAGAAAAAATTGTCACGCTTGAGCGGGTGCGCTAGCCCGTTAGACTAGCTTGGGCCTTATCCGCGTTGGAAACCGAGGACGCGGGCACTTGCAGCTTTGCAGTTGACGGACCGTCGCTGGTTGCACAGAGAGGATGCGGTGTCTGAGACGCCTCCAAATCGATTCAGAGTCTGGACCATTGACATGAGCCGATGGCCCTAGTTGAACGACCTCGGTCTACGGTGCTAGAGGCCGAAGGCATAGCGGAAACGGAGCAAAAAAGCAAAAGCAAAAAAAAAGACAACGTGGTGGCTTTCTCGGTCACTGAATGAGGTTTTGTAATGCGCTCATTCACAGCTAGTTTACCTTGTGATGTTGTGGATGGGCCAATGGATGGCCGCAGACCTGATAGGCAACCGCGTCTTTTTTACGTCAATTAAGCCACAGCCTCAGCCTCGAAGGCTTGTATTCATGCCCAAGCCTGCTCAGGTTGACAGTGGTGTCAGACGCCGGTGTCGGATATGGAACATGCAGAAATGCAGTGACCGAGGTGCTGCGGCGGCCCGCGGTTTCTCGCGTGACCCCCCCCCACCCCCCTTCCTGCAGTGACACAAGGCCTATCTCTGAGCTGAATGGGACATGTTCGGCAAATGCATGCTTTCCCCAAGGGAGCGCGGCGGGTTACCTTGTCTCTGGCGCGGAATGCTATTGTGCTGAAAGCAGCAGCGTAGCGCCCGTTTGTCACGTTTTTGATGTGCGCACCATGTGACAGACAGCCTTGGGGTTTAATGAAATGGCGTAGCGAATTGCGGTGTTGTTACGGTAGAATGGGTGCGTTGAAATATACTTTTTGCTGTTTTGATTGCCGTGGCCAAAAGAGGCAAAGAGGCAGACGAATTTACAGAGCGGTTGCTGGTTCAAAGGTAAAAAAAGGGGTGTGTATGTGTATGACTGCGGCAAGGTGCAGCAGCCCATGAGAAGAGAGCATGGGGATCCGACATGCTGGGCACGCCGAACATCTTGGCGATCGTTAGGTGCCGTCTTGTCGCGCTTGGCAAATGAAAGGGCTGGGTTGCGCTCACGTTGCGGCGGCGGTTTTGGAGCGTGACTTGCAGCCTTGGCGATCTCTTGGTTCGGGCCTACCGCATGGGAATATGCCGCGGTGGTGTTCTGTTTCGGCTTGGCGATCGGGGGAAGGCTTGGTGCCAAGCAAGTGGAAAGCGAAAAATGGAGAGAGGCAAGATATCAAGTGTAAGTGGTTTATTGTTGTTATTGCCATTATTATTGAATTGAATAACCACCCATTGAGGCACCCATTGACGAGAGACCGAAACCGACTCGGTGAAGCTGTACACATGACCAGATTGGGATGGAGTCGTTGTCGGTCGGCGCTTTCAGGAACAGGCACGAAGGCAACGGCAAGATTCTCAGCCGATCTCACTCTCAGCCGGCTCCTTCGGTCAACAGCACCGGGGACGCCGTTTGTAGCATCAACCGATCCAACGGGCAATGATACGAAAACAAATTTCTTGGCTCGGATCATTCAAACGTGTCGTCGGGGGGTCCAGACTTGGGGAACGCGTAGTCGAAAAAAAGCCATGTGCGATGCGAGCCAAACGGACCATTTAGAGGCGACACGTGGGGAGGGGCCAGAGGGAGCCATAGATGGGTGGAGGGGTAAATCTCTGTCGCATTTTTTCCCTCGCTTCTTGCAATGAACCTTTTTTCCAAGGTTAAATTTTACCATAACGTTTGGTAATCCTGAATGGGACTGATGGGGCAATGGAGGAGCTCGAGACGGTGGCGAGACGCGGCGAGGGACATGGGGTTGGTTAGTGGCCAAGACGCCAGGTTAGATCGCCGAGACGGAAGACGGGAAGGGCCAAGACTGGCCCAGCTGGGGCCGCGCGGGCCCTATCAGAGATGCTGGAGATCGCACGTGTAGTCGGCTCCCCGCTGCGGTTCGCTGGGGAAAAGCCGTCGTTTAGCAGCACCGCAGCCAATGGCGGCGCCTACGAATCGCCTCTCCCCGGGCGATGGCCTGCAGCGGCTCCCCTGCGGGCTCCCCTGTGGGCTGTCCCCATTGCCAAGACGTTAACGCTTGGAGCCTTGCCCAAACTGGGAACCGACGAGCACGACAGCTGCAGCAGCACTCCAAGATGCGAGCGTGCTCTGTTTCTCGTTTCGTATCAACGGACGAGGCCGCCTTGCAGCCTTGGAGCACCCCGGCCGCCTGCGTCCCCGCTGGAAACTCTCTCTGTCCTCTCCCAGGGATAATCTTCCAACCATTGTTCCACGCGTCTTCCATGGCCGTGGTGGCCGTGGTGGCCGTGGCCGTGGTCATTTCAATATCCTGGATCCTTCCTCTGAACTGGTCAAATTAAGGAAGTCTACGCCGTACAAGCTGAATCAATGTGTGCACGCCTCTCTGCTGCTTGCTCTTTTTTTTTTTTTTTTGCAATGGAGCCTCGAAAAAAAACCCGTCACCCATCAATCACATCGCCACAGTCTCAGCCGTGTTTGGCAAAAAGACCAGGCCAAGACTACGGCCAAGACATCGAAAAACGCCTTCCGCGCTGTCGCTATCCCCAGTTCAAGCACCGAAGAGCGGGTCCCGTCCAACTCCATCGGTTCGGTGAACCAAGCGGGCAAATGTGCACACGCACACTTGCATGATGCTGCGGACACGCCTCCTCCACGCCCCCCCCCTGGCGCGGTAGTCTGTGTGTCCTGCATACTCGACCAGCGAGCATGGGTCAATACACTCGAGGGAATGCTTCACGAGAGACACCATGGCCCGTCAATCTGCCAAAGGGCCCACGTCCTGGGCGCAGGGTCCAGCTGCTGCTCCGTTGTAGATCCCCGTGGCCTGGCCTGGTCCGCCGAGACACTCGTCGAGACACACACACGCCGCCCGAGTCTCGCTCTCGGCCTCTTTTTATATAAACCTCTGCCCTTGGCTCGTAGCTTTTGTCCGAGTGTCTCTTGTCTCTCAGCAGCAACCACTTCTTCACTTCCTTCTTCTTTCTTTCTAGAAGCTCGCAACCACCCTTCTTCTTGCTTTTCTCTTATACCACTTATTTAACTCCCTTTCTTCTCAGCTGAAACTCGACCACTAGACGCGCGCTCCTCGAGCCAACCCAGCCGCCGCCATGGTGCTCCATCAATATGATTACGTCTTTGCCATTGGCACAATGTTTGCCATGCTCGACGCCTACAACAACGGTGCCAGTAAGTAGCCGAGTCTCGACTATCTCTCTCCAATCTCGAAAACCCCAATCTAACCCCACACTCTAGACGATGTTGCCAACGCCTGGGCCACCAGTGTTTCCTCCCGATCCATCACCTACCGACAGGCCATGATCTTCGGTACCGTCTTCGAGCTCCTCGGTGCCATCTGTGTCGGTGCCCGTACCGCCGATACCATCAAGAACGGTATCATCCCCAACTCCGCCTTCCGTGGCGATGCCGGCGTCCAGATGCTCGCCTTCACCTGCGCTCTCGCCGCCGCCTCTTCCTGGGTCATGTGGTGCACCAAGAACTCTGCCCACGTCTCCTCCACCTACTCTCTCATCTCTGCCGTCGCTGGTGTCGGTGTTGCCACTGTTGGCGCTTCCCAGGTTCAGTGGGGATGGCACGGTGGTAAGGGTCTCGGTGCCATCTTTGCTGGTCTTGGAATGGCTCCCGCCATCTCTGCCTGTTTCGCTTCTCTTTTCTACATGTTGATCAAGGTTGTCGTCCACATGCGCAAGAACCCTATCCCTTGGGCTGTCTGGACCTCTCCCTTCTTCTTCCTCGTCGCCGCCACCGTTTGCACCCTGTCCATTGTGTACAAGGGTTCCCCCAACCTGAAGCTCACCAGCAAGCCTGGCTGGTACATTGCTGCTGTCACCATGGGCACCGGTGCTGGTGTCTGCCTTCTCGCCGCTCTCTTTTTCGTTCCCTATGTTCACGCCAAGGTCATCAAGAAGGACTACAGCGTCCGCTGGTACCACGTCTTCCTGGGACCTCTCCTGTTCAAGCGAATCCCTCCCCCTGATGCCGCCGAGGCCCGCATCCCCAACTACGCCGTTGTCCAACACGACGAGGATGATGAGGAGTCCACCCACGGCACCGACTCCATCAACGGCTCTGCCGAGGGTGACGCCAAGGATGCCTCCAACACCAAGGAGAAGAGCCTCGTCGCCAACGAAACCGCCCAGGCTAACTACAAGGACCTCGTCGCCAAGGGTGAGGAGCGCTTCCACGCCAAGCTCCGCGAGAAGCGTGGCCCTCTCGGCTGGGCCATGCGCACTCTCCACGAGAACCCCATGGGCCCCGGTCAGATCTACGAGCTCAACAACATTCGCATCATGTTCAAGCGTATTCCCGCTATGATCACTGCCGGTCTCCTCTACGGTCTTCACTACGACATCCACGCCGCCCAGACTGGTATCTCCGGCACCCCCGAGGGTGAGCGCATGGCCCGTGTCTACGCCCACGCCAAGAAGTACCCCAACGAGGTTGAGCATCTCTACTCCTTCATCCAGGTTCTCACTGCTTGTACCGCCTCTTTCGCCCACGGTGCCAACGATATCGGTAACTCCGTCGGTCCCTGGGCTGTCATCTACTCTGCCTGGAAGACTGGTGATGCCGCTGCCGCCAAGGCCTCCGTCCCCGTCTGGCAGCTTGCTGTTCTCGCTCTGACCATCTCTCTTGGTCTTGTCACCTACGGTTACAACATCATGAAGGGTAAGCTAATATTCCCCACCAAACCTTTTGATATGATCCAATTTGCTAACTCCGCACAGTCATGGGTAACAAGATCACCTACCACTCTCCCAGCCGTGGCTGCTCTATGGAGATGGGTGCCGCCATTACCGTTCTTGTCTTCTCTCAGTACTCTCTTCCCGTTTCCACCTCCATGTGCATCACAGGTGCTACCGTCGGTGTTGGTCTGTGCAACGGCACCTTCAAGGCCGTCAACTTCCAGCGAGTTGGCCTCTTGGTTATCGCCTGGATCATGACCATCCCCATTGCCGGTACCCTCGGTGGCTGCCTCATGGGTCTTATCCTTAACGCCCCTCACTTTTCGACTTAAACAAACCGCCACTGGAGATTCACATCTCAGCCACTCACTTATTTATACCACCAAAAGCAGACATGAGTACAATACCATACACTTAGATTTATATATGTAATGAGGAGAAACGATGGGTATAGACAGGGACTATACTTTGGGTACTCTGGGGGAGTTTTATTTAGATACCTTAGCATCCATATGCGAAAATTCAATTAGTTCACTCATGCACAATTCAAGCAGTGATTATTACTATGCGTTCAATAGGAGAGGGAATGGAATATGTGAGGCCAATTGTAATAAAGAAGTCTTCAAAATGGTTGCCTGAGCCAGAGAAGCTTCCCCAATTAACTCTACTTGTTGTCAGAATCTGTGCCATCATCGTCTTCATGATTCCCGAGCTCGCTGCCTATATCAGTGACCGAAGATTGAAGATGACTGAGATAATTTCGGAATTCAAACTCCTGGCCGAGAATCCTTTGGATTTTCAACGGCGTCTCGTCTTTCTTAAAAGTGAGCCAATGCCCTGTCCTGCTTGAAAGGATGCTTACTCACAATCTTTATCAATTTCAACGCCGATATTGGCACCGCGCAACTCGTTCAAGTCGTCTGGTGATGGGATGCACTCCTCCGCCATCCTTGTGGCCCAATAAGAATAAACAAAATCTGCAAGAGAAAGCCCGGACCTTTCAAATCGTGTTTTAAATTCCTTGACGAGACCTTCGAGTCTGGCCTCTAGATGCTGCTCTTCCTCTTGGATTTCGATTGCATTGCCAGAAAACATTGTTAACACGTCGCGATAATATGCGACTTCAGGTGGAGTGATTATACTCCAACAACAGCAAGTATGTGTCATCTCAAGAGCTTCAAAGGTAAGGTATCGGAGAAACTCCCCATGTAAGTGCAGATTATCCAGCAACTGCTTAATAACCCATTTGCTTATAAATAACCACCTTGGACTAATGGAAATATAGAAGGAGCTTTTTGTCAAAGGGAGGCAGCCGCCAGGGCTGCACAAGCAATTGCAACAATCACGAGACTCATCGTTGAACACCGAGGCGAAAACTGGTAAAGATTCTAGAGGTATGTTTTGGTAGCATGGGATTCCGCTGGACAACTGTTCGGCAAGATGCAATGCCATGTAATGCCAGCCAGAGGCTGAAGTATTAAGTCCAAGCGAGAGAGGGTCCGCGGACGATTGATCGAGGCAGAGGTGGTTTTGAAGCCAAAGGAAATCGTTCCAGGAAATAAGATTGCCAAACCTGCCGAGAAAATGTAGAGGCAAAATTCCTTGTAAATTTTTCTCCTCGAGGTTATGAAACCCTGCTTCGAAAAACGATCGGAAAGAACGAAGGGGCAACCAATACTCAAAATAAATCCCTTCATAATTGTCAGGGACGTGTAATATCTCTGGAACATATTCTCCTCTTTTTAAGATTTGTTGTAGGATAGAAAAGGTTTCTGTGTCCACAACCGTTTCATCGGATGTTTGCAGGCGACGTGTTTGGTTTTCAGAGAGGGTCCGTTTGGCAATGGAATATAGCTTTTTTCTGCGTTCGGCGAGATGGAGCGCTAGACATTGCCCGCACTCGTACGAAATTTGTGTGTAAAGGGAAAATCTAGGTCCAAAAATACTCCCGTAACTAAGGAGGAGCTGGACAGCTTCAAAACATTGGAAATACATAGCATAGTCCAGAGGCGTTAATTCATGGCCATCGTCCTGGTCAAGTAACGTACTCGCGCCTGTGGTTATAAATAAAGATAACCCAGATGGCCAAGATGAAGCCAGATGAAGAACTGACATGCCAATATATTGTTCAAACATAGCGTTGGGGTTTTTGTCTAGTATCTCACCGACTTTCGCTTTGGACCGGAGCAATATTGCCACCATTAAAGGGTGCAGATCAATGGCTAAGATAATGAATTATTAGGGCCAGACGAAATGGGATAAACAATACTTACAATTAATCAGATCTTTATTCTCTACAAGCAAACTTAAAAAAGTAAGCGGGGCCTTTTGAGTCTCGACAAGCTCAACCTCCGAGTTTTTGGATAGATTGGCCGAAATCGTGCGGGTTAAGAAGGAGCCATTTATATTGGGCTCAGGTCTAAGTTCGTATAATGAATCAAGAAACGTTTGTCTATTACTTGGTTAAAATGTATTTATCAAGGGAAGCTCTGTTTTAGAGTCACGTTACCTGGGGTAAAGGGTCATTTCATCGCATGGCACACCAACACTTATCAACACATTGATTAGTCGGCATATCTGCGTTGTGAAGTCAGGAGTAGAAATTATCCTGATATGGTGTTTCAAATGTTCGCAGATCATCTACTACTAAATTAGTAATGTACTCTTTGAAGTGTTTGGCATGTTCACATGTAGAAGCGTTTCTCCCCGAATATTTACTTCTCGCGGTGAAGATTTTCCTTCCTGAAAAAGGTGTAAAATCTTTCTCTCAATATAGAGAAAGCGGCTCTCATATAATTCGAGCGAAGGCTCCTCTCTAAACTTTGGATTTTCGTAATAGTCAAGTTGCTGGTCAATAAGTAAACTTGCTGGGCTGCTTTCCACTGTTGCCTTGAAAGCTACGCGAGGACTAATAGAAAACCCCCCTGCTCCACTTGTATGTGATAAACTCATATCTACTAGGAGTGAAATTGAAAATTGGACACCAAGATGTTGGCTCTGTGTTGGATTGTAAAAACGACAGTGTTGAGAATGCCTGGATGACTGGTGTCGTTTATTGTATATTCTGAGCCATTTCGAGAAATAACCCCCGCTGGAAGATTCGATTGTTCGCATTTTTCGGACGTTGCAAGTGCAGAGAGGCATAATGAGGGCTTGTTTGTCCGGTTCGCTTTGAGCGTAGTTAACAGAGTCGCAAACCTGTTTCAACAGAGATGGCTTGCTGAGTAGTTGATGTCTAGTATGAGAGAAAGATGATGATTTCTGGCTAGTTCTATGTGCGTCATGGCCAGAATGTATAGCAGATGTTTTCAACTGAGCACCGCCTAAGAACGCGATGACCTGCGCAAACTGATGTTGGTTCTGTTGGTGTTGCTCGCTTAAAATTCTCTTCAAATCATCATGTCTGGTATCAGATTTATACGACTGAGATGCAATAAGATTTGTGGAATCTTTGAAGTCTTGGCGAGCCGTATTGATGCTTGCTAAAATTGTCTCGGACTTAGCTTCGATGAGAGTGCTTGTGCTTTTGACCTGACCACCAGTTTCTTCCAGTCTTTGGCTGATAGTTTGTAGTTGGTGGCCTGTATTTAGTCGCTGAGAGTCTAAGGATATCTTGTAGTTAGATAGTTCTCGGTGCAGTGAAATCCCGAGGTGACTAGGCAGGTGAGCGCTGTGTATTTGGACTAGCATCAAGAGAAACCTACGAATTGACAAGTTGAAGGGCAGTTTGTGTGATGTTCAGAAGCGAATCAACGTTTTCCTGCATCTGAACCAGTTCCTCCTGTCGCAGCCCAAAGGTCAATATCCGACCCGCGTTCTTTACCTTTGCCTTGAAGCCGCTGTCTGAGACGTCCTTGAGCGATGTAAGCAAAGACTCGAGCTGCTTGACACCTTGCTCGCTGTCGCAGAGACACTTCTCAAGGGTTTGTATCGCTGCGACACTCAAGTTCGGTAGCGACTGGATCCTTTTTATGAGGTCATCTATGTCTTGAAATGCCTGGCGAAGATTGGCGATCTTAGTCGACGCAGCATCAAGGTCTTGGTCGCGGCCCCTCACGGCGCCAACATAACTGTACAGACCTTGACACACTTGTATACCGAGGGAAACGATGCCGACAGCGGTGCCTGTCAGTGACAGCGGGTCTGCCATAGTGGTCTTTACCGCGATGATTTGGCTGTGGGTGCTTTTCAAAGTAGTTTAGGTAGCAGGGTAGATCGATTTTAGTTGTCGGAAGTGTTGGGCCTCAAAGGTGCCAGCAGTGTCAGCAGTTGTGCCTTGGGGATATGCAAATTTGGGCTTCCAATCAAAATGTCGATAAAGCATGGGAGTGGGGGGACTGGTTGCCTTGCCTGCCCTACAGCGTCGCATGATGCGAACCAGGGCGAACCCCGATTTCGACAGACTTATTGCAGCAGAGTTTCTTCGTTGTATTATCTCAAAGCTCGCACTCAAAACTAATAATGATCAATGCCTTTATTTTGACCGTGGTGCGCAAATGCTAAACCCACCAACGAAAGTTGTAGCCGGGCAGGCCTAGAACTTGAATGAGCAGCTCACCCGAATTCGGGATAATGAGAGACATAATGGCCTTCATCCAGCTGATTAATTAAAGCTATAAATATATCCCTGTCGGCGCGAAACCCTTTTATCCAGCGTCAAGGATAGCTATTCCTCCTGTTTCTCATCTACCGACAAAGTACTGGATGCTCGGGGTCACGCAGATCCAAATATCTTAGCATTTCCCTTTTCTCAGTGGTGGGGATAAAATCCGTGCAATTTTTCCACGTTCCATTGCCCCAACCCATCTCTTCATGTGCAAGCCGGCGCTGTTGGAGCGTTTCGTTGGTGATCCACTCGAGATGCTTGTAAGTTGAGCTTGCTAGTGCCACGACATCGCCGCCGCTGTGACGATGGGCAAGTTTGCGCTGCTGGTGGCTCAGAAAGTAACCGAATATGAGCTCAAGGGCGAATTAAGCGATAATAATGAGGAAGCCGAGGATATACGTAAAACACAGGCCAAATAGGGAGAATGAGCCAAACCGACTAGATCGGATTTTCTATGTTGCAGGAGAGTTAGCACGATGCCGTGAGAAGTTGTAGCTAGAAAAAGCAGTTAAAAAGCAACTGCTCCATAGAGCTGCTCTAGAACGAGCCTACATGACTAGCACGCATCTGTTTCTGATATGCGTTTGCGGGGCGACGCGAAGTAGGCTCGGATTCCGGTCTGTGGGTTGTCCCAATTGCCGTGTTCACGAACCCCATCTGGATGGATGCAAGGCTCACATTCCACAGTCTTTCCATGTCGATCTGCCACTGGTTATTTGGCAGAGGCCCCTGCAGCCCTGGCCAATACTTTTGCTGAGAGGCCAGGACCCTTGATCCCAGGGCTTGGATTATGTTTGAGGGATTTTGAACCATTGGCTGCCAAACAGCAAAAAGCCAATCAAAAATGCTGGCCGCCTTCGCGCTGCCTTCAGGTTTCCCTGACATCAACGCATCTAAGGTTCCCTTTGATTCGAACAGAGTGGCTGCACCAGCAAAGGCATCCCAATAACCGCCCAATGGCCCGCAGTTGGAGTTGTCATGCAAAGGTTTACCTCGGCAGAACTGATGCTGGCTCACACAGCCAATGGGGGAAGCCGCTTCGTCTTTGTGGTATGTAAGTAGGTCGCCAGATTCGATTATGGAGCCAATTGTCTCTCCTGGTGAAGTTGCTTGATACCAAGGATCTTCTGTTAATTCTATAAAGCGAACTCCGTTTCCAACAAGAAAGAAAAGATAGAGGTCGGCATCCTTTACTTTTAGAGATGGAATGGGATCAAAGGTTGAAGTAAAAAGGTAGCTTCCGTTGTAAACTTCGGCTTGGGGATTGCTAATTCAAGACTGGTCAGTTACGTAAAACGCTGGTTGTAGATGTGGGTGTACCCTATTATGAAATCGTGAAATACGTATTCAGAAGTTGCGTATTGGGTGCTTAATGACTCGGCTGCGAAGGTGTACTTGGCTCTAATCGTATTGCCCCTTGAGCCTCCTATCTTAGGTCCATACAAGTACCAGGTGTAGTTTCCTGTGGCATGGGTATGCGGTTTACTGTGCTCTTGTGTAATAAGTGGTGAGCAGTGGAACGTAACCTTGACCTCAACCTGCTCATGTTCAGGCCAGAGCTGCCTGCGCATCCGTAGCGGTAGAGATTTAACCAGCCGGATGGCATGATCTTCTCAACACTGCATATCCCTCTGCATTGGCATTTCTTTTTCCAATTTTAGATTTCTGCGGTGTGTCTAGTATTAGGCATCGATACCGTGCATATGCGATGTGATGGGTGTAACTTGTGGCGCCTAGGGTAAGGGGTATCAGTATAATCAGGCTGGCTGGCGCCGCTTTCTGGAGCATGACGTAATTGATGTCAGGAAAGATGAAGGATCTCCCTGATATCTTGATACGGGCACTTATGAGGAGAAAAAAGGCGTGCGCTAACTGAACATGTCTTGGTGGAAGCTGCTGTTTCGATGAGGGCAAGACATATACATGACTAGTTGCTTGGCAAGAAACCACACTTCCGCACAAGCCCCGCACAGACCTACAAAGTGAGAGAAGGCTATCGCTGTTTATTCGTAGAAATCCTGTTAAAATGAAGGTGCATCAGTAGTGCCGTTGCTCTATGCAGCCATAGCATTGATCGGCAAAGCTGAGCCGAGTGTCCTGAGGCCGTGGAGCCCGATCAGGTCTTTGTTGATGGTTTTCACCGTACGGATCCGATAGGTTTGAAACTTGACGTACCCTTAGGGACTGCGGGAAAAAACCGCCCTACAGCCATATCGGCCGGTGTGAGCACAAGATGTCGCTGGGGGGGGGGAGATGGGGGTAGTCGACGTGAAAATGCCTTCTTTTTCTTGGATGTGGGACTTTGGACGACAGGACAACCTTCAGTTGTTCGTCAGTATACCCAGAAACAGGGCCATCTCATGGTCCACGAAGCGTAGAATTGTAACGGGAAATACTCCACTTCGGGTTTGGGTACAACGTAGGAAACAGCCCCTCCGCATTTCTGCGATACAGCAGGCTTATCTCTGAGCAAATAATAGCACGTTCAGATGATGAATCGTCGCGGTAGTTCAAACGAGGCGATCGAGTTTGTATAATAAATTCTCATGGCCTGGAGCGTACGTTTCTCAAGAACAGCCCTATGTAAATATATAGCCTGCGACCGCGCAAGTTGCGCCAAAAATAGAGACCCAGCCATGCGAAAGCAGGGCATCAATCAAGCGATGCCTGCCAATGTTAAACTCGCTAGCGCCCGATGATACGTTGTATCCGCAAGGGTCCAGGTTGAACACCTTGCAATCCGCCATGGCGCGCGCATCTCTGGCAACCTTTTCTGGTGGCCACGATCGGGGTGGCCGGATGAGGCAGCGGGGTGGCAGTACAAATGCCACCAGCGTGTTGCGCGGAAACTAACGTCTCACTCTTGCCGTCGCAACTGCGGCTGAACTGGCGCTGATTGATGATGGTCTAATCAAGCCGAGTCGTCGCAGCGCGCGCGTGAGAAGACTATCTGCGAAATCGCCAAGCCCCCCACGAGATCCAAAAAGCCTCGATTGGCAGAGAAGTGGAAAGAATCGCCGAAAATAAGCATCGCGCTAGCATTGTCGCCACTTTACTTGTCAATGGCTTGTCAATTTTTGACATGGGCCATGTCAAGACAGGGCGCGTTTTAGCTAATACGCAGCGGAAAAATTCGTAGTGGGTTGAATTACGGGCAAGTCCGAGCTTCGGATCTGGAAGTACGGGAAATGGGGTCATGGTCCCGGAAGGATCTTAAATATGCCATTGAGCCCGGCCACGAAGTCGTAGAAGCAATCCTCAACACTCAATCACATCTTGGGACCCAATTCAATCTATCAACACCCAAAAAAAACCACACCAATTCCCACAAATATGCTGGCCCTCACCTTCCGCAAAGCCACATCGGCCGATGCCCCCACCGTCCGCGCCCTCGTCCTCTCCGCATACCGGGGCGAGTCCAGCCGCGCCGGATGGACCACCGAGGCCGACCTCGTTGCGGACGAGCGCATCGACGTCGAGGGCGTCATCTCCAAAATCACGGATCCCGACGGCCGCATCCTCATGGCCCACGACGCCGAGGGCCTCCTCGTCTCGTGCTGCGAGCTGCTCCGCCGGGACAGCGACACGGCCTACTTCGGCCTCTTCGCCGTCGACCCCACGCGCCAGGCCGGCGGCATCGGGCGCCAGGTCCTCTCCCGCGCCGAGGCCTTTGCCAAGGAGGAATGGGGCGTCTCGCGCATGGAGATGCTCGTCATCTGGATCCGCGCCGAGCTGATTGCCTGGTACATGCGCCGCGGCTACCGCAAGACGGAGAAGACCTCCGCGTTCCCCTACGCCGAGCTGGTCAACGGCAAGGCCCTGAGGGATGACCTCTACTTTGTCACTTTGGAAAAGGATATTTGAGCAGGGAGCATGCAGAAGCGTTGCATGAACGGATCACGACATGGCGAGTATGGTTGGAACTTAATGGGCGTTATTTTATGGGATATTCGAATTGAGAATTGAGGGAGGCGCACGTTGTTCAGGTTTTAGAAAGAGAAAGTTTTTATTCATGGTTCAAGCCATGCATGGGCTATCCGAGCCCCTTTGCGAACCAGTATATACATATTTAGACAATGCCCACATAAAGACGTTACGCTTTCATTTTCATTCAGTTGCCTTATTTATTTGCCCTCAACCTCCTTGAGAATACCAGCAAGGTTGATGCTCTTGGGTCGCTCAATGGGGAGACCCAGAGCACGGTCCCAGATCAGCTGGGCGAGAGGACCGAGGCCTCGCGACACACCAAAGGTGGCGGTGTAGTAGAGGGTCTCGTGGAAGCCGTAGTGGTGGAACAGGACACCAGAGCTGCTGTCAACGTTGGGGTAGGGGTTCTTGGTCTTGCCGTGCTTCTTGAGCACCTCAGGGGCGATCCTGCTGTTCTTCTCGACGAGCTGGAAGACGGGGTCCTGGGCAATCTCAGGTCGGGCCGCAGCGTAGTCCATGAGAGCCTCGAATCGGGGATCGGGCTTGCGGAGAACGGCGTGGCCGTATCCGGGGACAACACGACCGGAGTTGAGGGTGGACCAGAGGTAGTCGTTAACATCCTGCTCAGTGTAGCTGGCGGGGATGGCATCCTTCATCTGGAGGATCCATCGCAGCACCTCCTGGGCAGCAAGACTAGAGAATTGTTAGCAATTGGAATTGATGCCATTGAATGGGAAGTGAAAGCAACATACCCGTGAAGAGGACCAGCAAGACCCTGGAGACCAGCACTGTAGGAAAGGAAGGGGTCGCTCAGAGCACTTCCGACAAGGTGGGTGGCGTGGGCAGACACATTGCCACCCTCATGGTCACCGTGCAGAGCAAGGTAGAGACGGAGGAGGTCCTGGAAGTTCTCGTTCTCCTTGCCTCCCCTGCCGAGCATGGCGGCAAAGTTGTAGGACCAATCCTGCTCCAGGTCGACCTCGGCGGGGAGGGCGCCGCCGCCCTGGTAGGCGTTCTGGTAGATCTTGGCAGCAATGGTGGGGAGCTTGGCGAGCAGCGAGATGCAGTCGTCAAAGGTGGGCTCCCAGTAGTCGGCCTTGTTGAGACCCTCCTCGTAGGCCTTGGCAAACTTGGACTCGTAGTTGAGGGCGGACACGGCCATGGCGAACTGGGTCATGGGGTGGAGGTCCTTGGGGAAGTCGTCGAGCATCTTGGAGACGAAGGCGGGGATCTGAGCCTGCTCGGCCAGCTCGCGGGAGAAGCCTCGGATCTGGTTGGTGGAAGGGACTTTGCCGGTGAGGAGCAGCCAGAACATGGCCTCGGGGAGCATCTCAGTGCCCGTCTTGCCCTTGGGGAGCTCCTTCTGGCAGTCCTTGATGGTGCGGCCGTGGAAGCGGATACCCTCGTTGGCGTCGAGGACAGAGCCCTCCCAGACCATGGCCTTGAGGCCACGCATGCCACCGAGCGTGTTCTCAACCTTGATCTCGCCAATTGTCTTGTTGGCGTGGGCCTTGACCTTCTTCAGGAGCTCTCGCTTGGCGGGGATGGCCTCCTTGAGGGTGGCCTTGAGATCGGGCTCGGCGGTAGCATAGCTGCGGGCGCCGGAGAGGGCGGCGCGGGTAAAGGGCTGCGTGGAGGGAGCAGCATGTCAGCTTTGCACCAGATGTCATGATGGGATTGGGTTGATAGCGTACCTTGAAAGCCCGGGTAGACGTTCTCAAGTTGAGGGCCATGATGATGATGCGGGGGTTTGGAGGAGCAGGATATGAAATTGGGGGAAAGAAAACAGTGGCGAGAAGAGGAGAAATAAACCAATGCCAACTCAAGCTGCAGTGACGGCAAAGCTGGCACTCAATGGGCCGCGGCTTTCACCTGTAAGCCAAACCCGTGGGGTCTCGATCTAATTCTGGGGTAATTGAGCCGAGCAGCGAATCGCGGGAGAGCGAAGTACGGGCAATGGGGCGATTGCGGGCACGGCCTGGTCGAGACGGGTGATTTGCGGGGTCCGGGTATAGCTTAGATGCGATTTGGGCAAGGTGAAGTCGGTGACGTCGACTGCGCACAGCGACGAGCAATTCTCAGGAAGTGGTTTAGACAAGATGCAGAATTTGGAGATCGACAGGAGATTATTGGGGAATTAAAAGAAAACCAGAAAGAAGGAGAAAAGAAGCAGAAAAATGCATCCCTCCATTGTCCCCCTTTAAGCCTAGGTCAACAAAACGCAACACCCTCCCGCTCCCCCTCTTTCGACTGCAACACTACACGTCCGTCGCCCACGCATTTGCTGTGGCCATCGGACGACGGGACCATTGCTGCGCAGGCAGAGTCGCCCTATCACATCTCACAACCGAGGGAAACCGCAGAGACCCGGCCTTCTCCAACCAAGGTCTAACCACCACGGTCAAGCCCAGCAACAGCCGCTGCCGCCCCACCATTGGCCAATTGCGCCGTCGGCAACACTTAGCCGCCAATTACCAAGGTACTTCCAGCAACAGCATTAAACACAGGCCCAAAAGTGCTGGGGCGTGTCCCATTTTTTGCTGAGCGAGGCACGCTGCCGTGCGCCTGCATTGTGCACTCAGTCCGAATACGGAGCTGCATATGGCCGCCGATTGGCTGCCGGGAGCTCAAGTGCTCCCTATAGCAAAAACCCGGTGTCGCATGCTTTCCCGCGATCGCAACATAGGTCATGATTTTGCCCCCGGTACGCTGCATCGCCCCCGGCAATGGCTCGGCTGTAGTGAATTTAGTGGGTAGCTATGGCACAGAGGCGCCACCAGCACCCACTCCCAGGAAAGCTCACGCCTACGTTATTATTATTCATCAGCCGAGCCTCTTGAAGCCAATCCTCTTCTCTCCGTAGATGTAGTTGTCTCCCAATATTCCCAAGTCGTACCTCTGTCGCACGCGCTCCATCCCGCAAGCCGTGCAACGCGAATAGCCTCCAGCCATGCAAAGAATCGTCTCCAGAGCTGCTGCCCGGCGCACCCTGCTCTCTGCCGCCTCCAAGCCTCGACCTGCGTTAGCGGCTGTTCCGTTCATCGCAGCCCGCACCCTCTCAACCACCTCGCTCCGCGCCATGCCTGCTCAATCCCTATCAGCGGCTACTCCTGCCGACGCCTTCCAGCTTCTGTCCGAGTCTCAGAAGCCCGGAGCCGCGGAGGATGCCCTCTACGAGGCCAATGTCAGGGAGATTGAGGCCTGGTGGTCTACCCCGCGATATGCCGGCATCAAGCGCCCGTACAGCGCCGCTGATGTAGCCTCGAAGCGCGGGTCGCAAAGAACCCAATATCCCAGCTCCGTCATGGCCCAGAAGCTCTTCAACCTCGTTCAAGAGCGCGGATCCAAGGGCGAGCCTATTCACACCAGTTCGTCTCCCCCTCCCCCGCTCCAAAACCCCCCATCATGACACCTCCGGCCGACTAACACAAACCACCACAGTGGGCGCCATCGACCCGGTCCAGATGACCCAGCAAGCCCCCAACCAAGAGGTCCTCTACATCTCTGGCTGGGCTTGCTCCTCCCTCCTTACCAGCACCAACGAGGTGTCGCCCGACTTTGGCGACTACCCTTACAACACGGTCCCCAACCAGGTTCAGCGCCTCTCCAAGGCCCAGTCGATGCACGACCGCAAGCAATGGGACCTCCGTCGCAAGATGACGCCCGAGGAGCGAGCCAAGTCTCCCTACGTCGACTACCTGCGCCCCATTGTCGCTGACGGTGACACCGGCCACGGCGGTCTCTCGGCCGTCCTCAAGCTCGCCAAGCTATTTGCCGAGAACGGCGCCGCTGCCGTCCACTTCGAGGACCAGCTCCACGGCGGCAAGAAGTGCGGTCATCTCGCTGGCAAGGTCTTGGTCCCCATCGGTGAGCACATCAACCGCCTCAATGCCGCCCGCTTCCAGTGGGATGTCATGGGCTGCGAGAACCTCGTCATTGCCCGCACCGACTCCGAGTCTGGCAAGCTTCTGTCCTCAGCCATCGACGTGCGCGACCACGAATTCATCCTAGGTGTTGCCGACCCCTCCATCGAGCCCCTCTCCGAGACAATCCAGGCCATGGAGGCCCAGGGCGCTGTTGGTGCTGAGATTGATGCCTTCGAGGCCAACTGGGTCAAGGCCACCAAGCTCGTCACCTTTGACGAAGCCGCCGTCGCCCACATGCAGAAGGAGGGCGTCGAGCAGGCCAAGATCGACGAGTACCTGGCCGCCACGGCCAAGGACCGCGACATGGGCATCTCGCACCGCCGCACCCTCGCTTCCAAGTACGCAAAGACGCCCGTCTACTTCAGCTGGGACGTGCCCCGCACCCGCGAGGGCTTCTACCACTACCGCGCCGGCATGGAGGCCGCTACCAAGCGTGCCCTGGCCTTTGGGCCCTTTGCCGACCTCCTGTGGGTCGAGACCGGCGACCCCAACGTCGACGTGTGCGTCAAGCTGGGCCGCGCCGTCCGCGACGTCTACCCCGGCAAGGCCCTCGTCTACAACCTGTCGCCCTCGTTCAACTGGATGGCCCACGGCTTCACCGACGAGACGCTCAAGTCCTTCATCTGGGACATTGCCCGCGAGGGCTTCGTCCTGCAGCTCATCTCCCTGGCTGGTCTGCACTCCAACGCCACCATCACCACCGAGCTGTCCCGCGCCTTCAAGGAGGACGGCATGAAGGCCTACGTCGACCTGGTCCAGCGCCCCGAGAAGGAGCTCGGCTGCGAGGTCCTGACGCACCAGAAGTGGAGCGGCGCCAGCTACATTGACGGCATCCTGGGTGCTATCCAGAGCGGAAGCTCTAGCAGCAAGAGCATGGGCGAGGGTAACACTGAGGGACAGTTCAATTAGATGACTGCCGGCCGGGTGGATGAAAAACACACGCGTTGATGAAAAAGCATGGGTTCGGAGTTGGGGGGTATTTAGTTTTGTAAATTATTTTTTTTGAATATCAAGAACTTGACTATTTGAGGTCATTCATCACACGGCTTGCTATTCCAATCAATGCATTCCATGCTCGTGTGGCAAACAAAGGCCCAGACCTATAGTGTTCCTCATTGACACATCATCATCCATTTAATCCCCTGCTGCAATCTTTTGTACAGCTTCCAGGGCTACCGGTTTCCCAAACGCCATCCGCTATTCACACACACTAATCCATACACATCCGCTTACAGGGAGTCCTTGAGGGCGTTGTTGGTGGGGGGAGGGGCGGCAGGGCCCTCAGGGGTGACATAGGCCTTGGTCATGCCACCGTCGACGGCAAAGTCGTGGCCGTTGACGAAGCTGGACTCGTCGCTGGCGAGGAAGACAACGGCGTGGGCCTGCTCAACGGCCTCACCGAAGCGGCCCATGGGGAAGTGGACCTCGCGGCGGAAGCGCTTCTCCTTGTCATCACCGAGCCAGTCCTGAAGCAGAGGGGTGTTCAGGGGGGCAGGGCAGAGGTTGTTGAATCGGTAGCCCTCGCGAGCGTGGACCATGGCAAGCTCGCGGGTGAGAGCAAGGACGGCACCCTTGGAGGCAGTGTAGGCGAGCTGGGGGGTGGCGGCACCGACGAGGGCGACGACGGAGGCGGTGTTGATGATGGAAGCCTTGGTCTTCTTGTGGCGGCGGAGAGACAGGACGGCGTGCTTGCAGCCGAACCAGACACCCTTGACGTTGATGTTCTGAGTCAGGTCCCAGATGTCCTCGGGGGTGTTGACGGCATCGTCGTCCTTGGCGTGCATGATACCGGCGTTGTTGAAGAGGACGTCGACACCGCCCCAGGAGTCAACGGCCTCGATCATGGCCTGCACCTCGGCCTCCTTGGAGACATCGACCTTCTATAGCGAGAACAGACGTTAGAAGCTGCATTGGGTAGAGACGGGGTCTAATAGTGGGGCAACGAACCAAGATCTCGACGCGGGCGCTGGGGACAAGCTGCTTGACCTTGGCCAGGGCCTTCTCAAGAGCAGGCTGGGAAATGTCGGACATGAGAACGGAAGCACCCTCCTTGGCAAAGAGGATGGAAGTCTCAAGGCCAATGCCACTGCATAGGGAGCATCATGTTAGCTATGGTCTCAGGATGCAACAGCAATGCCAAAGACAAGGACGTCATGGGAGCAAACTTACCCGGCGGCACCGGTGATGATGGCGTTCTTACCAGCGAGACGGCCAGACATTTTGAATAGTATGTGATTGAAGGTGATTGGGTTTGAAGATGAATCTGGATGAGGATGGTGATCGAGAACCAAGAGATGCAAGATGAAGGCCAACTTTTATGTTTGCTGGCTGCTATGGCTGCCAAGGAGGGGGAGGGGGAGGGGAAGCGCTTATCGTGAGAGCTCCGATAAGAGCAACAGCAGCAAGAACGGCCATGTGGGAACACAGGTCACGGGAGGGCCTTGTCGAATCACTACCGGCGTGTGATGAGTCAAGGAAACTAGAGCGGTCCAACCGTTTGGCTCGCTTTGTCTTGAGTTTCCGACAACGGCGGAGCCGGTGGGCATCGAGCGCGGCTGCGGCTGCGGCTGCACCAGATATGGCACACGGCACTGGACAATGCTGTCAATCCCAAACTGTTCGTCATTTCACGGCTAGTAAAGCACCGCTCAGGCCAACGCGGCTAACCTTCGACCGGCGCCATTGAAAGCTTGGTGAGTTTAGCGGCCGGAAGCTTATCAAAAGCACCCCGCGGCCCGCCCAGGCTTCTCTCTTCTCTCGGAGCGCGATAGCGGCGGACATGGAAGGCCTGGTCTTGGGACGGGGGTGAAGACGGCAATTCGGTATCGAATGAGAAAAGCGCCGCCGGTGGGACCTAGCGGGGAACCAGGCCCATGGCGTCGGCGGGATGGCGTCGGCAGTGGCCGCGACGAAAAGAGCGCCGCCGCCCATGGACGAGAGCCCGTCATGGCCAAATCCCGTCGTGGGCTTGCAAGCATGGCAGGTGTCGGGCCCCGGAACATGGGAATGGGATGCAGCGGCGAGCCTCAGGGTCCTGGTTGCAACGCTGCAACCCTGCTCAGGTGTGCGCGCGATATCGGTCCGACGGGATGCGTCGCAGCAGTTGGAGATGGGCGTGCGGGACGGCCCAGTCAGGCCAAATCCATTAGTCAAGGGCGAGAGGCCAGCCGCTTGCTGGGCAGCGCGGCTATCCATCATGGTTGCACTGGGCGGGACGGAATGGCCATGCAGCCCTCTCTGAACGCCAACCCCAACACTCGGCACGCGATCCAGAGCGTCATGAAGTTGGCCCAGTTGGCGGCTCAATTGGATGTGCTTACTATTTTCCGCATCGGGAAACCCCTTCTGCAAGATCCGGGGGAAAGGCAGAGCTCAGGCCAGGGGATCCCGAGCGCGGGTGCGAAGCCAAGATGGATGAGCGCGGGGGTGCACATGGCAAGACATGGGTGAGATGGACGAAACGGGCTGGACGGCGCTGGCGGCAATGACGTGGGTGTGTTGGTCGTGGTGATGCCGCCTTGTCTCATTAAACCTGAGCGCGCGGCAAGGGGAGACAGGAGACAGGGCGCATCGCGGTCTGAATCAAGTGTTGTCATGACAGCCAACTTGGTGTTGACAGAGGCTCGCCATCATGTCTCTAGCTGGCTTGGTCGAGAATGGTGACGTCGCGCCAGCTGGGAGACATCACAAGCACGTGAGTCGCGTATCTTGCGCATGTACTCGTCGTTTGACCCTGATAGCTTATCTCGACCCAGGCAGTTTTACATCACCACCTGGTTCAAGGCGTCAGCGCCATCGTCACATTGACTCAGGTTCAAAACCTCGTTTCCAATGTCTCTGCGCAGCCCAACCACCGGCATGAGCAGGTTCCCGCCGAACAAGCCGCTGCTCTCGCCGCCCTCAAAACCGCGATACGACTACATATACGGCGGGTAGCGGACCGTTCCTCCATGACCATCCCAAGCATCACATCCATGCTCCCCCCGCGCTCACCCCAAAGTCAATCGAATTGCCGCTAGCCCGGAACCACGCTAGGCCTTCTGTCGAGTGTACGTCACCGAAGCCTTATCACCGGCAGAATAGCTGGGGCTTATCGTAGCCGCGCTCCTCCAAACCGTCCGTCTCGCCGCCCGGCCCCTCCACCCACCGCGCGCTCCCACGCCCACATGACGAGACACGCCCCTCCCGTCTCCGTCTGCCCTTTGCTCACCTCCTCCCCGGCGCTGTTATCGTGCTCGCCAGCCTTCCTTGCTGCAGCTGACGGGGCCAATACTCTCCATTTCGACCGCCCGCTGCGTGGATTTGGTGCCCAGCTCCATCAGTTTCATGCATCTTGAACTAATCTATTAGCTTTGTTCCCCACACCGCACAGGGCTCACGGCGTGCGACTCCGCTCCCAGAGACAGCTCCGAGGCTCCAGCACGGCGACCAGCCATTTGCGTTCGACTCAATTAACCCGTCTGTTGCCGGGCGCATTATCATCTTCTGCGTTTTTAAACTCTGGCTTTGGTTCGCATTCTTGTCCCTCTGTCCTCTGTCCTCTTCACCGTCTTCCCTTTCTACCACGCCCTCTTCTCGTTTCATCCCAGAGCTTCAAGGCTGCTTCCGCTCCATCATGGCTTCCTCAACCGCCACCGACGGTCCTGTGACCGTTGAGACTCTCCCTGATGTCCTCCAGAATGATCGCATGGTCAAGGTCGGCGGCGTTGACGTCGACGGTATTTTGCGCGGCAAGCTCGTCTCCAAGAAGAAGTTCTTGTCCATCGCAAAGGCTGGCTTCGGCTTCTGCTCTGTCATCTTTGGCTGGGACATGCACGACCAGACGTACATTCGCGAGCTCAAAATCTCAAACGCCGAGAACGGTTACCATGACCTTCTCGCCATCCCTGACCTCTCCTCCTTCCGGCGCATTCCCTGGGAGGACAATGTGCCCTTCTTCCTCGTCGATTTCCTCGACCCCGACACTAAGAAGCCCATCTGCGCTTGCCCGCGCGGCTTGATCAAGTCGCAGCTGGCCAAGCTGAAGGAGCACGGATACGGCGCCATGGCCGGCGGTAAGTCTCATAATAGTTTGATCCGGTGTTAATTGATCCTCTAACGCGCTCCGTCATATTTCAGCCGAGTATGAATTCTTTCAGTTCCGAACACCCGACGAATCCACCTCTTCCCCCGCCGCCTACCTTCAACAGAACCCTCCCCACCAGCTCCCCGCCCTGACTGAGGGTATGTTTGGCTACTCTCTTACACGCCCCGTTCACAACCAGGAGTACTACTATGACGTCTTCAACACGTGCGCCAAGTTCGACTGCGACATCGAGGGCTGGCACACAGAGTCCGGCCCTGGCGTCTTTGAGGCCGCGCTCGAGTTTGGAGAGATCGCGCAGATGGCAGACCGTGCGTCGCTGTTCAAGTACGTGGTCAAGAGCGTCAGTACCAAGTACGGCATCACGCCTTGCTTCATGGCCAAGCCCAAGCAGGGCCTCCCCGGAAACAGCGGTCACATGCACGTGTCACTGGTTGACAAGGACGGCAAGAATCTCTTGGCGCGCGAGACGCTTGATGAGAATGCAAAGTGGAGGGACATTGCCGGCCTGTCAGACCTTGGCCGACACTTCCTTGCCGGCATCCTCGAGGGCTTGCCCGACGTGATGCCCCTCCTTGCCCCCACAATCAACTCGTACAAGCGACTCGTTGAAAACTTCTGGGCGCCCGTCACGGTGTCGTGGGGCCTCGAACACCGCGCTGCGTCGGTCCGACTTATTACGCCGCCTACTGCTAAAGCATCAGCCACGCGGTTCGAGGTTCGTGTGCCCGGCGCTGATACCAATGCGCACTTTGTGCTCGCAGCCATTCTTGGCCTCGGATGGCGCGGTGTGGAGAAGAAGCTCGAGATCCCCTGCCCGCCTCTAGCCATGGGTCAGGACGTCGGTGGCGAGGCCGACAAGGGTCAGCGCCTGGCCAAGAGCCTGAAGGAGGCAACTGCCCGCTTCATGGCCAAGGACAGCATCGCCCGAGAAGTCTTTGGTGATGACTTTGTAGACCATTTCGGAGGAACTAGAGAGCACGAAATTCGGTTGTACGACGAAGCTGTTACCGACTGGTAAGTCATGATAAGCAATGATGCGCGCAAAAAAAAAACAAAAAACAGATTACCAACACATTGACTCTAGGGAGATGAAGCGATACATCGAGACAGTTTAGACGATGACACAAGCTACACTGCAAGCCTTTTTACAAGCATTTCATAGTGCACTGGGAGAGCATGTTGTATACCATGGTGGTGAGAGGTGCCGAGAGTGGAGGGGCCTGAAGATACCCTGCTGTGTCTGTTGTTTGCTTTTATGCAAAGTCGAAGGGAGTTTATGACTTTGATCATTGTTTCAGTATTTATAGGAGGATGCCTGGCTTTTTTCTTTCTTTCTTTTTCTCATCTCCTTGTTTTTATTACTCCTTTTTTTTTTTTTTAGAACTTTGCCCAGCTCTACTGAGCTCTGCCGGCATCGATTCCTCGCATGTCAACCAACGGTTGACTGATACACGGCCTATCATGACTTACTTGAATCTATGAAACCAAGTATAACTTATTTTGCAAATGCACACCGAATCTAAAAATTGCAGCTTCCGAGTGAACGATAGAGTCGCTCCCCACTTAATCACGCCCCCGCCAAATCGCGACGCGCTAGCAGACATGCTTTTCCTCCTTCCACATAATAATTTACGCCTAAACAGCAGCAAACCTTATCCATTTTAATCCAAATTTTGACTATAAGTCCATCAAAGCCTAATCGTGAGGTCCTACTAACCAAGGCTCTTAATAAAATATAGGAAAGTGCCAAAGTCGCGCCCATTAGCCGCACATATAAGATCCTCAATTCTACCCTACATAATCAACTTAAGGACACCAAATTAAAAGCTAAAGCACAAGAGCCTTCCCGATGGCTATTAAATATATAAGAGGATCACCTAGTAAAATAGATACTAGCCAAGGAAGCCGCCAGTTACGCCCCAACAAGGCAAAAGGTATAATTCTTTGCGCAATAAATTATTAGCATAGATGGTGATGATTACCTTATTAATAATAATTAGGTTGACCGCTTTCTACAATGTCATAAGGATATTTATACAAAGGTATCCTAATTTCTTGAGGCCTCTTATTTATAGGCTATACATAAGAAAGTTATATAAAGCTAGTATAATAATTAGGATAGATTATTAAGGGAGTAGAAGATTAGGTCTAATTATATTTATAATATAGATAAATATGGTATTATAGAGGCATAAACTAGGACTAGGAAGATTATTGGAATATTTCTTATAAATTAGGCGATTGTAATAGAAGGTAATATAACTAAATAGGTTATAATTATTAAGGTAGGAAGTGCTAATAGAAGATACCTTATGCCGTATATTATTTTCACTAGATTTAACCTTTAAGGGCAATGGTTTTAATAGAATTTTTCTTTTTAGAAATATAATTATAGCCCCTTAGGCTAGGCAAATTTATATATTATATAGTAGTAATTTGAGGAGGTGTTTCTGCCGGAAACCTGACCTAAAAGGAAGTCCCTGTGGAGGGTATTTATTATTAATGGTTATAGAATGTATATTATATATAAGTTGATGTATATAGCTTGATTATATTAAGTTTAACTTCTTTATTTTTCTCTTAAAAGCTTATACATTATATAGTCCCTTAATATTAGTATTTTTAGCTTAGTAAAAAATATATTCTATAGAAAGGCCTAGAAATATATCTCTTTTAAAGCCATAGCTCCTATTTAAAAATAATACTTTTTAGAATATTATAAAATAACTTTTAATAAAGGGATATTATTAAATAACCTTAGAAAAGGATTTTTAATAATAGGGATATTTCCTATTAATATTTTTAAGCTGCTAAGCTAGGTAATTAATATAAAAGTTGCTCTAATTATATTACTACCTATATTACAATCCTCCACACCTAAGTAGCAAAAAATAGATCACAATAATATATATTATACACCAAAGAATTTAAGTAATCTATGCGCGTAGGCAATTTCAATAAAAAGAAAATTAAATAGCTTTTATTATAATATCTAGACCATATTCACAAAAGCAGGGAAAAGCCTCAATAAACAGGCAGCTATAATAGCTAGCCTGAACCACAAATATAACTACCTTAAGGCCAAAATAGCTTCTAATAAGACCCTAGGAAGGCAAGCTATTCAATATAATACAAATCAGGCATTTGCAATAGTGCAGGAAATAGAAGATGCCTAGTTGAAGGAATGGCACCATACAAAGGCTTAGGTTACAAGGGCATAGGCCTAGGCGGAAAGGAATGTAATTGAGAATGTAATATCGGCTTAGGAGGGTATAATCTCTGATATCCAGTTATAGCTAGTAAATTGACTAGCTTTTTATGGTGTTATATAGGATATTTACCTAGGTCATAATTTGGCTTACGGTCGCGATTTGGCGGGGGCGCGATTAAGTGGGGAGCGACTCTATGATGTAATCCAGCTCCTACTAAAAAAAGCCATGTCCGTCCAGCCCTCTCCATCCTGTTTCCCAAACAAGCTTTGATCCTCAGGCCGGTGGCACACCACACGCATCCCCTCCGAAAGAGCGGAACTGCCCCGCCCCCACCTCGGATTGCATTTTGACTAAGCCGTTGACAGAAGTCGCGGCACCGCATACGTCTTACGGAAATAAAAACGAGGCCGAAGGCACGAGGTGGGAACGCGATGTGCCTGTCGAGATAAGAGCAATGGAAAATGGGACGAAGATATAATGGCTCAGTTTCCCCCATCTCCGGACTTCTCTCGAACCCTTGTATTTATCAACTCGGGTTCTCTTTTCCTCCTCTCCCGCGGCCGTGGGATGGGTAGCCACGGGAGAAATTTGGAGTCTTTTTTGGTGTGTGGCATGTGTAGCATTTTGTCCAACTGGTAGGAACACCGCCACCTTCCAGCTAGCAATACGGTTGCATGCGGCAGATGCGCTTAGGGTTACTTCGGATTAATTGAAAACCTTCTTCTGATTACTAAACTGGGCCATCAGTTTAAAAAAGGAAATCGGGCAAGACGACGGGCTTTTGGGGCGGTGAGCGACATCATCGGAGAGAAATAAGTTACTTGCTCTGTTAGACTGGCCATCGCCTGCAGTAGTTCAACGACCCAGCCACTTAGCTGGCGGTAGGTTCGTTGACATGCCGGCACGGGCATGTGAATTAATTGTATGTACGTGTCCCTTTCTTCCCATCATACAGCCCCCTCACTATGATTGCCGTTCCAGTGGCTGCGAAGCCAATCCATGTCCGAGTATTGTACGCCAAATTACATCCCATATTTTGTACAGGCCTGGTTGTGGACGTTATCCAACCTAGCTTCTTTTGCTTCATGTTTGGCCATTAATTCTGTATTATGCCGAGTAATCTTTTTTTTTCATCCGCTCGTTTTGGTATACACTGGTCCTTGTTTTCATTCGTCTTCGTCGGAATCGAGCGATGCTGTTGACGCGGGGCTGGGCGGTGCATCCGAATCCACGACTGGCTTTCGTGCTGTGATGAAGGTCCTGCAAAAAGTACATTAGATTGCAAATCTAAATTCAATCGCAGAGTCTGGAAACTTACACCTTCGCGTTGCTTCTGAGTGTGGGATTTCCGACATCCTCGTTCACACGCTCGAGTAACTCCCTCGTCGCTTTCTCTTCCCATCCACAGAGACCAAACAACATTAAAGTCCAGTTCTCCATTCCTGCGTTACGGGTCAGCTTAGCGGGACCAAGAGCTGCGGGCAGATGCCACACTTACCAGATTCAATCATTTTCCCGAGGAGCTGTCCCTTTTTCCGACTAACATGATCGTGACCCCATCGATGCACGGGCAACCAATCGACACGTTCTCTGACGGATTCAGCACCAATCTCGGTCAACCACCCCGAAACGCGGGGTACTGGATCAAAATCCAGGCCCATTTTCATACACATGAGAGCCAATGTCATCTCAAACTCGCGACAAGCGGCGCCAACCTTGCCTGGCTGGAGATGGCTAAGGTTTGCCTGGTCCGACTCCACATCAAAAAACCGAGGTCGTATCTCTGTAAACTCCAACTGGCCTCCAGGCTTCAGATGAGCGTAGGCCTGGTCGAGAAAAGCCTTCCAGTCACGGATCCCGCCGCCCACGAGGTTGCGCATGTGAATAAAGTCGTATTGTTTTGCGGGCCAAGGCTGTGTAGCATCGGCAATCTCAAAAGTGACATTCGTAGGCACATCGCTGGGTAGGAGAGCGCTGGTGAGGTCGATGCCGAGGATGTTGACCTGGGGGTATCGTTGGCCCATGTCGCAAGCCCAGACGCCAGTGCCTGTGCCGACATCCAGAATCTCGAGGGGGATTTCGGGGCTGTGTTCTTCGAGAGGGAGCTTGGCGTCGACGAGACCTCCGTCGAGGCAAAGTTGGAAGAGTTCGTGTTGCAGAGATAAGCGAAACGCCTCGGACTCGTCATTCGGTGTCATGAGCTGGCCGGAGCCATGATATCTGTGGTTGTACGCATGGATGGGAGGTAGTGAGTCTTCCGACACTGAAGAGTAGTTGGAACAGGTTTCGCTGAGCTCGGCATCATCCTCGGTATGGCTCACTTCGTCCATGTCTACCCCTGACACAAGCTGGTCGTCATCCAGGGCGCCCTGCGCCTTCGCGTCGGAAACTGTCGTGGGAATAGACTTAGAAGCTGGAAGTCCAAGCCCGGTCATTGCCGCAGATTAGATTTACCAAGATCGATCGGGGTTGAGACGGATATAATACAATCGTCGTTGTAAGCGAAGAATGGACGGGGGTATCGTTCGTAAACCAGAATGGATCGGAAATCGAGTTGCGCCAAGGGTGAGAAAGGGATGCTGTATAAGAGAGAAAGTCTGGTCAAATCGCAATTAGGGTACGAGTCGTGAGGAGGGTGGCTACCAGGAGCGATTGGATGCGCGGCGGCCAGGATTGGAGGGCAAGAGATTGGGCGAGGATGATGAAGATGGCGGCAGGGAACCAGTATGTATCATGGTTGGTTAGATGCGCCAAGGGTGGAGGCACAGCACGATGATCCGGGCAACGCTGATGCCGAGGCTGGTGCGAGTCAAAGGGCCAGATGTGAATCAAACAAAGGAAAGCGGCGCGCCCAAGATACAAATGCGTATGCGTATGCGCTGGTGTTTGCGACAAAGTAGGAGAAGAGAAAAACGAGTCAAGACGATGATGGATGCGGAGGAAAAAAGGCCAAAGCTGCCCGGGTGCCAGCAAGGGTCGTGGTCCTGGCCGGGGCAGTGGTAGTGGTTCGGACCCGTAACGGTGCAGGAGCCGCCGCCAAACGACGATGGACCACTTTCAGCACAGATGGTATAGCGGCGCTTGCGACGAGACAGAGTGCAAAACGAGACTGGGCCAAATTAAGATTGACATTGAAATTAAGAGAGAGAGAGGCAGATAGAGCGCGAGAGAGGAGCATAAAGCATATTGGCGTGTGTGGGAAGCCTCCGGATTTCTGCGCCTGGCACGAACCCGTCCGAGATGCCGATGCCCCAAAGCGGCCATGGACTGCCGATGACGACGGGGCCTTGCGGCGGTGCGTGCCACCCACTACACTGCGTAAGGCAGTCGTCGGTGTTAGTGTTGAAGCCTGGGGGAACACAGACCACAAACCGCAGACCACAGACACTGACCCGTTGATCGCTGAGGCGTCCCGGTGTGATTGATTCACCTAGCCACATGCCTTGGGGACCTGTCGCCCAATGCCAGCGATGCGCTTAACACTGGAAATTGCCATTGTGCTATAGTCTAAGCGTGATATGACAACGGCCGCCGGAAGGATTGCGGAGCATCTCTTACACTACCAGGTAGCGCAGCTCAACCCAGCCCAGAACAGGACAGCCCAGAACATCCAGCAACCAACATGCCTCCTCTTCTTTGGCAAGTGCTCCAGTTCCACGAATCCCCATAGGCTAGATATGCGTCAGCTCATCCACCTCCTACCTCGTTAGTTTCTCATCCAAGGTCCTCCTGCCCAAGGCTGGGCTCATATCTGACCTCCACGAAGTATCATCTTTTAAGGTTGGCCGTTCACTGCTACCTCTGACGTAGGCACCAACCCCAGACCCCAAACCACCTGTGCCTCTCTGTCTCCTCCTGCTCCTTCTGTCTTACACGGTAAGAAGCCAACGTCATCGTCAGCACCATACCGCAATCACCGCAACCCTATCCACCAACAGCTTGCACCACCAACAGCTTGCACCACCAACAGCTTGCAGCACCAACACTGACATCATGCCTAGCTTCCCTTTGTTCGCGACTCCATCGCCAGCTTTTTTTCCCTTTCATTGCGTCGCTTCCGTCACTTACCAGCTTCCAATCGATGCCACAACACGTTCCTATCATGGGCCTCTGAACCCAGTCCCGTCGCAGGGCCCATCCCAGTTCCCTATGGCCATTCATGATGCCATGGCCCGTCCCCGGCCCCCATCTCAATCTGCCGACGCCGTCAAATCACGTCTCGAGACAAGCGCCTGTCGCTTCCCTCATCGCTTGATAGTTTGGCATTTTCGTGTCGCACTAGCCAAGCACTGCAAAGCCCCCTCCACCTTGTCAGCCCTTTGTTCAGAACAGGGCAAAGGGCTCCGCTTCATCCTCAGCCTCAGTCGCTCCGGCCTCGCTTCCTACTGGCCACGGACCGTCTTGCGCGCAGGGCCCAACCCTTGCACCTGTTGAATTGAGATCCACCTGGGATGCGAGCCAGTACAACGTTGACGACCTGCAAAACGCAGTGCTGCGGCCGCTGCAGCCAGAGCCGTCCTTGCAGAATAGCACTCTGATCGACTCGCATTTAATTGTCCTCGTCGCCCTCACCCTAGCAATCTCCGCGGTCAAATGTTTCCGTCCTTGACCTTAGTAGCTCATTTGGATCCCTGACAGTTGCAGATACCCCTCTCCAGTGGAGCTTTAGTTCTCCCCAGCACAGAGTCCTTTGAGTCCAGGCTCGTTCCAACATCTCCGGCTCGCTAACCCTGGGGAATTTCAGTGATCATTGCATGACCCCAGAAGGGTTCAGAAGGGGTCCAGAACAGCGGCAAGTGGGGTGGGTTGTTATTATGATTTTGTTTCGCTAGACTTTCAGCGTCATTGAGCGCCCTGAATTACGACGCACCACTAGACCCGTCGTCGCTCAACTTCTCAACGGGATTTTGGCCGATGTGGCGTGACGGCCCAGGCCAAGCCCAAAAATTTGACACCGGGAGCTAACATACAAGTCCTTCGACTAAGTTGGCGTTCTTTCAGTACGGCACACGGACCAAGAATTGAAACGAATCCATTCGCCTACGGCAACACAAGTGCAAACAAAGCCGCTGTAACCGTCGTGCCACGTCGTGAAAAGAATTTTAGTGCGCCTTTGCAATTACAAGCTTGTTGTTTTTGTTGTTGTCCAGCGCTGTATTTGATCCCGAACCAGCATTCAATGAACACAAGCATTGCATTTACTGCGGCCGAGTCCATGTACAATTTGTCGCGTCGCGCTAATCTCCCACAAACGTTAATAAACAATCAGTCCGTCAAACAGCAGTTGCCAGGATGATTAATCAGACACATGACCAGCTTGCTCCATCTCGCCCAAGGACCAGGCACGGACGGCTCGGGGCGGCGCGCGAAAGCAAACTCTAAAGATTGGACTCGGACCGCCGAACTCGAGTCGAGAATATACTACGAGGCAGGTTAGTCTTACGGTTGCAACTGAGAAAACTGCCGAGCTCCATCGAGGGGCGAGGAGTTAAGAGAAAAGAGGGCTTTTAGCTGCAGCGCTGACAATGATGGGCGGGTGGAGATGAGAGGGTCGTGCCGAGGCAATACACAGTACAAATGTCGAACAAGCAGCCGAAGCATCCACAAAGACGGGCACTAGCCAAACCGCCGGCTCTAGCAATCGCCGCCAAGATTCGCGTCGATATGTAGGGAGATGGAGATAAAGACATTTGCTCCACGCACACGGAGTGAACAGCAGCCCTGTTGAGTGGCGAGGCGCAATGAGTGGCATGACGCTCTATGCCTCCTGCGATTCTTGCATCGCAGAGCCCAAACACGGGGCCGAGACTCGTCTGCATGTCATCCTTCCCGTAGCCGGCCCATCTGCTACACCATAAACCTCCACATCCCACCAGGAATGATACGTGCGCACATACATATGCGACTATAGCATCGCATCGCAGACGGGAAGCCCATGTTTGGCCTTGGATTTAGTGGCATGTGGGCTAGGATCGGGGGCATGGGATGCGCGCCGGACAGGGCTTTTGACTCCTCACCAGTCCCGCTCTCCACACTGCCACATCGACCCCATCATCGTGTCACATCACTTTTCCGCGGGCCATGGCCTTGAGCGATGAGTTGTCGTGCCCCGTCGTCGCCTCTGCGCGCTCGTCTCGTCTACTGTGTTGCACAAGACTATGTTGGCCCGTTCTCCCCAAATGCAATGCATGCTCATCTCGATATCCGTCACCGTTTCCTCAACGGCGTCGACAGCCAACCAACCAACCAACCAACACGGCGATGCCCTTCTCCCACGTTTCGATGGCCCCGCTTCATCGCCGTGATCACCCTTCCCCACCATCAATCCCCTCTCCACCTCGCATTTACATCTCTCTAACAGCTGAAGGGGGCATCAGAAGCATGCCTACGGCGCAGACACATGCCATGCCACACTCCCTCCTTCGGGATTTCTCCCGTCCCTTACCATTCTGTTAATCCCCCTCTCCTAGCCCCCTCTCTCCTCGACCCCCTCACCACCACCGTGGCCGGTCGGTCCCTGTCCGAAGCACGACCCTACAGCATCTTGGATCATTTTTATGACCTCTCATCTTGCTGTCTTCCACTCACACAAGGCCACGCGGACATGAGTAATGCGAGATGGACGATGAGACACTGTGAGGGACGCATGCACTGCACGGGCTCAAGCAAAAAAGAAATCTGACGCACCCTCGACCGTACTGGCCACTGTAGAACCCTGAAATTTTTACTGAGACAAACCGGCGTGACACAAAACTTGCGGCGCTTCTTTTTTTTTTTTTTTTTTCACGCACTCATCCAATCCCACAAGCAACCCGGTCAAAGCTTGCCACCCACCCACAGCGCCACAGTGTCATCCACAGACCACTCAGCGAGATGTGATCCAGTCAGTTGGAAAGCCAAAAAAGAAGAGGGTGGTGGGAAATCACTGCAAGCGGAAAGGAGACCAACACATGGCTTAGAGAAGAAAAACAAACAAGTGAGTGAGATTACGAGTCCAGATCCTATGACGTATGGTTGTGTCAAACCGATTGACTACATTGGTTGAGAAGGAGAAGAAAAAGGAAGAATGAGATTTCAGTTGATCAGTCAACCACCATGAGAAAATAAAAAGAAATAAAACCGAATTGGCACCGTTGAAATGCCATGTTCATGCCCTTTCCGTCGCTGAATGCTTCCAACTCCCTCGGGACTAAAAGCTATAAGGAATGCGGTGGAAGTAGAAATAAAGTAAAAGAATAAGAAGCAAAAAAATACCCAGTGCCCATGCCAGTACCCAATTCATCCAGACAAGTTAAAAGAAACGAAAAAAAGGAGGCAGAATCTTTCATCCATCCATCACGTTCTCAAATGTCATTCAAAACCCCATGCCAAATAAGAAAAGAAAAAATAAACCCATGCCCGGTGCTAATCCCATAATGCTAAAATCCACCCCCAAGTTCTCTGGCAAATTCCCTCATAAAAAATGTTGTGTGTGGCCGATTCGTCAGTGATTATCCCGGATTTCTCTCCATCTCCAATCCCGACGAGCATGCATACAAAGGAAAATGCTCCCGATGGCTTGCCGACCCATGCAGAGAAAAGAAATCAAACACCTTTTCACCAAGCAATCGCTGGCCTGCCTACCCCATCCGGTTGAATGATCCAATTCTCCAGTCCCCTTAAAAAAAACTCCGGGGGTATCAATCAGCGCCGCCCATTCAGCAAACTCGTTCCCTCTCCGTCCTTGCTTGTATCCCTGACGAAGCCCCTGCCCGTGCCTTGACAATAAAACCTTGGCATTGCGGGTGCAATCGGGCCCCTTGTAGTCCAATACAAGCGCCCTCGATTCGCGCGCCGAGGCCGCCCATCCAAGACGGCTTCCTACTTCGCTTTCCGCTTGTTCCCGCTTCTGTTATCCAAGTGTTCGTCTTCGGGGCTCCATTCTTCTGGGTGAAAATCGGGATTGCCGTAATGTGCACGGTTCCATACGCTGTTCTTGAATGTGTTCGTCCTCACGTTGAAATGCTCTATGCTGCTCTTGGTCTTCTCGTAGTCGACCTGAACCTGGCTGAACCGAATGAGATAGCCTGGGTTGGCCCGCTGAGGCGGCACGTTGGAGGCGGCAGCCATAGGCGGGTTAGGAGCCATAGGTGGGTTAGGCGCCATGACGGAGCTGGAGGGCATTGGGGTGGTCGGGGATGGGGATTGGGGAGATGCCATGACAGGTGGCTGCGGCTGGGGTTGCGTAGTGGTCGGAGCCGGCAGGCCATCCGGAGGATACTGCATCCATGGGCTCTGCACGGGTGGAGTTGGATAGAGCTCCGCCGTGCATGTAGGCGGGAGAGGGGGTGCCAGAGGGGCCATGCCTCCCATGCCTCCCATGCCTCCCATGGAGACGCCGAGCATGGACAAGGGGAAGTCCATGGCCGACATGGAGGAGAACTCTGACATGCTTACAGATGGGGTGTCTGAAAACTGTGTGTTGTGGGTGAAGTGGTCGACGCGGTTGATGCGCATATCCACGGGCGCAGATGGAGGCGGGACTGGGTATAGGATGTCATAGTGATCTGGTCGGTAGAGAAGGTGAATGATAGGGCCCAGCGTTGAGGCATCTTGGCTGTTGGCCTCCTCGGGGAAGCGGTACGTGTTTGCTTGATTGCCTACGCTGCGGTCCAGGTAGACAATTTCCAGGACAAAGTCGATCGGATGCAGCAGCATGTTGCTCAGGCCAATGATGCCGAAATGTTCAATCTCCCGGTTGGGCGGCTCGATGGTTTGCGCGCAGAAGCCGTGGACGCCCCCAGACCCTTCCTGAAGGAATGGCTCATAGGTGGCAGCGTTGGCCTTGAGGTATGTGGCGGCTAGCAGGCGGAGGTAGTAAATGATGCTGGGCGTAATTGATGCATCGTTCCACCGCCTCATAAGAAGCATGTAGGCCATTTGCGGGTTGCTCATGCTCTGGGCGATTTCTCGGAGGAGGCCAAACATCTCGTCTGAAAAATCCTCAACGTATTGATAGCCACCAATATTGGTGATCATGCGAGAGACACTCATTAGGCGGGCGACTTCGCCCTCGATCTTGCCTTGGTCGCCAGACTCAATGAGCTTCTCAAAGTAGGAGAATCCAATTGCTGCAAAGAGTGAAAAAAGTGAAACAGTTAGCCCAAATCCGACTGGTCGCACCAAAAGCAGGGTCCCCGAGACAGGGGCGGAAAGAAGAGCAAGACAAAGCAACGTGCAGCTGAGGAGCGGAGCAGCTCAGAGGGGGGACAAGTGAAATGTCCCTGAATTGAAAACCGCATTCTCGGGAAATCGGTGCTTCGGGGAGAGGGCGATTGACTCACCTCGCCAACCGCAGTTGCCATCGCCTTGGATAGGTCGGTAGTGGGAGTAAGTCTGCGGGAGAGCCTGGGTGTGCGAAGCGACGTTAGTGGCATGGACTTTTTTTTTCTTCTTCGCCGGGTGCGATGCGAGCATCGGAGGAGCAACGAACAATTGTCTTTTCAACATAGATGGGGTCTGCTTTGGCATACTCGTTGGTGATGGCGTTGATCGACACCTTCTCGCTCACTAGGGGACCCTGCGCAGCTTGGGTTAGCACAAGAGCTCGGCGAGGAGCTGCAGCGACAGAGCTCGAGAGAGTGGTGCGGCTTGCCTCGTGAACGATCTGGTAGTCCTTGGCGGCCGCCTGCTGAGCGGCTATGTCGTGTTGGCCCTGCTGCTCGTCCATCCTGGGAGCGTCCAAGGCGGAAGAATGGATGTACGGCTGATGGGGCGGCTGGCGCGGCTGGTGCTGCTGCACGAGCTGAGGTTGCGACGGGTGTTGGTGGTGGTGGTGCTCTGAGGTGCAGGATGGTGAAGGCGATGCGGCCGAGGCAGGGACGGAGACGGTCGAGGGTGCAAAGGGCGACGAGGCCGCGGGCGAAGAGGCGGGAAGATGCCGTTGTGGGAGTGGAGGATGTTGTTGCGGTGGAGGATGTGGAGGTCGAGATTGAGCTTGCGGTTGTGGTGGTGAGCCGTAGAGCAGCCCCGCGGGAGCAGCAGCTCCTCCCCCTCCAGCGGACACGGAGAACCCAAGGTCTAGTTGGGGAGCTAGGCCATAGGGAGCGAAGCAGGAGGAGGCGAGGGGAGTTGGTTGAGGCTGAAACATTCCTCTCTGAGGAACTGTTTTTTTTTTATAATGTATTGTTTTCCTTTCTCTTAAATTTTTTTTCCTGGTTGGCAGAAAGATGGTGGTGGTGAAGGTGTGGCGAGGAAGGGGAATGGGGGGGAGGGAGGACGGGGGGGTTAAAGTGAGCGAGGTGGTGGAATGGGAAAGGAGAGATGGGCAGCTTTTGAGGGCAGAGAAGCAGCAGGCTGCGAGTGTAATAAACACACAGAGCAGGGTGTGCGAGGTGCCAGTGTGTGTGAGTGCGACTGAGGTGAGCTGCCAAGTTGCGACCTGGTAGCTGCTTCCGAGGAGCTTAGGTTCTGCTTGCTTGCTGCTTGCTGCTAATGCTACTACTGATGCTGATACGCCGCTTTGCGTGCGTCCTGCTGCTTGGGGGCGTGGGTTTGAGGTAGATGGGACCTAGATGGACCCGGTGGAAAGTCTCCCCCCGGCACAGGTTAGCGAGCAAAGCCTGTCTTTCGCCTTTTTGCCTTGCCGAGCTCTCTCCAGGCTTTGACTAGCTCAAGCCAAGCCCTGTCAGGGACCCAGTGGATCTCTCTAAAAAGAGGGTACAGCAGTACGAGGAGGGCGCGAGGGTGCGGTAGAGAGAGGGAGAGGGTGAGAGCAAAAGACACTGGGGGAGAGTGTGTGAGAGAGCGAGGGGGGGGAGGGGGGTTCGCCGGGTAAGACGACTGTCACCGCGGGTGGATTTTGGTGGCCGCGCTGGGCGCTGGGCGAGTCTAGCACGCCCTGCAGCAGGATGGATGCTTGTTGATGCTGCTGCAAATGCGACTGCTGATGCTCCTCCTCTTCCTCCTGCTGCTGCTCCTGCTGCTGCTGCTGGCTGGGGAGGCGCTGTAACAGCAGGGCTTGCTGCTGGGTGAGATTTCCCTCCCCGGGCGTCTTTCACAGGCCTGGAACAAGCCGGGCTCACGCTGGAGCTAGGGATTTAGCACTGCCGCCGGGCAGCGGGTGCGTCTGGTTTAGCGGGAATCTTAGCGGGTGGTCTAGCGGTAACCTCTGCGGGAGCACCACTGCGGGCGCTGGCAATTGATCCGTGGGGGATGGATCGCACTGGCCACCTCGCCTTTCGGAATTTGCACGGGCGAAGGAGATTTTTCTGATACTGGGACAGGGCCTGTTTCGGAGGCGGGCGGGCAGAGCTACTGAGAAAGGGAGGCGGGCAGGGCGCTAATCGGCGAAAAAAGATGGGTCTCGACGGGGCAAGGGGCGCGGCTAGCACGGCCACGGATGGTGGTACAGGCTGGCTTGGAGTGTTGCACAGAGTCTTGGAGGATGGCCAAACTGGCGCCAAGGTACCGTACCCGGCCAAGGGCTCGGGAACTGCTGGAGACGCCTCAGTCTGTGTGTTCGCACGTACGTACGGCACAGCCGATCACGGTTGGACTGGGGCTCGCTTGGTCCACCTCTGGCGAGAAGGCTTGAACAAAAAAAAGGATCACTTGTCTCAGGCTTTGTCGGTAACGAGGCGCCCTAAGGCCAAATCAGACCAAATTTACGAGTACCAATGAAAAGAGTGGCGATCTCCCGCTGACGATGTGCTGCGACTCGATTTCGATGCGATCGACGTATGTGCGTGATTCCTGACAGCACCAGTCCAGTGGCTTAAGATGTCCAGTACAATTGGATCAAGACCGACAGACGGCTCCAGTGTTCCTAGTTCCGCTGAATGAAGTTGGTGCGCGATGGCGTCGACGATTGGTGGAGATGCCTGATGAAGGGGCAGGAGGGGGGCAGGAGAATCCGATTCCGACGGAGAGAACAGAAGGAGACAAGAAAGAAGAAGAAAAAAACTGGGAATTGGGGGGCAAGCCGTTGGTTCTCCTCCGTTGATGGCGAGTATGGCCGAGAGGGACAACGATAGAGCCAACAGGGCGGCTTCTAGTTAACTCGTGTGGGGGAACAAGAGGAGCAGCTGAAGTGAGAGGTCTCGAGCTAATGGATGGGCGACAGGATAAGGAATAGCATGACGAGATTAGTATTGATGTGCACAGGTTCTTGTGAGGCGTAGTTTCATGCGAGATGAGGCGACACAGACGACACTGAGCAGCTACAATGGAGAGCGGTATGTCACTTTGGCACCGTTTCGTCTGTTGTCGGCGCCAAGGATGATAAACGACGGTTGCGCGCTATAACTATAATAAGTAACAATAACGCTCGGTTTTGATGTACAAAACCTCAACGTGCCAGACAGCTCGCCTCTGCAGAGTCAAACTTTGTTTGCCTGTCAAAATGGCTTCGCCGGTAAACGTAGCGGGACCTGAGCGAGTTGACAACAAGTCCGGCTGCGCAAGCGTGCCGTGTGGGTGGTGCGTGTGTGTGATCTTTACTGTGATGAGGGGCTGTCACAATGCGGGCGTATCTGATGCGCGGAGCCTTTTGGCCAGGGGGTGTCAACCACTGGCGGCGTCTGTTGGCTTGGCTTGTGGCACGTCTTCTGGGTCCCTCTGGGGCTGGTGGCGATGGGCTCGTCGGGCCTTGGTCCTAGACGCCCCAGGTATGTACTCGGCGGGAGGAGGGTACAGGATGTCGCAGTCGCAGTCGTCGTACCTGGTGCGCGGTACGTAGTGTGCGGCTAGGGCAAGGACAAGGGCATGGGTACTTGATCGGGGGGAGCATTCACCAGGCAAGGCTGGCCCGACTCTCGATACCACACTAGTCGATGCGACAAGCTCCTCAATCCCTGCTCGAGATTCCTCGAGGGTCTGGGGTTGTGTTTCTGGCGAGGGGGGGGATGAGCAACCTCTGTTCCGAGACGCAGCCGCAGACACAGGCAAGGGTTGTCTCCGTCCTGGCGGATAGACGTGTGAGAGTGGGCTGTGCGGGTGAGCTCTAGCGTGGATGGGCGGGCGTTGTGTTGGTAATCGTTTGTCACGAACCGTCCCTTGGCGAGAGGACCGGGGTCTTGGCAAAGCAGGGTTGAAAATGCACGGAAAGGATGGTCAGGAGATGGCTGCACAGCGAATTAGAGGCTTATGGCTTTTTTTTTGGGTCTTTATTTTCTGTAGGCGGATGCGAGCAAAACGACGGCCAACCTGACGCAGCTTTTGTTGTCGATATAAGACGACTCGACGCGAGGCGCCGGCCGTGTTGCAGGTTGACGTCGGCCTCGTGCCAGAGGTAGGCGAGCGACGACAAAGTGGCGGACAGACAGACAGAAAGGTGGTGTAATATCCGAGCCAGCAATTATGCACTGATAGTTTTAGTAGATGGCCTGGTCGTGGTTAATGCAGCCGGCAGGCAGGGCCCTCGAGCAGTGCAGAGTTGCAACCGATGCAGACCGGGGACGGGAGATGGACAGTGAGGACGGAGCAGGTGATGAGATTGGGCCCTCGCAGCATGGGTTACCCTGAAGGGAAATGGAAACGGTGACACCACGCCGATGCAGATGTCGTCGTGTGCTGATGCGTATACGTACCGGCCGGCCGGCCGTCTGCCAGGGAACGCAGTCGACTTGGGGGACCTGGGGCCTGGGGGGCGTGTGTGTGAGGAGGCAGGCGTGAGAGCAGGTGGGTGAGAGGTGAGCAGTGAGCAGCAAAGCAGCGGGTCTCTATGGACTCTTCTGGACTGGCCTGGGTTCTGACTGGCAAGCTGGCAACGTGGTGACGAGACTTGTGCAGCCCTAGGCAGGCTGGGTGGTCCTTGCGCCGGTGCGTTGCGTCTTCGGCCTTGCTGGCGGGCTCGCACGTAGCGTAGCGCGCCGTACTAGGACGACGTACGTGCAGGAGGTGGGTGCTCTGCGATGATGGGATGGATGATGGGATCGGGGGAGGGGCGGTAGGGTCGGCAGGGTCGGTTGGTTGGGGAGGCTTTGTGGCTTGGGATTGACAACGCCCCCGGGACGCAAAAAAACCCCAGGCGAGACAAGATGAAGCAGTATGAGAGGATGGTGCCGCGGAGATGGGAGAAAAAGCAACAGGGAGATCAGGCGATACTGGGAAACGAGGCTGTTGCCGATCAAGGCACTGCCGTGTCTTGCGAAAGCAGCTTTGGTGCCTTATCGAATCGACCGCCGCCGTGGCGCTCTGGCGGATTGGGTTGTGATGATATTGGCAGGGCCGTGATTCGCTGCCCCCTTCCCTTGCTGCCAGATGCAACCCCAGAGGTACAGCGCGCCTCAGGCACAGGAGGACCTTGAACAAGGGGCTGACGCCAGTACCGAACGCACTGCAGCAGGGCTAGGGTAAAATAGGAGAGGCGGGGGGGAACGCGGGAGTTGAGGATGTCTGAGAGGGAACGGGGAGTGTGTAGTTTGGTCTGGGGAAGGCAAGTGAAGCGAAACGAACAAGCGGAATTATATCACCGAGACTGCTGGCGGGGGGAAGAGAGGGTGCGGAATCGAGTCTTGGGGAGTTTCTAAACTGGGCTGATCCTTTCTCGCAAGCAGCGGCGGCAACGGCGTGGAGGGGGACTGTATGAATCCTCCTCCTCTGCTTCCCCCTCCTCGGAAGCGGGCGACGGCCGGGTTCATATGGATCTTGGGGAACTCGACAGGTTCTGTGAGACCCGATAACTCCGTGAGACCGGCGACTGTCATGGACCATCATCACCAATCAAGCTGGCCAGCGTGATAATACTTGCGGGCGGCGAAGCCAGCCGAGGAGGGAATAAAACGAGCGAGGGTAAATTGTGCCGTCCGGTTCCTTGAACTGGTACTCGCAGAGAGAGAGAGCGCGCGAGAGAGAAAGAGCTGCCAAGGCTTGTCCAAAGCAAGGTGAGAGCAGAGCAGCGGTGTTGATGATGAGAAGGGTGGGTAACAGGCAGATCCAAACCAAAACTAGCTTCCCCAATTGCGCCCTTCGAGTCAGCTCATGTCTCCCATTTCGTCGATTCGTGATGCTACTCTAAGTTGGCGGCGTGGTTGGCCCAGCGTTCCCATCACCATCCACCGACTCGACCGGAGGTGCGGTGCTACTGCAGTGCGTGTTTGATGGCGTGGGGGAGGCTAGAGAAGCAGGGAGAGGCAAGAAGACGGAGTTCACCTCGGCATCGGCAGTCCTGTCGAGTTTGCTGCTTGTCTCGGTTTTCTTTTCTTTTTCCTCATGCAACCCTCGATTCATGTCTCTGCTTCCGCCTCTGCATTCTGCATCTGCATCTGTGTCGTCTCTGCTGCGTCTTCGGGACGTCTGGGTTCTTCTGGGTCTCAACCCTCCCCATCTGCCCCTAACCGCGAGCCCACCATGTTCCGCTGTCCACTCCGCTGTCTCGGCCTGGCTCCGTGACTGTTCCAAGGCTGCGGTCCGCCCTAGCCCCAGCCCAGGAGGTAGGGAGGCTAGTGAATTGTCATCATTGGCGTCCGTAATCATCGTCACGTCCCATCTCATCACCATCATCACATCAAGCTAGGTAACTAAGTTTGGAATCCGAGCACCACTGGCTCACGTGGAGCGGCTCCCCCTCCTATACCACGCAGCGTGCTATAGCCGCTTCTCACCCTCACCCCACACGCCGCAGCGTCATTTTTTTCCTTCCAGAACCCAGACTTGCGGCGGCATCGATTGCCAATGGGTGTGTGCAACTTCATGACGGCATTCAATCTCACCTGTCGAGCGTCGAGGTCGGCATCGCCGGCGACAGGATAACGTCAACGGCACCGACATTCCGAGAATTGTCCACGGTGACTCCCCTGTTGACCTGCTGGCCCGCCTTTGGGTTGCAAAAAGAAAAGAAAGGAAGCACCACCAACACCACCAACACCACAAAGAAAGCTATATTCGTATTTGGGCGTACCATACGTTTCTTTGCAACCCTCGTTCTTACCTACCAAACAGATCCATGCCTAACCCCATGCTCGGAGCCCAACCCCATGTCGTAGTCTTTTGATCCTGTCTTGAACTCTTTTGTTTTTCCTTTTTTTTTTTTTCCCCTTCCCCTGGTACCGTGGATTTTTTTGTTTAATTTTGAATCATTTTTACCTCAAACCACTGCCGTGCCTAGCGGCCGAAGCGGAGCATTGCGGCGTCCGCGGCAGCGACGGCGGCGGGTGCGGCTGACTAGGCTGCGGTCCACCCTCCCTATTTCCTCATCCCCTCCCCTTAGCCGTGCCTCCGATTGCGTTTCTCTTGCTCGCGCCGGCTCGACAAGTTGACGCATCCCTACAAGTGCGCCTCCGTTTCGTTACCCGACGCTCGTCTCCACATCCCTTTTCGGCCGGTCAAACGAGGCTTGACAGAGCTTGGGCGCGCCTCACCTGGCCATCAGTCGCCCCGTGCGCAATCGTGGCCGTTGCTGAAATTCCCGTGTACCTGGTTCCTTTTTTAGCCTGGCCGTGCTGTCTCTGCTGCTCGTTTTTGCTTCCTCTGTGCGCTTTTGCTTGTGTGCCTGATGTAGCATGCAGCTCGCCCGGCCGTGGCCCAAGCTCGCCCGCCCTCATTGTCTTTTTTTGCAACATGAACAGCAGCGACATGGCGAATTGCTTTCCTCCCCCGGCTTGACTTGTCATATGCCTGGAATACCCGCTTGCCTTGCCGATCAACGACTCTGGTGGAACGTTCCGAGGGGAGGAGGGGGCAGAGAGATAAGTGAATGTGGAATATTAATCATGATCCATGATCCCATCACCGAGTTACACTCTTTTCCCTGTCTGCCTTCCTATTGTGCCAGCGCGCTACGAGGTTCCGGTGTGACGGAGGGTCTGCGTACTTTGTACTGTGTTGCTTTGGCATTGGAGAAATTCCACATTCCATCCCCATCGCGCAGCCCAAACCAGAGGCCATCCCAACCGCGTGTGCATGGGCACGTCACATCAACACCACGTCCCGGTCGGGCGGCAGGGAACCAGGCCTTCGCTCTCTTCTACGCCCGTGCTCATGTGGATGCCATCGTCGTCCCATTTTGACGTGGGATGTTGCGAGTCCTTGCCTCTCGGCCACCATGCAGCGAATCTCGACCCCGGCTTTCCCTTCCCGCCCCCTCAAATAGAAGGCCTTGTTCTTTGACCTGTCAAAAAAGGCCCAACTCCTCCGAGCCCGAGCATCGTGCAATCAGCGCGAGTCCCCTAACAGCACCTCCAGGCGTCCTTGATTGGCCGATGCCTTCCCCTTGCTCCCGTCCCGTTTTGTTCGACTCTTGCAACCGTTACGGCACGTTACGCACGTACGTTGATACTCCATATTTTTTTTCGTTACTGCCAAGCCGGTTCATCAACCCATAGCAGACACATGGCCTGCATCGCCGCCGCCCTGCGCTCTGACCTTCTCCGATCCCAATCGGCAGGTGGGGAGTTCGAGGCGTCAAAAAAGGCCCGGGGAAAAGAGCCGACGTCCACCGAACTGCATGTGTTGAGGACTACGGTTGAATGAGGTCCGGGGGCCACAAACTTAGACGAGCATATACAAGCAAAAAGCCCCTTGGCGCCATGCCGGTACTGTTGCAGCGTCTAGCCGAGCCAAACCTTCAAAGCACCTTGTTCTGCTCCCGCTGCCGGGCTACTCACATCCCCGGTTTTTTCTCTCGCCCAGCCGTTGTCATATTAGACACCTGGCCGTGGGCTGTGTCGTAGCCGTAGTTGTAGTCGTAGCCGTAGTCAGCGGCAGTCACGGGGGCACAAGAGAAGGGCACGATGGATTACACCCAGCCGCCTGGTACGCGGGCGTGTCTCATGCAAACAAACTGTCACGTAGGCCGTAAACCATTGGCCCCGAGAACGGTAGAGAACAAGCCCTGGGTGGCACAATCTGCTTGCCTCCTGCTGGCATTCGTAGCACGGCAGCCCCCATCTTCCCCATTCCCCGTATACCACTACTCTTTTACGCCTGCCGCATCTCTCGTGCTCCCTCAACGCCCACAGGCGAGCACCCGGGCCCTTGTGGATATTAGATTCGGGCAATTGGAGCATAGTTCCTGGTCCCTGGCCGGCCTGCGTGCGACCCCAGGCCCTTGAAGGTTTGATGTTAAGCCACCCCCGGCCGTTTGGCCATCATCAGGGCGATGCAGATCCTGTTTGCGATGGGTTAATATATTTGACTCCCGGGACGCACCCGCGCGGAGACGCGCCGCCGCCAATGCCAACGCCAATTCCAATTCTAATGTAAACATGGAAATAATACTACGTCCGGCCGACATCTCACCTGTGAGGCTGCAACAACGAAAAGTCCTTCAAGCTTCATCCATGGCGTCCTAGGTCATCCCCTCTTGCTTCACCGCCGCGACTTACACCCGACTGGTGCCTGGCACGGGACCAGCGGGCGTCCCCCCCCCTCTCTCCTCTCCTCGATGACATCGGAACTTGGCCTTTGTCCAATCCCTTCTGCTGGCCCGTAGCTCACGGCTCTGAATCGAGCGCCCCGCAGCAGATGATCTGGACTTGTCGTGCTTTGTCCGACAAGCAAACGGGACTAGTCTGCCTGCTCTCATTGGCATCGCCCGCCTCCATGGCTGCCCACCAAACCCTCCACCTCGCTCCCATTCATTCTCCGTGTGGCTTTGTGCTACCACTCGATGCGCGGCCTGCTGTGGCCACCCCCATTCCCCTCATTCTTCTCCTCTTCCTGTTTCGTAGCCGAGGGTGTAGAGAGGCGCCCATTCCCCATCCGAATGTTTGCATCCCGAAGACCTTGAACCGTGTTCGCATGAAAAACCAAAAAGGCCCCAATCCCCTTCCGATCTCTTGCTGCAGCCCTGCCAAAGCCCGCCCACCGCGCAACCACGCACCACCCCCTTCGGGGAAATACACGGCCCCCTATTCGCACACAAGACCCGATGCAAACCATCCCAGAGCAACCATTCCCATTCAACGTCACCATCACCTTGGCGCTGCTTCGGCTGTTACGTTGGGGGGAGATATCCCGGTAACCCCTGCCTACAGCTTCTTCACGGGACTTCTGAGCACTCTTGTGCAACCACACCGACATATCCCATGTATGTATGATGTAGACTTGGGCCGCCAGAACTGGCCGCTAAACTTATTAGCCACCAGAAAAAAAACATGTCAGTTCCGCCACTCTGCACATTCCAGCGGTGTCCGCATAGTTGGCATGGTATCATGGACCCGTGGAGTCGTGGCCGCACCTCGACCTTATTGGATATCAACCCAGCCGAGCCCAATCAAGATACCAAGATGTCCATCAAGATGTAATGCAAGCAATGCAGATGAGACAGCCAGCGCGCGTGGGCCGAGGCAATAGTCTGCCCACTTTCGATGTCATTTGATACATGTGCCCTCTGAGATTCATCGGCTCCGTTCGTGGTCATTCCTTCATTGTCTATTCTATTATGGACTGCCCGATGTCATCACAACATGGCTCGGTCCCAACACATTGTGCTACTGCCTTGTCTCGTACACTGCCCGTGCCAATTTCCCAACACAGACCATTGCGCAGATGAGCCCATCCTTGTCGAGCCGTCGTGGCAAGTTGTAGTAACGTCTCAATAAGCTTAAAAACCCAAACGAGACAGAGCTGGTCCGTCCAGTGCCCATTTGCATCTAGCTCGAGTTTTCGGGGTCTACAGGCTTCCCCTCATGCCCAGCCTGCCGAGATTCCCTTAGTCTTTTTGCCTCCCCGAGCGGCCACTGCACGGTTGGCCACTCCCTTTCCCATGGGGACATTTTGAATATCAACAGCTTGATCCTCTCCTGTGGTGTTCTCCAGGTTGCGGAAGCCATCACCGTCTCTAAAAATAGTGCCAAACAACTCCGAGATAGACTGAGTCAGGCCTTGAAGAGCCCGAATACGCTCCGAGTCCGCATCAGAAGTGATTTCGAGAGTCCCCTCTTGCTGGTTGATGCGTCCATTAATCTTGCCGTCAATAATTAGGAATCCCAGAATATCTTGCACCTCAGGCTCAGAAATCTTGAGCTGCTTGGCAATCCATGCAAGCTTCATCCGAGTGTATGGGGCAATCAGCTTAACAACGCCCTTTGTCCGCATGTTACGTGTCACCTCATCAATATTTTCAGCAATAAAAGTGTCGTCCAGGATGTCTTGGTTGCGTTGCAGGACCTTTTCGTAAGCGTGCACATCATCCCGTTGGTACGCATCGACAAGTTCGGTCATGGCTGATATCCTAGGATCTGTCTTGTACGGTTTCGTTTCCTGTGAGTCAAACGGGTTGATGTTGGACTTCATGAGCATTGTCGTCAAGAGCAAGTACTTCAAAACCTGGATTCGTTGCAGCGAACCGGCTTCGTCATAATTTCGGAAGGATTCGAAAAAGTCACTTTGGGCCTCCTTCCAGTTCTCCTCACTCATGTGCATCTTACCACCGCACTCCCGAATAATACCCATGATCCTGGGATGCGGCACAGCAGACTTGACTTTGAGAGCACGCTGATAAAGGGCTTTCAGTTGCTTGTTGTTCTTTGTTTCGGCGAACATCTGAATCTCCAATGCATAAATCTCAAGTGAATAGGTGCCCTTGCTAGGGTCATCGGAACCGTCCTCTCGTTGACAAGACTTGTGTAGTTCCCGAAGTTTCTTGGATACGGCAGAATATTCTTTCTGGTCAAGCAATAGCTTAGCAAGCTTGATGTTTGTCTTCAACCATAACCGCTCGTTGTTGGTGCTCTGGAAGCTCTGGAGGGTGAGGGAGTAGAATCTCTCCATGCATCGAATCGCTTCAGTTCCATCGGCACCTTTCTCAATGTAGTCGAGCATGTTGTTGATAGATTTCTCGGAGTAGTTTCGGGTCACGGCTGATTTGACGTAGGTGAGTAGCTCTTCGTAGTGTTCAGCAGCCTGTCAATGTTAATTGATATGCATATAGTATGGCTACTAGCATCCGCAGGCGTACCTTGTCGTATTGTGTCAGTTTGTACTCCAGCTTGATGGCTTGCTTCAGGCCTTTGAACCCCCATTCTCCCTTTTCGTCTTCTAAAGGTGGAATTCCCAGGAACTCGGCGACAGCATCCTCGGGGTCTGACAACTTCAGCTGCTTCGCATTGTAGTACTTGTTTTCGATATCGACATCGCCGGAATCCTCGTCATCGTCCTCTTCGTACTCGAAATCGTACCTTGATAAGGTTAGCCGACTATCGTTCACGTGGATGTTGGGAATCGGGGCACTTGCTGCTCCTCATCGGACTCTTGCATGAAATCCTCGTCGTCCGACATGGTGGCGGGCTTCGCGTGGTATCCTATGCAAGGTTTCGATTGTTTTAGGGCTTTGTACGGGTATTCGGGTGGTCAGAGGTCGTTGAGCTGAGGTGTCGGGATGGTTTGAGGCTGTGGTGATGGTGGATGTTTGGAGCTGCGGTGGAGAAGGCGCAGGCGGCAGCGGGGTGATTCGCGAGAGTGGGTCAGGCAAGGCTTATCGATAAGAAGGCAGGCTGGTATCCTCAGGATCCGACAAGGCAGCACGCGACTCCGAAGAAGCTTTTGAGATTAATGACAATGAATAACTTCACCTACCCTAATTAAGCGTTTAAGCTCCTCTTTTGGGTTTTTGTTCGGTAATGTGAAGTAGGATTCCGAAAGTTCGTCCAAGTCCTGAGGCAGCTCAGTTAACCTGGAGAATCACGGTCTTTTTTGAGAAGCCGTTTCTTATTATCGTCTAAACCTATTTCTATCCAAAAACAAAGAAAATCGTAAGCTAAAAATATTATCTAATCATATAAACTCTTGGATCCCCCTATATTATCTCTGTCGGTGGTATGCAAGAAGTCTGCATTCCATCTCACGCCTCGACTGAGTCTTCGTGGACTTGCGCGATGCCCGACGGGAATCTAAAAACAAACACAGCCACCATCATAAGAATGGACAGCGTAGTCATGATCAAAAATGGGAGACCTTGCCAAACACCTCCCAACTCCATTCCTTTGCTCAGAAGCCAGCCAGCCAGCGGCCCGCTTGTCAGAGCCATGGCCGCTTCGGCCAGCGAGATGGTGGTGTTCAGTGTTGCGAGTGTGTGCGGTTCAACAACAGCATTGAGCAAAGCTCTAGTTATGGTGCTGAAGCTGTTTCCTAGACTTGTTATGACAAGAGATGTAATAAACAGCCAAGGAACGGCGGACAATGTCATGAGGAAAAGTCCAAAGGCCATAATCACTACCGTCGCGCGGGCAAGGAGAATATCTTTCTGTAACGGTTGAAAGTGGCGTTTCTCAGTGAGATAATATGAAACGCCGGGTAGGATTAGGAGCAATGACGCCACAGTTGCAAGGTTGCCAGCATTAGAAACGAATGTTGCCTGAGACTTGATGTGAGCACTAAGTAAACTTTATGGACGAAAGGGTACTCACCGTGGACCATTCCCAGTCAAATCTTTTCGACATGTATTGAATCAGGATAGTGACTGTGGAGAGTCGAATAGGCAGTTGTGCAGCGGTGGCAAAAATAAGCAGTATGATATTTTTTGACCCAAAAATGAACCTCCAAACGTGGCTCATGTCGTTCTTGATGGTGAAACAAACCTGCTGGGACACTTTGAACATTCGAGTCTTGAACGACTTGGTTGATGGTGCGTTTGTAACATCCGTAAAACTCTCATTCAACTGATTTTCGACATTTTCAGTAGCTGGTACATGTGATTGTCTTCGTCTGTCATCGGCCAGGCGTCGAAGCGTGAGGGTCTCTGGAATTAACCCAACAGAGCACGTCCCGACGACAATGCAGCCAAAACTCGTCCACATGGCGATCCATGGATCGAAGTGGAGGAGCCAGGCCGAAATCGGGTTAACCAGGACGCTCAAGATAAGGATTGCAGCTGTGAGCTGGAAAAAGACGGTGGTTCGCTGAGCCACAGGCACCGCATCAGCAAGAATAGTCCAGATCATGGCCGAGGCCATAGGTCCGCCCCCTCCGATAAGGAAGAAGAGGTCACCCGGAAGAATTGCCCAGATGGAAAAGGTATCCGGGAATAACACTAGTAAGACGTTAGATGATGACGAGCGAATCAGGAGCGGGGGGGGCCAATGTCGTACAAACTGCCATAGTCCAACCGGTTTGAAAGGCGATGCCCAATACTGAGAGGAACAAAACTATTCGGCGGCCATATTTATCCGCAATGATGCCAAATGGGAATTGGGCAACCATGGCTGCGGCACCCAGATTAGTCAAGAGCTCGTGTCAGATTTCACGATGCTGCTGCACTTACGGATAGCATTCTCAAAGGCGATACCCCAACCACGGACCATAGCGAGCATGCTTTGGACCTCATTGTTCTTGCAGCGATGATCCTCCACACGAGGCGTGTTGAGTGTGTGGTCAGGGTAATACTTTCGGCAGATGACGTCTTCCATGATCTTCTGGAGCGGAGCTTCCATGATGAACTGGCCAACCTCGACGATGAAAAGGAACACCACGCACATCAGCAGGACGCGGTGCTGGAACGACTTGGCCGGGACGATGTCCGGCGGCAGGTCGGTGGCGAGCAGCGGCACCGCCTCCGACAGCGCCGCCTCATCGCGAAAGCTGTTGTCGCTGTCGCTGTCGCTGTCGCTGTCCATATCGGAATCCCTTGTCCATCCGTCGTGGTCATGGCGATGACGCGACATGGCGGCTCAGGATGCAAATGAGTGGGGCGTAAAAGCTTGGTAGAAACAGAAATGCAAATTAAGGATTGAATGTCTTGACACAAAAGATGGAACGTGGTGCGAGAAGAGAAACTAAATAAGGAATGCAACAAAACTACAGAAATTGGGATGAAAAAGAGGGGATTGGAAAAAGTACGTGGGTTGATTGATGAAGTTGCAAGGATCATGATGAAACCAGAGAGAGTTTATCAGCTGCCATAAGCGACGCACGTCCTGACCTCCCCAACTGGGACAAGTCCACTACGACAGGTCTCTCTCGCAGTGCTGTCAGTTGGGTTGACTCATTGTCCCGTTCAAGGTTGCGAACTGAGGGAGCGATGCGCAGCCGGGTATTACGGCAGCCTCCAGATGCCCTCGCCATGAATGCATTTTCAGTAACTACGCGCTGACGACTGGGTGACGTCCGGGATGCTTCTTTGCGGCGCGACCACCTTGACTACATCCTCAATTGGAAGCTCGCCTCGCGGCCTGGCAACCATCACAGGCACAGAACCCAATGCCGTTTGGCTGGGCTGCTGCCTCGGCTTGGACATTGGGACAATTGACGTGGCTGCATTCATAGTAAACTCGCCATCGGCCACGTCAACGCCAGGCAGCACTTCACCAACGTACTAGATCTCCGGGCCTTGTGTGTACATGCACGGGCGCGCGCGGCCCCCGAATGCAGCACTAGCAAGTGCATGACCATTGTGTGTGTTGAAGCTGTCCCGGAGGTGCTTCGCCAGAGAAAGGCCCGAAATCTCCAGGTCTCTGTCCGCGGCCTCCGGACTTTCGGTCCCTGAGGAGAGGTGCCACAACGGCTTCAACGACCGGGCTAAGCCGGCCGATTGCCCCGTTGTTGTGCAACGGTCGCTGGCGCCATCCGTCAAGATAGGCAGGGACATGTACCGAACACCGAGCGGTGCGCCGTGGGTGATAATTCTCAGTAGTCAAGCCCACCTCGCTTGGCTGAGTCCGAAACTAAACTGGCCAATTTTATTCACAGGACGCCAAAGGATTTGTGCCGCTCGGACCAGGAATGCCCAAGATGAGGCTGCGAAGGGGGGGGAGCGTGCCAAGCCGGCATGGAATTACCCTACTACGAGCATATTAGCTTCCCTTGATACGAGGGCTGTTGTAGTCCATGTGCTTTGCGCCCATTTCCCTGTTTTATTCCACAACCCTTCGGCTTCCTGCTCTCTCCTTTCTCTTACAGCAGCTCCTGCCATGGTCATAGCTATCCAGAAAAAATCGGGCTCATCTCTCGTTTCATCCCAAGCGCCCAGGCACGCCCTGGAGCCACGCCTAAAACGGTGGAGGGGACCACTAAGCCGAACAAGGCTCCGCATACTCAAGCCACTTTACCAACAAATTGATTAATTGCCAACTAGTCTGTAGAATCCTTCTCAGTGCGCATTGACTAACCGCCGGGCCATGGTCCCGTCGCATTACCGTCCAATAAGCGAACAAACAATCCGCCATGTAGTTCAGCTTGGTCTTGGCCCGATCTCTTTTCTCGAAAACTCGCCAATGAAACGGCCACGGCCAAGTAAGGGAAAAAAATTAAGCTATGAGCGCGAAGCCGTGATCTTTGATGCTGTTCGGGCTGCTCCGTCGCCCGTGTGCCGTGCCCTGAAATACTCCACATCCGATCTGAGATGAAGAAGGCTCACCATCAATCAGTTGAGCATGACGAGAGCCACAATAAGACGATAATGCCATAGAGGAAGAAAGAAAAAAACATCCAATCATCCTCAGGTTCCTCCGGCGTCCATTCATTATTGCCATGCACAATAGACTTGAAACGCTTCCCTGGACCTATCACGGCTTCAGCCTCAAGCTAGCGTTTCGCCGCCGACGGGGTCAGCACTCCACCACCTCGTGGTCGAAGCGCCTACTGACTGACCTGACGGGGAAAATTCCCCGTCGCTATATCTTCCTGTGTGCTGCAAGTGCGGCGCTACCTATTGGTGTTCGCTTCGCCTCCCCTTTCGATTCTGACGGTTGGTTCCTCACGCCGTTCTGGACTGATCCATCAAGACTGCGTGTGCTCCACACAGGAGAACCCTTAAAGACCATGTCTTACTCCGCCTCGCACACCCATTCCTTCTGAATCCTTCCTCTCAATCCTGGCATGACATCCCATCGCTACCGAAGGGCTAGTTTAGTCCTTGAATAAAATTCCTGTTTGTATTGGGAAGGAGCAGGAACTTGGTTGTCTCAAAATCAACATATAATAATCGCTGCTCATCCCTTTCATGGTATCGAAGGCTTGATCCGGCCATTTCTGCACATTCATTCATTCAGCTATACCAACGCTCGTTATGCCTTCTTCCAAGTCTCTCTTTACCTCGCTTCTTGCCGTGGCGCCGGTCGCCCTAGGCGTAACACTAGTCGATGACTCCGAATGCGATTGCTACGTGACGAACGGTACCAACCCGACGTACTTTGTCAACCACACATTCATCGACTTCCGCTCACTTTCCCAATACGCTGGCGTTCCTAAGCTTATTAACACTGTTTCTGGAAATGAAGGCGCCCCTATCTCTAGCGATTACTTTGCTGACGGGGGTGAGTTCGCAAACCTCTGGGGTATGCAGAAGTGGAGCAACGACAATGAAACGTTTCCCATGCAGAACACGTTCAACAACCTGTACATTCAGAAAAACGACGACACTGATGCCGGAAGCGATACTTTCCTGACTATGCGAACTGCTCGCCAGGGCGAGTTCCAATCCGCCTCGGAGTTTGAGTCGGTCGACATGCATCATTATGTCTCGATGCGTATGCACGCTCGTACTATTGGCTCCGAAGGAGCCTGCACTGCCATGTTCACCTATCTCGATGGCGGCTCCCTGGCCAAGGTCCAGGAGGCCGACCTTGAGATCCTGACGTCGGGGCCCAAGGACGTCATCCATTATACAAACCAGCCCTCATACACGGATGAAGGCGACACCGTGTACGGTGCTGAGGTGGAAGCCACTCTCCCGGCCGGCCTCAAGTGGACTGACTGGGCCACCCACCGTCTAGACTGGACCTCAAAGGAGTCTCGGTGGTACATGGATAAATACCTGACTGCCCAGAATTCGTTCCAGGTCCCTAAGGACCCCGCGACCTTGATTTTCAACGCCTGGAGTAACGGGCAGACCTGGACAAACCTGATGCCTCTGGGTGGGATTGCCTACCAGCAGATTCAGTGGATCGAAGTGCTGTCCGGCATTGCCGATGAGAGCACTTGCAAGCGTGTTTGCAGCATCGACGAGACAAGTGTAATTGGGCAGCCCGTGAAGGTTGAGAGCTCTGGCACTGTCACTACCACACCCGTGTCGACCCCTAAGGCGACGCCCAAGTCTAAGTGCGGGACTCTCAAGAAGCGACGCCATTACATGTAATAGAATTTTGCCTAGTGATTTTAGGTACAAAAGCTTTTTTTTTATAGTGACAGAGACGTGCATGCTGTGACTTTGCTAGATCCCCCCCGTACTTGGAGAAAGTGTGTCATTTTTCAGAACACCATGTCTAATTTAATCACGAGACATGTCTCTCGATCTAAAACTTAAGAGAATGTTGATGAGTATAAATGGGCCGATAGTTTTGACTGGAATTCTTCACTAAATGGAGGGCTCTAAAGGTTGGCGGCCAGCGCCTTTTGGGCCCGGCCTCCTCACTACATTTGGCAATGTGAAGTGTATACACAGGCAAGCATCGACGGTTATTTATCTATAATTCTAGGCCAATAGCGTGAAAGAGATATTAGCTACTAAATTTGAGATATTACTAGCAACGCTTACATGATCCCCTACGCCAATCATCCTCGTACCTGTTCTAGAATTTTAGCCTATCCTCGAGCTTACTGTGTGGCAACCCAATGCGGTAAGATATATAAAGCAACTTCATTCTGTTTGCTTCTTGGGTTTAGGAGGGCTGTAGTGGGACAGAATGAGACAGCTTTTCGTTATCTCGTCCTACTCCCGAATAAGCATCTTGATAAAGTATTTATTGCGCCATGTGGACAGTCCAATGCAGCATGAGTGTGTGTCGGAGCACTCTCCCGACACACATCATACATAAGTACCGATGGTTAAAGTCAAGTAGATGAAGCAGAATAATTGGGACTTGAACAAGGGACTTTTGATGCGCTGACTCGTGCAGATCTTGCACTAAGACATTTAGTGGTATGACGCCCAATCATTCGCGTCTATGATTCCCTGGGTTCTCGTTTCGAGTCGATATTGAGTTTGACAATGCGCCTTGTCAAGATCGCTGCGCAAGCAATAGCCAGGCTGTTGGGATCATGAGCCGCCGGTTAATTGAACCCCCCTTGACTTGACCCCGACAGTTTTTAAACCTTTCCCCAGACGCCACGCCGATGAATCGGACGCCGCTTCCGATGCTCGTGTGGCCGCCGCCTGGCGTGTTTCGCTTTCGCACAACCGCTCACACCATGCTCGTCTAGCACAACCTCGTGCCCCCCAGAGCAACCAGTTATCGGACCAGAATCTTGCGAAACATGTTCTTTATTGCGCCGCTTATCTGTGGGTATGTGCCGTTTTGGGACCCCCAGATACGGACGTGATTGCGCCGACAGGGTTCTTTTGTAAGTTTCCCCTCATTCCGCGTCAACCAGCATGCCGGGAGCATCCCCGCCCGTGGTCGCTCTCTGAGGTTCGCCCCCAATAGAAGAGTTGAAAGGCCAAAAAAGAACCCGGGGGGTCCTCAATTGATCGCCCAACTTCTGGTGGCCACTATCGGTGTAAAGGGGACCGGGAGGCTGGGTCCCATGATAGTATCGCGAAGACCCCGTTTTTGATTGCAACCCTGCTATGCCGAGGTGTCGAACAACTGGTTTTCGCGGCCTGTTTTGTCAAATCGTGCATGCTTAATGTCTCTGCTGGGTATTTCGACGACAGCCATGCTTGCCATGCTAACCCTATATGAATCATATCCCGGAGGGTGTGATTCGATGTTGCGGTACTTAACCTTGGCTGTCCTGCAATAGTCTTGATCGACCATTCTTCGCTCTTCCCACGCGGAATGCAAAAAGAAAAAATGAAGAATCCCTTCAAAACTAGCGACGCCGCGTCAAGCGAGTCTCCTGAACCCATTGAAGTTTCTGAGAAGTCTACCATACCTCCAGATGCATCACCCGACCTACGAGATGCTGAGGTCAACAAGGACAAGGACGAAATCCAGGTTGGCGAAAGCTCTCCCGTCGACTTTGAAGGGAGCGAGATCAGGAAGTCAGATGGAGCCTTTGCTGAGGATTCTCCTTATGAAGAAGTCCGAGCAGCTGTTCGCAACACAGATGGCGGGGAAGTTGCCAACACTGTAAGAGCATGGGTACTGGGTATGATCTTTGTCACCATTGGATCTGGCCTCAACATGTTCCTAAGCATGAGGCAAGTATCATCTATGCCTTTTACGAAGCATCTTTCTAACCAATTGATAGGAGCCCTGCCATCAACTTCCCAGCCCTCGTCGTCCAGTTGCTTGTTTACCCTCTTGGATGTTTCTGGGCCAGGATCATGCCCACCCGGGTTTATAACACATTCGGACTCCGCTGGACGCTCAATACGGGACCATTTACCATCAAAGAGCACGTCGTCATTACTCTCATGGCCAATGTCTCAATCAGCTACTCCTACAGCACCAATGCATTGATTGCCCTCCAGGGAAAGCCCTTTTACAACATGAACCTGGGCTGGGGCTTTGCGCTGCTCTTCACTCTTAGTTCCCAATTGATCGGCATCTCCTTGGCCGGCCTTTTTCGACGATTCCTCATCTGGCCGGCAGCCATGATGTGGCCTAGCCAGTTTGGAAACACATCCCTGTTCTATGCTCTCCATGACAAAAGCAAGAGCGACGGCGTCCACTCCAACGGGTGGCTCATCAGCCGATACCGCTGGTTTGGCATTGTTGCCGTGGCCATGTTCTGCTACTATTGGATCCCCGCCGTTCTCTGGCAGGGCCTCTCTGTCTTTGCATTTGTGACGTGGATCAGACCTAACAATGTGGTTCTGAATCAGCTTTTTGGTGGCTACACCGGACTTTCGCTAATCCCTATTACATTTGACTGGACCTATGTGACGGCCTATCTGGGCGATCCTATCCTGGCCCCGACCAGCTCCCACGTAAACACCCTCATGGGCCTTTTCTTCTTCGTCATCATCGCATCGATCGGAATCGTGTACAAAGGTGCTCTATATTCGGATTACCTCCCCGTTGTGACCTCGCAGACGTATGACAATACACAGAGCTACTACAACGTCAGCAAAATCCTCGGCGACAAGTTCACGTTTGACGAAGAAAAGTACAAGGCCTATTCTCCTCTCTTCCTGTCACCTACCCTGGCGCTCAACTATGGACTTTCGTTTGCAGCATTGACTGCGGCTTTTGTCCACATTGGTTTACACCATGGCAAGGAAGTGTGGTATCGATTCCGTGCCGCTCGAGACCAGGAGCCAGACATTCACCTCAAGCTGATGAGGAAGTATTCCGAGGCTCCTGACTGGTGGTATGCCGCATTGTTTGTTGTCGCCCTCGCTCTAGGCTTCGCCACCACGGAGGGCTACGACTCTCAGCTCCCCTGGTGGGCCTTCTTCGTGGCCATCATCATTGCACTCGTCTTTGTGATCCCCACAACCATGATCCTGGCCGTCTCCAACATTTTGCTCAGTCTCAACGTCGTCTCCCCGTTCTTGGCAGGATTCATGATTCCCGGACGCCCCATTGGTGTCATGATCTTCAAGGTGTTCAGCACAATCACGCTTGGCCAAGCACAAACCTACAGTGGTGATTTGAAGATGGCTCATTACATGAAGATCCCTCCCAAGATCACCTTTTGGTGCCAAATCATTGCGACAATCTGGGCTTCTTTTGTGCAGATTGCCGTCATGAACTGGACCCTGAACAATATTGACGATGTATGCGACAATACGCAGAAAGACCACTTTACCTGTCCCAACGGCCGGGCCTTCTTCTCTTCCAGCATTGTGTGGGGTGTCATCGGGCCTCGGCGCATGTTTGGCGAAGGAGGAATGTACTCCGACTTCAACTGGTTCTGGTTGATTGGCGCCGCGTTCCCCGTGCTACTGTATGTGCTCACGAGGACGCTCAAGCTGGCGTTCTTCCGTCACTTCAACGCGCCCATCATGCTTGGTGCCATGGCTTGGCTGCCCCCTGCTACTCCTTTGAGCTTCTCTACCTGGGCTATTTTCGGTCTAATCTTCAACAAATGGATCCGAACTAAGTGGAATGGCTGGTGGCGAACGTATGCCTACACGACCGCTGCAGCTCTCGATGCAGGCTTGATTATTTCCACAATCATCATCTTTTTTGCGATTACGTTCCCGGGTGTCACTATTCCCCAATGGTGGGGTAATGTGGGAGTTTTTAACACAATGGATTCAAGTTACACAGCAATTCTGAAGACTGTGGCGGAGGGGGAAACATTCGGCCCGAAGACATGGAAGTAGTAGAATAACGTCCTTTTACAAATTAATTGAGAGACTAAGTTTAAAAGCACACATGATCAATTATAATTCTGGCTTTACTTTGCGCACAGAAAACATCACAAGCTTCCTGAAGAGCTCTGGAAGCTTGAGCTTTGACTCCAGGGTAGCATCCCCAAACTCTGACGTAGCTAGCTATTCGTCCCCCACCGAAAATCAGCGGGGTAGCTCAGCTCAAGCTAAGCTCCGTCCTTGCTTGCTCAGCTCTGTTGGCTCCAGGCCTGATCCACTTGGTTACAACCCAACACAGAAACAGGAGAGTGAAGTCATGATGTCTGTCTCAGACGCAAAGTTGGTATCTACTGGTCCTCTGGTGTGTAACTCATGCTCAATACAGCTTCACCGACTTATTTGCTAATTTTCTAATCTCAGACTGAGAGCGAGGCTCGCTGGATTAAGCTCATCAAGTAAAGATTCCATTCCATCCCTTGCCAGCTTTGGCAACCAAGATTGCTAACTATTTGCCCTTGTCTAGGTTAAACTACAAAGACCCCAACGGTGTATCTCGAACATGGGAGTCTGCCGAACGCCTCACCCGTCCCAAGGACGCTGATATTGACGGTGTCGGCATCGTTGCTATTCTCGACAAGCCCACCGGCAAAGAAATAATTCTCCAGAAGCAATACCGACCCCCGATCGACATGGTTACGATTGAGGTCCCTGCGGGTCTCATCGACGCCGGCGAAACGACCGAACAAGCTGCCGTACGCGAGCTCAAGGAGGAGACAGGCTACATCGGCACCGTGGACGAGACATCGCCGATCATGTACAACGACCCAGGTTTCTGCAACACCAACCTGCGCATGGTCCACGTCTCGGTCGACATGTCACTTCCTGAAAACCAGAACCCGAAGCCTGAGCTGGAGGAGAACGAGTTTATCGAGGTCTTTACTGTGCGATTGGCGGATTTGTGGGACGAATGCAAGAAGCTAGAGGCTGAGGGCTGTGCTATTGACGCCCGGATCGGAACTCTCGCTGAGGGTATCCTGCTCGCTCAGAGGTTCAAGCTATAGAGCTCATTAGATTTAATCATAGAGATATATACCAAATAGACGGCGTTTGGATTAATTCCATTACAGCTTTCCCTCCTGCCTTAGGCCATTCCACAAGGCCAAGGCGGCAAGGCATTTTGCGTCGCGGGCGCCAGCCTTCCAAGCCTCATTCATGGGAACCACCTTGAGGGTGATCTTTTCGCCGTGCGACCTCAGCCCCGTCAGGCGACCGCTCCATTCCTTTAGCTGCTCTCGCGGAATCCGGCGCTCGTGACTGAATATTGTGATGTGCTCGTCGCAGCCCCCTGCGCTGGGGTACATGGCCTTGGCTAGGCCTTCACCGCCCTCCTCCTCCTCCTCCTCCTCGGGTGCAGCAAGCTCGCTCAGGCACATTAGCTCGTCCTCGTGGATCTTTAGGCCTAGCTCCTCCTCAATCTCCTGCGCCGCGGCGCCCTTGAAGCTTCCCGCGTCGTCGACCATGCCCGCTGGCAGCTCAACAAAGCTCAGGCTGCCCGCTGCGATGCGGGGCTGCACCGTCAGGACGACGTAGCGCTCGTCCGACTCGGGCGGCACGTCATCGGGGATGAGCATGAACAGCATGGCGACGCTGGGCCCGCGGAGAAACGCGATGGCAGGCAGCCTTTCGCCAGCCGAGTTGGAGACGGTCGCATCGAGCTTGACGAAGCCGAGGCGGCTGCCAAAGCGATCATAGGACTGGACGTTGACGGACCGCAAGACGTACGGGTCCAGGTTGAAGGGATGAGAGGCATCTGCCTGGAGACGAAGCGAGTTTGTCAAGGTGTCGATCCAGGACTGAAGCGAGTCAGCTAGCGCGCCCTTTAACGGAGAGAGGGGGGATTTTTGGAGCTCACATTGAACGGCCTAAAGGTAGTAAGCTGGTCCTGCGTGAGCCCGTCAGGCAGGTTCAGAGGGATGCTGTGCGAAGCGAGCGTTGTGGACGACATGACGCGAGTCAAGCAAATTGGGTGCTGGAAGATGTGAAGCGGGCAAGTTGATGCGATGGAGAAGCCTGCGATTTTATGTGCGTATGCAAAGGGCCTCATATTACACTTGTAGATGGACGGCGCAGTCGACTTGCACTTTGAGGGAAGGATGAGTGCTGGTGGTTGTACGAGGCAGATTTCTAGGCAGTCCGCAAGCTTGTACAAAATACGCCAATGAAATCAGGTTTGACGGGCCCAAACACCACCCGAACACTGATGTGCAACTTTCCCACCAAGACTGTCTCGTAAATGACAACCGAAAGGCTGTGTATTTTTTATACGCATATTTGTATCTTTTTCGTGTTTGTTCATGACAAATACCAACCACCTGCGATGTCTTTGCGTCCCAATATTTCCAGCGCTTTGTCCTGAATGACAATTTCCAGCCGCAAATCACAATCCTATCTATTATTTGACCACATTTCCTTCCCTGCTATGGCATTTATTAGGCTACTTCGTATGTTACATGGGGACTTGGCGTCGAGTATGGACTCTGCGTGGAAACGATGCTCTGATCAGCCGGTATTTCTATTTTTGGGGCGGGCGAAGATGTCGTTGAAGGCTGGATTTGTTGCTCATTCGTAAGAGCAGACGGGTTATCTGGATTTCGCGGGGCCTCTCCGTTTTCTTCGCTGTTACTGTTGGTCTCCGTTTTCCGGGAATGGTACCACGCGATGACATTTTTCGAGACTCTGAAGCATCTCCAGCACAGGTATCCAAGAACTCCGATGGCTATAATGCCCCCGATCGTGGAACCGGCCGTTATGCCGACAATTTGTCCTTTGGAAAGGCCGCCATCTGGCATAGTGACGTTGAAGGCGATGGAGTTGAACCCAGCATTTGTATCACTCGGCAACTCAAACACCGTCAATGAGAACACGTTGTAATAATTTTGTGATGGATCGACTTGAGCATCAAGACTCTCCAGGTTAACTGTCCATTTGTAGCTCTTTGTTGTTAAATTTCCTACATTTTTGTCAACCTTTGGGCACATCAAGATCAGTCGCAGTAAACAATGCTTTCTTACCTTCGATTGAAACCCCATCATTCCAGCCTTTGCTTTTTCCTTGCCATTGATACAGGTACAGGTTGAACTTGCTGTAGTTTGATTGCCACTCAACATCAATGGTCTGCCCTGGGTTAAATGATGGGTTGTAGCCGAAGTTGCTCGCATCATCGCCACTGGGCTCTGGCGGAGGCGAGACAAAGGTGTTGTCGCATTTCACCCTCGGGATCAAGGCATGGAGAAGGAGAGTGATGAAAATAAAGTCCATGAGGGGAATTATAGGCCGCGTGATAGGCGCGAAGAATACTTGTGACTCAAATGAATGTTGGAGGAGAGAAACTACCAGCTGAAGCGCTGTGAATTTGAGGGCATTACTTATAGATCGCGTGTATTCCTCATTTTGACTGAGAAATATATGGAATAAATGGAACAACCCTGGCACGCGATGGAACTTTTGCTATTATGTGCATAGTGTGCTTGCATTTTGCCAGTTCATCATCGTGATAATGTCGTGATTTGATCTCATTCAGTATTCATCAGCGAGATCTGACCCACACATCTTCGGGGGCGAGCACGACAACACATCTCTGCATTTCAGCTGAAGCTGACTCTGCAGCCCGAATTCCACTTTATTTATTGTTAGGCGATGTTTCGTTTGTGTGCTGTGGCTTTTGAAGCACGAGACCCATATCAAGCATATGCAGTCATGGCTGCATTTGACCAAGCCTTAAGGTAGGGACTTGCATTTTTGCAATGATAGATATGGACAACTTATATTGTTTATCGTCGTTAAGCTTTGTGTCAATTCGAATGTTGAACATGGATTGCATTGTGGACGATGATTGCATGTGTTGATAAGAGTCTGGAGGCACAATCAATGGGACGAACTTATGTTTAGGAAATGACACCTCAGCCGTAGCCTGAGAAAAATGACATACATCTGAATGCCTTGGCAGTCAATTTTGCAGGTTGACGCGTATGCATGTACCGCCTCCCTTAATCAGGTTGTATGACTGTGCTTTAGTTTGCTGGGGTAGAATAATGGGTGTGTGTTGCACATTCCTTTTTGCAGGCCATCACAACTGTATAGATTGTGGTGCTTTCAATCTCTATTGTTAAAATATGATTTGAGTTTAGATGCTCGTGGACATGCCATCTTCGAATACGAAAACAGCAAGAACAGCCCAATATATACGGGGGCAGGATCAGTCTTAGTTCAATGCCATTATCTAGAGCAGGGGGCATCTTGGCCGCCATTTGAGCCTCATGTTTGAAGATGTGGGACGATGGTAGCGAAGTATCAAGACTGGGATACCAAAAGAGAATTCCAGCATTATGCTGGCAACATGATGACCTGGCGGCCTATGTGCAGGCCATAGGCAGGGATGGACCGTGTTTCTCAAACGCCACCGAGAGCAGCTTTGCCATGTCCCACCTGTCATTTCTATGGAACCAGATCAGCTGAATCTAGTCGATCAATTGGGGAATTATATGACAAGAAGTGAACAGACCAGCATAAATATGCAAGACGTAATCCTGGTACATTCTAATTGGCACCATCCATCTGACGTGGCACGTCTCCGGGTACATTTTCGCTTTGCATCGGAGTGAACAGGGTAGTCCTGGGTACAGAAAAGTGTGCGACACAGGATATGCCCTACGTGAACCTACGTTGAACTTTGCTTGCAACAATCAGAGGGCTATTATGTCAAAGGATTTGGCTGAAACCTTAGAAAGTGATCAACATGGTCTCGCCAATATTACGGAATTCCTTGGTATTGATATTTAGTGCTTGGGTAAAGGGTAGCGATGCTTGCCGCGCTATTTGCAGACCATCACTATGAGTGGTGGAATCGAATTGGCTACCAATCGATATGAGACTTATACAACTACCTATGGTCGTTTGCCATTGGTACACATCAATAGCACGTGCTTTATCGTAAGCTGTGGATGAAATGTGGCGACATCCGGAGATTAAAGGAGAAGGAAGGGAGATTGTTGCCATTTTGTATTAAATTGGCATAAGGTTTCCAACAAGGTAATATACATAGGGTTTTTCGTCTCCCTCATTTGTGTCACAGAATTCTCATTTTTCTTTTCGTTGCATCAACAGGAGGAATACAGGTCCTCTTTTACTTGTTTTATTTAGCTGCGTAATCTAATCCTCTCAGAATCAAGACTGACTGAGCCTGGATGGGAGAGCCTTTGTCAGTTCATGATCATCAATGACAACAGTTTAGTTTTCATGAAAGGGCCTCGGAAGCCAAGAGCCTAGATAAGGAAAACCGAACATCTTTGGGACATACAGAACAATAAAGCCAGGGCCGGCAGGCTACTGACGAATTTATTTGGCACCCTTGACCTCGACATCGAAGATGAGGTCAGCGTGAGGGGGGATAGGGCCAACTCCACGAGCACCGTAGCCGTATGCACTGCTGATGTTAAGTCGGGCCTTCTCGCCAACCTTCATTTGGGTGACACCCTCGTCCCAGCCCTTGATAACATGTCCAACGCCAATCTGGGTCCGAAAGTCCTCGCGACCCTCAGAGGAGTCAAACTTGTCGCCCTTTTCTTCAGGCTTGGAGGGGTTCCTGAGCCAGCCAGTGTACGCAATGGTGACCGTTTGTCCGGACTTGACGAGGGGACCAGAGCCCGCCTTGAGAATAGTTTTAAAGACGCTCATGATTGACAGTTTTGTGGTGATAGTGGTTGAAAAAAAAGAAAAGAGGGGGTGAGTGGATCAGAACGCGCTTTATAGTTGCATCCTTCTAACTCCATCCACGCACAAGGTATTCCGACATTATGGCTGGCGCCACAGTGTATGAAAACGCAAAGCGGTGAAGCGGCAAAAAGGACCACTTGGGTTGCCACATAAACTATAATGGCAGTACTGCTTATTAATCACACGGGGACTCAGAATAGAACAAGCAAAGCTTGAAGGCGCGCCCAAGTACTGTGTTTTTGCCATTCATATAATTTTAATGAATCCAATTTTAATGAATCCTGATGTGCATCCTGATGCTTTTGCTTGCTCTTGCTTGCTCCTGTCTAGGCTAGTAAATCCTCCTCCAGAGTCAGCTGTGCATTTGGAAGCGGGAAGTATTTAGCCCAAGATGATCGATCCTGCGTCGGAAATATTTCACTGGCTAGACTAAGGGTACTAGACCCACGCGGGAATCTGAATTAATTAAGGTAATACGGCAAAGGGGCGGTCGGATTTAGGTCGTTGCCTTTACCCGAATCTGCTAGGCAACAAGGCCCATGCTCTATTTACAAGCTTCGGCCTTAAGTAGACCGAGACTTGAGGCCGAGATGATGACGTGCAAACCGTCTGTGTAAGTATGGTTATAAATAAAGACACTTGGGAGTCATTGATATTCATCGGAAATGAAATCACAAAACATCTCAGACCTCGGATGGCTATTTGAAGTGCACGATAGCGTCTGCCTTTTTTTATTACACGTCTATAAAAGTTGAACAGGCGACAATACTCATATCGTCTACTTTCACGATCCAGAGGAATTTCTCAAAGAGGAAAGACATAAAAACTCACATCTGCATGCACGCTACAGCACGGAAACTGAAAATGTTTGCAATTCTCGGGGCATCCGGAAATGTTGGCTACGCAACCTCAATGGCACTACGCAAGGCGGGCGTGCCCGTCAGAGCGATTCTGCGCGATGCATCAAAGGCCGCGTGGCTCAGTGACATTGGGTGTGAGATCGCTCTGGCTGACCTGCAGAATCCTGAAGAACTTGCCCGGGCCATTGGCGACGCGGATGTTGTTCAAGTCATCCTTCCGCCGGCACCGCAGGTCGAGGATACAGCCGGGCAGATGCGAAGCGCAATCGAAAGCATCGCCCGCGCGCTCGAGGAGGTGCGCCCGAAGCGGGTGTTGGCTATTTCTGACTACGGCGCTCACATCACACACGACATTGGCATGCCCACAATGTGTCGTGCATTTGAGGAGCGGCTCAGCAAACTCAACGGCCACAAGCTATTTCTGAGATCGGCGGAGCACATGCAAGGATGGGCACGCGCTATCCCGGTGGCCGTGGCATCTGGGAACCTCCCAACCTTTCACGACCCAGCAGACATGCAATTCCCTACGATTTCGGCACCAGATCTCGGTTTGATCGCTGCAGAGCTCCTGCTACGGCCTGCCAGTGAGAATCACATCGAAGTCGTCCATGCCGAGGGACCGCGCCGGTATAGCGCTAATGATGTGGCGACGGCGCTGAGCGAACTCCTGGGCCGCTCAGTCAAGTTGGAGGTCGTGCCTCGCTCGCAGTGGGAGGAGAAGTTTAAAGGGGCTATGAGTCCGACCTTGGCGGAGCTATTAATCAAAGCCAACGATGCCCAAAACAAGGGCGGCTTGGTTGACGTTGAGCCGGGTTTCAGCGAGGTTCACTATGGCACAACCAAATTGATCGACGCTCTCCAGCCACTCCTACCATCGCAGTGACTACGCAACGTCTTGGGTCTTTAAATATGTTTAGTTAATAGCTAAAATCTAGTTGCCTTTTTCTTGACTGGGAGAATAATTTCTTCGATCTAATGATCTTCCAGAAGTCAATTCTGTCAAACTCCATGGGAGTTAACCATCAGATTTGTGTTGCAATAAACCTTCGAAATGATTGAAATTGATGACTTTAAATTTCTCCACGCCCACTCATTTTTACATTTAGTAGCCGGCATTCAAGTCAAGATTCAAACTTTGACCGCTTTGATTAATATCATGACTTTGAAGTAGTACAATTTCAAACAAGCCCGTCATCATTGAGACAACCAAACAAAGGCCACCATCATTTCACCTAGCAGTTTTTTTAATAATCATAATCAGTTTCATGTGGTACAGCACTTAGCTACGTATTCATACATCAGCTATAAACCCGTTATGTGGAGGTTTCAGAAGATTCGGCATGTTCGGATTGGACGGCACGCATGAAATCCTGCGATTCAGCTGCAAACCTACATCGCGAGCGGATAGCGGACCCGTACTTGTAAAAGAGAAACGGAAATGGCACCAAAGCGACGGCCAAAAATGCCGGGATTGATGACGCCCAGTGTATACCTAAAGCATTGTACATGTATTTAGTGAAGAGGGGAAAAGCCGCCCCAAAAAGAGAACGAAGCACCGAGCTTGCTGCCAGAACTGAGGCAGCAAAGATGGTGTAAGAATCAACTAGGTAATTGAGGAGGCTCAGAAAAACCAGGACCATCCCAAATCCAAAGGGAACACCGGAGGCGACGTTGACCATCCAATGAATGGAAGGTGAATTTGTCCAAGCGAACCAAAAGAGGCCAATTGGCAAGGCAATGCACCCGACTAGAGAGGGCAGCAAGCGCGCTTCTGGGGGTGTCAATCCCTTGTGGTTCTCTTGGATTGCAATGTATCTCTTGTTTTCAAAAATAGCGTAGGCAATTGCTAGCAGCATGCCTACTGTTAGGCTAAGGAACGGGAGACTGCCGACACCTTGATTCCAGCCTCGATTTTGTTGATAAACAATGGGAAATGCAGAAAAGAGCATGTAAAGTGTGCCATAAACAATAGCCATGTAAACGGAGAGTAAGAAGACAAAGGTTCCTGGAAGAGTAAGACCCAAGGTCGTGAGAGGGCGGTTTTGATAGATTTGGCCAACGTTGGCTTTCCGTTTTCGTGATCGATATGACTTAGATAACATTTGCCGCTCAATTGAGATAATCTTGCTGCCCGTCTTCGCAAGAGCACCGGGGCGTAGGTCTCAGGTATCAGCAGGGCTCCCAATACCCAAACCACTCCAGAAAAGGCGGCAAGGAACCCCATGACCCAGCGCCAACCAGCATTCATGCCCAGGAAACCGCCGATGATGGGGCCCAAGGCGGGCCCAAGGAAGGCTGCGGTGGCAAAAATCGCCATCGCGATGCCTCGCTCCGAGGGAGGAAACATGTCAGCAATTGTGCCGCCAGCATTTGTAAACGGCGAAGCGCCAAAGGATCCAGCAATGAACCGCAGAATAATGAGGGTCCATGCATTCCGAGAGCCGGCGCAGCCGGCATTGAAAATTGTGAGACCGGCATATGTCCCAATGAAGATGACTTGTCGTCCAAAGGTCTCGCTGAGAGGAGCCCAGAGCAGCGGGCCAATGGCAAATCCCAAAACGAATACTGAAACACCAACAATGGCTACCTCGTTTCCGATGTGAAATTCTTGCATGATTTCCACAATAGCACCGGTGTAAGCGGATGACATGAGACAAACCGCCAGCGTGGCGAGCGCAACCATGAAGGTGATGAACCATCTCGTCGCTGTACTCCAGTGCATAGGGTTCCTTGGATCGTCGGAGATCCATTGCACTAAAAAGGGGTCATCTTCAGTCCCCGAGCCAAGATATTGATGGTTGATGACGGCGGGAGTCAGGCCGGCATGGTCAATCACCATGCGCCAGTAGGGGATTGAATTGAGAGGCGACTCCGCCTCAATGCCTTCGGGGCGAGCTTTAGTGACGGACACCATTTTACCAAGGCCAAGAATTGGGCTTGGATGACAGATGGCAGTAGAGAGCAGGACTAATGGCAATGCATACTTCTTATAAATATTCTAAACATGATTCAATTCCGTCGAAATATGCCGAGATGCCTGATCTCGGACGAACATTTGGTTCGCATGGACGCAAAAGTGAACCGGATCTGCTGGCAGACATTTTTACCGAAGTCCGAGTACAAAGAGTCTCTCCTCATCTAGCTTAGTCGCTAGGAGTATTTTTTTGGACAAAAGAGGGATCGGGTTTGGCCCGTATTGACCCATTCTTGGCATATAACCGCGCGCGGAGTCTCCGCGGACCGCATCAGAGATGACAAACGTTTGAGGTAGTCGTCCTTTGATTGCTTGGTCATCCGATATATCTCCGCGCACTTCCCGCGGCTCCATCAAATACACTTCTCTGCATACCAACGATTCCCTCCATCTCCAGGAGTATTTCGCTTCTTCCTCATGCTGGCGCGATGGAGAAGCGCCGAGTCTCGCGCCAGCAACATCCCGTTTCTTGCGCCTTTTGTCGTTCTCGCAAACTGCGATGTAATAGGCGATTCCCGTGCTCAAACTGTGCATCGCGAGGCTTAAGCTGCCGTCGCTTAGATTCTCCTGAAGGCTCCAGGATTACTTCTGGAGAGCCCGTAGCACCTATCGCCATCTCTTCATCTCAAGCTGACCAAGATGCGGGACCGCCCAATTTGGCGGAGCGTGTGCGTCGAATCGAGGAGTTCCTGGGAATCCAAAACGGATCAGCTGCACTCCTGAATCCATTAAACAACAGCAATGTCACACAAGTTTCGGAAAATGTGGCTTTGCCACAAGATGACAAAGTTAGTGGGCGCGTTGCTTGGCTCGACTATGTATCGTTGGGTCAGATCAAGCAAGTATGCAATTCCGCACTTGTCTGTGCCCTGATACACAGGCTAATATCACCAAGGAGGAACCAGATTTCATGTTCATTCTCATCCGCATAATACAAGTGCGAGCCAGTGGTGAGATGGAGAAGGGTATTCTTCGACCTCCATTCGGTGATCAATCTCAGAGATATATTCATCTGCCCCCTTGGGATGAGATGCAGTTGCTAGTGGAAAACTTCTTTGACCACATCAACTTCATTTCCAATATCATTCACCGTGGATCACTGTTGATCCTTTTAAATGGCATATACAATCGAGGCTATGAACTTTCATGGGACAAGCTGGGCCATCTTGTACTGGTGCTAAGCATCATTGCAAGCTCAACGTATACGATGATTGGCCATGACACAGGGACCGAAAAACCATTCTCCTCTGCAGAGGCCAGCGCTCAGACACCTTTTTGGGTAAACCAAACGCTGAGTGCCATTGACGACGCCCGCAATGGCGACCATGTATCCCTGGAGCTTGTGCAGGGCATCATGACACTCTCATTTGTCCTCTGCAAGTTAGAGGGTATATCTCGAAGATACAAGTCATTGATATCGACAGCCATTCTACTTAGCCACGAATTAGGGTTGCACGTTTCCGACCTGGCTGGCAACCGCCCTCCCAATAACACAATCGAGTCAGAGATCCGCCGGCGTGTGTGGTGGCACATCGTCACGACGGATTGGTACGCATGAAAAATAGCACTCTAAAAGTGTACAATTATCATTTTACTGACATGAGTCTGAGTAGGCTGATTGCATCTCGCTACAATGATTCAACAGGTAAAACGTACCACTGCAACCCCGCGCAGATGGTGGTCCTGAAACCCTTGAATATCGACGATGGCGATGATCTCATGAACGAACAACCATCAAAGGAGCAAGAAGCGCTTGTGCCTACCAATATGTCGCTATTTCTGCAGAAGCTGAAACTGGCAGATATCCTTCGCTCACTCATCGATCGTAACCCGCTGGCATCAATGGCCATCAACGACTCCAACTATTCTGATGTTCTCGATATCGATTCCCAGCTCAAAAGGATGCGGGAAGAGCTCCCTGAGTTCTTCAAAGTAAACTTGGACAGTTTGCTGCTGAAATGCGAGTCGGACGACCCGCGTGCTCGTAGAACCGCCATTCAATCGTATGTTCTTGAGTCTCTGATCCAATCTCAGCGTTGCAAGCTATACTTGCCGTATTTTTTCGACACCACGCAAACATCCAAATTTGAATATTCTCGTCTCGTGTGCTTGGAAACGGCAACGCAGATCGTTTCCATGGAGCGTCAATTATCGCAAAGCCATGATCCGATGGTGCAAGCTCGATATAAATACTCAACCACATCATACAGCGTTCTTCTATCGAGCATCACCTTGCTATTCGCCACATGCATGCCGCATCTAACTGCTGAGCAACGGGATGATACGTCTACCAAGCTTGAGGACGCGCTATCGCTTCTCAAGGTCACCAGAAATGGATCGCCCGCTTGCGCCAAAATATTTGACACCATTCAAAAAGCAAGGTGGAAGCACAGTAAATCAGAAGGCCTCCCAATCCTGGGTACCACGCTCGGTGAGGGAAACGATTGGAGATCTTTTTCAGGCCCGGGGGAGGCCATTGATGGCTACTTGAATATTGATCCTTCTCAATGGGTCACAATTCTGTCAGATTTGAATTTATCCTTTATGTAAATGGACGAAAATATGGGCACAGACTTCTCATGAGGTTTAAGAAATTGGATCTTTGAGATATGTATCTATAAAATATAGGATTGCCGGGTCAACTAAGGGAAGGTCGTGACAGCCCCTAAGTTATGGATAGGCTCTGCCAATTTAGGGCCATCTGTATCAAGTTATACAATCTTCAGCAACACCAAGCGCATACTGGGTGTTGGGCGAGCTGTTTGATAATGAATGCATTAATAACTCCTAAAAATCAATTGCACATCGACTATGCCGTTCCGTAAACACTCATCAAACTGCCCAGTAAACTTCAACCTTGACCTTTTCAACCTCATTCGTCCAGCCCGGAAACCTTGCCTTTGCCCAGATCGTCACCACATCTCCAAGTTTCAGGTCCCTCACAAAGGCGCCATCAAGTGTCTCGCGGCCCCTTCCGTATTCATCCTCCATTTTCATAGCCTCGTCTGAATCACCCCTGATATTGTCCAAGTGCGACCATGTCACCACATGGTCTTGGTACTTTTTGGTGGCCGTCTTGTTGCGTTGAATCTCGTGTTGAGTATTGTGCTGGAGAGTATGCTTATATTTCAGCTTACCCTCATCCTCTGCGTCGGCTTCAACTATTGGGTAGATCGATCGGAGACCACAGACGGGGAGGGGTGAAGGCGTTGACGAAGCGGTCCTGTGCCGCACATCATATGTACATTGGGGGTCGCCTAGCATGGTTAGAACGGGATGTAACGCTAGATCCACCAAACCACTTACAAGTCTGGTCAGCATCAAATCTCTCTAGGCCGGCTTCAAACCAGGTCCAGGAGCCTTTGAAGGTCCCACGATCCTCATGCGCGCCTCCCCAGCCTTGATCTCTGCTGCGCATCGAAAACACAACCTTGCGAACTGGGCTGACAAGCTTCGGTGTTGGGTAGCTGGGGAGCTTCTTGAAGTACGCGGGATCGTGTTCTTTGGAGAGTGGCAGTGGTTGGGCCTCAGTGATATCCCACGCCAGCTCCTCGGCAAGCTCTTTTCCGTCTCTAGCACCAGTCAATCCAACGGGGTATGATCGAAGCTAGGTATGTGAGCTAAAGCCATGGCTGATTTTCTTCGGAAAAAGGATAGTTCTTACCAGAAATTTGTCTTCAGTCGGGCTGGTTCCGTGGACTGTGAGAGGTCCTTGATGCTCGGCAGTAAAGTCGATCTCATTGCTAGAGCGGGCCCAATATTCGGCATGTTCGAAAACCATGTCGACAATGTCTGGAGGAAGCGACAGGGCCTTTGAAAGCATGGCACGTACTACGTAAATGTCCTTTGGGGTTGGGTGAAAGTCTTCATCTTGGAAGACACTTTGGCTGGAGGAGCCATTGTCTGGGTTGATATTGTGCCCCACACGGTTATTTCGAATGTTCTGAAGGACGCGATGTGGGAGAATGTGGGCCATGATGAAGTAAACAAGGGCGAAGGAGATTAGGTATTGGAGCATTCGATGGCAATCAATGTTCAGGTAGAGGACGAGCAGAGGTGAACGGGACGAATGCAAAAGGTTGCGGGAAAAGAAAAAGCGTTTGGTATGGAATGAGAAATAGTGATGCCTTGCTGAAGCCACCGAAGTAAATACCGGCCAGAGGCAGCAGAGTTGTGGTGGTTGCGGATGACGGAGTGCCTGACGTCAGCATTTGGGATTTGGGCCCCGTCGATCATCAATGCACGTGCCTCCAAAGTTCCAGGCTGTCAACTTTATGCGGAGTGGGGGCGGTGACCATGTTTATCTTATCGCTTATCGATAGCGATAGCGATAGGTCTTGCGAAATTTCACGTGAAATCGCGTCATGGACGTCTATCCACCGGCAGCCGTCCAGGCCCCACTAGTTGCTGCACCGGCCCGCGAGAGAAGCGGCGTGTCGGCGGGTGCATGTACAAACGGAGAAGGCTTCTCAGCAGTGCGATTACAAACCAGATATTAGCAATCGAATCATGCCTGCGCATTCATATCCCTCATCTCCTCCCACGGCTCCGTAGCTGCTCCATCTCCACCTACACTTGCGATTCAAGATGCGATCTTCACGGACCCTCGCTGCGACGGGTCGTCGCCTGCACACTGCCCTCACTTCCTCGACCACGACCGCCCGTGCAAGTCTGGCCGGAATCCAAGCCCGAAATCATGTAATTCTCCAGCCCAATGGCACCCGCCAGCTCCATTCGGGAGGCCCTCGAAAATCTGGCGCCGCCTCCAACCCAGCCATGTCGTTTCCTTGCCTCGATGCCCTCGAGAACCGCTCCGCAAAGCTCGGCGCAAACACCGCAACCTCCAACGAGTCGGGGCCTGAGCCATCTTATACCTCCGGCGCCACCCTCGACTACCACTGTAAAGAGCCCCTCCTCCTCGATTGGGGCGGTATTCTGCCCGAGTTTAACGTTGCCTACGAGACATGGGGCGAGATGAACGCCGACAAGTCCAACGTTATCCTCCTCCACACTGGTCTTTCAGCCTCCTCCCATGCCCATTCCACAGAGACCAACCCTTCGCCCGGGTGGTGGGAAAAGTTCATTGGGCCCGACGGACCGCTCGATACAAACAAGTACTTTGTGATTTGCACAAACGTCATTGGAGGCTGCTACGGCTCGACAGGTCCGAGCAGCCTTGATCCCGGCAACGGCGAGCTCTATGCCACCCACTTCCCCATCCTCACTATCCAGGACATGGTCCGCGCCCAGTTCCGTCTCCTAGACTCCCTCGGCGTCGACAAGCTCTACGCCAGCGTCGGCTCCAGCATGGGCGGCATGCAATCCCTCGCCGCCGGTGTGCTCTTTCCATCGCGAGTGAGCCGCATCGTTTCCATCAGCGGGTGCGCTCGCAGCCACCCTTACAGCATTGCTATGCGACACACCCAGCGACAGGTTCTCATGATGGATCCCAACTGGAACCGCGGCTTCTACTACGGAAAGGTCCCTCCCCACGCCGGCATGAAGCTCGCTCGTGAGATTGCGACCGTCACGTACCGATCCGGTCCCGAGTGGGAGCAGCGATTCGGCCGACGACGAGCTGACCCAAGCAAGCCCCCAGCCTTGTGCCCAGACTTCCTTGTCGAAACCTACCTGGACCACGCAGGTGAGAAGTGGTGCCTGAACCACGACCCCAACAGCCTCCTGTACGTCAGCAAGGCCATGGACCTGTTTGATCTCGGCCGCGAGAACCAGGTGGCTACGCACGCACGCCGCGCGGAGCGTGAGCAGCAGCTCGCCTCAGGCGTTGCCTCGTCTCTGCCCGAAGCCTCGTGCAGCCTGACTCTCCCCGCGCAGCCGTATGAGGAGCAGCCCGGCCAGGTGAACCCCGAGGGTGCCGATGGTCCCATTCCTGGCTTCTCTCGCCCCCCCGAGGACCTGATTCAAGGTCTTGCCCCTCTCCGCGACACCCCCACGCTTGTCATGGGTGTCGCCAGCGACATTCTGTTCCCCGCGTGGCAGCAGCGTGAAGTGGCCGAGGCGGTGCGGCTGGCTGGCAACCGCAATGTGACGCACATGGAGCTGAGCGAGGAGATGAGTTTGTTTGGACACGATTCCTTCCTGCTTGACCTGAAGCACATTGGTAGTAACCTCAAGTTATTCTTGAACTAAGAGGGAAAAGTTGAACAAAAATGAAAGCAATTATCCGTACATTGCGGCGCCTGGGGGCATTGGATTTTTCGTGGGGTTAAAAAATTGTTATGAGCCATGACTCGTATTTGTATGTTTGTTTAAAAGGTCATATAGCAATTGGGGCAATTTGTCAATGTAAAAACACATAGAATCAGGGTGAAGGAGACATGAAGAGACGAGAATGATCAAGTAAAAATGTGCAGACGGTAGTGGTCCACAACTTGAAATTTTGAGCGAGTGTCGTCGACGGCATCGGCTATCCCAGCCACCATTGGCCGCCATCTACCTAATCCTTTTTCCCTTATACATTATGACTAACGCGCCCTCCTCCTTTGGAGGGCTAAATATGTGCCTGGAAGTAGAAAGTGAAGACAAAAAAACACACAGGAAACGCTTTATGTACATGTAAAAAAACCCCGTCCCAATATCATCGCTTTGGTCCTAAAGATATAGAAAAGAGGTATGGAAAAAAAACCAACATGAGTAGTGAGTGGCCGCAAACCAGAGAGACGGCAATCCCGGAAATTTTTGCGTGTCCACATGTTCATCATCAAAAAAGGCTGTATTCGTTTTTTCCCCCGGGCTTCAGATGAAGCCGGGGCTGAAGCTGTCCACGGCGATGCGCGGGGCACGAGCGGCCTTCTCCCTCTCCGCCGGGTCCGCAGATGGCGGCACGGTGATGGGGTTGGGACGCGGGGGCGCCCTCTTGGCCTCGACACGGGTCGAGGGGCTGAGGGAGCGGGAGAACTCGGCCATGACGGGGGAGATCAGCGGCCTGTTCAGGGGGTAGCTGGGAGCGGTGTCGACGTCTCCATCGGTCAGCTCGAAGCTCTTGGCGAGGTTCTCGCTGGAGCTGGAGATTGTGTTCTGCAGCGAGGCAAAGGTCGGGGAGGGGAGACTCGGGGCATAGGGGGAGATGGGGGAGGAGGTGAGCTGTCCCATGCTGGGGCTGCCATCAGCCGGAGGCGTCTGGGGCACAAAGTCGTTGCGGAAGGGAGTCAGGGGCGCGGGCACGGCCGAGCGGTGGTTGGAGCGGCCAAAGTCGTCCCAGTCGGGGAGGGCAGAGCTGTATTCGTCGGCCGGGCTGGAGCTGGTATTGGCCGAGGGCGCAGGCGAGGGCTCCGACTTTGGAGGGTACATGGGGCGCTGGCGAGAAGGCACTCTGGGGCTCAGTCCGCCGACACCCTGCCCAGGGCTCTCCAGGCCGGGAGGTCGGCGACCGCGAGGGAGACCCTTTTGGACGGGGAAGTCACCCTCGTAGGGACCTCGAGTGAACGGGCTGTCTGGCATGGGGACCTCAGGGGGTCTGGAGGGGCTATCGGTGCGCATGTAGTTGCCTTCCTCGGGAGGAGGGCCGTACGGGCTGCGCGTGTTGCCGGTGATGTTGTGGGCGCCGGACCTATCAACAAGCGGGGCCGGAACACGGAGGCCACGGGTTCGGGCGTCAGAGCCAACCCGGGCTCGGACACCCCGGGGAGGAGGATCAAGAGGGCGAGACATGTATCCGGGATGCGAGCCATACGGGGCAACCACGGGCGCCGGGTCCCGACGCGGGGGATTTGTGGGAATGGGTGGAATGGCAGTTGTCGGGGGAGGCGCCGGGGGGCGAAGAGAGACAGGAACGTCATGATATTGGTACTTGGGAACTTGTGAGACAGGCTGAGGTGCCGGTTGCGGGGCAGGTTGCGGTGCGGGCTGTTGTACGGGCTGCTGTACGGGCTTCTGTACGGGCTCCTGCACTGGTTGCAATACAGGCTGGGTCGGAGGCACTGGAGACTCCCGCCTGAGGGATTCGGGAGACGACAGGAACGAAGTAGCATCGCTCGCCGTCCGCTCCCGTGTAAGTCTCTGCATCTCAGACAGCGAAGGACTCGACTGCATGGACCGCAGAGGGCTGGCTGTCCTGGCCGTGGGGAACGGCTTGGGCTTCCTCGTATCCGTCGGGCTGATGCCATCCGAGTCGAAGCTTTGCTTGGCGCTGCTTCCGCTGCTCTTCACGCAGTCTCCGAAATCAAAGGCGGTAAAGTTGCCCGCCAATCCCTCCACCATAGGCTTCGCCTTTTGCTTCTCGTAATCCTTGACCTCCATCGAGAAGCTTTGCCTCCGGGGCGTGTGGAACGTCAGCGTGTCGCGACGAGCCTGGGTAGTGCGCATGACTGGCGGATCCCACGTTTCCTCGCTGGTGCGGGTTACTGAAGCCGCGGGGCTTGGAAGAGCCCGAGGCCCAGTTGTCTCAACATTGCGCAGGCCACTGGGGGCGTTGCGGCGGCTGCTTCCAGGGCGTCCGTCAGTGGGCGAGAAAGGTTGGTCGGCACTCAGGATAGATGGTGGTGGCGAAGGATATCCGTTGATGGGAGAGTTCGAGGCTGACACGGCTGGCTCTGGCGAGGTGTTTGAGCGTCCCAGGTTGAAGTCGAGATCGTCGAGGGGGTCATTTCCTCCACTAAGAGGAGATATCGATGTGCTGCCCGGCCATCCCAGAGGTGTTTTGAAAGGGTTGTCTACTTTAGTGTTGATTGACGCCACGGCGGTTCCCGGTCGTGCTGGGATATCAGAGCTGCTTGCTCCTATGCCGCTCATACGCCCAGACATGGGACGCATGGGCATGCTCGAAGTGCTGCTGTTCCTGGGTCGGCTGTTGAGATCGACATCAGATGAGTGAAACCGCGGGTTGCCGAGACCTGGAGCCCTGGGCGCTCCCAGATCAACCAGAGAGGACGACGCCGCGCTGCCGGCCATGTACGGAGCGCGCCATTGCGTAGGGTCGGTGGTGGAAGACGAGGTGGAGGGGCGGATGAAATTCGGGCGGGAGAAGTTGTTTGTTAGACGGCGGATGTCCTTGAGATCCTTGAGGGCCTGAGCATTGGGTGGTTCAAAATCATCCGCTGGCTGGATGCTGCGTGAGGCCTGTCTGGGCTTGTCACTAAAGCTGCCATGTCAGAAAATAGTTCACGATTGGACGAGTAGTAAGTAGTCATGATGAGCGGGGACTTACTTGGACTGTGGCTGCGGATGCGACTTCTTCCTGTCGCCTCCGAGCTTGAGGCCAAAGAAGGAAACCATTTTGAGGGGATGACGATGACAGAAGCAGCTGATGCGCAGCTCCTGGTGTGCATGTGAAGTCTACTTTTGATCGTTTTCGAAAGGAGTGTCGTTGAGGTCTCGGCCGCGTTGACCAGACTCTTCGAGACCCGGGGAGGATAGTCCGGCTTGCCGGAGAACAAGAGGCGCACTCGAGCGCCAGAAAGGAAAGCAAAGAATTGAATATTTACGATGTGCCCTGACAGCGCAAGTAGGCAAGATCGCGCGTCCAGGTAAGTGCTAGATGGCGTGTCGTCGGCTAGTGCACTATGGCGGGTTGCTTGGCGATGGGCCCGCGCGGCGATGGCTTGCGGGTGCCCACAGGAACGAGATGAAGGAGTGAAGGAAGGATACGGTGCTCAGAAGGAACGTGAGGAAGCCAATGATTCGGGACCAGGAACCATGAAAAGACGAGGAAATTGATTCTTCGTTTCGGTTGTTTCTCTTCTTCCAGAGCCTTGAACTGTTGTCTCGGCCTAGAGAAATGAGATGGAGAGGAAAGGGAAGGGAAAAAAATTGTTCGGGCACAGGTCAAGCTCTCCGCAGTTAGTCGCAGAGACGGCGGGACGTAGAGGGAGGGGCCGTAGACGTTTTGGCTTGGGAGCTGAAGGGACTAACGATCAAGTCAGGGGTTCGGATGCGCGGCGCCGTGGCGGGATGTTTGGTAGCTATTTAGTCCAGTTTGCTGAAACGCTCCGAGCGCATTGCTGTTGGCAGAAGGGCAATTGGGACGAAACCAAAAGGATCAGGGAGGATTCTTTCTCTTTGCGTGGGGTCGCCTATTCGGTTTCGTTTTTGGACACCGGGTGGAGGGCGAGAAAGCAATGTATTCGAGGTTGCGATTTGCCCTATGGTGGTTGGTTTCGGAGGAGCTGAGGAATGAAAGCTGAATGAAGGAAGGTCGAGAGAAGGAGCACTGCCACTTTGTTCCGCCACGGACGGAATCAATGGGAAGAGGGAAAAATGAAACGAGACAGAGGAGAGAGAGAGAGACGACGTGGGAGCAGTTTTCTGGAACACAGAGAAGAAGGAAAGCCAAGGAACGACGGGTCTACCTATGCCAGACGGCAGATGGATGGTAGAGAAAAAGGGGGGTGTAGTCAGATCAAGAGCGCGTGTATATATCCACAGCGCCACCACTTCCACTTCGCTCTCACTAAGGAAAGCGGTCTTGTCTTGGCCAAGCGAGACTTAAGAGGAAGAAGCAACACAGAGGCGGAGGAGAGAAAAGAAGAAGGGATGGGCGGGACAAAAAAGAGGGGAAGGACAGGGCAGACGGGAAGGCATAGCAGTGGCATCACACTACACGACGAATTCAATTGGGAATCGACATGGGAATGGGAGCCATGAGCTGCAAGCATGCATGCCACCCCCATCCATGGACGGCGAACGGCTCGCATCAGCACTGTTCACCTCTGCTCCACTTGCCACCACTCTCCCCAAAAACACCGGACGGCCCAGAAATGACCCCGACGGGTCCTGCATCGTCCCAAGGCTAAAAAAAAATCCCATTAAGCAGAAAAGCGTCTGGTCTGTGTGTGAGAAACATCTCTCCAGTCAGCGTCTCCCTGCTTGGGGGCGCCGCTGGTACCTTGCAGCTGCTGGGGTGCGTGGCGCGCCGCCGAATCGGACAAAAAAAGGTATTAGCCAGAGAGGGGGGAAAGGGAAAAAGGGGATCCCTTCTTTAGTTGGCGTCTTTTTCTTTTCTTGCTCTGCGCCGTGTGGCTTGAACCAATTAGGTATGCAAGTATGCATCTTTAATTAATCCAACTCTCTTTTTTTGGTTTTATCCCTTCTCTCTTTGTGCACACATCACATCACATCCGATCCGAACCCGGCTCCCTAGGCCATGTGCTACAACGCGTGGGAGCCACATGCTGGAAACGGGTTCGTTCATCGCAAACCCGCGAGGCAAACGGGAAAACCACGCGCGCCTAAAGGGGATCGTAAAGGAGGGGACGTGTAAGGAAAGGGAAGGGGCCCTGTCCTGAACGGCACCCACCTCGGGTGCAACGCAAACCCCGTCTTTTTCGCTCCCCTGGCCTGCGGTGGTCGTCGACCTGCCTATCCCCGCCCGAAAGAGGAAAACCACATGTAGCCAATCCAGGGGCGTTCGTTGCTTGCGAAAGCCGGGAGCCTGGGAAGAAGCTTCGGGTTCGCGCAAGGGTCTGTGTCGGCCGTCTGTGTGCGTCTGTGTCTCTTGACTCTCTCTCCCTCTCTTTCGGCCCGCTGTGAGAGAAATGCGCGTGTTCGGGGTGGGTGCAAGTCAGAAACCTAGCCCGGCTAACGTCAAACCGCCATGACGAGAGATGACGAACACAATAGTCTCGAGTGAGAAAAAGAAATATAAATAAAAAATGTTTAATAATGAGAAAGAAAATGTCCCCCAACTCTGCTTACGTCCATGGCTGATGCCATCCGCCTTCCGCGCCCCGCCTCGCGCGCCACCCATCACACTCACCTTGCTGGTCGTCACATGGCGCCATGATGAAGATCGTCAACACTGCGCCGTGCAAACAGACTTTCCCTCTAGCCAAGGGCTTCAACTGAAACAACGGCTTTTACTGAAACAGCGCTTTTTTTCTTGTCATTCGGCTGTCCTTTTCTGTCTTCATTTTTATTTCATTTTTTGCTTTTTTAACCTTTCGGTCATTAGCCAACTTCTCTTATATCCCATACTTGCTACGTGCTTGGATGCGCGACTCCTCAGAGCGGCATCCTCACCTACCCAGAAGGGCAAAATGTGTCCCAGTAGCGCAATGCAGTGCCTGTGCGGCTGCAGTCTTCATCCGTGCTCTCACTTGTTACACGTCAAAAGTCGGGGAAATACGTAGAGAGAGTCTAGACTTGCGGCCTTCGCTCGTCCCTTGTGCGTGCGTGCACTCTCGCCATCGGCGCTTTGGTTGCGAATTAATTACCACCACCCACAGACACAAACCAAACAAGCGCAAGCCAGCAACCGGGCCTTTCTCCCCGTGCCGCATAGCTGGCTCCCGATATTTGTTTCACTGGCTCTCGCTGACAGCTGCCCATCTGCCAACACGAGGAAGCTGGTGGATCCACTCGGCCTTGATTATATTCCCAGATTGCACAGACTTATTCCCATCGCCATTATACTCTCCGTTGGTCTTTTTTTTTTTTTCGCGTGTAGATAGATACAGTACCTTGAAATACGTACATAATCGGCCGGGCTCTCACACGGACCCGAATTCTCGTGATCGACACACAAACACCACAAAAGATGTGCACACCCTCCTCGCAGGCCAATCGCGCCTGTCCTTGTGTTTCAGACCCTCGGGGGCCAAGACCACTGATCTTCCATACCTTTGGCCGTTTTGATTCCTGCCCCGCTCCGCGTGGGTGGCACGTCGGGCTTCCAATGGTCGCCGTTTGGGCCGTGGCCATAATGACGATGGGCAGATGGCTTGCAGAATACAGAAAGGCCACTGTGGGGGACGACCCCACGGCCGCTCCCTATTCCCAATGTACAAGGCTGACTGTGCATCCATGCGGAACCGTATCGCGGAATTTACACGACTCCTGTGTTTTCAGTCATGGACCCTGCCAACTGCGTTCCTCTTTGGGAATTGACTTTGCTTCGAAGCCTGCTTATTTCCTGTTTCAGAGTTACCGCGAGCCACCCATCCAGGCTCAACCAGATAATAATACTACGAATATATCAACCAAAAACGCCGGAACCATGATACATGGACTTCCCAACAAGTGCCAACCTCTACCAAAAAATCCCAAAGTGCCAACAACCAATGCTCCTCCTCCCTTCACTGACTCACATCCCATAACCTAGGCCTCCTTCTCCGTCATGGTCCGCATCGCTCGTGGGCCATACGGTGGCAAACTTGACCGGCCATGCGACCCTGCGTCCTGCCTGTCCGAACCCTAATGCTCGGCTTCAGAAACCGGGCAACGCCTCCTGGCCCACGTCTGCACGACGTGCGCTTCTTGAGGCACCAGAACCAGCGGGCATGCCTCATCATACCAAATACTGCATCGTGCCGGGTGCCGAGGTGGTTTCTCTTTCTTTCTTCCAGGCTCCGTTTCATGTCTCCATTCTGCGCAAGCGAGAAAGACCCATTCACAGCTGGTCCAGCAACTTCCGTCTCCTCCTGTCGAGAAGCTCCTCTTGGACCTCCTCCAGCGTTGGTAGCTCCCACGCCTGGCCGTCGCCAGAATCTCCAGGGAGCGGCTCCCATCCCTCAGGGGCATCCTTTGATCCTGTCTGCATCATGTGTTCTGCAGCCTGTCGTTCCTTCTCTGCCTCGTACGCAAGCAGCTCGTCGTCCTCCTCATCGGGGGCATAGCCGTAGTAGGCCGCGTCAACGTTGCGCCGTAGTTCTTTGCTCTCCTCCAGTGGCTTTTCGTCCTGTCCTTTGCTCTTCGCTGCGTCGAACAGCTCCTTGACACCTGGCAGTTCTCTCGCCCGTCCAAAGTACCGGTATCCCTTGCCACCGCCGGGTATTTCACGTCCTTGTTCGTCGTAGATTTTGCCGCCGCCTCGCATGTAATTTGGACCGCCTAAATTCCGTATCTGCACTTCCCACATGTGCTTCTCGCGCATGAGTTTGTTGAGCTCGTCGTTGAGGTCGCGGACCTGGTAGTCGCTGAGGGCTGTGTCCTGAATGCGCGACATCTTGCGCGAAATCTCCTTGAGAACCTGGCCGCGCCATTTCTCACAGCTGGGGATGGCGTCGACCTCGGTGATCATCTTGGGTCGCCGGGTGCGGCCTGCGTCGATGATGCCCAGGTCCGCTGCTTGGGCTTCGCGGAAGCGAAACAGCATGGACTGGGCCTTTTCCGAGTTTCGAGCCTGCGGGAGACGTTAGCCATTGCGATAGACGGGATTGAATCGGTGCGACGAACCATTTTGACGGTATTGCAGCTGTCGGCAAGGTGATATCAGAGGCAAGGGAGACGTTGCGTGGAACAGCGAACCGACAAAAGGAATTTGGATACCGCACTCAACAGGTTTTCCCAGCCTCGTGGAAGGTGGATGTGCTTAGGCCGTCATGCGCGCCACAACCGTCAGCCACTGCTGTGGCTTGGCACTCTCAGCCTTCCCTCCCTAAACGCGTCCCAATCCGCGCCGGACTTCATCTTTCATTTCATCCTCTGCATTCACTTCGTGATTCACTGATCAAAAAGCGTGTGGCCAGCGCCAGCTCTTGACAGTGCCTGACAGCTGTCAGCCCCAGCCTCGCGTTCACAAACAGAGCCTATAAATATTGGTCCGCTATTTCTTCTGAGCTCTCTCTCTCTCTTTCTTCCCATTTACATCTGCGGATTTCATGCATCACCACCACCAAGGACCACCATCTCTCTCACGACCGGACTCTAGACCCAGGACTTTATGCTTCTGTTCCCCTTGCCTTCACTTTCCTCTTCTTTTATCTCCATACCCAATCATCTCAACACTTGCGAAAAGCCAGTCATCATGCCGCCCTTCAGCGTCTCGATATACCCTCGCCTGCTGGAGTGACATTTCAAGATCTCACAACTTTCAGGAACATTTTATCATACTCCAAGGCTTCTCCCAAACTCGCCTCTGTCAAATTCCCAGCGGAACTGATCTCGAACAACCGTTCTATCTTGTCCCCAATCCCCTGTGCAAGTGGTTTCTGCCTGTCCCTTCTGCATTTGACCTTCTGCTCTGCTTCCTGTTTTCTTCGGCGCAAGGCGTTTGGAGTTCGAAGTTCAGGCTGAGGTTATTTATTCTTATTGGACTGGGGGTTGGGGCGTTAGGCGTTCGGAGTCCGGCGTTCGGAGTTCGGCTGCTTTCCTGCTTCTTTTGCTCACTGCTTACCTCGATCTCTCTCAACTAACATTTCAGTTCTCCCTACAATCTCGCCCCGTATCGTCTGCAATGACGAAAACGCTCACACGAGCATGGTGATTCCTGTGGCCATGTTTCTTCGGAAGCAGGCCTCGGCGAGCGTGATCCAACCCAAGAACAGAAATCTGAGCAGGTCGAGTTCCCTTTCCCCACATTACTTCCCCTTGCTACGCGCTGCAGAGCTCATCGTAGCCGCAATGACCGACAATTGTCATACCTAAGGAAGCTGTCTCTCCCGCTAACTCTCTGCTTATTGCAATCCTCTATCCTTCGGTTTGTCGAAAGCAATGGGCACGAGAGTTGGCTGGTTCTTGAGGTGCTCGTGATTTACGGAAAAAATATAGTTTTCAATCGGAGCAGGCTGAGCTCAAACGCAAGTCTGCTGGGGGAAGCGATTGGAGGAAGAAGCTTGAGATACAAATATCAAACCGCCCGGTGATGATCAACGTCCAAAAAGCCAAATTTGCAGGCAACAGCGGTTGACATTCACTACGGTGTTTGTCGAGAGCGACAGCTCACACTCGCGAGTTGTCATTGAGAACCCAAGAGAGCTAATCTGAGGGCATGGTTTGACTTTTGTATCTTGAACTTTGGAGGGGTCGACAGACACATAGTATAATAATGCGACGCCAATCATTTACTAGATTCTTCATATTGCTTCATACTTGACTACATATGACAACTCAGGACAACAACAAAATGCGTAAAATCACACAAGGCAGCAGGCAGCGGTAAACAACAAGGGCTCATTCATTGTATCCCGATTCAATTCGATACCTGTAGGAAATGCGCTTCTATATCATTCCACTTTTGGTCCTTACTCTACAATACGAAGGCTTCCCCGCGAGCCGTTCGTGTCCCAAATAAAAAGCAATTGTACATTCCATTCCCAACCTTGCTTGGTACGCATATTCATTTACTGCGTCTTCTTGGCACCGGTCGTCTTCTTGGTGGGCTGGCTGTACATCCAGAGGGCGCTGAAGGTGACGAAGCCAACCACGGTGACGAGGATGCCAGACAGCCAGGGCCAGGAGCCAGAAATGGCAAAGCTGCGGGGCCACTCGTCGTGGGCCATGTGGCGGACGCTGACGGTGTTCTTCTCCTCGAGAGAGGTGAGGAAGGGGCGCTTGTAGTTGACCTTGAAGTTGAAAATACCGTGCTGGTCGGGCAGGGTGAAGTTGGTCGAGTAGATGGCGGCGTCCTGAGACTCGGAGGTGGGCTTGAGGTTGATGCGGTGGAAGGGAGAAAGCATGGAGAACTCGAGCTGGAGCTCATCGCCCTCGGGAACCTTGAAGGGGACCCAACCATTCGAGACGTACTCGGAGATGGAGATGGAGTATTCCTGCAATTCATGTCAGCTACTGAACGTCACAGTCACGGGCATCTGTGCGCAAAAACTTACCACATCGTTCTTAACACGGTAGATGCCGGGGTTGACCTCGACATCGCCCTTGAGCTTGTGCTCAATGTTGTTAACCCTCAAGACACCAAGCTCCTTGAAGGCCCAGGCGGACAGGGCGCCGACGAACTCCTTGTTGCTGGAGAACTGGGGCTGCTGCTCGGGTCGGGCGACCTTGGCCTCGAGCCACTTGTCCTGGAGCATCTCGGCGGAGCCCAGGATGGTGACGCGTGCCGAGTTGCGGGCCTGGACGGCGGAGATGAGGGCGAGCTGGCGGCCAGCGGCAAAGAGGTCCTCGTCGACAGCCTCGGCCTGCTCCTTGGGGTTGTAGCTGTAGGCGGTGGCGGGAGCTCGCAGGATGGGGGTCAGGAGAGGGCCGGCGCCGAGGGTGTGGCCGACGGCATGGGGCAGGGAGAGGAGGGCGCCGGGGATCTCAAAGTACGTCTTGAGGCCGGGTCGCACGTTGCGGGGAGCGTCGAGCACGAGAACATCGTGGGTTTCGGGGGAAGAGACGGTGTCGTAGTAGAAGTGGTCCACAACCGAGGCAGTTCGCTCCACGGGGAGGGTGATGTCGAGCTCGTTCAGGAAGGAAACGAGCGAGCTGGAGACGGGGTGGGTCGAGGACATGGACACGAGGACGTTGCCCTCGGCGTTGATGAAGTCGACGAGCAGCTTGGGGGTCAGGTTGGGGCCAAGACCTGGAGGCGGTTAGCACGATGGGATACTCGCGATGGTCGCCGAATTGAAGCGACTGCGGACGAATACGCACCCTTGACCTTGGTGGGCAGGAAGAGGAGGTGGTCGTAGTTTCGCTCGCCCAGGTTGAAGAGGCTCAGGGCCTCGCTCTTGGCCGACTCATAAGTGATATCATAGCCGCGTCCTATCGCGAGAAATTGATCAGTTGAATGTTACAGCAATGGCAACGGCAGGCGAATGGGCCATGCATACCCGTCAAATCAGCAAAGAAGGTGGAATAAGCGTCCTTGTCGTCGACGCTGTCGAGCACCACCAACAGGCGGTTGCCGGCCGAGCTCGCGGCGGAAACCGCGGCGGCGAATAGGAAAAGCACGATGCCCCAGAGCGACCGCATCGTGAGCTGTGGTGGAAGCGACAATGGGATTCGGTGGGTTGGTGTTGTGGTTGTGCGTCTTGAACAGAGGCAAGACGACAAGGCGACGTGGACAGCTTCGCTACGGGGGAGCTTTGGCGACAGCTTGCGTTGAGGGATACGTAGCCTTGCCAAGCGCTTGTGGGGCCTCTGCTGCATTGCAGTACGTAGCCGTTGCGAGTTCAACTGAACAAAAATTCGCGGGGGCGCTAGTCCTATTGGGGGAGTATTCCTGAAAGTAAAGAAGCTCCAGGTCTTCCGTTTTGTGTGAGGGAAACACTCATAACTCTCCAATTCAGCTCCAGCATGCTCAGAAAAATACGCCAGCAGGTATATAAATCTAGATGCATACAATTGATTCATATGTTCCCTTAAATCCTCATTCTCACCCAAATTCCGACGGCAAATCATCACTTTGTTGCTCACACTACTCCCCCATCTAGCTTAGCGCCACCTTTGCTCTCAGCGGATTATCCCACTCCCGCGGCTTGGTTTTTCCGCTCCTGCGATTGGCCCGGCCTGTCTCCCAAGGCCGGCCAAGTCGTCTCCAGACCATCAACACCACGGACACTCACGCCAACGACATCTCGGTCAATTGAGTGCGACCCCGCGCCCTCCCCGTCCCGCCGTCCCTCCCCCCGCTAACAATTCCTCCCCCACGAGCAGCTTCTCGCCCACCATGTCGGCCGCCCCTCTCTTCTGGTCCACCCCCCTCAAGTACTGCCGCTGGGCAGCCCGCGAGCGTCCCGCTCTCTTCTGGTCCGTCATCATCGGTGCTGCCGGCCCCGTCGCCATGCCAATCGTCCCTCCTATCCGCAAGGCCCTTGGCGACGTCGATGCGCCCCCGGTTCCCGTCAGCTACCCTGGTGCGTCATATCCTTCCTCCCTCCTGCCAGCCGAGCACATTTGCTGGCCAGAGAGAGCGAGACATATCTAACCTAACCTCGATTATAGTTCCCTCCGGCCCCCGGAAACAGCTGACCGGCTACGATGACGAGTAAACTGTGGTGTCTGGAGGAAAAGACCGAGGACGGCACATGTCAAAAGGAGCGGATGGGCATGCATTGTACAAACTACGGCGTTCGAGATAGTCAGAGGAGGAATAGAACCGACGACATGGACAAACCCAAGGTCCACCCAGCAATTGACGCTACAAATCTTTTTTTCTTCTTTTCATGACGCTCCCTGAATGAGGTTCAGGGCACCCGCTATAACTATGGATGTGATGCGTGCCCTCTCGAATCCGAGCTCTAAGATGCATGTAGATGCCAATCCAACGCCCACATCAAACGGCAACGAGTTAAAAACATGTTCCTCCCACAACCGCTGCAAATCAATTCCCTCCTCTTGGCTCGCCGTCACAGCAAAAAGCGGCAGCGGCAACCCTGAGCCGATATATTGGTTGACGGGCTCAGTCTCTATCTGTCCCCAGCCATAAAATTCCACTCATACTGCAATTCGCATTAGCTGTGCTCTGTAACGAAAAGCCTTCGGTCGACTTACCACTCTGCCATCGTCATCGCCTGTGTACACACACGTTGGCATTGGGCTAATGCACGACATGCCCGCTTCGGTGTTGGCCCCCTGGTCATTCTTGTAATCTATATGATCCAGTTTTCTCAAAAGTTCAAGCGTCCACTTCCCACCAGTGATGCTCTTTCGCCAAATATTGATACGCCCGCGCTTGTGCCCAGTGAAAATGAGGGAATTCTCCAACCATTCGTTCCCTGCGCCCTCGTAAAAGGCGCACGAGTGGATATAGTCATCCTGTTCAAAACACACATTCTGTTCAAGCAGGAGGGTGCCGTTCAGCGTATACAAGAGTACGTTCGGGCCCGAGCAAAGGAGAATCTCGCCCGAAATGTCATTGATGCGAGCACACTCCACAGGTCGGACCAGAGGCAGCTTGCGAATGAAGGAGAGACGGTTGAGATCCCAAAGGAAGGCCTGGCCATCCGAAGATACCGTCAGGAAGGTACAGAACGACTTGCTAACCGCAATCGTCGTGACCGGCGTCTTGTGCCCAAACAAGCTTGACCTCGGCAGGAGCTCTACTTGTTTTCCTGGGGATGAATGCACTGCATACACAGATACGACACAGTCCTCGCCGGCGGTAACCAGGGTTTTGGAGTCAGCAAAGCATGCGCAGGAGACCTGTCCAATGTGGAGGTTTTCAAAAAGGCCAGCCGGCTTTCGGGAGTTAGCGGGGCGCCGATAATCAAGGAGAGAGAGGCGTTTTACCTTCCGGTTGTCGCTGAAGAAGAAGCGGATACTGTTGTCAGCGTAGCCCCATTCCAGGTACTTGTCGTATGGTGGGAAGTTGAGTCGGAAGGGAGAGGCGCAGAGGAGCCGGTCCAGTTTTGGAGCATACAACAATGACGCCACCCGTTCGTGGCTCTCTGTTTCATGTTAGCTCAGCCTCTATACGGCCGTGTTAAGCCACTTACCGAGCAGCGGGTTCGGGAGGCATGTCAGCGAAAACACGCTAGTGTCAAGCCGTCGATTCGGGGCCTGAACGACTTCCCGACCTGGGTGAGACTTGGTAAACACCTGGTGAGGCGTTTGTCCAAAGTTGTGAATCACACCGGCCATGATGGCCCTCTCCTTGGCATCAGTGATGCTATCCAGGTCTGTCGCACCTCGATATGATAAGTGGTGGAACACGTTCAGACTTTCGACAGCAGCTTCCCCTCTCTGCTTAAATCCGAAAACCAAGTCTATCCATTTGTGCAAGTTCTCGCTCACATACGGGCTCTCGAGTGCTTCTCGGTGCTTGGCAATGAAGATTCTCGGGTCACCCTTGGCCCACGGGGGGAGCTCGACATGGTCTACCTTAACGCCATTGCTCTCGCGATTTCCAAAGTTGTAACCGTTGACGTTGGTAAGGAACTCGGGCAAGCAGAAGAATTCGGGAATAAGCTCTCTGACATCTGCCTTGTTCCTGCACGATGCGGACCTCCATGCATCTGGAATCGACTGGAACAAACGATCGGCATGGTCGAAGCTCCCGCCTTGAAGCAGAATGTATGACTGCGTAAAGGGGGGCAGACGGATCAGGTAAGAAGACACAATCATGGCAGAAGAGTAGTGAGTTCCATAGTGGAATGGGATTTCTCCAATCTCAGCCAATGCGTTATAGCTCTCGATGAATCCAGAGACGCGGTTAGATGTCTGCGCACCCATTGGTTTGGACAAATCTCGAAAGGTTGCCGGGTCTTCCAGGTCCAGATCCTCGCTGTCGTAATCGGCCAGTACCCAGGGAAACACGGGGTACTGCGTGAGGTCGTTGAATGTCCGTCCTGCCATTGTGTTGACCATCATGAGATAATGGAAATTGGATATTTCACCCCTTTGCCATCGCTTCATGATAGGATTCCATGGCGATGCGTTGAAAAATGTGCCAAACTTAGATCCAAATCCTTGGGGCGCCTCATCAATGACCTTGAGTGCCTCCAGGCGCCAACCATCCTCGGGGTTCGGCAATGCATTCGCGCCGCTTGTGTGAGGTGCCTTGTTGAGCATTTTGACAAACAGCTCATCACGCACCGTCGGATTGATCGTGGTGAGCAGATAGCTTCGACCATCGGTGAAGAAGGCTTCGATCGCCACATCGCGAAACAGGAATCGACGCTTCGAAATACTAATCACATCGTGCCATCGCCAATTCCTTGACTCTTGATCACTCTTACCGTTCTGTAGTTTCTCGGACGTCTTTGCATCCGTAACAATTTGAGAAAATGGATCTCGCTCCTCGGGGGGTGCTTGCCACACGTTCACAATGTCGCCATTAGCGCACTGGAAGACATTGTCCATCATATACAAAGCATCCTTTCCTATAATGAGAATGCCTTCGCATGCATCCAAACCGATGATGCGAGAGATGTTGTATGCAGCCTGGACCTGGTCGCCATGCTCCAACCGACGCATCACCTTGCGATTTTTATCTTCGAAGCCATCATCGCCGTCATTCGTGTCGTTGGGGTCGTCCACGAGCTCGAAATCGTCCTCTGGGGCAACTCCAGAGCCCGATTGTCCCGCAGACGATGATTCAGGCTCTTCAGAAATCTGCGCTCCATTATCTTCATCAAGAATGTCCGTCGAGCCTAGCTTGCCAATCGGTGACTTGGCAATTGGTGTTTTGACAATTGGTGTCTTGATTGGTGTCTTTGCGCTCGGGGTCCCAGCACTCGTCGTTACTGCAGGCACCGAGGTATTGACCTTTAAGCCCTGGGCAATTTCGCTTGCCTTTCTCTTCGGCTGGTACTCGTCGGTGTTCACATTGTAGTCGGGGAGTATTCGCAATCGCATTCGGTTTCGACCCTCAGTTCGGTCGAGCTTCCACTTGGGGGGAGTTGGTTCGCTCAGCACTGCTCCAGGCCGTCTCAAATCTCTCTCCATCTTCTTGTAGCCAGAGCTCAAAAAGACCAGGTCGTCTTGTTGATCTTGCATAATGCGCTGGTACTTGTAGTATTCGGAGTTGTAGATGCTCTTCATCCAGGCACTATTGCCGATGTCATGGCTGACCATGATCTTTTCTGTCGTCATGTTCTCAATGTGCCACACTCGGAGCCTCTCTTTGCGCTTGGTGATGCGGTTCTTGGCCGTCTCCGCAGTGCGGGCGTTCTCTACACTGACAAAGTCTTCCCACGTTTTGGACATTCCTCCAAAAAATAGGATGTCCAAAGATGGCCGGTGACTGTCCACCCACTCCAGGAACGTTTCGTCATCCACTCCGGTCAACTTCTGGAAGTCCCTGGATAGCTGTTTTTGGTCTGGGGTCATACACGAACGGATCAGCGTAGCTGACTCGTTTGGCTTTTGTACCAGAATAATGCGGAGAAAGTTTGCGGCCGCCATCCGAATTGGCTTCTTATCATCAGTTAGCTTACTATAGAGTTGATACCAAAAAAGCTTCAGATAATCATCATCGGACGAGAAACATCCAAGAATTGACATTTGCCAATACACCAGCTTGACCATAAAGTCGTTCGCCTGTATCTCTGTTGTCTGTGGGTTATCCAAATCAGACAGCTTCAACAAGACGATCCTCAACAAGCAGCTGCGGACTGTGTTGATCGCCTGGTGACACAACCGGACACTCTTCAAACTAGAAATGTCAGGTCGCTGAAGGAACTCCAACAGCATACCGATGAACTCGATCATGATCTCTGCTCCGTTCATGAACCATCCTTCAAAAATGGCTTCGGACATGTGCACGCAGAATCTCGCCAAATTGGTGAGGATGCGAGGTTCGCAAATGGCTTTCTGGTTAAGCTGAATGTTATTCGTGAGCTGCGTGATCAAGTTTCTCAGAATATAAGACTCAAAATAAGCCTGGTGCTCTTGAAATCCAGGAGGAACCTTTGAGAAAAGGCCGAATCCAGGAAACTCCTTACGAGCGAGTAGTTGATCCAAGAAGACACTGACAACAAGTTCCACAAGCCCGTCCAGAATATCACTACTAGGTTTCTGCTTGGGTCCCTTCTTTTGTGGCGAGAGTGTCGGGTTCAAGCGAGCTGGGCTAGGTCCAATTGGCGACTTCTGAGCAGTCAGAAGAATGAACGAAGATGCCCTGCGCAACGGCGTGCCCTTTGGTGGGGTGGACTGAGGTGATGGGACAGGATCGACGCTGCTAGTCCTCACAATAGGTGTTGCTGCTGATGAGTTCCCTCCAACTGGACGAATGATGACATCAGTCCCTTCAAAGGTGAGGGCCGAGTCTCCAGAGTTCAACTCAGTCTCAGGCGTCACGGGATCGGTGCTAACGATGATGGGATACAGAGCACCCAGCAATAATCTCACCCATTCAGATGATAGGGCAAAATCACGAAACTCAGTCGAACGGGCATGAAGGTCAAGAAGGAAGCGCGTCACGGTATGGAGAACACCAGCATGGCTTACAATCCGTTCGCTATCCCTCGAAAAAGTCACTGAAAGCAGTTAGTTAGCAAAGCTAGCAGAAGTCGATGGTTGACCTACATCGAGTTTCAAGAGCAATAGCAAGGTCCATTGAGTTTGCCTGGGTCCGAATATCTTGAAGCGATGGCTGCTTCCTTGGAGAGCTTGACGAATCAGGTTTTTTGGCTGGGGATTCTGGGTCGTCCTGGTGTCTCATGACATCCTTGAGGCCATGCTGGAGCATTGCAGTAATTACTACCAACGACTCAGGATAGATGACTTTTCGCTTGCCGAAAATCTCCAACAGACTAAAAAAGTCAAAGTTTCTATCGAAGTCGATTTCGGCAACATCATATCCGAACAGGATGCTGAAGCATACGGGCCAAACAGTAGGCACATCCCAGAATCTCTTCAGTCGGCTGGCCATGATAGTGAAGCCTCCAGACTTGTTGGCAAATTTCGACGTGTACGTTGTACCGTGTATGACCAAGAGTCGAGCCAAAATCTTGCAGCCATGAATAACGACCTCAGGGTCGGTTTCCGCCAGCAAGTACAAGAGCCACTTGAGAAATGTCAGCAACAGGGCTGCTGTATAGTAAGGCACTGCTTACCTTGTTCGTCACCGTGCGAGCAAACTTCTTGATGGGTGATATATTGCCCTTTTCGCACAATATGCGAGAATACATGGTCAACACCCTAACACCAAGCTGCTTTTTGGTCAAGTATTTAACACCAGAGAAGGAGGTGTTTCCAGTCGTAGATTCAACAATGGTCCTCTTTACGGGGGCATTTGCGCTGCTTGACCTTGAAACAGCAGACGTGGGGCGTGGTGTTCGTGCCAAAGAGGTGAAGGGGGTATGGAACGCATACGTAATGAAGAGTGCCAGGGACCTCATCACCTCTTGGCTAAGATTGGACGTCACGAGAATTTCAAAGGCTCCCATAAAGTGTGGCAAGGTGTCTTCTGAGACTACCTCTCCCTTCATCGCATCCAACAGTCGCTTCACAATGCCTAAAATACTTGTCAGTTTCAGACAGCAATGAGTACCGACTCGCACTTACGCATTCTAATGAGCCTTCGGCTATTGAACTCATGGTACTTGCTCTTGACCGCGAATGTAGCAAACTGCTTATAGTATAACTCCTGGATACGGGGCGATGATTTGCGCCATATATCCAAGTCAATCAACAGTGTTCGGTAAGCAAGCGGATTAATGATGAATGACTCCATAGGCTCAACGTGGTTATATCCAACAAAGCCCAGAATTAAACTCAACAGTTGAAAGGCCAATCGATCTCTTTCCTCGTTGGTAATAGAGAGTCGAGAAACAGAAACTTCACTGTTGCCAGTACTACCATACCCAAGCTTCACTCGCAGCAACATGCCCAAGATGCCATAACCAGTGTCCCTTTCCATGGCCTCACTGTTTCTCCAATTTTGGCGGATACAGTTAAAAAGCATTTCAGCAGCACGGACTGTGTCTTCTGTTGTCGAGGCTCGCTCAAAAAGTTTCAATGCCAAGGGCGTAAAGCCAGCCAGGCGCCACAGGTTCTCGTCCAAATATGATGGAACAGTGACAATTGGGCGGCCTCGGAATGATGCCAGGCCCTGTACTCTAAACAATGTATCAGGGAGACTCGGAACAGCACAGTTAATGGCCAGTGGAGCTCCCTGCTGGTCAGATGCTCGGAAGAGATTGCGAGCGCAGTTCCTAGGCAAGGAACGCAGCAATCCCGTGTCCATGTATCGAACATTTTCAGGAAAGGTGGCAGTTGGAAGTATGCTCAGGAGCACTCTCGATTCGGGGAGCAATGTGCTCGCTTTTTCACGAATGGCCCTGAGAATATCGGAACTTTCTTCTTTCCCAGGGTGCGCAATTTCATTCCGCAGTCCCAGAGTAGCCGAAGCTTCGTACGTTTGAAAGCCTCCGAGACTATCCTGAAAATTTCCCTGGTACCGAGGCCCAAGGCCAAAATGAACAGCCAGATAGTCATCGCTTAAGGCATCCTCGAATAGATGCGCAGAAGCTAATGACCAGCGAGAAAATACCAGGCCAGGCCCAATCTGGTTCGAAAGTTCCTTTGGTGTACCCAAGAAAGCTTGGACCGGGTTGGTCTTGTTTTGGTTTGAGTTAAAGGAAGCAAAGCTTTCATTGGTTCCATTGGAAAGTGGCGGCGGGCTAGGGTAGTTGCATCGGATTTGTTCGGAAAACTCGCCATTGACGTAGAGAGATGCCTTGCTCGTCGTCATAGTCTTTGGACGACGATGCACAATGGCGATATGGTACCATTTCTTTTCCTTGAACGAAACAGACTTGAACCGGACACTGGGCTTGTTTGAGAAGACTGAGGTTTGGAGAATGAGGTTGTGGGTATCTCTCTCGATATACACGAGCAAGAAGCAGGACTGCGTAGAGTCAAAGACACCAAAAATAGTTGTGTGTGCCGTGGGATCAAAGCCATCGACTCTGATCCAAGCGGTAAAAGTATATCCGGCACTGGATTGCGGTGGGAATGAGCGGCCAAGGCTTGGGAGCTCAAGTGAAGAGTAACCGTTTAGGGAGAGGTCGAATTGGAAGAATGGAGGCCCAGAATACTTGGACGCCATCTGGAGGCAAAATTCAGATGCCTCAGAACTAGGAGATGAGAGGAGGAACTGGGTGTCTGCAGGTTCGTTCACGCCCAGATACATGAGCATTCTACAGATGGCCAGAACCTTGTCTCTTTCAGGAAGGCTGAGCGACGAGTCAGGTCCAAAAACGATGCGTAGAAACTGTGACAGGACTCCAGTAGAATGAACCGCGGCACGGTTGTAGATGGAGGTTGAAATGATGGATTGCACAGTCTCCAGCACGACGAGGGACGCCGGGCTTGGGGACCCGTCCTTTATTCGCGGGATGGCTGTCCAGAAACTGACCACAGCTCTCAATATTTCGGGGTGCCGCAGAATAGTCTTGCCGTTGATCACCTCTCGTACACCTGGCGCAATATTCTCAGCAGACTTGGCCAAGACCAAGTCCCATTGCTCCTCCGAGCCATCATCGTCCTCGTTGACATCAGAGTTGTCCGTTTCGGTGCGAAGAGCTTTGGCAATGGACTGGCATAGTATATCAAGACCTTCATCATCAAGAGCAAAGGCAAGGAGCTTCCCAAATACGTGACAGCTTATCCACGCATCTGGTTCGGCCCCACCCAGCCCAATGCTCGCGATGACTTGTTCCAGGGCCTCCCAGCCGCCGCCCTCCACTCTGTATCTAAAGAATCGTCGGTTTCCGGGGTGCTCTCGCAGCGCAGCAGAGAAAACGTTTAGGGACTCGCCGAGGAGCTTGAAAAAGGCCGTCATATCCGAGTCGCTTCGCTTATCGGGGTTGTAGTAGCCTGAAAAGGCACGTAGCATGTTAAAGATGCGTTCGAAGCCGTCGGCATGGCGGAAGTCATCTTGGTGGACGGGATTCTTGGTGGCGTTTATGTGTTGTGAAATATGTCGTAGGTTTTTAAGTATTCGCGAGATGTCGGGGTATCCGTTATCTTGTGGGAGGGACGCATCTCTGACGAGGGTACAGAGCAGGCCTTCGATAATGTCGTAGGACTTCGATCTGGCCTGCGTGGAGGCCGAAGTAGACGACCGGTATCTTCTTGAGACGGACGCCATTTTTGCTTAGAAGAACCGGGATCTCATTCCAAAAATATCCTCCCCAGAGCCCGTCAAGGGTCCAGGCCGATATCAGTCGAGGTCGGCATCGAAAGGCAGAATCTCGAGCTGGTTGAGGCTGCGAGCGCGGGGCGCATGAAGGTTAGGGCGGCACGAGCTCCAGCAGGCAGCGCCACGGGTCGACGGAGCGAAAACAGCTGTTTCACGATAATTCGAGGCGTTTTCGCACTCCAAACCCGAGTTCCGGTCGTTAGGCGGGCACGCAAGAATGAAGGTGTCTCAATCGAACCCGTGAACTGGAGCCTAGACACACACACAAAGTGCTTGTCACTTTACCGTCTCCGTCACTGTTTGGTCAGCCTTGGAAGTTGTGGCTCAGCCCTCCAGTGTGGCCCCGCCTGGGGCTGATGCGGACAGCTGTTGGCTCAGCGGCCATCGGGACTGCTTCAGTGACATGCTCCATTACGCGCGTCTTGGGCTTCTGCGACCGCGACACAACGGAGAGGGCATGAGAGCACGAAATTCAGACGGAGCAGAAAGGATATACCATATCGCAGTTGATTTTCTTTTTTTTGTTTAAAAAAAAAGCCAACACCTCGTCCCATGCAGCTTTCTGTGCAGTTTTCGCTCTCGATCTTGCGGGACAATGGGATTCCATGGGTAGAGTTATGTGGGGCTATAGGGTAGAGTGATGGGCGGGCGGCTGCACGCATCAGAGATCATGATAATGGGAGAGAATTGGAGAAGCTTCATGATAGCAGCATGACATGCTATTTACGAAGGAAACGATATCACGGGGAGAAGGAAGAATGAACTGGAGTGGCATGCTCCCATGCGACAGCAAGATTAGGACCTCGGAAAATGAAATCATGACACACGAGATCGCTGAAACTAATGCCGAGCACTCGCTCAAATCGGGACGTTGCAAGTTGACTCGAGTCGGAGGGAGGACAAGCCGTATCTCGCCTCACTCAACAATATCAAGGTACTCTCCCGAGGCCTGAACCCTACCCCTCTCCTAGGGGACAGTGATGTGGTAATAGTTCCTGGCTACGCCGTACGGACCGACGCCAAGGACAGTAGTATCGCAGGCACAGTGGACGGGATCAACACACCCTGCATTGTTATCTGGATAAGTGGTTATCTAATCAGGCAGCGGCGGCGATATTCGGGCGGTGGAGTCAGCGTCTGGAATGCGCGCGGCGGTTTATGGCGTTATCGGAGCGAGATAAAGCTTAAGTTGTTGAGTGAGGATCGACTGGGGAGTACGTAGCTAGCTCGGAGAGAGAGTGAGGCTGGGCCGAGACAGGGACGGATGTACCGTGTGTCCATGTGCTTCTCCTTGGCTGAATTGAAACGGACTGGGAGCTCCGGGATTGTCTATCATCTAGGCTATCATGGAGAGACACGGGGCAGATGGTGCCTTGCTATCATGACGTTTCTGGCGCTCATTCCTGGGCCAACTCACTTCCCCCTTTGGGAGCTAGGTTAGAGCTCTGGCTGGCTGCAGCCGGGGGGGAGAGCTGTGACGCCGTGACTCCGCCGGGTGAGACGTGAGCCATGGCTCGCCAGCCTTTGCAACTTCAGGCACGTGCCAGGGACGTCGTCTGACTCAGTGGATCAGGTGGGCCTCTTGCGGTGGGGGCCCAATCGGAGACCTACAGTACGAGCCAAGGTGGCTCCCCCCGCATTCTGCACTGGGCACACCAACAGAGCGAGGCCGCTGGGGTTGGGGCAGGCTATCGCTGCAATGGGCGCTGGCGTAGGCAGGTTGCAGTGTGTCAACCCCTGGCGTCGGGGGGACTTGCTTGCTCTAGCCTGTCCGTTCATGTGTTGCTGCATGTAACGAGGCAGCTTGTCAGAGAGCTCCCACGTCTGTGGGGGGCCACCATCCGAGGCACTCTTCATGGTGAGGCATTGAGCAGGACACGGAGCCACTGGGACCATGATGGCCGTCATACAGTGCATGGCGGCTGCCATTGATCCCTGCACACGGTGCCGGTGAGCCCTGGCTCGCCCAATTCCAGGCCAGGCCGCTGTCTGGGAGTACCAAGCCTCCTGGGGAGCTTGCTGAACTGAGAACCTACGCGCCTCACTCGGTAAACCCCCGTAGGCCCAGGGCCGAGGCGATCGCTAGCAAGGCCGGGAACGGCGGCGTAAGCCGAGCGGGGGATGAGACAATCAGCACCATGAGCACCAAGGCCGTGGCTGATCACCCAGTGTTAGGCAGTCGGGAGCCTTCATAGCTGCATCTGCGTCCCATGGTGCGCAACCACCACGATGTGCTAGTCAACGGTTGTCTTGGTGCTTCGCGCGATTAGCAGACGCTACACCGGCAAACGCAGGCTCGTATCGCGGCTGGCAGACCTCCCACCGCCTAGGTCCAAAGCCGAACACCTGGAGTCCATCGTGACTCGCGTGTCCAAGCGCCAGTGTCTACCGTGCCGGCGCAGCCCCGATCGCACGGAGCTATCATGGGAGCTCAAGGTACCTGGGGATCCAAGCGGGTGTCGTTATCGCATCGTCCAGGGAACCAGGTGCGTCACAGGATTGGCTGTCTTGGCTGGAGCTAAACCCTGTCTGGCGCTCAGCCACCGGTCCTATCGCACTCCCCAGCGCATGCGTCACGCCTCTCGCCCTCTCGCCCGCAAGGCCCGCCCTGGCCCGCTGATGAGGCAACACCGGAGCTGTCGCACGCCTACGTCTCATCCGTTTATCTACCCCAGGCCGCTCGCATCTGAACTCTTCTTCCTTCCTCATCCTCTCCCATCATCTCTCCCATCCACAAGGCATCGCCCTCACCCATTCCATCATACCAAGAGGGCTGTACTTCATAGCCTGCTTTTTTGAGTCTTCTTTCGTGTCGCAGGTTGACCAACTATCACAACTCCCACTTCACTAATCGCGCGGTGTCGTCATCATGAAGTACGCCTTCACCCTCACTCTGGCCGCTTTCGCCAGCGCTGCCAGCGCCAGCACCTTCAGCGTTGGTACCATCCACGACAAGTCCGCTCCCGTCCTGAGCACTGTCGATGCCAACGAGATCCCCGACAACTACATCATCAAGTTCAAGGACCACGTGAATGAGGCTGGCGCCTCAGACCACCACGTCTGGGTCACCGACATCCACAAGGGAGGCGAGCAGGAGCGCCTCGAGCTCCGCAAGCGTGGCGATGATGTCAGCGCATTCGCTGGTCTGAAGCACACCTACAAGATTGGTAACTTCAAGGGTTACTCCGGTCACTTCCATGAGTCCATCATCGAGAAGGTCCGAAACCACCCTGATGTGAGTCAACCTTCATTTCCGAACAATACGATTTCCATCCAAGCTGACTTGAAAACCGCATAGGTCGAGTACATCGAGCGAGATACCCTTGTTCACACCATGCTTCCCCTAGAGCACAAGGAAGCTGAATCGAGCGCAAAGTGCGAGCATGACACTGAGAACGGCGCTCCTTGGGGTCTTGCGCGTATCTCTCACCGCGACCGTCTCACATTCGGCACCTACAGCCACTACCTCTACTCTGCCGATGCCGGTGAGGGTGTTGATGCTTACGTCATTGACACCGGTACTTACGTCAACCACGTCGACTTTGAGGGCCGAGCTACCTGGCTCAAGACCGTTCCTTCTGGCGATGCCGATGAGGATGGCAACGGTCACGGTACTCACTGCTCTGGCACAATTGCCGGCAAGAAGTACGGTGTTGCCAAGAAGGCCCACGTCTACGCCGTGAAGGTCCTCCGATCCAACGGATCCGGTTCCATGGCCGATGTCGTCAAGGGTGTTGAGGTTGCTGCTGAGCGTCATATTGAGCAGGTCAAGGCCGCCAAGGACGGTAAGCGCAAGGGTTTCAAGGGTTCCGTCGCCAACATGTCTCTTGGTGGCGGTAAGACCCAGGCTCTCGATAACGCCGTTGACGCTGCCGTTCGCACCGGTGTTCACTTCGCCGTTGCTGCCGGTAACGACAACGCTGATGCCTGCCGCTACTCCCCAGCTGCTGCCTCTCTCCCCGTCACCGTCGGTGCCTCCACCCTTGGAGACGAGCGTGCTTACTTCTCCAACTACGGAAAGTGTACCGATATTTTCGCCCCTGGCTTGAGCATCAAGTCCACCTGGATTGGTGACGAGCACGCCGTCAACACCATCTCCGGTACCTCGATGGCCTCCCCCCACATTGCCGGTCTACTGGCCTACTACCTTTCTCTCCAGCCTTCTGGCGACTCTGAGTACGCCGTTGCTGAGATCACCCCCAAGCAGCTCAAGGAGGACATCATCGCCATTGGTACTTCTGATGCTCTCACTGATGTTGGCGCCGGCAGCCCCAACGTCCTGGCCTGGAACGGTGCTGGCTGCAGTGACTACGACAGCATTGTCAAGGCCGGTGGCTACAAGGTCAAGAACTCCAGCTCCTTCCCTTCTTCCATTGAGGAGCTCGAGGTCGCTATTGAGGACGACCTGAACGTTGTCTCCGGCAAGATCGTCAAGACTGCCAAGAAGTACGGTAGCAAGGCCGAGAAGTTCTCCAAGAAGATTCACGAGCTTGTTGACGAGGAGATTGACCAGTTCCTTAAGGAGGTCGCTATGTAAGAACATTAACTTATTCATCACTGGTGTCTGGGCTATGCATTGGTTTGGGATTGCAGAAGGGTATTTGGATCGTGCGTTTTGTTTTGGGTAACACTTGGTATGGATTTGGGGCTCAGACCCACGGTATTGTTCTTGTCACTGCGATTTGATCGCCAGAATGGTTTTATGCATATATGGATGGGACGTGTTTTCGTAACACATAAGAATACACGTTATAAATTACAATTGGACTTCCAAGCATGTGACTAGGTATGATGTAGTGGTTCATGTTTGAACCATGGTACTGAGTTGGACCTTGTCAGCTTTCGTCAAAATCGGACTGCTGCGATCTTTGGTTCGGGCAAGTCGAATTTTAAAGTCAACCTCAATAGTAACCTTGAGGTCTAAAAATTCTCTTCAGTAGGCAGCAATTTGTTCATGGCGATAGTTCAAGGCCAATTTTCTTTTCTCTACATTCTAAACCCATCGATTATCCAATGCTTTTCTCTAAATCTCATCGTTTCTTTCACTAACACCAACCTACCAACCTATGCCATTATGGTGAGCAGACATGGTAAGCATCGACAGCATACAATGCTACTTCGTCACTCAACAAGAGCACGCCGTGTATCCTGGATGCTTCTTCCTGCAGAGATTCGCCTTATGATTTTAGAGGCAATTACACACTCGAAGTATCCTGGCTGGGCTTCTTTTGCATCTGTTTGTAAAGAATGGCAGCTTATTATAGCGAAGGAAAACTTTCATCAGTTGAGACTACGGGTGTCTTGCCTGGGCGATTTCGAACGAATGATCATTCGGCAGAGGGAGCTTGTTCATCATATTTGGCTTGACATTGAGCTCCTGAAATATTCATGCAGAACTTGCCACAATTTTGAGTGGCCTGCTTGGACGACACGCAATAATGCCATCATCAGAAATGGAATCGGGAAGCTGTTTGGTATTCTCAGCACCTGGAAGCCAGCCAATTACTTGATGTTGGAGCTTAGCGTGCATGCTCCAGGCGACTCAGACCATTGGTTCAAGAGCTACCAATACAGCCCCAATAATGAAGAGAACGAAGACGCAGATGTTTTTCAGAAAAGTAACTCGAGATGGCATGACCCAAGACATGGATGGGTCAATGGCCGGCAGATTATGGCTCCTCAAATGCCGGCTGTAACGCGGCTTTTCCAAAAGGATGACCTGGACTTCCAGCAACTTCCTCAGGTCGACGCAGTCACGCCACTTGTTATACGTCGACAACTTCGCTGCTGGCTCCGTCCCGTGACCTTGGGTAACTTACTGGACAAGCTTTGTCGTTTGGAACACATGGTATATGAACCACAGCGGCAATTTGACATGGAGAATAGAATAGATATCGACAAGCGTGCGTACCAATCCCCTCCATACCATCATTAATGCCCCATGTTCTCGTTTCGAAGCCCTATCTTATATGTTTAACCGCTGACCTATAAAAAAAAGAACTTCTGTTTCTGGTAGAAAAAACGCTTCCTAAGACCCTGAAGAGATTGTCAGTATTTGAGGACTTCCATGAGGATCTTTCCGCTGCCATGAATTTTTTCAGGTTCCCTTGGTTTCATGCAGAGACTACTCGCATTACAGATCCAAGAATTGGCGAGGCTTTTGCCTTGAGAAGTCTCGAATTTGAGCACATGTCCGTCTCATACATGATAAATGCGGAGGATTTCTTTCGACCTTGCGTGCGAACTTGGACTTGGAAGCGCCTACAATCTTTGGCGCTGACATCTCAACTTTTACGGGGCATGGGAAGTCACGAGGAGATTTATGGCCTCCTACGGAGCGCTGGTATTGTCGCACATCAGATGCCAGTATTGCAAACTTTGACGCTCTGGAATGGAAACAAGGGGAATACATGTGCATTCATATACCATGCCGACAAAGAAGGCGCCTTCATTACCTGGCGTGGTACATGGAACCTACATCTAAGATCGGATGTGGTTAAGGTGTGGCAAAATGTTGCTTCAAAGTCTCCTTCATTTGAAGTGCGGATCAACAAGGGGGGACTTCGAGGCGTTGTTGGGTCTCATGGAGATGCGATTCAGTATTTGGATTTGCCTCGCCCAGTGATTCACCCGACATCCCTTTGGCAGATCCGGAGAGAAGCGGCCTATCGTATGACATACTAGTTAAAAGCTGCTTCCTAAGCAATATAAATATCACCTACGACTGCCGTTTTATTCTCTAAATTATTTGAATTGGAAAGCTTACTGAATTTGCTGAAATTGCGAGAGAGCAATTCGACATGATGGCCCTCAGGCGGGCCGAAGCTCTTCGACATCGGGCGTATTCACGCTGGATGCGGTTTTGGGACCACGTTGGGGCGCCGTGGCCGTGAGAAACCCTCTTTCCCCATCCCCCCTTCCCTCTTTCCTTTTTCCAGTGCCCATGGAGATGACGTCCAGTAAACTGACTGGCTCATTTGTTTTCAGCTACACCTTTCTTTGTCACGTCTCGATCATATTTTCTTTTTCGTTCAGCCGCTCTAGTCTTTGGTTAGCCTCACCTCGAACTGCATCCCCTCTGGAAGCCATAACAACGTTCTCGTGGTCTACCAGCCTGGCCACCCCGGCCGAATTATTGCTCGAATTTCGCGGAAGAAGACAAATCCAAGGTCGGAGATGCTCCGTCGCAACAGTGCCAGGAACCAACAACGTCGCCCATTGAGTCGCAGCAAGTCAACTAATTCTGTCCCTCCAAGCCCTGTCCGCTTCCTCGACATCATTGATCCTGTTGTTGCTGAGCGGGACGCTCATATAGCTGCTGTGATCTCCTACCACAAGTCTCAAAACCGCAAGCCTCAACAAGCGCCTCTAGAACCTCGGGATCAACCACCTTGTGCGATGGAAAAGAACGAGGCAGCGCTTGGCTTGATGGATCAAGGCTTGGAACGTCGCGGCAGTGCAAGAGACCGACAAAGCCACTCGGAGGGTGCCTCTGGTATACGGCGCCAAAAGAGTGTGAGATTTGTTGGCCCAGACGCCCGCCCTCGAAGGGCCTTGGCTTCCAGAGCCACTGAACTCCCGACTGGTTCCCGCGCCAATACCTCAGACCTTCATGCTCTTGGAAACGCGAACAAGAGGCCATCATCAACACTGTCGTACTCCAGGAAGACAGCAGACTCTCATGAAATCACAAGGCGCTACCTTGAGTCTCTCCAATCTCCAAGCGAAATGTACACACCCGAAGATGATATTGCCTCCATGCCGTCATCTTACCGGAGGCTGCGCAAGTCGAAATCCATGTTTTCAACTTTCAACGCTCCTAACCCTGGAGAATATTATCACAATGATGTCCCAGATGCTGAAGAAAGAAGGAAGTTTGGCAATGGAGTTGTGATGTACAAGAAAGAAAACGATCGTCTGACGGCTGAACACCTACCCCGACCCTCGACATCACTCAGTATTCTAAAGAAAAGGCGCCTTACAGAAGCGGCTCCCTCAACTAGTCGCGCCGAAAATGATCTCGCAATTCAGTTGGCGAGGGAAAAGTTTAGAGATCAGGTACAGGGACAAAATCTCTTAAAGCCTCGCCCCTCTATCTTTTTTGGTTCGAAGAACAAGCGAAGCGAGAGCGCTTTGGGATTTCGAAAGTCTTTGCGCAGTAGCAGCAACAACAGTACTGCTTTATCTTCAACTTTCTCTAGCCAAAGTCTATCTCTACCCAAACAGACAGGGCTCCGAACAACTGCAAGGAAAGTGTCCAAGACCCTTCGTACAAAACTGAAAGGGATTTTCACTCGACCCAAGAGCACACCACCTGAGTCCGAAGCACAAGACGGCCAACGGGACATTCATGGATCAGAAGGTGAGAGCTGCGTGGTTCCAGAAGACAATGCTATTCCAACGGAAGCGTCGGTTTTGCGAGTACCTTCGCATGTACCATCATTGCACGCAGTTTCCCCAAACCAAGAATTGAGATCGCGAAGAGGCAGCGTCGAGAGCATTGGAAGCGTCCAGAAGCAGACATCGGACGACAAATCTCGAGTTACAAGTTGGACCAACTCGATAACAAACACTGCATCTAGCGCAGAAGACGGGGAGTTCCAGCGTCTGTCAATGATTAGAGAGAGTGCACCACACATCTCCTCACCTGCCTCGGCGCAGAAATCAAGCTTGACCCAAAGACAAAGCTCTTCTAGTCTACGGATTGATAACCAGCAGGTGTGCTCAGAACTCGTGAAGAGAATGAAAGAGATTAAAAGGCGAGAGGAAGAACTGAACAATGTTGTTGGAAGCATGAAGGTTCAAGGAAATGTACCAATGGATGCCATTTCAGATGGAGGATGGAATGAATCCACTATACGATGCGTCAGGGCTGAGGATGAAGTTTTTGGGGGCCACCAAAAAGCGGTTGTTGATGAAGCACAGGACCTATCAGAACATGTGAGAAACCAACAGCCTTCGTCGTCCGAATCGCCAAATATTGGTGACGATGATACACCAGCAACATTGAGGAGCTATGAAGCCAGGAACAACGAGAACGTGTCGGCCACCATCACACATCGAAGCTCAGCATTTTTTGCCAGCCCTACTTGCCACCTGTTCCGCACAGCAAGCCCATACCGACGCGCTCTCCGAGAGAGCATGAAGCTATCTGAGGATGAAGAGACGGCCGAGACCGTGGGATCAAGATACTTGAGGTCTTTGTCTGAGATTACTCTTCCTGTTCGCCGACCTAGCGACTCGGAATCCGACAAAGATGCCAGAGTTGCCTGCTCAGAAAGCATATATTCCTGCAGGAGCGAAGACATTGAGCAGCCGCCATCCGAGACCATGATGACTTCAAAGAACCAAAGTCATGAGCAACCCGTAGCTCAAAACAGTGGAACTGCAACGATATTCACCCAAGACTTCGCCCGTAAGCTATCGCTTTACCATCGGCGAGATGTTTCTACTGCAAGCTCAGTGGAGTGGAAGACTTGGCTTAGTGCGAATGTGTCCAAGCTGGAAGCCTCAGATGCACCACCAAAGATGAACAGAGGAGAAAACCAACACCAGCCACTTCCAGCGCGGGGTCATGTCCGAGAACCAGCGGAAATAGACTCACCTCAGGAGGTCACTAGACTCTTGGGAGCCGAATCAAATGGGTCTTCTATCCGAAACCCATTGGGTTCGGTTCAAGGCAATGCTCGTTTAAATCCGATTGTCGTGGCATCTTACACTGATCTCAGTAAGACGACTGACTCGTGTGACGAGAATGAGGCGCCTTGGGCAACTTCATCAACTAGTTTGAAAGAAGATTTGCCTGTACTGCCTCCCCGGAACCAACTTCGACTTGGTTCTTCACTTTCGAAAAGTAAGAGCGATGAGCGGCCATTCAACTCTGTTAATGGAACCAGCTCCCCCCCCAGCTCGACTCACATAAAGCGCCATGCGCGCCACAATGTAGCAAATCAGGCCACATCTCCGGCCAAGTCAAGTCCTGGACTGACAAGTGCGATTGAGCGACAATTTTTGAATACGGCGCCAGGATCTCCGGCACAGCGAGCTGGCTGTACTACTAGCCAATCCACACCCAGATCTCGAAAACGAATCGAGATAAGAGACGAAGACGTTGACAACAACTGGGAAAAGGACTCAAATTTGAACTCAAACACACCCGTGATGGGCAGTAAGAAGATGGTAGACATATTCCTGGACAGTCGGCGCAAGAGAACACTGGGAGATATCACTAGAGCTGAGACGGGGAGTTCACCAACAGCATTTCTATGAGGGTGATTGATCGCATGGATAGAAAGGGCTATGATTAAGGCCGCGTAAATGATATGAATGGGCTGTAATGAGTGAGGGGAAGAATATTCTTGTTAGACTTGTCCATGAAGACATTGTTCTTGAGGTTTACGACTACAGGGTTTGGCATGAACCCAGGGCGAGCGGGCTTCGTGGGTGGACATTGTTTGAAATAGAGATAGATACAATTACTGTTGTTGTTTTTACCGGTTGAACGTCAAATAAGAGCACATGAGATAAGAAGGCAACTTGCTAGGCTCAATCCACTCGTTACATTATGAATGACATGGTGCATGAAGATTGTATACATTGCACATCTAATAGGTATATATGTAGACCAAAAACAAATCGTAGACGCCGGCTAACCCAAAATTTACGTGGAATGCTGGGAACTTACATGGACCTCCCAGTGTCTGGCCATGTCCTCTGGAAAGTCCTTTCTCCTCTCGTCACTCACCCACTTGCCATACTTTTCGTGTGTCACCTTCTCGCGCAAGACGCCCTTGGGGTCGCTCTTTTCGAGGAAGCGCAGAAAGTCAATGGACACCTGGACGTACTCGTTCAGGGCCTCGCGCACTGGTATCGTCGTGCCCGTGATGAGGCTGAGCAGTATGGGCTGCAGCAGGGGAGCGTCCGTCACGCTCGTGTGGGCGGTGCCGAGGCTTGTGAGGAACCAGGCGTTGCCGGCGCGCTCGAGGACGCCCCGGACGATGTCGCGGACCGTGTCAAAGTGCGGGCGGCCGAAGAAGATGCTATGCTGTTTGGACCACGAGTTGGAGTGCACAACGAGGACGGGCACGGGCACATCATTGTTCAACTGGCCGCTTTCCTTGCCAGGATCAAGGATAATGCCGCCGATTGCTGGGTTGGAGGCCGTCGTATTTGCCGTCTTTAGTGCCTGCAGAGCACCAGTAGCACCGTACGAGTGGCCGCTGATGGTTAGCTGCTCGAGGTCGAGGCGACCAGCCCAAGCGGTCAGGGCGTGGCCTTCATTGCGAGAGTTGAGCTGGAAGACGTCATCGAAGCCTTCGCCATCGTTGATTGTCTGCAGAACACGAATCGTCTCATAGATTTCGGCATCCCGAAAGGCGAGCTGCTCCTTCTTCAGCTGCTCAGTGGTCATGGGAGGGTCAGACTCCAAGTCGCTCTCCTGCATCAGCAGCACCTCCTTGTCCTTCTTGTTCTTGATCTTGACTAGAGATCCGGGGCAGCTACCGTCACGATGCTCGATGGCTGCAATAATGTAGCCACGGCTGGCAAGCTCGCCGAGATAGTGGGTGTAGTCGGTGCGAGAGCTGGCCATGCCATGGGAAAAGACCATGACGGGGAACCTGTCTGCGTGAGTTTCGGTGTCTTCCGACCCGAGGAGAGGTACGTCGACCTTGGCCGGAATGCCAATACTGCCGGCAAGAAGCCATAGCGAAAAGGTGAAGATGGGCCGGATGACGAAGTTGTTGACGTGGGCGATGCGGGCATATCCCTCGGCCGTCAGGCTGATGGGGCGAGGAACCCATGGGTGCTGTGACTTTTTTGAGCGAACGCCTTTTTCGGCGGGATAGTAAACAGTAAAGAAGACTGTTTCCACTCTGAAGGCGGGCTCGCGCGTGTCGCGCAGGATGGTGTCTGAGATGGTGATGGGCTTGTCGAGGGGGACCTCGATGTCGATGGCACCAACTTCATGGGGCCCAGAATAACTGGGTAGGGCTGAGGAAAAAAAGGGCTGCCAGGTGATGAAGCAGTAGAAGACGTAGAGGCCGACAATGGTGCAGGCGATGTAGCGCCATGAGAGGCGCGGGCGGAGGAGCACCTTGAGCCGGGCGATAAGACCCTTGAGGATCGGCGACGAAGAGGTCCATTGTGAGAAGCGTGATGAGGCGAGGGAGAGGGACCATGACCACCGACGCTTCCGGTCTAAGAGCCATCTTGGCAGGCGCGTTGGCGGCGAGCCCTGGAGATGGGCGGCCGGGTCTGATGTGAGGGGGAGATCTGGATCGGATAGATACAGGCTAGATCCGTCATCGTCATCCTCGTCCAGATCCGAGCCCGCGGCCGTGTTGTCGGCGCTGTCCAGCGTGTTCAACTCCAGGTCATCGTCATGATAAGCCTCCTGCTGCGGCTGCGGGTCCTGGAGAGCCGGCGGCATCGCGCGCAGAGGGCCGGGGGCGGGGGCGGGAGCGTCAGTTGCAGGGCTGTGGTATCTCCAGACGCTCGCTATCGCATTTGTTGACGGGCAGCGCTGGGTTTGGATGGCGCCTGTGTCATGGGATGATGGAATGCGTTCTCTCAGATGAGATGGCCGCCGTTGCGAGGCGAGTGAAACCAGGTTTGCGTGGAGCGAGGCGCAGGGCCGGGAGTGGCTGAGCTGCCTGCCGTCATACTGCTAGGCGTGGCTAGCTCCGTGCTAAGACCGGACAATCGCGGGGGCTGCTGCGCGATGTGCTGGACCCAGCCGTCTGGTTAGCTGCCCCCGATACGACGGCACATCTGCCGCGCACTATCTGCTGCTATTCTGGAAGCAATCGCTGCGTTGCATCACTGGAACTAGGGGACCTTTTTTATTTTATTTTTATTTTTACGAGCCAATTTTTCATTGATCGACAGAAGATCATTCTAATACGAAATGCACTATCTTTTAATTACTCTCTATACTCCATCCGTAAACTCCAGCGCTATGCGAAACCTTGCCGGGATATCAAAACATGCCCTGCGCCTCTATCAAGATTACAGATTACAAATTAAAAAAATTCAACATGATTAGCTGCAAAGTGAAATGTACCCATGTCTTAGCTTGCGCGATGATTATCCGCAGGCGGCTCCAGCAGAAGCGAGACTGACGAAGTGTCAAAAGGGGGGCCCAATTGCAACGGATGTGGGTACCAGGTTGGCGACAGTGCTGCCGATGAAGGTGCTTCTCGTGTTGGTTCCTGGGGCTCGAGCGAGCGAGAACTCTCTTGAAGCGCATGGTATTGGCTTTCACTGTCGCTTGCAGGCGCTTTGAGATCATGCAGTTGGGCTGACTTGATGTTTCTTCTGCTCCGGAGATAGAGGCTACCGCCGATCACGCCAACGAGGAACAGAATCGCAGCACCGCTGACAACGGCACCAATGATGGGGCCTTTAATATCAGTGTGATGTTCGGACTCGTGAGCTTCTGATGATTTTGATTTGGGGGTTGTCGTGGATGTTTCTTCGGCTTTGGTGGCTGTGTGTAAGGTAAAGGTCGGCATCTTGGAACTCGTCGTGAGAGTAATGCCGATAGTGGTGATGACCGCTGGCGTTCCTAAAATTTCGGCGCAGGTAAGTTGTAGTCCTCAAGAAAGAGATTTATTCGGTGAAAGAGACTCACCCGCAAAGTAGAGGATGTCATCCTCGTTGGCACAGTCATCGCTGCCGTGGTCGCCATTGATACACCAATATAGATCTTTGCTGGTACCGTCACACTTGTCCATCCCCTCAGGACCGCTAATATCGTCATCTTCGGGATCGATGCAAAATGAAAGACACTCGGAACTTCTCCAATCTTGGTCGGTGCAGGACCCGCGAACAAACTCGGCAGCGTCGTCCTTTTGTAACTCGACGCCCGTAGCCTGGCAGATTTTATTAGAGAGACAAGCATATCCTTGGGCACAGCAAAAAGAATCCTCAGCATTGTCGTTGCATGGCGTGTCGTTTGGCGCCAAATCACCGTTGGGATAGTAGCAAACGGCGAGTGTGGTTTGAGTCAAGAGACTCAGAAGAAGAACAAGACATGCAGCCAGGCTCTGGCAACACCTGAGGATCATGGTGCTTTTCTAGAAAATAAAATATATCTTTTGGCGGTCTTTTTTATTATTAATTAAAATGTAGGAAAATTAAAATGATAACAATCATAATAATAATGTCAAAACACCAAGGGACAAAGACAAGAGAAGATCAAGCAACGATATTTATCACTAACAAAAAAGAGAAGTCATTATGGGTCATAATGGGACATTATGGGACATGTCAGCAAGTACGCATTCTTTAGCCTAACCACGTATCACAAAACGTGAGGTTGAGGCATTGCCTATCTTGTAGTGAGAATAGCAGCCCGATGGTGCAATATCGTCATCTCAGACATGCAGACGCAGACGCTGGCTGGCTAGATACGAACAGGACCGGGGACCCTGATAAAGCAGGAGTCACAGAACAGGTAGCTTGGCTAGCCCAGGCCTAAATTTATCGCCTATTACCATGCTGGGCTGTCTACGTGCTGCACACCGGTGCCTGTCGTGGGCTTTAGCGGCCGCCGAGGCCAGCCACAGGGTTGACAGGGGGCGCTCGGCTGGCGACAGGAACAAAAGAGACCTGGTTGCAGCCGTGATGGCGCTCCCTGCAGGGGCGCCAAGAGAAACCGACCGCATTGACGGCGTTTCAACGTATGGGAAATCCATCCAGCCTTGGCTTGCTTACTTTTGCTGGCCCAACACTAGTATTTGCATTTCGTCTTTCAATTTATTTTCCCTCTTCCTTTTCTTCTCTTTCCATCCCTTCTCTCGATACTGCATCGCCGCCCTCACGCTCGTTTTCAATGACTGCCCGCCCCCCGTTTGCATCGCCGTAAAACCGCCACCATGTTGCCCCGCAGCAGAAGCATCCTGACGGCGGCCCTGCTGATGTCCGTGGTCTTGTTCTACCTGTCATCCACACGCACCACCGAGACGGTTGTCTTGGAGCAGAATGTCAAAGGACCTGTACCTCCCGCGGCCTGGCGCCCTAGCGCTGACGACAAGTATCTCTGGAGGACCATAGCCACCGATTACCCCCCTGCCACGGTGCAGACGCTCCCCACGGGCACCCCCCAGGCCTTCCCCAAGGTGCAGACAGATTTCGAGCCTGAGACGGCCGCCGTCAGCATGCAGCGGGAGGGGCGACAGAAAGCTGTCAAGGAGACGTTCGTCAAGGCCTGGAAGGCCTACCACGACAAGGCATGGATGGCGGACGAGCTGACTCCTGTTTCGGGTGGCCGTCGCAACCCCTTTGGCGGCTGGGCCGCCACCCTGGTCGACGCCCTCGACACGCTCTGGATCATGGACCTGAAGACGGAGTTTCTCGAGGCTGTCGATGCCGTTCAAGCCATCGACTTTACGCAAACGGACATGAAGGAGATTAACACTTTTGAGACCAACATTCGGTACCTGGGTGCTTTCCTGTCCGCCTTTGACCTCAGTGGAGACGCCCGCCTGCTGCGCAAAGCTGCCCAGGTCGGCGACATGCTGTACAAGGCCTTCGACACGCCCAACCGTATGCCTATCACCCGCTGGGACATCCACGCTGCCATCAGAAAGGAGAAGCAGGTAGCAGGCGAGGCCGTATTGCTAGCCGAGATTGGCAGCTTGTCAATGGAGTTCACCCGTCTGTCCCAGCTGACCGGGAACCCCAAGTGGTTTGACGCCGTGCAGCGCATTACCGACCTGCTGGCTGCCGCACAAGACTCGACTGACCTGCCTGGTCTATGTCCTCTGACTGTGAACGCCAAGGAACTCATCTTTAATGAGGGGCCAGCATTCACCCTCGGGGCCATGGCCGATTCATGGTACGAATACATGCCCAAGATGGCCGCACTGCTCGGCGGCCAGCTGCCCGTATATCGAAAAATGTACGAGAAGTCGATGGATGCAGCCGCGAAGCACCTCTTTTTCCGGCCCATGACACCCACCAACGCGGATATTCTCGTTTCCGGACAGGTGCGCACCTCCAAGAAGGATGGCAACATTACGACCAAGCTGGAGCCTCAGGGTCAGCATCTTGTGTGTTACATAGGCGGTGCCCTCGCGCTAGGCGGAAAGCTATTCTCCCGACCGGAGGATGTCAAGCTTGCCACCAAGCTCACGGACGGCTGTGTCTACGCTTACAAGGCGCTTCCGTATGGGATCATGCCCGAGACTTTCCACATGGTACCTTGCGAATCCAAGGAGCAGTGCTCGTGGGACGAGAGCCGCTGGAAGCAGGCGGTCCTGGAGAGGGCGCAGGGCGAGGAGGGCAAGGAGCTGCAGGCTGACGCGATTATCAAAGAGAAGCACCTGCCCAAGGGCTTCACCGAGATCCCTGATCGCCGGTACATTTTGCGACCCGAGGCCATCGAGAGCGTATTTCTGCTCTACCGCGTGACTGGCCGGACCGACCTTGCAGAGTCAGCCTGGGACATGTTTCAGGCCATCAACTCGACCACGGCGACCGAGCTGGCCAACACGGCCGTGTGGGATGTCACGGTCCAGGACGAGAAGCCGCGAGAGGTGGACTCGATGGAGTCGTTTTGGATGGGCGAGACGCTCAAGTACTTTTACCTCATCTTTAGCAAGCCGGACCTGATTAGTCTTGACGAGTACGTCTTCAACACTGAGGCACACCCTCTAAAGCGGGGCATTTAGAGTATTTGGAAAATATATATAGCTAGTTTTTAATCACGACACACTGTTAATTCATAACTTCAATTTGAGATACATGTGGATGATATGTGCTCTCATAAATGACCATAGACACTTTCCTGTGTAATTAGAGATTTTGAATCGGGTTTGCACAGTTGTGTTACTGTTCTTGGGGTGCCCTAAACACTATTGGTCGTTATTTCATGTTTCCCTAGCCTCAATGGACACAGGACGTTGGTGTTTGCACCACCGAAGTTGTTCGGTATGAAGTGAATCTGCAGGCGAGTGCGTGAATCAATTTCCCGGCCCAATAGTATTAGTCTTTCAGATATGCGGCTGCTTTTAGTCTCTTCAGTTCATGCGATGTTAAAGTCCGTTGGGATAATCCATTGTTCGGTTGTTGAACACGGTCCTGCTAGAGTGAATGGGCGACCAACATGTGAGTTTCCAGTATTGAGCCAATGGTATCATTGACCTTTTTTTTTTGGTCCATTACTGACTGATTCACGCATTGTCTCGCGAATCAGCCTTTTTTCCTTTGTTCAAAATGTTGTGCCGAAAGATGTTCTCGAATCATTGTTGGCATTGTTCTTTGACGCCTGTACAATTGGTCTGCAATGAATCAACCACTGAGAAACGACGACACATAGAAGTCTATAAATCTGGAATCCATTCCTAGAGAATTATTTCCTGAAAATACCATCAGCTCTCACAACTGCTACACCAAGCTACCAGCAAACCGAGCAACCTGCGAAGTCTTCGACTTTGCTGACATTCACAACAGGTCTCTGCAACCTAAAACACGGGCTTGTCCTAACTCGCGCCTGCAACGTCTCGAACAAATTTCCCTAGGTTCAAAACTAAACCTTTAGCTATCCCTGCCGAGATGGACCCCTCTCCCTGGCGATGTGGTAACCCTGGCTGTGCGGCCAAGGGAACCAACTTGGGCATGATCTGCCAGTACTGCGGTATGAGATTCGGTGCTGTGTATCGAAACTTCACAGCTGAAGAAGCAAAGCGGGACAAGGATGGCAACTTGAAGAAGGGCAAGGTTGATGATGACAAGGATAAGGACAAGGGAAAGGGCAAGGAGGCAGAAGACAAGAAGTAAAATGGCGGTAGTGACCACTATGCTGGTCCAAACACCATCATTGTCTACGTTAACCTATAAATCAAGGTCGGTAGAGGCGCGCACCAGGTTTGCAGGGACTTTTAGTTCAGGGCATGGTACTAGACACGCAAAACTCACTCTAGAAATCCATGAATTGACCAACCATCACGATAACATTGCATAACTGACACAACAACACTGAATTATAACTGCTATGTTCAACACCAGTAGAATCCCGGGGAACATGTTATGTGATTATCAACGAGTATCCAACTATTGAGATATTCTCCGCAAAGTATGTCCTTTAACCTTAATACCACCATGTGCATTCTAGAATCGCTGATAATTCTCATCCGTAGCCCCAGAACGCTTGTTCAATTTTCTCCCAACACATGCCAAGCCGTAAAGCTAACCCAGCAGCAAACGACATCCCAACCAACGCTGCTGACGGCGGGATGCTCGTGAAATGTGCGAAGAGCCAACGCAAAATCCCCGCCTTGGCTTAGAAGCGCCCAGGTGGCAGCACCAAGCAGCGTGATCATGATTCCGATCTGAACGCTCAAGGACGGTTGGTTGAGCGACTCCGCGGACACTCTGGCACGCAGCAACCCGTTCAGAAGCAGAGGTGCAAAAGCTAGAATGTGGGGCACCAGGAGGTACTTGAGGAAGAGCGGGCTGTCGAATTGGCCGGGGATGTAGATGGAGGAGGCCACATTGATGGCGAGAATAGCGGGCCACCAGAAAGCTGATGACGATGGTGGCGCCGAGCCTAGCTTCGGCTGTGGCGCCTTGGCATTCTGGGGAGGGACCACGGCGTCATAGACGGTGAAGGCGAGAAAGGAAAGGTTGGAGGCGAATGAGATGGCGACGACTTGGCCGAGCAGCATAAACGCCCAGAGGTGCGGAACCCGCCTCTTCTGGCCTTTGTTTAGAGTTGATGTCAGCAATCCAAAAAATGAACGGAGCAATGAATCATGGTTTGTGTTTTGTTTGTTTTCTTTCCATACCTTGGGCTGCAAGCATGACGCTCCAATTGGCGCAGAATCCAAAAACCTGCATCGACCACCAGGCTCTGGGAGGTGTTTCGAGCGTCGATCCCCATGCCTGCTTGAAGAGCGAGGTGTCACGAAGCCACTCGCCCAGGTACAGCTTCGACGGGTCCTCGAGCGTGTGCACGGCGGCCCATTGCTGGTAGGACCACTGAAAATAGCAAAACATGTGGTACCATGTTGTCGCGAGGCTTATGGCGGCGAAGATGGAGAAGACGGCCACGGCGCGGCGACGGCGGGGTGATGAGCCCGGAAGTCGCTTACAGATGATGGCGATGCACCAGGCCGTCAGGGCGGCGGCGGTGATGAGGTACCCTGTCAGGATGGCAATAGGGCGGGCATTGGATAGGGCGGGCATGGCTGCGAATGCGAACGGCGCAGATGCCCGAAAAGTGCAAATGGGATGCTGGTGATGTGTAGCAGTTCTTGCGGTTCCTGCATTTATGTTGGGGGCTCTCTGTGGTCTGTTCGCCCCGGAAGGATGCGCTGGGGGCCCGGCCCGGTAGTGGTTACAGCCACCCACCCGCCGCCCCGACAGCCCACAATGCACAAAAGCGAGAGGATTGGTGCAAAATAAGCTTATACGAAATGGCTGTGCTTTCATTTGCTGCCATCATCACGGGCCAATTCATTGCTATGTATAAAAAAAGGTGCTCGCCACATCAATTGATACACGCACCGCCGCAGGGTGTGACGATGGCTGACTTTGAGACTTCCTCCCCAAACTCCTGCCGGCTCCCCGGGCTACTTGTCTGGACTCAATGACGTACGACCACGTAGTAGCCTCGGCACGGCACATGACGAACCACCCACTGGGCGTTGCAGGCAGGCTGGCCGGGTCGGTGTCGACTAAAAGATACGAAAAAACTCCACTCCCGCAGAAACTCTCTGTGAAGCTTGGCGTCGACAAACCGTCCCTTTTCTATTGCAAACACTGCATGATGGACGAGCCAAAGGATTCTTCCTCTGCGGCGAGCCAGACCCGCGTCGCCATCATCGGCACCGGGCTCGCGGGCCTGGCGACGGCCTACCTGCTCCAGCACGACGACGAGCAGCGGTACGCCGTGACCCTCTTTGAACAGGTACGTTGTGGCGTGGTCGGGGTTCCTTGTCCGTAAGCGCAAAGCAGCTGTGCAATGCTCACAAACAGCTTCGCCCCGTAGGCCAGCACCCTCTCGTTCGACTCGGCCTCGGTCGCCGTCAAGAATGAGAAGACGGGTGTCACTGAGCGCATCGACCTGCCCATGCGCGCCCTCGCCGATGGCTACTACGACAACCTGCTGCGCATGTACAACCACCTGCGCATCCCGCTCCACCCCATCCGCTTCCTCTTCGTCTTTGCGAAAGCCGTCTCAGCAAGCCATGCCGTCGCCGCCGCCGCCGCCAGCTCTGACAGTTCAGACCGCGTGGGCGCTGCGCCCGGCACCTACTTTGTGCACGCCTCGAACCTGCACCAGATGCCCCCGCCGTGGCCCGGCACGCGGGGTGTGGTATCTCACATGGCGGAGGTTGTGTACCTGATTGTCTGCTACTTTTGGTTCTCAGTCGCATGTTTCTTCGTTGCCCCGCGGGGTGAACCAGACGGCGGCAAACCGTGCGAATCGTTTGCCGAGTACCTCGAGAGGATCAGGATCCCGCGCCGTTACGTGTCGCATTACCTGCTTCCGCTCATGAGCAGCGTCGCCACGTGCTCCCACGACGAAATCCTCGCATTCCCGGCCAGCGACCTCGTCAACTACAAGAAGCTGTCCCACTGGAAGCAGCACTACACCGTCTGCGGCGGCGTCAAGCAGGTGCAGCTGCAATTGGCAGACGGGATCAACGACGCCAAGTTCAACGCCCGCGTTGTTGAGGTTGTTCCAGAAGTGGACCAATCAGGCGTCACGGTTCGCTGGCAGTCAACGGTGGATGATGGTTCACCGCAAATCAAGACGCAAAAGTTTGATCGCGTCGTCCTGGCCGTGTCACCAGATGTTGCGGGCAGCATCTTTGACCCCTTGAGGTCTGTTTCCCAGGCCATTCCCACGCTTCGAGTCGAGAGCTCCGTCCTGCGCCCTGAGACCAGTGGCGAGCGGGACACTTTCACAGTGGACAGCAGCAACCCGACGGAGCCAATGGCATGCATGCATCACGTTGGGGATGGGGACGTTATTGCGCCACAGACAATCATGTTTCGAACGCTCTTCTCCGAGACAGAAAGGTCTCGGTCAGAGGCACTACACACCATGCCCAATGGAGTAATTGTGAGCACCTGTCCGCTGGAAGAAGCGGCCGATTCGAAGCGAGCTTTGCAAACCGCCCGCTTCACGCGGACCTTGCGCTCGATCGAGAGCAGGGCGGTCGTCGAGAGGATCATGAATACCCCGAGGAGGGGTTCTAAAAAGACGGATGATGACGCTTCCGCTGGCTGGGTCAATGGAGAGGACAACGTCTGGCTTGCCGGAGCCTGGTGCTGGGACGGCATGGTCTTGCTGGAGGGATGTGTGGTGTCAGCCATGAAGATCGCCGACAACTTTGGTGTCAGGGTGCCTTGGCGAAACGTGGATGCCGCCAATTGAGCCTTAGAAACGTTTTATATCAAAAAGAAAAAACAGCTAGAACGACTAGTATGAGCTATGTCATCTTAATAGTATAGAGAGCGGTCACAAAAATTACCATTACACCTGGCGTTAAGAATTGACGATGAATATTTCCATTTCAACTTGTGGCACAGCTACCCTAAAGTCCCTTTTTCGTGTTTTGTGGCCGAGCTGCTATGCAACGGCCAGGGATGCATGAATAGTGGGGTGATGGCTGAGCCTAAGCTACGGCACCTTGCCCTTTTATGCTTCAATTGACTTCATCGATAACAGCAGAGCGACCTTGCCAGCCGCAATCATGGGGTCGTTTGAGGTGCACTCGGATTTCGCGGTGGGATTCGTCGGGGGAATCGTCTTCACCCTCCTCTTGGCGGGCGTTGCCTCTGTGACGCTCCTGCGCATGACGGACAGATATGGCCTGGGACACTGGAAGCTCAACCTCGAGACTCCCCTCCCCAGCATGTGGATGAATGTGGGATACTGGTGAGTGGATGAAATAAAAGTGGCTTTCGTTTGAAGAGATTGACGATGCTGGTCGTTTGATATTCGTTCGGTCGCTAACTCTGGGCGCAGGAAAAACGAGCAAGGCGAGGCCATTCACAGACTCCCCGAGGCATGCGCCTCTCTCCTCCGGGAGATTGTCAAGGACGCAGGGCTTTTAGGCACAGAAGGGAATTCGCCGCGCGGGCCCCTCGCCGTACTGGACCTGGGCTTTGGCTGCGGCGACCAGACGTGGGAGCTCGCCCGCCTGACCAAGAACGCAGGATGGCCGGACATGCGGTACGTGGGGCTCACCCTCAACGAGGCGCAGGTGCAGTCTGCCCAGCGCAAGCTGTGCCGCGAAGTGGCCGCCTTGTCCGAAGCGGGCGGTCCGGATGCCGAGTCGTTCAAGCTCTTTTGCGCCAACGCCGCGAAGCCCGAGACGTGGACGGCGCGGGTGGCCGAGGCGGTGGGGGCGCTGGCCGACGAGAGGTTCGAGGCGAGGTGGCTCCTGGCGCTGGACTGCTTGTACCACTTCTCTCCCTCGAGGAGGCCCGTCTTCAAGCTCGCGGCCGGCAAGCTCGACGCCAACATCATGGTCTTTGATCTGCTGCTCAACGAGGAGGCCTCGTTCAAGGAAACGATGGTGCTCAGGGCCGTGGGGGTCATGATGGGATGTCCCGTGAAGACGTTTCTGACAGAGACCGAGTACAGAGACCAGCTGGTCGAGTGCGGCTACGATAGGGGGTCCATTGAGGTGCGCGAGGTCACCGGGGATGTGTTCCCGGGTCTTGTCAAGTTTCTTGACCAGCACGACCGAGCGTTGGGGGAGTACGGCATCTCCATGGGAGGGTTCAAGCTGGCTCAACGATTATTTGACTGGTTTGGGCGGTCGAGAGTGGTGAGGGCGTCTATTATCGTGGCTCGCACCAAGGGAAAGTCCAGTTAGAGAGCTGTCACAAACATGACGTCTCATGGATAGTTTTACGCGCTTATTAATTAACCAGAGTAATTTATGATATCGAGTAGTAAACAAAAACTGCCGCCGCCTCGCTCCTCTTAGCGCAGGGCACAGACTTGAAACATCAAGGATCCCACAAGTAGACGCAATATTGTGAACTAAACGACCTGATATGTGCAACTTCAGCCTTAGAGAACTATACCCTTGGTCTGTGTCATCTTTGAAACGTTGTAGTTCTTAATGAGAAGAATCCAAATGAAGCACAGAGCCATGATACCAGTTCCCGAAGCCAGCATTCTTGTCTGTGCGTAACCGTAGGCCTTCTGAATGGCCACCCGCTCGGCACTGCCAACAGGATACGAAAGCTGCTGGGTAATATCCGAATAAATGAGCAGCAAATCCGGCAAGGCAGATTCCGGTAGGTAGCGCCCAAGAGCTTTGGGGAATGTGTTCGTCCAGATGGCACCGGAGATGGTGTTGCCTATTGCGCCGCCCATGGTGCCGGAGACGTAGAGCAGAGCCAGCGCTGCGGCAACGTGCTGGTGGTCGACGGCAGCGAGGACGGCCAGCTGGACAAGGAGGATGAATACACTTCCGCCAATGGAAATAAAAATCTCACACATGATGATGAAGCCAATGTGCACGTTGGGGCGGCGGAAGTAAATCATGAGACCCAAGCCAAAGATGTAAATCGGCACCGTGACGTAAAACAGCCACTTGAAACGGCCGGTCCGGCGAATCAGGTAGCCGACGATGAACAGGAGCACGCCGGAGACAACCTGGAACGTGCTGTTGACGTACCCGGCCTCGGCCACAGACAGGTTGTTTACGACCTGCAGGAAGGAGGTGAAGTAGCTGTTCCAGCAGTAGTAGGAGATCTGGTACGTCATGTCGATCAGGCACGCTCCGAGGACGGTCCGGTCCGTGATGAACTGGTTCTTCAGGAACGGCGTCGGCGCCAGGTACATCTGGTGCAGGGCGAAGAGCACAAGCATGACGAAGCCGGCCACAATCATGCCGATGACATAGCCCGTCTTCCACCCGTGCGGAGCAGACGTGGCGAGCGTGAACGGCAGCAGGAACAGGGTCAGGCCGGCGGCGAACAGGATGACTCCGACGGCTGTTGATTGAAACAGATAGTCAGCGGTCTGCGCGCTTTGAGACAAAAGGAAAGGATATCGGATATCACCCACCGTCAAACTCAATGATGACATGTTTGATGCTCTGGAAAACAGTGCGGCCGCTGCCTTCCTTGACCAGGATCCCTTGCTTGGTAGCCTTGCGCAGGTTGAGCTTTAGCACCACGAACAGGGGAATGGTCACGCCGGGCACAATAATGGCAAAGCATCCAAAGCCCCATCTCCAGTTGACGTTGTTGTAAAAGGCCTCGGCGGCCTTGGACCCGGCAAAGGCTGTAATCATGTACGGCGACGACGTAAAGGCGAATGCGATGCCTCGGTTTCTCAGGTTTGTGGCGTCGGCCGCGAGCACGGCGACCGTGTAGATGATGCCTGCGAAACCAATGGAGTAAAACACCTGCGACTTGTTAATTCACCAGAACCCGCGCAGAATTGATTTAGCAGCAGGGGGTTCTATAGGTACCTGAGCAGCGCAAAAGGTGGCAAGGTTGTGAGACGTGGCCATGAGGATCACGCCGAGCGTGGAGCAGCCGACCATGACGAGGAAGCCCTCCGCGCGACCCCATACGTCCAGCATTTTGGCCATCGGGATGTACACGGCGGCTGTCATGGTGTTGGCAACGATGCCAATCACGGTCAGGAGGGAGTGAGACTGGAAGTCGCTGGTAACATAGGGCTTCAGGCTGGCGAGGATGGCGATTCTGAACCCGTTGGTCAGGAAAATAAGCCAAATTCTATAGAAACAGTATTAGCCATGGCTGGATGCGAAAAACCAAAAACAGGGCGAAACAAGCAGTAGGTTGGGAAACATGCATAAACAAGGCCGCGGCAAGCGACTTCTTGGTCCAAGCCAGGGTCACGGCTTCAATTTTCTGAACACCGAGTTGCGCATCTTGGCTGGGCATTGTCTGGTCGATAATGTCGTTCATGTCTGCCTTCTCGTCTCCAAGGACTGCACCTGCAGTCGCCTGGGTCTCCGGGTCCTGAGCTGTTGAGACATCTTGATCGGCGGTGGGTGTTTCGCGGCCAGCGCCGTGGCGAATCCTGTCTAGGATAGACATTGCTGCTGTTTTGTCAACTTGGTGGGCTCGTGTGCGCGCAATGGAGAGCGGGCGAGCAGCAGAGGAGCGAGGTGTGCCATCTTTAACAACGGTGTCTGGACCCTGGCATCTGCAGCTCCATGCGCGCTGGATCGACGATCACTCGAGTGGTCAAAGAAAAAAAAATCGAATCCAACTCGTGGGTAACAATGGCGTGTCGAAACAGGCTCCCCGTGAACTAGCGACTGTCACTCAATTTCGCAATCAGGTTAGTGAAGGGTGGGGGGAGCAGCCGGGATCGGAAGCAGTGAGACTCGTCTGTTCCGTCCTGATTGATTGATTAGATCAAGCTCGCCTGAGGCTACGGGTCCAGTGATCCTCGAATGCTACGTTATCGGTGGTTGCAGTGATCCGATTCCCTGCCAAGGGGCCTTTGACCGCGATGCCCTCCACTGCGTCGGGGATTGGCGCCGGTTTAGGGCAGCGCTCGCCTGCCTGTCGTAGGAGCCGCCTCCATGCTGCTGGTCCCGTGCGGACCTGGCCTGCCAAGCCCAACGTCCTGGTCCAAAAGGGCCAAGTCCCTGAGCGACATGTAGCCCCATGCGAACTGCTCATCTTTGCAGCTTGGCCCTTGAAGCGGAACAGCCTATCAGCCAACACGCGAACGAACCAAGCCCCATCAAGAAGCAGCTTCCGACGGACTAGACCTTTCTCAGGGAGAGAAAAAAAAAAGAAATGTCTCACTTGTCAACAATCGTCTTGTTTGATGTGATCTTGCGGTAATTATGAGCCCTCCGGGTAGTACTTGGGCTCCCAGAAGGGCCAATATAGGTTCACATATGCATAGAAACAAGCTTACGTAGCCACGGTCCTCTAGTTTGCACTAATCAAGCCCGCTCAGCAGGTAGATTTGGCGTTCGGTTCACCCAGGATTCACGGAATCCGAGCGACCAGCAAGTCCAGCCTTGACAATGCGCAACTTCCCTCGGCTCGCAACAGTCAAACGAGAATGCAGACGAATCACTTCGTGAACCGATCTGCTTTGGCGTTCTTCTCGCGTGCGCAAAAGGCTGGCTACGCGAATCGATAAACTTCACGCTTCTTGTAGATCTTTCTCGGCTCGAGAAATAACACAGGATCAGCGAGAAGCGGGGATGCCTCGATGCTACCGTCACGGCGCACGTGTATGCCCTTGACTAGCGGTTGATCGCAGGATCGTCGAGGAAGCTCTGAACCTGCTGCGGTCACAGCAATCCAGGTTGGCCTCCAGGCTGCCTTGCCGATACGCGTATGACCGGACAATCGGCAGTGGCGTCCATGCCACCCAACCAACAGGCGACCTCTAGCCCCGAGAACGTTTTTCGGCGATCAGATAAGATGGTGCAGCTGATTAGATGCTCGGCTGCGGTTCACATTAAAGCTGTCGCCCATGCAGCCGAGAGGCGCAGCAGTGGGATCAGCCTGCTTAGCGGGATGGCCCCCGCTTGCCGGACAACATGTCGACCGAAAAAGAGCTTGCAGGCCGACAGATACAAAGGACGACAGCCAGGGAAAACGTCTTTTAGGCTTAATCAGTATGGGTGTTTGCTCTTGCCAGCATCGTCCGCGTCTTGTTACATCGCCAACCCACAAACTCGAGTGGGGTGATGTAAGCCATTATTGGCAATGCAAAGGACGATCGGACTGGACCAGCCAGCTCGTGGTAAACGAGGGAATCAAAGACCCAGGGTTCCGCGTACTCATCTTCCGTGTAGTGGGTATAAATGGGAAGCGCCTACATAGATATCTTCACTCATCCCTATCGGCCCATTGCAGTTCCACTGTTGGCGGATAACTAATTCACTGTGTATCTCTCTGCCCTATTCCTCATCCGCAAAGCACTGTCAAATAAAGCCCGTGAATCTCATCGAATGATCAACTACGCTTAAGCGCCTCTCCGCGTAATTGTCAAATCCATGCCACTGTAGTTGGTGGGATGTTCCCATCTCGTCGGGTCCCCCACTTGACGGCCAAAGAAACCTTCTGTAGCTCTTTAAACCAATTAAAACTTGCATATGCATAAAAAACACCCGACTGTCGCTTTCCATGCTCTCGCCTAAAATCCCTGACAGTGGCATGTGACAAGAGGAGCCAATGTAACTTGGGACATTGGGGGTCGTCTCTAGTGCATCACACGACGCCAGTCTGGGCCTACCTGCTTTATTTGATGCAGTAGGCCCTAGATTATTATGTAATATACGAAACTCTTGGGGACATGAAAAAAATGTAGCTAGATCTGCAACATGTCAAGATTATCAACACCCACACTCTTGTTAAGCTACAGTGTCGATTATATCTTGCATTTACTTCCTTTCCTTCTGCCTATAGATAAATTTATTTCCTATCACTACCAAGCGCCTCAAGTCTCATCAGAATAGTGCAGAAAAACTTCGCCATCCGGTACTGTTGAACTGTAGACCTTGAGAATCCGTATCAACGACCGTACCCTATACTCACACCCAAATGAATAGTAGAATTTATTCAAGGTCTGAAAGAAGAAAAGTTTACATCTTGAATCATATAAAACCACTAATATTGTCCATATAAGGGCTTGTAAAAGATGCCTAGGGTAGCATATTCTTGTTGAGATTTATACTTCTCAAGTGTTCTCATCCAGATCAATCTCCTGCAAGACTAAACGTAAATATTGTAATTGTATTTTTACTTCCTTGTATAGACGCTACAATCAAATTATGGTACAGCGAACACCTTATATTGTAGGAGCAAGAAATAGATTTACCTGCACGATTTATATCAGTTGGTAACAGTTCGTTTGGCTGTGGTAATGGCTATCGATGAAAGGGAAGCAACCAAGTAAGGGTCTCAGTGGTAATCGTATTTCGTAGTAAATTTAGACTACTCTAAGATGTATTACGAACAAAACCTGGCATTTCATTGAGCAGTTCCCACCAGAATCCTTCTCTGTTATTTCAAACTCACGGCATCCAAACTCTCTGATATTCTCATGCAATGGTCTGAATACCGCCAAACCCAACACCAAATCGAAGTAATTTTGATAGCTTCCAATGAATCAAGGATGCGACTTTGCAATTCTTATCAAGAATATCGTTGACCTCGTTTACATCACGGTGAGAGGCCCAGAAGCCGTGCGAACTAGTCGAGCCGATCAAGACAATTTTCCAAGGATTCCCTGTACAGTAATACTTCTTTTCGTGATGAGCTTTGGATAGTATTGAAAATAGCCTCAGAATGTGACCGAATTCTGTTCTGTACCACATAATTGCTATTTGGTAATAAAGCCCTAGCAGAAAGCAGACCTAATGGACTTGTTGGTGGCAATTTGACCTTCACTGCCCTGGCTTACAACTGCTCGATATCTCATATTTCCTGGCATACTCCATTGAATATGCTTGAGTATCTTGCTTTTACAGTTCTTCGCTGTGGAGTACCCGGCAGTCGAGACATACGTACCGCCAAGTGTTTCGTAAACGATCCTGGGTGCGTCAATATCAAAATTTCTAGAGCGAAACCGCGTCACAACTTCACGCTTGTGCCCAGAATTTCCCTTCGTGCCCAACTATTTGGGGGTGCACGGCTTGTAGCTGATTGGTTTGGGCCCTTTGTCGCCACACTTGACCCGATGTATGTTGGCCGTTGGTTCAGGGACCCTCTTCAGGGCTTGCCCCAAGTCACTAAGCACTCGAGAATCATGGAGAAATACGCCTGGTGCATAATACGGTGCCGAATTAGACCGTGAATCTATTCTTGAATTAGATGGTGCAGGCAGTAAACGTCCACTACTGCGACTGGAGGCCTACGGAGAATTTAAATATGGAGGGTTGAAGATGGGTCAGTCAAGATATTTTTTCACGGTAGCGGATAAAAGTTCTGCAATATGCACTTAAGGAGACCATGGAACGTAAATGTACATGTCGGTTTATTTGTGAGCTCCTTGTTTTCATCTATATGTCAAAGTTGTCAATTCTGGGTAGCCCAGAGTGCAGAATTGTGCCATGATTTTCCAGTCAGCTCCTGCTCCTCTCTGCTGTATATCATGGCATTTCATTCAAGACAATTAATATTTGGGAGGCTATTCAGATAGCATCATGTTATTTCATGCAGAGAAACTTTCAAAAGATCTAGGCATGGTGCGAAACGTTGTGCAGATTTCAACAATGTTGGGAACACCATTATTTCCTGATAAGAGTTAGAAAATCTTACTGGATTGATGCAGATCTCGTAGGGACCAGCTTGATGTCCTGGGACTGCAAGGGTAATTGATTAATGATTATGATCCCTCAAGAGCTAGAGGTATTTATTGTTGTTTGGTATACTTATTGATGCTGCCGCTGACTCCCTTGACATCTCGCTAAATCGACTAGACACTCATATGTGACGAGCTATATACCGAATAATTCAAATTTCTGGTCCACTCACTTGGCTTGATTCATTTATGGCTGCTCTGCAGTCTGTGGGAGTGTGTTTTCGCACAAGAAAAGTTGGAAACTGCAAGAATTACCATGAAATATGTGATCTTAGCTTTGCTTCTACAAATCTAGTATTATTATATTTAGTAGTCTTAACCCATCAAACGAACACCCAATTCGTGTAGCACAGCATGGAATAAAAATATCTCAAATTTCAAACCCTTAGCAGAAGATGATTAAATGCATTTGCGTGCAGGTACAACTCGTGTCACAGTTTAATAATAGACGATGTCATCGTAAAACGGGCAAAAAAGGTGAGCGCGGGAGTAAAGCACGAGTGGAGATGACGTGGATCCATGTCAGATCAGATGGTTTATCTGGCGCAATGGCGCCCGATGCTCGCCCAGCTCGCCAGTGCTGCGCAGATCGCCCATGAGGGGCTGACTCGACGAGGGCTTGGACATTTGCCTTACGGGGCTGAGCAGGTCCGTGGCGAGAGCGCTGCGAACCGTCACAATTGCGTCTCCCACATTCGTGGAACAAAAAGAAAGTCCCCCTGACGTAACGCGCACCCAAGTCCTTGCAGATGCACCACCCAACACCACGGCCCGGGGTGTCTAGCCAGACAGGACCCGACACGGCGTAAGAATGTGTCGTATTGCTTGCAGGCCACATGTGGCCTTTGGGCGAGGGTGAGAAGGGGACAAGACAAGCTAATAAAAGAAGAAAAAAAGGCACACAATTCCAGCAAATCAGAACTGAAACATGTGAGGTGGGTTCGGTACCAAGCACACAAATGGAGGTGGTGGCGAGCTGAGTATGTGTGGGAAGTCGGCCAATCAGCACCGGAATACAGAAATCCGGGGGTTCACATTAACCGGGGGTTTTAAGAGGGTGAATACGTATTGATACTACGTCGAGGGCGGCCGTCGACGTGGCCAAAAGGGTGCCGCCGAGTCACATCACGTTATGAGCTATCGGCGGGTAAACTCGCTCGGCTGACAGGAGTTTGAGGCTTTTCGGTCATGGCGTATCAATATGGCATGGCATACTTCTTTTTCGTTCCTGGACATTGGTTCACGCGGCCATTTATTGATGCCGTGGGACACCTTCATTACCTGGCCCATCTGCCGGTGTTTGGAAACGCGAGCTGTGGGATGTGTTGCATGTTGAGGGCATGAAATCGGATCCAGTCCCGAGGATCCAACTTCCCGAAGCCCGTTTCGTTGGAGAATCCTTCCGTCACGGGCAAGGTCGAAGCAATGTCGAAAGGGCAAGACAATAGGGTCAGAGGAGGGTGTGGAGGCGACTGGGGGGTTAGTCGGCGGGTCCGTCCCTCCCTTTGACATCCCTTGTCATCCCGATTGTTAGCTCAAGACTTGGTCAGCAATTTGTGGGAGAAATTGACCCGTTGTGGTGAAGTGTCGCACCCGGTTCCGCTGCCCGAATCGGCAATTGCGATCTCGGCTCTGCCCTCTTTCTCAGGCTTTTGTGTGAAGCGATACGTTCCACCACGTGCTTGCTTCATATGCATGGCGTTTATGGCCTACTATCTTGGAGGGGTGCTAGCAAGCGGCACCGAGTTGACGAATTCAGGTGTCAACAGCTCGGGAGAGGCGGAAAGTGCGGGATGGTGAGACGGCGATGTTACGGGAAGTTTGACGGGAAGTCTAGTTGAAAGCTCTCCAAGAGGTTTCAGGTGATTGCACCGAATGTTTGGACGAATGGAGCAGACCTGGGTTGGGCAAGTCGGGCAAGTCTCGGGTGGGTGTGATTTTGTTGGCAGTGGTTTTTTCGACGCCGCATATAGCGCCTCGGAGGAAACGTGTGTCACCCGGAGAACTTGTGCACTGTGCGTCAACAAGTTGCAAACTCGAGCACTAATGGTGACGTTGCGGAACAGACTGATGAGGTTGTAGGTGGTGACAAAGTGATTTGCCGGGCGCTATCACTACGGACCGTCCGCTACACTGCCCACGGACCGGCTTTCGACTTACATCTAGATGGACGAATATTCTTGAACAGGATTGGGATGATCCCTGGTAGGTAGGGGATGGCCGAGCATCGAACCATGCTGGTCACTAAAGTGCTGTCTGGATGCCGGGGGGACATGACAGCGAGGGAGGGGACCAAAAGGATACCGGGTTTTCGTACATGCATAATACGTACATGCTGGCGGGCGAGCAAGTGGCTGATGAGCCAAGTGTGATGAATGACGACGACATTGCCGATTTGAGCTTCAGGCATGGCCCTTCAGCCCTGAATCGGTCATCTGGCGACGACAGCCTTGTGGAATTTGAACTGCAACGGCTGACCCCATCTCGCTTCTCAGGCGCGAGGGCCGAGATGAGATGGGGACTGCGTTTGTCGGTGTAATAGTTGGGCTTTGGGCCCTGAGAGGAGTCGAGCTGGGTTCCGGTGTTGCACGCCACACTCCCACTTGGATGTGGGGGAGATAGCATAATTCCGGGGCTTACCCAGGCTTTGCAGATGGTGACTTCAGCACCGATGCATGTTGAATGAGTAGGCTGAACCCTTGTACTGACCCATATCTGAACCCATCATTGTCCGAGAGCCTCCGCGGGTGACATTTTCGTGCTCTCAAAGTAGTCGCATGCCTGGCTCATAATAATTCATGGTCAAGCCTGCTGCTGGGGAGCACCCCACGTATGCGACGCGACGCGGCAGCTGTTACGTAGAAACCTCGGGCTAATCAAAGAAACGATACGAAATTAGAGTCTAACTCTTGGGGCGAAAATGTGATCGAGGCTTCAGCACAGCGTAGCCGAGGGTCCCCGTAGGCTCTCGGGTTGACACGAAAAGCGAAAGCCATAGCGAGGTTTGGTAGGGCAAGAAGGTGATGGAGGCTGCAGAGATCAGCGGCATGGCGATGAGACATGAAGGCTCGGCGACGAGGGGGCTAGTAAAGGGGCTGTCCGACATGACAGAGACAACACGAGAAGCCAAAGACGAACGAGAACGCATTTCTCGCCCACCCACAATATGGAGCAGCATGGGCAGACACACAATCAAACCCGTGGCGGCGGGAAAAGGGGGGCGCTAGGAAGGGAAACCAGTGACTGCTGAAATTTGGTACCCCACAACATGAAGAGTTGAAGTTGCTGTGTGGAAGCAGAGCGGAGCGACGGTGTATGTACAGTGCGTGCGTTTGTAAGCCGTGGCCAGAGAAGAAAAAAAAGATGGAGAAGATGGAGGCCGAAGGTGTCCGACTCCAGCTCGAGGCCCGATATCAACCCGTTGAACTGGCCCTCACCGTCTTGTTCCGTGTTGAAGTCGAATGCAACATTGACATCTGTGCTTGCAGGCTGTGGTGGTTTTTGGCGCTGTGGCATTTCTTTGTCTTGTCCAGCGCATGGAGCGGGGTGTGATTGGATGAACGATGTTGAACCATTTACTCGACGGAAAGCGGTGGTGCTGGTTGAGGAGGTTGTTTGTGCCTTTTGCTGGCTATGGAAAGACGCTGAACAGGGCAGCACCAAACGGCCAACCCATCAGATGCCGCGGGTGACCGTGTTGCTCGGCCTGCAACGGCTCTCTGAAAAGTAGAAAAAAAAAAGCCCTGAAGAGCACTGCGCAGGCTGAGATCCAGGGACGTTCCAGGCCAGACAGAGAACCCAACACAGGGCAATGCTGGAGGGGTGGCCGGGCCCTAAAGCTTCTTAGGCGCTAAAAGGATGGCGCAAGTCGAGCTGGGGCGGGAAGGCGGGCAGGCTTCGGCCGAGGCGACTTGAAAGTGACTTGGTCGGATGTGGCGATGTACACGAGAAAGTCGTACACTTGGCTGCCAGATATTCGAAGATCAGCTGAGATGTTGATTGCGTCTCCGGTTACCATTCCCGCTCCTCTTCCTGGTACTCCATGTTGGTCGGGCAGCGCAGACAACCACCGCGGCGTCAGTGGCCATGTATTCGCACAGTGTTCCCAAGCCCCAGCTGCACTGGCAACCCACCCGGTGTTGGCAACCCTGGCCAAGACGAGAGGACGCAATACCCCCCACACATCGTCATTTCAGTGCCCGTCATTAGCCCGGTTATCAAATCAAAATGGGGGCGTCTGGGCTGCAACGGACAAACGCAGTGGGCCGGGACGCTGATGAGTACGCGAGTACACGAGCATCGACAGTTTGTCGTTTGTCGGAACGATGGCGGGGACCAGCTATGCGGTACCTCTGGGGTACATGTACTTGGCACAGTGTTTCCTCGCCAGGAAGAGCACTGAGCAGAATCCCTGGGTCCTTGACAGGCGTCACCGACGGAAGCGCACCCGTCAACAGGGTCGTCGAAATCTACTTCACACCACCGCGCGCTCTCAAAGGTAATAGAGTACACGCTGCGCGGTCCCACATCCGTCCCTTAAGATGTGAATTTCCCTGGGCGAGGGCGGACACGGGTAGGTAGCGCACTATCCCACAGACATTTCAGGGCAGGGAGCGGCGGACGGAGCCCGGACATGGGACTGGTAATTTAGGTATGGTGGCCAGGTACCTTCCGAGGGACCTGGCTGCTCGCAAAGGCGAGGTACCGTGGAATCGGGTACCTCCCTCGACCCGGCCCGGGCACGGTAACCCCCGATTTGGGCCAACCTACGGCGATTTGCACACAGTGGCAGCGGGCAGCGCCTGCCCTACGGACTCGTCTCACGACCATGTACCGACCTGCCTAGAATGGACAGAGTACATTCACCGAAGTACACTCTTGGGCTGACTGCTCGCTGCCTTTGCCTGGTCTTGCCTTGCCATGCCATGCCATCGCAACGTATCCGTACGCCGTGGCCAGTACCGCGCTGCACACCCGTACCGCACCTGCCAACTTGTGCGTGACGACCAAACTTGCCTTGCCGGCTGGCGCCCACCTGCACGTTGAAAGTGGTCCCGTCCCCACGAGGTGACTTCCACTTTGATTGATGATTGACCCGGCTGCTCCTTCTCCCTCTCCTTTCCCGCCTGGAATTTTTTCCCCCCCATCACACTTGCCCCATCGACGTTGATTCACTTTCTCAATTTCGCCGCTTCTCTCCCTCTTTTTCTCTTCTCCCTCCTCCGCCTCCGCCTCCATTTCCTTGCAGACGTCCTGTCTGGTTCTACAGCGGCGCCGCGTGTCGACTGCATCTTTTTTCTCCCGCCCGAGGTAGATTTTCCTCACTTCGCGCCTTCACCGTCGCCCACTCCGCCCTCCCGAAGCTCTCGTGTGTGCCATTCCCGACTCGCGCGGTCTGGCATTTCTCCCTGCGACTTCTCGGACAAGACCGTTACGGTTCTACGACGAATAAACTCGGCCTTCTCGGGTGAGTCGACATTACGGTGCAGGCGATTAAAGGAATCGAGCGATTTGTCGACGTGTTGCGATGACGGCCCGGTGGATTTTTTTTGGCGGTTCTCGACGGATCTTCTCGTCGAATGGTTGACGCATCCTCTCTCTGCCCCGACAGCAATTTCCACCACCGCCTCCCTCCTTCGGCCCGGTCGTCGCATACCGTCTCTTCCTCGACTATCGCATCCTGCTACCATCCGATCCGTCGCATTTTCCAGAAACTAATCCGCTTTTTGCTTGCCAGATTAATTTCGACGCCTGCCCAAGTTATTTCTCGTGGCCAGCCTTTTTGCGGTGCCACACCGGTTTGAACCCGACATCGAAATCCTGCAACAACCATCATGTCTTACTACGACAACCCTCAGTCCCAGTGGTCGGCTTCGGCCTCAGCCTCTGCTTCGGCTACGCCTCAGAACAACTGGGATCACCAGCACACGGGCTCGACCACTCCAGTGCGGGCTGGTACGTTTTGTCCCGAAATTTCCTCAACCAGATTTCCTCGACTAACCCATGACCCAACAGGTGCAAGCGGTCCCCAACCCCAGGACGACTATGCTTTTTCCTACCAGTTTGACGGTACGTCATAGAATTTATAATCTGCGATATTTTTGGGTCTTGTCTATGGGTTGCGAAATAATGAGATGGTTTTCGATCGGGGTTGAGCAGACTTGGGCGGCAAGACTTGGGATAAAATGTATAAGGAAACATGGAATGCTGACGATTCGCTCTGTTACAGAGGTTGACCGAGCCTACGAAAACCTCCAAAAGTCTGGAAAGGGCTACGGAATGGGTGGTCGACGTAAGTTCTCCCAGCTGTCCCGTCGAATACCTCTGCCAGGTTTCCCACCCAGGTCTTGGTAAGTGGACCGGGACTGGCGGGGAAGCAGAACGCCCCAACTAACCCGCGCCCTTGATAGATGGACGAACTCCTCATGGTTCTGGGCCCCGACCTCATTCCGTCAACAACTTCGACGATGCTCGCGGTTCCCAAGGTCCTAACCTCCAGAACTTCTACGCAAACCAGCGCCACCAGCCCTCACGAGGCTCCAACGAGGCGGAGCAGGTTATGCAGGCAAAGAGAAGGATGGCAGCTCAACGGGAGCGAGAGCTTCGAAATCTGCACACGGAGCAGCAATACCAGCGAAGTAGGCCTCCCTCTACTGTATAGCACTTCCTACTATCGCAAAGCAAAAGATCACAAATAGAAAAAATTCTGGCCATGGGCGGCAGGAGGATATAATGGATGTCGCTCATGTTTTTGCTTTCTTTCCTTTTCAAACCAATTTTTTTTGAGCAACACGCTTGTAATCCACTCTGTTCCCGTTGAATCTTGGCTAACAGATATTCTACGTAGCTGTCATCACTGATATGGCCATTGGGAACAAACACATGTCTGAGGAGGAGACCCGGGAGCTGATCGCCCGCCAGCGCAGCGCCCTGTACGGCGAGGGTCCTTTCGCCGACAAGTCTAGCTACGTTGACGAGACCGGCGCTATTCGACCCGGTGCCCCTGCCGCTAGTGGCCCTTCCAGTGTTCGCGGCCACTCGCCCATGACTTATGACGGTATCAGCCGTGCCCCTCCCTCCGGCGAGGCTGGCACTCCTGGCCCTGCTGGTGATGTCAACGGCCCTCCCGGCGAGCCCACCTCCCGTCCACAGAGCACCACCAGCCCCCAGACCGCTGGACCGACCAACAAGGTTTTTGACAATGCTCAGAGCCGAACCAGCACTTCAAGCCCAACTGGCGGATCCCCTCCCCGAGACTTGGCTCCCGGATCCAAGCCTGGCCAAGCTGGCAACGCAGTCGCCCCCATCGGCACTCGACCTTCCGGCACCCCCGGTACCGCTTCCTCATCAAAGCGCTCTACCACCCCTCTTGCCTCTCCTGGAGGCTGGGGTCGCGGTAATGGCGTTTGGGGACAGTCTTCTGGCCTTGGTGCCCCTGCTAGCGTTTGGGGTTAGGAGAATTAAGATACCCCAAGTCAGTTTTGGATGCTGGGATGGAGGCGTTGCGGCTGCATGGGATAAAGGCGCTGAGTTAAGGGATGCTTTGGTGTTGACACGGTCAGATGGTCTGATTTGGGCGGAAACTGGGTGCAGGTGCCTGCTGCTCTACGCAAGATTGGCTGGCTTTTTCTGGACTAGGAAGGGAAGAAAACATACTATATCGCTACTCGGATCCGGTCGGAGCTGGATGGCGTGATTAGGGGAAACGGAATGGGCTGGGGCTGGAAGGCATCTGCGAAGGAGTTGAAATCTTTGTCTTGTTTGTTTTGGCCTGGATGCTGGTTTGGAACGGTTGCAATGGGAGTTGCGCATTATCGTCACATCGCGGCGTCTGCAAAGTTCGGGTGTCGATTTCTGCATGTGTGTCAGCGACGGGAAATGCAGGGTCTATCGGGATTGGGCATGCTCTTGTTTTGGAATGGTACTGGACATTTTGGGATTGACTTGGAACGGAAATTGGGAGGCATGGTGCCTACGGCGCTCGTCATGTTATTGGGACAGGCCACGTCTCACTCACCAACAACGAATACCCCAAACGGCGCGGACATGCAGGTGTTTTTATCACGGCCTCTCAATCAAGGGAAAACCTGCAAATCGACTGCGACATCTACAAGCATAATCGAAGCGGCGTGTTCGGAGTCTTCCACCAAGGTGTTTGTTTTGGCGCGCGTGAAAAGGCAACGGGAAAGGTTACACGGGACGGGTTTGTCACTCCTCACTCAGCAAAAGAAGACATGACTTGGAATCATCATATACGGCAAAATCACGAAAACAACACAAAAAAAGGCATTACTTGGGGTTTTGGGTGGATTTTCTTGGGGTTTGTGCTTTTTCGGTTTTTGTTTTCCAGTTTGGGTAGGGTTCGGAACACGGTCAGGCTTGGGGGTTGGGTTCTCTGGGATGTTTGGCAGGGCAGGTGTCGTCATTGGCTTTCAGATGGTCGCTTGAGGGATGGATCCGGCATTTGGGATGCTTAAAGGTGACGGTAATGTCAGGGGGGTGTCGGTACACAACTGGGTTAGCTTAGTTGGGCAAGTTGGTTGATTGTGTTGGCGAGGATAATTTGTTGCAGCGATGTACGATGTCTGAGCCAGTGATGCCAGCGGGCGATGGTGAGCTGTTGGTTACATTCCCGGCTTCCTCGTATTGCTGCATACATTAATTAAACTCGGTTGTCCCTTGGATTTGAGTGTTGCCAGGTGTTGTTTGATATACATGGAAACATCGTGTTGATGGACGAAATTGCGTCTAGGGGCTTGGCATATTAACGTTAACCTTCGTCGTGAAACACCCTGGCTATGATTGGCTAGCCCCAGCTAAACTGTCACTGTGGCGATAGAGGCTGCAAAGCCAAAAGTTTCGATTTAATCCTGACGGGCACATTGAGTTCTCGGATCTCCCGGTGACGTGGAAGTGGGCGACTTTCGGATTTAAAAGGACGCTTACGTCGCGCCACTATCCCACCATACCCGTTTGAACCCACTGGCCCGGGGAGAAGGCCGCGGGGCCTGCTTGTCTGGCGTGGAGTGGTCCCCGGATTTATGGCGAATGACGATATCCGATTGACGAGGAGGGGCCGACGGCGAGGGTTCCGGTGTTGGTTTAAAGGGCGGTGGCTCGATTTTCCCCTTGTTCTAGTTGACTCCATGAATCTATTTGACATTGAAAAAGAAGTTGACATTGCCATCGGTTTCAATATGTCTCAATTTGACGAAAAGAAGGCCTATGCTGAGCAAGAGGACGTCGGCTGGTTCGACGATGGGCGCGAGATTGAGCTGTTGCACTTTGTGTACAACCAACCCAACATCGATGAACTGCGGGGATCACCTAAGAAGATCCTTGACGTTATTGACGTCTATGCACGAACTAAGAAGTATCTGATGAATGTGGGCGAGGACAAGGGCAAGATTGTGACGGATCTGATCAAGGAGGTCAAACCACAGACGATGGTGAGCGACGCCTCTCTTTAGCGACTCCAGGCCCTCACGCTGACAATCTCAACAGGTTGAACTAGGAGGTTATGTAGGATATTCAACGATTCTTTTCGGCGATGCAGTACGCCAAGCTGGCGGTGCTCGATACTGGAGTCTAGAACGCAACCCAGAGTTTGCCGCTGTCATCACATCGCTGATCGATCTGGCGGGCCTCAGCGATATCGTCAAGGTCATCGTCGGCCCCAGCGATGCCTCCCTGCGTCGCTTGTACGCCGAAGGTCTTTTGACCAAGATAGATCTTATGTTCCTAGACCACTACAAGCCCGCCTACACGTACGACTTGAAGCTGTGCGAGCAGCTGCAGCTCGTGGTACCCGGAAGCGTCATGGCCGCCGACAACGTCATCAAGCCGGGCAACCCCCCGTACCTTGCATACGTGCGAAGTACCACGGCCGAGAAGCGTGCAGCACTGGGCCAGACGAGCGGCACATCGCTGACAGAGGATTTCGGCGAGAAGACGGCCAAGCAGTACGCCAAGAGACAGGGAGAGGAGACACTGGATGACGAAGTGAAGGGAGACCCCGGCCTAGTTTACCAAAGCACCCTGATTAACAGCTGGGAACCGACCGGTGTGCCAGTGAGTTTGCGATTCTCCTTTTCCCTCAATTTTTAGATGGACTAACACAAATCTGCAGGATGGTGTTGAGATTACGAGGTGTGTTGGCAGGGAGGAATGGATCGAGAAGGTAACTACGTGAAGAGTACTTCGATTGTGTTAAACTAAGACACAAACAGGGGTCCAGTTCCAAAAAAAGCTCTAAGCTATAGCCTGCAGAGATATTATGAATAACCATGTATGCTTTCGCTTTCGCTTTCGAATTGGCCATAGCTCTCCCATCCACAGTGCTTGAAATGTGACAGAATGTGGGGAGGCTGGAGGGGGAATTGCACATGGCAAATTGTTGGGCTTTTCCCAGATCATGGAGTGATTGTGACTTGGGATTGGAAATTGATTGGGCCCCAGATATGGAATTTAAACAATCTAGAATGCCAGAACTGTTCTCTTCGTGACCAATAGATGTTCGGCGGGTTGATGGTTGAGCTCATTTAAGGTGAGACATCACTCAATGAGTCCATTCACACATGTGCTTCGCTTGGCCAACTCTATCCTTCCAATCAAGCATCGTAATGGAGAATCCCGCATGGCGCAGAGTGACTATGTATTTTGTAGTCACTTGATGAAACATGGATGTAGCTCTGGGGCACGGCTTGGAGGGCTAGAATGTTGCCCCTGGGACATTTTTGGAAACACATTGACTGCCAAGAAGTGGTTCGCAAGAATGCCATGGTATCCCGCAGATCTGTTTTGGTTACGTATCAGAATGCGAATTTTTTAATTTTTTTTTTGCTTGCTGCAACGAAACCTCCCGTTTGGTGTTCCAGGACAGTTGTGTCTCATCCATCCCAGGAAGCCGGTGCTGGTCTTCACTTTGCTTTTGTAATGTGAACCATGGACCAGCAGTCTGCCGTGTCTACATGATGTAGCAGCTTGAAGAACTTTCTGGGGTGCAAGTCTAAAACATTCACGGCAGATGCAGTCGATGCTCATGAGACACACACACACACACACGCACACACGCACGGGTTGTGCACTTACACGGATGGATAATACGGAAACCACTAAGCTAGCAATCCAGAAAGTCCCATCTCGACTCCCAACGCCTTCATCTTATGCTCTCGTTGAATATCATACACCACACAGAAAGGGGGATGGGGATGGATAACCTTTTTTTACACACCCAAGACTACGCCATTAAGATCCTTGCACCAAACTCGAGGTCCATTACATCGTCTGCGCGCAGGGCCTTGCCGCCCCAGACGACGGTGCCGGTGCCGTCAATGGCAAAGGCGCCGGCCTCCTGCCACTTGTTGCCCATGACGGTGGACGGCCCTTCGTCCTCGTCGTCGTCGGCGGCGGCGGCTACGGGGGGCTTCTCCTGCAGGCCCTTTCGCTGGATGGCGGTGGCGACCTCGTCGCCGAGCCAGCCCTTCTCCTTCCAGCCCTGGACCTGCGTGGTCGGGTTGAAGAGGTACCACATGCTCCCGAGGCCGAGGCCCCAGGCGGCGTACAGGGCGCGGTCCTCGTCGACGACGACCTTGACGTTCCAGGCGCCGCTCATCATGTCGACCCACTTCTTGGTGGCCTGCTCGGAGGAATGAGACACGGCAATGCAGGTCAGGGTGTCGCCGTAGCGGTTGGATAGCGTGCGGAGATTGAGAAACGTCTTCTGGGCAACTAAAAAGGCAAAAAGCAGAGCGTGAGTCGAGATGGCCCCCATTGGGTTGGCTGCCGTCCTCCAAAAAAGGAACGCGAGAGAGACGTGGTGGATGGGGGAGATGACGCAGACGTACAGGCACAACCAGCGCACCGCAGGAACACGAGCAGAACCCGGCGGCCGCCACCGAGAACAACGGCCCTCTTGGGGTCCGTCGGCGCCTTGTCGCCAATGCCGGGCACGCGGCCGACGTTGACGGGGGGAGGCGCCGGGCTGAGCCACGGCTGCACGCTCAATGGCAGCGACTTGACCGACATCCAGCTGCCCCAGCCCGCGCCGTCGTCGTCTTCGCTGCCGGGGGCCGGCGGCTTCTTCCTGAGCTTGTTCGGCGTGCGGGCCGGCCCGGACGAGAAGTCCAGCATGTCGCTGGGCAGCCCGGCCTTCTTGAGCGCCAGCTTGGTTGTCAGGCTGGAGAACATACTTTTTTTTTTTGCTTGCTTGCGCTGCTGCTGCGGTTGTGGTGGGTGGGGATGGGAGGCAGGGATAAGGGGGGCGTGCAGCTATTCGCAAGGCGCGCGTGCGCGCAACGCGAGAAAAGGCGAGTTTGGCGACCGACCCGAGGTATTGTGGGAGCAAGCAATTGACGAAACAGCAGACGAGAATGGAGGGGGGGCGAGCGAAATGGAGAAGGGAGAGGGAGAAAGAAAAAAAAGAAAGGAAGCGAGAGGACGTCCGTGTCGAATTGGACAACGAAGCGTGCCTAATGCGGTTCGGGCCGGGGATCGATATGGTTTGTTGTCGATAGGGGGGGAGGGGGCTTTTTCGGTTGGTCGCACGTCGTGGACGAAATCTGGAGGTTGAGGCTGATTTCTCGCTCATCCACTCACTTTCCGGCGGGAGCTGAAACCCGGACCCATGCCCGGCTCTGGCGTGCTCGCGGGTGCCCGTTGGAAGGGAGGGAGGGAGGGCTCCGCGGGGGGCCCTCAGTTGACACTTACGGGGGGGTCGAGAAGCCTGCAAGGGGGTGGTCGCGGGCCCTGCTGCTGCTCTGGCTCTGCGGGGCGGGAGTGCTAGATTGCAGGGACCACAGGGGGCCTCGTGGGAGCCCTGCTGCTGGCTGGGCGTTTGGACCAGGGGGGGACCCTGAATTTCGCGAGCTGTCATGACGACTCTGGTGGCGAGAGCTCCAACTACATTCGACTCTATCCACGACAAGCAATTCACCGCGGAGGGGGGAGTATTGGGCGGCAAAGGGAGTGGCACAATAAACAACAAAAAGTACAAACCCTTGGTTCAACCTTCTTGCATTGACATGTCGTCATTTGCAGACTCGTCGATCCCGGCGCCTTCTGTCTCATGCATTGTTTTACCTCGCTGTCCACCAAGGCCTCTCTATCCATATGGTGCTGCACGTCGTCGGCCAATTGATCCACTGGCCGCCCGGCACCCATGATCCATGAGGCACATCATGCATATCCGCTGGCATCGCATATCAAGAACAGAAAAGCGAACGAGAACACCTCATGAGACGTGGGAAACCGCCTCATGCCAACGAATACCTGCCACCGGCCGGTGCTTGCTTTGGGTGGTCCGACTACTGCTGCTGCGACTGGATAACACGCCCCCTTAGTTATACCCGGACCACGGAGGCGTGTACTCCGCTGCTATGCGGAGCTAGGAAGATGTCACGATAGATTCATGGTCGGGAAAGGGCGTTTAAAAAATAAAAAAAAGAGGCATTATCTTGCATATCAGGTGTTAACCGGGGGAGGGCATCGTCGTGGCTTACCCGCCTTCGCTTCTACTCGGTGATGGGGAGGGAAAGCAACATGGCATTTCCACGTGTACACACGAAATTGACAGCTGAGTCTTTGCCCAGGATCGCTTGTCCTGTAAATTCTGGGGGTGGGGGGGAGGCGGCGTGGTGCATTGCAGATTCCACTTCAAGTGAGAGCAGTCTCACTTTGCTGCGCAAACACCACTGATATCGGCGCGGCGCGACCAACGGGGTTCACACTCCGGAAGAGGGTTTCCATTTCCTCCATTCTCTTTTTTGTTTTTGAACCCTTGGATGTTTTGCTCAGCCATATACTATCTCAGATTGGCGAATATCTAGATGATGCCCAGGGGTTTGACTTGTTTGGCTGTTTTAATCTTGGTGTTTAAAATCTTAGACGCGCGTTGAGACCACCGCCACACACACATCCAAAACAACAACATGCCGCTGTTAAAAGGGAAATGCCATGTCGTGAATGGCGGCACATGATCCTTTTTTCTTCTAGTATTATTAATCACCGTAGGGCTAATATTAACTTTGAGACATGTCTGGGGGCCTCACCGAGGAAGCTGTGTAACCAGGCCCGCGGCCGGGACATGCCGATTCGGCCAAGCCTCTGTATCAGCATCTCATTGGGGGCTGAGAAGTTTTAAGGTGCTGGTGTGCGTCTGCCACATCTCCAAAAGAGAATAAAAATAACAAGACGGAGTGATTAAACCTGCTCTTACAGAGGAAATGCCCGTGACATGTCACTCAGCTGACACTCAGTTGGCGCCCTGCAACTGAACGCCGTGGCTGACGCTCCTCCGTCCGAGCCACGCTCAGATGGATTCCATCCTGCTCCTGATAGGAAACGGATGAAATCGTCCTTGATAGAATAGGGAGCCCCCGGAGTTCTCCCTTGCATCGGTCTCACCGGGGCCCCACTGCCCCGGCCGGCAGCACATGGTGCCATGATCAGATATCTATGTTGAAGATACGCTACCGCATCTAATGGCTCGTCAAGACACCATCATTAGATTTCCCGCTGCTCTCCGCTCCCCCCTCCCCTACACTCCATCTCGTAAAAAAAAAAAACAGTCCACGTGAGGGATAAACCCGTTCCCGTCGGCGCTGAGCCGGCAAGATGCACCGTGCCGTGTACATGTCTCAACTCTGCTGTTAATGGGGGGAGGGAATTAATGAGCAAGGGAGGGGAAAGAAAAAAGATTTTTTTTTTTCACAATTGTCACGGCCCAGACCTTCCGGGATCTTCAGGATGCTCCGGAATGCTGTGCTGATGTGATCGGCTCGGCCAATCCAGGTGACTTGCAGACGGCACGAGGCATGACCGAGGGCAAGACATATGCATGGGAAACCCGAGCAGACTTGGGCTAGCGTGTGATGAGAATACATGGCACTATAGCCAAGATTTTATAGCAACCCGAGGATGAAGAGAGGAAGAGGGCTGAAATATCTCGGAGACACTTACAACGAGGTCAGCCCAGCGTGGCATCGTTGATCAGGCTCTGGGATACATTTTCTCATATTCCGTCTTTTGAGTTTTGCATGAATGGCTCCTTTGGAAAACCATTGGCTCTGCTACCCGCTTGCCCGCTCATTTGCCTCGCATCTTTGTCAGGCCAGGCGCAGGCAGGCTGATAGGTTGGGTAGCTGAGACAGATTGGCGCCCTGCGAGGTGCCGATCCGATGGATGGATGGATGACTTCGGAAGACCATCTACATCAGGTATTGAGTCGAGGCGGCCCGTTTTTTTATGACTAACCCGTGGCACCGCGGCGCTGTGGCACGAGCTGAGATGCAGCCCAAGGGGAAGCGTATGACGTTAGGGCAAGGAACGGTGAATAGGTTGTTGCGGAGGTGCATTGGGCTTGCACCCATCGGGGCGACTAGAGCTGCATGAACCAGCCCTCGTATCTAAATCCATCTTGATGGCAGCATCCCCTCGAGTTGGTTGGCTGGTTCCTAGAAACTAACGTCTGCCTCGTTTGTAAAATGACAGAGAGCCTGCTCGGTGGCATGGGCTTGTTGAGCTTGTTGAGCTGTGTTCTGGTGGAGGTTTTGGCCAGTGCGGGCAGGCAGGCTAGTGTGATATCCGAGAGGCTCACGGAGGGGGGATGTGATGTGTGTCACCGCATGACCTGAAGGCTTCGTGAAACAGTGCAACCAACTGCGGAAGTATGTGACTGCTGTATATCCGAGGCTGAGAAAAAAAAGATGTAAGAAGAACGAGGTCGCACAGCAGGCAAACGGGGCATGCCACTGGCCCATTGATTTGCCGTTTCTCAGTCAGCGGCCATCGGGCAAAGCGTTGCTGTGTTTTGAGCTGACAGTTGGCGGCGCTCAGCCGGTTGTTGCTGGCAGACGCTGAACCAACGGCGTCGCTGCAACCCGTCAGGAATAGGTTAAATTGCCGCCATTCGCCAAGAAAACTGATTACCCTTCAAAAGTTGGTTGATAGGCAGTCGGCTCCATTCAGTACGAACGAACACGGGCAGCAATGGGCCGGGGATTATTCTAGATGACGCACAACCTCGGCGGTGCGCCAGGTATATTATTAGATCGTGCACGCGGTATACGACACGGGGGCGCGCCGCCGCCGCCGTATGTGCGGGTCGTGGCAGGTTGGGCGACAGCACGGCATGTGCGTGTGTCTGAGGAGGAAATCAATCAATCTTGAATAGGAGAAGATGGGAGCTCGGACGCCCTCAATTACCCCGGGGATCCAAGCTCTGCACGGAAGCTCGTCCTCGGTCCGGTTAGGGTGATCTACAGGAAGTACGGCTGTTGCTGACATTGGCGCAGCCCTTTTCGAACAACATGCAACCCAGCCAGCCGATGGCGCGGGCTCTGCTTTGGTCGCTGACCTTCTGTTGCCGATCTTATTGTCGGCAGAGTGGCCAACGGCCCTGGGAGAGTGAGTTTTGCTAGCAGCATTAAGACATCAATAATAGCCTTTTGATGAGACGGGTGCCGTATGCTGGCTGACAGGCCTGGAATGAAATATCGGTTCCGGGGGCGGCAATTGGAGGCCGGCTAACAGAAATGCAATGTCACCTCGCCTGGCGTCCTGACGTTATATTTGTGATCTGTCTTGTTCTGGGGCCAGGGCAGCCGCAGTTGCAGCACATGGTACATGACACTCCCGCCGACATGTTGCATCTCGCATCTGCCCTTTTTCGAGGCCGAGGGCCTGCTTGAATGAAAGCATGTCCGACCTTGTCCCTCTTCCCCTAGGCCCTTTCTTTTTCGGCAGTAATTTGCCCGCTACCTGCCGCAAGATTCAATTAAAGGCGATGCGAAAGGAAATTCACAGATAGCCAAGATTCTGGAACAAGGGAGAGCGACGAATAGACAAGGGGGTGGTGGAACAAGGGGGCGGGTAGACAGACAAGGAGGAGGGGCGAGACATGGGAGAAGATGAGACAAGACCCGGGCGAGAAACTGTCCAGAAGACAGAGAATGGAGACCAACCCCTCTGGCGGTGTCGTTGGATTCTCCGCTCATTGCTTCTTCTCCTTCCCTTGATCCTTTGCCCTCGCCGTTCCCCCGTCCCACGCGATCCCTCCCCCGGCGCGCTGGGAAATGGGAGGGGTGCAGCCTGGGTTGGGCATGCGGATTGGGAAAGCGGGTGGGAACTGTAGGACGGCGCTAGATTCTGGAGTATAGTACATTGGCTCGCTCTCGCGGAGGGACAATTTCGCATGCAGGCGGTTGAATGGGCGGAATATCTTTGTCTTCCATCATGGCATTCGCTCCATGGGGAACGGAGGCGACGGTGGGAATAGGAGGAGCATGAACCACGAGGACGAACAAGGCCAAGCGAAGGCCCAGCTCGCCGAGCCAGGCCCCCGGGGGCGTGTATATTCGGGACCTGTGCGGCGAGGGAAGCATTTCGTCAATATTATTTCCCTGGCGCTCGTGGGGAAAAGCAAATCACCCTCCGCCCACACTTTCACCCCCTCCTTGACGCCCCAATAGAGTGCGCCTCGCCGTCCCTCATATGCACCTTTCTTTCAGCCCTAGCTCCAAGCCTCCGTCGAGATGAGGAGAGCTGGAGTAGGCGACGGTCCCCCTTCGTCGATTGACGACACCCTATGACGGGAGCCAGACGGGCTCGTGGCTCATGTTGGCCATGTGCTAGCAGCGCGGCGAGGAAGGGGAAGGGATGTGCGCTAGACACGGGCCATAAGCGGGCTCGATCCCTCCGAGGTCTTTCTGCAGTGCGTTGTGCTGTTTGTGTGTGTGTGTGTGTGTGCGTGTGTGTCGTGTGTGCGGTGCGATACGAGCACCCAGCTTCGCTGAGCATCGCAAGCGGATGCCCAAAGAAGCCATACCAGAGAAGGTCGTTATTTGAGCGTCCTGCAGTAACGATGGAGGATGCGTCACCATCTCTGGTCACGTTACGTACGGTGCCTCGCTAGCCACGCACAGTTCATCCAGGAACCAGGCCCCGGAATTAATGCCTCCCTAGCCTCTCTGCAAGAGGTGCACATCTACATTAGCCAGCAAGGGCATCTGCAGTCGGGTCATGTTCCCCTTGGGCGGAAAAGAAAATGGTGTATTGCGATTGGAGACGGGCGGGCAGCAGTTGGGTGATTGGACTGACCCAGTTAATTTACGTACTGTATAGGACTTGCTGGCTGTGTAAATGTGAGCGAGTGACTATTGAGCGATGAGTCTTTCGGCGTGCGTGGGGCTGTTTATTTTTTTTTTAATTCCCCGTTTGTGTTGGCTGGTGCTGCTCGGGGGGTGGGTTAACCAAGGATGGGCGCTGCTGCGTTTGTGCCCGCCAGCATCCAGCACTCGGAGATTTTGGCTAGGGGGGCCATTCGCATAGCGTACATCCATACGTATTGTTGGCTTGTCCATTTACCTGTCGGTCCGTCGGATCGGTGGCCAAGTCACTGGCCGAGTTGAGTTTAAGGGCGGCATGTGGTGGCCATCGGGTCGGAAACCCACACAGAAAGAGAGAGAGAGCGCTGAGGGGGCCGGCGCTGCGGGACATGGCTCTGCGAAAGGCCCTCAAGCAAGTCAAGCAAGCCCGCGCCAGGCATGAAGATGAATGGAGACGCGAGCGCGCATGTCGAGGCAAGGCATGGCATAGCATGGGTGGAGAGAATTGAATTGGCATTCCTGGACTCTCAGGGTGCTTTGCCCGAAGACAACCGACATCACATTTCTGCTTCTTGAGACTTGCGGCTAGTAGGCAACATGGGTCCATCCTCTCGTCTCGTAATTGAACTGTAATCCTGAGACCCGTCGCCTTACTTACACTTTCAGCCAGAGAGGCCTCTAGCAAAGTAAGAATGACGTACAGTGCCTGAATTGAGCCTTTGACCTTCCAGCCAACTCGCCCAGTTAGTTTTGTTTGGTCTTTTGGCCACCACCGCTTGCACAGCACACACGTGCCCTCGAATACAGTACCTGTTAATAAACCCGCGGGCATCCGGATCTTGTCAGCCGACTAACGAACATGCCAACCGGATGTGTGTGTCCTCGTCCATCTGCCCGTCCCGGTCACCATCCCAATCCCCGACCGAGATGCTGAGAGGGATGCATGTCATGGATGGTTTGGCCTCATTTTGATGTGATGGAGCGCTGTGGCTCACAGCCTGTGGCTAGCTGTGGCTCACGGGGGGGCCATGTTCGTTCATCTTGCCCAAGACCCAAGAGCCGGCGAGGGAGGGGAGGGGCGCACGCACGCCCGTACCCATGGCCCCCCCATGTCTCTTGGTGATGTGAAGTGAGTGAGCACTCGGCACACGCCCTCTCGAGCGCGCAGTGAGAGCGAGAGCCACCATCACAGTGGAGGTCATGCTGAAAGCCCTCCAAAAGGAAGCCCTGCGGAAGCCCTGCTTGGGCCATCTTGGCGGGGTGGGGCCCTCCCCCACGGCTCGCGCGCCCATTCGCAGACTTGTCCCGTGGCAGGTCGTGGGAGGGGGTACAGACTCTTGGAGCATGCTTGGGTACTTGCTGCGCTAGTGGAACGCCCCTGCACTGTGTCGCACTGTACCATGGGCTGGCGGGGCGGGTACTTTCTTTTTACTTCAGAGGGAAGTGTGCGCCGCCCTGCCGTCACAGACAACAATGGCAGGTGGCCTTAGTGGGCAAGCCAGCCCTCAGCCTCCGCCTTCTCCCCCCCTCGAGCCCGTAACAGTGGTGCACAAGAAGGAGAGGTGCCCTAAGGAGAGGGGCCCATAAGCCCCTCCCTCCTCAAGATTTAGCACAGGATAATAATAGCTGAATGTGCTAATTGTGGAGATGGCAGAGAAGGAGACCGAACAGAGTAACCCGATCTTCCATCCCTTTGAGCATTACGGGCAATGCGTAGTTGTGAAAGTAGGTAGGTGCTGCAGCACTGGTTAGGCTCGGGCGCGCTGTAGGTACGCCCGGTAGGCGGGTGGTAGCCCGCCAGAGCGAGGAACCGGTGCATCAGCACCGCTGCGCCAGGAGCAGCGAGCACCCAAACCCAGCACGCCAGCAGCAGCGCCGTACAGTGCGATTGCGGATTCCCACGCACTCCGACACCTCGCTCTCACACAACTCACCTGCATCCACATCCGCTACATCCCAGATCCAGAACGACTTAGGTTGTCCCCCAGAGAACGGCACTTGAACGTTCACTCTCCCTCCCAGGTCGCCTCTCCTCTCACCACTTTCACTCTTCTTCATCTATCCATTTTTCTCTTTCTCTCGTGCCTCTCGAGCGGCCCGGATTCTTTGCCTACTCAATCAATCTTCGCCCAGTCCCCCACGCGCGTCGACGACCCGGCGTCCCTCGCACCGAACGACCCCTTTTGGCAGGCCCCCCCCACAGCGCCGCCGTCCGTCACATCCCCATTCTCCTCCATCCATCATTATCCCGCGCCTCAGCTCGAACTTGGTCGAAACGGCCCTGCGTCGTGTCTTCATTCTTCTGCTTCGCTCTCTCGTCGAAGGCGCTGTTCCCTGCTCCCGTGCCGTCTGACTTCCAGGCCCTCGGTTTCGTTCTCTTGCCTCGCCGACGATCCTCCGTCCTTCTCGCCAGCCGTCCCGACTAGCCTCGAACAGCGCCTCGCCGCAGGCCATTCGTCTTTTTCCCTTCTCCCTCGCCCCATTTGCCTTTGGCCTTGCTCAGCTTGTTATCGGATTGGGTTTGCATGCGGAGGCGACACAATTTCCTTCGCTTCCCAGCTGCTCCCGACGTCACTGCTTCCCCGTTGCCAATTCTCCCGCATCCTGCACTCCATCAGACAAACCTCCCCTGAAGCTTGGATCCAAGACACACCATCACGCCCACCTGCTGCTCCCCGCACTCGCCAGCAGTCCCGGGGCTCGCTCGCTTGCTCCTTATGGACACCCAGACCACTGCGGCCGAAACCCAGCATTCTTACCCTCCCAGTCCCTGGACCACGACTTCTACGACAAGCACGACGACGACGACTACGACGACAACGAACTCCTCTACCCCGAGCAGCCATAGCGCTCCCGACGGCACCCACTTGGGCGACGGCGCCGCTCAGCTGCACAATCACCTCGACTTTCTCCCCTTTCTCCTCCCCCAGCAGTCCAACATTTACCACGCCCAGCTCCTGCAGTACAACCGGCTCATTTCGCCCGCTCGGGGTGGCGGCCTGCAGACACCGCCGCTTGCCCCCGTAGTCTCCTCCCCCCATATCCAAGCCACGCCTCGGTCGCGATCCTGTAGCAAGGCCTCGCTCAAAGACGGTTCATCCGGCAAGGGAAACGCAGGAGGAGGCCATGGGAGCAGATCACACCAGAACTCAGAAAAGAGTCGCTCGGCAATAACCTCCAAGGAGGTTCCGTCCAAGATGCCTCCAAAGCAGGCAGGGGATCACCCCAAGAATCAGCGTCGGAATGGGCCTGCGCAGGGGCAGTCCCACTCCAGCTCGGTTCCCTCGACTCCTCACCAGCATGCTCGCCAGTTCTCGTTTGAGGATCGCGAGCCCTCACCGACCGCCACCACAAACCACTCCCCCCGCTCGGCATACTCCGAAACCAACAGCGCTCTGCCATCGCTGCGGCCATTGCCTCCCCGGTTAGGAGGATGCAAATACGAGACTGCTCAGATCAATTCGAGGAGAAGAATACCGTACTCCGTCGGCAATGATCGCCTGGAGAAGCTGGACTTGCGGACGGTCAAGAACAAGCTGGATGAGGAGGAAGAGCGTAAACTAGCTGCCGACATGAAGAAGGTCTTTGATTCGCTCATCCCCACAGCTGCTGTCGAAGAGAATCGTAAAAAGTTGGTGTTGAAGCTGGAAAAGATCTTCAATGATGAGTGGCCCGGGCACGATATCAAAGTGCATCTGTTTGGCTCCTCGGGGAACCTGTTATGCTCGGATGACTCGGATGGTTCGTCAATTATGCGCTATGCGCCAGCACCGCATCAGTTTGGTTCTCTCTAACCTGCTTACAGTTGATATTTGCATTACAACCCCATGGCGCGAACTAGAAGGCGTCTGCATGATCGCAGACCTACTTGCGCGACGTGCGTAGCAAACCCCCACCTGCTTGACAAACCGCGAAGCTAATTATGACTACAGAGGGAATGGAGAAGGTGGTGTGCATTTCCGCAGCCAAGGTGCCAATTGTCAAGATCTGGGATCCTGAACTGGGCTTGGCATGTGACATGAATGTGAATAACACCCTTGCTCTCGAAAACACTCGTATGGTTAGAACATATGTCGAAATCGACCCTCGAGTTCGGCAACTGGCTATGATTATAAAATACTGGACTCGAAGAAGAATAGTCAATGATGCTGGTGAGTAACTGTTCCCCGATGCATTGCTTTGCTTGCAAATCTAACACGGCAGCAGCTTTTGGTGGCACGCTAAGTTCATACACTTGGATCTGCTTAATCATTGCTTTTTTGCAACTTCGAAACCCCCCCGTCCTCCCCTCTCTGCATCAATCCCCACATAAACTGAGCAGGCCAGACGGGACCCCGAGTGATTTTGCAGATGATATCAAGAAGCTCGAGGGACATGGTAGTAAAAACAAGTCTTCAGAGGCTGAACTACTTTTCCAGTTTTTTCGATTCTACGCGCACGAGTTCGACTACGAAAAGCAGGTTCTCTCCGTGAGACAAGGGAAGATGGTAACAAAGAACGAGAAGAAGTGGAACTACAACGTCAACAATCAACTCTGTGTCGAGGAGCCCTTCAACACGTCTCGAAATCTTGGCAACACTGCAGACGAATACTCCTTCCGAGGGTTGCATATGGAACTCCGACGAGCGTTCGATTTAATATCAGTGGCGAAATTTGAGGAAGCATGCGAGCAATACGTTTTTCCCAAGGAAGAGGAGCGGATATTTACTCGACCAGCAGCCCAGTCTCGGCCAGTGTTGTTGCGCAGCTCATCGCAGACTCACTCCGGCCGAGGCGGTCGAGGAAATCACCGAGGCGGCCGGCACAACAACAATTATCGCGGCAACAATAACAACAACAATAACAATAACCGCCGAGCCTCTTCAAGTGTCCCAACCTATGATAACAACAACTTGTTCATGCAGCCAGTCAACATGGCGCAAGACATGTCCTGGTATCAGACCCAGCAGTTTCAGTTCCAGCAGTATACCCAGCAGGACCTCATGACACAAATGGCCTATCAAGAGAACATGCGACAACTGCACTTATATGCCCAATCGCCGGCCTTTATGCAGCATCAAGCCATGGGCCAACAACAGCGGGGAATGTCGGCGAGTGCCGCTTCCGGACAGCAGTCCTCGGACCGTTCTAGAACCAACTCGTTCGATAACCCGCCGCTTAGTGCTCCTCTCCGACCCGATCTTTACGCTCTTTACGGTATGGCGCTCACTCCGTCGTTCTTCCCGCAAACTGGTGCTGGCTATGGTACGTACCCATCCTCGCCTGCTGCGACAACGTCGAATGGCGCAACTCAAGATTTTCGGCGTTCTCTGCAGCGCTCCGTTGTGACCAACGAGACCGGCGTTTCGGCGTCGAGTAGCTCGCTGAGGTCGCATTCGCAACCAGCATCACGATCTCCATCCACGAACCAGCCCTCGGGCGGTTACTTTGGGAGCCAGTCGATGAACGGCGTCGCAAGTGCTTCGTCGAGAAACGGTGTGCAAATTATCCCAAGTTTTATGCATGACGATGCCGACTTTGAAGAGACTCCCAAAGCGCATACTGACTCGCCACATTCAGATGAAGGCAAGTATAATGCGTTCTATCTAGCGGAGAACTCAAGCCCCGGCAAGCAGGTCCCGCAACCCCAGGCCCCGCAAACCCAGCAAGCGCAGGCCTCGTCGAACGGTATCGCATTCGGTGATTTGTCGAACCAGTCAACAAGTCCAGGACGACGTCGGTTGTCAACAGATCAGCTGCCCCAGACTATTCTCGATCGTAGAATGCGAAGGACATCGCGCTCGCCGTCTCCGCTGGGGCATGCTCGCGCATTCTCGGCCACCAATACCCCGGCGCAAAATGCGTCGCTCCAGGCCGGAAACCCGAATCGCAACCTTGGTCGCCCACTAGTTGTGAATGGCTCAGGACTAAAGACCAGCATGACCAATACCAGCCCCCGGCAAGCATCTGGAACAGAAAGCAACGCATCGGAAGATTCTACGACATCAAATTCTGATCACGCCTCGCTGTCTATCAACACGAGCAATGGTCCGAACTACACTACCGATGCACCGTCGAATAATTCCGTAGCATCTTTGGGCACGAATGAGATTTCTCCTACGTCGGTCGCTTCCGAGCGCGCACCCATGGTTGTCAATGGATCAAGCGCACCCGCCTCGGCCACTATGGCATCTGCGCCAGCGCCTACCGAGAACGCTTCGTTCCAAGAGCGTATCGCAATGATGAACATGAGCTCCTACTACATGAACACGCCTCATATCATGCAAGAGCCTCCTGCAACTGCCAGAACTTCACGTCTCCTACCTCAAACCAGGCAGCGCTTGATGTCCCGGCAGCCGCAGCAGAACGGAGGAATCGCCCCTCTAGACTTGGCCATCTCGGAGCATTGCATGGAAGCAATTGAACCTGAATTTTCTCACCTCTCACCAGTGTATGAGCACCGAACCCCCTCTCCCACCGTTATTCGAAAAGGAGACAATTCTGTGAAACAAGAAAAAGTTGCCCAGGCCAATGCCAAGGCAGCCAAGGCAGATGCTGCGAAGCCGAGCACAAAATCGGAAGAGCGAGTTCAAGAACATACTGAAGTACAAAAGCCTCAGAAGCCCCAGAAGCAGGCCCCCCAAGTACAGCGCGTGAACGGGGCGAGGGAAAACGGTCACGTCCGTGGCGCAAAGAGTGAGAGCGACGGAGGATGGCAAAAGGCTAGCGGCAAAGGAAAAAAGAAGGGTGCCGCCAATGGGGCTGCAACGGGAAATGGCGAGCAGCTCCCCAAGCACGAATCTGAACGAAAAGGTGGCTGAGTGATGAGCGAGCATGAAATGATACAGCTCGACTATCGACATGGTTTGGATCCTCCACCTTCGAATAATGCATGTGACAACACTCTTGGCTTTGACTCGGGGTCAGGGGCCACTTGATATGCGACATGGAAATGGTGCCTCCCTTGGATAGAACAGGCCACGACCATGAATGACGTCCCTAATGAGTGAGAAATGGGTGGTGATACAACAGTCTCCCCGGGTAGGGCGGTGCGGGAGGGAGACTTGGACATTGTTCTGGATGTGGTCCAGGCAGAATACGAGCGAGTGTAGTATGTGTGTACGATTGAAGCGGACGGGCATGGAAACAGGTTATACCATGGCAATGGTGGTGTAGGAGCACAAATTGGTAGGCGGGTGGAGGAGACAGCATGGATGACTGACTGATTAGTTGGTTGGAGGGATGGCGTTGGCGTCTTCTACACATGGCCGGGGAGGCGTTTTATATATACACAATTGCTATTGCGTTGCGACAACCCATCTGGGAGGAACAGGGCACCACTTTATATCTCCTACAGGCTACAGAAGGGCATGGGGCAAAGCGGTATAGATGGATGTCACAAAAGCATGGACAGATGTAACGGAGCACAAAAAATGAGATAATAAAAAGTTTTAAAAAAAACAGTCTCAGTGTGGCTTGTGTGAAGTTGGGGCGGGAGGAATATGACGTTAGAAACGAGAACTAGAAGCAATATAAGTTAATTAGATGTGTAATAAAAAAAACGTCCATCATGAGGGAGGATCGTAAGTGGGAGTCATATTTGGTTTCAGTGACGTCAATTTTCACAAGTCAGTGTTGCGTTCAAGAACAGATTCGACTAAATATCGTCAAAGGATTCGTCGTGCCGAGAGCCGTTCAGTCGTGCGAGGTGAATTAGGAAAAATAAATAGATAAGTTGGTGCCGAAATTCCGTCAGCATGAGTCATCCATCAGTTGCAGCTTAGCAAGATGGTGGGCTAAATGGGGCGCCAAATCGGATATTTATGCAGGCAGCGCGGCTGAACGGTGCCTGGAAGAAGTCGGAAATCTCGGCGAGGCGGAACGCAGATCTGCATTAGGCGATGCTGAATGATGATGATGAATGAAGGCAGTATTGCACTTATTGAGAGGGGGGGGGGGGGAAAGATGTATAAAGTTTGGAGGCGCCCCAAGGCGAGCATCTGTTTGAATGCCTTGGTCATCGGCGTCTACTTGTCTGTCGATTCACGCAACTTGCAACCACTTCTCATCACTCCCCAAACCCTACAAGCAACAATTCGCCATGAGCATGATCGCAGCCCAAGTAACGGAATGGGGCTCCGCTCCCAAGTTCGTCAATGTGGTACCCCCGGCTGCACCAACTGACGAGTCGACGGTCCAGATCCGCGTCCTGGCGACCGGTCTGCACCAGCTGGTGAAAACCCGTGCTGCGGGGAAGCACTACACATCTGGCCCACTGCCTCATACTCCTGGCGTTGACGGCACAGGAATCAACATCAGCACAGGAAAGCTCGTCTACTTCAGCACCATGGCAGACTTGACCGCGGGTGGCAGCTTCTCCGAGATTGTCAACGTGCCCAAGAAGAACACTGCCGAGATCCCCGACGGCGTGGACCCGATCCAAGCGGCCGGACTGATGAACCCCACCATGGGTGGCTGGATGGCGCTAAGGAAGCGTGTGGATTTTATCAAGAACGAAGAGAAGAAGCCATGGACCTGCCTGATCATGGGTGCCACCAGCGCCAGTGGTAAGATTGCCATCAAGGTGGCCCGCATGCTCGGAGCAACCCGGGTTGTCGGCGCAGCGAGAAACGAGACGGCGCTCAAAGCTCTCGGGCTGGACGACATCATCGTCCTCAAGGACACGCCTACGGATACGGACTTTACAGTGGGAGCCGAGGCCGACGTGGTGCTGGACTACCTCTACGGGCCCTGGATCGGTGCCTTCCTCGGGTCGCCAACAACAAAGCCCGCGACGACGCCGCTCACGTGGGTGCAGATCGGGTCGCTGGCCGGCCTCGAAGGTTCGGTGCCAGCGGCGGGCCTTCGGCAGCGGGACGTGACGGTGCGGGGCTCCGGCCCGGGCTCCTGGGCCGTGTCGGAGCTGAGCAAAGAGCACGCGGGCATGCTGAGCGTGCTGGTGGGGGTCAACGAGCCCGATGTGAGAGAGGTCAAGATTGAGGATGTTGAGAGCGAGTGGAACAGCGGAAAAAAGGGACGGGTTGTGTTTGTTTTCCCCGCTGCCAAGTGACTGCGCAGCGAAGTGCGACATAGACTGTGATAGGATAAAGAACGCCAGACAGAAGAGTCGGCGCTTGTGATGAAATAGCCATGATAAGACATTTTATGAACAGGACTTTTTACGAGACCACATGATTTCTTGTTCTTGTTCTTCTTTTTTCGTCCCCAGGGAAATAAACTGTTTTGAAACCCTTTTTACACGCCAAGTGACAGCTGTTACAAGTGGTGGAAAATAGCAGTGTTGGGCCAGATGTAGTTCACAAGGCAATGTCACGCTGCCGACAGTATTTCCACTCTCGGCAAGTTACGCTCCGATCTTGCTCGTCAGCCCTAGGCGGCTCGGAACGCCCAGTTAATGTGTGTGTGACGTAGGGAAAAATCCGAGGCCCCGTTGGTTGGTTTGGCAGTGAGCAAAGATCCGGGGAATCAGCATCGTGTAAATGTGGGAGCCTAGCCAGAGCCGCAGGGTGAGGCGAGCGCCCGGCTCGAAGGGGTCGCGGGGGACCAAGGGGATCCAGGCACCGCCCGAGCCCCTGGGGTCAAAGTGACAGGGTGATCTACGCTGCAGAGGGACAGCGCATGCAGGGTTGTAGACATGACATGTCGAAAAGCATGAGGGCTTTTGTCTCTGTCCCGGGTGCGAAGCGGTGATCAATGGAGACGTGATGTTTCCATTTTGGTGCTGCAGCATGTCGAGCGCCGTGTCTGGCCTCTTTTAGAACGTTAAAGGGGTTTTCGTGGTTTAAAAATACACATTCCAAGGGTGATAGGACGCGATGTCAGGCAGGCTTTTTCGTATTGGACAGGTTTGTGATGGTGAAATGGCCTCCTGTGCAGGGCGTGATGAGTCGGTGGTGTAAGTGGCGGGCGGGGGAGCGAACGCTGCCTGGGATACGATGATTGCGCGCTGTACTGGAGACTTCTATTTTGGTGGCCAAGCATGATTTGATCGCTGTCTGAGAGGCTGAAACCGCCCTTGCTGCTGCGACACGAGATTTTTTTCTGGGGGCTAGCGTAGCGGCAGTTGGGCCGGTGGGGGATTTAGTCCAGAAACTCAGCTGACGATGGTTGGCATGAGACATGGGAGGGGAGGAGAATGGTGGTCGGAAATGGACGTTGTGAAAAAAACGAAAGACGTAATATTATAAGCAAGCCGAGTATATGTTCAGTACATCGTGCGACATAAAGAGGAAACAAGTGCCCAGCATCAAGATTCGCAATGCTTCCAAGTTTCCATCTTATCTCGCTGGCATCCCCCGCAATCTTCGCCCTCACCCCCCTGCCGACCAGGTCCTGAGTGTAAGTTTACCAAGATTCACACGCACACCACCTTTCAATAACCGCTGCAACGCTCTTTCTCGGTTATTCCCCCAGTTGACTGGCTGGCTGCACGTTTCCCGAGACAAGACAAGCGTCCCTGGGTTTGACACATTTGCTTCCAGCGGAAGCCAGTGGCCCAGCACAAAGGAGGATCGGGGCCCCTGTCCCATCTGCCACCCATTCATCTGGGGAGGGGGGGCTTGACTGTGCAGCCAATTGGAGCGCACTGTATCCAGCCACCAGCACAAGCACCGAGAGAGACAGTGCGAAAATCTCAAGAGCCCATCAGCTCACTGTGTTTGAGAGACACCCCTCCATGCACCGGCCTCTCTTCTCTCCCCTCCTCCTCCCATTGTTCTTCCTTCCTTCCTTCCTCCCGCCCGTTCCTTTTTGATTCGCGCGTACATTATCTCATCTGCGGACACAAGTTGGACTAACCTCTCTCCATCCCCGTGCCACAGGCTTATTCCAGAGCGCCTTGTCCTATTCTGTCCAAGCCAGCCTGATCAGGCTCTGGCGCAACGCAGCCTTGGCCCCGGTCTCCAGCAGTCAAGTCTCCGAGTCCTACCTAGCCCCGGTTTTGCTTCCCCAGCGCCGCCACCGCCCGCCCGCCCCCGGCCCCAGAACTCGTGCCCACTTTAAGTTCTGAGCATACGACGCAACGGGCACTTGACGGCGAAAGCCTCAGCGATTCTAGCCGAAGCCTACTCTGTCCTACCGTCCACTCGCCTGCGGACTAGCAACTAGGACCATACTGCCACACACCACACACCACAGCCTCAGCCTCCTCCTCCTCTTCCTCGCCCGCCCTCTGCTTAGCCTTCTCTCTGTGACGACAAGCCCCCGACTCTCCGGCCCGCGATCGAGAAACGTCCAGCCCGCGAGATCGTCCCGCCCACGAGACCAAAAGACCCCGACCTTGGATCTCGCCGTCCAGGCCCAAACCACCACCCCGTTCCTCCGGACCAGCGGCGACTCGCTATTGCACTTCTGTAACCACTGGGCTCGCCATTACACTCGCGCAATCCCAGTCCGACTTCCCGACTTCCCGCCGTTCCCCCCGCTCCGCTGCCCTCGCACTCTCGAGGGCCTCGCACTCCTGCCGTGGCTACCATGCCCGTCTCCAGCGCCGACGCTGACGCCGTGTTCATTGCGGCCTGATGCGCTCTCGCAGAGGAGCCGATTCCGCCCAAGACCAGCACCGCGATACGAAGAACAACAGCCCCTCCATGAGGACCGACATGATCCAAAGGAGCACTCCCGAGGGCGCCGGCTCGCCCGCTGGCGCCAAGATGTGGCGGTTCGGCTCCGCCCTCCGCAAGATCTCGAGCATCACTGTCGCCAAGGAAGATAAGTGGTCGGTAAGTCAAGCCTGTTGCTGCCATGCTTTCGTTTCGCCAGGTATCTAACCTGAGGTTCAGAGCAAACTCCATCCCCCGCCTTCCGAATCAGAACCCAACGACCACCCCAAGTCGCCCGAGTCCCACTCCGCAAGCATCAACCTTGACAGCTCAGAATCGACCATCCGCCAACTTCAGAGCCTCGTCCAGCGCATGCGCACCGCTCCTTCAAGTCCTCACCAAGTCGACACTGCCTACAAAGAACTCGTCAAAGTCAAAGAACAATGCGCAAGCTTGTGCCGCATGATTCTTCAAGACGCTCTCCGACGTAACCGAGATGCGGCCAGCAGCGCAGATGCTCTCCTGCGCCGAGATTCATCCATTGAGTACCCCCGCAGCCCAGGTGCCATTTATGACACCCGGAGCTCGTTCAGTGGGAGGAGCCTCGCTGAGGTGGTATCCGGCAGCGCTACAAGAGAAGGGCCTTCCAATGACGTATGGTTGGGTGCTATTCGCGAATGGAAGACGTACCTCGAGGCCCTCACCGAAGCTTTCAAGATCAGCTTGGCCGATACCTATCGGAGTTATGAGCGTGAAGCTACCCAGGAAATGATCGACGCTCTCTTCGCAAGCAAGCGCTTCCGGAAAGATGCTGTTCATCGCATGCGTAATGCCAGCGTGACTCGAGTTATGTCTGCCGATCCCCAATTTGTGAGTTCATCCACATTGCCGCAAGTAGATATTTTCTGACGTGGCATGGATAGTTTCCGAGATATGAGATTCGCTTCCGCAATTATGAGAAGGTAAAGCAAGAGTTGATTGAGATCCGACGGCTCCTGCAGGCCGGCGAGTCTGGCATTTCTCCCGATCGCACCCTGGAGGAGTATGCCATCTCTCCCAACGGTGACGCCATTCTCGAGTTTTCCAACATCTCACCTGACTCGTCGCCCAACGATCCCGCCCTCCGGTTTCGAGTCTCTTCTCACATGTTATCCGAAACCTCACCAATATTTGGTCGCATGTTTGCAGGTCACGCCAGCGCTCTGAAGCTGTACGATGACGAGGACATCTCAATTCAGCTACCCTCTCCCCCCTCCAGATATGTGTGCAAGGACGGGTCGGAGGCAAAGTTGTACCGCATGCCTCAGCGCGAAATCAACCATCTGAGTTCTCTTGAGATTCTGCTTCATGCCGCACACATGCACAATGACAAAGTCCCTCGGGAAGTCACATTTGAGCAGTTCGTCGCTATTGCAGAGTCTTGTATGAGATACAAGTGCACATCCCCCTTGGAACTGGTTGTTGAGCACCGCTGGCTGCCCCAATGGATGCACAAGGGCGCCGACGATATGCCTGATGGTCTGCTGGTGATTAGCTACGCTTTTGGCTTGCGGCAACTCTTTTCTCGGATGTCAAAGACTGCTATACTCAATCTCATGGACGAAAAGGAACTGCAGACGAAGCCGTGGCCCCAGAAGATCAAGAGCAAGATATGGGCTGTCAGGTGTGCCAAGGTGGCGCAGGTCCATGCGTGCTGTGTTAACACGACTCAGGAGTATTTGCGACCCCCCACAGCAACTCCAACCCACGAGTTGGACACTCCACTCGCCATGGACTCTCGCGGCGGCTTTGTGACAAACGTCCCGGCTGCAAGCCTGACTAGCATCCCGAGATGTCCAAAGGGTAGTCACTGGTGCGATGCAACGAATATTGGCTGGATGATGTTGGTATATAATGAGATGAACATTTTGCCGCACATTATGCGTCCAAACGTGCTGTCTCACCTGCCCGAATCACAACCCCCACCAAGGAGCTTAGCTCAGATCGTGGATACGCTGAGGAGAATCCCCACTCCCCCAACCCCAGTGCACAGGGGTGTTTGTGATCCGGGTCCAACGTTCCGGGCGGCCGTCAATGACATTTACAATAGTGTATTAGGACTGACCCTTTACGATATCAGCGGGAAAAGCCACGGCTGGGCGCTGTCGAGGCATCGGGAATCAGAACCACAGAGCCAGCTCAACAAGGGCCTCGGCCGCATGGCCTCAATGGACCGGGCCTATACGGTTGCAACCGAATTTCCTGAAGCCGTTCGGTTGCGAATCATGTGCAACCTCAGCGATATTGATGACCTGCACGCTACGGCCATGACGAACAGGGCATTCTACGAGACGTATATGAAGAATGAGTTGTTCTTGATGCGGAATATTCTCCGCATAAATCTAAAGCACACCGAAACTCCAAAAGCTCCCACGCTAGCCAGCATCAACGGTGCGGAAGAGAAAGTACTAAAAAGCGAGTCTGACGTCATGAAGACAACGGCTCCCGATGTGGCAGACGGGTTCACCCTCCGCAGTGACGAGGATGACGAAGCAGATTACACAGACTCAGATGATGACGCGAGTGAACTGTCTACACTTTCGCCAACTGTAAGTCGATCAGAAGGCAGAGGTTCGGTTTCCCAGGGAGCGGACCGGCGACCATCGGCAGATTCTCCAGCCGCCCGGAGCGGAAGCCCCACTCGGGGCCGACGGCAATCAATCGATACTCCCACGGTGCGATCCACCAGTGCGGGTTCCGCTGCAACGCCTCGTCAAAGGGCGGTAGACACCCCACCACCTGTCGAGGCAGCCTCGCCAACCAAGCCCACCACTGCTGCAACTGAGGAAATTGATGAGCCTCAGATGACAGAGGAGGAGGCGCGCAGAATTTTGTGGCCTGACGAGGCTATTGCGGCCGTGGCGCCGCCTGTATTGAACCTGTCTGGCGTTGAAGGCGAACGAGAAAAGTTTTGGGCCGACGACCCAGCTCTAATGGCCGGCTTTGAAGAAAAGACGCTGGCGCCTATAGGAGAGAAGCAATTACGGAGCGAGCATGATGAACGGGTCGGCTTATTAAAAGGGAAAAGTGGCCCGGGAGAGGGAACCGAAAATGGTAAATAACTGTAAAGACTGCATTTAGTTTGGATATCTTTGCATCACCCCCCTCCAAGACGATTGTTTTGGATGGATTAGTATGAATCAGGGGTGTTTAACGAGGTGGCGGGTGCGTGGACACGAGTAGCGAGCGAGCTCTTGCATTCAGGACACTGATACCCTTGGCGCGAGGAGTTAGTTGCAATTGGCATAATGATGCGGGAATGACTTTATTTTGGACTTGGGCGTTATTTATCGAATGGATGAACATGAGATTAGGTCGTATAGTCTTGTTGAATACAGCGAGAGATCAATATGAAGCGAGATATCTGACTGGGGCATCAGTTGGCGCTTCGCGTGATGGCCAATCACCTTACCGTCTCAGCACGCGCCGGTTTGCGCATGGATCATTGACAATGCCTAGCCAACTGGTGTTTGCCTGATCATCGTCCTTCGAACACCTATGCCCATTATGGCGTCCAACAAAATGCGCCAGCCGCGCATCGATCTTTCAACCTTAGGAGACATCTCAAAGCAAGAAATGGACTTTGTCGACTCTTCCTTCTTTCAATCCAATACAAGCCCCAGATCCCAACTTCCAACGCCAGCATCTATTATCCAGCAATATGGAGATGGAGGAGCCCGTGTTGTAAAAATTGAGAGTTTGAACCTTGCCGTCAAGATTAACCACGCGTCTCATCTGAGGTTGGAAGAAGCGCAGACAATGCGTGCCATCCGACAAGTCTTCCCTAATGGTGAGGTTCCTGTCCCTGAGGTGTTTGGATGGAGAGTACACGGCGACCAAATCTTCGTCTACATGAGTTTGGTTGCTGGGAAAACGTTGCGAGAAGCGTGGCCCACCTTCAATGAGGACGATAAATTGTCAATTCAAAGAGACCTCAGACAGATGGTCATGTCACTGAGGCGTATTGCTCAAGATTCTCCCGAAATTGGTATTCATTGGCCCCCTTCGGTATGGGATGGTGCTAATTCAGCTGCAGCGTCTGTGAATGGAGGCAAAGTCCAAGACAGATTCTTCAGACTAGATTACGAAGAAGGCCCTTTCACGACGATCAAGTCTTTTAATGATTGGTTGTTCGCTGCGGCCACTCGCCAGAGACCTGAGCCTGATGGCATTCAGGGTCTGGATAATCCTGCTTTATATCGTGACCAGATCCCTGATGATGGGAAGATTTATTTTACGCACGGGGATCTCACTCTTGGGAACATTATTGTCTCGGATGTTTCTGGCTCGCAAAGGGTAGTGGCCATTATCGACTGGGAACAAGCCGGCTGGTATCCCGAGTATTGGGAGTATTGTAAGATGCTGTACGGAGTGGAGTTTGACCATGAGTGGCGCACCGAGGGCTGGCCTGCCAAGATTGTGACCCCTTTCGAGGACACTTTTTTTGCTTTCGCCGAGTACTCGCTATGGCGATGCCCTTAATAAAAGGTGTGCGCAGCATGTATCTCAGATGGAAGTACTTGGTTCAATACAATACTACGTCAGACTGCACATTAGTCCTATAGGGCTCGATAAAAACAGTTCATTGAAAGCGCTAAAAAACAGACCAGGTATATTTAAAATCCACTAGCATACAATTTCCCCCCAAAAACCCGCATGATCCTATACTCATCAATTCGTCAGATGGCATCTGTATTTGCCCTGCTGCCCCTCCTCCGTTCCCAGCCCGGGTTTGGTGCAATGTCCTCGAGCGGGATATTCTTCAATCTCTGGAACAGCCTTGGCTTCGCCGCCGGGGCCAGATTCATTTCATCAGAATCCGCCGACGAGTCCTGTGAGCTGACATCTGATGGGCGAGGGCGCATCTCCATGGCATTTGTCGCGCGGGGCGCAGAGGGCGGGTGCCAGTCACCCAGATTGGGCGGATCGGTCGAAAGAGGCTGGCCATCTTGCTCTGCAGCCTCCTCGGCTGGCGATGACTTTGACACCACCTGCACGTCTGGGAGGTACCACGACAGCCAAGCTGATGCGAGCATGAATGGGATCAAGATGAGCAGTCTGATGCCAAGCGGCCTTTCGCTGTTGCCCGTGGCTGAAATGACACCGCGGATCAGAACGGCACCCAGCTTACCCGACGCCGCTGCGATACCGTTTGAAGTGCCGCGGTACGGGGTTGGGAAAATTTCCGCCGCAAGAACAAAGATGAGCGTGTTGGGGCCCAGGTTGAAGATGAACTGAAGGATGGCGTAGCAGATGATGGACGGCAGGTGGGATTGGCCTGCCGTTGTGGCCACCAGCGTGCCTCCCGTGATGCCAAACAGGATGCTGATGACGATGAATGTCGACATGAGGATGTACTTGCGGCGGAAGAAGTCGATGATGATGACGGAGCCGATGCTGCCAACCAGGGAGGCAATTGAGACGATCAGGATTGACCTCATGGCGTTTTGCTCTATCATGTCGTAGATGGTGTTGTTTCCATTCCAGAAGTCCTTGTTCCACTGCGGCTCGCATTCTTCTTGTCGTCGGAATATGGCGAGAGCATGGCCTGGGTCTTTTGACGATGTCCCTTCAACGTGCATCAAGGTGGCCAGGGCACTGCTCAGATCCATGGTCAACCCATACCACGGCACATCCATGATAGCCCAGAGACTAGAAATCACAGCCAGAGGCCGCCATCCCCGCCTCGGACCAAACAGGTACTTCCCCCAGGTCTTGTACCAGGCGAAAACGGACCCGTCGTCGTCCTCGGGCTCCCGCGCGGTGGTTGAGTTTGTGCCAGTCCGCTCCGTCAGCTGGTGGTTGCGACCATACAGCCTCATTGCGTTTTCAACGCCCTTTCGGGAGTCCTTCATGATGCTGGCGTAGTATCTCGGCGTTTCAGGGATTGTGAACCGAAGAAGGATGGCAAAGGCGGCGGGGATCAGCGCGACGCCAACCGTCCATCGCCAAACTTGATCGACCACAATCAATTGCTGATTGGCCTCATCGATAGTAGAGTCGACATTTTTTCTCGCAGTTCTCAGTGCGCCCAGGCTAACTGCAAAGGACAAAAGACGCCCCAGCGACTGCATGGAGAAGACGGCCGAGAGCATGGTGCCCCGAGACTCGGTTGACGCCCACTCGGCTGTGATGATACTTGAAAGCGGATACTAAACAACGGTTAGCATACTCAAACAGCAGCTTTTTTCTCGAGGGCTTATTCACTTCTGCCCCTATGCCGAATCCTAATAGAAAACGCCACCAAGATATCCACGAGTAGATGCTCATGGTGTGCTCCTTGTCGTCGGTGCTCGCCATGAAGCCTTCGGACGACTGGACCATGCCCATGGTCGCAACGATCAGAATGCTCAGCTCGGCTCCGTACCACTTCTTGCGCCCCGAGCGATCGGCAAGATGTCCTATGATGAGCATGCCCATGATGGTGCCGACCAGGGTGAGCTCGTCGATGAGCAGGCTGGGGTTTTTGAGCCTGTGGCACGACGGGTACACGTAGAACAGGGCAATTGAGAAAAGATCTACGGCAAACAAGCTGTAAGAGGAGGCCAGGAAGCCAGAGGCGGCGACAAAGAAGATGCGAAACTTGAAGCCGCCATCGTCGACGATTTTGGTGATTTGCTTTTCGCGTTCACGGGAATTCTGCTCTTGTATTAGACGGGTGGGACACTAAGTGATTTTTTTGGGTGCTAAAAAATAAGCATACATAGTCAATTTCCAGGTGTCGCACTTCCTGGTTGTAGTTTCTAAAAAAGTTGAATGTGTGTCGTGCAGGCTGCTTCTCGCGCTCGCCTTCAAGACCCGCGTGGGAAGCCATTTTGAAGCTGCGTTGCGAGAGGGAGAAAAAAAAAAGAGAGAGAGAATGAAAGAAAAAAAGAGAATACGAAGAAGAATGGGAGAATTGGCCCAATGCAGCCAAGCATCAAGAAGATGCGGCTATACATTTTAATCTCATGATGCGTGTGCAGCCTGCATTTCAGCCTGCTCAGCTCCGCCCGGTTCGCCCAGGCCCCGTCAGCCACATGGTTTCATTAGCCTTAATTACCACCCTGCAGCGATCGTGCCTGGCTGCGCACCTGCGCCGAATCAGATGGCGCCATTCGCACCCGTGTTGCTCGCTGCATCCGCCATTTGTTTGAACTGAGCCGCCTCGCAGCGCGCGTCCTTGGTTTTGGGAACCGACGACGGCTTGGACCTGCAGATACGGTAACCAGTGCGAGTGTGCCACTGACAGCCTGGATATCCCAGCATCGAGGCCTCCCCCCATATGTGCCTGCGAATCCCCGCCGCCCACTCGCTTCTCCCGTGTCTGTCACCGAAGGCCCACGCACGTTGCGCTTCGCATCATGAACTCTTGCAGGTGCAACCATGGAATTCGGAGCCATCATAGGCGTCGTGTCTCTCGGTGTCAAAGTCATTAGTCTGGCCGATTCCGTTATTGGCACCTTTGATCGCGTCCAAAATGCGCCCCAGGAGCTCCGGGACTTCCGCCAGGCCGCCGTGCGACTCCAGCGCCACCTGGAGTTTCTGCAAAACGACGTGGGAGATTCCCTGGACTTCCTGCACGCAGATGATGTCCACGAGGTGCAAGACACCCTGACGCTGTGCGAGGAGCTGCTGCAGAAGCAGGTCGATGTGCAGAATGGGGGCATGATGACGGGTGTTATACGCGGCGTCTGGACCATCCGAAACAACCAGAGGCTTGTTCGGTACAAGACGAGGATCGACAATCACTACGCGCAGATCCTAGTGCCGGGATGGCTTCAGACTATTAGGCAAGTCATACAAATAGACGAGCAAATGGCCTGTCACTGACTGCTTACCCGACAAACTAGTGCCAGGAACGCCGCCGCCAACGACCCGCCGCCGCTAGATCAACGTCGTATTTCGACGACAGAGGCCTCATCTGTACATAGCGAGCCCTCCATATCTAACCAACAGCTGCAAGCCATTTCAGAAAAGTTGAGGACCCTCAAGCACGCCGAGCAACGAGAGGACATTGAGCAACAACTACGCGCCATCGATTATGAACTTCAAACCTGCTGGGCCGATCTGGGTCTTTTGGAAGGGGAAATCGAATACCCAATACCTACTATACCTCGTAAGAAAAGCATATATGCCCTTCACTAACACCGCACAACTTGAGATGAAGTCTGAACTGACGTTGAACTTGGCACAGGCCGCTCGAGCTTAAACTTTGAATACGCCCCAACTACCCTGTGCGTCAAGGGTGATCCCAGCATAACTGGTCTGTGCTAATGAAACCCCAGAATCCTTCAAACCGCTCCAGATCCCCATAAAAGAATCCGGCTCGAGAGGCTGCACATCATGGCCCGAGACGACGATTCCCGCATTCTCCAGTACCAAAACCACGATGCCACGATCCATGTCACGCACATTGGTGAGATCTCCGCCCCTTGGGGATTTAAGCTCACTGCTCACCTGCATTAGTGCCTTACGGCTCCATCCCCTGGACGCGGAATGCGACATCGCACAAAGTCTCGTTCCTGACGCCGCACATGATAACCGTCATTGACGCTGACGGATACCACGTCTATAAAATTGATCCAAAGTACAAGTTTGACGATCATCTCACGTGCGAAAGATTCCAGTCGACCTTGCGAGAGCGAGCCTTCTGCGGTGCCTTTGAGGCGGTGGAAATCAAAATCGGAAGAAGGATCGTCTCGTGCAGACAGATGATACGGTTCTGGCAGAGAGCTGAGCCCAACGCCAACCAAATCAACACCATGACATTTTTGTTAACATCAGTTGACACGAACAGGCCGGGGTGTCATGAAGAGGTCGATTTGTTTGAGCTGCAAGCCTCTGTCGAGCTGTGCACGTCCTGGAAATTCGGCAGACGGGTGGAGAATGGCTCGGTAGACATCCAGCCTTCCTTTCACGGAACTCGCCGGTTTCACATCAAGTTTGAAACCGCACAAGGTCATTGGGTCTCTACCGTGCTGGCACCGTTCAGAAGCTAACAGAAAAATAGATGCGAGGAATTTCAAAGATCGATACGATGCCATGCGTAACGGGCAGCAGATTGCGACGCCATCACTAATAACCACAACACCATCTCTAAGAGCCGGCTCAGTCAGCACGGCAACCACGTTCCCGCCCACGCCGAGAATTTCAGTCACCGAGGCGCCCCCGCCAATGAATCTTCCTCCTCCCGGCATGGAGTCGGATCATGGACTCTGGGGCGAGTTGGAAGATTGGCGCTCCGTGTTGGAGACGATCAACGGTACTAAATGAGAAGAAGATGAAATGAAACAACTGTAGCAACACTGATATTTTAACACGGAGGATCCTGGGCGCGGTGTACTCTTTCATTATGTTTTTGAACCCGTTTTTTCATGTTTTTCTTTTTCTTTTCTTTTCTGGATGTTAGGGATACCCATCGCAATTGTATGGTATGACTGGGATGCTTGGTTTGGGTGAAACGAGAATTGGATGTTTTTGTATGATCTCTTTGTAGGATTTGCTATTTTTTGTTAGCCTAGCCTATTCTTTGAATTATAGATGATATTGAATAGCAAGAATTTGGTGGCCAGTCTTCGTTAAACATGCCTGACTTGCACTTCAACCACACTCACGAGAACCAAGTAGTCCTTTTGATTGCTTCGGCAATATGACCGTACTGTTGCTACCGGGGTGGAGGATCAGCTAAATCCCATATGTGGCAACTATCCTTCTATTCTACGACCTCTACTTCATTGCCCCAAGTCATGAACACATCATGACAGCCGCCACGCCGACATGACGTCAAGCAAGACACACCAGGAACAGGCTTCGATGTGGCCCTGGTGTGGCCCTGGGGCGCTTGCTCCGACACAAGGGCTTACCCAACGGACCGGCCGTGTTTGAGGCTCTGTTTGGTGCTAAAGCGTTTCCAGCGACGGTATTGACTCATGGCCTCGCAAGGCGAGATTAGTAAGGAAACCCGCCCTCAGGGTTTCCTGCCCGCCCATTGATATTCTTCATCACAGTCGGACCTTCCGGGGTCAGCAGATGCAAATCCGGAAATGGTTGTCTCGATTGGTCGCTAGCGCAGATGTATTTTCCGAAGAGGAAGCTTGTTGGGACCCCGAAGCTCTAGATTAGCTTTAAGCTTTTGGGAGCTCACCTTTGGATCGTCAATGCCGAAGCTCATAGTTTGGGTGACGGAATTCGTCTGGAATTTTGATGACTAGTGCGAACCTATGCTCTCCAACTCAATAAGTGATTGACATACGCCTCAACAAGCAGGTGTAAGATGATAGGCCACGCTCGCAAGCGAAGCTGATATGGGCGACGACCTTTTTGCCCATAAAGTAGATACGGCCCCAGCCCGGCTCGCCATCCGACACTAATCGCCGTCCGTTCCTTTCTGGTTTTTGACATTTTCTTGGGCACGCGGACAAGACGCCGAGCTTTGGCGAAACAAATCCGCTCTACTGTCCCAGCTGCTGTCTTTTCTCCTCTGATCAACGCCCTCAACACACATCAACCATGAGACTTGGTGTTCCGTTCATGGCCGTAGCCTCTGCGCTTGGCGCGGCCGCAGCCAACATCCACAACACTTACACGTCCAAGACTTGCACAACAGTCCACGCCCTGAGGCCCGTCGGCATCATACCGACCAAGTTCACCACGGTGACAGAGCCGTTCACCATCCTGAGCACGAAATCCCTGCAGTCGACGGTGACGATAACGCCGAGCGCTGTGACCTCGACGATTACGAAAACCAAGGTGGTCAGGACGCAGACGACGAAGAGCCCCAACCCGGCGGCGACGACGCACATCAAGACGACGGTGTTTGCCACGGTCACGATCACGGGGAAACCCAGCACCAAGATTGTGCAAACGACTGTGCAAACGGACAAGGTCGTCAAGTCCACGAGCACAGTCCCAACCGTGGCGGGCTTTGTCCCGATCCAAACCTCGCTGCCGGGAGCCAAGATGGATAGAAAGGATGGGATCCCAGCCAAACGACACATTCACAAGCACAGGCACCATGCCCGAGCTGGCAATGTGATGGACGTCATCGGAAAGAATGCGGCCCCGAAATTCGTCAAGCCTGCTGCAGACTGGGTCGTCACTGGCGGGCAAGGCATTGCTCCGCAGGGAAAACCTCAGTTCCCGCAGCGCGTCGACTGCAAGGTTGTTGTGCAAGTGCCCAAGATTGTCACCCGAGTCAAGAACATCCCCTGCACCACCATCAAGGGTGCTACGCCCACCGCCATCAAGATCCAGAACATCACCGTCACGAGCACCAGAACCATCTTCCCAACCAACGTGGCCGTCAGCGTCACGTCCACGGTGACATCGATCATCACCTCGAGCATCGTCCCGACCACCACCACGACCAAGACGGTCACCAGCACCAACGTCGTCAACATGCCCCAGGCGACGTACTACGCCCAGTGTAGCCGCGCCAACATGGCCAACCGCCGGGGCAACAGCTGGCTGGTGGGCGGCATGCTCTCCGACGCCAACTATGACCTCGACATCATCAACGCCGCCTCGCCCTACGACTGCTGCGCCGCCTGCGTCAGGAAGAGCGACTGCATCGCCAGCATCATGATTGGCGACGGCACCTGCCAGGTGCTCTCCAAGGGGACGAGCACGTGTGCGCCCTCGACGCCTTGCACCGGGAGCGTCTATCTGCGGGCGACGGAGGGGGAGAACTGGGTGACCTTTTTCAATGCGCCGGGCGTTGTTTGGAACCAGGCGAGCAATCCGATAAGTTAAGTGTTTCTGCGACGAGTTTCGTTGGTTGAGGAGTTGCCATGTACTTTTGTTTAGATAGCGCAATTCGAGATAAATTCTAGGGCTTATTTTCGGGCTTCACCGGTCCCCCCAACTGCACTGCAATTTTAGCCCAAACAAACCACACTGCGAAGGCAAAAAACATCAGCATTGAGAATGCCAGAAACCACCTACACTGCAATTTTAGCCCAGACAAGCCACACTGCAATGTGAAAGTGCAATCCAGATGGTGTTGCAAAGTTAACATGGGGGAATTGAGGGATTGTGGGGAGCTGCACTGTAATTTTAGCCAGATATAATCACACTGCAGATAGTCCCCCAAACTAAGACACTGATATACACCAGGTATTTATACAACACAGCTGTTCATAGATCAGCTGCCGAACATTCTGATTTCTTAGTGTCGTTGCATTTCTTTTTTCGTGCATATTTGTAAGAGCACACTGTCAAGCGAAAAGCAATGGCCTTTCGGTGTGGCGAGACCGACCACAGGCGAGACCGACCACAGCTCTTGCAGGGGCTAGGAAAATTGGACTGGATCAGAAAAGCAATTGCAAACACTTAGCAAATGAAATATGAAGTAATATGGTATTTGTATATATTAATGTTAATAGCATCGCCCGAGCCTCGAGCGTCCTACTTCTCAGCTCTGTTTCTCTTCAAGGAGACTTGCAACATCAGACCCATCCAACCTTTCCAACTCTCGCGCAAGGACCCCCCCCCCCCCAACCCTAGTCGCTATCTTGACACCAGCATTCAAGCCTAAGGCGGGGCCGTGGACAGTGCGGGCGCCTCTGGCCCAGCACTGCAATTTTAGGCCAAATGAACCACACCGCAATGCCCAAGTGTAATCACTCGTGTTGATGTGCTGGTATAGGTGATTACACTGCAATTTTAGTCTCAAATAATCACACTGCGCACAATCTCCTAAACCCAGAACGCCAAAAGTAAATAAATAAATTCAAGGAAGAATAGCTAAGTATCCTGCTTGATTGATGTTTTTGTAAGTCTTGGCGTCGACACTTGTAAGTGAACAGCGCCAAGTGGAGAGCAATGGCCATTCCTCATCCCAAAGTACGACGAGGTGGATCGGAAAACTACGCGGGCCTGGGTCACAATTGTACACACTGGGATGGACATGAAGAAATAGGGTATTTGTTTATGTATTAATATTAATAGCTTGGCCCGAGCCGCGAGTGTCCTGCTTCTCAACTCTGTTTCTTGTCAAGAAGACTGCAACATAAGATCTACCCAGCCTTTCCAACTCTTGCGCGAGGACCAGCCATCTTGCCTCCGGCATTCAAGCCTCAGGCCGGGGCGCTGGCCGTGCCGTTCTCAGCCTCGGCCTGCGCTTTGCGGGCAGCGTTGAGGGCCTTGAGCTTGGCGGTGCCGAACCCAGCGACACCGTCCTCCTGGTTGTCTCCCAGCCAGGGCTTCTTGGAATCACCGAGCATGCTGCCGGACAGGAAGTAGGCGATGAGACCGATGATGATGAGCACGAAGGCAATGGGGTAGAGGTAGTGGATGGTGTAGCCGAAGACGCGGATTCCAATAATGACACCCCAGAAGTTGGCAGTGAGCAGCGAAATGTCGAAAAAGGCAGCGCTGCCCATGCGCAGGATGAGGGGGGCAAGGGCGTAAAATACGTTGAGGCAGATGGTGTACCCGGCGATCCAGCCGCCAATCTTGGGGGACCAGGTGGTGTCCTGGAAGGACTTGCGGTCGAAGATGGCCGCCTGGACGCCGTTGATGATCATGCCGAAGAAGCCCATGAAGGACAGGACCTCGTACATGGGCGCCCTGGAGACGAGCCACTCCTCAAAGACGTTGCTGGTGCCGTAGAGGGTGGCGCCGAGGAGGGCAAACAGGTCGCCCTTGAGCAGGTCGATGCCGGGGCCGCCGTTGGAGCCGGTGATGTGGTCCGAGGCCAGCAGGATGCCCATGCCGCCGCAGCAGACGAGGATGCCGATGATCTGGAAGACCTTGTAGCGGACCTTGAGGAGGAAGAAGGAGATGATGACGACGCAGACAATGGACCAGAAGTTGATGAGCTGCGCGGACAGGATGTTGGTGTAGCGGTAGGCCAGGACGGTGAAGTAGTTGCCCTCGACGTCGAGGAAGGCCATGATGAGGTACCGCCAGCCGTCCTTCTTGGCGGCGCGCCACCAGTCGGCGAAGCCGCCCTTGTAGAGGAGGATGGGCGTGTAGATGAGGAACATGAGGATGTAGTTGAAGACGGTCTGGAAGGCGGGGATGTTGGCGCCCGCCTCGGCCAGCAGGCTGGTGAAGGTGTTGGTGCCCGTGATGCAGAGCGACAGGATCTGCCCGATCAGCACGATCAGCCAGAAGTCGGCCGTCGCCAGGTAGCTGTACCAGTGCACCGACTTGGCCTGCAGGATGTGCAGGCCCTGGCTGACGGTGGCGTCCTCGTCCGAGGCGGAGACGGGGCCATGGCGGTCGATGGGCGAGTCGCCGCCGGTCACCACGTTGGTCGTGGTTCCGTGGAAACCCTTGGTGTCGTCGTTGCTCATGGTGGTGGTGGGGTTGTTGGTGCCGTAAGATGTGTGTTGCGACGAGCTGGAAGCTGCAGCGTCAGGCAATGGGGCGTTGAGCAGGCTCGAACGCTCGTTCATACAAATCCGGGAATCTGCGCATGGTCGCATCATAAGCATTCATCATTGTCATAATTATCATCATCATGGTCACCATCATCATGGGACGTTGCGACTGAGTGGCGGTGGAGGGGGGAGGGCACTAGGGCTGCAACATGCTCGAACGTACCTTTTGCCCGTGGGTATGTATGTCTCAGAACAGGTTCTGAAGAATTCTAGTACTGTCTTGTACAAAAAGATGTTTCGCGATAATGATGGCTAAAAAGTGAGATTGGAATTATCCAGATCGCAAAGGCTGACGGATCCGGCGCAATCAATCAAGTCTTTCTCGACGTCCCCGAGGAGTTCTGCAGCAAGCGCAAAGACTTCAAGTCGCTCGCTGGTAGGCTTATCGGCCAGAGGGGCACATGTACCAATGCGCCCGTGTTCGCGTGTGTTGGAAGGCTGAGCTGGTGCAAATCGACATCGACCGGCTGGGTTGACTTGCGAAGAAGAGTTCTCGCACGAGGTGATTCTCTCGAGAGTAAGGGTAGCAAGGCGACAGCGGGGTCCAGGCGGGTAGATATGGGATGCGCGCGCCGCGAGTGGATTTTTTTTTTTTGCTTGGTTGCGACGACAGGGTCTAGAGCTCGGCTACGTCCGTTGGGGTGCTGTAAGGAGCAAAAGAGGCGCCGATCTCGTGGTTCTAGGCGTGGGCAGGCAAGAGTCCAGACGAAAGATGGCAGAGCGGACGAGGGTTATTATGGAAGTGGGATGCAAGATGGATCATCGCCATCTGCAACTCGAGTCTGATCATCTGAACTCCATCCAATTTTTAATTTTTTTTCGTTTCTTTTTTTCTGCTTTCAGCGTGGTCGCTGAAAAAAGAAAAGTCGACAGATCTAGCCCGCCCGTCGCAGGGCCTGGCTGGCCTCGCCATTGGGTGGGGAGCAGACGTCCCGCGAGCCAAGAACCGCTGCTAGGCCCAGGCAGGCAAGACACCTTCACCTGCTGAGGAGCGTGGGCTGGCCTAGCGGCTCGGTGGCGCTCTTCACAGCGGGGTTTTTCGCGAGGCTTAGTGGCCCAAGCTCCCGCTGTGGCGGAACGTGCTCCCTGTCACTCCCTGGGATCCTCCCCGGCGGGGTGGGTTCCCATGCCGTGTGGCCTGGCCCTTTGCTGGGACGTGTGATTATTACGTACCCAGCCCTCTCTGTCTCGGTGTGTGTAACATGCGACGACCTGATACGTGCCGGGGGTATTCCCATTTAAGGATGCGGCCAGGAAAGAAAAAAAATGATAAACCTTGCCTTTCTAATGTAAACCCGATTTTCGCACCCGTCCCGCCAGTGGATCAATCCATTATCTCCTAGCGGCAGCGCGCGTCCCTGCTCTCTCTCGCTCACGCTTTTTCAATTGGGCTGCCGGCCACTGGCGGCAGCGGCGCGCCCATTGTCCAGATTCGTCGACCCTGTCGCTGGGGGCTTTCACTAGATCCAGCCATCTAATGTCACATGGACGCGCAACGTGGGGGACGGGAAAAACGTGGTGTGCAAAGTTGGTGTGACAGGCGTAAACATGGGCATCTATTTGGTCCGCCACTCGTCCTGTCTCACCCGCGCTTGGGGTAACCAGTCGAGTGCGTGGCAATCAGCTGAAACATTGGGGTAAATGAAGGTTGCAGAGACCTAGCAACGCTAAACGGGACGGCAGCGATCCTGGTTGACAGGATTGAAACATTTCCCTGCTTTGTGTCTGTCCCCCATGTTGAATGGATGAAATTCCCATAGCGCCCTTCCGCTTCCTGTAGCGTGTGCCCAACTGCAGCCCGTTCCTTCCCTGTACCCACGGTTTGCCATGTCAACTTTAACCAACTGCACGATATCCGCCGCTGGCTCCACCGTCATCTTCATAATCGCTAGCTCGCTGGGAGAAGGGTCCAAGCCAATCACCATGTCTCCAAATTTTCGTGCACCTAGAGTCCATCTCTAGGCCCGCTCAAAAAAAGGTCCCCAGCACCATCTCTTGACGATATTCACGAGCGACCACACCGGGCCAGGCCTGCTTCCCTCTTGGTTGCTGGACTCGTGGCCCATCCTTTGCGCTGCTTCAAAATATTGGGCTGTTCCGAGTGCAATGTGGATCCACTCCCATAACCGGTCCGTCCACGACTTTCCCCTGGGCAATGCCCTCGGTCTCCTTGCTACCCGGAGTGTCCCTGGCTTGGTAGCTGGCTTTGAATTGGAACTGTTAGAGACAATGAGCTGTTTGGAGGATGCGGGTTGTTCGGTGCATGGTGCAAGCGCCGAAGTGTCGCTTTTGCGCGAGGGCTCATCAGCGTCACAGATTACTTTGACAACCGCCAAATCGTCGACGATTTGGATCACCGTCTTTGTCAAATCAGATTTCAGGACCTTGGCAGCCTGCGTCTCAAGAATAGGTACTCCGTCCTCCAGCTCTCTCACAATCTGCAATTGAGCAGGCTCCACAGACGCGTATCGCCGACGGATCAAGTGCCTGAGCTCATATCCCCGTTCTGGGCCGTCCTCGTCCATATCAAGGATGGCCAAGCAGGCGTTAGCCGATCCCTTTCCGTCGGGAAAGCCATGGTGATATACATGGCCACCATCGTGTCGGCTTGGCGGATGTAAAATCCGGTCAACGTCTTCGTTTTCTAGGAGGCTGTCGAGTCTGTTCCACGTCTTCTCGAGGCCTTTACTGTTGAGACCATCCCATTGACTCGTAACAATGGTCATGTTGCTGAAGAATTCTGGACCACAGAAACACTGCATCCAGCGCACCGTTCTCAGGTCTGCTTGCGAGATGCGCATCTTTGGGGAGCCGTAGACAAAGAGCACTCCCGCCACCGTTACAAGCGGTCCGAGGACGGAGAGACAGCTCATGATATCTTTGAAAGTGCTCATATCGTCCAGATCAGCTGCCCCAAATCCGGCTGTATCAACAAAGAGGTACTGCTCCCCGTCAAGAATCGCCGGGCAAACTTGGTATTGCAAGGTACCTGGAATTCAATTAGCCCCCGAACTTGCAGAGCTTTCTCTTTTCTTGTGATTCCGTCCATTACCTGAACTCATAGTGTTTCCAACTTTCAGCTCCAAGCCTGTCAGCTCCTGAAGCAGGGTGGTTTTCCCCGTGCCAGTTTGCCCCATGACAAATATCAGTTTGGTCCCTTGCATGCTAGACAGTATAAAGTAAGTCATCGATTCGCACTATGAGTTTGCAATGAGCTCACTTGTTCTTGATAAAGGTCAGCACAGACTTAGAGGCGGCTCCTTTGGCCTGTTTGATGAGGCTCAACAATCTCCGGAAACCGCGTGAGGTCCAACTATCATAACTGTCCTCTTCCTGTTCATATTCTCCGTCTATATCCTTGATCTCTATCGACTCAAATTCTCTGTCAAGGTTGCAGTTTGAGACGTCAGTAGTATCATCCACGTCAGGCCTGCACTCTCTCGGCTGATCGTAGTTGTCCAGAGTTCGAATAGCCATTTTAAGCCAGGACAATTGTTCTCATGAACGAGAAGGAAACTGTGGTGTTTAATGCTGTATATTTAAAAGAGAAAATTGGCTACTTGATGAGGTTGCTCATGGTCGGACAACCATTGGTTCTTATAGTTTTCCTGCGTTGCGACTTGTCCACCTCCATGCGAAATTTCAACAACGTCGATTCGAGAAGCCTTGCCATTGATTTGCACACACGCGCACACACAAATTCATGAGGTTTCATGCGTTTATGATGATCTTCGGTTTGCAGAGCATTCATTGGGTAGAAAAAGGCTGCTGCGCTGATATCTTGCTGGGCCTCTTTGTGTGGCAGACATCATCTCCAGTAAAAACCAATGCGCAATCCGCCAATGCGCAGAATGATTGATTTCATGTGATATCTGGAAGGCCTCTTGGAAGGCCTCCCTGGTCATTGGAGCATTCTTAATAGATGCAACACACCAACAGGTTACTAGCGTACCGGCACGTTAATGATTAAATCCGATTGGCAAAGAACTCATGCAGCTTACGAGAGATTGATATCGTGATGGAACTGATTAGATACCCGGTTTTATTATCAGAACGATATTGCAGACTGAGATAACATGGAAAAACTACGCGGATCGACGTGGTCTAGGTACGGGTATCATGGTGTGTTGTAAAGTTTCAAGAATAATTAACACATACAAGAAAAGCTAAAATAATTGCAAATACATGATTAGACTTCATCGAAACGTCCCCGAAATCCATGTCAGCTCAAATAACCTGGCTCAAGGTCGAGCTGGATTCTGTGCTGGAACAACTCTGCCCCCCTCGAGCTTGACCATTAGCCTCTTTGAAATGCTTTCCATCTCATCAATGGGTTGGAGTCCGTTCCCCAGCGCGGTTAGGCATTCATCTCCAAGGACAACAAGGGTTGTCAGGGTTGAGTCCTTGGAGCCTTGGAACGTCGAGCGATCTTCTTGACCAGCACAACGGGTGCCGCTGTGAGTGTACATGGTCAAGGCCAAAAAGCCAGTTCCAAGCACGAGCTCACCCGCAAGGAACGCGATCCACCCCCAGCTGATGCTGATGTATGACTCCGATTGCCAAGCCCTGCCACTAATATTAAATGCCGCTTGAGTATAGTTGAACTCTGGTGGGCGGTCTCTGGCGGTTCGTAGCCTAGAGAAAAGTCAGCAACGAACCTAGAGGGGACATATTTCTTTTTTATATTCTTACACAGTAGAAATAGAGGTGGCGATACTGCCATAGAGATTCCGAACGCTGACGTTGCGCCGCGTGTTGTTGACTACATTGTATGGCGAGAAAAGAACATTCGAGAAGAGGCTGACCATAAAGTCAGCCTTGTTCGCCACTATCTGGGGTTAGATTGGCTGGAGGACTGGATCATATTTGACCATGCCGAGGCCCGCGAGCCTGTACCGCAACTCCCTTGCTATCTCTTGCATGGAACCGTAATCAGTGCGAAAAGCGGCCTTGCGCGATGAGTTTAGTGTGGTGGGAGAGTCGGGTGGACTCTCCAAATCAAGCATCTCCTTCCATCGAGACGTGTTTCTGTCGCAGGTTTGCATTCCTGGGTCCATCTGCTGTGTGCAGTTCATGTCCAGGAAGAAGCCATCTTGCCCCGTCATCTTAGCAAGCGAGCTGACCACGCGGGTATCTTCCACACCCATGTGGACTTTTGTCTCAAGAGATTGCACACAGAGGTGAAACAAAATCTCCAAAGCCTCATGGCTGAACCCGTCAACAGCACGCAGCAGTGCGGTTGAATCATCAAGAAGCGAGTGGTATTCATAATCCTCGGAAAGTATCGGCGTGGTATACACGAGCACAAATGATGCGACTCGCGTTTGTAGCAGATCTGTGCTGTTTGCAAATGCATAACTTTTGTTCCCGCTCAGGATATCCGTAATGGTTGCGAAAGCAGACTGGTGCGACAATGTGTAACCATCCGGAAGAGATGCCCTCCAGATCTTTTGGCCCGGGATTCTAAAGGCATCGTCGTCTATGCTCGAAAGCACCACGCGCAATGAAGAATTATACGCGTACTCCTTTACGCTCAGCTGCGAGGAAATATTTGCCACCTTCACGCAGAGTTCTAGAGATTGATATTGGTCAAACGTACAGTTTCCGGTGGAGCAAAATGCCCCGCTCGGGGGCATTGGCCTTTCAAAAGATGCGGTATCCATCGCCAAGGCAAGCCTTATGGCCTTTGCTGTGGAATCTGACATGAAGTCAGTTGAGATGTTGAAGGACTGGACGGCTGACGACAAAGCAACGCCCGAGGACACGACGTCTCGCAGCCGGTATTGTATCGCAAGCTGTGTGATTGGAGAAGTCACGGCGCTTGCTATCATGAGTAGTGCTCCAATAGTTGCAATGTGCCTAAATCGGACTCTCCACAACAACAAAATAGAACCCCAAAACCCCCTGCTCGCCTGGTCGAACAACTGAAAGTCGTAGAGCGGTTGTTCTGTGTTGAACCAAGTCCATCTTGCCTCGCTTATTGACATGGAAACGGGCACCATGAGCGCGGCCTTTCCCAGTACAGTGAAGAAGGCAAGGAACGTGTTCAGAGTGATGCTCAGCGGCCAGTTAGGCAAGCTCTGCTTGTTGAAGTGAGAGAGCACGATGATGATGACTGATTTGGAGAATTAGTATTTGTTAAGAGTAGGATCTCATCTTGACTTAAGTGTTCCCCGGTGACTGACTCATAAACGATAGGAAGCTGAGAATGATGGCTAATATTTCCACCGCCCATACCTTCCAGAGAGGCTTATGGGTCACGGAGAGCTCCTCATGTGATGAAACAACCTCGCCCTTTCTCGGGGTGTCTCCAGTATCTACGTTCGATAGCCCTACTGATGTAGCGGAGAGATCCGGGGTAAACAAAGCATGTTGAGAATGATTCACAGTGGTGACCTCGAAAGCTGAGTGCGAAGAAGCCCTCATGGAGAAGCTCGAGCCGCTTGAGTGTCTACCCTCGTCGCCTTGAATCGGCCTGGGAAGCTCGAAACTATGGTCCCCAGGTTCCAGGGGCGAAGGTAATTCATTGTGTAGGCTGGTCATTCTTAGTGCTGGAAAGCCGTGCAGTGGCCAAAGAAGGTTATTGAAAACGGCTTCTAGTTGCTAAGGCCAGGTGCATGTCGAGGATGAAAAGAAATTTATCTGTAAGTGGCCTCTACGAGATGTTATTAATAACATAACACTATGGTGCAGAGGACCAACACAACAAAGGTGCAGGCGCAGCCACTTAGCGCACATATGCATAGGACGGACGCCTTCTCAGCTCGCTTCAGCCTCCGAGGTTAGTTGAGACATCACATCTCGACATCCCAACTGCTTAGAGAATTGATTTTTGATCGCCGACTGGCCCGTGCCGTAATTCACAACCTATCGCGTTTTCTAGCGGCAGCATAAGTTAGAGGCGCTGCGCGGGATCTTTCCAAAAGGCTCAATTGGAGAAAGCCGCCGCGATCGCGCTCATCCCGAGTATCTACAAACTCATGCATCCCGGATCATTTGAGCTGCGAAGGAATACTTTTCTCAGATCAACCCAAGTTCAGGAAAATGTCCAAGTTCCGCTCCCAAGGCTCTATTGCACTACCCCGTCTCCTCCCGCTGCGACCCGTCTTAAGTGATACACCGCCACCTTGATCAACCTCAACCAACAACCTGACTCCATGGCGATGAAAGTAAGTTGGTTCGCAGCCACCTTAAAATCTGCCGGGGGCGCAGGCCTCGAAACGCTAGATCCTCCAGGCGGCCCACTAGCCTGTGCCGGCAGATTGTTGGTGATGGGGCCGCATATTTAAGCGCCCACGACTATGATAGGATTCCCTTGTTTGTTGGCGTCTGCGCGCTCTCTATAACCTCGCCTTCTTTCCAATTATAAAGTGGCAGAATTAACAGAACCTGCTCAGCGGCCAACACGGAATTAAAATAACTGTTCTAAATAGTGTTATGTGAAACATACTCCAGCCCATCCACTCAGTACCTTTACATTACTGGCGTATATTTTGCGCTCCATGTGCTAAACAAATATGCTCGATTAATTTGTGGAACTGTCCCAATAATCTTGTAACCTTTTCAAAATACCAGCAGCTGGAAATTTACTAGTTTCCATTATTCTTTTCAAAAGCTGAATCAACGCAGCTTTGGCCGCCGAAGCTTGAACACAAAGGCCAGCTGTCACGTTATGACATCAGTAAATTCGTCCTCAAATTGAAAGCAAAGCTGGAGACAACTTGGACTCTTACCAGCATAGAGCGCCTGTATGTTAATAGATGCCAAGTGCTCGTTGTTAACCTCTTGGCTAGCGATGCCACCAATGGTATTCAGACTCTTTTCGAGGAGCTTCTGCCGGGCGCCATATGCTTCCAGCCCCCCAATAACTGGCATATGAATCAATAATATTATTCTCGCAAAATTGAATATCTGTATTGCTCCTGCATGTGATGGCGGGTGAATCCAAATCGGCTCAAAGTACATCGAAACGCCATCAGTGCTGTGGTTACCGGTTGTGTTGTTAACTGCAATGGGTCGAAACGATGTCGGAATATTGTCCTCCCAGGCCTGCAAATCCTTTAGTAATTTTTGCCCATGGCTAATTTGCTGTTCTATATCTGCCAAAGCAGTCCCGTTTGTACTGGAGAATTGAACAATTTTTGCGGCAATGTAGAATATCCTCGTGGCGTACTGATGGGGCTGAAGATCTGCTAAGCGTTTTCTCGGGGACCATATCGTCAATGTCGGCCGCTTTTCACAGAAAGCTGCCCACAAGTCTTGTCGAAGCCATGCCCACCAAACCGCTCTCCGTAGTCCATCAACAGACTCTCCGTCGTTGTCCTGGCGACGCAGTATCCAAAACGCTCCCCTCAAGTGTCGATCCCAGTCGCTATTGCTCGTCGAGTTCGTAAACCCAAACATTTCGTACGTGTTGATGAGGATAGCTGTAGCCAGGATTTCGTATGACTCCAGATAGGATTTAAACGACAGCGCCTTGGACAGATATTGCAGTGTTTCGTAATAATATTTACTGGCAATGCTATCCGAAAGACTCCCAGACCTCGTTGACTCAGGCGATGTTGGTGTGGCATCTTGATGCTGAGGTGCGAGGCCCATGCGTCTTGCCGCAACGGCGAGAATGGACTTGAGCAAGCCAACATTGTGGAGTGCTAGATGCGGCACCACGTGAGTGAAATGCCGTTCGCGGTCGAATAGATCGAGCATTGGCCCTATGACTTGGATATAATATTGAAAGTAGACGTTGTCTTCTGCACTGATTGCGATCGGGGTTGTTGAATTCCAAGAGGGAATTTGGGATGCTGGAGAATCCTCCAAATAGGACTCCAGTCCACTCTCTAACGGAGATGTGAATGGATTCGCTTTTTCGCCAAAAGAGCTTTCCGTATGACCCGGACCTCTTTGCTCGTCAAGGGTTGGACTCTGTATCCTGGAGAGAGATGAAACGTCAAAGTGCCATCCTAATGCTCCATTGGATCGGTCGTGTTGGCGCTGGATCGTACTAATGGCATCCTGAGCCAACAAGTCAAACCATTGAAACGGTGTTGAGTTGAATAGCAATGGGTCATGCTGACCAACTGGTGTTGGGCAGAGGACCGGGTCGATCACTGGCGCGACAGGCACGGGCTGGGAGGACGCCGCCACGTCTATCACTTTGTCACAGTCACCCGCAGATATTTCGCAACTTCCAGACACAAGGTCGGGAACTGCCGCACCATCACGGCTGCAGTCCAACTCTACTTGGGGCGTAGATTCTGCAGGTGGCGGCAAGGCTTGTTCAATGCTGGGGGCCAGAGTCGTCGCATAATTGCACTCTCTGCCTGACCTGACACATTTATTGCATTTTGGACGTCCTTCGTCACACTTGATACGTCGCGCTCGGCATACTAAACTATTTTACCTTGCTATTAGACCAAGAGCGCGTGAAGGGAGAATAGATAAGGAAATTGGCGTTGTACCATCCAGTAGAGACTCGTAAACCACGCCCTCGTGACGGTCGCGGCTTGCGTCCCTTGGCGGGTCTCGTACGGACTCTGATTGGCATTGTCGACGGAGAAAGCTCAAAACGCCTGGTCTGACGTTCTCCCAAGGATCGAGATGAGAGAATTGCCACCGATACGAGGATGCGGCCGCTCGATTTTACTTGACATTTTTTTCTCGGGAATGGGGTCGCTTCCCCCACAAGCTAGTCCCCCCGCATTCGCTTATCCGCCAGGTCTAGCAGCCCTCAGTTCAGGGGGAAAAGAGGTAACGGTTTGTCTTCAACGCCCTAAATGCCCCTAGCTGTTGGTCTAGGCTTGGGAAAACACACCGACTATGCGGGGCGCCGATGCTCCTGTGAGCCTCGTAACGGAACCATGCCTCGTCTCGAGGAGGCGCATGAAAACCTTAAAGCATGAGTGGATCTTGAGTTATCAGTGACTACACCGAGTCGTGGTCATGAGTTCAATGTGTATAAAACAACTAAAAACGAAGGGTGTGGTTCAATGATTTATTCGTTCATTTGCGCATTGATTTAACATCAGCCATGAGTTCCAACACTGAGGTTGAGTGTACCGTCCCACAGCCAGTGAGCAATCCGGTGGGGGAAGGTATAGGGTAAGTCACAATACCATGCTCAGTACCGCCAATCTCTGTAAGTTCGGAGATGCGAGGTCGCCTTGCAAAGGAATATAAAATCGATCCCGTTGTTTCTCGCTTCATCTTCAGCAACTCTTTTACAAAAAAAAATCAAATGACTAAAGATGTCTGCGACGCAACCAGACGCTGGACTGAGGCCCGTTCTATTAAGAGTTGAGAGGTCTAGGTTACCAAATAATCAATCATATGGTAGAAACTTGGCTTTTGTTCATCTTCGTTCAAACTATGTGGACATTCTGATACTAGAATACTCGTATTGGTAAGAGCAACAACTTTTTCGCGAGGAAAAAAAAGATCGGGAAGACATCCGATGGCGGAATCTGGCGGCTTTATGCAGGGCGCTATGAGCGGGGTGGGTCTCCAGTTGAAGCGTTCTTCACCAAGTCGGCATGCGTATCATTCGCCAACCTTCGCTGTGACTTTCCTATCATATTCAATCGCTTATTAATTAAGGCCTTCACCCTCCCGCTCAATTCAATTCATTCTATTCTGCCAACATCATACGCTATAGCTCAGTCCTCCAGCATTTTATTTCCCCGTTACTCATCATGGCAAACCGTGGAGTTCCAATTGATCCAGATAACCAAATCTTCTGCATTCAAGATTTGAAGGAGAAGGGATCGCAAAAGCTCGATCCGGTCTATCGAGGTCAGAGCTCCTCAAATGTCAATTGGCAAACGCGCAGCTGACCAAGTCTAAACGAAGATTACTACAATGATGGATCTATGGATATGTTGACGTGAGCACTGCATCTTATATAATTTCAATGGCCAAAATGCTGACCCCTAAATAAGACTTACTGACAATGAAGCTGTTTTCGATCGCTACAAGATCAGGCCTCGGATCTTTCGCAACGTTGCCAACATTGATCCATCCACAACCATTCTCGGCAAGAAAGTCGCTTTCCCATTTGGCTTTTCGCCTGCTGCAGCTCACAAAATTGCTCATCCTGACGGGGAGATTGCCACATCTAAAGCGGCTTCATCGCAGAACATTCCCATGGGGTTATCGGCATATGGAACGTGCGCCCTGGAAGATGTCATCTCGGCCGGTAATGAAACTACGCCCTACTTTATGCAGATAAATTTTCTCGCCGACAAGGAAATTATGAAATCTGTTCTTTCTCGTGCAGAAGGTCTGCTATCACTCCAACTGTATCAAGTGTTGTTTGTTTTGTCAGTTCCTGACCCGAAATTAGCTGCTGGCTATCACGCTATTATGCTCACTGCAGATGCTCCAACATATGGCATTCGCCTAAACGAGGGTCGAAACAATTTTGGGATGCCAAAGGACATCCAGTATCCTAATATCGCGCCTGGTGTGGACTTGAGTAGTTTGGCATTGGCCAAGGATCCTTTTGCCTACGGTATGGTTATTGTCATGCCGTGTCCCTGATAGTCACATGCGCTGAAAAATTAGGGATCTAGACCCATCAATTACTTGGGCTGATGCCGTGCAATTCATTCGAGCCAACACCAAGCTGCCGATATGGGTCAAGGGAGGTGGGTGAGGTGGACATTGAACTCATTATTCCTTATGCTGATTACTCTGACAAGTTTACCATGTGGAGGATGTCAACATTGCTATTGACTACGGACTAGATGGCGTCATAATTTCCAATCATGGTGGTCGCCAACTCGATGGAGTCCCGGCAACCCTGGATGTCCTTCGAGAATGTGCTCCAGTCGCCAAGGGTCGCATTGCCATAGGAATCGACAGCGGTATTCGACGGGGCACTGACATATTCAAAGCTCTAGCTCTTGGTGCAGAATTTTGTTTCTCTGGGAGAATACCCATCTGGGGCCTTGCGGCAAGGACGTTATTTCATATTTGGAACATTCCTCTCGTACCGCATAGTACAATAAGACTGACATTTAAACTTGCAGTGGAATGGCCAGCAAGGTGTTGAAATAGCTGTGAAGCTGCTGTACCGAGAGTTCTTCAAGACGATGCAACTAGCTGGGTGAGTTTATGTCCTGGTCAGAAAGTGTTCAATCAGTCTAAGTTCGGTTGTCAGAGTAAGCAAAATCAATGAAATAACGCCCGCCCACATTTCATACCTTAACGAGAGAGGGATCCTGTCCAAAATATAGTCCTAAATCTTCATGGAAAGGACATGGCAAATTGACGCTGGTCTAAACCGTGCAATGCAAGGTGAAGGAGGACTTTGAAGAGCTCAGTGTTGCAACGGGCCAATAAGTTCTCAGCCAACAATGCAGGGCAATATTGGGGTTTCCCGGGAAGTTTCGGAATTTTACTATTAAATTATCCTCAATGACATGCGCAAGTCGTACTTGATTTTACATGATCGTTGCTTCATTACTGCCCGGCTCCTTGCTGGTTTTGGTGGAGCCCATCTCCACAGCAAAAATTTGCCAAAAAAACAACCAGGCACTTTAGTACCTGGGGCGGATCTCTCCCGCCGGGAATTGAACCCGGGTCTCAAGCGTGACAAGCTTGCATACTGACCACTATACTACGGAAGATTACAGGCGTTGAATCGCCTGTGTAGCTGGGGGGGGTGCGTTGGAAATCGGACTGCTAAAATTGTATGTATGGCTTGGCCAAGATTTCTACTCAACAACTTCCTTTGCACACACTTGGATTCAATTTGAAAATGGGTCCAAGATCGTAAACATCATCACAATGATGTGGGCTTTGGCATTTACTCATCCAGGGGTTTCTCGTCCAAGGTAGGGCCATAGCCCGACTCCATCTCTGGTTAGAGCAATGGCAACAGGCATTACTAAAACTGATGAATGTTCAAAATTTCCCCCATGCTTATCAAGTCGATTTGGAATCTGTAGGTTTGTCTTTTCTATGTCCCTCCAATATACATTTGTCGATGGTATAGCACGCATGCTTATTACGCCTTGATATTTCGTGTGCGCAGCACAGACATTCAGCTCAGTAAGGCATTGGCGGATACCAAGATCCACGAATACAAACGAGACCGTTCAAATCCACCTTCAGGATTTTGATCCTTGGGATATTTTAACTCCAAAAATTCCAGTTAACATTCATTACTCTCGTATTCAAGGGCTAGTGGCCGTCTGACCTGGAACTGAAACGTGATGGAAGCGGAGACATGTGATTTATAGAGAAATACTGTCAGCGACGCATGTTTTCTTTTAGTCATAGCTTCTTGCGAGTAGTCTTGGCTGCTCATCCCATCTTTTAGAATCTTGGGGATCATACGACACGGAGCTCACCGAACCGAGTTGATGATGATCCAAGACTCGTTTTCGCAATACTGTCCATTTGATGATTTCCTAGAAAAGAATTAGCTCTGTCCTGATAGAGTATCCGACGCATCTCGGATATTCGGACGAAAGAAACATTGAGTTGCAATCGGAAATCCTCAGCCATGTGTTGCTGTTCCATTGAGTGATATCACCCTATGGAGCAGGGGAAGTTCCTGCATTCTGCGACAAGATGCTACAGGTCCCCGCAAATTTCAAGGGCAAGGATTTCAGACCCTGCAGCAAGACTATTGCTTTGAGCATGTAAACGCTCGGACGATGGACCAACCCAGAGCATACAATGTGGAATACGCCGCATGACAGCATGTTCAGAAGGCGTCGGAACTGATAGGTAGAGTGTATCATATGGCCACGAATCGGCAGATTTTAAGTTCTACATTGTATGGAAGGATTGTGCTGGAGGCTATTTTGATAAAGGGACAACGCGTCATGAATACAAGGTTAGAGTTGCAATTCTGGTGGGGACGTAGATTATCACACACAAAATCGCACAGCAAGCATTTTGCACAATATGTATGAGGGGGTTTAGCTACGTGACAGTTCCGACAGACTGGTATTCGGTCATCATCCGCCGCAATAGCCCCTCTGTTGATAACACTGCAATCAGATCATAGGCTAATCTCTTGTCGTGATAAGATAGGATGCAAGATTCTGTCTTGTAGACCCATGTCTGTTGATTTCTGATAAAGAACGCAATTGATGGGGCATACCATATGCCAAGCCCAGGTTATATGTGGCATATTGCCAAGGAACTGAACAAAATAATCGTCTTCGTACTCGCCTTACCTAATATTGACCCGCGCCAAGAATCCATACCATCTAATGGACTGAGACCCTCTCCGGCTTCCAGATTAGGGGTCAAAGACAGCATATGTGGGTTTGAACTCTTGCGGGGCAGTGACTAGCTCAATATGGATTGTTCGCGCTCGCGGCAAATCCTCGAAATCCGAACATGTAGCTGTACATGGTGAAATGCCCCATTTCGAACAAGGGCCAGGGCCGCAAAACTTAAACTTGAGGTTTCAAGAAAAGGAACGATAGAAGTGGCGCCACAAGATCCATGCAAGCGCGTATCCGATGCGATATTCGGGACATTTTACGAATTCTCGGTTTGGGTCAGGTGTTGCTGTCTGGATGGTTGCACTCGCATTATTGTCACAAAAGTTTGGTGGATAGGAATGGTATAAATTCTTGAATGGTTAATTTAAACATCTGATATCTTGCTAGAAAGCCTTTTGCTGTCCATTATCTTTTCCCCTTGCTCCATTACTCACCCTCCTATATCGCCAAATCAAACGAAGCCCGCTCGAGCATTCGAGCCAACATTCGCAAACAATGACTACAACTGCTGAGAAAGGATTGTTGACCGAGCTTCTCATTCTATCGCGATTCAACAGATACAACCCACTTCTTGCTATTTTCGCTGGAGGTATGCTGCTACTCTTCTTAAAATCTCGTTTACAAAGCTAAAGGATTTTGACTATAGCATGGTCCACGCTGCTTGCGGGCGCGGTTGATCTTGCTGATCTTCGATCGGTAATTTCGCCAGCCCTTGTGTTTAGACAGACTGTATTATGCTTCCTTGCCGCATACATTTTCTGTGGTGCAGGCATGGTCTGGAATGACTGGATTGATCGTGATATTGATGCCAATGTCGCACGAACAAAGGATCGCCCGCTAGCCTCGGGTAGAGTCACCACTACCCAAGCCATGATCTGGATGATGCTCCAGGTCGGGGTGTCTGGGTGGGTGCTCAACACCATGCTTGACGGCAAAGACGTGTAAGTTAGCATTCGCCATCTTACGATCATTTCCAATTTGGGACCCCTGGCTCATCTAACCCTTGCTTGGCTAGCTGGAAACACTCGATACCCTTAATTGTGGCCTCAATCCTTTACCCCTTTGGGAAACGGCCACTGGCCCATAAACTTTATATCTACCCACAATACATCTTGGCATTTGCCCTTGCCTGGCCTGCAATTCCGGGACGGGCCGCCATTCACGGTCAATATGAATCCTACGAGGACACCATCCGCCAATGCCTCCCGCTCTGCATCATGGTGTTCTTCTGGGTAATGTACCTGAACACGGCATACAGCTACCAGGATATTGTTGATGACAGGAAGATGAACGTCAATTCCTTCTACAACATTGCGGGCAAGCACATCCATTTTCTGCTTGTGGTGCTTGTCACCCCAATCTTGGTGTGCCTACCTCTGTACCTGCTCCAATTCAACTCCACGTGGCTCTGGGTGAGCTGGATGGGAGTTTGGACTGTAACTCTGGTCAGGCAATTGGCTCGGTTCGATCCGAAACAACCTGCAAGTGGGGGCTCTTTACATAAGAGCAATTTCGCCCTCGGAATTTGGACGATCATTGCGTGCACAGTCCAAGTGTTCCTCAACGACACCATCTAAATCTTGCCTTCCTTGTTCTTTTAGAATAGTTTTATCTGCAGAGAAAAATAATATTCTTTTGGGGCAAAGCAGAAATCTTTCTCATTCATTTGTTGTGAACTTTGAATTGCTTAGTCGTGTTGTGGTCTTCAGTCCCCGTACACAACCTGAGGCGTGAATCCTCTGCTTGATTGGTCTCTGCTCTGTATTACACGAGTGACCACGTCGCCGATTCGTCCGGATTCTTGGGATTATGCGTTAGCGGATGCTTACGCTTTGAGAAATTTCGGTTTGGCTCCTGCTAGGTCATTATAATCGCATGTTTACTTCAGAGAACGAAGTTTCCTCCACGGCAGTAGCCGCTTGGGAGGGAGTGCATCTCGCTGTCAATTGCCCTTCGTACACTAGTGGCATTTTGAAACCTCGCCAGGTAAGAACTTATGTAACGGCATTGATACGAAAGCCATGTTAGGCAATTGCGATTAGCGTCAAATGGCTGTACGCTGGCTCATCATGATGTTTGAATGCTCATGGGATGATGGCATTCGCTCATAGTGGAGATGGCACAAGCTCATCGCGTGTTCCAGGCCTGATAATTCTATGGGCCATGAATGGATCAGACAATACCCAAGTCTGCAAGGCCCGAGGAAATTTACGGGCTGCCTGCCGGGGGTCTCCAAAGTTGTATCAAGGATTCTCCCCCTGGAAAGGTGGTCAACTTGCCTGGTAGCGAGAAACCTTATTGTCTTGATTCAAAATCCTTTGTACCTGTACTGCTGCCAAGTTCCTTGTTATGCCGACAATAGTCGCGCCGATTCCCTAGCCCCTCCCGGCTCTCGCTTTGGAACTCGCCTTGTGGGGCCAAAGCCATGCGCCGTATGCCTGCAACAATGTCAGGGGCAGGGTTTTCACATTCACTGAGTGGATTTCCATTCCCAAAGGAAATTTAAATGCTATCAAAAGGCGTCGTCATACATCTGTAAGCTTGCGTCTCTAGGCTGCGTCAGCATAGGAAGATATCAAATTGTGAAGCTTTTGTGACCGTTTCGAGAATTGAGAATATTCATCGCCCTACGCCGTTATTCGCTACCCATTTCATAAAACAATTGCCGCATGATAGGTGATTTAATCATTTATTTAGGTGCAAAATTCGTAAAGATTATCATGTTCACCATAACGCCTTATTTTCGCCTCAGCAGGGCCTGCCGAGGGGGGAAAACCCCTTGTGTTTGAATTGCACATCATAACTCATGCGGGGAAATTTCCCCTCAACGTATACAACCATTTTTGGAAATCATTATGGGCATTGGACTTTATTCTGCCTCGATTTCATATTTCGGACTGCAACACGGTTATCATGGAGGTGTGGCGGTCAGCAAGTGGAACCAAGCCGCGATGCTGACAGAGGCCGCAGAACAGCTATCGAACCACTACCACCTACCAACTTTGGCTATTTCAGCGAGCGCCGAATCAAGGGCGTACATGAACGAGAACAGAGAGAAGGCATTTTGTTCCCGGCTTTGGCCTATTTGGGTAAACAAGACGTCGGCCTTGGCGCTCGCGCTTATACGTAACACCAGAATTGACAGGGCTATGGGAGGCGATCTGACACGCACGTGGCTACGTTACGAATGTACAATTTGAGTTAGATTGACATGTACCGGTGTGGGTTTTGTGCGCAGGATACAACGCCGTGGTTAATAATTCTGGCATGATCTCTGCAATCGATCCGGCAATAATCGGGAAATGGGGCCTGTAAACTTTATAAACCCTGGCAGCGGCATCGTGGAGTTTCAAAGAGCGGCGTTCCCGCGTACAATGGAGCCGCCGAAGTCCTGCCTGGGGGCTAGAACGTGTATCGATTCGTGCTGTGCTGCGCCCTGTGTGACGAGCCGACCAGCATCGGGATCCATCAGTCAGCGGGAGTTGGATCTCACGCCATAGTCTATCTTGTGAGGGGTCTACACAGCCCTGAAACTGACAAGGCCGTGATGAACTTCACATGCCGTTCCCAAAAGACCCCTATCTGGATATAGACTCATTGGCTGTCGTATTTGTAGGAGGCCGGTCAGAATAGAATTGCTAGTGTCGTATTCCACATCCGTACCAAATGCTCCGCCAGTCTCCTAGTCCTGGTTATATGAACAGCTCAAAGTGAGTATCATATACCCAAAATCATTGTTTTCAGAGTTTTCTTTTTTCAATTTGATACCCAGTCAGAAGATACAATGTCAGCCGAGTCACCTTCTCTGGTAATATGTGGTTCGGTAATCTCCAACCTTGATTCTGCCCATCTTGTTCGCCTCCGTTCAGGTCTTATTCACAACCCTCACTTAGCAGACTTTCGACATGAAGTCTCGGAATTATCTGAAGTCTGGTCACTTCTAGTGACAAAGGAACCCTCCTTAAAAAGGGTAGATGCAGCGCCATTACTGCGTGATCTAGCCGAATGGATGACGACTAGCAATTCTACAAATCTACCACCGGCCGGCCGAACCTCGAAGAATACACGATCAACAGTTTTCACAGTCCTGGCCCACATTATAGAGTATTCAATATACTTGAATAACATTGATGGATCTGGGCAAGGTAAACAAGAGCATTGGGATGCCCACGCCCATACACTGAAAGGCCTCAACGATGGAGGCGTCCAAGGGCTCTGTGCCGGTCTTCTCTCTGCGACTACAATTGCATGCTCACGAAGCAGAGCAGAGCTGTCTAAGAATGCGGCAATTGCCATGCGGTTGGCATTGTGTATTGGAGCGGTTGTAGATCTCGATGAAGCCGAGTCAATAGAACCCACTGTGTGTCTAAGTGCGCGCTGGCCACGCAGCGAATGCGATGGACCAGAAGGGAGAAACCCTGATTCATTTGAGGCCGTGCTCAAAGACTATCCAAAGGTACGTTGCTTCCAATGGCTTCAACATCGAAGCCATTAATCTGGGTGAGGCTAATTGTCAACTAGGCGTACGTGGGTGTCTGTATGGACGCCATTAGCGCGACCATCTCAGCACCCAAAGGTGTCGCCATCCCTTTGATGTGCCATCTTGAGGAAATCGGCGCGTTGGTCAAGAAAATAGGTGTCGAAGGCCGCTTTCACCATCCGGGACATCAAGACCAGTTCATGAGACTAGCTGACATCTGCGCGTCCCTACCCATGTTCCAATTTCCCAAAGATTCACCTCCGCTGGTACCTCTGAGGCGCAATGATAGTGGTGATGTTGTGACGAGCGATATTCCACTTCACGAGATGGTTCTGAGATGCATTCTGGTGGAAAGGGCTGACTGGTACACCACCATGACAAGATCTGTGAAAGACTTGGCCAATGCCCATGTGGACCGACCTAAAGCACTGGTATTGGGGCCTGTGGATTGCATTCCGCGGTCTGTGCTAGCCATCTCGCCGCTCCAGGTCATTCGCCCCATGAGCAACGAAGCCCTGCATCAGAATTATCCTGATGGCTCCATCGCCATCATCGGAGCATCATGCCGATTTCCAGACTCGGAAACTCCGCAAGAGTTTTGGGATACGATTCTTGCAAAGAGGCCAGCCAAGTCGATGGAGGGCGTCGGCTCTTTCGATTGTGCATTTTTTAGAAAATCGCCTCGCGAAGCCGAGTACATGGATCCGCAACATAGACTTGCACTTCATCTTGCCTATGAAGCCCTGGCATCTTCTGGCTACTTTAGCCCCTCGTCATCAGCGACAAAAGACATCGGTTGTTACATCGGCATGTCCTCCTGCGACTACCAAGATAATGTTGATGCCCGACCGCCAACTGCATTCTCGTACATTGGCACCGCGCGTGCGTTCGTGAGCGGTCGAGTCAGTCACTTTTTCGGCCTGACTGGGCCTTCAATTGTGGTTGACACAGCGTGCTCGTCTTCGGGCGTGGCAATTCACACAGCGTGCAAGGCACTCCAGTCAGAAGAGTGCTCCATGGCTTTAGCTGGAGGTATCAATATATTGACAGCCGAAGGCAGGTCGCATGAAAACCTCGCGGCAGCTTCTTTTTTGAGTCCGACTAGTCAGTGCAAGCCTTTCGACGCAAGTGCGGATGGCTACCGTCGTGGTGAAGGTGGGGGCTTTGTCCTGTTAAAGAGGCTCTCGGCGGCTCTTGCGGATAACGATCACATCCTGGGCGTTGTCGCAGCCTCGGCTGTCAACAACAGTGCAGGTACTCGATCCATCACATTGCCCTCATCTGAGTCGCAGAGCCAGCTCTACCGACGAGTGCTTCAGGTAGCAGGAATGCAACCGCATCAGGTTTCGTACATTGAGGCCCACGGGACGGGAACCAAGAAAGGGGACCCGGTTGAATGCCAGAGCATTTTAGATGTCTTCGGCGGACGTCACCACTCTTTTTCAAATCCCATTCACCTTGGTTCGGTCAAGGGGAATGTCGGACATGCTGAACCAGCGTCAGGTATAGCCTCTCTCTCAAAGGTACTGTTGATGCTCCAACACCGTCTCATTCCACCACAAGCCAACTTCACTACATTGAACCCGGCCATCCATTCTCTGGGAGATGCCAATATAAAGGTTCCCACAGAGCTTGTGGATTGGAAAGGACCTCTACAAGCAGCGCTGGTAAACAATTATGGAGCATCAGGGGCCAATGCAGCCATGATTGTTTGCCAATCTCCTCCCAGTCCATCCGAGCAAATCGCACCAACGGAGAATATTCGACAATACCCGATACTAATAGCCGCACACACTGCTACTAGCCTGCGGGAGTACTGCCACGTTCTCCTGCAGCTCATAGAAGCTCGGAACGACGTATTCAACGATGCATCTCTTCCGGGAATCGCTTTTCATCTGGCTCAGAACCAGAATCACACTTTGAGCCACCGCGCTATATTCTTAGTTCGTTCCATAGGAGGACTCAAAGACCGCCTCAGATTGCAAGTGAGCAATTCTGTAGCAGAGTCACCAAAGTCAACGGGTGGCTCCAAGCCTGTTGTACTCGTTTTCTCAGGCCAGACCGGTCGTCGACCTTGTCTCAACTACGAGGCTTACCAGGACTCTATCCTGCTGCGACGTCATATCGATCAATGCGACCGTGTCATGCAGAGTCTTGGGCTTTGCAGCCTTTTACCACGCATCTTCAACACGGATCCTGTTGATGACCTGGCTGAGTTCCATTGCATGCTATTTTCGCTGCAATACTCAGTTGCCAAATCGTGGATTGACTCCGGGTTAGAGATCAAGGCGTTGGTCGGCCACAGTCTCGGGCAATTGACATCTCTCTGTGTAAGCGGCGCACTTGGACTGCGCGACGCTTTGAAGATGATCTCTGGCCGAGCGTTGCTAATCCAGGAGAAATGGGGCCCAGAACGAGGCTGCATGCTCAGTGTGGATGCTGATGCCACTATGGTGGAGGAGATTTCTCAGTCGATGCAAGGAGAGCACACGGTCGAAGTCGCGTGCTACAACTCCCGTTCCCACCAGATCGTTGTGGGGAAAGAGGCGGCGATCCAAATATTCGAGGAAAAGGCTCGTTCCCAAGGTGTTTCTTCCAAGCGGCTGGCTGTTTCCCATGGATTCCATTCAATTTTACTCGAAAGTATCCTAAACGACTACCACCAGCTGATTCGAGGGCTCACCTTGAACCGTCCCAATATCCCCATTGAACCCTGCTCAAAATTCGGGGGTGATTGGGTCAGCATTACACCTGAACTGGTTGCGCGTCAATCTCGCGAGCCCGTATACTTCGTCAATGCTATTTCCAGAATCGAGCAACGACTGGGCTCTTGCATTTGGCTAGAGGCTGGATGTGGATCAGCTGGGGTCACCATGGCTCGCAGGGCGCTTGCAAGCATCCCTTCGCTGGGTTCCTCATCCCATTCGTTTTACTCCGCGCGACTTCACGAGCTGAATCCCATTGGCTCACTCGCCGATACAACTATGAACCTTTGGAATGAGGGCGTTCGCGTCCAGTCCTGGATGTACCATGCTTGCCAGAGACGTTATTTCAAGCCGATGGAACTCCCGCCATACCAATTTGACAAGTCCCAATACTGGCTACCATTCATTCCGAGATATAAGGAACCATCAGATCGAGATGAAAACGAACCCCAGCTCATCCAGGAAGCCCCCAAGTTAGTCTCGCCCGTTGGTCAAATTGATCCCAGTGCACAAGTGGCCAAATTTGTCATCAACCAGCACAGCGAAGAATATTCAACATTTGTTCGAGGCAGAACTGTCTTTGGACAAACCCTCACACCCACCTCTGTCTACATTGAAGCAGCCTCTCGCGCATTTAGTCTTCTCCCTATTCACCCCTCGTCCACCTGTCTATCCAATTCATCCATCAAAGTAGAGCAAGTCAAAGTCCATGCACCATTTGGCTTGGATCCACAAAAACAGCTTTGCTTAACCTTGCACAGAGATGCAGGATCGACGTGGAGCTTCACAGTGGAAAGCCATTCGCTCAGTAATTCCGAGAACGAGCTTCCAAAACAGCAAGCTTCAGGGACTGTCAGGCGAAAGAAACAAAGTCACCCCAACCTGGGGCGTCAACGACCACTTCTTTGCCGCCTTTTTGACAGGTGCAAGGAGCTACGTGAGGATCGCCACGCTTCATTAGTCCAAGGGCCTTTTGTCAAGAAAGTAATGGATAGAGTGGCCAATTATTCCAGCACATATTTCGGAATCCAATCCATTGCATCAAAGGGCCTTGAGGCCGTGGGTGAAGTGGTAATGCCAGCCATAGCACCTAAATGTCGCGATGGAACAATATTTTGCCCACCTGTATTCGACAACTTCTTGCTTGTAGCAGAACTTCACGCCAGCATTCTTGGGGAGCTTTCAGATGAAAATGTCTATATATGTAATGGGTTCAACTCCATATCCCCGCAGGTGGAGACTGAAGAGTCAATGTCAAAGTCCAAAGGGCCTTGGACAGTCTTCTCCAGTATGAATCAACACGATGACAAGACAGTGCTTTGCGACATCTACGTGTTTAACACGCGCAGCGGAACGCTTCTATTGTCAATACTAGGAGCGTGCTTCAAGCAAATTCCCATGCTTTCTCTGAAAAAGGCGCTGGAAGCTATTAATAGCAACCCACTTCACCTGTCAGGTGAGAAACCACCAGTGATCAACAATGGCAATGGTTTCCAGGGTTCAGATTCCGCCCGCGGCATTTTTTATGACAGTTTCACGATTGGGGTCCCAGATCTTCAGCCATCAGATAAAATCTGCATTGATCAGAGCCCTGAGAGCGATTCGGACACGAGCCTGTCCAGCCTTGCCTCTGTGGATTGCTCCAAGGAGTCTTCAGGGCCATCGTCTAATACGTCTCCATCGCCAGTGGACTCTGAATCCCCAGTCAATGAGCAACAAACTGCTGCCCTCTTCAGTCTTCTTGCTGAGCATCTGGACTGCTCGCAAGGAATATCCCCGGATGCACCCTTGGGCGACGTTGGGCTCGACTCATTGGTTGCTATCCAGCTTCAGTCGGATATCACAAAAGCTTTTGGGAAGAGACCGAATCTGATGATGATTGATGAAACTACAACCTTTTCAAATCTCTGCGCCATGATCCTTCATCAGGATCTAGTCAGTAAGGCGTGATCTAGGCCTTCGCTCTTTGGGTAGTGGGGGTTACTCTGTGAAGTGCCCATGTTTCACGCTGGAGCTTCAAATCAGTTATCCGTTTTCATTTTATGTCAACAGTGTTTCTTTTTATGTCTCTTTATTCATAAAATTTTTATCTCTTATGGAGTATTTGGCGCTTCAATCAGCACTTCGGCTGAGCGGTGTTGTGTCAATAATTTACAAGCGGTGTTCCCTCTTCTCCTCTGTTAGGACAATTAAATTCCAACTTATATGATCTTTTTCTTTGACACCAATCCCTAAATCGTTCATTCGTAAAATATACAGAAGGTTAATGCTGTCAACTAAGTGTTCCCAAAGTGCATCCTGTCGGTGCACCAATTCATGATCGCTAAAATTTTCTTCGTACTGCCCAATTCTTTTGTAATGCAGTCGCCTATTTTGAAAAAGTGGTTGAGTGAGGTTGGATATTTGACGCCAAGCGTATCATGTCTCGCAGACGTAGCCGGTGCTCCAGCGGCAGACTTCTGGCCAGACGCTGAGGGTTGTACTAATCGTAAATACTAAAAGCTTTAGTATTAGTCCTTAGTATACTAAACAGTGTTAGTACTTTTTGCAACCCTGAATTAGGCACTGAATTTATGCTTACGCTTCAGATGCAACATGTGTTATGATCCCTTGAAGATATCAGCCATGGCGGCTCGTACAGTCTTTCCGATCCAGACGTTGGTTGATGTCCCATCATTCTGCGATGTGTCGCCTGCGAAATGGTCAGCAAGTTGCGAAATTTAAGACAAATCGAGATTCGCCATCATACGTGGAAGAAATGGGCTCTTTATTTCTGTGGGGGACGATTCCTGACTCGGGCTGGGTACCTCACGCTCGGGGAGGTTCGAGACTTCACGAAGTAATAATTCTTGGCACTCTTGTTCTGACTTGAAGGAAAGAATTGACATGCCCTCTTTCTGGTCTTGGGGAAACTTAGTTAGCTTCCACGTTACAGAAACACATGGCAGGGTCCAAACGAATAGACAAGACAAGAGAGAGGCCAGCGTGGGGTATCAGCTGCGGGGCAGTGACATACTGAGATTTGGCATAGCAACAATGGGCATCTTGGTGCTGTCTTTCTGGTTTGACGCTATAGACCCTTCTGCGGCCATATACACGGGTTTGAAAGCAAGTCGAGTTGCGCGTTGCGAATGTATGTGGTGAAACAGATTGAAGGCGAGGTTAAAGAGCGATGGCGTTGAAGGGACAGACGGATCAGAAACCTCCGATTGCTGACAGCTCGAGTATTAGCGCTAGTGGGCTGAGGCAACTCTGGTAAAACACACAAGATCAAAGCCAGTCAACGACGGAAATTAAAACGATGGGAACGTCAAAGTGAAGCGCAGTTTTAGCCGACAACGACTTATATACATTGTTGTCAGAACCGAATCCCCCCGGCGGATGGGCAAGCTGCAATTCCCAAGCCGCCCAGGAAGAGCTTCATTTGGCGGCCGGGGTGGAGCCCCCAGCGCACGTCGTATTTCGTACCGGTGCGACATCCCCACAGCCACGCCAAACCAGCCAATCAGGGTTCCATGGGGACCTGAAAGTTGCAGGGGAGGGCGCGGGTCTCGCAGTATGATCCCCTAAAGAGGTAAGACTGCAACGAGGACCCAACTGTCATGGAGATTTGAGGGGCTGATCAGATATGGCCAATCGAGCAGGAATACGTGATACGATGCAGTCCGGATATGGCAAAACATGTGTGCCGGTGTCTGTTGAAGTGCGTATGCCTCGCTTTGGTAGGGCTGAAAGCAGTCTCAGCCATCGTCGTCGCATCGCTGGCTTGTGGTTGCGAATGTGTCACCTTCGAATGTGTGCCTCTCTTGTATTGGGTAACTACCCAGTCCTGAACGCCTTCCGCCAGCCCACAGTCGCATCGGAATACTCGGTCGCCAAAACCGCCGGCCCAATAGTCAACCCGCGAAGCCCGCAGGCGTCGCAAGTCTACGTCATCAGCCTCACCATGAAAAGGGCTCAGGTGGCGCAGACCATGTATTGATGGCAAGATCAAGGTGAGTTTGTGGGAGTGAGGAGATTGAGGGTGACGAATACCTCAGGCTGGCGCAAGGCAGCAACAATTGAGAAATGAGAGGGCCAGGTTATTGGTGCAGTAAAGCCACAACAGTTTCTGTTTTTCAGTCTAAAACAGTAAAATCCATGAATTACGTTCTGCGCCCATGTTTCCCGAGAGGCCTCATTGTCTATTGTCATGACACAGCTGTGTCTCAAATCCCGCCAGGCAGAAATGCTGTGGCATGAACTGTCTGCCGAATGTAAGCCCCATGTGACACGGGTCAGGAGACCCGGGTCTCGAAGTTGTCAGCGCAAAAACGGCTGCAGGCGTACCTGGAAGGTAACCCAATAGCATGCAGCAGACCAAGGCTGTCACATGCCAGTCAGCGGTGCGAATGGACCCTGCATCCAATCCAGAACGCTGAGGGTGCAAATCTGTCTGTCGCGCGTAGCAGAGGTGACTGCCATCCAAACTTGACAATTGAATGGATGGTTTTGAAATCTCAGATGAGTGTAGCAACAGAATGCACTGAAATGAAACGCAATTGACGCTACTACTAAAACAATTTAACCTCCAGTTCGCCGACTGATGGCCGCTCATGGTGTCATACTGCACTTCAATCACCAGGACTTGATCGGGGGTTTGAAGAATCTAGAGAGAAGAGAATCCCGAAGTAAAGCAGAGTTTGCTATCAAAGCCATCATAGGGGCGAGTCCCATCTCGTTTCTACTGCCTCGTCCCACGAACTTATCGCTGATAAGGACCTCCAAAGCTCATGGATTCAGGTACCCCAACCCCCCCGCAGCCGGCACGGCCCCTCGGACTCGCTAGTGGGACACCGCTGCAATAATAGTGGGTCGGGTAGCTCAACTCCCTGTAATCTGCTTATGTAACTAAGGTTCAGCCAATCGGAGCTTGGGGCAATGCTATCAGGGTTCCCTCTAACGTCATTGCGCCTAACCTCTCCAGCCGCCATTCCTCCGATGACTTCCGCCGATCGCTACATCTACATCTCCGCCTCGTCGCCAACACTCCAGACGAAAGGCCGCCTCATCGCGACCGCTTCTTGACCATCCTCATTTCACTCTTCTTACTTGGGGATATTTGCTCGACAGTGTCGCTCAGCTCCGCCGTCATGATACTCAGAAATACCATCACGGGCGTTGCCCTTGCCTCACTCGCCCAGGCGTCTCAGCCGGGCTCTGCGAAACCCATCGCCGCGCCGATGAGAGACCTCAAATGGGGCCAGCTCAACTTCCTGCACACTACAGATACGCATGGCTGGCTTGGAGGACATATACAAGAGTACGGTTCCCACACATTGGACGTCTAAAAGTTGTCACCGACTAACTGTTTCCCAGACCCCAGTACTCGGCCGATTGGGGCGACTATGTCTCTTTCACCCAACACATGCGCAAAAAGGCCGACGACAGCGGCGCCGATCTCCTCCTCGTTGACACCGGTGACCGCGTTGAAGGAAACGGTCTCTATGACTCGTCCACCCCCAAGGGCCTTTATCAATACGACATCTACGCTCACGCTGACGTTGATTTGATCTCTATCGGGAACCATGAGCTGTACAAGGCTTACTCTGCCGATCGCGAGCATAACACGACCGTCCCCAACTTCAAAGAGAATTACATTGCGTCAAATCTCGATTATATTGATCCTGAAACCGGCAAGCGCGAGCCGATGGCGCAGCGTTACCGTAAATTCAAGACCAAGAACCAAGGCATCGATATTGTTGCTTTCGGCTTCATCTTCAACTTTAAGGGCAACGCAAAAAATACCGTCGTCCAAACTGTGGAAGAAACTATCAAGGAAGAATGGTTCCAAAAGGCAATCCGTGAGAAGACGGATCTCTTTGTTGTCATTGGACATGTGGGCATCCGAACGGAGGAGTATAAGCATCTTTTCACGGCAATCCGAAAACAAAACTGGCACATCCCCATTGCCTTTTTCGGTGGCCACTTCCACATCCGAGATGCGCTCGCATTCGACTCCAATGCCTTTGCCATGGCCAGCGGTCGATACTTTGAAAGCATTGGTTTCATGTCCATTGATGACGTGAAGCCGAAGGGCGAGATTGAGGCCACCGCTGCGGCTTCATTCAGCCGTCGCTACATCGACACCAACCTCCTTGGCATGTACCACCATACTGGGCTCAACGAATCAACTTTTCCTACAAAAGAGGGCAAGAAGGTCACCGGCTTGATTGCTGATGCTCGCAAGGCACTCGGACTTGATGGTCGCTTTGGATGTGCTCCCAAAGACCTCTGGATGACACGCACCCCGTACCCCAGCAAGGACAACATCTATACTTGGATCACCGATGAGGTCTTCCCCGGCATCATTACCCGTGAAGACAGAAAGAACAAGCCAACATTGGCCATCACTAACACTGGAGGCATCCGATTTGACATTTTCAAGGGACCCTTCACTCGCGACAGCATCTACAGCATCAGCCCCTTCCTGAGCAGCTTCCGGTTCATTCGCGATGTACCCTACAAGAACGCCAAGGAGGTTATTGACATCCTCAACAGCGGTGGCACAATCTTTGAGGAGCACGGCAGTGATGTCCGTTTCTTGGCCATCCCGCAGCAGAGGTTTCCGGCGCCGGCAACAGTTTTTGCCGACGATGAAGAGGAAGATGAGCAAGTTCGTCTTGAGCTTCGAGGCATTGATGAGAGCAAGCCCAATCTCATTGCCGGATACACCACCAAGGATGACATTGGTGATGATGGCGACGATACCATCCACGAGCAAATCAAGGTTTACAGGCAGCCCAACGCTATCCAGGGCAACATCTCCTTCCCCAAGGAGGGCGAACCCGACACTGTGGATCTTGTTTTCCTCGACTTTGTGCAGCCGTGGATCCTGGATGCTCTCAAGTTTGCCGGTTTCGACAGCAGCGCTGACAAGGTCGAGGAGTATAAGAAGGGGAGCTTTACCTACTTGATGGGACAGTGGGTCAACGAGAACTGGAAGGGCGAATGTTAGATGGCTAGTACATGGAGGCTATTTTGATCCGGTACATTGGCGTTGAACTTGGGTATATGGACAGGGTAAATTTGGACGTGATACGACAGACATAGTGCTCATCAGATGGGATAAATTGCATACATACCATCTCATCATTTGATCTTGCCTACAGCGATGGCTTTTGCGTGTGTTGAACGGTGGTTAATATGACCAATCTGTAAATCTGTAGCAAACCAAGACGGATGTCAACTTTTGGCAAATGATTCACAGTAATTGGAAAAGGAGATCAAGTAGGTTAATGGGGCATTGTGGTAGATTTCCAGGTACCGATGCTACCTATCTAAGATGTTTGGATCCCCTTTAAACCTATGTGTATAGATTTGACAGTGTAATAGAAAGGATCGTAACTCATGCGAACATGAAAAATAAAGTCATATACCAAGAATATTCCAGCACATCTCTCTTCCCTCCTCCTCAACCCCCTCTGTGTACCACATTCATTTATCAGGTCTTAAAAAAAAAGTAATAGTATGGAAGGATTAAAATCTCGTTGGCGAGCGAGCGACGAAGAAGAAGAAGGTTGTTGTCATTAGGAACCGCGACCAGGTGCCGGTAGCTCTCCTAGGCTCGCCGAGGGCCGAAGCGGGAAGAAGCCGCTTAGTAGCCACCCTTGGTGCCGGGGATGGTGAAGTCGGGGGGGACGCAGTAGGGGGAGCCGTTGGCGGGGAGGAACTTGCAGACGGTCTTGGGGGGGCAAGAGCCACCATTCTAGAAGGTGTTTGTTAGAGAGTCGCCGTTTGTGTTGCAAGGGGAGGATTCAACTTACAACCCAGCCACCGTTCTGGCAGACCTGCCAGCCCTGGTTGTAGTTGGAGCACTGGTAGGTGCCGGAGGTGCAGGTGTAAGGCTTGGGAGAAGCAGCGACCATGGTGGCGGCGATGGCAACGAGAGCGGCGGAGAACTTCATGTTTGCGGTTTTGGTTGGTTTTCTTTGTGAAAAGAAGAAGAAGAGTTGAGCGAGAGGCTTTTGAAGTGGTAGAGTGCTTGAGATGATTGCTTGAGTGATGATGAGAAGAAAAGGTCAATTCAAGGAGGATGGTAGACGTCTTTATATACCCGTTTTCCTTTTCCATCTAGCTCTCTCTACGTCTCTATGTCTCTATGTCTTGTACGTGTGTGTCTCTCTTCCTTCCTCTCTTGGAGCTAGTTACGAGAAGCCGCCATGCAGGACTATCGGCCTCAACACGAGCTGACCTGCACTGCCCAAGCCATGTCTCCAACTAGCTTCTCGGGGCTCGGCCCAACGTGTGTGGTCTCGATCAAACCTGTCCCTGGGGTGTGCGTGCGTGTACGATGGGTGTGGTGGGCGCTTTGTCTATGCCGCGAAGGGAGTAGACACGCAGCAAGCCACGGGCTGGATCTCGGACCATGGACGTGCGCTTCTCTCTTCCGGGAATCACGCATGGACCGCAGGCGATGAGCCGAAAGGGTTGAAAGCAAAAACACACACAGGTGAGGGTGGGGGAATACGATGCCGTTCTCTGGGTCACGGGAGAGGGTGTGGTGCGGCCGATCGGCGGCGACGGCGCCGGCGTATAGAGGGGCGTGTTTTTTTTTTGCTTGTCAGATCAGGGCGTCAGGCCATGATGGAGGAGGACGAGGAGGACGAGCGGCATTCCTGATGACTCGGATATAGGCGCGCCGTGTATGCACTTTTGGGCTCTTGCTGCCTTGGCAGGCAAGCAGAGCCGGGAAAAAGAATGATGTGAGATGTCATTCACATTTTGGCAATAGGTTATACGAATCCTTCACCGCATTTCTTACGCTGTCTTTGTTTGAGATGGAGTATACTACAGCATATACTGTTTCTTAACAAAAGCACCTCTCTCTCTATCTCTATCTCCGTCTCTGTCTCGCTCGCTATCAATCTCGAGCCCCGGCGCATTGTCAGCAATTGGCCCATGACAGAATGGCTGCGACCCCATCCGGCACTAGAAAACGGGAAGAAAAGCACGTCCCGGGTGGCTAGGGGAAAGGCTCAATCCCTAATTTAAGAGCAGAGCGCCACCCAGTCAGCTGCGCGAGTCGCACCAAGTAGGTGTTAGCTTTTCTGGAGCCCATTCCAGCCCTACGAACAAGAGCGAGGTAACGTTTCGTCGCCGTAAGAACTGTTTTTCCTTTTTCCTTTACACTCTCTTTTACCTCGTACCAGAGCGAGGCCAAGCCACACGCCCCTCCCTTCTCCCCCCCGGCGCACGCACATGTAGTGCCCATGTATGACAGTCTGCATGGGGCGGTCAAACACCGTGAGAGTCAGCAAAAAGTCGATCGATGCCGTGTTTCTCTTTACTGTTTCCCCATTTTTTCTAAGCCAACCGCGGGGTAAAATAGAGAGAGGACATGTGGAAAAGAAAGAGCAGGTTTTTCGGATCGATGGGATATCCTGGCAAATTGGGGCCGCGATGCAGTTCTAGGACAGAGCAGCTGAACTGGCTAGGCTGCTGGACATGCAGTTTGAGGATGCTAAAAATAATAATATGCCCCCCTCAATCCAAACGTGACGGGCACACCACCCGCGGCAATGACAGCCAGCAAACAGGTCACTAAAGGGCAGCGGAAAGGCCAATGGATCGACTACCCCGCAAAAGCCGGAGCTCGATACGACACCACCACCAGCAGCGCCGTCTCTTGCTTCCCACCTCAGACCCGCCGCCGCTGATTCGCCCGCCGGCCCGGAGACGGGGACCTGCACGCCTGCATCCTCGTGTTGGGTTGAGCGCCGAGGATCCGAGTGGAGGTTGTACAGTAGCACAGTACCACAGCAGCACAGTAGAAGCAGTAGCAGCAGCAACATTAGCAGCAGCAAGGGAGAGAAGGAGTAAGCAGTGCCACAGCGTCATATGCCATTAACCATTGGGCATTCGCTTCGAGTCGATGCACGATCACCGCCGCCGCCAGCTGCAACCTGGTACCACCACCGCGACGCCCCCCCGCGACTTCCAGCGAGGCTTAGCTGCAAGCAAACCGAAAAAAAGGAAAAGAGGATGTGACGTGTGGAACGTCATTGATTCGCTCTCTTTTGTTAAAGACAATCATCTCGCAAACCACAGTACGAGAAACACTGCACTCTGCCGATCTGAGTAATATCTCATTCAAGAAAACGCCGAGCTTGGAGCGCAAACACGCACAAAACACCCCAGCAACGTAGTAAACACTCATTGGCCTCTTGCTGAATCAAATCACAATCACAGGCGACAGCCCGGCCCGTATCGAGGAGCGGAACGCTTAGTGCCATGCCACGCCATGCCATGCTATGCCATGCAATGCCATTCCGCAAATGCCAGATGCTGCTTTGCCCATGATCTGCTGCTTAGACGAGAGGACCCACTGCTTCTCCGGATGATCCGCCCGAAAAGGGCCCCAGCTTCTTTGCGAGAAGCTCCACCAAGCTGAACTGCAGCAGCATGTTAGACGAAAAAAGTGGGCATACAGGAACAGGCAAAGGAAAAGAATGGGCGAGCCATCTTTTGGACCGGGTCAGATAAAGGTCCGGTTCATGAGCCACCTGGACCGTGCTGCTGCCTTAGTTTATCTCCTAACAAAGGTTGTTGCTGTTGTTGTTGCTGCTGTTGCTGTTGCTGTTGTCTAGGATGACCAACGTGCTGCACTTGCTAGCCTTGGCTGGAGCTGACGATCATCACTCTCCAGTCTACCATACGAGCACGTTCAAACAGACAGAGACACAATAAAAAAAGAAAGCAAGTGTTTTTTTTAGTTTTTTTCAACAAGCCAGCCGCCTGAAGGTGCCACATTTGGCCGCCGACATGGCGCCTTGGTTCATTCGCTCTGTAGCACGGCTCCCTCGGGCATTAAACAAGCCTCATGGAAAAGCAATCCCTCCTCCCTCCCACACCCACACCCACGGCACCCTCGCCATGATCGACAGAACCATGTCTTGCCTGCCTCTTCCGAGATGCCAGAAATAGCCCCAACTTGTAAATCCTTCGACCGCCACAACATCCTTCTCCAAAAAATGCCCTCAAGGTCCCCTTGTCCTTCCCCAACGCGGGCCCCGCAGCGCCGTGGCGTCCTCAGCCGGCCACGCTCCGCTCACCGGCGGCCGAAAGAGACCCCCCCAGCCAGCCAATCCCCCAATCGCATCTCACCGGCTTTGACAAACAGCGTAGCAGTGGGAAATGAGGCCAAGAGGCGAGTGAGAGCTGAACGTCAGCGTAGTTATCAATCACAATCGTCATTCTGTCTCTCTGTCTGCCTGTCATGTATGTATGTACGTATGTATGTCTCTCTCAGCTTCCCTCAATGCACAGGCCCTCCACTTCACATCCGTGACCGAGCCCGGTCTCTCCTGCACGATAAGGTGGACAGACGTGGCTCCTCCTGCTCCTCTTCGGCAGAAGAATGCCGGCCGAGATGCAAGACAAGCTTCAACCAGACTCAATAGACCTAAATCCTTCGCGCCTAGTTCCCCCCCAGAGAAGCATTTTTGCGGGCCTCGGTAGGACATGATCTGGGGAGGGCCCCATCAACCTACATTGCGCTGGTCAGCCCTACATCAGTCAGCTCGGGTGCCCAACCCTTGAACTTCAACCTGCAGACACGACGTGCCCGCTCAGGCCCGGCAATTCACGCATGATTGGACCATCTCGAATGCAAACCAAAAAAGAAAACATCATGTATTTCCATTTACAGCTCCGTTGTCGACATTACCCTCTTCATTGGCCAGGGTATCCCTTCCCAGCTCCGAGCCGACTCTATTAGCCCTATCCATTTGTCATGCCATCCTGTCCTCTTTACTTTACATTGGTGCCTCCCATCTCGTATTGATCTGCTTTCGTCGTACCTGTAGAGGAAAGGTCATGTTAGCTCAGCTGCGTGGCGCCAATGGGCGAGACGGGAACAAGAAAGAAAGAAAAAAGTGACGGCAGAGGGACAGGAAAGCTTACCATGGGCGACAAAAACATCACACCGCCAAACAACGCCACCACCGTCAACACGAGCGTCACCTTGTTAAATCCGTTTCCAAGAATATCGAAAACGCCGCTGGGCGCCACCCTAGTCCCAAACACGTCCACGCCAAACGCCACCACGAGGCTTGTGCTCTCCACGATAGCCGGCGCGGCTACGATGCCCTTGACACCCACAATGCTGCGCTGGTGAGACACAATCGCGCGCGGGTCAATCTCAATGCCTGGCGCATACTTGATGAGACCTTCAGCCTCCTTCTCCTCGTTGGTCGAGTCGCGACCGACGGGGCGTCGGGGGTCCAGGATCTGGCGCGAGAGGCCGACAATGGAGTTGGCCTCAGGAAGATAACCGAGCAGGTGTCGGTTGGAAATGCCCTGGCGAGTCTGCGTAACTGAGAGGGTGCTGAGGGGCTGAGAGACGACGTAGGCCTGCTGATCAACCCAAGGAAGGGGAGGTCCAGTAGGCGTGTCCACGGGGTTCAGCGACGAAAAGTTGGCCGCGTCGCCAAGAGGGCCACGGTCATCAGGCGAGGGGGACTCGTAGAGGTCGCTAACGACCACCTGGTAGCCCTTGATGGCCCTGTTGGTGCCATCGTTCACGATGTAGTCGCCAAAGAAGGTGCATGCGTACCAGTTCTCCGCCATGGCACACGAGATGGGCTTGGTGGGGTCCACACCCTCATGGGATCGAGAGACCAGAACCTGGCCAGAAACTGTATCCACGAGCTGGACCAACAGGGAGGAGTCGGCATCATTGACCGACGCAATCACAATCGTGTTGGTGTTGAGGTACTTGTAGCTGACACGGCGGTCTGCCAGAACACGGCCAATTGACGCAACAGGGTCGTGGGCAGCGGCCTTGGTAATGTCCACAATCTTGTGGCCGACAGGGAGCTTCAGCTGCCACACCTCCACCTCGGCGGTCTTGTCACCCTCGGTGACAAACTTAATACCTCGGATGCCCTCTCCTTCGCCCCGAACGACAATGGTCTGCTCGGGAGTCCAGCCGGCGGGAACCTGTCCCACCTGACCGTTGATTCCAATGGGGAGAAGCCACTTGCCAGAAGCGCTGTCGACCACGACAGTGCTGGAGACTGGGGGGAGTGAACCAGGAGGCATGACTTCAACAATGTCTCCGCTGTCGCTCTTGACAACAGCGAACTCACCCTTGGCGCCGCGCACGGTGATGACACCCTCATCCTTGGCATAGATGCCCTTGACATCAAGAGTCTCACCCGCAGCTTGGGGCAGGACAGTCTTGGCCCAGACAACCTCTCCATCGCTGCCAGAGTTGAGGGCATAGATGCGGCCACGTCGGGTGACGAGCACAATGATCTTGTTGAAGCCAAAAGTATCGCGGTGCAGGCCTTCCTTCTTGCTTGGTGCCACACCTCCCGAGAGGCTGCTCACGAATCGCTCGGGGAGCGAAGCCAGGTAATCAGGCAGGTATTGGAGGTCGTTGAGGTGGCGGTTGACACGGTGAAGGTAGGCCTCAAGGGGGTTGGTGTGAGCCTCCTGCTCAAGAACCTTGGCCAAGTTCTCGCTGGCAGGAATCTCAGCCCAGACAGCGGCAACGGCGGCGGTCAGTCCTTCAGGGCGCTTCCAGTCGACCTCGCCGTTGCGAACCAAGATCCAGTCATCCGACTTGGCCACAATGGCGGTTCGGACCGCAAAGCCTTCGCCGGAAGGCTTCTTGATGACCTCGGCAACAGCGTGCACAGGCACAACCTCCTCAGTTGGCTTAAAGGGCCAGCGAGCAAGAACGCCGTGGGATTCGGACGAAACGATGAGAATCTCCTCGTCAGTAACCCGGGTAAAGTAGACATTGGCACCATCAGAGCTGGTCGAGATGGCACCGGGGCCCGCGAGGAGGGGAAGCTCGTAGGCCTGGGAGATCTGGGAGTTCTTCAGGTTGGTGTGGTAAACCTCGGCCTTGTTGCCAGTCTTGGTGCGCGTGTGAATGAGGAAGTGAGGCTGCGACTGGATGAGGTGAGGGGCATGGATCTCGACGGAGACGGCATCGGCGGGAAGCTTGAACTCCTGGGTCGACTTGGTGCCCAGGACGTTGACCTTGATCTTGGACAGAGAGCTGTCGGTCCAGGCCAGAATGGGCGCTGCCGAGTTGCCGCCCACAAACATGACGTCCTTGGGTCCGTGGACATCGCCCTTGGTGCCAATTGACAGATCATCAATGCGGTTTCCGGCGGCAATATCAAGAGCCGTGACCTTGAGGCTGTAGGAAGCGGGCGAGCCGTGGAGGCTGACAACGTAGACCTTGGAGGTGTCGGTCGAGACCTGCAGAGGCGTGTTCTTGCTCACTTCCCGGAATTCCCACACAACCTGACCCAGAGTACCGTGTATGCGTCGCAGAACAGTGGTGCCGTCCTCGTCGTACAGGACCAGGACGTCCTTTCTCGACTTCTCCGTCACCTCCAGGATCTCGAGGTCCTTGACCTCGCCCTTGAACTCGGTCTGCCAGAGGTTTCGGCCGGTGAGCGCATCCCAGGCGAAGACGCGCGAGCCGTAGGCGGCTGACACCCAGTGCTCGCCCTCGGGGGCCCGCAGGAAGCCGCCGCCATTGGCGATGTCGCTGGCGAGCTGCTGGCGCCAGACCAGAGCTCCGTTGCTGGGGTTCACGGCGCCGAGGATGCCGACGTCGCTGAGGGTGTAGAGGAGGCTGGCCTTCTCGGCCTTTCGGGGTCGGTGGAAGAAGGTGGTTTCGACTTGCGGGACGCCGACGAGCGCGTGGTGGAAGTCGATCTGGCCGACTTCGTCCTGGAAAACGGCAGCTCCTAATGCGGAGAGCCCCAGGAGGAGCAGCGGTTGTAATGAGAACCGCATTGTCGGGATTGGGGGACGATGCTGCGGCTTCACGCTTGACGGAGCTTGGAGAGGAGCTTTGGATGCATCATGATACTGGCGACCTGTCTCAATGCGCTGTGCTTAGTCATCGTGCAGCATGTAGCTCCAGGGTAGGTAGCCTGCAAGATTGCTTGGCAGAGAGGTTCCTTTACCCACGCACAGCCTTGTGGATCTAAAAGAAGCATATAGTGGTCGCAAAGTCAATCGGGAATAAATGGTTTTTTTATATTTTCGACTTGTTTCTTGTTACAATGTCGCTTGTTGCGTACGAGTTACCCTTTTTTGTTCGACAGAGGCGAGCACACTTGCGCCACCAGTTCCTTATCAGTTTGTGTGGCGTGGTTTAACAAGACATTGTATATTTTTCGTTGATGGCACAGAGCCACCAGCAGACATGAACTCCAGCGCGGCAGGCAAGACGAATCAGATAACAATGCCTACATCCTCCCGGCTATCTCGCATCCCAATGGTGTAACCAAAGCACCCTCAGCTTACCTATATAGGCCTGACAGTTCCAGATGCAGAGCTATCCCCAGGCCCACACTACCTTGTCACTGGTGGCCCCGCACTAGCATCCCGCGCCATTCGCAATTCGTCCCGTCCCATTCAAAACCACAGAGCATCCCGCCGTCTCTCCCAGCCGCGCGGCCTGTCTTCTGATTCCCCTAGAAAACGGGGCACTCGTATCGCAAAGGGCAAAAGCTCGGGTGCAAAGGTGCCGAGGGTCATCCCATCGCAGACCCTCCCACGCTGCCAAACGAGGTAAGTAGCACCGCAGATGGAGCCGCGCTGGTTCAATGTGGTATAAAGTTTTCCCCATTACACCATCCAATACCCCCATGGCGATAGCGCAATCATCCCTAACACAGGCGCTAGGCGCAATTTTCTCAGTGTTGGAGCCCGTAGAGTGGGTAGTAATATACCAGCGATGCCGTGCCATAAGAGCACCATGAGTAGAGCAGGGAGATCTCCCGACGACGCCAAGGCACCGTTACTGGCTTTTGTCGACGACAACAACTACGACGACGACGACGAGCATCACACAGCATCCGGTATGGGCCTGGACGTGGAATCGGCGAGCTCCGCCGTCGAGGCGGCGCCGTTCCGGGAAGAGGGCGGCGACCTGGTGACGACAGCCGAGCAGCGTGATCTGAAGCGCGGTTTGGCAGAGCGCCATTTGTCCATGCTGGGCATCGCAGGAGCAATTGGCACCGGCTTGTTCCTTGGTCTCGGCAGCGCTGTGCAGACTGGCGGTCCTCTGGGCGCCCTGCTTGGCTACGCGACGATTGGCTTGGTCGTGTGCGCGGTGCAGTTTGCGCTTGGTGAAGTGGCAGCGCTGCTCCCAGTGACGGGAGCCTTTGTGCGCCATGCTGAATTTCTCGTCGACCCGGCCTGGGGTTTCGCCATCGGCTGGAACCTCGTGTACGGCAACATCCTGTCTATCCCCTCGGAAATCACTGCCATCTGCGTCCTCTTCGAGTTCTGGACCGACCTGAACCCCTCCGTCTTTATCATCGTCTTCATTATCCTGACCGTGGCTGTGGGTCTCACCTTTGTGCGCGTCTTTGGAGAGGTTGAATACTTTTTCGCCTGGCTCAAGATTCTTCTCGTCATCTTCCTCATCATCCTGGGACTCGTCATTGACCTGGGCGGCGTCCCAGGAACTCCTAGAATCGGTTTTAGGTACTGGAAGAACCCTGGACCCTTTGTCGAGTACATTGCCACTGGGAACTGGGGTCGCTTCCTTGGATACTGGAGTGTCATGACTGGCGCAGTCTTTTCCTTTGCCGGTGTCGAGTCCCTTGCCATGGCCGCCGCCGAGACCAAGAACCCCTCCAGGGCCATTCCCAAGGCCTGTCGAAACGTGTTCCTGCGAATCCTCCTCTTCTACATTCTGGCCATTTTGATCGTTGGTATGCTTGTTGCCAGCAATGATGAGCGCCTGAACGGCTCCGAGGGCACAGCGGCCCAGAGTCCCTTTGTCATTGCCGCTTCTGCTGCTGGTCTTCCCGCGGTTCCCTCTGTTGTCAACGCCGTCGTCATCACTTCCGCTTGGTCTGCATCCAACCAGAGTCTGCTCGCCGGAACTCGTGTCTTGTACGGTCTCGCTCTCAAGCGCCAGGCACCTCGCATCTTCCTGAAGACTACTCCATGGGGTGTTCCGTACAACTGTGTTCTGCTGTTCACTGTATTCATGTTCCTCAGCTTCATGAGCCTGTCCAGCAGCGCTTTTACCGTTTTCTGGTGGCTGGTTGATCTGACTGCTGCCGGTGTCTTGGTTTCGTGGTCATCAATCTTGTTGAACCACATCCGACTGAGACTTGCCATGAAGAAGCAAAACATTCCCCTCGAGAGGTTGCCTTGGCACAACTCGTGGACTCGTAAGTCAACTTATCATGGCACACAAATTTCCCCACTAACTGTTTCCTTAGTGTACAGCTCCTACTTTGGACTGTTCATGTGCATCATCATCCTTCTCACTGGAGGTTTTGCCGTCTTTACAAAGGGCAACTGGAGCGCCGTCAGCTTCGTTTCGTCCTACTTGTAAGTTTCCTGAGTAAATTTTGTCGATACCAATACTGACGCTCTCACAGGGATATTCCCCTCGTCTTAGGCGCGTACACGATATGGAAGTTTGTCAAGAAGACAAAGGTTGTCTCGCTTGCCGAGATTCCCCTCGAGGAGGCATTCCAGCAATCCGAGGCGGCTCAACAGGCCTTTCAACCGAGCTATTTGAGTTAGATGGCGTTGCGCTGAATAGAGTCTGAGTTTAGTTACTTGCTTTGATCTAGACGGTGTTGGAGATTTGAAAGACATAATCATGAGATGAAGAGTTAAATTGCTATAGAAGGAAGAGTGCGGGGGAGCAACTGGAATGGCAATGCAGGAGCACAGAAATGCATTGCCAAGCATTGTTAGCCTAGACTTTATCGTCTCCATCTCGCCAATAATATGCAGCACATGGCTGTATCTGTTACTAAATTGGGACATGTGCTCCATCATGACTTTTGCGCCCCAAAATCAATCATTTCTGAGTCCTTGCTTTTTACCTTATTTTCCTCCCGTTCTGATCGTACCCGATGCCGGCGGGTGATCCCGTGGTGTCCAACGGCGCATCTAACTGGTCGCATGATGAGCGAGAGAGTGAGATTGTCCGCGAAAAGATGCCCATGAAACAGTAGTTCCCCCTCACCGTGAGAGAAACAAAAGGACGCATCTAAATTCTCTCCATGACTAGGGACGTTGTAGCTCGTGGTCAAATCCCGGTGGAGTTTGCGCACCCTCTCGACCGGTGGTGTAACTATTTTCGACGGAACAAGGTAGCGTTGTTGCAGATCTAGTTTGCACGACGCGCGCCATCTCTACTCTCCCCGAGATGGAGGGTCATGCACGACACTTGCCGCGGTTAAAGCGGAGGTAAAATTCCTGTCTTTCCCGTCAACTACATTGGCTCATTGGTTAAGCATGAGTTGCGGCGCGGTCATGGTTGGTTCCGCGGGGCGGGCGCAAGGTACTAGTGTATAGGGTAGCCCGTATCTCGGCCCACCCACCCGCCATGACACTATCATGGCCGTGTCTCACCGTCGCAGCTCCTCCGGGAGCGGGCACTGGTGAGAGCTGGAGCTGGCCCTCCCGATGGCACCCCCAGCGCCCGCTAGCGGCGTCCTTTGCCCCGGAGGCTCTGGGCATTGAGCCATCATCGACGAATCGCTGCCGGCGTCCAAGGCACCAGCTCCTTGTCTGGTAGCCTCCAGCCTATTGTCATGGGATCTTCCCCACGCGCGCTAAGCCATCCCGTGCCATCACCCACGACGTCACCCTCCAACACCACCTCGCGGCGCCATGTCTGAGGATTTGCAGATCCGAAGCAGTATCATCCCTGGGCTCTTTTGCACGATGGAACCCATTCTAAAATGTAGTAAGAAAAAAAACCACGCTTATATGGAGGTTGCGCTTCCGTTCCTCGTAGACGGCATGCATCACTTGACTCTTGGTCGATCCTTCTCACATGCGACTTTTGTCTTGCTTTGAATCGTGGAGAGACTAAAAGCTGGGTGGCCCAGCTGCCATTGCCCCTCGATCTCCCCCCCTAGGCACCTGGTGCTTAGAGAGGAGAGCCTATGATGGAGGCCCGTCCAGACACGTTGATGCTGCCGCGAGCAGCTCTGATTCCGGGATGGGACACGCAGCCCTTCCCCAGCCTCCAGCTGTCCGCCGGTGGCCTGCTGGCCCTCGCTGACCTGCGTACAATCGCCAACCGCACCGCCATCAAGGGCGGCTCCTCGTGGGCTGATGCCTTTGTCCTGGCTCCCGGCCTGCACTACCAGCAGGCCGCCGACTACCTCGACCGCGAGGCGCCCGTCGACATCTTCGCCATGCCTCTGGCCTCCGCGGGCGGCCAGACGCGCTACATCATCAAGAACAGCGTCATGGCCAACTACCTCATCCGGCTGGCGCGGAGCGACCCCAAGGGCGGCGTCATCACCCTCGACGTCGGCACCCAGCCGCAGGACTGGGGCGTGGCCAAGCGGCTGCGCGAGATCCTGAGGAGGAACGACAAGCTGGCGGCTGAGCAGGATGCTTCCAAGAACGGGTTGCACCCGGCGCTGGAGTGGATAAGCAACTTGTTGTACATCTTTGCCCCGATCCTCACCATCTCTTCCATGTACTTTATGATCCTGTTCAACGACAAATGGGGATTCTGCATCGTTCTGGCTCTCATCATTGCGCGCTTGCTCAACATCTGGGCTATAAAAAACAGAACCGAACCGCTGGTGCCTCCTGCACCCCCAGTTGCTAACCAGCCCATCACCGAGTACAGCATTGACCTCGGGGGCGGCCGCATGGTCCGTCTGCGCGGCCTGGACTCGGACTTGCAGGCCCTCACCACGCAGGCCTGGTTGCGCTCGCAGACGGTTCTCGATGGCTACCTCGAGGCCATTGCCAAGCTGATTGTGTACGTCGTCGCCGCCTTCAGTGGCAACATGACCCAGGCTGGCACCATGACGCTCATGGGGTTGTTGCTATTCACCGCTGCGTTGCTGGGAATCAGCAACGCCAATGCCAAGGGGATCCGGGTGCATGGGCGCTATGCAATGCCCGAGTCGGATAGGTGGGCGGGAAAACGAAGGGGGCCGGCTCCAAGATACAGAGTCTAAGTTGGAGTGAGGTGGAGAGAAGTTGTAATCATACTGGCATTTTTTTATTTATTTAAATCAGTTACACATCACGCGGAGTTAGTATCAGCATCGGAAATACAATCCAAATAAAGGGGCCAGGGACAAATCGCTTCCAAGTATGCATCATAGCCGTTCGATTCTGAACTCTACCGACCAGGATTACAAATCCCGGAGCAATATTCTGTTGTACAAGAAAAACTCCCGCCCATCCATTCTCCATATAGCAAACCCAGAGTAAAGGAAAAAAGATAAATAATACGTTAACCCAACTTGGACACCTCCCAACAACCTGAGTAGTCTGTCTATCCAACCAGACTAGACGTCTTTGGAGAATTCCAAATGCACCAGCAAAAAGACTCCTATCCATTTTCGATCGGCGCGGCTTACGACGCGGGGGCATCCTCCTTTTTCTCCTCGGTTGGAGGAACCTCAGCTGGAACCTCAGCTGGAGCCTCAACCGGGGCCTCAACCGGGGCCTCGACTGGAGCCTCAGCGGGAGGTGCGGACTCGACTGGTGCCACAGGGGCAGGCTCCTCGGCCTTGACTTCTTCGGGCTTTTCAGCCTCTGGTGCGGGGGCCTCTACAGGCTCAGCAGGGGCTGATGGGGCTTCAGGCGTAGGCTCGGGAACACTTTCAGCGAGAGCCTCAGCGATGGGCTCTGCTGGAGGCGCCACCTCGGGCTCTGGTGCAGGCGCTGCCTGAGTCTCTTCCGGAGCCGATGTTGGTTCTGCTGGAGGCTCTGCTGGGGGAACAACGGGTGCCTCAGCAGAAGTCTCAACAGGGGCTTCAGCAGGGGCTTCAACAGGGGCCTCAACAGGAGCCTCGACAACAGCCTCAGAAACAGTTTCCACGATGGTAGTCTCAACAGCAGGGGAGTCGGCGACTGGCTCTGCGACGGGCGCAGCCACAGGTTCCACAGCGGCCTCGGTGGTTTCGGGGGCGGTTTCAGCGATGGGTTCCGGGGTGGGCTCGGGGATAGGCTCAGTAGCAGGGGCCTCCGATTCCTGCTTGTCATCCGCCTGGCGATCCAGCTCACCAAGTAAACCGCCAAGCAGATCGGGTTCCTCAGGGGCAGCGGGCTCATCGGCCTCCATCGGTGAGGGGGCCTTTTCTGGCACAGCAGGCTCTGTAATTGGCTCTGCGATCGACTCTGCCATTGGCTCTGTAATCTGGGGCTCGCTGCTCTCAATGGGGTCTTCCATCGTAGCCTCAACCAAAGATTCCACGGGGGTTCCCATGAGAGCATCAAGAGCAGCGTCAACGGAAGGATCGGCCGGTGCCTCACTGGGAGCTTCTGGTTCCTTAGTCTCTTCAACTACCATGCTGTCTGCCATGAACAGCTCTGGGGGCTCGGAAATGGCAACACCAACGGAAGCAGAATCCTCTGGCTTGACTGTATCCTCAGTCATGACAGTGTCTTCCTGCTCAAGAGTTGGCACTGCGGAGGCTGGCTCCTCAGCCGACTGAGTCTCGGCGGGCTTCTCTCCGCTTTCTTGACCTGTGCTGCCGGCATCATCGGCGGGTGGCGTGGAGTCGATGTTGCCAACTTGCTCATGGGGAGGAGGAAGCAGAGCTTGGTCCTTGGGCGATTGAGACTCGACTTTAGGGACCACGTTCTCTGCTACAGGAGGGGCTGCAGGTGCCTCCGCGATTGATGCGGGTTCTGCCACCGTTGACTCCACTGTAGGTGTGGGCTCGGAGGCGGCGGCGGAGACGGCGGCGGAGACCTCGGTGGACTCAACCTTGGTAGATTCGGTCTTTTCCACAACATCTGGGGCTGTGGGAGGTGCTTCGGGCTGAGCAGTGGGCTGAATCTCCGGAGGAACCTCTGTTGTTGGCGAGGGTATGATGACGTTCTTCAGGGGGCTCCCCTCGATCCTCGAACCACCGGGGGTAAGGCCGAGAGTGGGCGCAAGGTTGAGGGGTAGAGGTGGCTCTGTTGTGATATCGGTGCCTCCCATCTCAACATCCCCACGTTCGGGCGTGGGCTCGGTAATAGAGGGTGCGATATCCATCATCTCGTGGTCTTGCGACTTCTCGCCTTCGGGCTGGGTGCTGTCGGCTGGCGTTGCGCTCTCGTCGCCCTCGTCGCCGTCCTCTCCATCTTCGTCATCGTCATCGTCATCATCGTCGTCGCCCTCGGCTAATTCGCTATCGTGGTTGGCATTCTCGTCGCCCTCTTGTTTGATGGCCTGAGAATCGTTAGCAACACGCAAACCTGACAAGCAGCGCAGGTTTCTCACATTTTCGCCCGTCTGAGCAACAGGCTCACCACCGGGAGCTGGAGCAGCGCCATTCGCAGGCGTAGTTGCCGGCAAAGGTCGTCCTGAAGGAATTCTGGGACCCTTCTTCCTTCCTCGGCCGGGACCTGCTTTGGATTTTCTCTTGGGCGGAAGAGGTCGCTTTTTGGCTGCGGCGAGCGCGGCGGCTTCGCCCGTGGGAGCAACCGCAACCTCGACTCTCGTCGAAATGATTTCGCCCACCACCTGTTGACCTTCGCCCAGGGTGACTTCCTCGGTGTAGGTGTTTCCGGCGGCGTCGACCTTTCGAACGGTTGCTCTCGTCACCGTGGATGTTTGAGGCTTCTCCTCGACTGTTCGGCTGGAGATTGTCACGGTGTTCTTTCTGCGCTTCGCTAGGTGAGAGACGTTCGACGCCTCGTTGTTGCGAGGTATTTGCTTCCATAGCTTGATGCTGAATCCTTTTGCGCTCGAGTCCTCTTCCTTCTTTTCGGGTTTCTCGGCTGGCGCGTCAGGGTCGACTTCCTCCTCTTCCTGGGGAGCGGGGCGTTTGTAGAGTCTTCCGGATCGAGCGGCGTGCAGGAGCTCCTGGCTGTGCGGCGGCAAGAGGGCAGAGTCTTTCGGCATGCCGTGGAGTAGCTCGATCGACCAGATGTCGTTCTGCTTATGCTGCTCCTGCTCCGGGGGCGGCGCGACAGTGACCCATTCGTGACGCCATTGTCGGACTGGGAGACCTAAAATTCATCATTAGATGTCGCGATATTTGGTCGGACCGGTTCGATCCTACCTTCAAAGTCGTCGTGTTCGGCGTATCCGCTGCGGTTCGCACGTCGCGTCTGCGCATCCCCATTAGTAGACGTCGCGATAAATCAAGCCACCGTGTAGGCACTCACTCCTGGGGCCATCGCGACCGATGTTACAGCGCGGCTGCTGGATTAAAAATAATGTGCAATATCAAAACCAATAAATGACGCCGCGATTGGGTCGTGCAGCTGGCCTCGTGCGATGCGCCAGGTCTGATCCTGGCTTAGTTGGTGCTCGAAAAGGCTGAGAGAGGCTGAGCGTTTCTCGCGACGAGCGTGGGGATTGGTGTTGACGTTTTGGCCAATGAGAGCGCGGTGTGGATGACATAAGCTGCGCGCAGTCGCAGCGAAATGTGAGACAGCAGAGCACAGCCAGTAGAAACGTCGCTAAATGGCTTTATTTCGATGGGGAAAAAAAAATTCCAACAAAATTATATGAACTACTCGGGGTCGTGACAATAAGCTGTCTATGTTTAAGTTCTCACGTGTGATGAGGACGTTAGCGGAGAGCGGCGATAGTATGTATCTGCTAAGTATGGTGGGCTATCGGTTTGGCAAACAAGGTGAAATATTTCCCGAGAACAAGCAAGCAGAGTTGAAATGGAGTTGGAATTGAAGCCCGCCGTCTAATGTCCCAAATGTGCCGTGCCCTTCCTCATCCTCTCTACGAAACCTCACAAATAATCGCCGCCTTTGCCGAGCCTGGCTTCATAGATATACATTGTCGTCACGTTTCTACTGTACACTCCTTTCCGTCCCCTCTCCCCGTATCAATTGTTTCGTTCGGTCGGCTCGGTCATATCGGCTGGATACTTGATGTCGTGAACCTTAGGATTGCCTGCTCCTGCTCCCTCTTCCAAGAATTGTGCTTTTGTTGCATCCCATTTTTAGCTGCTGCCAGGCTTATTCTGCAGGCGAGATTAGCACGCTAGAGGACTCAACCGCGGGGTACGGTGCTCACCGAAATTGATCCCTCGACGACTAAGCGATCCAGCTCGTAGAACTGGCTGATGACTGTTTGTCGCTGCTCTCGCTGTCAGCATCCTGTCGCACCGTCCGCTGGCTGCGGCAGATATGTGCGCCTTACCTTGAGACCCTGCAGCTCCTTCAATCCATGCTGAACAAGCTCCTGGACCTTTCGCGGGTCCTTCTCGTCAACGTGCTCTCGGAAGGCATCTCTCGTTCGTCGCTTCGCATACTCGCGGAAGTTGTAGGCGGCGAATTGCTCGCCTTGCCGTAATAGCTGGCGGTACTGCGTCAGGGGCCCGAGGGTTAGCAATTTGAAACATTCGTGTGGCAGCAGATTCTCGGCCTCAGTTGCGCATCCGCCATCGCCGGCAATCGCGCTCTGGTCGAGTTCGCAGCCTTCTGAAGGAATTTTGACCGGCCGGCACTCGCAGCGACCGTGCGGGGAAAGGGGGGTGCAAGAGCTCAACTTACCAGTGATCGAACTTGCTGCGGCATGTCGCCCTTCAATGTGGCCACGACGGACATTCTGGGTGTAGGTAGGATCAGGAAAAGTTCGCGATAGCCCTGTGGTGACCGATGATGCAAGACATTTGGCGATTGAGCTCGGTGTTAGTCGGCGCGGAGAAATTTGCCGCTCCGGCCGGACATTCCGTCCACAGTGCCCGCGGTTTCTAAATACACTATATCTAGCGCATATTCAGGCTGTGATTGTACAGTGTGAATAATGGTGCCATTGTTGAGACTTCGGTCATCTGTTGTCGGCATTTTGGCTAAACGCCTTGAATCCCATCATGTTGTGCGGACTTTGGACGTGTTACTTTGTTTACGAATGCAACTCACCGCCATGGATGGGCTGACAAGTTGTTGATATGGACCCGAGTGGTTCCTTGCTGAGGACGTGGGTAAGTGTGGCTAGGACAACATAGCTTGCAACCCCGCCTCGGGACAAGGCTTGGACCACCAGGAGCCACAATCAATACTTCTTTCGAAGAAGCCCAGGTTTCTAACAATCATGACGAAACATGCAGGCCTCAAAGCAGCCCTGGGGTTCCTTGCCGGCCACTCATTGACCCGCTTAGCTAAACATGGGCCGTTGATTTAAGGCGCCCAGGACCTCATGGCATCCCATTTGAGCTAGGGACGTCAAGGATTATGAAAAAAGAAAAGCACCCATCCCTTCGCAATCCTGGTGCCATTCCAATGTAACGTCCCCCAGTTCGCGCCTGATCCCAGTCTCCCACGTTGTCTTGAATCTATCGATCCTGGTTGCGACCCCGCGACCAAATTCTCCGTCCGTACATTGCCGCAATTGCGCGGATGTACCGGATGGCATGGGTCGGTTTTGCATTTAGAAGCCAACCTGCATATGCCCCTCTCTACCCATCATGTACATGGCAGAAGCGACATGGGCCTGCCTGCTTCCCTGTGTTTTAGAATCCGGACGGCTACGTACATCTTTTGATCTCGTTTAATAATCACAGGGGCTAATTGGGCTTGTGGCGATCGAGCAAACGTCATCAGTTTACTATGCCTCGTGCTATAGCAAGCCATGGCGCTGGAGACCGACACACGATGTCACATTCAAACTGGGCTATCCGTCGCAAGCCGTTCCACTTATAGAAATACTTGAATTTCGGTGCCCAACTGTGGGACTGTAGAACCCAGACATTGCTGGATATGCTGTGTCTGGCGAACGGACAACGGCATAGCATGTAGATGACCGCATCCAGTTCTAATCCCACGCCACAGACTTCATGTGCACAAAAAATTGTTTCTGGGCAATGCCGTGAGACGTGCAAAGCCCAGTTTCTATTGAGACGGAGTAAACGGCTGAACGACGGGGATGTGACCACATGAGGCATGCTTCCGACAAGCCACAAAGCTTCTCACACCGGTCTCTTGTCGAGTTTCACCAAAGTATTGTGATAGGAACGCTTGCCGTCTGCAGAAATGCATAAACTTATAACCTAGGCCTATAACCTCCCACCAAACATATCACGAGTTGAATCGCACCGCATATAGGGGCGTTGACCGGCCTGATGTTGTGTTACATGCAACCGGCTGATTGGCATTCGCGTGTAATATGTGTTACCTTGCATTGCATGTGCATGCTCCATGTAGTCGATTGCGCTCGAGCCCTCTGCGGCTGATAGCTCAAGCGGGAAGCAACATGCGCTGCGATGATGCGGAACCCGGGCATCTTCCTAGCGAGGGGTTGCATTGCTTATGGGTGTGGCAGCTTGCTTGCATCCTAGCGTGCTCATGCGGGGCCGTCGCTGGTGACAGAGCGTAGGGTTTGATGGTTGTTCATGATGGAGCGGAAAAGCTCATCCTGTTTTGCTAGCTCGGCATCCGATTCCTCGACAGACGAGGACGGGAAGAGATCTGGAACGGCGACCTGGATGGACTCTGACGAGAAGCCACTCGACTCAAGCATCTGGCTAAAGCGCGACTCTGAGCCTAGATCACGATCCAGCTGAGCAGTGAACACGTATTGCTTCAGGTTCTGGTTCGGCTTGACAATGTTGACGGCCTTGGTTGGCTGGTTGGACGGCAGTGGAGAGACAAAACGCAGGTTGGTGACAGATGCGTTCAGGTTGGCCACCTCAGTCGGGTGGGCGTTATCTGCCAGGCTCCACCGCATGATTTTGCCCTTGGTATGTCCCGAGAGGATCGATGTGCCGTCATATGTTAGAGCGAGACATGCCGGCTGGCCGACCTCTGGATCTGAGACAGCAAGCGGCTCGCTGACCTGGACAACAATAGAAGACGGCTCGGTGCTGCGCGATCCAAGAAGTGGCTTCTCGCCACCAAATAGTTCAACGAGGTAGAGGGCGCCTTCGTCAGAAGAAACGAAGAGTGCTCGGGCACTTGGGTCGAGACAGACACAAAGAAGCGGTGCGGGGAAAAGCAACGTCCTGAGGACCTGGCCCGTCTGGAAGTTCCAAATGATGCATGTCTTGTCCTGGCTTGCTGAGACGCATATGCTTGTCTCAGGGTTGGTGCTCGGCCCTACCACCAGGCTGGTGATGGCCCCGCGGTGGTTGGACAGTGTCAGTTCGGGCTCATGTTCAGACCGGGTATCGATGTCGAGCAGACGGGACAGAGACCAGACATTGATGTTGGAGTCGTCTGAGCCTGAGAGAATGTGATACGGCGTGACAGCCAAGCACGAAACAGCCTGCACATGGCAGGGGGGAGTTGACACTTGCCGGCCCGTGCACACCTATAACTGGTTGTCAGCATGTGCGAGAGATGGCTTGCATCATGTGTACGCCATGTGGCGGCAGAGGCAGCGGAGCGGACTAACCTCCCAGAGAAACAACCTGCCCTCGGTGGTGCCCAGAACCAAGACCTGGCCGGCGAGGGCTAGACTGCGGATCCTTTCAGGAAAGGGAACGAGGGCCTCTTGGTTGCCGCGAAGGTGGGAGTAGACATGGACATGGGCTTTTTGGTTCTGGGCCGCGAAGATGTGAGTGTCGCTGATGGCGAGACAGTTGACAGGGGTTGAGCTCTTCTTGAAAGTGGCCTTGATAGAGTGCGAAGGTGTGAGAGCGTGAGAGTAGATGCCAGCATCCTTGGACACCGCCGTGTTAGCGGCAATTGGAGGTCCGCAGATGGCGGAAACGAACTCCTGAGTGAGCATTGGTGATTATTGGTTGTCGCCTATTTGCGACGGGGGTCTGTTGTTAAGATGGCGGTTTAGGGATGATAGAATCGAACGGTAAAAAAAAAAAAAAAAAAAAAAATTCAACCGCTAGCGTTGTTGCGTTGTGATGCGGAGCGAGAGAGCGCGAAAGCCGTTGCACTCGAGCCGAGCCTAGGACTAGTCTTCGCGAGGCGAGCTGATATGACCAGAATGGAGTAGGCTGGAGTAGACTAGAGCAGGTCAACCGTATTCTGGGACCTTGGTGAGTGAGAAAAATGTGCGCTGCAGCCGGAGCGACAAGCCCAAAGTCGGAACTCGTGATGTTCTGCTTGGCCCGTGCCTCTACGCGACTCCGGTGTGGTCAAATTGGCGGAGTGTGGTGAGTCCAGACTTTCAATTTGCTATGAGCTTCAGGTCAAGACCTGCTGCGGGGCCAGGGGAGTTGTGCAAGGGAAGCAGGCGAAAAACCAGATTGATGCTCAAAGTGTGATATTCCAGAGACAGGCGGGAGACTTGGGAGGAGTGGGACGCAACGGCAGCCAATCACGGGGGCTAGCGGAGCTTTTGGCTGCATACTCTGAAGCAGCGATCCGATGACAAGCCGCTTTCTGGCGCCGCCTGGCTTGAGCTAGTCCTGCAAAGTCGGGAGAAACAAGATGTTTGCCAGCTCTAGCCAAGGCAGGATTTTGGCCTCTGCTAGGCGTGTGCCAGCGGTCCTATGGCAGGGCAGCAGGGCGGCGATGCAGGGCAGGATTTTCTTTTTTGGCCTGCGCCAGAGCCAAACGCGGGCGGTGTGGCAGGCGCTAAAGTAGTTCCATCAAGCCGCCACTGGCGTCGTTGGCTTGGCAGGTTCCAGCACTGCGTCCTTTGCTTTTCCTCTGGCAGCCTTAGTGCCTCGCAGCGCCTAGCCTCTCATGCTACTACTGTGCCCGTTACCTTAGGCCTGGCTGCCGGTTCCTAGCGGCATCGTCTACTGAATCGCAACGCATGGACGTTGGACCATGGCGCGGAGATGATGGCGAGTGAGGTTGTGAGCCTTCTTATTATATTTCCGAACCCTGGCTCCCACCGTCGCGTTAAGAGGCTCCTAGGGCGTTTAGATGGACTTAGACCCGTTGGATCCCATGCAATCGCCTTCCAGTTCCTGGCTAACTGAAAGGCTCCTGCCGCCGCGGCAACAGCCCACATGCCGGGCCGCTCCATCCCCCGACCTGGACAGCTCCCGTAGTTCGCCGCTGACCTGTGACTTATCCATAGTGGGCTGTAGCGGCCCGTCGTTGGCTGTAGCGGACTTTGTAGCGTGCTGCAGCATCTGGCAGTACACTGCGCAGCTCTGCGATGCGATGCGATGCAATGCTCCTGCCCTGACATTGGGCTGTCATCTCTCGCCTCCGTCGGCTGCGCATTGCTCCCAGTTGAACTAACGCCTCTCTACCCGTCGACCTCATCCCTGCCTTTGTGACGACGCGAGTCCGTAAGCCCGTTTGTTCCCAAGCTGCTGAGCTAGTCCCCTCCAACCCCACGGGCCTAAGCGACATGCAGTTAACCATGTCTTGTTTCCCTATAGCACATCGTCCATGTTTGCTTTTTCCTCTTCTCTCGTCAGTTTTCACCTCGCATCCGCGTCGCTGATGCGCGCCCTCACGGTTGCAAAAGTCGCGTTCGACCTGCCGCTCCCGCGCTGCTTAAGCCCTCCGCAGTTTGGCTTAATGACTGGTAATCTATCAACTCGCGCTTACATGATCGCTAGCCCCCAACCACGGGAGCATCCCACCCCCTGACAGTCGTGGAGAGAGGAGATTGGGTTTGGGAGCAGCAACCTTGTGCAAATCACGCTGTACAGACGGAGATGGTGCTGTGCTGTACATGCCAGCAACCGAACGGAGCAAAGGGTTCGCCCACCACCACCTTGCTCTCGCATCTCCACACGAGCGTGTATGGCTGCCATGCGGACACCTGAAAGCCATGTGGCAACGGCTCCCTTTGCGAGACAGCGTTATGCCCACCCAAGCTGATGGTGCAATACATGCAAGGGAAAAATACGCCTTCTCATCCATCCTTGATACTTCTTCCCATCAGCTTGGAAACCAAAATTCTTTTGGCCATGTCTAGAGCTGATGCGGGTCCGACCTGATACCGGCTGTCTGTCTGCTTGTCTTGGGCCAACCTGGGGCCCCCCCGTTTCTGCCAGCAAGCAGGATCCAGGTTTGACAGGAAGGCCAGCGATGGCTATGACCATGACCATGCACATGCCAGTCATTTGTTTTCGTGCCATCGATGCCATGGCTCAAGAATCAGTGGACCATACCAACTAACCAGCAGATGACGATATCCATCCAACGTCCGCTGCGATAACTGTTTCATAACTTGAGAACTATAGCGATCGTCTTGTCCAGATTCCCTCCAGTGCCTGCTCTAGCCGATGCGCCTCTCAATTTCGATGACGGGAAATCGTGCGTGGCTGCAGGCTGAGATGCTCCGGCTGTGTGTGTACAAGGTCTCCATTCCATTCCCTCATTAAACGTCCCGCCCGCACCTCGCGTCTCCCTTCGCCGCTGGTCCGTGTTCCTCGGACTAGTCCAATGGGGAGGAGAGAGGTCTCTATTAGGGGCGGGTTATACTTGGTATTTCCCTCGACCTGTGCGTACCTGGACCCCCTGGGGGCGTGTGCTGCAGGCAAACCTTGGCGCGGCTCTTGCAGTCACAGTCTGTGCCATCACCCGAAAGCTTTGTCCATCCAAGTGGAGATGTTGTGAAAAAAATGTTGGTGTTGTTGATACGAGAAGGAGAACAGCTGTGCTCCAAGACAACGGCACTCAGGCAGTGTCCGAGGACCGCTCTCGGACGGCAGCGATGGAAGCAGACAAGGACACCCAAGCCCAGGCTGATGGATTGTCTTATCCCATTTCTTTTTCCTCGTCTCGATGCAAGGATCATGGCCTTCCAAACTTCCAGTGGAAAAAATATCGAGGCCCGCCCCAGCTTGCATCCTTGTTAGTTGGGATCCGGGACCAATTTTGCTTTTGGGTAACCCTGACATTTTGCTTTTGTCGCGGTGCAACCAACTCCTCCCCGGGAACGCCACCCAACATCTCACTCATTCCTCTTGCCAGGGCGCAACTAGTTACATTATTCGTGACCTCCCTCCGTGTTACTGTCTCTGCCACCATGTGCGACAGACCCCGCCCAAGTCTTGCCCGCTACGGCCCCATCCACTTCGTTTTTCGCGACTTCTAAATGTTGCGCGACATAACCATTCTCTCCCTTGAACTTCTTTTCTTTTGCTTTCTCTGTACTGCGTGTTCACCCCGAGTTCCACCCTCCCGACGTATGTCGGCGCACAAGGTCCAAGTCCAGTTCCGCCATATAACACTCGTCGTGTCCTGTGTTCGGCCGCCCTCCGCCCGGCGTCTCCCAGGTCCGACTCCCAGGTCCGACTTGTCTAGATCTTCGTCGCCTCTGCGTCCTTGATTCCAGATCAGCCTCATGTCCGTCATAGGTCCGAGGATCCCAGTGGCTATTTATTTATTCAGGGAAGACCCGACTATAACTCGCGACACCTGCCGCCGAAGATCTGCTCCGCCTGTGGCAAAACGTCGATCCGTCTCAAGCATGAAAGACTTGATGCCATTGTCGCTTCCGAATCCACGCTCCAGCACACCCGGTAGTGATTGCGCCGAAGACAGTATGGATCCGAAGGACGACCAATGCTTTCCTGAACTTCTCGCAAGGGACCTCGAAATCTCCAGCTCTGTGTTTGCCGCTAAGAACATGACTGCCGGCACCCCTTCCATGTCTCTCATATACGAAGAGAGAAAGCAGCAGAGAACAATGTCGTGCCCTGGACGGCTTCTGACATCGCCCTACCGAACCGCCTCTGTCCGCGTGAAGAACCTGGGCGCCATCGAGGAGCGTGGCTCAGTTGTCTCTTTCCTCGATCGCAGGGGCTATGCAAGCGAAGCCACCTCGGACGTGGACTCGCTTCCCGCAACAGAATCTTCTAGTGGCCTTGAGGGTCCTTCCATTCACTTCCGACAACAATCAATCATGACTGCTGCCACCTCTCTCACATCTGCCAGCGGCAGCGCTCCATCACCAAAAGCATTAGTATCACGTCCGCTCTGTCGAGAACGGAGCTGGATTGACATTGACTCTGACGACGACGATATTGAGATGGAGGAACAGGTCACCATTGAGAGAGTTGGCGCTTTGTCTCCAAGGCCGCCGACTCCTATCATTACTGACAAAGCTTCCAACCACAACAAAAGCCCCAAGGAAGCTCCCAGATCCCGCACGCCTCTCTACAAGAGGACCACCATCACCAGTATTCGCGAAGGCTTATCCAGACGAAACTCGCTCCGGTCTGTGGACATCCCCCCAAGGATCGCTTCACTTGCCTGCACAACGACCTGCTCGAACCCATTCCCCTCGAGGCCCGAAACGCCCTGCCCAGTCCCAAGCTCCAGATCCAGCAGCGATCGGAAGCGCCGCCAACAGCTTAACTTACCTTCACATGCTCGATACCTGTACAGGTTCGAGTCTGAACCTTCGCCCAGCCGCACGCCCCCTCCCGAGAAGAGTGATTACGACGCCAACTCTAGCGATTATGATGACGACAGTATCTTTGACGCCGAAACGGGACCATGGCGGCGACCGAGCACAGTCTACATTCAGACGACGCCTCCACCATCCCCCATGCCCACGGTGCAGGCGTGGCTAGATCGGTCACACCCGCCACTTACTCCTCAGTTACCGATTGATGACCTGGCCAAAGCGGTTCCCCTGCCGCCTGATGTTGTCGAAACCCTGAGGGTATCCATTGCTTGCTTTCCTGAGACAATGCTCCTGTCGTCGAGTCTCACGGTGGAGACAATTCGGACATACTCGAAGAAAGTAAGACATCCACCGGCTGACATCTGGCGGGAACCTTCAGAGGAATCCTCACCGCAGAGCAATCGCAGGTCTGTTTGGAAGAGGGTGGTGTCTCATGGGCGGGATTCAATCTCGGGGCGGCTGCACCGCAGCCACTCGTCCATGTCAGACTTTGGGGCCGAGGAAACGCCCGCACAGGACGCTTCGGCGAGTCCAAATGCCTGGGCGCCCCTGAGACATGTCTTTGGATCATGCTCAGACTACATTTGTGATGCGCTATACGCTCACATTGTCGCATACAACTACATTTCTCGCGTTCCTCGCAGCCAGCCTCCCTCGTCGCACCGCGTGTCGACGGCGAGCTCTCGGAAATCACAAAACGAAGACATTCCAAAGAAGGCGGCGTCGCTGCTCGGGCTCGACAGCCCGCAGTGCCCCGCGCAGCCAACATTCGGGCGGGTGGCTAGGAAGTTTGGCAGCCCCCTCTCGGGCTGGAGTTTCGGGAGGGACGAGATGACGGCAGAGAGTGGGTCGGTGTCGGCGGCGCAGGACAACACGACGCGGAATATCGAGGCTGGGCTCCTGCGGTGCATCATGCGCCTCATTTCGACGGCGAGGATGATGGCCGAGGAGGGCGGCGGTGAGGAGAAGATGATGGAGATGGAGGCGCCCGAGGTTGACATGACTTTCGTGCGGAGCCTGTGCGAGATTGTGAGGATCTCGGAGGAGGCTGCCGCGGCCTCATGAACGAAACGGGCTTAACGCCTATTCTTTTCGTCGTCTCTCTTTTGCTATTTTGTCTACTACTATTTTCTATTTTTGGGAGGTTGGAATATCTGCGAAAGACGTATGGATAACGAATCCGGTCGGGAAACATCACGGTGTTACTGTTTCCTTTGTCCATTTACTTTACTGGGGCGGCGGCTGTTGTATGGTTTTATACCCTCATTGGCAAGTGCAAAAAAATTTGCTTCCCAAGTCGGCACATGACTATCTTTTTATTTTTACTGTTTCATAATGTAGTAATGTTGACGCCGACATACGGGCACTTCTGAACCATTTCATGGTGTTTTCCACCTCACGCTCTCCTCTCTCCTCTCCATTCTTGAACCAAACGTGACCACTCTCTGCAATCCTTCCAAATCCAACAGGAGCCGTTCATAGCCTCGTCCCCCCCTTGTCTCTTTCCCCTGCCAAGCTTTTCCAGCCAACCAACTAGCCCAAGCAAACCAACTCGTCTAATCCCTGCTGCTGCGGCTCGCATCCCTCCAGGGCTCTACCCAAGCGCTGGGCTGGGCCGCGCCGCCGCTTGCCCCCCTGGGAGGCGTGGGGGAGGCGTTCATCGGGGTTGGCTGCCAAGGTTTACGGGGCGAGCGGAATGGCGATTATCGTAATGAGATTTGGCCTGCTAGCGCGCAGATGGCGATTGATTATCGCGGCTTTTCTTTTTTTAATTCTTCTAATTGTTATTTTATTTTCCTTTTCTCCTTTGTTCCTTCCTGTTGGCTTCCCTCGCCCCCCCTCACCCCTTATTTTAGTACGGAGAATTTTGATTTACCGGCTTTTTGTCTTACTAGGATTTTTTTTCGTCCCTCGTTGGATGGCTGAAGCCTTCGCCTCGCCTTCGCCTCGTTCCACTTTCAGCTCGTGTATTATGCTCCCCGTTGAATTCATAACCCACAGCCGTACATACTCGTGCACGTGCGCTTAGTTCGTTCAAAGTGTGTGCACAGTAATTTTATAATGTCTATTAATGATGCTCTATGCATACGAAATGAATATTCCCTATGCGTCTATTGGGCCCTTGTCGTCTCCAAACAGCTCGTCGTACCACTTCTTCTTGCCCGTCTTCTGGCAGACGCCGTCCCAGCTGATGGGAGTGAACTTGTCCCCCTTGGCCCTCGACGGCTCAAAGACCCTTACCGCCTTGCGCTCCCTGTCCTCGCGCGGAGCCCAGTAGGCAATGCCGTCTCCCCCGTGGCCGTTGCTGATCCTGCTATCTGGACGGATCGTAGCTAGCGGTGTGGCGTCGAGCTTGTTGTTTCCGGTCTGCAGGCGCCTCGTCACGAGCTCGCGCAGCCGCGGATAGTACCACATCTTATCCCACCAGTTCTTGAGGCGCCACGGCTTGAGCCCCCCTACGTAGGCGTTGTGGTGGATGCCAACGGGGGTGTTTCCGAAGAAGAAGTCAGAGTATAACGGCAGCTCGCCCCAGCTGATGTCCGAGAGCACCGCGTCCGTGGTTCCGTCTCCCTGCCCCTCGAGCTCCGGCGGGATGCCTTGGAGCCGCACGTGGCCCGGCACGCCTGCCTTCTTCGACTCCTCCTGGACGGCATCCCTGTCGTTGATCTTTACGAAAAACCCGTCCTCCTCAGCCGAGCACGTGGGCGGGATCGTGGTGAAGTTGTAGTCGAGCCCTATGCCAAACTCGAACCGCCGGCCGTCGAGCGCGGCGAGGGAGATGGCTCGGACCTCTGCGCCCAGCGACTTGTAGTCGTTGTGGGCGGCTTGGCCGTCCCACGACGAGCTGAGATGCCTCGCCCACTCGCGCCACATCTCCTGGTCCCCGATGACCTCGGCGAAGAGCGCCTGGTCGCTCCAGAGCTGCCGGCCGTCCATGGCCACGCGCTCAACCTTCTCCTTGCACCGGCGCAGCGCGTCCCGGAGCGCGCCCATGCTGCCCATGATCATGCCGCTGTTTACGCACCGCGGCCGCACCTTTTTGTATTTGCGGGCCGAGTCGAACGAGAAGGGCACCTGGTCGGTTCCCTCGCCGTACATGTCGGCCGGCATGGGCGACTCGGGCCAGTGCTCGTAGTGCGGATCTGAGCCCGAGTTGCTGTCCGGGAAGCAGTCCTTGGCCGTCGTGACGATGATTTTCTGCTTGGGGGCCGCGATGGGGAAGTCTCCCTCGGATCCTTGCGCCTCCCACTGCTTGCGCACTCGCTCGTCGGCTTCGCGGTTAATCTGGTGGTAGCGCTGGATGAGGACCGAGGGCGGCAGCTGGAACCAGATGTCGTAGGCGTCCATCATGACGGCGAGATCATCTTCACTTGCGTTGTCGCTGTCTTCGTCGTCCAGGATCGCCTCGATACCTCCTAGCAAGCTCTCGAGCTTGGCGATGTGGCTGCCGGAAAAGTGCCATGACGGTCTGTTGTACTCACGATTCCAGTTCAGCATGATGGGCATTGGGTAGCCCAAGGCGACAGCAGACATGATTGTCTTGCAGAGGTTGATGGCTGGGGAGTCGGCAGGCATGAAGATGCGCAGCCGCCTGCTTTCAGTGGTGTTCTCATGATGGAGGGGGATGTTGAGCCGCTCAAGGTCGAATTTGGAGAGGGAGCTGAAGATGGGGAGAACGTCTTGCGAGTTGGATGAAAACTGTTCGCATGTCAGTAGCTGCGTCTTGAGGAAATGCTATGATGGGGGGTTGGGGGGATCATAACAGAAACATTGCCACTCACGAGCACAACATAGGCAGTCCACGAAAAGAGCACAAACGCCACAAGAACGACGAGGGCCCTAAACTGTCGACCTAGAGATGGGGATGCCATGATGTGGGACGATGCAGAGCTCCGGTGCCCTGTTGATGGCGGTTGTGTGTATGGTAAGCTGTGGGTATCGCTGCCAGAGTCCCGCGTCAACCTGGATGGCGAGCGGCGTGACACAAGAATTGAGGCCATACACACTGCATCACCGTCGGCGCGGACAGGAGGCAGAGCTGGAACCTCTCAAGCAAACTGCCAAGCCGAACAGCTGTGGGGGAGATAAATCAACCCCCAGGGGGGGGCACGAGAACCTGAGGCAGTAGATGGGTCGGGCAAATAATAGGTTGCAAAGGGTAAATATTCTGGTGTCCTTGGTAGATTGGATGCGCCCCTCGTGCGCTCTGGAGTCATGATACGGCGGTGATCTTGCGCTGGAAATGTGGGGGCAGCACCTGGAGCTTGTGCTAAAGGAGGTGGCGTGTGGACGACGGGTAGGTTGCAGACATACTGACAGCTTGGGATTCGCTGCAAAGAATTAACGAAATAAATAAATAAAAACAACTTGAGCTAGCTATAATATCTACGACATTTCTTTGCATCATAAATTATGAATTTTACATGCTGCGCGACGGCTGCAGCGGCTGCGCAAGTGTTCGAATGCTGTGTTTTAGTTTCATGAAGCTCTCCCATGTTTCACTCTGAGTCGAGATTGGATTGGCAGCCGGCAGAGCAGAGGGCGGGTGATCAAAGCTCGTTACCACGTTGGTAAGGTTGCCAGGCAGAGTGCGACGCAGTACCTGCTGTAAGTAGTGCTGCCAAGGTTGCATCGCATTTCTCGCATGCCGCTGTAGCTGGAGGCTAGGCCAGTGATACGGCTACCAATCATTTGGCACCGTGACGGTCAACGGCTGCGACGTCGATGGATTAAGGCCAGCGGCGCCACCACGTGCAAGCTCGAGATGTCATGACAGGCTCTCCCATCTCGGGCAACTTGCGATTTAGTGCGAGAGCCGATCAACAGAAGAGGGGGGCATGTGGCCATGGGCTATCCGCGTAATGTTCGCGCCAGGAGCTAATCCATCATTCATCCAGCAGATAATCTCTCCATCAACGGGATTGATCGTCGAGCACAGTGTTTTTCGCAAACCCGCAGCCCACCAAACAGGCACGTTCCTGAAGCCCACATGCTCCATGCCACGGAGTCAACTCCCCCGCCTGCCCCCACTGCAACTCCGGGAACAGCCTTTCCAGGGCCGCTGGGGGGGACCACTGGGGGGCCGCTCGGGGGGTTCCAGTCCCTTGTCTTAGGATGCCCATCCGCTTCCGAGAGTGGCCGACCAATCCGCTGCGGCCGGTCTGAGCAGTGGGCTCCTTGGCGGGCGGTGATGTCGTCAAAATGCACGGTCGACATGCTTAAAATGGCTAAAATGTATGTGACGGGCAACCCTGTGGCGTCCCTGTCAACCTGCAACTCTGTGCGACATGTAGGAAAACCGGCGAGCCTCCCCAACCCTCTTCTGTCCTCCGGGCTCTCCTCCTCCACCTACCTCATCCGTTTTTTCCCATTCCTATTCCTCCTCCCACTCTATACCACTTTGGTCCGACTCCGTGCGTTGCGGTCCTTTTGCTTGCAAGCACGTCCCCCCGAATGAGCCAACTGCCAAAGCATGAGGCTGTGTACTGGACCCTTTGAGTCAGGTTAGCCTCTCCAAAGAAGCGCGGCCCTCTCGTTGGCTCTTTCGTAAATCCGTCGCTCTCAAGGTGTCGCATGCCACTTGTCCGCAAACGTTAATACCTATTTGTTCGTGTCTTGGAATTCTTCTTCTCGTTTCGGAGATCTGAACCAAAAATCTTTCTTATTTATTCTTTTTAACCCCCCCTTGCCCTCCCCCTCCGGCCCCTCTCTTTCCTCCCGCTGCCAAGCAAGTGAAACTGGTCACACTGAGGGGCAGCCGCCATCATGATCACCTCAAAGCTGCCGTGCTGCAGCACCGCGCTGTCGTCCTATGCTGGCTTCGCCATTCTCGGTAAGTTTGGTTCCCACATTCCAAAGCAACCACCACGGCCAAAGCTAACGTGCAAATACAAGGCCTCGTGAATACCGTCGTCCCCTTCATCGTCTTCTCAGCAAACTACCTGATTATTCCCTTCCCCCGCTGGGTTGTCATCCTCATCGAAACGCTGCCCGCCCTCGCCGCGAAACTCGCCCTCCCTCACTTCCTCCACCGAGTCCCCTACTGGATGCGCCCACTGACGGCTGGCGCATGCTGGATCCTCGTCGCCATCATCACAAATGCGACTCCTCCCAATGTCGCTCCGCCTGCGAGAATCTTTACTTCCATGCTGGCCTCGGCTGGCGCTGCGGCCATGGAAGTCTCCTTCCTCGGCATGACACGGTACTACGGCAAGGCGGGCCTGGCCGGCTGGGGAGCAGGCATTGGAGCGGGCGCTCTGTTTTGCGCCGTGCTGCCCTTTATTCTGACCGTTTGGATGGAGTCTTTCTTGCGCAGCTTCATTGACTGCATCTATGCTCTCACTGGCGCCATGCTGTTCGCGTTCTTTGTTATCCTCCCCAACGCTCCCGTCAACTATCCCGACACGCGACAGAACCGCCACAGCAAGCTCGACCCCAAAGACGACCCCGAAGACGCATCCTTCTTGATCTACAACCCCGTCGAGGAGCTCAGCCGTGCCCTGAGCTCCAAAAACCGACTCAGCCTCTTCAAGTCCATGATCCGACCCTTCATGATCCCCTTGTTTGCCGCCTTCGCAACACAGACTGCCGTTTTCCCTGGAATCATGCGCGCGCTCCCCATGTCATCTGCTTTCGAAAGCTTCTTTTCCTACTCTACCACCTACGGCTTTTGCTTTCAGCTAGGCGGGTTCATGTCTCGAACCATGACACCCCTGTTTGGGCCTAGAAGTGCCCGGGTGCCTTTTGCTGTCATGGGTGTGGCTGCTGCGGCACTAACTGCTAACGCCATGTTCTCCATCTTTTCCTATTCTGTTCTCACCGGGCTACTTGCCTGGTCCGCCGGCCTCATGGGCGGTGCCATTTACATGATTATTCTAGACCGGGTTCTAGAGGACAAGGCTTCGGAACCCGGCATCAACCAAGAGTTTTGCCTCCAGGTTGTGGGTGCTGGCGAGACCGCGGGCGTCATTGCGGGCGGCTTGCTGGGTGCCGGCCTAGAGAGGAGCATTTGCAGCTGGGATATTGCAGCTGGGGCTGGCGCGGCGCAGAGATGGTGCCGGACCACCAGATAAATTGGGCGAATAAATTCAAGAGCCAAGAAAAAAAAGTTAATAATAGAATCATGTTTACGAAACAATACGGATATTACCATTTCGTCTGCACCCGTGCACTACGTTATTTTACGATGAATCTGAGCTTTGGCATAGAGCACAGCCATGCAATGCAGCATGCAAGTAGGGCTGATAAATTTACGACGAAGCGAAACAAATTGCAGGCTCAAAGGTTCCAATTTTCCATCCAAACCCCAGCAAACCTTGTCTCGGCAAAAAACACATGGCCACAAGATAATTAAACGTTGTCAATCTCTGGGGAAGGTCGTCACGACTAGCCGCGGTAAGCCTGAGTGCCCGCCTTGGCAGCTTGGCAACATTGCTTGTCCAGTGTCCCTTCTCAAATCGATATCATGATGGTTTCACGGCTCTTTCGGCAAAGCCACAGACACAGCCACAGCCACATCCCCATGACATGACTCTGGACCAAGTTTCGGCATCTTGTCCCGTGGACCTTGTGGGGGGTCGACCGGAAGCACGGATCAGGCCCCAGTCCCTTCTCCATCCTGTTGGATCCGACCTTTCCCCTGAGTACTTGGCCGATCGGCTAGGAGCATCCGACGAAATACGGGAAATACTCACGATAGACTTTTTTTCTGTACGCATCGTTATTAATACTCCTTTTTAGTGAGATGTTGAATTGTGAACGAGTACGCGAAATCCGCGGGATCTTCCGTTTACAAGAGAGAATTATGCAACGGACGTTAGTATTTCAAGTCGTGTAAGACTGATAGGCTTTGGTTGGCGATGTGACAACTTCGGAGGGCATAGAAGCAACGGTCATTGAAATTGTCACTGGATATACGATCAAGACCGCAGGCATAGCACAAAGCAGAAATAACGGCAAAGTGTCATCTCGAAACCCCCTCTCTATTGACATTGCATCCTCACACAAATGTTATTCTACCTCGCAACTCGCGAATAGTCTGGTCTTAATCAAGTAAGGTGGAGGAGAATGGTGACAAACGAAATGGCTTGCAAAAGTTGGAAGAGATTTTGAGAACCGGAAAACAAGAGTGAAAAGGCTTTGCTGAAAGTAAGACTGGGCGATTTACCTATGTGCTCAATGACCATTCTTTTCTCGTGAACCATTGTTATATGCTAGAAAGGTAACTAATTTAGTACTAAGTTACATGCTAAAATTAGTTACTATTTATATAGATCTAATAGACTAGCTATTAGATTTATTAAGAAACATAAATATTAGAATTTATATTTTAAGAGCTATATAAATATTTAAATTATAAGTAAAATATTTATTTTTTAAATAATTATAAATATAATAAATAATAATATAAATATAAAAGATAGTATAATATAACTACTTAGTTTAATAGACTAAAAAATTAACTAATATCTATAATTCCTATATATATTATACTATATACTAATATATAAGAAAGCTATTTAATAGGTCCTCAACCTATTATTTAATATATTTTATTATAATTATTTCTTTTTTAGAAAGGTATATTTTAGGTTTAATATATATTTAAGAAAGCTAATTATTTATTATAGTACTTTCTTTAATTACTTATAGTATATTATATACTTTAATTTTATTAAGAAAGTAAATTAGCCTTAAATTTTAAAAAATATATAATTAATATTAATTTTTAAGGCCTTAACTATAATAATAATTCTATATTAATTTTTATAAGCTAAATATAAGCTTAATATAATTATAAATTTAAGATTTAAATTTATAGTTTTTATAAAGTTAAAAGATTAAAAAATTATAAATATAATTATAAAAAATAATATAGTATAATTATTTAATTTAATAAATTAAAAACTAATTAATATTTATAGTTTTTATAAATATTATATTATATATTAGTATATAAAAAAGCTATTTAATAAGCTTTTAATTTATTATTTAATATATTTTATTATAATAAATTTATATTTTTAAATATTAATTTTAATTTTAAAATGAATTATAATAAATAATAATAATTATTTTTATAATTAATTAATTATATTTTAATAGGCTATTTAAAAGCTAATATTAATATAAAATAGTTTAAATTTAAAATATATTTTAAATATTTATAATTAAATAAAATAATTTTAATAAATATAATATTAAAGTTTAAAAATAAATAATTTATAAAATTTAAAAATAATTTATATAAATTTTAAATTTTAAAAATATTTTAAAAAATAATTTTAATATTAATTTTTAATATATAATTTATATATTAATTTAATAATTTTATTTAATTATATTTTAAATTAAAAATTAATTTAAAATAAATTATTAATTTAAAAAATATATAAAATATTATAAATTTAATTAAATAAAATTATAATTATAATAAAAGAATTAAAAATAATTAATAAAATTAAAATATTTTTATTTTATATAAAATAAAATTTAATAAATTAATTATTTTTTTAAAATTAATTTTTTAATTTTCTATTTTTATAGGAATAGCTTAATATAGTTATTTATAAAATAAGTAAGTTTTTTAATTTTTTAATATAATTGTTTTTATACTAAATTATTAATATAAAGCTTATATAAAATAAAAATCTTAATAAGCTTTATAATAAATAAAAATAATATCTTTTTTATAGCTAATTTTAATATATACTACTTAATCTATTTAATTTATTTAATTTATATAATTAAATAAACCTAAAAATAAAATATAGCTAATATATTATTTTAGCTAATAATATTCTATAAAATATAATAATAATATAATATAAAAAGTATAGAATATAAATAAATAAATATATTAAAGGTATTAACTAAGCTATTTTTAAAGAAAAAAAAATATTTAAAATCTTAGAAAATATAAATTAATATAATTTAATATTAATACTAATTATAAAATTAAAATATATTAATATTAAAATTAAAATATTATTAAAAGGCTATTATAATTATTAATTATAAGCTTTTTTTAAAATATAATAAAAAGTATTTAAACTAATAATTAAATACTTAATATAAGGCTTAATTTAAGAGCTTAAGTAATATTATTTAGATTTTTTGAGGAGATTAAAAAAAAGAAATATTATAAGTAGTTTTAATACCTAAGTTATTAGATCCTTAAATAATAAAAGCTAGGTAAAGAGGAATATATAATTATATTAAATTAAATTAATAAAAGAAAGTTATTTATTTAAATAAATAAGTTAAAAGTAAAATCTTTAATTAAAACTATTAAGGTAATAAATTAATTATATTTATATAAATTATAATAAAATATATTATGTATTTTGATAAAAATAAAAGAATTTAATATAATTATAATTATTTTAATTTAATTATAAAAATATTAAAATATAAAAAATTTAATATAATTAAAATTATTAAATAAAATAATAAAATAATTAAAAGAAAATTAATTTTATTATTTTAAGAAAATTAAAAAAAGGTTTTAGGCTAAGAAAAGTATTTATATTTTTAAGTTTATAAAATAATTAAAAATATTAATATTTTTATTAAATTTATTAAATTAATTATAATATAATATTATTTAATAAATTTAATTAATATAATTAAATTTTAAAACTATAAATTTATTAAAATTTATAATAATAAATATATTATAAGCTTTTATAAATATTTTTAAATAAAAGAAATTAAAAATATTTATTAATTTATAAAAATAGTTTTTAAAAATTCTTTTAAATTTTAATTAAAATTAGATATAAAATAAGCTTTTTTTTCTTTAGTTTTTATAAACTTTAAAGGAAATTTAATAATAACTTTAAATAAGACTTTTATTTATTTTAGATAAAAAATATAAAGTTAAAAAAGGCTTAAAAACCTATATTTTCTAGAAAAAGTTAAAGTTAAAGTTAAATTTTAATATTTAATTTAGTATTTTTAAATAGTAAAATTAGATTTAATAATATTAGACTTTCTTAATTTAATATTAAAGTAAAAAATATTAATATTATTAATATATTTTATAAAGAGAAATAAATGATTTTTATAAATATAAAAATATAAATTAAGATTTTTAAAATTAATTAAAATAAAAATAATTTTATTAAATATAAATATATAGCTAGGTAAATATTAATTTTATTTAAAAATTAAGTATTATAATAATAATATTATATTTTAATAGTTTTAATTAAAAACTTTACTTTTAATTTATTTATTTAAGTAAATAACCTTTTTTTATTAATTTAATATAATTATATATTTATATTTTCCTACTTAGCTTTTATTATTATAAAATCTAATAATTTAAATATTAAAACTATATATTATATTTATTTTTTTTTATTTTTTTTAAAAAGTTTTAATAATATTATTTAAGCTTTAAACTTAAGCTTTATATAAAGTACTTTATTATTAACTATAATACTTTTTATTATATTTTAAAAAGAATTTAAAATTTTTAATTATTATAAATTTTAAATAATATTTTAATTTTAAAATTAATATATTTTAATTTAGTAATAAAAGGTATTATTATTTTTAATATTTATATTTTTTTAAAAGATAGCTTAGTTAATACCTTTAATAAATTTATTTATTTATATATAAAACTTTTTATATTTTATTATTATTATACTTTATAAAATACTATTAGTTAAAATAATATATTAATTATATTTAATTATTAAATTTATTTAATAAAAATATTTAAATAATATAATATATTTTAAAATTAATTATTATTTTTTCTTTATTTATTATAAAGCTTATTAAAACTTTTATTTTATATAAGCTTTTTATTAATAGTTTAGTATAAGAGTTATTATATTAAAAAATAAAAAGTTTATTTATTTTATAAATAATTATATTAAGCTATTTTTATAATTATAAAATATTAAAATTTTGATTTTAATAATAATATTATAAGTTAAATAAATAAAAAAAATAAGAAATTTTATATAAAAATTAAAAAAACTATTATAAATATAATAGGTTTTTTTTTAAAAAAAATATTAAAAATAAATCTTTTTTAAAAACTTAATAATTAAAATATTTTAATATACCTAAACTTAAAGTTATTATTATAAACCAACAAATCTCCCAAGGATTTACCAAAAAACCTACTTATAGTAGGTCTATAGAATAGCCTAAGGATTTCCTAGGAAAATTTCTAGGACCCACTTATAGCAAGTCTATAAGATAGCCTAAGGATAATCTAATAGATTTCTACCAAAGCTTTCTACTAAATATCTAAAAAAAATCTCCAAATAATCTTATAAAAGGTAAATTAATCTTATATTATTAATCTACTAATATTCTAAGGAATATTTATTTAAAGCTTATATAAAGATATTTTAAGAAAAATTTTAGGCTTAATTAATAAAAAACTTTCTTAGAAAGTCTAAAAAATATTTAAGAAAATATAATATTATATATTTTAAGAAAATTTTTAAATTATTTAAAAAAAAAAAAAAAAAAATTTAAAAAATATTAACTATTTTTTTATTAATAAAAAAAATTATTTATTTATTTAATTAAAATAAATCTATAATTTGTTTATTATATTAGAATAGGCCTATAGTTTATTTATTTTATTTTACTATTATTATAATTTATAGTAATTTAATAATAATTACTTTATATTCTCTTTGCCTATACCTATTAAAATCCTAAATACCTTACCTATATAAGTAAAGACTTATACCTAGAAAAAAAACTTCTAACTATTTAGTAAGAATTCTTTTAAACATAGATTTTCTTTATAGACAAAAATATCTAAGAGCTCTAATAAAAGTAAAAGGCTTAAAAACTTAAGAATACTACCCTCTAATTATTAATTAGCTATAATATAAATTACTCCTATTTAAAATAATAAATTGCTAAGTAAATATATAGGCATTTTAGCCTATTAACCTAACTTTCAAACTCTTAGGCTAAAAATATTTAACTTATTAAAATTAATTTTTATAAATAAAAGACTTCTTAGCTATAAGTCTACCTATATAAAGAGATCTACTTTTAATTACCTAATATTTAATAAAATAAAAGAAAAAAAGCTTTTATTATTATCCTCTAATAAACTATACTAGGAGATTTCCTATAGAGTCTAAAATAGGTAACTTTACTAGTACTTCTAACTAAAGAAATAGCCTCTAACTAAGGACTATTATTAAAAAATATTAAAAAAAGTATTAGTATAGCCTCCTAAGGAAATCCTAGCTTTTAGGGATAAGGGCAAGATAATTTATTATCTATATCCTTAGTCTAATTAAGCATAGAAAAAAAAGATCCTAATTTACCACCCCTAATACTACTACTATATTAAATATTAATAAGTATAAAGATAATATATACTACTTAAACATAATTAAAATAAGTACTAGCTAAGATATAGATCTTGTATAGTCTTAGAAAGATAATTAAGTTTTAAGTAAAAAAAATTAGAAAATTTAGACTATTGCCTAAAAACAAAATTCTCTATATTAAAAATATTTATAAAAAGAACTATATTATCTAGCTTATAATTAATAGTTTTATTAATATACTAAAAATATATACTAGTAAAAGTAATATTTACTAGGATATTCTTTTTAATAAAATTAGCTCTTTATTAGAAGATAATATAAGAAATTAATATACTAAAATACTTAATAATAAGGATAAAGAGTAATTTTATACTTTTTATTAATCTTTAGAAATTTAATATAAAATATTAAAAAAAAATTTCTAGCTTTTATCTAATATAGCCTTAGAAAGTTTTATTTAATCTAGGTATATTCTCTAAGATTATTATAATAATAAAAGCTTTACTATTTAGGCTAGTAATCTTAGAAATAAAGTAATTAAAATTAATATATCTATTATAAATATAGCCTAGAAAGCTTATAAATCTCTATAAAAGATCTTATAGTAAATTTTCCCTTAATTAACTAAGGGAAAATTACTTAAAAGCTAATATTAATAATATAAAAAGTTTATCTTATAAGTCTAGGCTAAAGCCTAGGCTAAAAATTAAAAATACCTAATAGTATATATTTATAAAGGAAAATCCTTTAAAAGAAGTTAATCTAATATTTATAAATTAAGAGCTGGTTTTTAATTAAACTTATATAGGATAGGCTTAAATAATTATAATTTATAAATAATATTTACTTAGAATTTTAGGAAATTAATTATCTTATTTAATTAAGTATTAAATATTCTTATATAAGTATTTAATTCTAGGTAAAACTAATTTTAGTATTAAAAATAGCTAAGTATTAAACTATTTAATCTTACTTAAAATAAATTATATTTAGAAAATAATAAAGGCTTAACTTAGACTTTTAATAATTAAAATAAATATTAATTTTAATTATAAAATAATTAATTTATAGAATAAATAAATATTATCCTAAGCTCTAGTAATAGATAAGGCTTATATTTATTATTATTATAATTTAATAATTTATCCCTAAGGCTAATAATTATATATTTATATCTATTAAGCACCCTAGAATAAAATCTTAGAAATCCTAAAAAAATAAATATTATAAATATTTTTAAAGATCTTTTATAAAATAAAAATAAAGGAATATATATTTTTTAGGAAATTATAAATATTTTTTTATTAAATAAGGAAGAAGAAATATTACTAGAAACTAAAGAAGAAGAATATAATAAGGAACCATTGGAAAATAATATAATCTACTATAACTAAGAAAAAGAATCTAAGGAAGATAAAAGGTTTTATAAACTAGTCTAGGAATTAGTCTATACTAAAGACCTTCTAAAAATAATAAACTTTATTCTTAATACTAGCTAGGGATAGCTTATTTATATTATTTAAGGTTAATAAGAAACCTAGAAAAAAGCTTAATAAAAGTCTATCTAGATTATATCTTATATACCTATTAAGTAGTCTTTAGATCTATACTATCCTTTTTAATATATTTATATAAAGATATAGATAGCTATAAATAGTAATAAAGAATAATTAATCTTTATTTATATTAACTTAGGAGCTAGCTAATTTATAGTAAAAGAATTAATATTTTTATATTTAATAAATATATACCTTAATATTTTTATTTAAATTACTTTAAATAAAATAAAAAAATAAATAATCTTTAGATAAATTATATTTATTATATATCTTCTAAGGACTATAAATAAAATATTAATTTTAATTAAAATCTAAATAAGAGTATAAGTATTACCTAAACTCTTTACTAAAATCTTATTAAGGCAAAAGTTTAGTATATTATATATAGTAAATATCCTTAATTTAATCTATAAAGTAATAGTAAAAATAGCTAAAAAAATTAAATTATTAATTATTATCTATAAATAAAGCCTTTATAAAAAATCTAAGGTCTAGATTACTAATATAGTTATTATTTTTCCTAAAAATAGGAAAAATATTTTAATAAAAGTAATAAAATCTATAGTAAATTAAAACTTTATTTTTACCTTAATTAGGAAAGGAATTTTAATAGTCTTAACCAAGAAACCAAAAATAATATATACTATAAATAATATATAAAAGCCTATATATTTCTACTATAGCTAAAGGATTAGCTATATAGTGCTTATTGAGGATTATACTATAATAAAAGAAATCTCTTAGAATATTTTCTATATATAGTATTATAAAACTATACTATAAGCTAATAAAGAAAAGGAACTAGCTATAGAAATTAAGATATTAGAACTATATACTAAGGAAAAAAAATAAAAGCCTAAACCTAATATCTAAATATAAAGATTAGATATTAGAGCTAAGATTAGGATAAATTACCCCAAGGAAATACTATATAAATAGATAAAGAAAGGTATATACTTAAGTAATTACCTCCCTAAGCTTATAGATTAACTAGAAATACTTATTTATAAATATATTTATTTCTAGGAAAATATTAATATTATTATTATGAATAAATTTAAGTATATAAAGATCCCTCTAGTAGATAATTGGGCAAATAAGAAGCTAGTATCTAGGCCTTATTTATTAAGCTAAAAAAGTAGGGATTTCTTGGATAAAGTATTTAATAATTTATATAAAAAGAACTAAATAAAATAAATAAAAGAATCTATATTATTTACTAATCCTATCTTTATAATATAATAAATATTAAAAACTAATAATAAAGGAAAAGTAATAATAAATCTTTAGAATATAAATAGAGCTACTATCTTAGATATATATTTTTTGCCTTTATAATAAAATATATTAACTAGCTTATAAAGCAAAAAATAATTTACTATTATTAATATAAAAAGCTTTTTTTATTAATTCTTAGTCTACTAAAAATACTATAATTAATTTACTATAGTTAATTATTATAGATTAGAAAGATCTAAGATAGTACTAATAAAATTCAAAAATTTCTTAATATATATTTAGTAGTTTATAAATAAACTTTTAAGATTATATTATAAATATATATATATTTTTATTAATAATATTATTATTTTTTCTAAAAACCTAGATAAATATATAAACTATATTAAAATTATCTTTAATTTATTTAAGGAATATTATATTATTTTATTTCCTAAAAAGACTTTTATTAAATACGTATTTATAGAATTACTTAGTTTCCTTGTTAATAGAGTTAGACTTACTAATACTACTAGCAAAATAGCTATACTAAAGAACCTAGAATTTCTAAGAATATTATAATAATTAGAAAAATAGATTAGGATTATAAGATAGTTATAGTATCTAGTACTACTATTTATATCTTAGATTAAACTACTATAATACTAAAAAACCAATTTACTAGCCAAAAAAAGAAAAATATAAATATTAAAAGTAGGCCTTAGATAAATTATATATACTATAAAAACTATCTTTAAGGTATCTAAGGATAAATATAAGTACTTCTAGGATATCTAGGGAGCTTTAATAGAACCTATTGCCCTATATTACTTTAATCTAAATTAGCTTTTATTTCTCTAAGTCAATATATTCTATTAGCAAGGGATTAAATATATTTTATACTATCTAAATCCTATATATAAATAAAATAACAAAAAATAAATCCTATCTAATAAAATTCACCTAATTATATATTTAAATTAAACCCTAAAGGATATTAGAAAAAGGTATTAGCTAATAGAATTGAAAATAGCTAAATTAATATAAATATATTAAAAGCTTTAAATATAGTTATACTCTACTAAGGGAAAGCTAATCTAAGTCCTAACTAACTATACTACTATCTACCTACTAATAAATCAAAAAAATATATTTTTATTAAATATAAAAAAAAAAAAAAAATTTACTATTATATTATAATACCTAAGTTAATATCTTTTTAATATAAAATATATTTCTAGGATATCTAATATCTTGGCTAATATACTCTCTAGACTTTTTATAAAATAAGACTATATTTTTGAGGAAAAAGAAAAGATATTAGACTAGAAATAGGAAAAAGAACCATCCTAAGACTATATATATTATTTTACTAAGGTCTTTGCTAAACTAGAACTATTAAATATTATTAAAGAAGAATATAAGAGTAATACAAAGTAATCTAGTATTATTAAATAGCTTAGAAAATAAAATTAAAAGCCTAGATTATTATTTATATAAATTAATAAATTACTTTATCTAAAAGAATCTAATAAATAATAAAGATTCTATATACTAGAAAAAGTAATATAATTACTATTTAAGGATTCCTATTAGTAAAAGTTTTACTAAGAATATACTTAGATTTACTAAAAAATATATAATAGTTTTGCTATTAAGAATCTTTATAAGCTTATCTTAGAATATATTAATAAATATAATACCTATAAATATAATATCTTATTAAAATAGAAGCTTATAAGCAAATTAATTCCTATATAATTACTAGTTATACCCTTTTATATTATAGTAATAAACTTTATTATTAATTTGCTTATTATTAAAACTATATAAGGCCTATAAAAAAAAGTAAGAAAACTATATTATAATTTATTATTTATATCTATATATAAGTATAGTAAGGTACCCCTACTAATATCTAATAATACTAATTATATTATAGAAGATTAGGCTAATATATTTATTATTAAATTATTTTATAATAATTAAGAAATACCTAAGATAATTATATTTAATAGGGATTAAAAGTTTATATTAAGCTTTTAGACTAAAATATAGTAAATATATAAAATAAAACTTTAATATTTTATAATATATTACCTATAAATAAATAAGTAATTAGAATATATAAATTAAACTATAAAAATAATACTATAATACTTTATAATTAATAATTTAATTATATTATAAATAAAAGCTATAATTTTACTTTAATTTACTTTAAGAAATTTATATTTAGTTATTATTAGGATATTCTCTAGTAAATTATTAGTAGGCTAATATATAGATAATAGATTATACTACCTTGGTAAACTAAACTAATTTTATAATTTAAATATAGTAAATAAATAAGCTAAATTAGCTATTATATAGTTATAAACTATAATAAAAGAAAAATATAATAAGAAATACTAATTAATTAAATTTAAATTAGGTGATTAAATATGGCTAGAACTTACTAAGAACTTATATATAATTGTAAATAATAGGGTATAGAAACTTAAGGAAAAAAGAATAAAATCCTATAAAATCCTAGAATAAGTTAGCTATTTAGCTTATTACCTAAAAATAAAGAACCATTTAAATATTTATCTAGTAGTATTAATTACTTATTTAATATTAATTATAGAGCTAAAAGAAAGACTTAGCCTTATAAATATCTTAGAAGATAATCCTAGTAAATAGTATAATAAATATTAATATTAGGAAATAAATAAGATTATTAATTACTAAATAATAAAGTATAGATAAAGTTAAAAGACTAAATATATAATAATATAAAAAAGATATTTTAATAACTATAACCTTTAGCTTAAAGAAGATATTATTAATGCTAATAAAGCTATTAAAGAATATTATAAAAGGAAGGTAAAAGTTGACTAATTTGTAAATAAAACTGTGAGAGGATTTATATTAATTTCTTAAAATAAAAAGAGTATTAATAATAATAATATTGAGAAAGCTAAAAATAAAATAAAAAATAATAATAATAAAGGAACTTAGAGGAAGAAAAATACTATATAAAACTCTATAAATTAATAAGATTTAGAATATTTAGGAAATAAATAAAAGGAAAAAAGCAATAAAACTAAACCTAGACTAACTAAAAAAGGAAAAAATAGATCTTAAAAGTATTTTTAATAGGGTATATCTAACCAAGAAATAACCACTATATAACAAAAACTAAGTCTAGTAAAACCAAAATAGGAAAAACTAAGAAAGATTATAATCTAAAAATAACTTCTATTTATTTTTAAAAGGAAAAAAATAAAATCCTATAAAAGTCCTAGATTCCTACTAAATAAAAACTATATAATATCCTTATATAAGACTTTCTAATTAAATACCTAAGAATAAATTAAAATACCTTATAATACCTATCTAAAGATTTTTTATATCTTATATAGACCTCCTAAGTAAAATATCTAAGAATAAGTTAAGATGCCTCTTAGTATTTAAGTTAAGATGTTTCCTAGTATTTAAGTTAAAATGCCTCCTAGCACCTAAGTCAAAATACCTCCTAGCACCTATTTAAAAACTTCTTATATTATCTAAAAACTTTCTAAGTCTATTTAATTAAACTTTAAATTAAATCTTATTAGTAAATATAATTTATATAATAAGTATAAGAATTAGTAAATTAGTATAATTTTAGCTAAGATCTATTATATAATATTTTAGCTAAAGTATACTATAATCTAGAGAATAGAATATCTATGGGAATGCTACCTTTAGACTAGTAGCCATAAGCTTGGCCTTACTAAGCCTATCTACTATATCTATATTCTAATTTACTATAATTCTAATATAAAGTATATAAAATTAAGGAAATTACTAGGAACTTTAATAACTTTATATAAAATATATAAATAAATATATATAGTATAAAAAATCCCTAGAATAATATTAATTAATAAATAAATATATATATTATTAACTACTATTTACTAAAACCCTATAAAAATCTAAAGAAATAAATAATATTTTCTCTTTCTTATACTAAAAAATCAACTTTTTTTCCTTACTATATATAATCTATTTAATTATTTTATTATATCTAATTTAAGCCTTTTTAAAGTTATTCTTTTCTCTAGTAATAGCTATAGCTAAGATATAGTCTATTATAGTAATTTCTTAGTATACTTATCTAAGGTAAATCCATTTTTTTTATTAAATAAATATTAATAAGCACTTAAACTCTATAATAATACTATAAAAATCAAGAAATATAAAAATACTAAATATTTTAAAAAGTTCTATCTTATAAATCCCTCTTTTTTCTGTAATTATAATATTCAATTATAATACTAAGGCTTTAATCTAATCTCTAGCTATATTAACTAAAAAACATCTACCTATTATTTCTTTTATCTATTAGATCTATAATATTAGCTAGGCATTATAGTACTATAATTATACAATATTCTTTAATTAGTATATATATTACTATTTAAGTAAAACTCTCCCCTAATATAATAAACCATATTCTCTTTATCTTTTTTCCTAAATAAGACTTCTTATAATCCTTTTATAAATATTTTTATAGATAGAATATTATACATATCTATAATTATTTTCTTAGATAAAGATTATAATTTCTTTTTATTTAATAATAATATATTTATTAAGCTATATAATTCTAAGGGGTAGTTTATTTATAAGGCCTCCTTACTAGAATACCTTATTAATATATATAAACTTATTATCTTAGATAAAGATAATATAAAGCTTACCTATTTAAAAGCTATAAAAATCACTATAATCCTAGGTAATGCTTTTATTAAGGTTTTAGTAATCTAATTATTAAATAATTATATAATTTAGTAAAAAGTATAAGATATTCTTAATAATCTAGGTAGAAAAAAAGATATTTATATCTATATACTCTTTATATATAATAATCTTAAGAATAAATAATAAATTCCTTAGATCTTTTTTATTAGTTTAGCTCTATGCCTTAATTTTATTAATTTTACCTAAAATAAGCTATATATTCCTAATATCTAATAAACCCTATAGTCTATTTATATTATAATTATAGGAAATCCTATAAAATATATAATTTTAAATATAAATCTTTTTATAGCTAAGTTATATATCTAAGCCTTATTATTAAAAATCTTATATATTATAGAACTTAACTAGGGATATACTTTTATATTATTATTTTTATATTTTATTATTTTTATTTTTAAATTTATTATTATAAAAAATAAATATTATATTTAGTTAATCTAAGTTAAGACCTAATATATAATTTTTACTTTTATAAATTATATTAAGAATTTTACTTAGTTTTATATACTTTATATTAAAAGAATTTATATAAATATTATATTTACTTATATAGCTAAGCTCTTTAAGATCTTAGTTATATATATATTTAATATTAATTAATATTTAATTATACTAAATAAATAATATTTAGTCTTTATTAATCTAGCTATAGTTATAGCCTAAGTTAATTTATTTAATAATAATATTATTTTAAATAAATATATTATTTATTTAGTAAAATATCTTTAGGCCTATAATTAAAATAGTTAAGTTTTTATATATATTTATTAGAAGTATAATAATATATAATTTAGATAATATAGCCTAGCTTAGTCTTTAGTTATTTAAAATATAATTAATAGAAAACTTAGCCCTATATAATTACTATCTTAGCCAAAGAAGTCTTTGCCTAATCTTATAGTCCTAGTTATTACTAAAATAATTAAATTTTCTAAGGAAATATATAATTCTAATTATAAGCTAATAAATAAGTAAAAACTAATAAAGTAAATACTCTTTATAAGGCACTAAATATAATCTAGTAAATAAAGCTTAAGACTTTATTTTAAGGTATTAAATATAACCTAATAATTAAAGTATAAAATCTCTATTTTTACTAAATATTACTTAGTCTATTAAAGTATATAGGTCCTTTTTAAGGTATTAAAGCTATTAGTAACTAAGGCTAATTATATATAATATTTAATATACTTTTATTATATAGTAAAATATACTATAATAGGTATAATTATTTAATTAATATTATATTTTAATAATTATATATTATAAACTATATTAATATTAATAATTTCCTACTAATATAGCTATAATATAATATATACTTAATATTAAAAATAAACTAAAAAAGAATTAAGATAAAATAATAAATAAATAGGTATAAATATAGTTAGTAATAATATTAAATAATTATATAAATCTTTTATTTATATTTATTTATTTTTTATCTTTATTTTTTTATTTTTTTTTATTATATACCTAGTTAATTATTAATTAAGTTTATAGAACTTATATAAACTTATAAGTATACTAAGGATAGTATATATTTTTTTGGTAGTAAGGATTTTATTATAAATTAATAGATTTTCCGAGGATTTGCTGGAGGATTTATTTATAGTGGGTCTATAGAATAGTCTAAGGATTTCCTAGGGAAATTTCTAGGATCTACTTGTAATAGATTTATAGGATAGCCTAAGGATAATTTAATAGATTTTTACTAGAGTTTTTTACTAAATATCTAAGGAAAATCCCTAAATAATCTTATAAAAAGTAAATTAGTTTTATATTATTAATCTATTAATATTCTAAGGAATATTTATTTAAAGCTTATATAAGGATATTCTAAGGAAAGTCTTAGGCTTAATTAGTAGGAAATTTTCCTAGGAAATTTAAAGAATATTTAGGAAAATATAATATTATATATTTTAAGGAAATCTTTAGATTATTTAAGGAAAAAAAAAAAAAAGGAAATTTAAGAGATATTAATTATTTTTTTATTAATAAGAAGGATTATTTATTTATTTAATTAGAATAAATCTATAATTTATTTATTATATTAGAATAGGTCTATGGCCTATTTATTTTATTTTATTATTATTATAGTTTATAGTAGTTATAAATTTAATATTATATTTTTTTTAAAAGAATTAACACTTATATATAATATTTTTACTATATATATATAATTTTTATTTATATATAATTTTTCTATTTTTTATTAACTTAAAAAGTTTAATTTTATTTAAATTCTTTTATAAAGATAATAAGCTTAACTTACTTATTATTTTACCTATTATATTAAGCTATAATTTAATTATTATTATATTATATAAATATATATATAATTATATATAATTAAGGTTATAAGCTTTAATTTTAAAATATAAAAACCTATATTTTATTAATTTACCTAGCTATATTAATTATTATAAAACCTTATTATATTAAATTTTATATTTTTATTTATTTATCTTTTATAATTATAATTTATATAATTAAAAAATATATTTTTTAAATTTATAAATTAATATATTTTTTATAATATATATAAATTAAAATGTTAATTTAATATATATATATATATATTTAAATTTATAAATTTAAATAAAGATTTATAAATTTAAAAAAAAAGAAATATTAAAAATTAATATTAATTTATATATTTAAAAAGCTTTTTTATTCTTTATTCTTTAAAATTATAATTTTAAATTTTTTATTTATTTTTTAAAATATAATTTTAAATTTTCTTTTTTATAATAATTAAATTTAATTTATAAAAGAAATATAGATTTTAAATTATTAAAAGATTTATATATTTAATTATTAATATTAATTTAATAATTTAAAAATACTTTTATTTATTAAATTATAAGTTCTTTTATTAAAATTAATAATTATAATTATATTTAAATTTAATTAATTAATAAAAATATTTTTAAATATTAAAAATAAAATTATTAGTATAATTAATTTATAATATTATATTTAAATATTAAATATAAATTTATATTAAACTTTTACTAAGCCTTTTTTTTATTAAAAATCAAATTTTTAATATTTTATATTTATAGGAATAGCTTAATATAATTGCCTATAAAACAAATAAAGTTTATTATTTTTTAATATAATTGCCCTTATACTAAACTATTAATAGAGAGCTTATATAAAATAAAAACCTTAATAAGCTTTATAATAAATAAAGGGAAAATAGCTTTCTAGCTAATTCTAAAGTATACTATATTATTTAAACATTTTTATTAAATAAACCTAATAATAGCTAGCTAATACAATTAATATATTATTTTAGCTAATAGTATTCTATAAAATATAATAATAATAAGATATAGGGAGTTTTGTATTTAGGTAAATAAATTTATTAGAGGTACTAATTAGGCTATCCTTTAAGAAGAGTATATAATTAAAATATTAAAAAAAGTACAGGCCTTAAAAATAATAATACCTTTTATTATTAAATTAAAATATATTAATTTTAAAATTAAAATACTACGTAAAATCTATAATAATTAAGAATTTTAAGCTTTTTTTAAAGTATAATAAAAAGTATTATAGCTAATAATAAAGTACTTTATATAAAGCTTAAGTCTAGGGCTTAAATAATATTATTAGGACTTTTTAGAGGAAATAAAAAAAAAGAATATAATATATAGTTTTAATACCTAAATTATTAGATTTTATAATAATAAGAGCTAGGTAAAAAAGGGTATAAATATATAATATTAAATTAATTAAAGAAGGTTATTTACCTAAATAAATAAGCTAAAAGTAAAATCTTTAATTAAAACTATTAGAATCTTTTTTTTATTAATTTATAATAGTATTTTAAAATATTAAAAATAAATTAAATTTATATAATTTATAATTAATTAAATAAAAACTTAAATTATAATATTTATTTGATATTTATAATTTTAAATCTCTTTTTATTTTTATTTTAAATATTTAAAGTTTATATTAGCTTTATATTTATTAAATATTTAATTATAATCTTTATTTATTTATATATTATTTTATTATTTAATTAATATTAAAAATAATAAATTTATTAATATAAATTTTAAAATAAAAGTTTTTATAATTATTAATATAAATAAATATTATAATAAGTAAATAATAATTTATAATTTAATATTTTATATATTTTATAATAATAAAATACTTTAAGCTTAAAGAAAATTAAATAATTATAAATATAATTTAAAAGAAATATAAAAAAATAGATTTTTATTTATAAATATTATTTTATAAGTAATTTAATATTAAAAATAATTAATTTTAATATTTTATTTATTATAATTTTTAATAATTTATTTAAATAAACTTTAATTAATTTTAAATATTTATAGTTAATAAAAACTTCATTTTAATTATAAGTATTTAAAAAGTTATATTTTTAGTTTTTAATTATATTTTATATTATTTGTATTAAATTATAAAAATATTTCTTTTTTTTTTAAAAATAAAATTTAATATTATTATTATTTATTTTAGTTTTAAAAATAATATAAATATTAAAATTATAATATATTTAATCTTAATTATTATTATATATATATATTTATATTAAATATACTTTTAATTTTATAATATAAAAAGCATTCTTATTACTTTTAGGCTTTTTAGCTAGTATTATATATAGTAGTTACTGTGCTTACTAATCCTCCTAGTTTTATACCTTTATCTATATATATATTCTATTAATTTATTTTCTAATTTTTATTATTTAAGTATTATAATAAGATTTATATATTTTTTAAGTAAAGCCTTTTTATTTATTAATATTTTTATTTAGCTAATAAATATAGGGATTATAAATAGCTATTATTATATTTAATACATTTTTTTATTCTTTAATAAAGGCTTTTTTTATTTATTAAAATAGCTAAAAGATAATATAAATAGCTTAAATTTAATAAATTATATTTAATTAAAAAAAATAAGCCTAAGAATTTTAGTTTTTAAAGCCTTAGGTAAGAATATATTTTTAAGGTAAGTATAATATTAATATATATTATTTATTATATAAATATAAAGGATACCTATAATATAAACTATATAAGGCTATATAGATTGCCTAATTATTATATATTTAATTAAAGATATTATATTATTAGATAGTGTAGATTATATGTTAGAGTTAACTAATTTTAATAAGAAAAGTTATTTAAAGTAATAAAAAGCTAATTTTTCTATGATTATTAAGTATAAAGTTTAAAAGAATTAAGTTATTTATTTTTTTAGTTAAGGCAAAAAGATTTTTATAATTAAATCTATTATTAAACTCTATTTATATACTATCTTTATAATTTAGTTCTTAGATTATTTAGTTAAGCTTATAGTTTTTTTTTTATTAAAAATAAATAATATATTTAAATATAATATTTTATTTATTATATTTAAGTAAATAAATAAATATAATATAAATAATATAAAATAATTTATTAATTATTAAATTTTTTATAAAATCTTTTTTATATTTATTTATAAGCTTTTTTAATTTTAGTAAATATAATAAGCTTTTATATAATAAAGACTTTTTAATATATATAAATAATATTATTAATAATAAATATTTAAATTAATTAATTATTTATTATATTAAAAATAATTTATATTTAAAATAAAAGTTTATTTAAATTATTTAATTTAAAACTATTATTATTATTAATATTAATTTACTTTTACTTAAATTATTATAAAATATTTAAATTAATATAATAAATATATAATTATTCTTATATATTAAAAAATTAATTATTTAATATAGTTTTTATTAATTTATTAAAATTAATAATAATAATATTAAATTATTAAATAAAATATTATTTAAGTAATTAATAAATATTTTTAATAAAGAATTAGAATTTTAATTTATTTTTATTATTAATTGAATTAAATATAATATTATAAATAATTTTAAAATAAATTTAATTAATAGTTTAAAAAAGAAGCTTAAATTAATTAATATTATATATATTATTAAAATTAATAATTTTAGAAAACTATTTTTATATTTAAATATAATATAAAAAAACTAAATAAAGCTAAGTAATTAATATAAATTATTATTAACTTATTTAATAATATATAAGATTTAATATTTATTAAAAACTTTAATTAATATAATAATTAAATTATAATTATTTAGCTTTTATTAATTAATAAAAATATAAATATTATAAATATTTCTTTAAATATATAATAAATTAATATATTTATATTTTATTATAATATAAATATTATAAACTTAGATTTTAATATATTAGCTTAATAATTTAATTATTATTTTTATAAATATTATAAATTATTAATATATACAATAATTAAAAAGCTTAAAACTTAATTTATAATTATATTAATTATATTTAATATTAAAATAATATTAAAAAAACTTTTTTTAAAGGCTTTAATAATAATAATTTATTAATAATTAAGTTTTTATAATTTTTATTATTTAAATTTAAGATTCTTAGTAAATTATAAACTTTTAAATTAATTATATTAAAATAAAAAATAAATTTCTTTTTTTTTATAAAAATAAATATTATATTTATTAATTCTAAATTTATTAGTTTTAATAAATATCATTATTAATATAAAAAAAACTATAATATTAAAAAATAAAGTCTTAAAAATAAATAAATTTAAAATTTATTAAAAAGCTAATAAAAAAAACTTAAATAAATAAAAAGAAAGTTCTTTTAATTAAAAATAATATAATATTAAAAATTATTTTATTTTAAAATAATAAATATAAAGAAAAAATTTATAAATATTTAAATTAAGAATAATTAATTAAAATCTTTTTATTATATAAATATATTTATATAAATATATAAAGTTAATAATTAATATCTAATTTTCTTTAATAATTCTTTATATAATTATTAAAATTATATTAAAATTTTATATTATTATAAATTATATTAACTTAAATAATAAAAATATAAAATTAAAAATAAAAGTATTATTATTTAATATTAATATTAAAATTTAAATATATTATATTAATTATAAATATAATAAATTTATAAGTAAATTCTAGGTTTTAAATATAATATAGTTAAAATTATAATCATAATAGTTACTTAAAGTCTTTTTTTTATAATAATAATAATTATTTTTTTAATTTAATTAGTTAAAAAAGGCTTTTTTTAAAGTTATAGAAAGGTTATATAATTTTTTTAATTTTACCTTTTACTATACTTATATTAGGTACTTAAATAATATTTTAGGCCTTAATAAATATAATCCTTTAATTATAAATTTATTATTTTAATAGCTTTAATATTAAAAACTTTTTTTTTAAATAAAAAAAAAGAAATAATATTTTACTTTAAATAAAAAATAATAATATAAAAAATAAAGAAAATAATATAATTTAATTGGTTTATAATAATATTTTAAAGATTTAAAAGTAAACTTTTATAATATTCTTTTTATTTTTTATTAATTTAGCTTTTTATTTAAATTATTATTTTATTATTATTAATAAATTATTTAAAAGCTTAATTTAATAATATTTTTATAAATATATTAATAATATTATTTTTATTATTAATTTATTTAACTTTATAAAATTTATATTATTTATAAAACTATTATAATACTATAATATTAATTATTAGTTTTTTTTATTTTATTTTAAGCTTTATAAAGTATTTATATAAAAAGTATAAATTAATATATATAATAATTAAAATTTAAAAAAGCTTTAATTAATTTATAATTTAGTTAAAAATTATTATAATTATATAAATAATATTAGTTTTTATAATTATATTATATATTTTAAATATAAGTATATTATAAATAGTTTTTTAGTATTTTATTAAATTAAAATAAATTATATCTTTATTTATTATAAAGATTTTATTATTAAGTTATTTATTAATAAAAATAATAATAAGTTTAAATTATAAAAGTAAATTAATATTATTTATAAATATATTATTAATAAATATAAATAGCTTTATAGTTAGTAAATTAATTAAAATAAATATTAATTTTTAATTAAAATTATCCTTTTATTACTAAAGTTATTAATTTAGTATTTTTATATAACTTATCTTTTCTTAATTATTATATACATATACATTTATATTAAATACATTTTTTATTTTATAATATAAAAAGCTTTTTTATTATTTTTAAGCTTTTTAATACCTATACTAACCTTACTAATTCTCTTATTTTACCTTTTTATATATTTTTTTAATTTATTTTTAAATTTTTATTATTTAAGTATTATAATATAACTTATAAACTTTTTAAGTAAAGTCTCTTTACTTACTAATACCTTTATTTAGCTAATAAATATAAAAATTATAAATAATTATAATTATATTTAATACCTTTATTTATTTTTTAATAAAGGCTTTTTTTTATTTATTAAAATAATTATATAATAATATAAAAAACTTAAATTTAATAAGCTATATTTAGTTAAAGAAAATAAGCTAAGAAAGCTTAATATTAAAAGTTAAAATTAAATTTTTAATATTCTATATTTATAGAAATAGCTTAATATAGTTACCTATAAAATAAATAGAGTTTATTATCTTTTAGTACAATTATTCTTATACTAAACTATTAATAAAGAGTCTATATAAGATAAAAACCTTAATAAGCTTTATAATAAGTAAAAAGAAAATAATAATTATATAATAGGTTTTGATTAGATTAGAATATTAGAAGGTAAGGTCTATTAAATTATAAGACTTTAACTTACTAAGTACTTTATATATATTTAGCTAGTAAGTATTATATTTAGGCTAATATATAAATTATAGGCCTTAAGTAGGATATTCTAGTATAGGTATATATTATTCCTTATAATTATTTTTCCTCTAGAAAGTCTAGTCTTTAGGCTTATATATTTTTTAGTAAATATTTAGTATATAGTTTTTTATATAATATTAGTATAGGTTATATAATATTATTACTTTAGTATAAGGTTATATTATTGGTCTATGTATTTATTTTCTGCCTTGCTAATTTATTAGCTATTTACTAACTGCCCACTAATATATATATATATTTAGCTTTTATTTATTATTGATTTTTGTAATGTTTTTTTTTTATTTATATATACTTATTCTTATTATGTATTTTTTTATTTTTTATATATGTTTTTAGTTTTTTTATTTTTTTTATTATAATTAATTTTTTTTTTTATATATTTTTATTATTTCTTTATTAATTATTTTATAATATTAGTCCTTATATATTTTTAAGCTATTTTAGTAGAATTCTTTTTATAGGTAGCTAAGTATATATTAATACTAATTAACTATTTTTTGGGCTAAGAGGCTAATAATTAATCTTATTTTTATTATTTAATATAAAAGTATAATAATCTTTTTTTTATTTATACTTATAATTTAAGAAAAGATTATTATATAGTCTATAAGATTATTAGTAAGAAATATAGTACTATATATTATATATTCCCTATATTTATATATTTTATAATTAATTAATAAGTATTTTAGATTTTTACTAAATTAGTTCCTATTATTTATTAATATTAGAATTATCTAATAAATTTTAATTATTATAAATTAAATATATTTTATAATATTACCTTAGCTTTAAGTACTTATAATTATTAGTATATTATATAGTTTTTGCCTAAGGTTACCTTTACTTAGTATATTATTTAGTTTTTTATTAAGAATCTAGTAAATACTCCTAATATTATTACTATTATTATTATTATTATTAATAATTTTTTATTATAGGAAATTATATTTTTATATAAAATTATTTTTTTAGTTTTTTGGTTTTTAGTTTATATTACTAAATATTTTATATATATTTTATATTAATATATTATTATTTTAATTTACTATCATTCCCCCTAATAACTAGGCTAATTTAACTATACACCTTAAAGCAACCTAGCCCCTTTATTTTTATAATAATACTAAAACTTATACCTTTTTTACTATGCTTTATTATCTTATATTTACTAAGAATACTTATACTAAGTCTACTTATAAAAATAAACTTTTTATATATAAGGTTAATTTATTAGTTAAACCTTTATTATTATTACTATTTTTATTAACTATTATATTTTTATTTACTTTATTATTTATATAAATATGCCTTCTATTTATTATAATTTTATTAGGTTTTTGATCTTTTACTAAACTATTAATAATATTATTAATAAAAAAATAAGTAAAAGTCCTTATATTTTTATCCTATTAATATCCTCTTATCTTATATCTTTTATTATACCTATTAAGCTTATAGTGCTTACTAAGTTTATAGTATCCTCTAATAGTAAATTATTATTTAAAATATTTACTTTTATTATTTATATATACTATAATACTATATATAATTATTTATAAAGCTCTTAGCTTAAGTTTTTCTTAGTAAAATATCTTATATATAAATATATTCCTTTTTTATTTACTAAGTTTAAGTTTATTATTAATAAGACTTTTATTTATTATAGTTATAATTGCCTTTGTAGTAGTATTAAAAAATATATTTTTAGTTGCCTTTTTACTAAGTAATTAGTATATATTTATATAATTTTTTAGCTTTTTTTTTTTTTTTTTTTCTATAGTTTAATAGGATGTAGCCTTTTAGGATATTAATATAAATAAGTAAGTAGTAGCTAAGTATTTATTAACTATTAATTAATATAATTATAATTAATCAAAATATTATTTATTATTTTATTTTTTATATTTTTTATATTTTTTTTTCTTATTTATAATATTTAATTATTATTTATAGAGTATTTTATAAGTATTTTATTAATTCCTAAGTATTATATTTTATTAGCTAGTTTATTTATTTAACTTTATAGAAATTTTCTTTTTATTTCTTATATTCTATGATCTTTTTGATTTTTTACTTTTTTTCTTTTTTTTTTAAGTTTAGAAAGTTTTATAAGTATTTTATAGCTATATAAAAAGCTTTATTTTAAGGTTCTAGTAGTAAAATAGGAAATATATTATATATTTTATTATATTTTTCTAGTAAATTAACTTGGTATACTTATTTTCTAATATAATTAATTATAATAATCTTAATAAATTTAGGTATTAGTTTTTAATTTTTAAAATAAACGTTCTTTATAAATAGTCTTATAATTTAGTCTATTTTATATTTTTTAGTAATATAGTTCTTATTATAATATTTTGCCTAGGCTTTTATAGCTTATTACTAAAAGCTTTATATTTTCTTTTATATTTATTAAATGCTTACTATATATTTTACTATTTTATAAACTTAGGTTTTAGTATATTCTAGTATATAAGCTATAATCTTTAAATAATAACTATATAATAGTATTATTAGTAAGGTACCTATAGTTAAATATTAGTTATTATTATATATAAATTTAGCTTTTAGTAATTATATAGCCTATTTTTTTAGTATATTTTTATATAAATATATAAATATCTTTCTAAGGTCTAATATAGCCTTTTTATTTATTTATCTATTTATAAATAGTATATAATAGATAGTTTGCAATGGGTTACCTTTTTTTTTATAAAGTCTTACTAAAATTAGCTTATAATAAGTTTATTTTTATTACTTATAATATCTTTTAATATTCTAAATTTATATTTTATATATTTATATAATAATTATACTAGCTTTATTATATTTAATGTTTTTTTAATAGGTAAAAATAATATAAACTTGGTTATATAGTATATAATAATAAGAATAGTATTATATTTTTTACTATTTACTTAGGTATTATTTAGTAAGCTTATAATAAAGTCTATATTAATTTCCTAAAAAGGATATAATAGTAATAGTAATAATTATAATTTCTTATAAGGCTTATATCTTAATATTTATATTTTTTAGTATATCTAGTAGTATAATATATATTTTTATATATTTAAGCCTAAGTTTTTTTAATAGAACTTATATAAAATTAATTTTTATATTTTATTTACTCTAAAATATTTTATTTTTAAATTATTATAGTATTAATAAAAGATCTTTAGTTTTAATATTTATTAGTCTAAAATAATTAATTTTTACTTAAAAAAAAGGGTTTTTTTATTATTATAGTAATATTATATTTTCTTTTTACTAGCTTTATAAATCTTTATTAATTATTTTTAATAGTATTAAATTTTAGCCTATAGTTCTTTAATTAATTTTTCTAAGTAATCTAATAATTATTCTAGGAATATTATTTTGCTTTATATTAATTCTTTTATAATTTAGTATAAAATATATTATTTTAGAATAATAATCCTAGCTTTTAATAAATCCTCTTAGCTTTTTTAATTAGCTTTCTTTTATAAAGTATTCTTTAATTATTTATTAGCTATATTTATTATTATTTTAGTATATATTATAATTATAAAAATATATACTAAATATATTTAACTAAGAAATATAAAGCCTTTTACTTAGTTTAAAAATAAGGAATTTTTTATTTTATATTATGTTTTTACTAGGGGCCTTGTAAGGTTAGTCCTAATTACTTATATATATATTCTTATAGTTTTTATTTTGCTTTCTAAGTTAGTAATTATATGCTATATATTTAGTAAGAGTTTTTTAATTAGTATTAGTTTTATTATTAGTATAAATAAAATATTTTTATAAAAGATTTTTTTTATTATATAATTTGGTTTTTTTAATAAGCTATTTACTAGATTTATTTTCCTTAGATAATATTATAGTTTAAAACTAAATAAGGCTAATTAATATATTTACTAGATAAGCCTTTCCTAAAGGTCCTTAGCTAAAGTATTAACTATTTTCTTTAATATTTTATAATTTATAAGAATAGTAAACTTCTTAAATAATCCCAAGAAATAATACAATTAATATTCTAGGCTTTTAATAATTATAATAAGCTCTTATTGCCTTATAGCTTAGTATTACTCTATATTTAAAAGCTTTTTAGACTAGTAAGCAATTAGTTGTTATTAGTCTTTAAATAATTATAAGAGGATTCCTAAGATTTCTTTTACTAAGGTATTTATTTTTATTTTTATTTTAAGTATAGGGTTTTAATATTATAAAATAATTATTAAGTAAAAGATTTTCTTAAGGTTTTTAAAAGCTTTTTCTTTTACCTTCCCCTAGGGGAAGTCCTTTTCCTTATAACTATTTTTATTTTCTTATAATAGGCTTATTAAGGATATTATAATATTAAAATATTTTGGAATAAACTTATAATAAAAATTATAAAATCTAAGAAAAATTTGTATATTATAGAAGATTTTTAGCTTTTTTTAGTCTATAATTACTTAAATATACTTTAGCTTTATCTTTATCTTTTTTTATTTAATAATATAATTAAGAAATTCTATTTCTTATTTATAGAAAGTATATTTAAATAGTTTTATATATAGTTAAAATATTTTTAATTTTTATAATACTTTATATAGATTTTTTGTATATTATTTTCTAAATATAAAGTAAATAATAATATTATCTAAGTATACTATATAGTATATATCTAGTAACCTAGTTAATACTTAGTAAATATATACCTAAAATATAATTAGTATATTAATAAGCTTAAATAATATAATTATATATTTAAAATATTTATATTTTATTTAGAATATAATCTTTTAGTAGTTACTAAGCTTAATTTAAATATAGTAATATATATTTTAAATATTTACTTTAAAAATCTATTTTACTTTTAAAAGCTAATTTAATAAATTATTAATAAAAGGTAATAAATATTGGTTTTTAATAGTGATTATATTAAGTCTTTTATAATTTATATATAAATATAGGATTTTATTTTTTTTTAGTATAAAAAGAATTAGTATATTTATTTTATTTATAAATAGTATAATTTAATTATTTGCTAAATATTTAGTAAGATATTTTCTTAATATTTTGTATTAATATTTATTTAATAAATATAATAGTCTATAAAAAGGTTTTATACTTTCTTTTAACTTAATAGAATACTTTATATTTTTGAGTAGTGGGAGCTTTTTTGCTATTTGCTTATTAAATATATCTTATTAAGTTACTAGTTTATTTAGCAATATTATTTTAACCTTAGAAATAGGTTGATTTAGTACCTTAATAAGCTTTTTATTAGAGGTGAAGACTCTAGTAATATATATAATATAAGTTTTTTTTTAATTTTTTATAATTTTTTAGACTAAGATTTTAGGTTTTATTTTTAAAATAGGAATATATATCTAACTTAGCTTTTAAATATTAATAATAATCTTTTTTTTACTTATTAATTAAGCTAATAAAAGTAAGTTTTTTATGCTTTTTAGCTTTAAGGCTTTAGTAAATAGTTATTAAATCTTTTATAGTTAGTTATAATAATTAATTAAGAATAATATTAGCTAGTATATTTTAGTATAAGCTTATTATTATTGCCTATTAAATATTATTAAGTATAGTACTTTTTAGTCTAATATTAGCTATAATCTTAGTCTTTATATTAAGATAGTACTAATAAGATCTACTTATAATTATATATTTATATTTATTTTTATAGTTTTTTTACTAAATTCTTAGAAAATAATTATAATATTTATAATAATCTTACCTATAAATATTATTTTTAGATTAAGTATAATTAATTTTAAGTTAGCCTTTATATTTATTTATTTTCTAATAAGTTTATTTTAAGGTTTTTAATTTAAATTATTTAAACCTTAGCTATAAGCCTTTATGGTTTTTTTATAGTATTAGGGTAGTTAGTTATAAAATATTTCTTTTAATAATAGTAATAGTATTTTATTATAGAAAAGTCTTATAGTAATTTCTTTATTATTAAATAGTTATTAAATTTAATTTATGGTGATCTTTTTAATAACTATAGCTATTATAACCTTAGAAAATAGTCTTTATTTAATCCTTAGAATAAAGGTTAACTTAATAAGGTAGTTTATTATAATTTAAATAGGTAGTTAGGAGGGGTAAATAAATGATTTCTTTTGTAGTTAAAGTTATATAAGTATTTATTATTAGTTGTGTTTTTATATTTTTATTAATATTTTACCTTATATACTATTTCCCTTATTTTTTTTAATAGAATCTTTAAGTACTTAAGCTTATTTTTTATAATCTTATATAAACTAAAATAATATTAATATACTAAGATATAGTTTTTTTTTATATTCTTTATTTCTAAGGCTATATATAGGGCCTATTATATATTAAAGTAGTTTATTAGTAAATGTTTTTTGCCCTATTATAAATTAAGAAATTTATTTTATATTTTTAATTTATATAGTATTAGGTTTATATATTTTTTATAAATAAAATTTAGGAAGTTAGCCTAGGTTGGGCTATTAAGGCCTTTTTTATAAATATATTATTTAGTTTATAGTATATATATTAGTTTAATTATTAACTATTTAATATATTATATATTCAAGTATTTTATTTATAAATTATTCCTTAATTTAATAGTACTAATCTAGTTCTTTACTTATATATTTATAGTATTCTTTTATAGGATTATATAGTTATAAATAGGGGGTTTTTTATATATTTTTTTATATTATATACCTTATTCTTATATAAAGAGCTCTAGAAATTAGGTTTATGTTTTTATTTACTTATATATAGTCTTTTATTGTTTTGCTTATTATTTTACTAAGTATTTTAATAATATTAAATCTCTTAGAATTATTGGTTTATTAAGTGATTTTAGAGATATTTTTAACTAATTACTAGGATATTTATTATAGTTATTTATTAGTTTAAGTCTATAGTATAGTATTCTTTTTAATAAAAGGCTTTTTTTATATATTTAAGCTTATTTTTCTTTTATAAGGTTCCTTAGATCTTAATCTTAGATCTCTATTAAGGATTATAGTATAAGGATAATTAGTAAATATTTAGTTTATATTAGGATAATTATTAGTAAAATACTTTTAGACAATTATATTATTTCTAGGAAAAATAGTAAGTAGGATTTTTTTTGATTTTATTATTTTATTATAATTTATACTAATTCTTTATAGGTAGAAGTTAAAGAATTATAATAGGTTTTAGTTAGAGTAAAATATTAAAGGGTAAGGTTTATTAGGTTATAAGATTTTAATTTATTAAGTATTTTATATATACTTAGTTAATAGGCATTATACCTAGGCTAGTATATAGGTTATAGGCTCTAAGTAAAATATTCTAGTATAAGTGTATACTATTTCTTATAAATTAATTTTAAAGTATACTATATTATTTAAATATTCTTATTAAATAAACCTAATAATAAAATATAACTAATATATTATCTTAGCTAATAATATTCTATAAAATATAATAATAATAAAATATAAGGAGTTTTATATATAAGTAAATAGATTTATTAAAGGTACTAACTAAGCTATCCTTTAAAAAGAGCATATAATTAAAATATTAGAAAAAATATAAATCTTAAAAATAATAATATTTTTTATTATTAAATTAAGATATATTAATTTTAAAATTAAAATATTACTTAAAATCTATAATAATTAAGAATTCTAAGCTTTTTTTAAAGTATAATAAAAAATACTATAGCTAATAATAAAGTACTTTATATAAAGCTTAAGCCTAGAGCTTAAATAATTTTATAGAAACTTTCTAGAGAAAATTAAAAAGGATAAATATAATTAATAATTTAAAAGTTTAAATAGTTGGACTTTTTAATAATAAAAGCTAGAAAAAGGGGAATATAAATATATAATATTAAATTAAACTTATAAAAAGAAGTTATTTATTTAAATAAATAAGCTAGAAGTAAACTTTAATTAAAGCTATTAAGGTAATTTTATAATAAGAAACCTTATTATTATTAATATATATATTTTTTAAAAACTTTAAATATATTCTTTCTTACTTAAATTAATTTAATTAATACTTTTTATAAATTTATTTATTTATATTTAAAATTCTTTTTACTTTATTATTATTTTATATTAAACTATTAATATAAAGCTTATATAAAATAAAAATTTTAATAAGCTTTATATTAAATAAAAAAAAGTACTAATAAATTTTAAAATATAGTATATATATTATATAGTTTAATTAGTTTTATTATAATAAATATAATAAAATTTAATAAATATTCTTAATATTAAAACTAATTTTTTAATTTTCTATTTTTATAAAAATAGCTTAATATAATTATTTATAAAATAAATAAAACTTTTAATATTTTAGTATAATTACCTTTATATTAAACTATTAATATAAAGCTTATATAAAATAAAAACCTTAATAAGCTTTATAATAAATAAAAATAATATTCTTTTTATAATTAATTTTAATATATACTACTTAATTTATTTAATTTATATAATTAAATAAACTTAAAAATAAAATATAGCTAATATATTATCTTAGCTAATAGTATTTTATAAAATATAATAATAATATAATATAAAAAATATAAAATATAAATAAATAAATACTAATTTATTACCCCTTAATTATTATATATATATATATATTTATATTAAATACATTTTTTATTCTATAATATAAAAAGCTTTTTTATTATTTCTAGGCTTTTTAGCTAATACTATATATAATAATTACTATCTTTACTAATTTTACTAGTTCTTTTATTCTACCTTTTTATATACTTTTTTAACTTATTTTTAAATCCTTATTATTTAAATATTATAATAAGGCTTATAAATTTCTTAAATAAAGTTTTTTTACTTATTAGTATTTTTATTAAATTAATAAATATAAACATTATAAATAATTATAATTATACTTAATACTTTTATTTATTTCTTAAAGAAAACTTTTTTTTATTTATTAAAATAGCTATACAATAGTATAAATAGTTTAAATTTAATAAATTAGATTTAATTAAAAAAGGAAAGTTAAGGAATCCTAATTTTAAAAGCTTTAAATAGGATTTTTTATTAGATAAAAATATAATATTAATAAGACTAAATTATTAATTAAATATAAAGAGTACCTATAATATATATTATATAAGATTATTTAGATTACCTAATTATTATATATTTAAGAAATATTATAATTTTAAATAATATTAATTATATATTAAAGCTAATTAATCTTAGTAAAAAAAGTTATTTAAAGTAATAAAAAGCTAATTCTTTTATAATTACTAAATATAAAATTTAAAAAAATTAAATTATTTATTTTTTTAATTAAGGTAAAGATTTTTATAATTAAATTTATTATTAAACCTTATTTATATATTACCTTTATAGCCTAGTTCCTAGATTATCTAGTTAAGCTTATAGCTTATTTTTTTTATTAGAAATAAATAAGTAAATAAATATATTAAAGGTATTAACTAAGCTATTTTTAAAAAAGAAAAAATTAAAATCTTAGAAAATATAAATTAATATAATTTAATATTAATATTAATTATAAAATTAAAATATATTAATATTAAAATTAAAATATTATTAAAAGGCTATTATAATTATTTATTATAAGCTTTTCTTAAAATATAATAAAAAATACTTAAGGTAATAATTAAGTACTTAAGATAAGGCTTAATTTAAAGGCTTAAATAATATTATCTAGACTTTTTAAAGGAAATTAAAGAAAAGAAATATTATAAATAATTTTAATACTTAAGTTACTAAATCCTCTAGTAATAAAAGCTAGGTAAAGAAAAATATATAATATTAAATTAAATTAATAAAAGAAAGTTGTTTACTTAAATAAATAAGCTAGAAGTAAAATCTCTAATTAAAACTATTAGGGAAATATTTTTAATATATTATTTTAATTAAAATTATATTATAAAATTTAATAATTATATAATATAAAAAAATATAAAAAAATTAAATAAATTTATTAAAAATATGAATTAAAATACTTTTTAAAAAAATAATTTAATTAAAAGTTTAAAAATTATATATAAAATAAATAAGATTATAATAATAATTTTAATAATAAAATTAAAATATATTAATATTATTTAAAAAATATTATAATTTTTAATTTAAAACTTTTTTAAAAAAGAAATAAAAAATATTATAATTAATAATAAAATACTTTATATAAAGCTTAAGTTTAAAGCTTAAATAATATTATAAAAACTTTTTAAAAAAAGATTAAACAGAATTATTTCTAGATACATCCAGCTCCAGCCTGTACAGTAAGTAAATAAAATAAAAATGGTTTTATGGCCCAAATACCTATTATACCGTATATATAAAGTTTATGAAAATCTGGTTAAAAAATAACCTTTGAGGTGAAAATTTTAATACCTAGAAAGATATCTCTGAAACCTTATAAAGACTTAATAAAAGAGCCCCTCCCCCGCCAACTTAGCCTGATTCAATCCACTTAAAAAGAATTATAATTAGTAATTTAAAAACCTAAGTAATTAAACCTTTTAGTAATTAAAGCTTAAAAAAATAATATAAATATATAATATTAAATTAAATTAATAAAAGAAAGTTATTTATTTAAATAAATAAGCTAAAAGCAAAATCTTTAATTAAAACTATTAAAGAAAAATAAAAGCTTAAAACTTAATTTTAATTTAATTTTATTATTATTTATTATATAAGGTTTTAAACTTATTATATTAAAATTTAATATTTTATATAATATATTACTTAGACTTATTTAGCTATTATATTTAAAATAATAATATTAAAACTAATTAAAACTTTATATAGCTAATTATTTTATAAATTATTAAAATTAACTTTAATTACATTAAAAATAATAACCTTTTTTAATAGTAATTAAGTTTAATAATAATTAATATACTATAATTAATTATTTCTTAATTTAAAATAAAATATATAAGTTTAAATAAAAATAAAAACTTTATAAAGGCTAAAAGACTTATACACCTATATAGGTAGTAATATAACTTATAATACTCTATCCTCTAATTACTTACTAATTACTTTTACACTATAATACTAAGCACCTCTTATTACAATATACAAGGTTACAACAACTCATGCAGCCACAAACAAAACTTGTAAACATCCCACTAAAATCAGCAGATACTGTGCATCACACCATCTAATATAGAAATTAAGGAGCGCTATCCGTGGTTCGAACTGACATTTTTGGGGATCTTACCTATAAGGTACATGGTCTGATGGGTAGGAATGGATAGCATTATAGGTAGCACATAGCTTGCAAAGCTCTATTTTAATAGTGTTAATTGGTGATATAGCGTACGTTCCACAATTAAGCCACAACTGAAAGCATGGGCCTTATGATATGATCCATCACTCAATTCATACTAAATCTTCAACGCAAATATTACTAAACATTTGAAAAGGCGGGTACTAATGGCTAATGTGCATCAGACGACCCGAAGAAAGAAATGTCGTAATCCATTAGCAGTATATATGTAGATCTTCACACTTTATGACGGATCAGGCCATCGGAATGAGGCATCTCCTATTTCATGGCTTCTCCCACTCTCTTATCTCATGATAGTCATGTTACTAATGATTATGACTTTGCCTATTCAGACTGACCATCAAATGTACATATCAACGTGAGATGTACAGCCACCGTAAGCGGCGACTGCTCCAGCAGGAATAATGGGACCACGGTTTCCTACACACTCCTAATTGGATGATCGATACACACAAATATGGTAGCAAATATTTTTCCTGGCTACACCTTCTGACTCCGGGAGCCTGAAAAGAGCCTAGCCATTCCGCTAGATCTTGCTATTGGGTACCGTTGATTTAGTAAACACGACTTTGCTCATATGTCACACCACTCACCTGGGCTGAGCATATCTTATGATTCATGAACATTTGTTTGTGGCAAATTAAGGTATAGAGGCTTAAGTATATAAAAAGCTGTTATTGTCCTTTGTGTAGGCAGTATGAGGGAAGGGTTCAAAGATTACTCAAAATCGGCTAACTTGTCTCTTACCTCTATTCGAGAAGCAACCTGTATTTTAATCTTTCGGTTTTTATCATGCTATTCAAAAGCACCATTGGGATAATCTTAGCTGCCGCTCCTATACTATGCGCAGCTATTGAGTCCCGCGCGGTGAACTACTTTACCCCTTCCGCTATTTGGCAGTACCACACCAACAACGGTTCCATCACGCCCACGAATGTGGGCGTAGTTTCCCAGTCAACTGGAAACAATGGAAACGACATCACTGCTTTAATAACCTTCACTTATCCTCCTGCAGCCGAAGGAAAGCAGTGCCAATTTGCCTTCTACCTTGATTCCACTGCGCAGCTTCGGTACGGCAACAGACTCGACCTCTATACCTGCAACAACCCAGCTCCAGGTCGCACTAATGGTTGGCCGCCTGGAAACCAGCGCAATATTGACTTGGGCCGCCTTTCTGCCGCTATCGGGACCACAGCAACCTGGGACGCCACCTACAACTCATATCTGACCAAGAAAACCGCTTGCAAGGTGGCCAATACAGTAGAGGGATTCGAACTTGTTGGAGTTAATGAAATATATCTTAGCTGGAATCCCCAGTACTCTGGGCCCAAGATTATTTATTCACCCTAGATTATTATCTGTGGTGAATATGTTTACTACCTCTACTTAAGTTTTAACCTACAAATATTTTCTTTTTCTTTTTTTCTTTTTCTTTTTTGAAAATGTGACTTACTTGGTGTGATGTTGGACCTGAATCAGGAGAAGATTGAAAAATAAGGAAGAGCCTTTTCCTCTTGAGACCTTAGGCATTATTTTAGTATGTATTTAAGAACTAGGTTTATTAACAATTTAATTGATTTATGGAGCTTTTATGTGTTAGATATTAATTACTTAATCTTAGTCTCTTATACTTTTTATTTAGCTACTAAGTTACTCTAAATTCTATCTATAGCTTGTATTATAAAGCTAAGGTCTAATATATGTCCTACTATATACTATTATAAAATTTCTAGAAATCCTTTTTATTATACTTTATACTTATTTATAATCTTTAGTTAAATAGTAGTTAGGAGGTATTTCCTACTTATATATAAAGGATAGTAAGTATTACTAATATACTTAAAGTCCTAAAAGCAGTTATTATAATAAAGGTTTATATAATTATATTATAAGTAAGAAGTAGCTATAAATATTACTGATTTTATTTTAGTAAAGTATTATTTATTATTAATTTATAAAATTTATTAAATAGATTTATTAGTATAATTATTATAATTTATATTTATTTAAAATAGTTATATATAATAGAAAATATAATAAACTTATATTTAGTAAAATAAGAATATAAAATAAAATAAAAAACTATATTTTTAGTTTATAATAGTAAAAGTAAAGTTTAAAATAAGTTAGCTTTTTTAGTAAAAAGTATTAAGTTTATAAATAATAAAATAATAACTATAATAATTATAATTATAAAAGTTAATATATAATTATAAAATTAATTAATTAAATAATATTTTAAAAATATTTTAAATTAAGTTAAAAATTATAAATTAAAATAAATATATTATTTAAAGTTTAATATTAAAATTATTGAACTTTTATTATAAATTTTTAATATTATATTTAAGCTAGCTTTACTTAATTTTAATGTTTTAATTTTAATTATTTACTTAATTATATTTAATATATACCTTTTTATATAGTTTTAACTTACTTTTAAACTTATAAAACTATATTAATATACTTAGCTTTAGTTAAATAAAAGTAAAAATAAATAAAATATAATATTATTTAATTAAATCTTTTTTATAATTATTATTAATTAAAATTTTTTATTACAATTATTTTTATTAATTTAAGTTAATAATTTAACTTTTTATTATTTAATTTTTTTTATATTACTTAAACTATTATTTATAAATAATAATATATATATTATAAAAATTATTTTATATAGCTTTTAAAGCTTACTTATTTATTATTTAATTATAAGCTTTTTTAATATATTTTAAATAAGTTTATTTATTAAATTTAAAAAAATATATATAATTTATTTTTTAAAAATAAATAGTTTTATTATAAATTATTTTTTAATTTAAAATATTTTAAATATATATTTAATTTAAGCTATTAATAATTTTATATAAAACTAATAAAAGTTAATTAATAATTTACTTTATAATTATTTAAAAAAAACTTTTTTAAATAATAATAAAATTTTATTTTTAAATAATATAAAATTAAATTAATATAAATATTAGTTTTTAAGGCTATTTTATAATTTAAAGAATATTAAAATATATATTTAAAAGTATCCTCAATTATCACACACACACACATATTTATATTAAATACATTTTTTATTCTATAATATAGAAAGCTTTCTTATTATTTTTAAGCTTTTTAATGTCTTTGCTAATCCTACTAGTTTTCTTATTCCACCTTTTTATATACCTTCTTAACTTATTTCTAGATCCTTATTATCTAAGTATTATAATAGGGCTTATAAATCTTTTAAGCAAAGTCCCTTTATTTATTAATATTTTTATTAAGCTAATAGATATAGGAATTATAGATAGCTATAATTATATTTAATATCTTTATTTGCTCCTTAAGGAAGGCTTTTTTTTGTTTATTAGGATAATTATATAATAATATAAATAGCTTAAATTTAATAAACTATATTTAGTTGAAGAGGGAAAGTTAAGGAATCTTAATTTTAAAAGCCTTAGGTAGGACTTTTTATTGGATAAAGGTATAATATTAATAGGATTAGGCTATTAATTAAATATAAAGAATATTTATAATATATATTATATAAGGCTATTTAGATTATTTGATTATTATATATTTAAGAAAAGATATTATAATCTTAGATAATATTAGTTATATATTAGAGTTAATTAGTCTTAGTAAGAGAAATTATTTAAAGTAATAAAAAATTAATTTTTTTATAATTATTAAATATAAAATTTAAGAAAATTAAATTATTTATTTTTTTAATTAAGGTAAAGATTTTTATAATTAAACTTATTATTAAATCTTATTTGTATGCTACCTCTATAGCCTGGTTTCTAGATTATCCGGTTAAGTCTATAGCTTGTTTTCTTTTTTACTAGAAATAAATATTTAAAAGTATAAAAATTAAAATATATTAAATTATAAAATAATATATTATTTAATATATAAATTTATTTAAATTATTTTAAAATATCTTCTTATTTTAAATAATTAACTTATAAATAATATTATTTAACTTATTTTTTTATTAAAGCTTTTTTAATATATAATTAATTTATTTATAGTTATAATATTTTATATTTTATAAATTTTAATAAATAATATAAATATTTAAATAAAATAAAAAAGAAATTTAAAATAAAAGATTATTTAATTTATTTATTAATTATAAATACTTAAAATTTAAAAAATAATAAAATTATTTAATTATTAATTTAATATTATTTAATAATATTTAAAAATAATAAATTATTATTTTTTAAAATTAATAAATATTTTAGCTTTAATATAAAGATTTATTTTAAAAGTTTTATTTTACTAAAAAATTAATAATAGCTATAACTAATAAAAAGGAAGAAAAAAAGCTATATATTAAATTTCTTAAATACTACCTTTTTTTTTAATTTTTTAGGATTTAACTTGTTATAAAATAAAATTTAAAAATAATATTATAATTTAAGCTTTTATAGTTATTTTTAAAAGCTTAAAAAATAAAATAATACTTAAAATTTTCTAAATAATTAATATTTTAACCTACTAAGTTAATTATATTTATACCTAAGCTATTAAATATAGCTTTAACCTTAATTAATAATTCTTTATTTTTTATAATATTTCTTTTTATTAATAAAAAGTATTTTAGGTATTTAAAAAAAATAATTAAATAAAATCTAAGTAAATATGTTTTTTAAAATATCTTTTAATTATTTTAATAAAAAAAAGTTTATATTAATATAACTAAAAAGCTTAATAATAAGAAAATTAAGATTTTTATTATTATAATTTAGTAAATACTAAGAAAAATAAAATTTTAAAAAATAAAGCTAATAAAAAAGCTTAAATTAATAAAAGAAATAAGCTTAATATAATTAGCTTAATATAAAGCTTATAAATATTAAACCTTAAAAAATTAAAAAAAAAAAATATTATTTAATTTAATAAAATTTTTATTATTTTACTTTATTATTATAAGAACTATTATATATAAAAAAAAAAAGAAAAATAAAAAGTTTATTTAAAGCTATATTTAGGAAAAATAAAAAAGTATATTAAAGTTTATATTTTAAAACTACTTTTCTTTATAATAAAAAAAACCTTTTTTTTTTATTAATTATTTAAAATTATTACTAAGAAAAAAGTTATTTTAGTAAAGGAAAAGGCATTAATACCTAAGTAACTACCTTATAAAATAGATTAGATATAATAATTATAGCTTAATAAAATTATTAATTAAAAAATAAATATAAAAAGATAAGTAAATAAAATAAATAAGGTTTTTTACCTTTAAAAAGTCTTATAAACTTTATATTTTTAAAACTTAGGAATTAGTATATATAAATAAAAATTATTATTTTTTATAAAAAGTCTAATTACTAATAATTTACATTCAATTTATATACTAAACATTAATACAATTATTTAATTTATTAAATTTATAATTACAAATCCTTAATTATTACACACACACATACATTTGTATTAAACATATTTTTTATTCTATAATATAGAAAGCTTCCTTGTTATTTCTAGGCTTTTTAGAGCCAGTACTATGCACAGTGGCTACTGCCTTTGCTAATCCTGCTAGTTCTCTTACTTTACCTTTTTATATATTTCCTTAATTTATTTTTAGATTTTTATTATCTAAGTATTATAATAGGGTTTATAGATTTTTTAAGTAAAGTTCTTTTATTTATTAGTATTTTTATTAAGTTAGTAGATATAAGAATTATAAATAATTATAATTATATTTAATATCTTTATTTGCTTTTTAAGGAAGGCTTTTTTTTATTTATTAGAATAATTATATAATAATATAAATAGCTTAAATTTAATAAATTATATTTAGTTAAAAAAAGAAAGTTAAGGAATTTTAGTTTTAAAAGCCTTAGGTAGGATTTTTTATTAGATAAAGGTATAATATTAATAGGGCTAGGCTATTAATTAAATATAAAGAATACTTATAATATATATTATATAAGATTATTTAGATTATTTAATTATTATATATTTAAGAGAAGGTATTATAATTTTAGATAATATTAATTATATATTAAAGCTAATTAGTTTTAATAAGAAAAATTATTTAAAGTAATAAAAAGTTAATTTTTTTATAATTATTAAATATAAAATTTAAGAAAATTAAATTATTTGTTTTTTTAATTAAGGTAAAGATTTTTATAACTAAATCTATTATTGAATCCTATTTATATACCACCTCTATGGCCTGGTTTCTAGATTATCCGATTAAGCCTATAGCTTGTTTTTTTTTATTAGAAATAAATAACTACTAATAATCTTTAATTATCACTATATCCCTTTCTATAAATTGACTTAATTACTCCTAACTAAGAAAAACTTATTAAATTAAAAGTAAAATTAAAAAAAGAAAAACTAATATAAAAAAAAAAAATAATTAATATATTTAATTATCTAACTAAAAGGCTTTATATTAACCTAAAAATAATAAAGTTTAGTTTATAAATAAAATTAAAGTCTATTTACTAAACTTAAAAACTCTTTATTTTTTAATTTACTAAATAATCCTCTAATCTATTATTTTAATTAAAACTAAAACTATCTAATACCTACTAATTTCCTTTATACTTAGTTTATTTATACTTATAAACAATATATTATTTTAATTAAAAACATCTAAAAATAATAAACTAAATAAAAGCTACCTTTACTATATTTATAATCTTATCTTACTAAGCCAAAAAAATTATTCTATTAAAAAAAACACTAAAAGTTCTATTATCCTTTTTTAAAAAAAAACTTTATTATTTATAAAACTAGGCAAAGTAAACTAATTAAATAAATAAATAATAGTATTTACAGTAATACTAAACTTACTATTTAAGCAAGTAACTTAAAGTACTATAGTCTAATCTTAATTAATTGTCCTTATCTTAACCCTATATATAAAAAAGAATTAAAAAAAATAAGCTTTTTCCTATAATATAAATAATTAAAAAAAACTTCTTTAAATATATTAAAAGTAATAAAAAAAGTATTTTCTAAGAATATATTATACTTATTAACTAATAAAGGAACTTTATAATTATTATTAATTATATTAATATAGTATTTATAAAATTCCTTATTATTTAACCACTCTAGAAAATTCTAGTTTATTAATATTAAATAAATAATAAAATTATTTTATTTAAGCTTAATATTTTTTAAATTATTTTAAATAAAATTATTAAAACTATTAAAAAAACTAATTATTTTCTTTTTTATTAAAATATTAAATAAAATATTTATTAAAATTAACTTAAAAAACGTAAATTTTACTATTATATTAATAGACTTAACATTATTATTAAGACTAATTATTTTAAGCCTAGAATTATTTACCTTATACTTAAATAAATTATTAACCTAAATATATTTATATATAATATAATTATTAATTAAATAAAAAAGGTAAATAAGGTAATAATTATTAGGTATAAAAAGTATAAAAAGGCTAAACTAATATTTAGATATAATAAGACTAAGTAAAATATAAATAATTTAATATAAATTAAAGCTATAAAAGATAATTACTATAAGCTAAATAATTAAATTAAAACCTTTAATTAAAATAAATAATTTCTTAATAAAAGGCTACCTATTATATAATTAATAAATAATCCACTTATTAAGACTATATCCTTTTCTATACTTCTTAATAATTAAGCTAAATAAACTAAGCTTTTTAATAATAGCTAATAATAAGTAAATTTAAATAATATTTATATTTTAGGCTAAACTATTAGCCTTAAGAAATAAGACCTAGTTATAATAAAGGAGATTAAAAATATATACTAGAAAGACTATTTTATAATTAAAAATAAAGCCTTCTTAGAAAATAATATTTTTAATTTAAATAAAAAAAAGGCTAACTAGTCCTTTAAGAGCTTAAAAGTAATTAAATAAATTAATATATTTATACTTATAATTATTAAATTAAAAAATAAAAAGTATACTAAAAATATAAAAATTAAAGAATATATTAAAATAAGCTTAAACTTTTTTCTAAGTATAAGTAAAAGCCTTAATATACTACTTTTAACCAGCTTTAATACTATTATAAAGAATTAAATATTCTTTTACTTAATTTTATATATAAAAGATTTAGTATAAAAGATAGGTAAAATTAATAAACCTAATAAAGAATTACTTATTATAAACTAATTTATTATATAATTTAATATTTAATTTAAAAAAAAGCTTAAAATTAATAATATTATAGCTAATAAAACTAATAGGCTTAATATTATAATTAATAATACTATTAATATATATTTAATTAAATTAGAAAATAAAGTAGAAAAAGTAAGGAATAATAAGGTTATTTATATTATAATAAAGAATTATTAATATAGTAGAAATATTAATATTTATAAGTATTTATTATTTATAAATTTTCTTTATTATAAACTATAGCTAAATAATATAATTTAATTAAAATAATTAGGTAATAAAAGGAAAGTTAAAAAGGATTTAAATAATTTAAGACTATTAAATATACTTAGTAAGCAAGGGATTAAAAAGGGAGACTTTTTTGAAATTAAAAATAATATTTTAATTCTTAAGTTTATTTAGATAGCTTTATTTAAAATAAAACTAAATAAAGGTAGGCTAGTCTTTATATAATTAATTAAGTAAAATAAGTAAATTACTTTTAAAAAAAGAAATAAAAAGTATATTATTATCTTTATCTAAGATTTTATTTACTATATAAGGAGCTATATTAAAGTAAAAATACTAATATAGGTTTATAAAGGAATTAAAAGCTATAGTAATAATTTAATTAATAATACTAAAGGAATGTAATTATAATTTAATATAATAAAAGAAGGCTATTTAAAATAATATATAATAAAAAAGGGGAAAATAAAATATAGTATACTAAAATAAGAAAGGTATAGTAATAAGGCTATAAGTTATATATTTAAAGAAAGAAAAAAAAAAAAAGAAATTAAAAGTATATTTACCTTTTTTTAGTATTATATCTTAATTTTTTAAATTAATTATTTATATATAAATTACTAATAGTTTATATTACCTAGTAATAATTAATTATAGTATTTATATTATAAGTAATTTATATTAAATAACTTTACCTTTTATATTTAACTTTTCTTTTTTCTTTCTTTTTAACTCTTTTAATAATACTAGCTCTTATAACTTTCTTTTTTTACCTACTACTATATATTACTAATATCTTTTTATTTTTATTTTTAGTTTTTTTGTTAGATATTATATTTATTCTTTCTAAGTAACTTACTTTATTATATAAAAAATCTTATCCTTAATTATTATATATATATATATATATATATATATATTTATATTAAATACATTTTTTATTATATAGGATAGAAAGCTTTTTTATTACTTTTAGGCTTTTTAGCTAATATTATATATAGTAGCTATTATCTTTACTAATTTTACTAGTTTTTTTCCTTTACCTTTTTATATACTTTTTTAATTTATTTTTAGATTTTTATTATTTAAGTATTGTAATTGAGCTTATAGCTTGTTTTTTTTTACTAGAAATAAATATAATTATTAATTTAGTAAATTAAAACTTATAAATTTATTTTTAAAATAAAATAAATATTATATAAATTATTTCTTATTTATTTAATTATATATAAAAAAGGCTTATATTTTAACTTAATTATATTATATTTAGTTTTTATTATTATTTATAGCCCTAACTTATATCTTACTAGCTATTTTTTACTATTAATAATTTATATAAATATAATACCCTATTTAAGAAAACTAATATCTACTATTAAAATAATATTATCTTTATTTTTTAAAAGATTTAATATAATTAAAATTAAAGCCTTAATTATTTTTACTTAAAAAAATATTATTACTTTCTTTTAATTAAGTTCTTATTCTTATAAAATAAACTTTTATAATAATTTAATTAAAGGTTTAGTAATCTAAGTATATTTCTTAATTTATTATTAATAATATCTAATTATTCCTAAAAAACTATATACTTTAAAAATATTATTATACTTTTTTTACTTATTAATATTAATTATTTTCTTTTTAAGAAATAAGTATTTAAATATCCTATATAAATAGTTTATAATTAATACTAACTTTTAATAAAACTTTAACTTTCTAGTAAAAATTATATATCTTAATAATTTAATATTTAAAGGAGTCTTATCTAAATTAATTAAATACTCTAGAATATAATAATAAACTTTAAGTATAACTTTTTTCTTATTATACTTACTTTCTAATCCTTTAATTATAATATTATTTAAATAAATATAATAAACTTTAAATAATAAATTAAATAAAACTTTAATAATAATTTTAAAAAATTAAGTTATAAAATTAATTATACCTTAAAAAAGAATATATATTTTTAATAGCCTAATAAAAGTATTAAATATAATTATATTTTTACTTTTTATATTTAATAATACTTAATTATATTCTAAGAAAGAATCTAATAATAATAATATTTTATATATATTAAATTTAATTTAAAACTCTTTAATATTAAAGAAAATAAAACTATTTTAAATAATATATATATTAAACCTTTTTACTAAATTAATTAATCTAAGATTTTTATCTTTCTTACTAATTAATATATATAAATTCTTATAAATTATATATAATTCTTTTAAAATCCCTTACCTTATTTCTATTCTTAAAAGTTCAATTATTTTCACTTTTAGCCCTTTTAAAATAAAGATATTCCTTATTTACTATATTAAATATTTAACTATTTTAATAACTTAAGATAATATAATTCTTAAGTCTAATCTTTTATACTTTTTAAATTCCTAAGCTAATATAGCTTCTTAATTATAAAGAACTTTAAAAGAAATATTATATTTAATGTTAATTAATATTTTATTTACTTAATTAAGAACCTCCTATAACTATTTATCCTTTAATTTCTCTTTTTTCTTTATTTTAAAAAACTTAGGTATAATATACTTTAAGTACTTATTTCTTTTTTCTAAAAATCTTTTTATTTTCTTTTATTTTTTCTTTTTTTAGTATAAATTTCTATTAAATATAAAACTATTTAATAAAATATTATTAAGAAAATTAATCTTATTACCTTTCCTTTTATATATTATATTAAGTTATATATTCTTTTCCCTAAGACACTATATACTCTACTATATACTCTTCTTTCTAGCCTATAAATATTTTTTTACTTTTAATATATTTATATAATATACTTTAAGCTAATATATAATTATTTTTTAAATTATTCTTTTAATAAATACTTTATTAATTAAACTAATTAAATAAAGATTATTATTACTTTCTAAGCCCTAGTAATTTAAGTAAAAAAACTTAAAAAATATATTAATACTTATATTAATTCCTTTTCATTTATTAGCTTAGGTCAAAATTAATTTTATTTTATATCTTTTATAATTAAAATAATTATTTTTATTAATTTTAATTAATAAATAATCTTTAATAAACTATTTTAAGTAAAATAATTAAATAAGACTTTTAATTTCCTAATAAATAATATTCTAAAAACAAATAAAATTAAAATAAAAGAATTAAGTATAATATAGGCTTAAATATTAATATTAATATTTTTTAAATATATTTAAAATATTATTTTACCTAAGAAAAATATTTTAGTATTAATATATAATATAATTATTGCCTTAATTAATAATACTTTAAGTTTACACTTTTCTATAATTTAATTAAATATAGAATTTTCTTTAAATCTTATATTAATAAAAGCTTTTTAAATTTAGTTATTAAAATTATATAATTAAATATAAATTTTTAATAATTTTTACTATAGCCTTAATATTCTTTTTAAAAATAAATTTAATAAAATAGTTAATACTTATATTAATTTTTTATTATAATTAAATAAATCTTTATATCTATTATATATAAAGGTCTTAATAATTTTTATCTAAACTTTTTTAATCTTTTTACTATTATTAATAAAGTATTTACTTATAATAATTAAATTAATTATTATTAAAATTTTATATTACTCTTAACTAAAAGAAGAATTTTCTTAGATTTATATAAAGCTTTAAAAACTATTAAAAAATCCTTTATATAAGGCTTAAAGTTATTTCTTTTTAAAAATAATATTAATAAAAAACTAGTATTTACCTAATATAATTAATTAATTTTTAGAGCTCTATTTAAAAATATTTTCTTAATTACTTTTCTTAAAACTAATTAAAGTATAATAACCTTTTTTAATAAATAGATCTAAATACTAAGAATTTTAAAAAGAAAAGCTTAAATAATTTTAACTTAATATAATTTAAGACCTTTAACCTTTAAATCTTTTAAAATTACTTTTATAAGCTTATAATCTTTGAAAAAATCTTTTTTAAGCTTTATTATACTAAATTAAATCCTTTTTTTTAATATATATTTTCTTAGTTATTATTTATTTATTATTTTTTATTAATATTTATACTAATAATAATTTTAGTATTATTTTTTTTAAAAGTAATATTTTTTTTTAATTATTATTAATTATTCTAAAATTCTAATAAATATAATTTTTAAATTATTATTTTTTATAATTTATTATTCTTAAAAATCTTATTTTAAAAAAATACTTTTAAATATTAAGCTTATATTATATTTAAAAATTTTATTTAAGGCCTAAGCTTTTTTCTTTATTATATTTACTAGGTAAAGAAAGTTTTTATAGCTTTTAATTATATTAATTATTTAATAAATATTATTATTAAAAAACCTTTTAATTTATAAAATAAATAATTTTATAATATAAAATTAAAATTATATAAATTAATATTTTAATTATAAAAATATAAAATACTATTATTATCTAAGCTAAATAATACTAATATTAAATATATAATTATAAATACTATTTCTTTAATATTTATTTAATATAAAATATTTATTTAAAAAATAACTACTTTACCTATAATACTAGCAAAAAAAGTTCTTACTTATTATTACTAATATTATTATTTTATTTTTAATATATTTAATAAGACCTTTTACTTTAAATTCTATAATAATATTAATCTTAGATATTACCTTTCTTAGTACTATTTATTACCTTTAATTATTTTTAAGTTACTATAATCTCTAATTTTAAGTTTAAATAACTTATAAAATAATTATATTAAACTTACTAATTTAGTTAATTAAAAAAGCTATATTATTAAATTCTAAAAATCTTTTTTTAGTTTATTAATAACTTTAAAATAACTTATTTTAAAATTTATTATCTTATTTAATCTCTTAATTAAATTACTTATAACAGCCTTAATTTCTATACCCTCCTTACTTTAAAATATATTATTTTATATTAAAATACTTTTTAATTAAAAATATTAAGCTTTTATATTATATTTTAAGAAAATCCTTATATTTTCTTTCTACTTACTAATAAATAATTATTATTATTTATTATAATAAAATATAAATTAAAATAATTTCTAGATATATCCAACTCTAGCTTATATAGCAAGCAAATAAAAAAAAAAGTGGTTTTATAGCCCAAATATCCATTATACTATATATATAAAGTTTATAAAAATCTAATTAAAAAATAACCTTTAAGATAAAAGTTTTAATACTTAGAAAAATATCTTTAAAACCTTATAAAAACTTAATAAAAAAGCCCCTCCTTATCCTACTAACTTGGCCTAATTTAATCTACTATAAAAAAATAACTAAGCAAAAAAATAATACTTATATACTATAGCCTTCTAAACCATTTATTATATATTATTCTGCCCAACTAATTTAAATACTAATTAAAATAATTTCCTCATCAAGCAATATATATACAAGATTCTATATACCCCTAAGAATATTAATCCTAAGCTATATATCAAGGAATTAAAGGTAGTAGGCCTATTTAGGCAAGTATAGGAAAATAAGCTACTAAGGTTCTTATCTAAAAATACCTCCCTTTTTCTTATAGAATACCTCTAGCTAATAAAATTTAGCTATAATCTACTTTTAGATATAAATCTAATTAAAGCTATTAATAAATTTATATAATATTAAAAAAAATAAATTAAAATCTTATTAAATTAATATTTATAGGAATTATCCCTAGATTATAAGTAAAGCTAGTTTTTGTATAATATATAATTAAACTAATATAAAGCTTGGTTCTTAGAGCTAGCATACTGCTTGGAAGTTTTCGGGATATATATCTAAGGGTAGCTACTATATAAATACTTTCTTATTAGTAAAGTGGTTCTGTATTGGGGTGGAGAGTTATATATATACATATATACAAAAGGGCTTTACAAAGGCTATAGAGGTTAGGATGTGTTGGGTTAGGTTAGTTTGGGTTGGGTCAGGTTGGATTGGGTTAGGCTAGGTTAGGTTAGTTATTGGGCTGTGTTATTAGGCATTATTGGGCATAGAAAAAATCAATTGGGCTATTTATAATATTTAACTCATTCCTTAATATGAAGTTGCTGAAAGACGAGCGTGTCCCCCACCTATGGGGGATAAATTAAAATAATAAACTATACTATTAATATCTTTTAATTCTTAAAATTAACCTTTTAATTAAGTAATATATATTTAAATAACTCCTTAAATATAATTCTTAAATCTTTTATTTAAATTAATAATAAGTTTATTAATAATAATTATTAGCTAGAAACCTTATTATTATCTTTATTAAAGCCTTAAAAAACCTTTAATAATAACTTCTTTATTTCTAGTTATAAAAAGGCAATTAAAGCCCTTTTTATATATTAATAAATATTAGATTATATATTTAAGGGGATTATTTACTTAACTTCATTAAAAAAAAGATTTATATCTTTTATATACTAATCTATTATTTAAATATAATTAATTATATTATTATTAAAAAAAGCTTAATTAAAAAAAGCCTTTATTATTAATAAATTAATTATTGTTTTAGGTATAATAGGTTTTAGCTTAATAGGTATTAATATAGTTATTTTATTACTTAAGCTTAAAATTAATAGTTTTAACTTATAAGTTCTTTATTTTAAATTTAAGAAAAAGGATATAAAGTTCCTTTTTATATATTATCATTAAATAAAGATTATATTTACTAATTAATTAAACTATTAATAAAAAAAAGGATTTATTTATTAAAATATTTAATAAAGAATTAAATAATTAGTTAATTATAGTTTAAATAATATAATACTTAAATAATTAGTTTATTTATATTAAATTATATTATTTATTATATAGTATAATTAATTATATTTAATTAATCTAAGCACAATTTTTCTTTTAATTCAAGTATTTTTAAATATATAAAACTTTAAGCTTTAATTTTAATTATATTAAATTATAAAAACAAGTTTAAAAATAATTATATAGCTTTTTATTAAGCCCTATAATAATATCCTAAAAAGTCTTATTAATAAGTATTTATAATTATTATTATACCCTTTTTTATATTTAATTAAATTATTAAAATCTTTTTTATTCCTATTAAAAACATAATTAAATAATTATTTTAAGTCTTTATAATTAAACTTTTCTAATTTTACTAAAATCCTTATTATCTAATATTTTACTAAAATTAAATAAAATTTTTTTATATTACTAAAAATAAAGCCTTTATAATATATAAATAACTTTAATATCCTATTCTTAGCTACTATACTAGCATTTTCCTTTCTTTTTCTTAAAATTCTTTTTATTTTTAGCTACACACCTTAATAAAAAAGTCCCTTTTATTTAAAATTTTTAAAAGCCTGTATTTAAAATAATATTCCTTTTTCTTTTTTTTTTCTTAATTTCTTAATTAATAGCTTAAAGATACTATAATATTCTTAATTAAATAACTTTAAATAAAAATACTTTTCCTTTCTATTATAACCTCTAAATTTAGTAAAAGAAAAAATATTAATATCTAAGTAATTATCTTATAAAATAAATTAAATATAATAATTATAGCTTAGTAAAACTATTAATTAGAAAATAAATATAAGAAAATAAGTAAATAAAATAAATAAAGCCTTTTACCTTTAAAAAATCTTATAAGCCTTATACTTTTAAAACTTAAAAATTAGTATATATAAATAAAAACTATTGTTTTTTATAAAAAGTCTAGGTACTAGTAATTTATATTAAATTTATATATTAAAAATTAGTATAATTATCTAATTTACTAAGTTTATAACTACTAATAATCTTTAGCTACTACCATACTATTACTAAGGCTATTAAGAAAATAAATAAAGAACTTAAACCTTTTATATAATAAAAATAAGAAACTTTTAATAATATAAAATATTTTAATATTTATTATTAATTTCTTAGCCTTAAACTAATTTAATAATAAAATAAAGATATTAATAAGCTAACTTAAAATAATAATAGAAGTAAAATTAATTAATATTATTATTAAATCAAAATCTTAATTTTATTAATATTTTTCTTTATTTAAAAATATTTTAAAAATTAATTTAATATAATTATTTAAAAGAATAAAATACTTATATATAATTACTATATTTAATAATAATATTATAATTTAAATAATATTTATTAGCTTTTTTAATATTTTAATTTACTAAATTTTAATATTATTAAGCTAGCTTAATTTTAATTAAAAAAATAAATTATAAAAAAAAGTATTTTAAAATTAAAAAGTAAAGCTATATAAATTTAAAATTATTTTAATTATTATATATATATATATATATTTATATTAAATATATTTTTTATTTTATAATATAAAAAGCTTTTTTATTACTTTTAAACTTTTTAAAGCTAATATTATATATAATAATTATTACTTTTACTAATTTTACTAGTTTTCTTACTTTATCTTTTTATATACCTTAGTAACTTATTTTTAGACTTTTATTATTTAAGTATCATAATAAGGCTTATAAATCTTTTAAATAAAGTTTCTTTATTTATTAGTATCTTTATTTAGCTAGTAAATATAAGGATTATAAATAGTTATAATTATATTTAATATTTTTATTTATTTCTTAATAAAGGCTTTTTTTTATTTATTAAAATAGTTATATAATAATATAAATAGCTTAAATTTAATAACTTGTATTTAGTTAAAAAGAGTAAGCTAAGAAATTTTAATATGAAAAACCTTAAATAGGATTTTCTTTTAAATAAAGATATAATATTAATATAAATAATTTATTAATTAAATATAGAAAGTACTTATAGTATAAATTATATAAGGCTATTAAGATTATTTAATTATTATATAATTAAAAAAAGATATTATAATTTTAAATAATATTTCTAGATACATCCAGCTCCAGCCTGTACAGTAAGTAAAAAAAAAGAAAAAGTGGTTTTATAGCTTAAATACCTATTATACCATATATATAAAGTTTATAAAAATCTAATTAAAAAACAATTTTTAAGGTAAAAATTTTAATATCTAGAAGAATATCTCTAAAATCTTATAAAGACTTAATAAAAGAGCTTTTCTTTACTTATCCTACTAATTTAGCCTAATTTAATCTATTATAAAAAAATAATTAAGTAAAAAAATAATACTTATATACTATAGTTTTCTAAACTATTTATTGTATATTATTCTGCCTAATTATTTTAAATGCTAATTAAGATAATTTACTTATTGAGTAGTATATATATAGGATTTTATATATTTCTAAGAGTATTAACCCTAAGCTATATATTAAGTGGTTAAAGATAGTAGGCCTGCTTAGGCAGGTATAGAAGAATAAGCTACTAGGGTTTTTATTTAAAGATATCCCCCTTTCTCTTATAAAATACCTTTAGCTAATAAGATTTAATTATGATCTACTTTTAGATATAGATCTAATTAAAGCTATTAGTAAATTTGTATAATACTAAAAAAAGTAAGTTAAAATCCTATTAGACTAATATTTATAGGAATTGTTTTTAGATTATAAGTAAAGCTGGTTCTTATACAATATAATTTTAAATAATATATATTATATATAAAAGTTAATTAGTCTTAGTAAAAGAAATTATTTAAAGTAATAAAGAATTAACTTTTTTATAATTATTAAGTATAAAGTTTAAAAGAATTAAATTACTTATTTTTTTAATTAAAGTAAAAGATTTTATAATTAAATTTATTATTAAATTTTATTTAAATACTATTTTTATAGCCTAGTTCCTAAATTATTTAGTTAAGCTTATAGCTTATCTTTTTTAATTAAAAATAAATAAACTTAAAACTAAGCTTAATATAAATTACTTTAAAATTAAATTTAAATTTAAATTAAATATATTTTAATTTATATTAAGAAAATTATTAAATTAAAAAATAAAAATAAATATAGAAAAGGCTAAAACTTTAAAATATAAAAAATAAATCCTTAATTATTATATATATATATATTTATATTAAATATACTTTTAATTTTATAATATAAAAAGCTTTTTTATTATTTT